>JALAZF010000101.1:2500000-3750000 GCA_022829125.1 Lathyrus tuberosus | reverse complement strand
CATGATATGCCTGGGCTCGATGCTGTTGATATGTGCTTAGTGCCAGATTTGGTAATTCCTCAGAAATTCATAGTACCCAACTTCGAGAAGTATGCAGGCCGTAGTTGCCCGAAGCGTCATTTGGTGATGTTCTGCCGAAAAATGACCATATATACCCATGATGATAAGCTGATGATTCACTGTTTTCAAGATAGTTTGAGTGAAGTATCTTTAAGTTGGTACATGGATTTAGAAAGAAGCCATATCCAATCATGGAAGGACTTATCCAGCGCTTTTCTAAAGCGATATCAGTACAATCTAGACGTGGCTCCTAGTCGCATACAGTTGCAAAGCCTATCTCAGAATGGCGATGAATCCTTCAAGGAATACGCACAGCGATGGAGAGAATTAGCAGCTAGGGTGCAACCACCACTCTTGGACAGGGAATTGATTGACATGTTCCTAAATAGTCTGCACGGCTCTTATCTTGAAAGAATGGCTGGCAGTACGCCATCAAGTTTCTCTGACCTTGTGATGGTAGGGGAACGCATCGAGAGCTACCTCAAGAGTGGACTAATCCAAGATGTCTCGAGCAGCCAAGCCGATGAGACTGAATCCCTCAGCAACTCCCAAGAAGAAGATGATGAAACCAATGCAATCATAGCAAATGTTGAGTATTCTCATGGTGTACCAGCAAAACCTTTTGGTCCCTCATCTTCTCAGCAGTCATCATTTCCAGCGCCATGCTATCCTTATGGGCAACCAACAACGTCTATAGCTTCGTCCCAGAAACCGTGGATTGCTTCTCATGTAAATCAACGAGCCCATGGCCGAGGATATACGAATCAGCGCCAGAGTCAGCATATACCTCGCAATAATCTAGAAAGAAGGAATGCTCCTCTTCATACAGTCCCTATGTCATACAGTCAACTCTTGCCGCATCTGATTCAAAGCTCGCTGGTGGTTCCCAAGTCTCTCAAGCCATTTCCAGAGCCATACCCTCCTGGGTACGATCCCGATGTGTAATGTGGATATCATGCTGGATTAATGGGGCATTCGACTGAAGATTGCAAAGCCTACCAAGCCAAAGTGCAACAACTGATTGACAAAGGTTACATATCCTTTCCAGAAGGAAGCCTCGTTGTGCACGTCAACCTCTCATCTATTTGAGTTCAAAGACTACAAGGGTCATCTCCTCGAGCCAGTGGGTCAGACAGAAGACATCCCCAGGATTGGCAATTTTTAGATCTTGTCATTTATTTGCATTTGTAGTTTCTTCTCTGTTAAGTGCTACTTGTTTTTAAACATTGTTGCTTACTAATGGTTTTGTTAATGTAATGAACGTGCTTTTTTTAACAAGTTCATTCGTATACACTCATTTTTTCTCATATATTGCAAAAAAATCACAAAAATTTTCCCACATTTCACTCCCTTTATCAGTTGTTGTCTTAGTAAAGATTTAAGGGAGGATGATGAAAACAAAATACCCATAATTGCAAACTGTATGCTTTCGGATAAAATCCCGCTGATGATGTACAGGCATTGTTTCAAATCCCCTAAACACTGGAGAGATAAGGAGTTAGTCCCTAGTCAACCCCTTCGAGCCTAGAAGTAGGAGTTTCCTTCGGATTTCTAAACCCTTACGCTTAACCTGGGGCATGGGTAGTGTTCAGTTATCCTGATTACACATTCGAATTTCAAGATGAAACCTTTTGTTATGGCGGTTATTCTTCAAAGACCAAAGACTTGGCAGTCACGACCCTTCAAAAAAGATAGCCCGCTAAGTTCACCACCCCAAAGAGGAAACTTAGGCAAAATTAGGGCAATCCCGATGGACTCGAAAAGTGAAGTCGGTCCATGCAAAAGTTAGGGATCAAAAAATAAATGAAGCAAAAGAGGCCCTCAAATCTTCAGCAAAAGAAAAACCCAATTCAGTGGTCGCCAAAATTGATTAGAAAGGTCACTGACATCCACAAAAACAAAATAAGGTGACTGTCATTCCAAGCAAATTCGCCCTTACACCGTCAACCCTTTTGGAAGATAGATGTGTGTAGTATGACTGATCGTAGGACTAGAGTTCATCACGAAGAAGGGGTGGGTACAAATTAAAATTTGAGCCTAATATCCTTTATTTCAAATAACCGTGAACCAGGCCACATTACAACCCTCAAAAGACCTAATTGAAGTAGGGTTTATTCTGAAAGCGTACTATTGCAAGGTTGCGTAAACTGACTCCCTGCAGATTTACTAATCTTCATCATTGGTGTCATATTTTTGCTACATCTTTCGCACACCAGTAAATCAACATTGCGTTTGGACTAATGGTCCATTCATCACACACTTTCACATCATTTCAACAAATTATTTCCTTCAAAACTTGCATGAATGTCGCATTAAAATTACCATTTCTAAGTGAACAAATTTAATTGCAAGAAAGTACTTGACATCAAGAAGATTCCAACAAAGTGCAATCAAAGAGAAACTTGATCATTCATTGGTGCTTACTCGAATCAATACCTTCTCATAACCTTGTGAATCTGAGGAAAAGCACCCAAGAGTCAATTGAGCAAAGAGTCATCTCAAGACTCCACCGACCAAAGGTAGGCCACCCAGAGATTCTTGTGACTGAGGGCAAATCCCTCCAAGGCTCAATCAGCGCAAATTAAGTCGCTTCAACACTCATTCTGGGGCAAGTTCTTCAAGAGACTCAAGCAAAGGTTGACTATTAAAGATTCAGACATTGGGGCAAATTATCTCAAGACATGTCATGGTATAGCCATCCCCAAAGTTTTTATTCGAGGAGGATTCATTCAAAAGCCCTACAGACTAGGGCAGATGAATTGCAAAAGGGGCATTTTTCCTCTACACTTTCAAGATTGGGCAAGCATACCCTGTCAGGCACCAGTAAATGTTGAGTTTGCAACAAGTGTCAAAGAGCCCTGGGGCAGAGCAGAAGTGCAACTAACATGCATAAGTCAAGTCGCTATGCTCATACTGTCGTTTGCAAAGTTATCTTGGCATCTCAGTTAGAAGTAGAGTTCCCTTAGGAGCAAGCACAACTTCTACAAAGGACCAAACTTGGAGCATCAAAAGCATCCGTATCTACCATCTGATCATAGCATCGTCAAGTTTCGAGTGTTAGAAAGTTAAGCTCACTCCCCTTCCAACCAAAGCCCAATCATACTTGGCACCTACCACCATAAGCCCGAACATACTCGGCACCCTTAACCAGATACAAAACCCACCTTGCTTGCAAACTTTAAAGCCCAGTTCTCATCTGGCAAACCATAAAAATAGTTCCCGTCTAGAAAACCAAAACAAAACACCAGTTCTCGTCTGGTAAACAACTTCTATGCCAGTTCCCGTCTGGTCACCTATTCTTTAGCCATTTTAAAACCAGTTCTCGTCTGGTAAGCACCGTTTCAAAGTCTAGTTCCCATCTAGCCAACCATAAAGTCAGTTCTCGTCTGACAACTTAACCTTTTGCCACCAGTTCTTGTCTGGTAGTCTACCCTTTAAAAACCAGTTCTCGTCTGGTAACCCATTTAAAAGCCATCTTCGGTTGGTATCCTTCACCTTACCCATATTCTTTTCCCCAGCAAGCATTTCAACCAAAAGCCCAACCATTCCTTGGCACCTTAACCAAAGCCCAACCACCTTTGGCACGACCGTCACTCCAGACTTTCATATCCCCAGCATTTTGCATACATTTTTGCATCATTTGCATGCTTGTTTAGCCAGTTCTTGTAGAGGATAGGGGCATTCTTGTGGACTTTGTCCCCTATCACTTATTACTTCCAGCTCCTTCCGTGCCTTTCGCGTGAAGTCTTGTCCTTTCGCGATGTGTCTCCTCCTTGCCTTTTGCAATGTGTCCAACTTACCTTTAGTAAGAGCCTTCCCGTGCCTTTTGCACAATTTCTTCCCAGCTTACCTTTTATAGGCCTCCTTCCTACCTTTTGTAGAAAGGAATCTGTCTCCAAACCTTTTGTTCTGGAGTCATTTCTAGTAAGTACGATTGTTTTCTCCCAAGGGAGTTATGTTATTTCTCCAAGCCTTTCGTTCTGGGGTCCTCTCTACCTTTCGTAGAAGGAATTTGTCTCCTAACCTTTTGTTCTAGGGTCCTCTCTACCTTTCGTAGAAGGAAACTTTTTCTCCTAACCTTTTGTTCAGGGGTCCTCTTTGCCTTTTGCAAGAGGAGAACCAATCTCTATCCTTTATTCTTGAGTCCTCTTTACCTTTCGTAGGAGGAATATCTCATCCTTTATTTCTAGAGTCCTACCTACCTTTTGTAGAAGGAATATCTCATGACTTATTATATCTCACCAGGATACTGCAGGGATGCCCCCCTTTCAAGACTGGCAAAGCACTCATGTTCATTTTGCATTGCATCTCAAGCATATCATATCCCTCATAACCAATTACTTTTGTCCCAATGACAGATGCCTTTTCCAAGCCATCCCACGGATTCATCACCTTTCACTCCACTCCTTTTCCGGCTGAAAATTCCGGGTATTCTTATATTTAATCCCCTTGTACCTTGACTGTAAGAAAGCCTCTGCCACTCTCACCTTCAAGTCCAAGAAGATTAAATAGGGGCATCTGTCACACCCTAATTTTCACCCTAACCCTAGCCTTACATATCATAGCATTTCCATCATCTATGCATTCATCCATTTGCGTAAGATTTTTTGACATGGGATCAGGAGGTCCTTTATATCAAAGTTTCTTATTTGCTTTGAGGTACTTTCATTCAATGATTCAAGTGTGAAGCAAAGGTTTGATCTCACAGCATTAAAATCAAGTTCATCAGAATCAAAGGGTCCGTCAGAGATTCAGGGGTTTGTGTGAAAGTTCAAATCGGATTGGTTTCGGGTCAAGGTGATTGTTGTTCAGTCTAAATGTTTGACGATGGTTTGTTAGTTATGGATTTCATCACCAAAAGGGAAAAGAAAATTCTAAATCCCATTTCGTATATCCATACTTCCTAGATATCCATTACTCACTATCCATTTTCCAATTATCCAATTTTTGAGTCCACTAACCTTTCTTTCAAACAATCATTTGTCATATCCACTTCTAACCATTCTTAATTCCATATCCACTTTTAATTATCCATTCATATCCATTTTTTAATTATTCATCATTATTCATATTTCATCCATTCCATTTTCCATATGTCCATAAATTAATAGTCCATTCAATTATCCATTTTTTATTTTTAGCATCCACTTTTCTATTCAAACCAATTATCCATTTCACCTTTTAATTATCCAAATATTCCAAAATCCATTTTTATTATACAACCAAATAATTCCTTCTCATAATAAAAAATCATTTAATTTCTAATCCTATTTTTTTATTTTATTTGTTAAGCCCATTCATTTTCATGCCAAGCCCATTTACAATCCAAAGAGCCTATTATCAGATTTCTTAGGCCCATGACATTTTTTCCTACATTATTAGGACAAAAAAGAATTCAAAAATAATAAGTCAAACTCCAAACCACTTTCTGCACATGAAAGTGATAGTACAATGCTAAGCCACTTCATGCCAAAACCTGTTACCAAGCCTCTGCGCAACGAATACATCCAGCCAAAACCACGGCCAAGCGCGACACACTACCTGCAACGCGAAAGCGACTTCACACTTGCTCCAATAGCAACAAACAACACAACCAAGCCTGCAACATGAAAGTAGTGGAAAGGGACATCACACAACAATACAAGACAAAAGAAAACTTAATGAACAAGTTCATTTTGTTTTAAAAAAGAAGGGTAAGAATTGAGAACAGAGGGAGAACCAATAGCCAGAACAACAAAAAAGGCAGAACAAAAAGAATAGAAACCCTTCAACAAAGCTCTGCCTCCCCCTCAATCCTCCTTCCGCCTTCATCCCTTCTCAACACCATAGACAACTCCCTCCACGCGCTGCACCATACGACCCTTGTTTCTCTGTCGTGAAACACTTAACAACTCACAACCCACCGGACACACCTTGCCATTCAACAACCTTCCACTCTGCATAAACCACCAAAGTATTTTCAAATTATCACCTTGATTCAACTCAAAATCCACCACGAAATCATTAACTTTGCTCAACCACTTAGCACCAAAACAACCACCAACAAAACTCAATAACTCATCACAAATTCAACATAAATCTTCTTCTCCCTCAAAAATCCACAACCACCGTGTGAATTGTAAACCTTCACCGTTACCTTCGAAACGCCACCCTCGACGCAAATCTCCGACGACGAAAAAAACTCACACCCTGCAACATCCTTCCAACAAACATTTCGCTGCATCCTTCAAGACCCGTACCATCGCCACCATCCAATAATCCATCGACACGCCCACACAATCGTCACCACGAATCGACAAGTCAACCCAAACCACAACCACCACCATAACCTCAGCCACGCCGCATGAGGACAGAGAGAACAGAGACACGATCGAGAGGTTGAGGGAGCGATTGAGAGGTTAAGAGAGTGATCGAGATGTTAAGAGAACGATCGAGATGAGGTTTTGATTCAGATTGTTATTTTTGTTGTGAAATCAAAAATATGTTTTCCATGGATATCTTGTTTCAGAGAAGAGAAAAAACATGTCCTTTTTCTGGAAATGGAATGTAGTGGCTGATGTGTAGGTTAGGGTTTCCAAATAACCCTCTTTTAACCAAACCGGGTGGATCCAAACCCGACCCATTGTGGAGGGAGGCTGGGTCGCTGACCCATGCAATTCCTGGCCCATATAGATTTTGCACCACCCTTGTGGGTTTCATAAACTATTTCATTGGCAGAAGGATGATGGGCTGGTCAGCCCATATGATTCCTTATTTCTTTTTAATCACCCTAATCCAGATCTTCACCCTTGTCATGGTTGATTTAGATTATTTTTAGAATTAGTTTCTTTTAATTTTGTCATTAAAGTTTATTTTAAAATTTTGGTTGAACTTTGATTTAGATTAAAATATTTTGTTCTCAATTTTGATTTTGATTTTAATGCTAGTTTTAAATCTCATTTTGATCTTTTTTTATTTGAGCTTTGACTAATTTGAGGTTAGCTTGTGACTAACTAGTTTTTGATAAAATGTTTTGTTAATTGTTAGAATTTTTTTATAGTCTTGTTATTCTAGTTAATATTCTTCTTAAAAACTTTGTTAATATTTTTGTTAATTATCTTTTTAGATATTTTGTTAAACATTATTATTATTTTTTAATTATATTTTGGTCATCATTCTATTTAATTCTTATTTATAGATTAATCTTTTCATTTCTATCTTATTTTCATTTTCGATTCCATTTTATTTCACTTTATTATCTTCTTCCATCTTCTTTTTATGGGCCAATGATATAGCAAAAATCATGATTAGTTGATTTCATTCAATCGATTCAAAATCTTGATCAATATGAGGCCATTTTATTTTTTATTATTTCCATTTCGATTTCATTTCGGTTTCTATTTCATTCCTCATTTTCATTCTCTTCTAAAGTCAAAAACCTTGGTCTAGTACCAAGCGCTCATTTTCAAATTTTCTCTTTGTATTGAACTAAAGAGAGAGGATTAGGTGAAGACCTCTTCCTCTTCGAGTATTAGGATTCTCACTTTAGAGTGCGTGGTCTCGATACTCGTCTTTCGATACGAAGACGTAACTATATTCACCACCCATTCTTTCAAAAACCTTTTTCTCTCTTTATTTCATCTCCTTGTGTCTAAAAATCTTGGTATTATACCAAGTGCATTTTCAAACCTTTTCTTAATAAACTTAGATGGTCGTGGAGTGGTTAGGCGAAGGCCTTCTCCTATCTCGAGTGCTTGACATTACCTTTAGGGTTCACTGTCGTAAAGCACTTACCATCTAAAACCAAAAACACTTTTAATAAGAGAATAAAGTTCTCTTTGTATTGAACTAAAGAGAGGGGATTAGGTGAAGGCCTCTTCCTTTTCGAGTGTTAGGATGCTCACTCTAGAGTGTGTGGTCTCGATACTCGTCTTTCAATACGAAGACGTGACTATATTCGCCACACAACTTTCATAATAAATCTTTTGAGATAAAGAATTGGGTACTACCCGAAGGGGTTCCTATCCGAGGACTTATTTCACCCTTAAAAACAATCTCAACAAATCAAATGTGACATCTTGCCTTGATGGCGAAAATCAAACTTTTCAAAAAGGACATGTTACGTCCGTTCTACCGCAAACAGGTAATGTATAAGACTCCACGAGCGAGCCGCAAAACACCTAACTGCTAGAACCCGCACGTTAGCATCGTCCATGAAAAACACCAACAAATCGTAGGTCGAACTACAATCGCTCTGATTCTTCATTCTCGTCCGAATGTAACATACGTAGGCACAAGATTGTGATGATCTTGGCGAGCCACCTTCTATCCATCTTCCGTTTTCCACACCATTTCTCCTTCCCCCAAAAAGGGACATGTTACGTCCTTTCTACCATAAACAGGTAACGCATAAGACTCCACGAGCAAGCCGCAATACACCTAACTGCTAGAATGCACACGTTACCATCGTCCACATACCCCTTCCATCTTTTTCACCCGTAGTCCACCGAACTACGTTGACTCTGACTTTCCCATTGCACAAGGGAATACGTAGGCATAGGACCGCGAAGTCCTATCGAGTCCCCTTTTCTTCTCCTCACCTTTTCTTTTATTTTCTTTCACATTCTTTGTTCTTTAACCATCTCTTTCCCTCTTAGAACACTCTTAGAAAGCAATATTCTTAGCAAACATCCTTACACATAGACAAGCAAATGGTTCCCATCGAGTACGATGGATGTGAGGGGTGCTAATACCTTCCCCTCGCATAACCGGATTCCGAACCCGTAATTTGGTTGCGAGACCATCTTATCCTTTTCTTCTATGAGTTTTCTCGATGTTTTCCCTTCCCCTCACGTGATAAATAAAGTTCGATGGCGACTCTTCTGTTTCTTTCCTTCTCGCCTCCGGTCGACTATTTTTCGAGTAACGACACCACAAACAAGTGAGAATTTTGGATTTTTGGTAAGTTTGGGTGAAATGAGGTTTTGAAGGAAAAAGAGAGAAATTTGTTGGAAATTTTGCGTGCAAATGATGTGAAATGGATGAACAGAAAAGATGTAATGAAGATTTGATGATTTTCAGTTTGCAAGATGAAGTTTATGAGATTGGGGGATTTGGTACATGCAAGAGAATGAAGAGAATGACCACAAATGACATAATTCTGCACTTATGAGTCGACCTGAGAGCGCATGTGTCGACCTATAAAGTCTCAGGTAGGCACATACTGAAGCGAATAACTGGAAATATAAGAAATTATTACATAGGTCGACCTATGCATTAGATGTGTCGGCACATACTGTAGGAAGTTTGACAAATTCAAAAACACAATTTTATGTATCGACCTATACGAATTTTGTGTCGACACAGAACATCAAAAACTTGAAAATTTGACATTTTTGACTAGTGAATGGCCTTGTAGGACTCAATAAGACTCGTGCATACTAATGAATAAGAGACATATTCATATGATATTAATTCATGGTTTGTTAGATGATATCATGGAAACATGTAAATGCAAGCATGAAATGCTAGAAGATATAGATCAAATATGAAGATATTTAAAATATAGTCACTATAAACATATAACATGCAACACAAAATGGCAACATTTGAAATTTTTGGAAGTGAACACATATCACAAATATCATACACATAATACATCACATACCTTCAAGAAATAAACAAATAAAAGAAATACTTGCTTACAAAATAAGAAAAGGATTGAAACGACATTACCTTACCGTAGGAATGACAGATTATGCACTTGCATTCCATGAGGAACTCTCGAATGAAAGTTGAAATAAATACAAAACGTGCCACAAAACATAATCGAAACCAAAACTCTTTTACCACTTTTCTCGTTGTTATTGGAATTTCATTCTTGTTCAATCATGATGATTATCTTGCTCCTCCTCATGTTTCATCATCTTAAGTTGATCAATCCCAATTCGACGTACTTGAGTATGTCTTATTGAAGATAGACCTACATTATTATTAAACTTAATACCTTTCCGACACTTATCGGATAGAAACATTAGTAATCATCAACACACTTTTACCAATTTAAAAAGAAACACTAAATGTTAACTTTCTTGGTAACACAATCCACCTTGCTTGCCACATAGTCAACGCAATAAGGACATGTCACCTTATTATGCCATGAGCCTCCATAAATGATATCCCAAACTCTCTTCATACAGCCAAGACATTTTTCTTGCATGATTAACAAATAGTGTTGGATACCTAATCTTTATTTTGTCCTTGGGGATTAATGAAACATTGGTTGCATTTAGGAAATCATTGAAAGGCACCTTTAGGAACAAAAAGTTTCCTGAACTTGCATTTTGCAATGGTGTTACCCTTTTCGCAACAATAATGACAATACAAATTAAGAGAAGATAACTTTTTTATATTTGGTTCCTTTTTAACCTAACTATACCTTCTATAAGGATTATGAAAAGGCGTGTCATAATTATAAGTATCTATAGAAAAAGTAACCTTAGGTTGCAAAGCCTTATCCAACTTGATTTTAAGAGTCATTGACTCCTTTTTAAAAATATGACAAGTCTCACAACCAAACCATGAATGTTTTGCATCCTCATTTTTATCCTTTAGAATATCTAGCATAGAATTCCTTAGAGCTTCCATATTCTTTTCATTTTCCAAAATTTTAGCTTCTAAGTGATAAATTCTTCTTTTGTTTGAAGCTAATATTTTGAAATAATTTATGACTTGCCTTTGTAGGTTTTCAAAAGATTCTTGTAATTGAGAGAAATCTAAGTCGTGAGAAGTTTGAAGTTTAGAGTGACTTACAACCTTTTTCTTCTTTTTGTTTGCCATGTAGAAAAGCTAGGCCAATTCAACACTTGAATTGAAGCTATTGTCACTTGGAGAATCATTTTCACTCTCCCAAGTGTCATAAGATCTTCTAGACTTGCTAGATCTCTTATCGTTGTCTTTTTCTCTGTCTTTCTTGATTGTAGGACATTTCGGCCTATAGTGGACCGGTTTGCTATAATTGTAGCATGCACTTATAGACTTACCCTTTTTATTCTCATATTCCTTAAAGGAGTTAGATAGCCTTCTTGATTTACCATGGTTCTTGTTGGAGTATTTATCTCTATGTTTCCTCATGTATCTATTAAACTTTTTGATAAACAGCCCCATATCTTCTTCATTTGAATCTTCGTCAATTTTAGTTTCATAATCACTTTTTTGATTACGTAAAGATCTTGAGCTTGAAGTCTTTAAAGAAATTGACTTCTTCTCTTCTTCCTTGTCTTTACCTTTCTCCTTCTTCACCATTTTTTCGTACTCTTTTGTGTTTTTATAAGAAAGAGAGTTCTTTCTTACGCTCTTCCAGTTTGCCAAACAAAGCCGCGAGATTGAGTATTTTAAGGCCATTCACCTATTTGATAGCGGTGACCATGGGTTGGCATTCCCTATTTAAACATCTCAACACGTTGTTAGTAGAAATATCATTAGAAATAGGATTATCTAGCGCATTTAATCGATTAATAAGATGTGTGAACCATTTTCGCATGTCCGCAATGGTTTCACCATGCTCCATACGAAATAGCTCAAACTCTTGATTTAATGTGTTGATCCTAGCTTGTTTGACATCATTAGTACCCTCATGGGCAACTTCTAATGCCTCCCATATAGCCTTGGCTCTCTAGCAATGAGAAAAGCGATAGTGCTCATCAACACCCAAAGAGGATGTGAGAATATTTTTCGCTTTCCAATCGTGTGACCATAATTTCCAATCAATAGCATCCCATTGTGCTTCCAATATAGGTAAGGTAACACCCTTAACATTGGTCACAATAATTTCATTTGGACCATTTTTGATGGCGTCCCAAATACCATTATCAACAGATCTGACATGAATATGCACACAAGATTTCCAATAGCCATAATATTCGTTGATGAAAATTGGCGCTCTATTGTATGCTCCCTTAGGTTCGGTAGCCATTCTTCTAAAAAAAATCTTAAGCACAGAATTAACTGGAGCTCTTGATAACACTTGTTAGATGATAGGCTTCGATCTAGAGGGGTGTATGTTAGGTGCTAAAAAGTGTTTATATTTAGATTAGTTTTTAGCACCTTTTTGTGAGCTTTATTCGTAAATCCATGCCTTTTCCCATTGTTTCCGTTTATAACCGTTTTTTTAGTTAATTTCGTTATTTATGGTATCTATCTATCTTTTGTGTTTTTATTTCATATTTTTACATGGAAGGGTGTGGAATAGAGCCTCGAGGATCCCACTAAAACAGTTTGAAGAAATTTGGATTTTTCGAGCATACTTTGAGCGCGCTCCCAGCGCGAGGATGGAGATACTTACAGTAGCTTGCGCGCTCAGCGGGCTCATAAGCGCGCTCAGCGCGTGTTGGCGGTTTAACTTTTAAGTTGAGCGCGCTCAGCGGGCGTCTTCGCGCTCAACGCGCTTCGCGACACTAAGCCCCCTTATAAAGTGGTTTTGATCAGTTTTTTATAGATTCATTATTACATTCTGAGATCAAAATATATTACACTGTAGCATTTCATTTGTGGAAGATAAAAAGCATCATTTTGTCGATAAAATCGTCGTTGATGCTCGTTTCTCTTCTACCGATTCTTGTTGATCAAGTTACCATGAATATGTGTAGCTAATTTCTCTTTTGTGTCAAGGTTAGATGTAAATAAACCTTTACTTTGTATGTATATGGATTGATCCTAACTTGTGAACTCTTGGATGATGAATGTATGATGATAAACCTTGTTTTTATGTTTATTCTTTGTGTTGGTTCATGATTGAGAAATATGATCCAACTCTTTACCTAGGTTTGTCATCCATCAAGGTACATTGGCTAGAGATAGCAATGTGTGTTGATGTTCACCAAATATTGAACTTTAATGTTGTCATTTTGATAGTTTGTGTGAGAAATCAACAAAGGATCAAAATGGCAAAACTCACAATATGTGTTAGAGATAAACATATTGGGAGGATATGTGATTGTATCTATCATTTAACCGAGTTCACTAGCTTTTCGATTATATACGTGCAAAGTGGTTTGTCGAACCCTAACCTTGACATGCTTTTATAAACCGTTAAAACAATCTCTTTACCGCTTTTAATTAACTTTGAATGCAACCGTTACGAAAACAACCTAAAACCCCTTGTTACTTTAAAGTTTGAAACGTTACGACTGTAGAACGGTTGCGATATCACCGAACAATCTCTGTGGAATGATAACTTAATCCCGAACTCTATTTGTATTTCAACAAATTGGCGCCGTTGCCGGGGATTGTTATTTGATATTGCAAGCATTGCAATAGTTGTGAAGTTTTAGACTTGTTACAAATTTTCTTGTGCTTGTTGATTTGTTTTGTTTAAGTGTGCAGACTTTGTTTATGCGAGGGCAACTACCGGCGGACCAACTTCTATTCGATCCTGAGATTGAAAGAACCGCTCGTAGACTCAACGGCAGAACTAGACGGAGGAGGCAACTTGCGAGACAAAGACAAGAGCAAGAAGGAAGTTCTACTACAACACCACCACCACCATTCACACCAATCATGGCGCAACCACCTCCACCTCCCGCATCCACACCTTGTGTGAACAGTCCACGACATACCGCTCAGTTTGCCAACAACAATCAAGGAAGGCAAGCCGAGATGAAAACTGGAACTTTGAACTTGTTGTATGGAAGTCCATTCACCGGAATGGACCATGAAGACCCTTTTACGTTTCTCACAAAATTCTATGAGATTGCATTAGCGGCCGGTGTAGATCCAGCACAAGAGTTACCTCTTTTTAAAAGATTATTTCTGCATGCTTTGCTTGGCAAGGCAAAGGATTGGTACCTCGATCAAACTCCAGCCGTGATGACCGATTGGAATGTCTTGGAGGAAAAATTTATTGAACGGTTCTTCTCTCATAACCGTTTCATGGAGTCAAAAACCGCAATTTTAGTGTTCTCTCAAGGCACCAATGAATCCCTCAATGAAGCATGGGAACGATTCAAGTCCATGCTTCGCAAATGTAAAGGTCACGGATTTGATGAGTTAACACAAATTCATATCTTCAAGAATGGTCTCCAACCAAATTGTAAGACTTTGTTGGATGCCACTGCGGGAGGAAGTTTGATGGCAAAGAATGCCGAGGAAGCAACTGATATCATCAATAGAATAGCTCTAAACGATCTTCAAAGTCAAAGCCGTGACAACTCTCAAAAGAAGCTCGGTGTCCTTGAATTGGGAACTAACGATGCGATCCTCGTGCAAAACAAGCTTATCTCTCAACAAGTGGAGCTTTTGACTCAACAAATCAAAGAAATGAAGAAGCCGAGCAAAAGTAAGCAAGTAGCTTGTTGTGAACTGTGTAAAGGGGTGCATGACACCGGATTTTGTCCTCCTCTGGGTTTTGAAGAAGTGAACTATATGGCAAATCAAAGGGATTATCAAGGTAGACAACAACAACCTTACCAACAACAACACAATTCTCAACAAAATTATCAAGGAAATCAAGGATTTTAACCGCGAGCAAATTATCAAAATAATCAAGGTTATGGTGCCAGTCCTTCAAACCGGCAAAATCTGTATCAACCTCCACCACCTCCGGTTGCTAGCTCTAAATTGGAAGACACTTTGACTCAATTCATGCAAATGTCTATGGCCAATCAAAAGAGTAGTGATGCGGAAATTAAGAATCTTGAAAACCAAGTGGGGCAACTCGCCAAGCAAATTGCCGAACAACAATCGGGTCCTTCTTTTTCCGCGAATACTCAAGTGAATCCTAAGGAGCATTGCAAGGCGATTGTTACTAGAAGTAGGAAGGAGTTGGAGAAAGAAAAGGAGAAAAATGTGGAGGAAGAAAAACTTGAGGGTCTTGTGGAGGATTGTAGTGATGAGGAAGTAGTTGAAAATAAACGTGAAAGTGAAGGTGTAGTTGAAAATAAAAGTAATGACATGGTGGAAGTTGAAAATAATAGTGGTGAGGAGTTGAAGAAAAAAGAGAGACTTAGGAGAGTAAAGAAGGGAAAGGAACTAGTGAGCGCTATTTCGATCCAAAACTTACCATATCCTCATGCTCCTTCAAAGAAGGAAAATGAGAGGCACTATACGCGGTTCATGGACATCTTCAAGCAATTACAAGTTAACATTCCGTTTGCCGAAGCTTTGGAACAAATGCCAAAGTATGCAAAGTTCATGAAAGACATTCTCACGAAGAAGCGGAGGTATTCGGAACCGGAAACTATTGTTCTTGACGTGAGTTGTAGTGCAATCATCCAAAGAACTCTTCCTAAAAAAGAAGTTGATCCGGGGCGTGTGACTTTGCCGGTTACCATTGGTGACGTTTATGTTGGAAAGGGCTTAATTGATTTGGGCTCAAGCATTAATCTTATCCCATTGTCCATTGTAAAGAAGCTTGGGAACATTGAGATGAAAGCCATTCGTATGACTTTGCAATTGGCCGACAAGTCCACAACTCACCCTCATGGGTTAGCTCAAGACGTCTTGGTAAAAGTTGATAAATTTTTCTTCCCGGTTGATTTTGTTGTTATCGATATGGAGGAAGATGAAGATGCACCGTTAATTCTTGGCCGACCTTTCATGAAAACCGCCCGAATGATGATCGATGTGGTTGACGGTTTAATGAAGGTGAGGGTTCAAAATGAAGAGGTTTGTTTTGATCTTTTCGAAGCTATGAAACATTCAAAGGATAAACATGATAGCTTTAGGATCGATGCGATGGAAGAGGCAACTTTGGAGGTTTCTAAGCATGTCCATGAAATTTCTCCTTTGGAAATGGCTCTTAATGATTCTTTTGAAGTGTTTTTCGAAGAAGAATAAAAATCTCTTGAAGAGTGCTTAAAAGAGCTTGAATCCCTCAAAGAGTTGCAACCTTGGGAGGTAGAACCGGAAGAGTTAAAAAAGGATGTGAAAGTTGAGAATTCACCACTTGAATTGAAGGTCTTGCCTTCCAATTTAAAATACGCTTTTCTTGATGACGGTGGTAACAAGCCGGTTATCATTAGTAACGTGCTGTCAAAAAAAGAGGAAGGCCGTCTCATTCATGTTTTGAAGAAAAACCAAGATGCTATAGGTTGGGTCCTTTCCGATTTAAAAGGAATTAGTCCGGCTTATTGCATGCATCGTATCTTGATGGAAGAAGATTTCAAGGCGGTAGGCCAACCGCAACGCCGCTTGAACCCAACAATGAAAGAGGTGGTGAGAAAAGAAGTGGTTAAACTATTGGAAGCCGGTATGATTTACCCGATTTCCGATAGCCCTTGGGTTAGTCCTGTCCATGTTGTGCCAAAAAAAGGAGGTATGACCGTGATTCGTAACGAAAAAAATGAGTTGGTTCCGACAAAAATAGTGACGGGGTGGAGGATGTGCATTGATTATAGACGGCTCAACACCGCGACAAGAAAAGATCATTTTCCATTACCGTTTATGGACCAAATGTTGGAGAGGTTATCCGGGCAGCAGTTCTATTGTTTTTTGGACAGATATTCGGGGTATAACCAAATTGCGGTTGACCCGGCGGATCATGAGAAGACGGCCTTTACGTGTCCCTTTGGTATTTTTGCGTATCGTAAGATGCCTTTTGGTTTATGTAATGCTCCGGCAACTTTCCAACGGTGCGTTCAAGCCATATTCTCTGACTTAATAGAAAAGACGATGGAAGTGTTCATGGACAACTTTTTGGTTTTTGGAGGGTCGTTTGATTTATGCTTGACAAATTTGGAAACTGTGCGAGAGAGGTGTGTGAAGACAAACCTAGTGTTGAATTGGGAGAAGTGTCACTTTATGGTAACGGAGGGAATTATGCTCGGCTACAAAGTTTCGTCCAAAGGCCTTGAGGTTGATAGAGCGAAAGTTGAAGTGATAGAGAAGTTGCCTCCCCCGACCAACGTAAAAGGGATCCGAAGTTTCCTTGGGCATGCCGGATTTTATCGGCGTTTTATCAAAGACTTTGCAAAGGTGGCTAGACCATTGAGCAACTTGCTAAGCAAGGAACAGGTATTTCTTTTTGACGATGAATGTCTTCGCGCTTTCGAAATTTTGAAAGAAAAGTTAGTTACCGCTCCAATAATAATCGCTCAAAATTGGACCAAAAATTTTGAACTTATATGCGATGCGAGCGATTATGTTGTTGGAGCGGTACTTGGCCAGAGGAAGGAAAAAAATTTCCATGCCATACACTATGCAAGTAAAGTTTTAAATGAGGCACAAGTTAATTATGCCACAACCGAAAAAGAATTACTTGCTATTGTGTATGCGCTTGAGAAATTTAGATCCTACCTCATCGGGTCTAAAGTTGTTGTTTACACCGACCATTCGGCGATCAAGTATTTGCTAACCAAACCGGATTCGAAGCAAAGGCTCATCCGTTGGATCCTTTTATTACAAGAGTTTGATTTGGAAATAAAAGATAAAAAGGGTTCGGAAAATTTGGTGGCGGATCACTTGTCTCGCCTTGTGAATGTTGAGGTCACCATTGCTGAAAAGGAAATCCAAGAGGAATTTCCTGATGAAAAACTTTTTAAAGTCCAAGTTAGGCCTTGGTTTGCAGATTTTGCTAACCATAAGGCTACTGGTTGGGTGCCCGAAGACCTAACTTGGAACCAAAAAAGGAAGGTCCTTTCGGATGCTAGTTATTACGTATGGGACGACCCGTATTTATTTAAGTTAGGAAGTGACAACCTTTTGAGAAGGTGTGTCACGAGTGATGAGGCTCAAAGCATTCTTTGGCATTGTCACAACTCGCCGTGTGGAGGCCGTTTTAATGGTACGAGGACGGCCACTAAAGTCCTTCAATCGGGCTTTTATTGGCCTTCTCTTTTTAAAGACGCACATCTCCATGCCAAAAGTTGTGACATGTGCCAAAGAACTGGTGGAATTGGACAACAGATGAAATGCCTCTTCAAAACATACAAGAGGTAGAAATTTTTTATTGTTGGGGGATCGATTTTGTTGGTCCATTTCCACCATCTTTTGGAAATGAATACATGTTGGTTGCCGTTGACTACGTTTCGAAGTGGGTTGAGGCGATTGCCTCACCGAGGGCTGATGGCAAAACGGTGATAAATTTTTTAAAGAAATACATCTTTTCCCGTTTTGGCACTCCTCGGGTGCTCATTAGCGATGGTGGGTCGCACTTTTGTAACACACCTCTCGAAAATGTCTTAAAACACTATGGTGTATCACATAAGGTGGCGACCCCTTACCACCCGCAGTCGAATGGTCAGGCTGAGGTATCCAACCGTGAGATAAAAAGAATCCTTGAAAAAACCGTGTCTAGTTCAAAAAAGGATTGGTCACAAAAATTGGATGAGGCCTTGTGGGCATACCGCACTGCTTACAAAGCTCCAATTGGTCTAACTCCGTTTCAATTGGTTTATGGTAAAACTTGCCATTTACCGGTTGAGTTGGAGCACAAGGCCTTGTGGGCCTTAAAAATGCTGAATTTTGACAAGGACTTGGCCGGGACCAAAAGAAAAGTGCAACTTCTTGAGCTGGAAGAAATGCGTAATGCCGCATACCACTCAAGCTGGTTGTATAAAGAAAAAGTGAAAAAGTACCACGATAAGAAGCTCCGGCAAAAGGACTTCAAGGCCGGACAATTGGTATTGCTGTTTAACTCTCGGTTAAGACTCTTTCCGGGAAAATTAAAGTCCAAGTGGTCCGGGCCTTTTCGTGTGAAGGAAGTGAAGGATTTTGGAGCGGTTGTTATCGAAGACTTGGAAATGAAGGACTCTTGGACCGTAAACGGTCAGCGTCTAAAAATTTACCTTCTAGGGAATTTCGATCGAGCTTCCAGTACTGTTCTCCTTGATGTTCTTAATTGAGCATCTTGGACCGTCGAGCTTAGCCGACGTTAAACAATCGCTCATTGGGAGGCACCCCAACACTGTAAGCTTTTATCGTCTTTACTAGTGAATTTGCTGTTTAGACATGGGTTGTGAAAAATTGATGTTGTATGATGTTTAGGGTGATGTTTTGAACGTGTGGATGATGTCTTTTTGCTGCTGGGAGAATTTTTGATTTTGCTCTGCGCGCTTTTGAAAAAATGAACCTATACTTCCAGAGACTAGCGCGCTCAGCGCGCTCTTTGCCCGCTCAGCGCGGGTTGCGAATTTTTGAAAAAAATATATTTGAATTTCTGGGCCCACCATGATGTACCCGACCCAGATTAGTGTTAAAGTGGCTAGGGTTTTACAACCTTGCCTCTTTTTCTCATTTCCCTCATTTTTCCTTCATTTTCTCTCCTTCAAAAATTTTCCAAAAATTTCCTTGGATTTTCTCTCCTCTACATCATCTCCCTTTCATTTTCTGCTGACCACCATCATCATCAAGCATTATAAGTTTTTGTTTTAGCAATATTTTCATTTGTCAATTAGAAACCCATTTTTGGGACATTGTTAGTAGTTGTTGGATGTCATGTTTTTCTTCTTTCCTTTGCCTCTGTAATGACGAATTTCTGTGTAAGAGTTTACAGAGTATGCTTGCATGTTGTTAGTAGTTAGAATTGTGGAAATTAGGGTATGAAATTTTAGATTTAGGGTTAGTAGAAAGGTTTATTTGCTTTGATTTTTGATGTTTAGTTCTCTGTAACAGGCTGTGTAGTGAAATTAGGGGTTGTGTTTATCTGTTTGAGCCATCTGTGCAGAGGGGGGTTTTTCTGCATTTCGCAGAGCCCGCTCAGCGCGCTCCTGCGCGCTCAGCGCGCTCTGAGATTTGCAAAAAAATTCCCCCTTTTCCCAACTCTGTTCTGCTATATTGTCATTGTTATTATTACTGTTTACATAATTTAGGAATTTTAGCTTGCTGTTTTCACTAACTTGTGGTACTATTTTGTTTGTGCGTTGTTTTTCTTTTGTCTTTTTCAGATGTCAGGAAGAAAGAAGCAACGTGTTGGTTCGACGTCGAATCCTAACCGAAGAGCTCCCGCTGGCCAGTTTGATTCAACGCGTTTTGTTGGCCTCGAGCCTCAACAAAGATATGTGGAGCTTGAAAAAAGATCAATATGGCCGGACAGGTTAATCATGATTGATCCTGATGGTCCACATAGGAACATGAGTCATTTTGTGCAGGGTGGACCATGGGATAAGCTTGGTTCTCCCTTTCCTGAGTACAACATTGACATTGTTAGGGAGTTCTATGCTAATGCACTGCCGACCGATGGAGAGTCGTTCACTTTTCAAACATGGGTTCGGGGGAAGGTAATAAATTTCTCGAGGGAATCCATCAATAACTATCTTGGGGGACCACCTCAGCTGGGGGAAGATGATTTATGTTATTTTTCACGGACGTTGGCTCGGCGGAACTGGAATGCCGACCAACTTAAGGAGTCTTTGTGCAGAGAGGGGGGCACTTACATCTTAAGTGCTGCTGGTGTGCTGATAAAGTTTGCTAGGAGGGTGTTGGATTCTGTCACTCAGCTTGTCATGTCGGTTGTTCTATACAACCTTCGACCGAGAAGCCACACCTCATCTATTCCTATGGAGACCGCGGCTCTAATTTTTCATTTATGCACAGCGGGACATACCGTGGACTTTGGGCGGATTATTTCAAATGAATTGAAGAGAACTGCCACCAGTGGTACACCACTTGGAGATCGTGTGGCTTGCGCTCTCATTTATCCAGGTTTGATTATGGCTTTATGCCATGAGGCGCAAGTTGCATTGCCTTCCCACCCGAATGTGAAGCTCCAGATTGTTGATGATAACTATGTCACTCGACATTGTATGGGGGCGATTGATTTTGAGCAGGCTGTCCCTGTAGTTGCTGCTGCTCCTGCTCGTGGCCGTGGGCGCGGACGCGGGCACGCTTTTGATCCGAGTGCTGAGGCCAATTGGGCCATGCACGAGGCTCATCAGTGAGGTTTATTATTTATGCATGACTCTATGATGCAGTTGCAGCTGCAGATTCGGGAGCCACATGTGGACCACCGGTTGAGGACTCGCGAGGAACTCATTGCTTATGCTCGTTGGCCTGAGGGAAGGCCTGGTTTTCCGGAGGGGGCAGGCGACCGTGATGACGATGACGGTGATGATGATGTGGATAGCTCTAGTTCTGATTGACGTTGGGGTTTGACTAGTCTTTTATGTTATTTTGTTCTGTTTTTATTATTTCACTTGGTATAACTATTATGGTTGGATTTTGTTTTGACTACTAGGAATTTTGTAGTCTCCATCCGGGCGGATGTGAGTTTGAATTTGGTGTTAAAAAATTTTATTGGTTGATTTAATGAATTTAACATCCGGGTGGATGTTGTTTTATGTTTATTTGGTTAGTTTGTATAGAAATTTTTGTTGTTTGCCAACTTTATTTTTTTTAAGGTAATAGATGGTGGAAGCAAGTTTGTTTCTTTGAACATTAAGTGTTGCACTTCACCTTTCATTGATGGTGATGATATAAGTCTAAGTTGGTGCACACAAAGGTACTCTGTTTTGTGCTTGGTAGAATGTTAGTATGTTTTTGAACTTTGTGCTTCACATGATTTTCAAGCTTTTCTTCATTTTGCATTTTTGTTCATTTTGGAATCAAGTAGGACACAACCACAAATGTGAGTCTCTCCATTGTTAATAAATATTGAGTGATTTTGTAAATGTTGTTTAGCTCGTATGATTCATGTTTAATCTTTTATTCATGTGCAAACCGTGGAAACATTGAAATGATCTAGGCAATTTTTGATTATGAGAAAAACCACCAATCCATATAACCTTCAATTTTACCTTATGAGAGGTGTGAGCACTTGCTAGCCATGTTGAGCCTTGAATTGGAATGAATCTTGTATCTACCCGTCATATGATCAAAAGAATGTGCTTTATAGTGGGTTGTTGATGCTAAATGAAAATCATTATGATTCATTCTAGTTCTTTTGTTTTTACACTTAACCCTTTGTTTGAACATACTTTTGAAGAACATTGCCCATTAATTATAGTATGGTTTAAAGTTGGGGAGAGTTGTGCTAGTTTGTGAAAAAGAAAATGGTGTGGTAAATTGGTGCCTCTTGTGAAGAAAGAAAGAAACTTGAAGCACTATTTTGTGCTATGCTTTGCACTCCAAAAGGAGTTGTTTGGTAAGAAAATGAAAGAGTGCACCATAAGAAAAGAATAGAAAAGAAAAGAAAGGTTTGAATTGAATTGTTATGAGGTTTGTCTAAGTGGGTTATTGGCATGTTCTTCATTTGTTGATAATTTTTGTTAACCACTTTGATTCATTGGCCTTTTTACAAATATCCCTTTCTTGTTTAACCTTGCCTAGTTACAACCTTTAGAAGCCCTTAAGTGATCTTTGTTTCCTTGGTTTTCTTGTTGAATTGAGTTGATGAATGCATGAATTGTTCTGGATGCTGACACTTTTGCTATGAGTGTGTTTTGTCCCTTGGATATTTTGAGCTAGGCTCATTAGAATAAAGTAGATGATTCTAATTTGAACATTTGTTTGCTTATGACTTGTGCTTGGTAATTATGTTTAGAATTTAGTTCAGTTACATATTTTCATTCTTCGTAAGGACGAACGGTACTTGCGTGTGTGTTTATTTGGTTTGAACCATTATGTTTTGTTGGTGTTTGTTCCCTATTTTCCGCTTGCTTCTATTCTAAATTATCTTCGTTTGAGGGCAAACAAAGAGACAAGTTGGGGAGAGTTGTTAGGTGCTAAAAAGTGTTTATATTTAGATTAGTTTTTAGCACCTTTTTGTGAGCTTTATTCGTAAATCCATGCCTTTTCCCATTGTTTCCGTTTATAACCGTTTTTTAGTTAATTTCTTTATTTATGGTATCTATCTATCTTTTGTGTTTTTATTTCAGATTTTTACATGGAAGGGTGTGGAATGGAGCCTCGAGGATCCCACTAAAATAGTTTGAAGAAATTTGGATTTTTCGAGCATGCTTTGAGCGCGCTCAACGCGCTCCCAGCGCGAGGATGGAGATACTTACAGTAGCTTGCGCGCTCAGCGGGCTCTTAAGCGCGCTCAGCGCGTGTTGGCGGTTTAACTTTTAAGTTGAGCGCGCTCAGCGCGCTTCGCGACACTCAGCCCCCTTATAAAGTGGTTTTGATCCGATTTTTTATAGATTCATTATTACATTCTGAGATCAAAATATATTACACTGTAGTATTTCATTTGTGGAAGATAAAAAGCATCATTTTGTCGATAAAATCGTCGTTGATGCTCGTTTCTCTTCTATCGATTCTTGTTGATCAAGTTACCATGAATATGTGTAGATAATTTCTCTTTTGTGTCAAGGTTAGATGTAAATAAACCTTTACTTTGTATGTATATGGATTGATCCTAACTTGTGAACTCTTGGATGATGAATGTATGATGATAAACCTTGTTTTTATGTTTATTCTTTGTGTTGGTTCATGATTAAGAAATATGATCCAACTCTTTACCTAGGTTTGTCATCCATCAAGGTACATTGGCTAGAGATAGCAATGTGTGTTGATGTTCACCAAATATTGAACTTTAATGTTGTCATTTTGATAGTTTGTGTGAGAAATCAACAAAGGATCAAAATGGCAAAACTCACAATATGTGTTAGAGATAAACATATTGGGAGGATATGTGATTGTATCTATCATTTAACCGAGTTCACTAGCTTTTCGATTATATACGTGCAAAGTGGTTTGTCGAACCCTAACCTTGACATGCTTTTATAAACCGTTAAAACAATCTCTTTACCGCTTTTATTTACTTTGAATGCAACCGTTACGAAAACAACCTAAAACCCCTTGTTACTTTAAAGTTTGAAACGTTACGACTGTAGAACGACTGCGATATCACCAAACAATCTCTGTGGAATGATAACTTAATCCCGAACTCTATTTGTATTTCAATAGTGTAGCGCATGATTTTTGTCGGTGACGCGACCACCTTATCGCGAAATTTAGGTTTTCTCCTCAATGAATAGGAGGGGGTTGCTACTTTCTGATTTCTTATTTATCCCATGAAGCTGGAAGGGAAAGGAAAGTTATCTAAAACTAAACTTGCACGCGAATGCTTAACTTGAACAAACGCTTAAAGAGATTGGGGGATCCGGGGTCAGGTTATACAATGGGGAGTTATCAATTACCCATCCTATATGTGGTTATCCACAGGATGTTAGCTTTAGGTTTCGCTTTGTACTTGATGGTGTTTATCCGTTAATGGGTTGGGAAAGTGTTTTTGGGAAAGTATGAGAGAGAGAGAGAGAGTGAGTTTTTGTTAATGTTCGGGTTTTTCTAATGTTTTTGGTAAGGTGATGGGCCTAAGTTTTGATTGGTATGCAGGTACTCGACCTAGAGTTTTGGTTTAGTATGCTCGCTAAGATTTCGCAATCTTATGCCTACGTATTCCCGTTTAAACGAAACAGGAAAATCTGAGCAATCGTAGTTCCTCCTATTCTAAGGGAGGAAAAAGATATTTTGGTGTCTTGTTCAAAGCCCAAGATTGAAGCTAAAAGGTTTATTTGTGTCTTGTTCAAAGCCCAAGATTTAAGCTAAAAGGTTTGGCTGAAAGAGAATTTGTCATCTCTAAAGGGGAGACTTCTCGTCTGTTTATCACAGTTGTTGGGTGAATGTTTATAAAGGAGGATTACTTTAAATAGGATATGAGAATCCAGCAATTCCATAATTTCCTTTATAGGGGTGTTATCCTAAAGGAGAAAACTTTAACTCAGTGTAGAGCAATGCCATTTTTCCTTAGGAATTTCTCATGCTAAGAGAGGGACAGTAGCATGGATGTAAATAATCCAGAGGCTTGCCGCTTACAGCAATTAGATGAAAGAGAGGATTTACCAGGATAAAAGATGGACAACAGCTTGGATATTTGAATCAACAAGTGAGCCTACTTACAGCAGTTATCTGGGATTAGGGTTTGTTTTGGATGTCTGTAAGTGATAAACAGAGAAATAACTTCCTACAGAGGTATATTGATTTCCTCTGAGGGGATGTTGATTTTTGTGTATCTTGATCAAAGCCCAAGGTTGAAGTTAAGAGGTTGATTGACTCCACTAGGGAAGTCCTTATACAAAGCCTAAGAGGAGGCTGGGAATGACTGACTCAACAAAAGAGTGTTTATATATGTCTTGTATAAAGCCCAAGATTGAGGCTAAAAGAAACTGACTCTTTTGGGGATATCATTATACAAAGCCTAAGAGGAGGCTAAAAGTTTGACTTTTTCGGGGAAAATGTTCTATCTGTCTTGTACAAAGCCCAAGATTGAAGCTAAAAGGGTATTTTGACTCCTTCGGGGAGGGTTTGTATGTGTCTTGTACAAAGCCCAAGGTTGAGGCTGGAAAGAAACTGATTCTATGGGAAAGAAATCTTTATCTGTCTTGTACAAAGCCGAAGATTGAGGCTAAAATGAGATTTTTACTGACTCAGATGAGGATATTTTAAGTGTCTTGTACAAAGCCCAAGATTGAGGCTAAAATAAGTTTGACTCTACTGGAGAGTATTATCTGTCTTGTACAAAGCCCAAGATTGAGGCTGAAGAGAGTTTGACTCTGCTTAGGAAATTATTTTTCAAAGCCTAAAAGTAGGCTGAGAGGAATTGACTCTGCTGGGGAAGATATTTGTCCCAAGCTTAAGAGAAGGTTATGAAGATTTATGTCTTGTACAAAGCCCAAGATTGAGGCTAACAGGGTTTGACTCAACAAGAGAGTGCTTTTATCTGTTTTGTACGAAGCCCAGGATTGTGGCTGAACAAGCTGGAGAAATCATTATACAAAGCCTAAGAGGAGGCTGACTTTTGCTAGGGGCAATCATTATATCAAGCCTAAAAGGAGGCTGGAAGATTATCTCAACAAGAGAATGGTTTTATCTGTCTTGTACAAAGCCCAAGATTGAGGCTGAAAGGGTTGACTCAATAAGAGAGTCCAAAAAGGTGATTGACTCAACAAGAGAGTCTGAAAAGTTGATTGACTCAACAAGAGAGTCTGAAAAGTTGATTGACTCAACAAGAGAGTCTGAAAAGGTTAGCTCCGCTGGGGAGAATCATTGTACAAAGCCCAAGAAGAGGCTGGCTATGCTGAGGAAAGATCGTTATAAAAAGCCTAAGAGGAGGCTATCTTCTACTAGGGATTATAGAGATCCCGAGGTAGGTCCAAATGGGGAATCAACTCTTGCTAAGGGTTACAGAAGAGTTGAGATATCAGATGCCTTGAGGCCCTGATAGTGTTATACTGAGGATAAACTGATCCTGGCTAGGGGATTTTAGGAGAGAGACTGGGTTTTAGAACCCATGGGTTTTAACTCTATGGGAGATTGATCCAGAATAACCGAGGTTTCTCCTATGTTTGTAGGGAACTTGAGAATGTCTTTGAGACTCAAGAGGAGATTTAGACTCTCCAAGTCTATTAGTATGGAAGAGTTTATCTTTGTATGATGCCCAAGAGGAGGCAAGTGTTTTAAGGGATGAGAATCAACCCTAAATTGGTCTGAGATTTGACACTGGAAAGACTGCTTTAGCAAAGGATGACTAAGTTCTGTCTTAAAGCTTTAAGAGGTCTTTAGGGTCCTTGTATTAAGCCCAAGAGAAGGCATGAGAACTTCTAAGAAGCCGGAGGGTCCTTGTACAAAGCACAAGAGGAGGCGGGGATGCTTTTAGGAAGCGTGTGGGTCCAAACTTAAGAAGAGTTCAAGAAAAGTTTCACCGAGAATAATCTTTTCTTCAATGAACAGTTCTAGGGTTTGAAGAAATTTAAGAGAAGTTTCACCGGGAATTAATCCTCTCTGGGGAAACTGAATTTCTTTGACAAGTTCTAATAGTGACAGTCTGAGAAAAGGTTCACCGAGAATACTGCCTTTCTCTTTGTTCCATATTGTTTAAGCCCAAGAGAAGGCAAGACTGTATCTGGAGATCCTATGGGGATCTAGTTTTGAATGTATCAAAGAGTGACCAACTGGCTTTACCTAGTTCTAGACCTAGTTATCGGGGAAAACTCTAAATAGATATACTAGTATATATACAACTGATATATGACAAGTATTTAAAAGGATATCAAAGAAGGACTTGTAGGGGAGGAACTTCCCACAATACAATTATATATATAGGAAAGCAAGTAAATGAAAGCCGATAAAACTTACAGGTGAGCAATCTTCTATGCTGTATTGTTAGTTGTTCAAAGAAATCAAAGAAAGTTTTGATAACAACTGTATATTTGAACCTAAATCAAAAGGGAATTTTTTTTTTAAAAGATTGTTGGGGCTTATACTCAAGGAGAGGGCCAGATGAAAAACAGTAATTTTACCGTTGTTTGTAAACTGTACTGGGGCTTATACAATGACTGAGGCCCAAAGAGGGTTTCTATACAAAGGGATGGGTCTTACAACTCAAGGAGAGGCCCAAAGATTTATTTTTATACAAGAGATGGGCCTTATAACTCAAGGAGAGGCCCAAAGTTTAACAGTGATTGCACCATTGTTTTGGAAATTGTATCGGGACTTATACAACGACTGAGGCCCAAAAAGGTTTTGGTTAAGAAAAGGATTGGGTCTTACACTCTATTAGAGACCCAAAGTATTTTGCAATATGTGATGAGGATCAAAAATCAAAGAAACCTTAATTTGATTTTTTAAAAGTAATTCTTTAAATAAAAGCAATAAAAATGATAAAAATACCAAATAAGTTTAAATAAACTACTTGTGATTTTTGGTTAAGGTTTAAAAAATGAGGTTTTAATCACTAGATGATTTAAAACTTATTTGATTTTGATTTTCAAGATAAAAATTCACTTTTAAAATCTTTAAAAACAATAAAAATGAATTTATTCACAAAAATACCAACTATATTAAATAAATAATATAATCTGATTTTTTTGTAGAATAAAATACTTTAATATTTTTGTGATTTTTCAGAAAAATAACCAATACAAAATGATTAAAATTGAAAGAGAAATTAATTTTTCAAATCATTAAAGATAATATGAAAAATAAAATAAAAATGGAACAAGTGATAAAAAAGAGGTATGGGGCGAGGGGGATTCAAACCCCAGACCTCTTGCTCGCTAATACTCACAAACCAATTGATCAACCACTAGGGCACAATGCCAATTCATTTAATATATGGCAAACAATAAATATATAACAAACTTGGTTGGATTTCTGAAGCATGACGCCATGGCCATATTCAACCTCAAGCTCAGATACGTGAAGGCTTCTATCTCCCTCATCTCTCAACCATTTCATATGATCCAAATATGAAAATCATGCGTTTTTAGATGAGGAACACAATGGCAATACCCAATTTTATTGAAAT
Organism: Lathyrus tuberosus; assembly: GCA_022829125.1. Taxonomy (NCBI): domain Eukaryota; kingdom Viridiplantae; phylum Streptophyta; class Magnoliopsida; order Fabales; family Fabaceae; genus Lathyrus; species Lathyrus tuberosus. The sequence continues at coordinate 3,721,721 of JALAZF010000101.1, read as the reverse complement.
TAATTGAGTCAGAACATATCATGATAAAACCTGAAGAACCCTAAAATCCTATACACGAATTGTAAACAACAATTGATTGAGGGTAAATGATCTACAAATATCTAGAAACACAATGGTAACAAGAAAACATGTTTATGATGCATGATTCATTGAGTTTGAGAGTTCAAGTTTTACCTCTGCAAGTGAGAATCGAATTCTAGTTTGGAGGTGTTACAGATGAGTTCCAATGATTTGGACAGCTTCCTTGTACCTCAAAGGACGTGTTTGAATGCTTGGATTGATTTGAAATGAACTAGAGCTGGTTGTGGCACCCTAACTGCAACTCTGCTAAAAGCTTGAGCAAATGGATGGTGATTTTGTGAATTTGGTGTTCCAGATGTTGTTTTAGTGTTTGATCAGCTCACATATGATGTTTGTGAGGTGTGTGTGTGTGATTGGTTTGGTTGGAAACACACTCTAACTCAAAACCCGATAGTAACTTGCATTAGAAGGTATTTTTGGAGTGAAAGTTGTGATTCTGAGAAAGGCATCTGTTTAGGACCTTTGGTGTACTCAAACTGATCATAATTGGGGTCTATTTATAGTGTGTCAAGTTTGTTTTGCAAGCAACAGTGTGTGGTAAGTGCAGTAGGCCTTTGGCCATTTGTGATCAAATGGAATCTCAAGTCTCCTCTAGCCATTGACTTGAGGTTAGAGCACAAGCCTAAGGTTCTTTGTTTCAGGGATAAGTCTTGACTGAACTTGGATAACATTGTCTTGATGAATGCCACCTCTATGCATCAGTTAAATGTTTTGAGACGAAATTGAATATTTGAAGCATCTTGAATTCTAGGGATGACATCCCTAAACATAGATTCATGGACTTGTGAGGCTGATGAATCAGTGTTTGTCCCTTGGTTGTTCCCCTTTGAGGTGTGCAGATGGATAACCATGCTTGAATTTGCCCAAATTGATCAATTCGAGCACTAAGGCACAAATCTGCCTTGCAAAAATAGTTTGCTGCAAGGCATGTTGCAGCTGTCATAACCTCTAGCTCAGGTGGAGTTTTCTCATGTTCTTGGGCTCATTGGAAATCTCTCATATGATACATCACATGTGTGATCATAGTTTATCTTGAAACTATTTGGATCCAATTGAAAAAACCTCATGAACATTGATGTTCAAGGCTGGTAACTTAGGCAGATTTTCACTAAGTGTTGGAAAAGTGTCATTTTCATGTTTTCGGCCACTTTGATCACTCCATAACTAAAAACCCATGAAGAATTGGAGCTTGATGTAGTTGAAGCTTTTGTAGAGTTTAACAAGACCTACAAATCCAGCCTTGGATCACCCAAAATGGTTGCTTGGATCTCAAGTTATGATCCTTGGAAGTTGGTACCCTAGCCACTTTGTTCCATAACTTAGAAAAATTCTAAGTTTTTTTATGGTTACCCCTTTTACAAGTTAACTCACTTTCTTTGATTTTTCTTGATGAATGATGATTCAAATCACATATTAACATTTTTTTAGGGTTAAGGAACATTGTTTGACCAAAAATCCAAAAAGTCAAACTTGGATTTTTGTACAGTTGACTTTTTCATCATATGAAATTTTGACTTTGTGATCCTTTTGTGAAATCAATCCTTGGGCTCAATTAAACTTCATGGATGGCCTCCAAGGGTATTTAGGAATGTCTTGGACCCCTACCCATGGTTTAAGATCAAGGGTAGGTCAACAGTCAAGGATATGGTTGACTTTTTTCATCAGAAACCCTAATTTGTGATCAGATGGTTTTGAGTTCTTGTGGCTTATGATTTGAGCTCTTTTAGTCAATCAAATCTTGTAAACATGTCAATATGATGTATTTGAGGTCTTTGAAGTTCATTTTGAAGCTTCAAGCTATGACTCACTTCACAAGTTAACTCAAGGGTTGAATTAGGTCAAAACCCTAATTCCTGATTTTCTTGATAGATGGACCTTCAAGGTGATTTTGCCATTGTGGATGGGCTCTTGAGATCCTTTTGAGCTTATAGGACCATACATTGAGGCATTGGCTCATGCCTAGAAGAAAATTTTCATCTGGAGGCCTCAGTCGACCAAAACCCTATTTTGGTGACACAGGCGATCTTGAGGCTTGATTCACTTGGAATGCTGCAACCTTATGCTTGATTCTTGAGGTGGGAGTCCTCTTGATCCTTTGTAGATGTTTGAGAGGCTAGACAAGTTGAAGGTCATGTCATTTCTTGATTGATCTTTTGTCTAAGTGCTCTGAGAGGGCTTGAAACCCTAATTCTTGATTGTAGTGAATGCTCAACAATCTTTGAGGAGATTGATGAGGCATGATGGTTCATCTATATTGTGATGATGATTTGCACAATGATGGAAAATCTTGGTGGTCAAAATTTGGGGTATGACAAGGGGGTCAATAGAACACAGTTTAAAATTCAAACTTTTGGCAAAAATGGTTTTCAAAAGTTTTATGGCACAACAGAAACAACCCGAATCAAATCGTCTAACCGAACCTCTATCGAAAAGCTCAGATATGCTTAAAGGTAAACAATTAAAGGTACACAATTGAATGATAATGAACACAAATTGTTCAACAATAATTTGTCACAAACAATCAAATGCTAAGCTATATGTAGAGCTTATTTCCAATTATCAAAGTCACAAAAACACAACAATGCAATTTATTGAATACCTTGTGTGCATTCGATATCTTTTGTAAGTTTGATTTGTTTTGTTGATCCAAAACCAATCACAATCAACCCAATTATGATTCTATAAATAAAACCTAATTTAAAATTGTGATAAAAAATAATTTCCAATCGAATTGATCAAACAACCAATGAATTCAATATTTTGCTAAAACTAAAATTAAGAGAGAGAGAGAGAGAGAGAGAGAGACACAAGGATTTGTTTAGGCAGTTCCCCAATTGCCCTCCCTATGGGTATGTATGCCCTTAATTCGAATTCGAATTGAGATACTTGCAATTAACATTAATTTGCAAAAAATATATATACAAGAGATGAAAAACTCTAACCCTACAAACCTTATGGTTTGTTGTTGATTCTACCATCTCCAAAACCTTTGATCAAAGAATGATCAATTCACCAACAATTTTGCTTCAATTCACCAATTCATGATACTTTATGTGGGACCCATTCCCCAAACGGGTGAAGCATACATCGAATTTTATGCGGGTTCCATTCTATCTTGTCCTCACTCATTCTCTCTCATATTATACCTGTCTTCATGTTTATACTCTGAACTCCACCTACATTCTATCTCTCTCAATTTCAACAGCAGAGCCCAGATCGAAGAATAGCGTTTGATTGCAATTGCATGCAGTTACATAGAGTCACTAACAAGGTATACTCTCTTTGCTTTTATAATTCTGGAGTTAGAAATTAAGCTAGTAATTGAAATGGTTTACAAACCAGGTTGAGTTTTCTGCTATGTTTGAATCCGAACATGTTCCTATTATTACTTTTTGTTTCTTCTATTCACAGATATATGATAAATTCTCAAATTATAAGACTCAACTCTTATGTTTAGCATAAAACTGACGCTGTTAAGTTTGATTCGAAAGTGAAAATTAATGTTTAAGTGATTTTTTGTTTTTAATCAGTATTGGTATATAAGTTCCAAAAATAAAAGTGGATTTTTTCCTCTTAATTTCTACTGTCTGTGTTTTCAGATTGAAACTAAACTTGTCAAGTCCAGAGTTTGCTCATAAAGCAATTTGAAATTTTAAAAACTGATGAGATCAACTTAATATAATCTGTATTCATATATTTTAGGAACTACGTAATTACTTAAACTTTTACATGTAATTGTGGTTTTCTTTTCTCGGTTTTCTGTTGCCTCTTTTAAATGTATTTACAACTTAATTGTTTTCTTGATGATAATGATGATGATGTGATTGTCAGTCCAGTTTGTTTTTCCAGTAATGATTAATCGGATAGCAGCGGCAGCGGTGGTGATTCTCATAGGATGGGCTTATATAGCCATAAAGCCTCCTCCACCAAAAATATGTGGATCCATTAATGGTCCTCCAGTTACTTCACCTAGAGTGAAACTCGGTGATGGGAGACATTTGGCCTACCGGGAGTTTGGTTTTCCAAAGGAAGAAGCTAGGTACAAGATCATTGTCGTTCATGGATTTGCCAATTCCAAAGATACACATTTGCCAGTTTCTCAAGTAACAACTTGCTTCTTTTCTTTACTCTCATGTCCTCTTTAATTACCTCTATGCCACTAGTAATGCTTAATATATTCCGGAGAACTTATGGAAATAAGTTAAAACTAGCTTATAGACAAGTTATAAGTTGTTTTCATATGCTCTCCTAAATAGTCTCACAAGTGCTTATGTTAGTAGATAATCTCACTGAGTACTATGTGAATATGCGGCAGTTTATTGAAGTATGATAGAAACTTGTACCAATAAAGTAAAAACTTATTAACAAGATTTTATAATTGATATTCTGTGGTGAATTGATTTTACTCTCAGTCTTTTACAAATTATTTAAAAGTTTGATTTTTTATTTATAGTCATTATGTTTTTGCTTTGTGCATGAGCTTATTGATGATCTTGGGATATATTTCCTCTACTTCGACAGAGCAGGTTATGGTGAGAGTGATCCATATCCATCGCGTTCAGTGAAGAGCGAAGCCTATGATATTGAAGAACTAGCAGATAAATTGCAGATTGGGAAAAAATTCTATATCATTGGAATGTCAATAGGAGCTTACCCGGTTTGGGGCTGCTTAAAATACATTCCACACAGGCATGTTAATTTCTGAGTGGTAGCTTCATTTTGCATTTGATGGTTACTATTATTGTTCTTAGTAATAGAGAAATGACTTGTAGTTCGAAAGATTATTGGGAGCAGCATTGTTAGTTCCATTCGTAAACTATTGGTGGCCTTTTTTTCCTTTTAATCTATCAAAAGAGGCATTTCAAATGCTCCCTCAATCAGACCAATGGACATTTCGAGTTGCACATTACACTCCTTGGTTATTCTATTGGTGGATGACTCAAAATTGGTTCCCTTCATTGAGTTTCCCCAATACTGAAATGTTCCCTTCGGATGATGTTGAGATCCTTAAAAGCCTCTCAGAAGCCCCAAACCCTGGCCAGGTAGCTTATCTTGAAGGCATTCTGTTTTTGTCACTGATATATTGCTATTTGCGAATGATACAAAGTGTTTTTTTTAAACCTTGATTCAGGAGAAAATAACTCAGCAAGGTGAGTACAAATCATTATACCACGATATAATTGCATAAAGAAGTGCATTAAAGTAAGGAGAATAGTGCTTAACATAGAGAGAGTAATCAGCTTGTTGATTGATGATAACCCAAAGATATCAAAAAGGAGGACAATTTTTAGTACCACTGTCTACTGGCTTGTTTTAAACCATACAGTGATTTTTGTAACCTGCAAACTTTAGAGGAATCATAACCAGAAAGTCCAGGTGGAAGACTCATGTAAACCTCTTCATGGAGGTCTCCATGTAAAAAGGCATTATTTACATCCAACAGTTCTAAATACCATACTTTGATGGCTGCAAGAGAAAGAAGCACTCTAGCAGTAGTAAGCTTGGCAACGGGGAGAAGGTGTCAAAGTAATCAATACCTTCCATTTGAGTATATCCTTTAGCCACTAATCTGGCTTTGTATCTCTCAATTGATCCATCAGCTTTGTGTTTAACTTTGTATACCCAACGAGACCCAATAGGTACTTTACCAGGAGGCAAGTCCACCACAGTCCAAGTTTGGTTTTCTGCAAGAGCTTTAAGCTCCACATCCATTGCCTTAACCCAACAATCATGTTTTATGACTTGTTTAAAGGTGTTAGTTTCAGAGGTAAAGGAAATGGCACAACAAAAATTTTTATATGAGGAAGAACATTTGTCATATGAAATAACAGAAGAAAGAGGATAAGTAACTTGTGAGGAATGCATGAAGAGTGGAGATGTACTATCTTTTGCAAGGTAGCAATGATAGTCTACTAGATAACTAGGAGGATTAGAAATTCTAGTTGATTTCCAGATAGGAGGATCATTAGTGTTATGAAAACGGATGTTATGTTAATTGTTGTGGTCAGTGTTAGAAGAAACTGAAGGTCCAGAGGATGTATTGGATAAAGGTGAGGAGGGATTAATGTTGATAGGACTTGATGCAGGCAAGGTGTTAGGAGAAGTACTAGGAAGAGGTTCAGGGGCATTAACGGGATGAGTACTGTCTACAGGAAAAGGATGTGGTGAAGGACAGTCACATATGATGACCATGACCTGTCTTATCAGTCTCAAAACTCTAATGATATATCAATCTTTCTTGATAGCAGTCTATCATCTTCTAGCATACAAAATCAACCAGGCTCTGATACTATGTTAATGGTGACATGTGTAGCCATGAAAATGAAGAGGATGCAGTAACAGAAAAGGTAAAACTGCAGTAACAGAAGAGAAGAAGAGAGAATGGATAACAAGATACAGTTGGATAAGAGTAATTCTAATTAACCACTCAATAGCTTACAATTGGAGTTATATATACACAATGAATAAACCCAATAACCTATGAACAAGTGTAACTAACTAACTGTATAAAAGAAAAGTAAACTATATTGATATTAACTATACTAACATCCCCCCTCAAGTTGGACTTTGGATGTGGCAAAGGCCTAACTTGGCCAAATATTTCTTGAGAGCTGGTGAATGTAAAGGTTTTGTCAGCATATCATCTAGTTGATCATGAGTGGAAATAGGAAGTAAATGTATGAGTTTGGATTGGATTCTTTTGTGAACAACGTGACAGTCCAATTCAATATGCTTACTACGTTCATGAAAAGTAGGATTATGGGCTAAGTAGATAGCGGATTTGCTGTCACAGAAAACAGTTGCAGGATGTGAAAATTCAATAAACAAGTCACGAAACAAATACTACAACCATTGTATCTCGCAAGTAATAGACGCCAATGCTCTATACTCAGCTTCAGTGGAGGATCTAGAAGCAGTGTGTTGTTTCTTTGACTTCCAGCATAATAAGGAAGCTCCTAACATAACACAATAACATGTGATGGATCTTCAAGTATCAGGGCATCGAGCCCAATCAGAATCTGCAAAGCCTGAGAGTTTTAATTCAGAAGATGCAGAAAAGAGAATCCCAGTGGCTGGAACAGATTTTGAGTAACGCCAAATCCTAGTGGCTGCCTGAAAATGTGGAACTCTAGGCTGCGACATAAACTGACTCAAATAGTGGACAACATAGGATATATTAGGTCTGGAATTTGTGAGATAGATGAGTCTGCCAATGAGCCTTCTATAAGAAGAAGGGTCTTCCAAGAGAGAACCTTCATTAATGGATAGCTTAATGTTGGGGTCGAAGTGAACTGAGGATGGTTTAGCTGCAAGAACACCAGCATCCTGGAGTAATTCAAGAGTGTATTTTCTTTTATTTAGAAAGATGCCTTTTGTTGATCTAGCAATTTCTAAACCTAAGAAATACCTTAACTGGCCAAGATCCTTAATTCTGAATTGTTGATGGAGAACCGGCTTAACATGGTTGATTTCATCTAGACACTTACCTGCTAGCACAACATCATCTACATAAACCAGAACTGCCGTAAAGTGAGGATAATAATGCTTAACATAGAGAGAGTAATCAGCTTGTTAATTGATATTAACACAAAGATATAAAATAGGAGGACAATTTTGAGTACCACTGTCTACTGGCTTGTTTTAAACCATACAGTGATTTTTGTAACCTGTAAACTTTAGAGGAATCATAACCAGAAAATCCAGGTGGAAGACTCATGTAACCCTCTTCATGGAGGTCTCCATGTAAAAAGGCATTATTTACATTCAATTGTTCTAAATACCATCCTTTGATAGCTGCAAGAGATAGAAGCACTCTAACAGTAGTAAGCTTGGCAACAGGGGAGAAAGTGTCAAAGTAATCAATACCTTCCATTTGAGTATATCTTTAGCCACTAATCTGGCTTTGTATCTCTCAATGGATCCATCAGCTTTGTGTTTAACTTTGTATACCCAACGACACCCAATAGGTACCTTACCAGGAGGCAAGTCCACCACAGTCCAAGTTTGGTTTTCTGGAAGAGCTTTAAGCTCCACATCCATTGCCTTAACCCAACAATCATGTTTTATGGCTTGTTTAAAGGTGTTAGGTTCAGAGGTAGAGGAAATGGCACAACAAAAAATTTTATATGAGGAAGAGCATTTGTTATATGAAATAACAGAAGAAAGAGGATAAGTAACTTGTGAGGAATGCATGAAGGGTGGAGATGTACTATCTTTTGCAACGTAGCAATGATAGTCTGCTAGATAACTAGGAGGATTAGAAATTCTAGTTGATTTCCTGATAGGAGGATCATTAGTGTTATGAAAAGGGATGTTATGTTGATTGTTGTGGTTAGTGTTAGAAGAAACTGAAGGTCCAGAGGATGTATTGGATAAAGGTGAGGAGGGATTAATGTTGATAGGACTTGCTGCAGGCAAGGTGTTAGGAGAAGTACTAGGAAGAGGTTCAGGGGCATTAATGGGATGAGTACTGTCTGCAGGAAAAGGATGTGGTGAAGGACAGTCACATATGATTACCATGACCTGTCTTATCAGTCTCAAAACTCTACTGACATATCAACCTTTCTTGATAGCAGTCTATCATCTTCTAGCTTACAAAATCAACCAGACTCTGATACTATGTTAATGGTGACATGTGTAGCCATGAAAATGAAGAGGATGCAGTAACAGAAAAGGTAAAACTGCAGTAACAAAAGAGAAGAAGAGAGAATGGATAGCAAGATACAGTTGGATAAGAGTAATTCTCATTAACCACTCAATAGCTTACAATTGGAGTTATATATACACAATGAATAAGCCCAATAACATTTGAACAAGTGTAACTAACTAACTGTATAAAAGAAAAGTAAACTATATTCATATTAACTATACTAACAGCCCCCCTCAAGTTGGACTTTGGATGTTGCAAAGGCCTAACTTGGCCAAAGATTTCTTGAGAGCTGGTGAATGTAAAGGTTTTGTCAGCATATCAGCTAGTTGATCATGAGTGGAAATAGGAAGTAAATGTATGAGTTTGGATTGGATTCTTTTGTGAACAATGTGACAGTCCAATTCAATATGTTTACTACGTTCATGAAAAGTAGGATTATGTGCAAAGTAGATAGCGGATTTGTTGTCACAGAAAACAGTTGCAGGATGTGAAAATTCAATAAGCAAGTCACGAAACAAATACTACAACCATTGTATCTCGCAAGTAATAGACGCCAATGCTCTATACTCAGCTTCAGTGGAGGATCTAGAAGCAGTGTGTTGTTTCTTTGACTTCCAGCATAATAAGGAAGCTCCTAACATAACACAATAACCTGTGATGGATCTCCTAGTATTAGGGCATCGAGCCCAATCAGAATCTGCAAAGCCTGGGAGTTTTAATTCACTAGATGCAGAAAAGAGAATCCCAGTGGCTGGAACAGATTTTGAGTAACGTAAAATCCTAGTGGCTGCCTGAAAATATGGAACTCTAGGCTGCGACATAAACTGACTCAAATAGTGGACAACATAGGATATATTAGGTCTCGAATTTGTGAGATAGATGAGTCTGCCAATGAGCCTTCTATAAGAAGAAGGGTCTTCCAAGAGAAAACCTTCATTAATGGATAGCTTAATGTTGGGGTCAAAGGGAACTGAGGATGGTATAGCTGCAAGAACACCAGCATCCTGGAGTAATTCAATAGTGCATTTTCTTTGATTTAGAAAGATGCCTTTTGTTGATCTAGCAATTTCTAAACCTAAGAAATACCTTAACTGGCCAAGATCCTTAATTCTTAATTGTTGATGGAGAACCTACTTAACATGGTCGATTTCATCTAGAGAATTACCTGCTAGCACAACATCATCTACATAAACCAGAAGTGCACTAAAGTGAGGAGAAGAGTGCTTAACATAGAGAGAGTAATCAGCTTGTTGATTGATGATAACCCAAAGATATCAAAAAGGAGGACAATTTCGAGTTCCACTGTCTACTGGCTTGTTTTAAACCATACCGTGATTTTTGTAACCTGTAAACTTTAGAGGAATCATAACCAGAAAGTCCAGGTGGAAGACTCATGTAAAACTCTTCATGGAGGTCTCCGTGTAAAAAGGCATTATTTACATCCAACTGTTCTAAATACCATCCTTTGATAGCTGCAAGAGAAAGAAGCACTCTAACAGTAGTAAGCTTGGCAACAGGGGAGAAGGTCTCAAAGTAATCAGTACCTTCCACTTGAGTATATCCTTTAGCCACTAAATTGGCTTTGTATCTCTCATTGGATCCATCAGCTTTGTGTTTAACTTTGTATACCCAACGACACCCAATAGGTACTTTACCAGGAGGCAAGTCCACCACAGTCCAAGTTTGATTTTCTGCAAGAGCTTTAAGCTCCACATCCATTGCCTTAACCCAACAATCATGTTTTATGGCTTGTTTAAAGGTGTTAGGTTTAGAGGTAGAGGAAATGGCATAACAAAAATTTTTATATGAGGAAGAACATTTGTCATATGAAATAACAGAAGAAAGAGGATAAGTAACTTGTGAGGAATGCATGAAGGGTGGAGATGTACTATCTTTTGCAAGGTAGCAATGATAGTCTGCTAGATAACTAGGAGGATTAGAAATTTTAGTTGATTTCCTGATAGGAGGATCATTAGTGTTATGAAAAGGGATGTTATGTTGATTGTTGTGGCCAGTGTTAGAAGAAACTGAAGGTCCAGAGGATGTATTGGATAAAGGTGAGGAGGGATTAATGTTGATAGGACTTGCTGCAGGCAAGGTGTTAGGAGAAGTACTAGGAAGAGGTTCGGGGGCATTAATGGGATGAGTACTGTCTGCAGGAAAAGGATGTGGTGAAGGACAGTCACATATGATGACCATGACCTGTCTTATCAGTCTCAAAACTCTACTGATATATCAATCTTTCTTGATAGCAGTCTATCATCTTATAGCTTACAAAATCAACCAGGCTCTGATACTATGTTAATGGTGACATGTGTAGCCATGAAAATGAAGAGGATGCAGTAACAGAAAAGGTAAAACTGCAGTAACAGAAGAGAAGAAGAGAGAATGGATAGCAAGATACAGTTGGATAAGAGTAATTCTCATTAACCACTCAATAGCTTACAATTGGAGTTATATATACACAATGAATAAGCCCAATAACCTATGAACAAGTGTAACTAACTAACTGTATAAAAGAAAAGTAAACTATATTGATATTAACTATACTAACATCCCCCCTCAAGTTGGACTTTGGATGTTGCAAAGGCCTAACTTGGCCAAATATTTCTTGAGAGCTGGTGAATGTAAAGGTTTTGTCAGCATATCGGCTAGTTGATCATGAGTGGAAATAGGAAGTAAATGTATGAGTTTGGATTGGATTCTTTTGTGAACAACGTGACAGTCCAATTCAATATGGTTACTACGTTCATGAAAAGTAGGATTATATGCCAAGTAGATAGCGGATTTGCTGTCACAGAAAACAGTTGCAAGATGTGAAAATTCAATAAGCAAGTCACAAACCATATACTACAACCATTGTATCTCGCAAGTAATAGACGTCAATGCTCTATACTCAGCTTCAGTGGAGGATCTAGAAGCAGTGTGTTGTTTCTTTAACTTCCAGCATAATAAGGAAGCTCCTAACATAACACAATAACATGTGATGGATCTCCTAGTATCAGGGCATCGAGCCCAATCAGAATCTGCAAAGCCTGAGAGTTTTAATTCACTAGATGCAGAAAAGAGAATCCTAGTGGCTGGAACAGATTTTGAGTAACGCCAAATCCTAGTGGCTGCCTGAAAATGTGGAACTGTAGGCTGCGACATAAACTGACTCAAATAGTGGACAACATAGGATATATTAGGTCTGGAATTTGTGAGATAGATGAGTCTGTCAATGAGCCTTCTATAAGAAGAAGGGTCTTCCAAGAGAGAACCTTCATTAATGGATAGCTTAATGTTGGGGTCGAAGGGAACTGAGGATGGTTTAGCTGCAAGAACACCAGCATCCTAGAGTAATTCAAGAGTGTATTTTCTTTGATTTAGAAAGATGCCTTTTGTTGATCTAGCAATTTCTAAACCTAAGAAATACCTTAACTGGCCAAGATCCTTAATTCTGAATTGTTGATGAAGAACCGACTTAACATGGTTGATTTCATCTAGACACTTACCTGCTAGCACAACATCATCTACATAAACCAGAACTGCAGTAAAGTGAGGAGAATAGTGTTTAACATAGAGAGAGTAATCAGCTTGTTAATTGATATTAACCCAAAGATATAAAATAGGAGGACAATTTTGAGTACCACTGTCTACTGGCTTGTTTTAAACCATACAATGATTTTTGTAACCTGTAAACTTTATAGGAATCATAACCAGAAAGTCCAGGTGGAAGACTCATGTAAACCTCTTCATGGAGGTCTCCATGTAAAAAGGTATTATTTACATCCAACTGTTCTAAATACCATCCTTTGATAGCTGCAAGAGACAGAAGCACTCTAACAGTAGTAAGCTTGGCAACAGGGGAGAAGGTGTCAAAGTAATCAATACCTTCCATTTGAGTATATCTTTAGCCACTAATCTGGCTTTGTATCTCTCAATGGATCCATCAGCTTTGTGTTTAACTTTGTATACCCAACGACACCCAATAGGTACTTTACCAGGAGGCAAGTCCACCACAGTCCAAGTTTGGTTTTCTGCAAGAGCTTTAAGCTCCACATCCATTGCCTTAACCCAACAATCATGTTTTATGTCTTGTTTAAAGGTGTTAGGTTCAGAGGTAGAGGAAATGGCACAACAAAAAATTTTATATGAGGAAGAGCATTTGTCATATGAAATAACAGAAGAAAGAGGATAAGTAACTTGTGAGGAATGCATGAAGGGTGGAGATGTACTATCTTTTGCAAGGTAGCAATGATAGTCTGCTAGATAACTAGGAGGATTAGAAATTCTAGTTGATTTCCTGATAGGAGGATCATTAGTGTTATGAAAGGGGATGTTATGTTGATTGTTGTGGTCAGTGTTAGAAGAAACTGAAGGTCCAGAGGATGTATTGGATAAAGGTGAGGAGGGATTAATGTTGATAGGACTTGCTGCAGGCAAGGTGTTAGGAGAAGAACTAGGAAGAGGTTCAGGGGCATTAATGGGATGAGTACTGTCTGCAGGAAAAGGATGTGGTGAAGGACAGTCACATATGATGACCATGACCTGTCTTATCAGTCTCAAAACTCTACTGACATATCAACCTTTCTTGATAGCAGTCTATCATCTTCTAGCTTACAAAATCAACCAGGCTCTGATACTATGTTAATGGTGACATGTGTAGCCATGAAAATGAAGAGGATGCAGTAACAGAAAAGGTAAAACTGCAGTAACAAAAGAGAAGAAGAGAGAATGGATAGCAAGATACAGTTGGATAAGAGTAATTCTTATTAGCCACTCAATAGCTTACAATTGGAGTTATATATACACAATGAATAAGCCCAATAACATATGAACAAGTGTAACTAACTAACTGTATAAAAGAAAAGTAAACTATATTGATATTAACTATACTAACAGCCCCCCTCAAGTTAGACTTTGGATGTTGCAAAGGCCTAACTTGGCTAAAGATTTCTTGAGAGCTGGTGAATGTAAAGGTTTTGTCAGCATATCAGCTAGTTGATCATGAGTGGAAATAGGAAGTAAATGTATGAGTTTGGATTGTATTCGTTTGTGAACAACGTGACAGTCCAATTCAATATATTTACTGCGTTCATGAAAAGTAGGACTATGTGCCAAGTAGACAGCGGATTTGCTGTCACAGAAAACAGTTGCAGGATGTGAAAATTCAATAAGCAAGTCACGAAACAAATACAACAACCATTGTATCTCTCAAGTAATAGACGCCAATGCTCTATACTCAGCTTCAGTGGAGGATCTAGAAGCAGTGTGTTGTTTCTTTGACTTCCAGCATAATAAGGAAGCTCCTAACAAAACACAATAACCTGTGATGGATCTCCTAGTAATAGGGCATCGAGCCCAATCAGATTCTGCAAAACCTGAGAGTTTTAATTCACTAGATGCAGAAAAGATAATCCCAGTGGCTGGAACAGATTTTGAGTAACGCAAAATCCTAGTGGCTGCCTTAAAATATGGAACTCTAGGCTGCGACATAAACTGACTCAAATAGTGGACAACATATGATATATTAGGCCTCAAATTTGTGAGATAGATGAGTCTGCCAATGAGCCTTCTATAAGAAGAAGGGTCTTCCAAGAGAGAACCTTCATTAATGGATAGCTTAATGTTGGGGTCAAAGGGAACAGAGGATGGTATAGCTGCAAGAACACCAGCATCCTGGAGTAATTCAAGAGTGTATTTTCTTTGATTTAGAAAATGCCTTTTGCTGATCTAGCAATTTCTAAACCTAAGAAATACCTTAACTGGCCAAGATCCTTAATTCTTAATTGTTAATGGAGAACCTGCTTAACATGGTTGATTTCATATAGAGAATTCCCTGCTAGCACAACATCATCTACATAAACCAGAAGTGCACTAAAGTGAGGAGAAGAGTGCTTAACATAGAGAGAGTAATCAGCTTGTTGATTGATAATAACCCAAAGATATCAAAAAGGAGGACAATTTCGAGTACCACTGTCTACTGGCTTGTTTTAAACCATACAGTGATTTTTGTAACCTGTAAACTTTAGAGGAATCATAACCAGATAGTCCAGGTGGAAGACTCATGTAAACCTCTTCATGGAGGTCTCCGTGTAAAAAGGCATTATTTACATCCAACTGTTCTAAATACCATCCTTTGATAGCTGCAAGAGACAGAAGCACTCTAACAGTAATAAGCTTGGCAACAGGGGACAAGGTGTCAAAGTAATCAATACCTTCCATTTGAGTATATCTTTAGCCACTAATCTGGCTTTGTATCCCTCAATGGATCCATCAGCTTTGTGTTTAACTTTGTATACCCAATGACACCCAATAGGTACTTTACTAGGAGGCAAGTCCACCACAGTCCAAGTTTGGTTTTCTGCAAGAGCTTTAAGCTCCACATCCATTGCCTTAACCCAACAATCATGTTTTATGGCTTGTTTAAAGGTGTTAGGTTCAGAGGTAGAGGAAATGGCACAACAAAATTTTTTTTATGAGGAAGAGCATTTGTCATATGAAATAACAGATGAAAGAGGATAAGTAACTTGTGAGGAATGCATGAAGGGTGGAGATGTACTATCTTTTGCAAGGTAGCAATGATAGTCTGCTAGATAACTAGGAGGATTAGAAATTCTAGTTGATTTCCTGATAGGAGGATCATTAGTGTTATGAAAAGGGATATTATGTTGATTGTTGTGGTCAGTGTTAGAAGAAAGTAAAGGTCCAAACGATGTATTAGATAAAGGTGAGGAGGGATTAATGTTGATAGGACTTGCTGCAGGCAAGGTGTTAGGAGAAGTACTAGGAAGAGGTTCAGGGGCATTAATGGGATGAGTACTGTCTGCAGGAAAAGGATGTGGTGAAGGACAGTCACATATGATGACCATGACCTATCTTATCAGTCTCAAAACTCTACTGATATATCAACCTTTCTTGATAGCAGTTTATCATCTTCTAGCTTACAAAATCAACCAGGCTCTGATACTATGTTAATGGTGACATGTGTAGCCATGAAAATGAAGATAATGCAGTAACAGAAAAGGTAAAACTGTAGTAACAGAAGAGAAGAAGAGAGAATGGATAGGAAGATACAGTTGGATAAGAGTAATTCTCATTAACCACTCACTAGCTTACAATTGGAGCTATATATACACAATGAATAAGCCCAATAACCTATGAACAAGTGTAACTAACTAACTGTATAAAAGAAAAGTAAACTATATTGATTTTAACTATACTAACAGCCCCCCTCAAGTTGGACTTTGGATGTTGCAAAGGCCTAACTTGGCCAAATATTTCTTGAGAGCTGGTGAATGTAAAGGTTTTGTCAACACATCAGCTAGTTGATCATGAGTGGAAATAGGAAGTAAATGTATGAGTTTGGATTGGATTCTTTTGTGAACAATGTGACAGTCCAATTCAGTATGCTTACTACGTTCATGAAAAGTAGGATTATGTGCCAAGTAGATAGCGAATTTGCTGTCACAGAAAACAATTGCAGGATGTGAAAATTCAATAAGCAAGTCACGAAACAAATACTACAACCATTGTATCTCGCAAGTAAGCAGTGTGTTGTTTCTTTGAGTTCCAGAATAATAAGGAAGCTCCTAACATAACACAATAACATGTGATGGATCTCCTAGTATCAGGGCATCGAGCCCAATCAGAATCTGCAAAGCCTGAGAGTTTTAATTCACTAGATGCAGAAAAGAGAATCCCAGTGGCTGGAACAGATTTTGAGTAACGCCAAATCCTAGTGGCTGCCTGAAAATGTGGAACTCTAGGCTGCAACATAAACTGACTCAAATAGTGGACAACATAGGATATATTAGGTCTGGAATTTGTGAGATAGATGATTCTGCCAATGAGCCTTCTATAAGAAGAAGGGTCTTCCAAGAGAGAACCTTCATTAATGGATAGCTTAATGTTGGGGTCGAAGGGAACTGAGGATGGTTTAGCTGCAAGAACACCAGCATCCTGGAGTAATTCAAGAGTGTATTTTCTTTGATTTAGAAAGATGCCTTTTATTGATCTAGCAATTTCTAAACCTAAGAAATACCTTAACTGGCCAAGATCCTTAATTCTGAATTGTTGATGGAGAACCGGCTTAACATGATTGATTTCATCTAGACACTTACCTGCTAGCACAACATCATCTATATAAACCAGAACTGCAGTAAAGTGAGGAGAATAGTGCTTAACATAGAGAGAGTAATCAGCTTGTTAATTGATATTAACCCAAAGATATCAAAAAGGAGGACAATTTCGAGTACCATTGTCTACTGGCTTGTTTTAAACCATACATTGATTTTTTTAACTTGTAAACTTTAGAGGAATCATAACCAGAAAGTCCTGGTGGAAGACTCATGTAAACCTCTTCATGGAGGTCTCCAAGTAAAAAGGCATTATTTACATCCAACTGTTCTAAATACCATCCTTTGATAGCTGCAAGAGAAAGAAACACTCTAAGAGTAGTAAGATTGGCAACAGGGGAGAAGGTGTCAAAGTAATCAATACCTTCCATTTGAGTATATCCTTTAGCCACTAAATTGGCTTTGTATCTCTCATTGGATCCATCAGCTTTGTGTTTAACTTTGTATACCCAACGACACCCAATAGTTACTTTACCAGGAGGCAAGTCCACCACAGTCCAAGTTTGGTTTCTGCAAGAGCTTTAAGCTCCACATCCATTGCCTTAACATAACAATCATGTTTTATGGCTTGTTTAAAGGTGTTAGGTTCAGAGGTAGAGGAAATGGCACAACAAAAAATTTTATATGAGGAAGAACATTTGTCATATGAATTAACAGAAGAAAGAGGATAAGTAACTTGTGAGGAATGCATGAAGGGTGGAGATGTACTATCTTTTGCAAGGTAGCAATGATAGTCTGCTAGATAACTAGGAGGATTAGAAATTTTAGTTGATTTCCTGATAGGAGGATCATTAGTGTTATGAAAAGGGATGTTATGTTGATTGTTGTGGCCAGTGTTAGAAGAAACTGAAGGTCCAGAGGATGTATTGGATAAAGGTGAGGAGGGATTAATGTTGATAGGACTTGCTGCAGGCAAGGTGTTAGGAGAAGTACTAGGAAGAGGTTCAGGGGCATTAATGGGATGAGTACTGTCTGCAGGAAAAGGATGTGGTGAAGGACAGTCACATATGATGACCATGACCTGTCTTATCAGTCTCAAAACTCTACTGATATATCAATCTTTCTTGATAGCAGTCTATCATCTTATAGCTTACAAAATCAACCAGGCTCTGATACTATGTTAATGGTGACATGTGTAGCCATGAAAATGAAGAGGATGCAGTAACAGAAAAGGTAAAACTGCAGTAACAGAAGAGAAGAAGAGAGAATGGATAGCAAGATACAGTTGGATAAGAGTAATTCTCATTAACCACTCAATAGCTTACAATTGGAGTTATATATACACAATGAATAAGCCCAATAACCTATGAACAAGTGTAACTAACTAACTGTATAAAAGAAAAGTAAACTATATTGATATTAACTATACTAACATCCCCCCTCAAGTTGGACTTTGGATGTTGCAAAGGCCTAACTTGGCCAAATATTTCTTGAGAGCTGGTGAATGTAAAGGTTTTGTCAGCATATCGGCTAGTTGATCATGAGTGGAAATAGGAAGTAAATGTATGAGTTTGGATTGGATTCTTTTGTGAACAACGTGACAGTCCAATTCAATATGTTTACTACGTTCATGAAAAGTAGGATTATGTGCCAAGTAGATAGCGGATTTGCTGTCACAGAAAACAGTTGCAGGATGTGAAAATTCAATAAGCAAGTCACGAAACGAATACTACAACCATTGTATCTCGCAAGTAATAGACGCCAATGCTCTATACTCAGCTTCAGTGGAGGATCTAGAAGCAGTGTGTTGTTTCTTTGACTTCCAGCATAATAAGGAAGCTCCTAACATAACACAATAACATGTTATGGATCTCCTAGTATCAGGGCATCGAGTCCAATCAGAATCTGCAAAGCCTGAGAGTTTTAATTCACTAGATGCCGAAAAGAGAATCCCAGTGGCTTGAACAGATTTTGAGTAACGCCAAATCCTAGTTGCTGCCTGAAAATGTACAAACTCTAGGCTGCGACATAAACTGACTCAAATAGTGGACAACATAGGATATATTAGGTCTGGGATTTGTGAGATAGATGAGTCTTCCAATGAGCCTTCTATAAGAAGAAGAGTCTTCCAAGAGAGAACCTTCATTAATGGATAGCTTAATGTTGGGGTCGAAGGGAACTGAGGATGGTTTAGCTGCAAGAACACCAGCATCCTGGAGTAATTCAAGAGTGTATTTTCTTTGATTTAGAAAGATGCCTTTTGTTGATCTAGCAATTTCTAAACCTAAGAAATACCTTAACTGGCCAAGATCCTTAATTCTGAATTGTTGATGGAGAACCGGCTTAACATGGTTGATTTCATCTAGACACTTACCTGCTAGCACAACATCATCTACATAAACCAGAACTGCAGTAAAGTGAGGAGAATAGTTCTTAACATAGAGAGAGTAATCAGCTTGTTAATTGATATTAACCCAAAGATATCAAAAAGGAGGACAATTTCGAGTACCACTGTCTACTGGCTTGTTTTAAACCATACAGTGATTTTTGTAACCTGTAAACTTTAGAGGAATCATAACCAGAAAGTCCAGGTGGAAGACTCATGTAAACCTCTTCATGGAGGTCTCCATGTAAAAAGGCATTATTTACATCCAACTGTTCTAAATACCATCCTTTGATAGCTGCAAGAGAAAGAAGCACTCTAACAGTAGTAAGCTTGGCAACAGGGGAGAAGGTGTCAAAGTAATCAATACCTTCCATTTGAGTATATCCTTTAGCCACTAATCTGGCTTTGTATCTCTCAATGGATCCATCAGCTTTGTGTTTAACTTTGTATACCCAACGACACCCAATAGGTACTTTACCAGGAGGCAAGTCCACCACAGTCCAAGTTTGGTTTTCTGCAAGAGCTTTAAGCTCCACATCCATTGCCTTAACCCAACAATCATGTTTTATGGCTTGTTTAAAGGTGTTAGGTTCAGAGGTAGAGGAAATGGCACAACAAAAATTTTTATATGAGGAAGAACATTTGTCATATGAAATAACAGAAGAAAGAGGATAAGTAACTTGTGAGGAATGCATGAAGGGTGGAGATGTACTATCTTTTGCAAGGTAGCAATGATAGTCTGCTAGATAACTAGGAGGATTAGAAATTCTAGTTGATTTCCTGATAGGAGGATCATTAGTGTTATGAAAAGGGATGTTATGTTGATTGTTGTGGCCAGTGTTAGAAGAAACTGAAGGTCCAGAGGATGTATTGGAAAAGGTGAGGAGGGATTAATGTTGATAGGACTTGCTGCAGGCAAGGTGTTAGGAGAAGTACTAGGAAGAGGTTCAGGGGCATTAATGGGATGAGTATTGTCTGCAGGAAAAGGATGTGGTGAAGGACCTGTCTTATCAGTCTCAAAACTCTACTGACATATCAACCTTTCTTGATAGCAGTCTATCATCTTCTAGCTTACAAAATCAACCAGACTCTGATACTATGTTAATGGTGACATGTGTAGCCATGAAAATGAAGAGGATGCAGTAACAGAAAAGGTACAACTGCAGTAACAGAAGAGAAGAAGAGAGAATGGATAGCAAGATCAGTTGGATAAGAGTAATTCTCATTAACCACTCAATAGCTTACAATTGGAGTTATATATACACAATGAATAAGCCCAATAACATATGAACAAGTGTAACTAACTAACTGTATAAAAGAAAAGTAAACTATATTTGATATTAACTATACTAACAATTACACAGGACTTAATTTATCTTTTCCTATTTCATTCACATAATTTCTAAATAATAGTGAATAATTACATTATACTAAATTATTACAAATTTATAAAGAGGAGAATTGTTTGTTTCCACTATAATTGGCTGTCTAATTAATTGATGATTGATATTGATATGATATTGTTCGATTAATAAAATCAATATTTTCTTCATCTTCTCATTGATAAATTATACACTGGATATGTATTTTTAAGAATTTATTATAATTAAAATATAATCATTCATGACTACTGTAATAAATTAATTATATATTTTGAAATCCAACAAATAGTTCATTCTTTTTACAATATTTATCTAATATAATGTCGGTTTTATTTTTCATGCACAGATTAATACCAATATATGTTAAATTCCCTGTACATATTTCACCTTCTGTTAGTAAGTTTTCTTGAAATAGTCCATCTTATTTTGAAACACACATTCATGGCTTACAAATGACTCGTTGTGCGTCGTAGAAGATGTAAAAGGTCATTGTCAAATAATAAATACTTCACTCAACTATTGTCACTGTCAATATCTCATTGACCAAGTGCACACAAAACCAATTTCCAATTCAATACAAGAGTTTTGAAAGGTAAATCAGTTTCTTAGTATTTATAATAAATCTTTATAAAAAATCATTTAAAATAAATATAAAATTAAAATATTTTAATTATAATAAGAAATAAGTATGCATGGTTAGGAAATTTACCTGACCGTGTAAAGTAAAGTGGAGAATCCCGTTCTAAAGCTATGTTTGGTTTTGCGTTGCGTTATTCAAAATCACGGCAAATTATCACGTTTATGTAGAAGCTAGTATTTGTCGCTTCTGGATTTTCACGGTGGCAGTGCTTTGGGACGCGAAAAAAGAGAGTTAGACGCATATCCAAACATATACTAATGCTCAAAGAAATTCAATTCATTTTTTTCTTGAATCTTATGATTGCTTTGCATTTGAAATTTTTCATAAAATATTGGTGTAAATTTTCAAATTTAATACCGGAAATATAGTATGTTATATTTGGTGTAATAACATTAATGAAAAATCTTTTTTTTTTTTTGGAAATCTTGGTATCCGATCTTGCGACCGACTAATCCAAGAGGGACTAATATTCACCGTCTACTAGCGGGGGCTCCGTTTCAAGCCAGAGCAAAGCTCCGTATGGACTGACTCACACAAGAGTTGATTGCACCTAGTAGGATTCGAACATGAGACCTTGAGAAAAGCACACTCTCAAGACACAAACCTTTAAAAAAAAAAACATTAATGAAAAATCATGAAATACAATTATAAAGTAAATTTCCTCTTAATTTGGACTATTTGTCGTAAAACGAGGAAACGCATTTTATCATTGCTACTATGTTACTACAAAATTAAAGAAATGTCCCACCACTTTTTGGTAGGGTGGTAAAATAATTCATTAACCTATTAACAATTGATTAAAAATATTTTAAAAATAGTTCATTCGATCCATTTAGTAAAGATAAAGTCGATCCAATCTATTCATTGTTAGGAAGATCTTAAAGTTTTACATTGGTTAAAAATAGAGTCATGAAATAGTTTATATAGAGTGACATTCTTCACTTTACCAACCGGTTTTGTAAGGTTGTATTAGACCAAACTCTAATATGATATCAGAGTCTATCGATCGAACCTTGGGCAGCCCACCGTTTAAATCTACGCATCAAGCCCAAAAAAAAAAGAGTGCAGGGCGTGAGGGGGTGTGTTAGGAAGATCCTAAAGTCCCACGTTGGTTGAAGATAGAGCAATGAAATAGTTTATATAGAGTGACATCCCTCACCTTACCAACCGGTTTTGTAAGGTTGTGTTAGGCCAAACTCTAATATTCATTAACATATTTTTAATGGATAAATATTTATCCATTCAAGAAATGTATTTTTACTTTTGAAATAAAAAACAATTTTTTAAAAAAATTAATATTTTTATATTTTCAAAATATCTGATAAAAATGCATGAGAAATATGAGTTTTTACTGGACATTTTAAAAATGTTGGTAAAAATATATGTTTTTTATTTATTTTTAAAATCTAATATAAAATATAAATTACTGATAAAAACACAATTTGTAAAAATCCGATAGTTGACTCGAATTCTCCAATAAATCACACAACTTTTAAAACAATTCAAAATATTATAATTGAAATTCGAAATAATTTTTTAAAGTACAAAAATTATTTAGTAAAAGCACTGCAGTGAATTTTCAGGTAATGGTGAAATAATACATTTGTGGCCTACAACCAATTTGTACAAGAATTATTTAGTAAAAGCACTCTCATTGTGTATTTGTACAAGATATGAGTCAAAATGTCAAATAATATACAACTCACTGAACTATTGTCACTGTCAATATCTCATTGACCAAGTGCACACAAAACCAATTTCCAATTCAATACAAGAGTTTTGAAATATCAGGTCAATCGAACAGTTTCTTACCGTTAAAATATTTCATTATTTTAACTATTTTAAAACAATTGTGCGATTTTTATTATATTAAAAGAAATTTTTATAAAATTCATTTTATTTAAAATAATAAAATTAAAATATTTTATTTAAAAGTGAAAAAAGATGATGCATTGTGTAAATTAATTTTATACTATACACCAATGACGATCATTTATCCCGTCAAATCAAACTGAAATTTTATATTATTTGTATGGCATGACAAAATGATATATTCATATTGGATGATAGTCATGGACAACCCTAGGCCTAGTCAAACAGACCCACAATTAGGATTTTCGCGGGTTGGGTTGAGTTTAATTTGATTAAATTCAATGCAATTTCTTAATACATCCTCTATGTTTCTTAAGAACCATGTGAAAATCCGAAAATGCCCCCAGTTTTCGAAGATGCATCTCTGCACGCATCCTAACACACACGCAACACACAATTTGGTTATTTTTATTTCGGAGATGTATCTCCGGAATGTTTCCAAAGTTACAGTTCCGTAACACAGACACATCAGTAGCAGAACCAAAAACATGTAATTTTCCAAAATGAAATTAAGATTTATAAAATAAAATTAGGATTACATAGATCATTTCAACATAAAATGCAACATTACTTCAATATCTAGGTGAACACTCCAACATCTTCACAATATCTTTGACCGATCTTGAAATCGTCGCTTCCAACTCGAGCGAAACTTTTGTTTCGAAACGGAAATGCGTATTCCATATAGCCCTTACATCTGCTTGCATCTTGAGTTCAAATTTGTTAAACTCAATCTTTCATCTGTTGTCAATCGAGGGTGAACAGTACTCGAGTTTCACAATCCTTCGATTGTCCCTGTAAGGTAGGAGATAGTGGATTTCGTCTTTGATATCTTCGAAGGAGGTGAAATCGGTGAGCTTAGACGTTCGCCTTGGTGTAAAGCTAGAGAAGGAGACATTTGCGACATACCAATTGATGTTTATTTGTGACATTTGAGACATTTTCAGTTTGTGTGAAATATAACATAAGAGCACCTTAGTTTACAGAAGCCATAGATCAATATGGACCACTCAATAACCGACATGCTGATTCCATAGATATATCATTGATTCCGCACCCTATTATCTTGTTTTGGGGATGCATTTTCGAAACTTCTCTTGAACCAGTTCAAAAATAGAACCTTTAAAACAGAACCTTATTTTTTTTTATAAAAGAAAAAATGTTGTTATAGGGAAGATAAAAAATGCATTAAGACACAATATGAACAAACGTTGAATATATTATACTTCATTTTTATTGAGACACTATTACATACACTTATTTGTCCAGTTAAATGCTGAAGCGGTAAAGCGGCAAACAACAAAAGTTTTTGGAAGTATTTTTCCGGGAATTTATCGTGTCCACAGAGCTCGGTGTTATTGAACTGTCGTTCGACAGTTTCCGCAATTCTGAGTTTGGTTTAAATTTGTTAAAGTAAAAGCAGAAAAGTAAATATTAACACAAAAAAAAATCATTCTTCAGAGAGAAGAAACTTATTCGGTATGTATATAATCCACTCCTCACAAACTTAAACCTATCGACCAGTTATACTCAACCTACAATACTCCTCAATATCATCCAGCATCGCTCACAACAGTTTCCATCTCTGACACACTGAGCTGAGAGAACAACTGTATCACTCTCGTCGACACTCTCGCACCCGACTCAAACAATATGGAGGAATTAAGCTCTGATACCCATAAAGATTGTTAGCTCTAAATCTATCTATAGCAACCATAAACTAACAGATAATCATCCCTAATCAAGGTTTGTGATGTTTATCTCTAACACAACTCAAACCCCGAGCATAAAGCAAAAAATCAAGGACAATCACCGATAAAGATTTGTAAAGCAGATTTTATACAACGCCATGAGCGATAAATATACACGAGTTCAAAGTAAATACATATACAACAACCTAACAAAGAAGAATACACAAAGAAGATGAGAAATGAACCAAACATCTCGCAGTTTGTTAGCGCCGGTCGATGAGAAATCCACCCCGGATCATCCGTGTGCAAGCTCCAATGTTGTTTTCTAAGCTAATCCTACTGAAAAATAAGTTTGATGGAGGTGGGAGCAAAACTCCTCAAAACCATAACCTAAAAATTGTGTTTTTGGCCCTTAAATGGTGTTTCTGTTCGTCAAAATTCGCCTGACGAAGTTCTGGTTCGCCTGGCGAACCAAGGCGGCATTTGCTGCAGCCCCTACAGTGAATTTCAATCTTCTGGCTCGCCCCTGCTTCACCTGGCGAACATGGGGCGAGCGCTGTCAGGACAACAAAAATCCTGCACTGCTTTCTTCGTAACTTTTGAACCGTAACTCCGTTTTTTGCCCGATTCGAAGCGTTGGAAAGCTTATTAAATGCTCTATCTATCAATGAATAAATATCAATGCTTGAATACCTACAAAAATAAGATAAAAACAATTAAACTCAATGATATTTACACGATAACGCAATATATACACTATAGTGTAAATTATACCGAATATATACTAAAGTTGAGGTTTATTGACAAAAAGCAAACGAATTAAGCCGATGAATGCTAATTATTCACACTCAAGTTCATAACAAATTAGCACTCATCAAACTCTCCCCAACTTAAAACATTGTTTGTCCTCAAACAAAGTCAAACAACTTAAAGAAATAAAAACAAATGACAACATACTTACCACTAAACTACAATGACAACATAACCACGAAACAAACGCTACGTACAAAAATCAAGCCAAATATTCCAAAACAACACAAGTTCAATCATGAATCACACCTAGCAAAAATTCATCAGTGAATGAAAAACATACAAAATGAGGAATTCGACTCACACAATATTCTTGAAAACAAAAGACTAAATTATGCATCCATCCAAAAATTCACATTGAACATATAAAGGCAAGAATCACAAGGGCTTTTCAAGGTTGTAATGTGGTCGGGCTAACAAACAATGGGCAATTTCTAAAGGTAATTGAAACAAAAACTTGCTTAATCCTAAGGGAGTGATCATTTCACAAAGGCTCAAGCACCAAAATTTCAATCAACTTCTTCTATTATCCCCGATTGCTACACCAAAACACATAACTTATTTAGCACAATTATTTGATACTCTTTTTGTTTTTCTTTTTCAAAAATTTCTCTTTTCTTTTCTTTCTTTTTCTCTTTTTTTTTTCTTTTTCACAACCGCATAGCAACCGACAACATAAGTGAGCAAACATTGCTCTCCCCAACTTGAATTCAACCAACATCAATGTGTGAATACTCCCTACTTTCTAAGGCAAGGTAAAAATTCAAACAACAACACACGGTTGAGGGTACAAGAAAATAAGGATCAAAATCCATTCAAAAAGTGAACTAAATACTCATAGACAAGCATCAAGTTCAAATGCAACATGGATATTAACAAAAAGGCTCAAAGGGGTTACCGAATGCTCACACACTCACATGGTAAATTGACTATTTGGCCAAGGTGGTTGTTCTCAAAATGAAACAATTGCCTTGACCTTTTTCATGCATTCATATAATCAATACAAATAAAAGATTAAACATAATAAAATCTAGCTAAAACAAGAATGTTGGTACTCTGCGCATATATGAACAATGGAAAGCTTCCTCACAATTGAGGTAGGAACTAAAGTGATTCAATTCATGAACAAGTAGTACAAAAGAATGAATGACACAAAATTTGTAAAAATCCTAAGTTTCATGTGCATGTTATAGTCTAGAAAGCGATAAACACATACCTTGGAAATGTACCAAACTTTAAACAACATCATTACCATGCATTCGCAAGTTGAAACAATCAAACTTGGAAAAATCACCTCAAATTTCTTCAAGCTACTCAAAATAAGCTCTTGGACAAACACAAAAATTAACACATTAAAACAACTACTATGAACATACTAAAAGACCGGGTGAAATTGAATTAAACAAGTTGAAAAGTGAAGATTTAAGAATTTGTCCAATTTCAAGTTGTTTAACCAATTCACCACACTACCTATACTAATACAATAAAAGACAATAAAGAAACTAAAAACAATACAACATGCTTGTTTTACGTCGTAAGCTCGGCGCCTATTATTTACAAACCAGCATGTTGCTTCGGATGAGCCAAATGCTTTCCCTCCCGCCTTTTCTCTCATCTCTTCGAGCTCTAACCGGAACTACACATCTAACCACACTTTTGGCAAACGTGAAGAGAAACAAATATATACACTATATTCACAAGTATGAAAAACATGTAAAATTCACACATATGGTAAACATATACAAGTATAAATATAAACAAGGGAAAATAAACAATATATATGATATCTACAAAACTCCAAAACAAAGAAACCATCGCAATGCGATCCAATAAAAACACCAATCCCCGGTAACGGCGCCATTTTGCTGAAACAGTAAAGCGGCAAGCAACAAAATTTTTTGGAAGTATTTTTATGGGAATTTATCATGTCCACAAAGATCGGTGTTATTGAACTGCCGTTCGACAGTTTCCGCAATTCTGAGTTTAGTTTAAATTGGTTAAACTAAAAGCAGAAAAGTAAATATTAACACAAAAAGAATTCATTCTTCAGAGAGAAGAAACTTATCCGGTATGCATATAATCCACTCCTCATAAACTTAAACCTATCGACCAGTTATACTCAATCTACAATACTTCTCAATATCATCCAGCATCGCTCACAACAGTGTCCATCTCTGACACACTGAGCTGAGAGAACAACCGTATTACTCTCGTCGACGCTCTCGCACCCGACTCAAACAACACGGAGGAATTAAGCTTTGATACCCATAAAGATTGTTAGCTCTAAATCTATCTCTAGAATCCAGAAACTAACAGATAATCATCCCTAATCAAGGTTTGTGATGTTTATCTCTAACACAACTCAAACCCCGATCATAAAGCAAAAAATCAAGGACAATCACCGATAAAGATTTGTAAAGCAGATTTTATACAACGCCATGGGCGATAAATATACACGAGTTCAAAGTAAATACATATACAACAACCCAACAAAGAAGAATACACAAAGAAGAAGAGAAATGAACCAAACATCTCGCAGTTTGTTAGCGCCGGTCGATGAGAAATCCACCCCGGATCATCCGTGTGCAAGCTCCAATGTTGTTTTCTAAGCTAATCCTACTGAAAAATAAGTTTGATGGAGGTGGGAGCAAAAATCCCCAAAACCATAACCTAAAAATTGTGTTTTTGGCCCTTAAATGGTGTTTCTGTCCGTCAAAATTCGACTGGCGAACCAAGGCGGCATTTGCTACTGCCTCTACAGTGAATTTTACTCTTCTGGCTTGCCCCTGTTTTGCCTGGCGAGCATGGGGCGAGCGCTGACAGGACAACAAAAATCCTGCACTGCTTTCATCGTAACTTTTGAACCATAACTCCGTTTTTTGCCCAGTTCGAAGCGTTGGATACTTATTAAATGCTCTATCTAACATTGAAAAATATCAATGCTTGAATACCTACAAAAATGAGATAAAAACAATTAAACTCAATGATATTTACACGATAACGCAATATATACACTATAATGTAAATTATACCGAATATATACTAAATTTGAGGTTTATTGACAAAAAGCAAACGAATTAAGCCGATGAATTCTAATTATTCACACTCAAATTCATAACAAATTATCACTCATCATTAAACAAGAAATTAAAACGAATCAAAACATTTGTCGCTGACTAAATCTATGGGTGGTACCCCCTTAGACTTTTGTGCATTTGATTCTTTTTCAATATTGCTCAATATCTCAAAATGTTGCATCATTCCATAAAATGGTCCAGCAAAGTCTCGACTTTTATTGTTGAATGAGTTGTCCACTCCGATGATGTAAGTGGTATAGGGCATCTCGGTTTCAAGTAAACTTGAATAAAATGACTTGATTTAGAAATTCACCCAATACACATAATATGATCATTTGGATTTTGAGGTGGGGCGGTGCGCAGTGGGAAAAAGGTTTCCGAAAAACAGTATCGTGTCAAATCAACACACACTCTATCATACTCACATACTATTAGGTGACCTATTTCATGGAAGCACATTCATTTGGCTTACGGCGCCAGACCGCTAAGGCAAGGAACAAGAGACTCATAAACTTCATCGAATTTTTCTTTTATACAACTGTGTGTATGATTCTTTATGCATCTTTAACTCTTAGATAATTTGATGGAGGACAAGTGTATGATTATCTAATCCTTTACCGAGTAAAGCCAAAACTGCTCGATAAACGCAATTATCATCCTCCACAACATTGACGACCTATTTGATGTATTTGTGCATAACAACCAGCATCTCGTCAATGAATGGAATCTTTGGTGGAGGCAGCGTAGGAGGTGGTTTGCTAATGCGAGCTCCTTTGACAATATATTTTTAAGATTTTGGAGTTGGGGATTCAGGAAAAAATTTATCAACATGTTTAAAATATGAAGGAGACTGTGAAGTTTGTAACGCCCTAGACTGTTTTCAAGATTACCGACTGATCCCACAAATCAACACGGGTGCTTTTAACTTGCTTTGTCCTAACTCACACGCTTTCCAGAAGGTCACTTATCCCAATACTACTCCAAGTCAAGCATGCTTAACTATGGAGTTCTTATTGGTTAGGCTACCGAAAAGAAGATGCATCTTATTTCCGGTAGCCTAACAAATAAGAACTCCATAGTTAAGCATGCTTGATTTAGATTAGTATTTGGATGGGTAACCTTCTGGAAAGTTTCCCGGAAATTGTGTGAGTGAGGACAGAGCATGCTGAAAAGAATTGTGTTGGTTTGTGGGGTCAGTAGGTAATCCTGAAAGCAGTATGAGGCATTACAAGTGGTATCAGAGCCAGACCTCTCCATGTACAATGTGGTCCGGGGACGAACCAAGCAGAAGCTAATGGACATGTAGCACCCGAGGCCGAAGAGGGCGGAGAGTGATTACATGTAACACCCGAGGGCGAGGGAGTGGTTTTAGGTGCACGAGGCATGACAATGAGACACTCCTAGCAGCTTTTTAGGGAAAAACCGAATTCACATCAAAATGAGAGGGATCATGAGAATGTGTAGGTATGGGACCACATGGTTGAAGGAAGGCTTATAAGGATTAATTGGTACTACCTATACCAACAAGATGCATTTTCTTTTAGGTAACCTAACAAATAAGGAGTCCATAGTTAAGCGTGCTTGACTTGAAGTAGTATTTGGATGGGTGATATTCTAGGAAGTTTCTCGGAAAGTGTGTGAGTGAGGACAGAGCATGCTGAAAAGAATCATGTTGGTTTGTGGGGTCAGTAGGTAATCATGAAAGCAGTCTAGGGTGTTACATAGTCAAATTATTATTCGGTGTATGCTTCATTTTCTTCGTAGTACCTTTTGTTTTTACCGGTTGAGATGGCAGTTTCATGTTGGTGGTTTTCGGATATGCAATCTTCCTCAATTGTTCTTTGATGTGGAGTTATATGTTGTCACCGGCTTTCAAAGATCTCTCTTGTATCACTTCTCATTCGATCAAAATGGAAATATTTGATTTATCATCATTCATGACACCATCATCATCAAACCTAAGTCTCTTCCAATGAGTGCAAACCTCGTCTATTCTTATTGGGTCACCAAATTTCACCTTGTTAGAAATAGCATAAGCACATGGGAGTCCATATGTTTTCACAATTATGCATTGTTAGATGTCAATCTTGCTTTAAATTGATCATTTATTATTGGCATTTTTCAACTCTTTTGTGTTGTTTTGTTGGATTTACTACATGATAGCATGATATTCTTCAATTGTATGAAAATACCTTTGGTTCCTTTGATTTTTGTGTTATTGTGCATAATTTAGGCATGAAATCATCAAAGTGTGAGACACAAGAAATTGGACAAGGAAGCCAAAGGAAGAGAAGAATATCAGTAAGTTCGCTGGGCGAACAAGCCAGCGAATGTTCGTTTTGCGAACAATTGGCGAAGTCCCAGTGAAAGCTCTCAAATTAGAGACAATAGCTAAAGGGCAGTAAGTTCGCTGGGCGAACAAGCCAGCGAATGTTCGATGTGGCAACGCGTCAGCGAAGAGCCAGCGAACCATCTCAGACTTGAGGCAGTAGCTAAAGGACCATAAGTTCGTTGTGCAAACCTGTAGGCGAAGTAGTTGGCAATGCGAAGAATCGTACGCACAACGAACTTCAAAGTTTACTCAGGGGTGGTTTAACTGTTCAGAGACACTTCAGGTGCCTAAATTGGGGTTCATAGTGCGAACATGACAGATTTTGATTGTATTATTTAAGTACTTTTCATCATTTTTGGGGATCATAACCCATTTTTACACACTACTACCTGATTTTTTGAGATTTCTTCACCAAAAGGGTGATATTTTACAAATACAAGCTGGATTCACATCCGAGTTCGATTCTTCAACGTGGATTCTCATTCATCTCCTCCCGAAACTTGTGAAGCAAGCTACCGTGGTTATGGGTAGCTAAGTCACTTTTGTGTCAAGATTAGTGGTAGATAATCCTAACTTTTGTATGTATTTCTCTTGATATTTTGTATGTTGTCATACCCCAAATTTTACCCCTATATTCATGGATCATTTACATATCATTATAGGTTAATCATTCATGCATGGCTAACCAATTATAAAGACATTTTTTTGTTTGTTTATTTGTAAAATAGGGTTGCGCATCAAGAAGTTCAATCAAATGATCAAATCAAGGATTTGTGTGATTCTCCACTTCTCAAGAACCTCCACTCATTCATGGTGATCAAGAGTTTCCCTCCATCAATAATCAAGTTTAAGTGTGCATCAATTCAAGTTCACCAGGATCCCATGGCTTAGAACATGATTCAAAGGTTTCAAATGCATCTTTGTGGCCCATTCATGTGTTTAAGATGGCTTGAGAAGTTTGATTTATTAATAGTCGAAGAATTTTGATTCAATTGTTAAAAAGTCAATAGATGCTTAAAGTCAAAGATTGACTTTTGACATTTTTTTGGTCGACTACGGACTTTTTGAGTCAATAATCGAGAAAGTGTGGGAAATAATTGAGTTTGGTCAAGTTGAGTCGAGAAAATCGAAGAAAGAAAATCATATGTTTGAAAGAAACATAAAAAGGATAAAAAAAAATAATGCAATGGAAAAGTTGTAATAATGTGTGCGTGTTGTACCCCCAAATTTTTCCCCTTAGATTCATTGATCGTCCGCATAACATCTTAGGTCAACATTCGTGCATAACTAACCTTTTTATCTAGGATTTGCTATGTTTATTTCATTTGTGAACACAGGTGCTGCTGCAGAAGATTCAAGGTCTTGAAGGTGGTGTTGTGTGTGTGTTTGTGGAGGTTCTCTGGTCTCTGCAAGTTTGTGTGAGATTCCTGTATGATTGTGTCCTCATCCTGTTGATCCCTAAGCCATTACAAGTATTACAGTAGAGATTTTTGCTTATCACATTTGCACATATTAAGACACTTTCATTACAAGCCCTTTTCAAAGTCAAGGATCAATTTTGGGCCATATTTCAAGACAAGGCCTAGGCGAGACATGTTAGAGTAAGGTACAAGCGGAGATTCACTTTTATGTTATTTGACTGATGTTAAGCCATAATACAAGTTGTTTTAGAATTGAACCGTCCCACGATGTATAAAGGGTCGTTAAGTATTTCATATTGTTCATCCAAGTCATGAAGATATTTGCAATCAGTACACAGGTCTTACTATTTTGGAGTCACGTCTTGGCAAGTGGTATTATTAAGTGGGAAGCCATTTCATAAAGACTATTATTCCTGCCATCTATTTGCGTTTTTCTAAGTCAATGAAGTGGTTTTAAAGATACAACCTTTGGTTCAAATTCAAATGACAAGTTACATACAAAGGACCAAACTCATGGTTACTACAAGGTTGGATTATATAACAAGTTCTAATCCCAAAATACTACAAGGCAATATTTCCCATTGAGTCTACAAAGACAAAGGTTGTTGCAAGTAATACCAAGAGCCAATATACATAAGTTGCAATATTATTTTCAGCTAGTTACAAATACATGATACATCCCAAATTCTAAGTTACAAATCCTAATCCTAATGTTAACCAAAGTCATCTCAATCCCACAAGCCAAAGATGGTAAAAAAATGTGTGCAGTCTGACTCAATGCATAAGGTGATCAAGTAATCCTTGAACGTAGAAAGCTCTTGGTCAATTGGAGTGCATGTTGACAGAGACGCCTTCTACGACTTTAATGCCCTATTATGAGAACTTGACGTCCTTGGAAATCTACATGAAAAAAAATATGCCATTTCAAATCCTCCACTGTTAAAATGTGACATATATAATAGGATCAATATTAAGTTCAAGTACATTTTGAAAGGGACGGTTAATTGGAATTTTGACAGCAACATTATGGAGCACATGGATTTTGTAGTGCACAACTATTAATAATAACATTAAGAAGGAAGTAGAAATCAAAGACTACTTACACATAGAATTTGAACATAATAAAATCACCTTCTCGGGTATTTTGGCAACATATACACATGGAAGTACTCCTGCAGCAGGGTGCACACATCAAAAGTAATTTACTAAAGTTAGTACAGGCAAAGCGCAGGAAGAAGAGAAGTAGTAGTTAGTAGCAAAAAACACTGTACCAATAATTATGTTGCAATAGTAATCCAAGAGTCCAGTGGACATAAAGCTGGTGCGGTCCTCTTTAAAAACTGCTAGATTCAAGATGTAGCTACATGTCGTTGGCCCCAATACTCTTGTGCCCACTGCTATCAGAAAAGCAACAACAATCAGAAAAGGTCATTCTCATCAATCGTTTCAAGGCATCTCAAACTAGGTTGGATTTAAAAAGGGAAAGATTATAATATTCAGCCAAAGTGGAAAGCTCTTCACGAGGGGGATTTTAAAAAATATCACATCATAGAATCAATTCGAATTGTTTCCGAAACCAAATCATAACACAGTCAAACATCGTCAATATGAGTCAAACCGAAATAGGAAATCCCACAAACAACCCACAAACATGTTACTCATAGACATTCACTTTTTCATAAACGTGTTGGGTTATAAAAAGAAAGATCAGAATGCATACAAATATATTCCAAGCAAATCAGGATAAAATTGGCAAGTTTTCAAGGCTAAAATCAAGACTTTATCAAGTTTTCAAACATATCTAAAACAGGCTTCAGACAACGTTTAAGAACGTTCCAAGACAATCCGTGATAGCATTCAATCAGAAATTGAAAGCAAAATACCTATAAAAAGAGAACACGGTTGAGAACAGAGACGGACAATCATACACGCAAAGAGAGCAAAACTAATCACCAGAAAATTCATAAAATCAATCACCAGAAAATTCATTAAATATACACCAGAAATTCATCAAATCTCACATCATACACAATACCAACAAACTTCAAACATCAGAAACACAATCCATAAGTAGAAGACCATTGCAGACATCAATACACACAAACAACGTCAAAATATCGCATATACACATGATTGGAGAGAAAGATAACAACAAATACCTTCAAAATTGACGACTTCGTTGACGTTGCCGCAACGCACCAACCAACCACGAGAAGTTCGATCGTAATCGTCACACTTCAGAAGCACACAAGCATACAGTATTCCAAATTGCCGACGACGACGTCGTCCACTCCCGCGATAACACCACGCCGCTCAACTGACAACCATTACTGGTGATTCCCTTGGCCGCGACTCAGACAGAATTCGGTGCATCCACCGGCCTTCCCTTTGTTTTGATTTCTGCTTCATAATCTTTGTAATTGTAATCTCAAATTATAATGAGAATGATGGGGTATGGGTCTGTTGGGGTTAGGGTTTTGTGATTGTGGATTTTTGATTTGCAGAGATCGAGAGAGGTTGAGAGAGATCGAGTGAGAGAGATAAGTGTTTAGGGTTTCTGAAACCCCCTTTTGAGAGAAGACGAACGAGAGGGACGAGAGAGTGTGAGTCGTTCCACTTCTTTTGTGATGTTTTACTGCTTTGATCACATGTACACACATGCATGCCACCACCATGCACCTTCCATCTAGATCGTTGGATATGTTGTGTTTTTAGGTCACACGGTCGAGATCTGAGGGTCCGCGATGGACCCTCTCCCTTGCGTCACATATAATCTCTCAGTTTTATTTAAAATTAAATCTGTTTTTAATGCTTCGTAGTGCTTAACTTTTTATTAATTTGGTTTTTTTTTAAACATGACCATTTCTTTTTAATAATAAATATAACTTTTTTCCTTATATTTAAATATCACTTTTTTTAATAAATATAGCTAAAAAATTTATTAATCACAAATTTTTGAAATTATTGAAACCTTTTCTTTAAAAATAAATAAAACTCGTTTATGGGAAACCTTTAACCTTTTTTTTCAAAATGACATTTAATCTCTAATATAATAAAAAATAATAAAACTATTCTATAAATATTAAAATTAAAAAACTATTTTTTTAATAATGACAAACTCTTAGTTTTTTTTTACCCTCTCTTAATAATTTTAAAACTAAAATAATACACTTCTAATTAACAAAAATTTTATTAACTTAATATATAACTTTAATTTTAGATAATAATAAAACTTTAAAAATAGTAAAAAACCTTTTATTAGTAAACCTTAATAATTAATCAAACTCTTTTCTTAAATCGTTCCCTTTAGAATCCTTCATCGCGCGTCTGAGTGAATCGTATGCTATGTGTTACTTTGTGATTGATATCATGCCTTTGTTATGCCTTTATTTACTTACTATTGTGCTTAATATATGTGCATGTCTTTGTTTCAAAACCCTTTAAAAAATATAAAAAATCTTCGATCCAACGTCGAGCCCATCTTCAACCTATGTAAGTCGATCGCCTTTAGGCATCGCCATCAACCTTTGGTCACCATACACTATACTAGCTCACCTTTGCTAGTGCGCACAACTAATCTAAGCTAATCGCCCCCCTCGACATTCCCAAGGAAAGGTCACCCAATATTGACTCAACGTCATAGGACTAACTTTAGAACCCTTGGCCTTAGGATTCGGAGTCGCCGTACTCCACTTCTCGCCATAGACACTTAGAATCTTAGCCTTAGGATCGGAGTCGCCGCACTCCAAGTAAATGCTTCGCCGCAAACATTTACAAGCCTACCCCTCTACAATCAACCTACAACTTCAGAGTCGCCGCACTCTATGTAAAGTCTTGCCCAAGACTTTACCTCCCCTTGGAACCTTGACCCCGTCAAGAAGTTCCTCTTTTCAGAACTACACATTACTCTGATTCCGTTCCCCTTGGGATACGTAGGCACAAGGTGCGATACCTTGTCGAGTATACTTAGATACTAACACCTAGGGTTTTTCAGCCTTTAGCATAGCACCTTTAGCAAGCGAGTAAAAGATAACATAAGATACTAAGAAGAGGTTCCCGTAGAGTACTACGGACGTTTAGGATGCTAATACCTTCCCTAGGCGTAACCAACCCCCGAACCTTAGATCTCTTAGGTTTTTTCGCTTTTGAACCTTTCCTTTGGATAAATCAAAGTCGGTGGCGAACATTTAAAGAAATGTGATCCTAGTTCATTAATAACTATGGTATCATATTCTCACCGCAACAGAAATGGCGACTTCACTGGGGACCTTAACTTAGAGGGTTAGGCCTAACTTGTTTAGTATTCTTGTTTTATTTCTCGCTTATTTATTATTTTTGCTTGTTTATATATCTGTTGTGCCTGGTTTTGCTGTGTGCAGGGGGTTCTTGAGTGGTGAGGAGTCCTAGACCCGGACATGAGTGTAATTATGATAGGAGATTGATATGTTCTAGGATACATTGACGGAGTCGATTCCTGAAAAGTTGAGTTGAGAAAATCATCGCTCAGTTTAGGTTCTTTTGAACTTAATGTTGTTTGAACGAGTCCATTCTTGAAAACGATATTAATTTCGACCAAGAATCTGTGAGACTGAGGACCGTAGTACCTTTAACCCCACTTGGCCTTTTAGGATGTAGTGCGGTGACTACGCGGGAGTCTATTTCCAAAATAGTTGATACGCGATACTACACTCAGACGGGATTCTCTTGAGAATATTATTGACTACCAAGTGATTTGGAAAATCGATAATATCTGAAAGATGGATTGTAGACTCTGGGAACTTTGTAGAACCAGTTCGGCAGGTACATTTGAAACCATAGTGCACACCTATTGGGATGGGTAGACCTTGGCTCCATGCTGTGACCTTTCAAACCTAGGGCCATTTGCCTGTTTGCTTTGCTTGTGTGTGCTTTGTGCGCTTTGCTTTGTGTGTTTTTCCGTGTTTGCTTGCATCCACGCATTCATTAGCATCATATCATAAAGATTCATGGAACTTATCTCTATTTGATACCATAAACTCTAAAAAGAAAGAAAACATTGAAGCACACTTACAAAAGTCATAACCTGGACGATCTAAGGGGACTGGAGACCTTGCTCACAAATGAAGAAAGGTTCAAGACCAGATATGGGAAGTTATCATCTTCGTTCTACTGCAGCCTATCACTATTCCTGATTACTAGTTGTTGTCAACTCATAAAGAATATTCTCAGCTGATGGAATTACCAATTTAAGATATGCGTCCATTTCATATCTTCGGTTAATACTCGAATAACTAAAAGGAGGATTTATTGGAAAGAGGTTACTTCTCGCAAGAAACGGAAAGCTCAAGACATCTTATCCCATTCTAAGTCATCAGTCAACACTTCTTCAACAAGTTTATTCTAGAAGAAGCTCAGTTGGAAGAAAGTCAAAGGACTCAAAGAAGACCGTTGAAAGAGTCTCCTTAGATATATCATTATTAGCTTTTATTTAGCTTTACGTTATGACTATTGTAAGGCGTACAGACGCGTTTTAATTTTTGTAATAAATCAATCATTTAGTATTTCGGTACTAATGATCGTAACCATTTCTTTATGATTAATAAATGAGCTTGGTGATATTCCTCAATGATTATAAATAGCTGAGTTTCCATGAATCTTGTTGCATAGCATTCACATTCTCATTTCTCCCTATCAAGGAACTTAGATTTGTCTTGCAAGCATTGTATGATGGATTACGGAAAGAAGGGAGTTTTGCCGTACACCTTCAAGGTTTCAGATGTTGAACAACTAAGGGAACTAGGAAGTGAGATCAAAGATACCGAGGCATTCACTGCGAAGTATGGAAAGATCCTCCCGTTGTTGCAGATCCGAGTAGCTGTTGGTCTTTTGGAGACGCTGGTTCAACTATACCGCCTGATTTACCATCGTTTAATCTTCCAAGATTTCCAGCTGACGCCTACTTTGGAAGAGTACTTCGCTCTGTTGGGTATCCCGGTCAAAGACTCACCTCCGTTCTCCGATGGAGAGGGAAGGCCCAGCCAGGAAGACATCGCAAGAGCGACCCGCGTAAAGCTGTTGGAGATCCAAACTCACATGACGGTCAGAGGAGGAATCGATGGCTTACCTGCCCAATTCTTGTTCGAGAAAGCTTGACATTTTTCTAGTGTAGGGAACACTGAAGTATTCGAACACATCTTTGTGCTACTGGCCTATGGTTTGTTCTTATTTCCCAATGTCGAAGATTTTGTTGACGTCCATGCCATTAGGATTTTTATGCTCAAAAATCCAGTGCCTACATTGTTAGCCGAGGCTTACCACTCTATCCATTCAAAGGCTCTGAAGGGAGAAGGTCGGATTACCTATTGCACCGCTATCCTCTATAGGTGGTTTATTTCGCACCTACCGAGGTCTACTGATTTCTGGGATGTGAAAGATGGTTCATAATGGCCTGTGAAGCTCATGGCTCTTACTCATTTGGATATTGTTTGGCATGACCCAATGTATGGAGGAATCCCCATGATTCATAGTTGTGGAGACTTTCCCAATGTACCTCTTCTTAGTACAAAGGGATGTATCAGCTATAATCCTATGCTCGCCCGTCGTCAACTGGGGCACCCAATGAAAGACGTACCCGATCCAGAAAGCCTGACAAGACTTTTTCTCTAGTAAGGAGAGAACCTGAATTTGAAAACCGGAATTGTGTTCGCTTGGCGTCGCATCAATCGACAAGGAATGACGGCAACAACGGATCCTGATTGCTCAATTACTGAAGAATGTCTAGTATGGGCGCGTGAAAGGGCTCTGACCTTGAGGATGCCTTATCCTCATCCCAAGCCTCCCGTTATCCAATCAGATGAAGTTTCGAAGTTGAAGGCTGAAATAGAGAAGCTTACCCTGGACAAAGCAAGGATGCAACGCCAGATCGACAGGCTGATGGAAGAATTCCGTGGAAGACAAGGGGCATCATCCAGCAGTTTATACTCCTAGTTTCTTTTGTGTTATTTTGCTTATGTAATAAACTTTGGAGGTGTACTGGCTGTTGAAAATTTTAATAAATTTTTTTAATATCTACAATGACTGCAAATACGATTTTGAGTCCCTTAATAGTTGCATCGTTCTTGCATTTGCATTTCATATCATTTTGCATTCTTTGTGTGGTTTCCTTTTCTTCTGTTTGTTCCTGTGATCTCGTCCATCATCTGTTCACGACCCTTCTGTTGATTTCCCAACAGCAATCTCTAAACTTAAAGCCGATTTTGGAAGGTCATGAATTCAGAAGAGCAAAGCCAGTTTGCGACCGTAGCAGATCTTGAGTTCAGTCAACTTGTGGAAGTTATGACAACCTTGGCAATGAAAGACGGTAATCCTCGGAGGACTGTTGTGAACAATGTTACCCAAGCTTAACCCGTGCAGATTCCTGTTGAGAACCTAGTTATACAAGAACATACTACCATCCAGGATAGACATCCTTCTTCTGTTGATGCTATAGAGCATCGTAGCCTCACATTCTCAGAACCAGATTCCCAAGAAGTAATCCCTGAGACGAAAACTAAAAATCCATGAGATGCTGAGATTTTGGAAAAATTTCGTGCTTTAGAAATAAGACTTGACGCCATTAAGGGTCGTGACGCTGTTGATCTGAATGCCTTGAATATGTGTTTGGCACCCGACCTTGTAATGCCTCCAAAGTTCAAGACACCAAAATTTGAGAAATACAAAGGAGACAGCTGTCCAAAGCAGCATTTGGTGATGTTTTGCAAAAAAATGACTTCGTATGTCCGTAATGAACAACTTATGATCCACTGTTTCCAAGACAGTCTGAGTGGGGCATCACTAAATTGGTATATGAAGCTAGAAAGCAGCAACATCCAATCATGGTCAGACCTTGCCAGTGCTTTTGTGAAGCAATATAACTACAACCTTGATTTGGCTCCTAGTCGCCTGCACTTGCTAGACCTATCTCAAAAAGACAATGAATCCTTCAGAAAGTATGCTCAGAGGTGGAGAGAAGTAGCTTCTCGTGTTCAGCCGCCGCTTGTAACGCCCCGATTTTGATTATTCCATTATTCTTGAGTCTTTTGTTTTAATTGGGTGATAAATTATTTTATTTGTTAAATTGGTGTGTTAAATGTTATTTTACCGTTTTTGAGAGTTTTCGGGAAAATTAGAATGGAGGGTATTTTAGACTTTTCTCAATTAATCATAAGTTAGAAATTTTTTTGAGTTAGAATTTTGTGGGAAAAATGAATTAATTGATTTAGTGGAAAATGAGAGAAAAGAAATAGAAAAGAAAGAAAATAGATAGAAAAGAGAAAGAAAAGAGAAATAGAGAGAAAAAGGAGAGAAAGAAAGAAGAGGAAGAGAAAAGAAGAGGAAAAGAGGAAAACCAAGAAAATCAACCTCTAGGAATCGATTTAATCGGGTAAGGGTGTGAAACATTGTTATCTTATCAATGTATAGTATTATGTATGATTGTGAATGTGTGTATTGGATTGGTTGTGG
Organism: Lathyrus tuberosus; assembly: GCA_022829125.1. Classification (NCBI taxonomy): domain Eukaryota; kingdom Viridiplantae; phylum Streptophyta; class Magnoliopsida; order Fabales; family Fabaceae; genus Lathyrus; species Lathyrus tuberosus. Next base: position 3,680,838 of record JALAZF010000101.1, on the reverse strand, counting down.
TGTTTTCATAGTTTTCCATTTTAGGTCGATAATGAGAAATCGATGTTTTCGCGGTTGGAAATCGACGAAAATGTGGTAGAATGCTTGTTGCCATGATTAGATTGAGTTTTGATGGATGTATGTTGTTTTGAAAATGTTTTGGGTTGAAAAATAGGGTTTTTGGGTTTTCAACAGCGCTGAAGGATTCTGAGTTTTCGCAGGTTCGCCTAGCGAACCAATCAGCGAAGGGTAGCGAAGGTTCGCTACGGGTATTCGCCTAGCGAAGGCATGAGCGAAGGTTCGCTAGAGTGTTCGCCTAGAGAACTTTGGGTGTTTTTGGCTCTGTTTGGTTCTAACTTGGTTCGCCAAGTGCTCGCCTAGCGAACTTTGTGTCTGTTTTTAGCTAACAGTTGGTTCGCTGGAACATTCGCCTAGCGAAGGAGCTAGCGAATGCTCGCGAGGGATGTTCGCCTAGCGAAGGAGCTAGCGAATGCTCGCGAGGGAGGTTCGCCCAGCGAACAGTGCTGTTCGTGTAATTTTGTTTTCTGCACAACTTTTGATCTGTGGTTCGGTTTGAGGCGTGGTTTGATGCGTTAGAAAGCTTATGGAATGTTCTTTCTTAATATGATGAATTGGAAATTATTAGCCGATTAAATAAGTCGGAAAAGTCAGAAATAGTGCTATTTAGCGACTTTTACCGTTTTGACGGTGTGTTTGAATGTGAATCGTACAATAGTGCATTGACGTGAATGTATGTAGATTGTAGGTGATTGTATGAGATGAATGCATGTATATATTGTGAATATGTATGCATTTCAAGAATGTCTTGAGTCATTATCATGTGTAGCATAATGATGTGCATTCTTGTGCTGAGGGATTCTAATGAGAATCCGCTATAACATCGTGAGCCTCTCTCGGTGGAGGTGTGAGCGACGGTTATAGACGATCGTGAGCCTCTCTTGGTGGAGGTGTGAGCGATCGGGTCGTGAGCCTTTCTTGGTGGAGGTGTGAGCGATCCAGAAACATCGTGAGCCTCTCTCGGTGGAGGTGTGAGCGACGGTTATAGACGATCGTGAGCCTCTCTGGTGGAGGTGTGAGCGATCGGGTCGTGAGCCTTTCTTGGTGGAGGTGTGAGCGATCCAGAAACATCGTGAGCCTCTCTTGGTGGAGGTGTGAGCGGTGGGTGAACATCGTAGGCCCGACGGGGAGTTACTTTGGTAACGAGCGATGGTTCCAGCAGAAGTTCCTGAGTGAACTTGAGATGATTGAGTCGGTACCGCATTGCATTTGCATAGAGTCGTGAGTCGGTCTCTATGATTTGCATTTCTCATCTTTAAATGATGCATTGGTGAATAAACAGTTGTGTATGTTTATGTGGAATGATAAGAATTGTGAAAGTATGCCTGATGTGTATGCTTGGTTTTATATATATATGGATACATTGCGATGTATATGAGTGACTTGTGATGAATTGTGGTGAGAAGGTGAATTATGTGTAATTTTATGCTATTATATATAATTATATGCATTGTTATTATGATAATATTTCTCACCCTTCTGCTGTTTTATGATGCTCTATGAGGCATTGCAGAGTAGGTATGCTGGTGGTCTTTTTGTGAAGCGTGTCTTCATTCTTTTGGTCGGTTGGCTCTGATATGTAGCACCGGGTAGCTAGGAGGGCTATGATTCTTTTGTGATACATTATATATGTATCTTGTTGATAAATGTTTATGTAAACATGAATTATGTTGGTGGATAATACTTGGCGATGTATATATGTGTATGTATATATATGAATTGGTTGTTATTCAATGTTTAGATCTTCCGCTTTTATTCTAAATATTGACACGTGGGTGTAAGGACTAAGTTCCTCTGTTGCAAGTTACCCCATTGTTGCATATCAAATGTTGAGCAGGTGTTGTATGTTTAAATTTCGTAATTGATGTGACATGCCTCTTTTATACCATGTTTGTAATTATACTCTGACGAAATCTTTAATATGTGCCTAAATGATTATTTGGGGGTATAGAAAGGGGGTGTTACATTAAGTGGTATCTGAGCCAGAGTTGAGTCAGTTGTGTCTGTCTTGTTGTTGTGTTGGTTGAACTGTTGTTTAACCTTGTTGTAATTTTTGGGAATGATCAGAATATGGCTGGTAGAAATGATAATGTGATGGCTGCTGCTTTGGAAGCAATGGCTAGGACGGTGCAAGGTGCGCCGAATGTGAATGGTAATGATGAGTTCAGGAAGAATCAACCACCGGTTTTCAAAGGAAGATTTGATCCCGATGGTGCCCAACTTTGGTTAAAAGAGATTGAATGGATCTTCAGGGTCATGGACTGTGCGGAAGAGAATAAGGTGAGGCTTGGATCTCACATGTTGAAGGAAGAAGCCGACGATTGGTGGGTCGGTATGCGTGAAGTTCTTGAGGTGGATGATGAAGAAGTAACTTGGGATTTATTCCGTACTGAATTCTTGAGGAAGTATTACCCTGAGAGTGTGAAGGGAAAGAAGGAGATGGAGTTTCTTGAACTAAAACAAGGTAGTATGTCGGTGGTGGACTATACTGCTAAGTTTGTGGAGTTGGTTCAATTCCATCCTCATTATGCTGCGATTACTGCTGAGTTCTCAAAGTGTATTAAATATGAAAATGGTTTACGTCCTGAGATTAAACAAGTTGTGGGGTATCAAAGGATAAGAAGATTTTCGGATTTGACGGAATGTTGTAGAATCTTCGAGGAAGATAGCAAGGCTCGTTCTACACATTATAAAAGTTTGAATGAGTGGAAGGGAAAGCAACAAGCTAGAAGTGGACCTTATGTGACACCCGCTGATAAGGGCAAGCATAGGGGAAACTTCGAGAGGAGATCTGGAGGAGGAGGTTCTGGTCCCATTAAGTGCTACAAGTGTGGTGAAATGGGTCATAAATCATTTGAGTGTGGGAAGACAGTGGCGAAATGTTCTAACTGTGGAGGCCTTGGGCATGCTACTACAGATTGTAGAAGGAATGTGGTGAAGTGCTATAACTGTGGGGAAATTGGTCACATTAGCCCTAAGTGTCTGAATCCGAAGAAAGCTCCATCCGGTGGGAAGGTATTTTCTCTGGCAGGAACTCAGACTTCGAGTGCAGATCGTCTGATTCGAGGTACTTGCTTTATTAATAGTACACCTTTAGTTGCCATTATTGATACTGGAGCGACTCATTTGTTTATTTCGTCTGAGTGCGCGAAGCGTTTAAATCTTGTGTTGTCTCTGATGGATGGTAAGATGGTTATTGATACTCCAGCAATGGGGTCAGTAACTACGTCTTTGGTTTGTTTGATGTGTCCTTTGACCATTTATGGTAAAGACTTCGAAATGGATCTAGTGTGTTTGCCGTTGGAAGGATTGGATGTGGTCTTGGGTATGAATTGGTTGCAATTTAACTGAGTTCATATAGATTGCTATCACAAGTTAGTAAGGTTTCCTTCTTTGGAAGATGATGAATTTGAGAGTTTCCTATCCACTAAACAGTTGAAGAAACTTTTAGCGGACGAATCTCAATTGTTTGGTTTGTTTGCATCATTGTCGGTGGAGAGTCAAGTTGAGCTTGATGTGTTCCCAGTGGTGTGTGAATTTCCAGAAGTGTTTCCGGAAGATATTACGGATGTACCGCCGGAAAGAGAAGTTGAATTTTCAATTGATCTAGTTCCGGGTACTAGACCGATTTCGATGGCACCGTATCGTATGTCGGCATCGGAATTGGTAGAATTGAAAAAGCAATTGAATGACTTGTTGGACAAGAAATTTGTAAGGCCAAGTGTTTTTCCTTGGGGTGCTCCGGTATTGTTGGTAAAGAAGAAGGACGGGAGTATGCGGTTATGCATTGATTATCGACAGTTGAACAAAGTGACAATTAAGAACAAGTATCCGCTTCCAAGGATCGATGATTTGATGGACCAATTGGTTGGTGCGAATGTTTTTAGCAAGATTGATTTGAGATCAGGATACCACCAGATTCGTGTGAAAGGAGAAGATATTCAAAAGACGGCATTTAGGACACGGTATGGTCATTACGAATATTCTGTGATACCATTCGGGGTTTCTAACGCGCCGGGTGTGTTTATGGAATACATGAATCGTATTTTTCATGAACAGTTGGATCGTTTTGTGGTTGTGTTCATCGATGATATTTTGATTTACTCTAAGTCTCAAGAGGAGCATGAAGAGCATTTGAGGATTGTGTTGCAAATTTTGAAAGAGAAACAATTGTATGCTAAGTTGTCGAAATGTGAATTTTGGTTGTCGGAAGTAAGCTTCCTTGGACATGTTATTTCCGGTAGTGGTATTAGTGTTGATCCATCCAAGATAGATGCGGTGATACAATGGGAGGTTCCTAGGTCGGTTACGGAGATTCGAAGCTTTTTAGGCTTGGCGGGTTATTATCGGAGGTTTATTGAGGGATTTTCGAAGTTGGCACTTCCTTTAACGCAATTGACTTGTAAAGGAAAGGCTTTCATTTGGGATATTCATTGTGAAGAGAGTTTCAATGAGCTAAAGAGAAGGCTGACAACGACTCCGATCTTGATTTTGCCTAATCCTAATGAACCATTTGTAGTGTATTGTGATGCTTCATTGGTGGGTTTAGGTGGTGTTTTGATGCAAGATGGAAAAGTTATGGCATATGCTTCTAGACAATTGAGAGTGCATGAAAAGAATTATCCTACGCATGACTTGGAGTTAGCGGCCGTGGTGTTTGTTTTGAAAATATGGAGGCATTACCTTTATGGTGCGAGATTTGAAGTTTTTAGTGATCACAAAAGCTTAAGATATTTATTTGATCAAAAAGAATTGAACATGAGACAAAGAAGGTGGTTAGAGCTTTTGAAGGATTATGATTTTGGTTTGAATTACCATCCGGGTAAGGCAAACGTGGTGGCCGATGCTTTGAGTCGGAAATCGTTACATATGTCCGCATTGATGATGAGAGAATGGGAACTTTTGGAGGATTTTAGAGACTTGAGTTTGGTTTGCGAAATGACGCCGCGAAGTGTGCGACTTGGTATGCTACATGTTACGAATGATTTTCTTGCAACGGTTAGTGAAAAGCAAAAGTTGGATTTGAAGTTCGTTGATTTGATGATGAATGAGAACGAGGATTTTAAGGTTGATAATTTTGGAGTTTTGAGATTCCGTGGTCGTATTTGTATTCCCGACGATGTGGAGTTGAAAAAGATGATTTTGGAGGAAGGACACCGAAGTAATTTAAGTATTCATCCGGGTGCGAATAAGATGTATCAAGATTTAAAGAAGATCTTTTGGTGGTCCGGTTTAAAGAGAGATGTTGCTCAATTTGTGTATGCGTGCTTAACTTGTCAAAAGTCTAAGGTGGAACATCAAAAGCCTAGTGGATTGATGCAACCGTTGGATATTCCGGAATGGAAATGGGATAGTATATCGATGGATTTCGTTACGGGATTGCCGAATACGCAAAGAGGTCATAATGCTATTTGGGTAATTGTTGATAGGCTTACTAAATCTGCTCACTTTATTCCAATTGATATTAGTTATCCTTTGGAGAAGTTAGCCGAGATTTATGTTCTTGTGGTTGTGAAGTTACATGGAGTTCCTAAGAGTATTGTATCGGATCGAGATCCGAGATTTACATCGAGATTTTGGGTGAGTTTACAAGAGGCTTTGGGTTCTAAGCTAAGATTGAGTTCGGCTTATCATCCGCAAACGGACGGTCAAACCGAAAGGATGATTCAATCGTTGGAGGATTTATTGCGTGCTTGTGTACTCGAGCAGGGTGGTGCTTGGGATGGTTATTTGGCATTGATTGAATTCACTTACAATAACAGTTTTCATTCGAGTATAAGTATGGCACCATTTGAGGCTTTGTATGGTCGGAGATGTCGAACACCTTTGTGTTGGCATGAAACCGGCGAGAGGACGATAGTTGGACCGGAAATGGTACAACAAACGACGGAGAAAGTGAAGTTTATTCGGGAGAAGATGAAAGCTTCTCAAAGTAGACAGAAGAGCTATCATGACAAGAGAAGGAAAGATCTTGAATTTCAAGAAGGCGACCATGTGTTTTTGAGAGTTACACCGGTTACGGGTGTGGGTCGTGCTTTGAAGTCGAAGAAGTTGACTTCTCGTTTTATTGGTCCGTATCAGATTACTTCACGAGTTGGTGTTGTGGCTTACCGTGTGGCGTTGCCTCCGAACCTTTCGAATTTGCATGACGTATTCCATGTTTCGCAACTTCGGAAATATGTTCCGGATCCGTCACATGTTATTCCTATGGACGAGGTAGAAGTGAGAGATAACCTTACGTTGGAAGCTTTACCGGTTAGGATTTTGGACCGTGAAGTTAAGAAACTAAGAGGCAAGGATATTGCGCTTGTGAAAGTAGCGTGGGGAGGCGCTGCGGAAGGCAATATGACTTGGGAACTAGAGAGTGGGATGCGAGAGTCATATCCGGAGTTGTTTGAATCAGGTATTATTTTCGAGGACGAAAATTTCTAAAGTGGGGGAGAGTTGTAACGCCCCGATTTTGATTATTCCATTATTCTTGAGTCTTTTGTTTTAATTGGGTGATAAATTATTTTATTTGTTAAATTGGTGTGTTAAATGTTATTTTACCGTTTTTGAGAGTTTTCGGGAAAATTAGAATGGAGGGTATTTTAGACTTTTCTCAATTAATCATAAGTTAGAAATTTTTTTGAGTTAGAATTTTGTGGGAAAAATGAATTAATTGATTTAGTGGAAAATGAGAGAAAAGAAATAGAAAAGAAAGAAAATAGATAGAAAAGAGAAAGAAAAGAGAAATAGAGAGAAAAAGGAGAGAAAGAAAGAAGAGGAAGAGAAAAGAAGAGGAAAAGAGGAAAACCAAGAAAATCAACCTCTAGGAATCGATTTAATCGGGTAAGGGTGTGAAACATTGTTATCTTATCAATGTATAGTATTATGTATGATTGTGAATGTGTGTATTGGATTGGTTGTGGTGTTTTCATAGTTTTCCATTTTAGGTCGATAATGAGAAATCGATGTTTTCGCGGTTGGAAATCGACGAAAATGTGGTAGAATGCTTGTTGCCATGATTAGATTGAGTTCTGATGGATGTATGTTGTTTTGAAAATGTTTTGGGTTGAAAAATAGGGTTTTTGGGTTTTCAACAGCGCTGAAGGATTCTGAGTTTTCGCAGGTTCGCCTAGCGAACCAATCAGCGAAGGGTAGCGAAGGTTCGCTACGGGTATTCGCCTAGCGAAGGCATGAGCGAAGGTTTGCTAGAGTGTTCGCCTAGCGAACTTTGGGTGTTTTTGGCTCTGTTTGGTTCTAACTTGGTTCGCCAAGTGCTCGCCTAGCGAACTTTGTGTCTGTTTTTAGCTAACAGTTGGTTCGCTGGAACATTCGCCTAGCGAAGGAGCTAGCGAATGCTCGCGAGGGATGTTCGCCTAGCGAAGGAGCTAGCGAATGCTCGCGAGGGAGGTTCGCCCAGCGAACCGTGCTGTTCGTGTAATTTTGTTTTCTGCACAACTTTTGATCTGTGGTTCGGTTTGAGGCGTGGTTTGATGCGTTAGAAAGCTTATGGAATGTTCTTTCTTAATATGATGAATTGGAAATTATTAGCCGATTAAATAAGTCGGAAAAGTCAGAAATAGTGCTATTTAGCGACTTTTACCGTTTTGACGGTGTGTTTGAATGTGAATCGTACAATAGTGCATTGACATGAATGTATGTAGATTGTAGGTGATTGTATGAGATGAATGCATGTATATATTGTGAATATGTATACATTTCAAGAATGTCTTGAGTCATTATCATGTGTAGCATAATGATGTGCATTCTTGTGCTGAGGGATTCTAATGAGAATCCGCTATAACATCGTGAGCCTCTCTCGGTGGAGGTGTGAGCGACGGTTATAGACGATTGTGAGCCTCTCTTGGTGGAGGTGTGAGCGATCGGGTCGTGAGCCTTTGTTGGTGGAGGTGTGAGCGATCCAAAAACATCGTGAGCCTCTCTCGGTGGAGGTGTGAGCGACGGTTATAGACGATCGTGAGCCTCTCTTGGTGGAGGTGTGAACGATCGGGTCGTGAGCCTTTCTTGGTGGAGGTGTGAGCGATCCAGAAACATCGTGAGCCTCTCTTGGTGGAGGTGTGAGCGGTGGGTGAACATCGTAGGCCCGACGGGGAGTTACTTTGGTAACGAGCGATGGTTCCAGCAGAAGTTCCTGAGTGAACTTGAGATGATTGAGTCGGTACCGCATTGCATTTGCATAGAGTCGTGAGTCGGTCTCTATGATTTGCATTTCTCATCTTTAAATGATGCATTGGTGAATAAACAGTTGTGTATGTTTATGTGGAATGATAAGAATTGTGAAAGTATGCCTGATGTGTATGCTTGGTTTTATATATATATGGATACATTGCGATGTATATGAGTGACTTGTGATGAATTGTGGTGAGAAGGTGAATTATGTGTAATTTTATGCTATTATATATAATTATATGCATTGTTATTATGATAATATTTCTCACCCTTCTGCTGTTTTATGATGCTCTATGAGGCATTGCAGAGTAGGTATGCTGGTGGTCTTTTTGTGAAGCGTGTCTTCATTCTTTTGGTCGGTTGGCTCTGATATGTAGCACCGGGTAGCTAGGAGGGCTATGATTCTTTTGTGATACATTATATATGTATCTTGTTGATAAATGTTTATGTAAACATGAATTATGTTGGTGGATAATACTTGGCGATGTATATATGTGTATGTATATATATGAATTGGTTGTTATTCAATGTTTAGATCTTTCGCTTTTATTCTAAATATTGACACGTGGGTGTAAGGACTAAGTTCCTCTGTTGCAAGTTACCCCACTGTTGCATATCAAATGTTGAGCAGGTGTTGTATGTTTAAATTTCGTAATTGATGTGACATGCCTCTTTTATACCATGTTTGTAATTATACTTTGACGAAATCTTTAATATGTGCCTAAATGATTATTTGGGGGTATAGAAAGGGGGTGTTACACTGCTCTTGGACAAAGAATTGGTTGACTGGTTCGTGGATACTTTGCAAGGCCCATACCGAGAGAAGTTGTTTAGCATTGTGACAACAAATTTCTCTGATGTAGTAATAGTCGGAGAATGCATCGAGATTGGTCTTAAGAAAGGAAAAATCCGAGGTGCTTCAAACATCCGAGCCATGGAGAGTGAATTAATTATCAGTTCTTAAGAAGAATAGGAGGGAGAAAATAATTCCATTGAGGAGTATCCAATATATCAGTCTCGCAACTCAAGTATTCGGAGTGAGCATTCTTTTGGGTCTCTGCATCAGACGCCATTATCTCTTCAGGGGCAGTATTCTTCTCCAAATCGAATACCTCCTCGGTATCAACAGTCATACTGCCATCAGTCGCGTCCACATGCTAGACACAGGCTGAAGAAGCAAAGGCATTTCACTCCGCTACCAATGCCATACAGTCAGTTCTTTCCATATTTAATCAAAAGTGGACTTATAGTGCCAAAGGAATTGAAGCCAGTACCTTTTCCCTATCCACCAGGTTTTGACGTTAACGCCCGATGTGATTATCATGCCGGGGCACCGGGGCATTCAACTGACGACTGTAAGGTACTCCCGAGTAAGGTTCAGACCCTATTAGACTCCAAAATGATTTCATTCACGCCTTATGGCATTTAAATCAATACTTCTCCACCCAATCACATTGGTTCATCAGTCCTGGTTATGGAAGAAACTACCGAGAGTGGATATGAAAATGATCCTCAGACCGATCTCGAAAGTCGATTTTGAAGATGATTAGATCAAGTGGCAAATAAAGAGGAAATCAGTCCCAGGAGCATCAAGTTGTTTATTTATTTGTATTTATCACTTTCCTTGATTATTAAAGCATGTTTACATGTAAGAACTTGTTATTTTGAATGTTTAATGCAATATAATGTTTGTTTCGAAGAAATCCATTCGCTTCGCACACTCTAAAACCATTTTCTTATTTTATAATGTCAATACTACTGAATGGAGGATGATGAATTAAAACACAACATCTCCTATCGTATGCTTTTGAAGAAAACCCTGCTAGGGATATAAGGCATTATTTCAATACCAGAGATAACCCCTCGTTAACCCTTTTGAGCCTCGAAATCAAAAACCTCATTTTTTAACCTGGGGCAGGGTAACTCTCAACCTAAGCGACCGAGCTTCCAAACTATCAAAATAAGAGTGGGTACCAGTACATCTTGACCCTCAAACTTTCAAAATAACTTCACAAAAAAAGGTTGGGTACAAACAAATTTTGACCTTTATACCTCTTTTGCTTCTTAAACCAAATCACCACTAAAAAACCTACAAAAGACCTTATTGAATTAGGGTTCATTTCAAAAGCATACTCGATGAGATGATGTTTCCTGACTCCTATGAGCCACGCTCAAAGTTCGCATTGGCTTTATAAAAAGGAAAACTAATATCATGTCCTAACTAGTGATTCGATCACAAGTTTGCGATATGCTTTTTCAATAAACTTCAAAACAAACATGACGTTGTACTAGCAGTTTCAGAATTTACACCTTCGGCATGTAAATATTGCTTGATATCATAAAAGCTTGCAAACAGTTATGAGAAGTTTAACCTCTGAGATTTGGAAATCTGTTAAAGATGGCCTTTCAAAAATTTCAGTCAGGGGCATGCTACCTGAAGATCGTGATGAACTGGGGCAAGTTTTCCTCTGTTGGTGCAACAGGATCAACCCAGAGGGTAAGGTCGAAGACTCGGAATACAGAATATCAGCAATCTGGGCTAGTTACGTCGAGATTCTACCAATCTCTCGAGAGTTGGAAGACTCCGGAACGTTATGGATGCCAAGTCTTCTGTAAAATCCTTTCGAGATGAATTTTTTTCATAGACCATGTAATCCAGGACATTCGAGAATTGAAGACTTTCCGACAATTATTATTTAAAAATGGCGACTACCATACAAGATAAAGCTTCATAGTATTCTTCGCCTATTTTCCCGAAGAAGCTCAACTGGTATGATAATTCCGCAGCAAGTTTTCTACCGCAGGGAGTCATGACAATTCCCCAGTGAATAATTATTTCAAGCAATTCTGACAGGATCAGTACAAGAACTCATCATATGGTTGACCTAAGGATCCCCGGTAAATCTCCTTGGCATCAACTTTCCTCGATGAAGTGAGTGTTTATTTCACTCCTCGGTGCATTCTCAAGATTTTAATCTTCCTCAACAGTGGATGTTTATTTCATCCCCATTTAAGGCTACTATGACGTCTGCAACTATAATATGGGTTCAAGCTTCCCCAACAAAGTGGATATTTATTTTATCCCCCTGAAGCCTCGTCTATGGCATCTACTACTACATTCTCACTTCAGATTACCTCAGTTATAGTGGATATTTATTTTGTCCCCGTGGCATCTACTATTACTTTCTCACTTCAGCTTACTTCAGTTACAGTGGATATTTATTTTATCCCCATCTAAGTCTCTGATCACGAGTTTGATCTGTTCCCAGTGGATTTTTCTCATCCATAAGCAATCAGATTCACCTTGACGATCCCTAAGTGAAATCATATTCTTATATCCCCAAGTGGATTTCGGTTTCCCCAAAGAAGTTGGACTCCACCTTTGGATTTCTAGACAAGCTTGACAGATGTATCTCTCGTGCAGAGGATGGACGGGCTTCCTCGTCATTTTGCTTTTTCCTCCTGTTTTCTATTTCTATTTTGTCAGCATGAGCATGAGCATGGCATGACATCATATGCATCGCGTTCGTACGTGTTTGCTTTCTGTTTGTCTTTGGACTCTTTATCCTTGTTTGTGTTTCCACCAAGTTTTGGGTTTGTCTGATCTCTCCAAATAGAGTCGTCGGCCTTAGGCAGAAAGCGCTATCTATTCTAAGTTTCCCCACAGAGTTCAACCCTCGTGGATGATGGTTATTTCAGTTATCTTTTTCCGTGCGTGGATAAGATAAATCGCCATTCGAGTTCATTTCTCAATGGTGGGTCTTGTTTGACCGTTTCTTTCTAGCTTGATCCTAGATCAAACTTTGGTCCCTAGGGGTACCACCTTTAACTTTTTTGGTCTCCAAACCTATTTTTGAGCGTGCATTTATTTTACATTGTGTCTCATGGATTAATCTTTTATAGATCCTCTTTGAAGAATCTGTTCTCTAACAGTGTTGATTGGAACGACATCTTCGTGGAATCTAAAGCCAAACAACAAGTGGCAGCCTACGTCCAAAATTTTACTCAACTACATTGCAAATACAACTTCTTACTACTCTCAGTCAGTTTTCTCCAGAATCTTCAACAATATCAACCTCCAGTGAAATGTATCTCTCCAGACTCTTCAATGGTGCTGCTCTTCAGCGATGTGTATCACTCCAGGTTCTTCAATGGCGTTGCTCTTCAGCGATGTGTATCTCGCCAGACTCTTCAAAGGTGCTGCTCTTCAGCGATGTGTATCTCTCCAGTTTCTTCAATGGTGTTGCTCTTCAGCAAAGTGTATCTCTCCAAACTCTTCGACGGTGTTACTCTCCAGTGAAGTGGGTCTCTCCAGACTCTTCAACGGTGCCTCTCTTCAGCGATGTGTATCTCTCCAAACTCTTCGATGGTTACTCTCCAGCGTGAAGTGGATCTCTCCAGAATCTTCGACGGTGGCTTTCTAGTGAAGTGGATCTCTTCAGACTCTTCAACGGTGCTGCTCTTCAGCGTGACGTGTATCTCCTCAGACTCTTCGACGGTGTTACTCTCCAGTGAAGTGTGTATATACATCATACTCTTTGACGACGTCACTCTTCAGTGAAATGGACTATTTTACCGACAACTACTTGACGAAGCCACTTGTTTGTGAAGCTTTTCTTTCCCAGTGGAGACAGTCTTTCTGAATCAACCTTCTTTAAGGATCTTTTCCTATTGAACTTCATCTAAGTCGCTCTTGAACTTGATGAACTTTTTTTCCATACATGCCTACTCTTTTTCTTAGACGACAACTGATCACGCCTGAACCTGTTGAATCGTCGCCCGGGTTCCCCCAGTGATGTTTCCTTTCCCCAGTGCGTCTGGTCGTCCCCAGTGAGTTTGTTGCTCATTGTGTTCGTCGGCCGCTCCGTGTTTTGCTTTCGTTTTCGTCTGCATCTTGCATTTTATCATCCCATCATTTTCATCATGCTAGAGTTCATAACATGTCTGCATTAGGTCTAGTTTTATCCATAGCTTTGCTTGTCATTGCATCTAAGGGCAAAATTTTCGGTTATCTGTATTTAAATATCTTTCACCATGACCGATTGACGATCTTCATCGTTTATGTCATTGGTTGACGATATTTAAATAGGGGCAACTGTTGTACCCCCAAAATTTGTCCCTTAGATTCATTGATCGTCCGCATAACATATTAGGTCAATTATTCGTGCATAACTAACCTCTTTATCTAGTTTTTGCTTTATTTATTTCATTTGTGAACACAGGTGGTGCTGCAGAAGATTCAAGGTCTTGAAGGTGGTGTTGAGTGTGTGTTTGTGGAGGTTCTCTGGTCTCTGCAAGTTCGTGTGAGATTCCTGTATGATTGTGTCCTCGTCTTGTTGATCCCTAAGCCACTACAAGTATTACAGTAGAGATTTTTGCTTATCACAGTTGCACATATTAAGACACTTTCATTACAAGCCCTTTTCAAAGTCAAGGATCAATTTTGGGCCATATTTCAAGACAAGGCCTAGGCGAGACATGTTAGAGCAAGGTACAAGCAGAGATTCACTTTTATGTTATTTTACTGATGTTAAGCCATAATACAAGTTGTTTTAGAATTGAACCGTCCCACGATGTATAAAGGGTCGTTAAGTATTTCATATTGTTCATCCAAGTCATGAAGATATTTGCAATCAGTACACAGGTCTTACTATTTTGGAGTCACGTCTTGGCAAGTGGTATTATTAAGTGGGAAGCCATTTAATAAAGACTATTATTCCTGCCATCTATTTGCGTTTTTCTAAGTCAATGAAGTGGTTTTAAAGATACAACCTTTGGTTCAAATTCAAATGACAAGTTACATACAAAGGACCAAACTCATGGTTACTACAAGGTTGGATTACATAACAAGTTCTAATCCCAAAATACTACAAGGCAATATTTCCCATTGAGTCTACAAATACCAAGGCTGTTGCAAGTAATACCAAGAGCCAATATACAAAAGTTGCAATATTATTTTCAGCTAGTTACAAATACATGATACATCCCAAATTCTAAGTTACAAATCCTAATCCTAATGTTAACCAAAGTCATCTCAATCACATAAGCCAAAGATGGTAAAAAAAAAGTGTGCAGTATGACTCAATGCACAAGGTGATCAAGTAATCCTTGAACGTAGAAAGCTCTTGGTCAATTGGAGTGCATGTTGACAGAGACGCCTTCTACGACTTTAATGCCCTGTTATGAGAACTCGACGTCCTTGGAAATCTACATGAAAAGAAATATGTCGTTTCAAATCCTCCACTGTTAAAATGCCACATATATAATAGGATCAATATTAAGTTCAAGTACATTTTGAAAGGGACGGTTAATTGGAATTTTGACAGCAACATTATGGAGCACATGGATTTTGTAGTGCACAACTATTAATAATAACATTAAGAAGGAAGTAGAAATCAAAGACTACTTACACATAGAATTTGAACATAATAAAATCACCTTCTTGGGTGTTTTGGCAGCATATACACATGGAAGTACTCCTGCAGCAGGGTGCACACATCAAAAGTAATTTACTAAAGTCAGTATAGGCAAAGCGCAGGAAGAAGAGAAGTAGTAGTTAGTAGCAAAAAGAACTTTACCAATAATTACGTTGCAATAGTAAGCCAAGAGAAGTAGTCAAGGCTAAAATCAAGACTTTATCAAGTTTTCAAACATATCTAAAACAGGCTTCAGACAACGTTTAAGAACTTTCCAAGACAATCCGTGATAGCATTCAATCAGAAATTGAAAGCAAAAGACCTATAAAAAGAGAACACGGTTGAGAACAGAGACGGACAATCATAAACGCAAAGAGAGCAAAATCAATCACCAGAAAATTCATAAAACCAATCACCAGAAAATTCATTAAATATACACCAGAAATTCGTCAAATCTCACATCATACACAATACCAACAAACTTCAAACATCAGAAACACAATCCGTAAGCAGAAGACCATTGCAGACATCAATACACACGAACAACGTCAAAATATCGCATATACACATGATTGGAGAGGAAGATAACAGCAAATACCTTCGAAATTGAAGACTTCGTCGACGTTGCCGCAACGCACCAACCAACCACGAGAAGTTCGATCGTAATCGTCACACTTCAGAAGCGCACAAGCATACGGCATTCCAAATTGCCGACGAAGACGTCGCCCACTCCCGCGATAACGCCATGCCGCTCAACTGACAACCATTGCTGGTGATTCCCTTGGCCGTGACTCAGACAGAATTCGATGCATCCACCGGCCTTCCCTTTGTTTTGATTTCTGCTTCATAATCTTTGTAATTGTAATCTCAAATTATAATGAGAAAGATGGGGTATGGGTCTGTTGGGGTTAGGGTTTTGTGATTGTGAATTTTTGATTTGCAGAGATCGAGAGAGGTTGAGAGAGATCGAGTGAGAGAGATGAGTGTTTAGTGTTTCTGAAACCCCCTTTTGAGAGAAGACGAACGAGAGGGACGAGAGAGTGTGAGTCGTTCCACTTCTTTTGTGATGTTTTACTGCTTTGATCACATGTACCCACGCACATGCCACCACCATGCACCTTCCATCTAGATCGTTGGATATGTTGTGATTTTATGTCACACGGTCGAGATCTGAGGGTCCGCGGTGGACCCTCTCCATTGCGTCACATATAATCTCTCTGTTTTATTTAAAATTAAATATGTTTTTAATGCTTCGTAGTGCTTAACTTTTTATTAATTTGGTTTTTTTTTAAACATGGCCATTTATTTTTAATAATAAATATAACTTCTTTCCTTATATTTAAATATCACTTTTTTTTAAATAAATATAGCTAAAAAATTTATTAATCACAAATTTTTGAAATTATTGAAACCTTTTCTTTAAAAATAATTAAAACTCGTTTATGGGAAACCTTTAACCTTTTTTTTTCAAAATGACATTTAATCTCTAATATAATAAAAAATAATAAAACTATTTTATAAATATTAAAATTAAAAAACTCTTTTTTTAATAATAACAAACTCTTAGTTTTTTTTTACCCTCTCTTAATAATTTTGAAACTAAAATAATACACTTATAATTAACAAGAATTATATTAACTTAATATATAACTTTAATTTTAGATAATAATAAAACTTTAAAAATAGTTAAAAACCTTTTATTAGTAAACCTTAATAATTAATCAAACTTTTTTCTTAAATCGTTCGCTTTAGAATCCTTCATCGCGCGCCTGAGTGAATCGCATGCTATGTGTTACTTTGTGATTGATATCATGCCTTTGTTATGCCTTTATTTGCTTACTATTGTGCTTAATGTATGTGCATGTCTTTGTTTCAAAACCCTTTAAAAAATATAAAAAATCCTCGATCCAACGTCGAGCCCATCTTCAACCTATGTAAGTCGATCGCCTTTAGGCATCGCCATCAACCTTTGGTCACCATACACTATACTAGCTCACCTTTGCTAGTGCGCACAACTAATCTAAGTTAATCGCCCCCTCGACATTCCAAAGGAAAGGTCACCCAATATTGACTCAACGTCATAGGACTAACTTTAGAACCCTTGGCCTTAGGATTCGGAGTCGCCGTACTCCACGTCTCGCCGTAGACACTTAGAATCTTAGCCTTAGGATCGGAGTCGCCGCACTCCAAGTAAATGCTTCGCCGCAAAGATTTACAAGCCTACCCCTCTACAATCAAACTACAACTTTAGTGTCGCCGTACTCTATGTAAAGTCTTGCCCAAGATTTTACCTCCCCTTGTAACCTTGACCCCGTCAAGAAGTTCCTCTTTTCAGAACTACGCATTACTCTGATTCTGTTCCCCTTGGGATACGTAGGCACAAGGTGCGATACCTTGTCGAGTATACTTAGATACTAACACCTAGGGTTTTTCAGCCTTTAGCATAGCACCTTTAGCAAGCGAGCAAAAGATAACATAAGATACTAACAAGAGGTTCCTGTAGAGTACTACGGACGTTTAGGATGCTAATACCTTCCCTAGGCGTAACCAACCCCCGAACCTTAGATCTCTTAGGTTTTTTTCGCTTTTGAACCTTTCCTTTGGATAAATCAAAGTCGGTGGTGAACATTTAAAGAAATGTGATCCTAGTTCATTAATAACTATGGTATCTTATTCTCACCGCAACAGTGAGGATCAAGAAGGAAGACAATGGTAAAATTGTAATTACCAAATGACATTTTTGTAATAACAAAAAGCAGTTGAGGATCAGCGTGAGGATCAACATCACTCAATGGCAAAATGGTAATATTTGTGCATGCTTGGGGATCAAGGAAGTTATATACCATACGTGGGCATCAAGCAATGGCAAAGTTGTAATTATCAAAAAGCAATTGAGGATCAGCGTGAGGATTAGCATCACTCAATGGCAAAATGGTAATATTTGTACATGCTTGAGAATCAAGGAAGGAATATACCATACGTGGGCACCATGCAATGACAAAGTTGTAATTATCAAAAAACAATGACAATCTATTGTTTCACGCTCTTCGTCTGAGGCGGAGTATCGTGGTCTTGCTTCTACTGTTTGTGAAATTCAGTGGTTGACTTTTCTTCTACAGGGTCTTCGTGTCCCATTCATCACGTCTGCTCTCCTTTACTGCGACAGTCAGTCGGCACGTCGCATTGCTAATGCTAGCTTCCATGAGCGCACTAAACATATATATTGATATTGATTGCCACGTGGTGCACGAGAAGCTTCAAGATGGTCTCTTTCATCTGCTTCTGATCCCTAGTTCTACGCAACTGGAAGATATTTTGACGAATCCATTGGATCCTTAGCCATTTGGTTTTCTACTTTCCAAGCTCGGAGTGCACAATCTGTACTCTCCAGCTTGAGGGGGGTATTGGGCCTCATTGTAAATAGTTCTTTACTAAGTTAACCATGATTATTATTTAGTTAGATTAGTTTTATATTCAGTTAGAAGGTAGTTAGACATATGAAAGTTAGTTAGTTTACTGTATTGTATAAAAGCACTTTTCTATCATTTCAATGAATTAAAAGATTATTTTCATTCATTCTGACAATCGTATTAGTTGGTTTGATTAAGCTTGCAAGGTCGCAACATGTTTGAGAAAATGCTTCAAAGGGATGTTGTTTCTTGTAATACTATGATTGACGGGTATGGGAAAATGGGAAATGTGAGTTTGCTGACGAACTTTATATGGCTATGACTGTAAGAATTGTGGTTACATGGACACGTATGATTTCTGTTTTGTTCTTAATCATCATGAGGAAAGGTTTGAGCTTATTTAGAGATAATGAGTTTAGGGGTTAGAGTTGATGCCTCTTTAATTGTTAGTGGCTTGCTGACATGAGTTTGGTCAAAGAAGGGAAATGGGTACATACTTATGTGCTTTATAGTAAGATACATCATAGGTCTAGTTTTATTGGATTAGCACTTGTTTACATGTGTGCTATGTAGCTAGATAGAAAATGCTTAGTATATTTAGAAGTGTTTCTCATGGAATGGTTTGTGAAGCTATCAAGGTTTTGCTTAAATTTGAATGGGAAGATCTTAAGCCTGATGTTATAACTTTCTTAGGTCTTTTAAATGCTTGCAATCATGGAGGACTTGTGAAGGAGGGCCAATTTTATTTTGAAACCATGCAAGTGAAGTGCAAGATAGTTCTCAAATTCATCATTTCGTTAAGAGTTTCTGTTCCCGCATAAATAATTGGTAACTCTTCCTTATGCCGTGTTATCATGATGAGTTCTTAGACCTTGAAAAATTATCATATACCTTATGATGACTTGAAAGGGATATTAAATTACTGACTTATTTTCTTTTCCTGATTTATAACCCAATTCAAATTCAAGATAAAGATTTGAACTAGAGAGATGAAATACGACATAGTTTTAAATTGCAATTGCGGTTATTGTTGTTGCTGCGATGCGTATTGCAGCGTGAATTTTAATTAGATAGTATTTGAAATATAGCGTTAAAAAACACTTAGATGTTAAGATTTTTCATTACATAAGATAAGAAGTAAATTGAAATTTGGGTTTTGAAATTTTGAATTTTGATAAAAACGCTTAAAGAAATATGAGCGAGCAAAATAGTTTGATGTGATTTCTAATAGCGATCGGACACATAGTTTAAATTACATCGTAATTATAGTTGCGGACTTCAATTTAAAACTATAAAACACGGGTAAGATTCATACTTTAAAACAAGATATGATGTAGTTGTTATATTCTGTCTCATCTTGTATATCGAACAGACTGTAAATTAGTTGTATTTCTGATTTTTTTTCCTTCTTATACTCTATTTTACGTCTTTCTCTCTTTTCAATTGCTTCTCCCAACCAATCACACCCTAGAGTAATGCTAGTTCAACACAAAAAGTAACACCAACACCTGTTTGATTTTTTTAAAAAAAATTTCCCCTATCTTGGGAAAGTTGAATACTACCTTATGTATGGTGCTTGCCATAGAAGTCAATTTTTGTGTTCATCTAACATTATTCTTCTTTTTAACATTCTCTATTCAAAATTTACATTTTTAGGATCAAAGCGTGCATTCAAAACTGCGTGTAGTCCTGCAGTCAATACAGAGATGATCGTGGTTAAAATCCGACAGTTAGATTTTTTCTAATTTTTTTTTCCTTAAACTGCTTTTTATCTAGATCGTCTGATTTAATCAAACGGCCATATCTATCCTAAGTGCTTCTAGTTTTGCCTGCATGCAATCGAAATAAATCCACTCTTTTACTATCTAGTGAGATTTATGAAGGTCCCACCGACCACTTTATGTAGGACCCATTCCCCAAACGGGTGAAGCATACATCCAATTTTATGCGGGTTCCATTCTATCTTGTCCTCACTCATTCTCTCTCATATTATACCTGTCTTCATGTTTATACTCTGAACTCCACCTACATTCTATCTCTCTCAATTTCAACAGCAGAGCCCAGATCGAAGAATAGCGTTTGATTGCAATTGCATGCAGTTACATAGAGTCACTAACAAGGTATACTCTCTTTGCTTTTATAATTCTGGACTTAGAAATTAAGCTAGTAATTGAAATGGTTTACAAACCAGGTTGAGTTTTCTGCTATGTTTGAATCCGAACATGTTCCTATTATTACTTTTTGTTTCTTCTATTCACAGATATATGATAAATTCTCAAATTATAAGACTCAACTCTTATGTTTAGCATAAAACTGACGCTGTTAAGTTTGAATCGAAAGTGAAAAGTAATGTTTAAGTGATTTTTTTTGTTCTTAATCAGTATTGGTATATAAGTTCCAAAAATAAAAGTGGATTTTTTCCTCTTAATTTCTACTGTCTGTACATGTTTTCAGATTGAAACTAAACTTGATCAAGTCCAGAGTTTGCTCATAAAGCAATTTGAAATTTTAAAAACTGATGAGATCAACTTAATATAATCTGTATTCATATATTTTAGGAACTACGTAATTACTTAAACTTTTACATGTAATTGTGGTTTTCTTTTCTCGGTTTTCTGTTGCCTCTTTTAAATGTATTTACAACTTAATTGTTTTCTTGATGATAATGATGATGATGTGATTGTCAGTCCAGTTTGTTTTTCCAGTAATGATTAATCGGATAGCAGCGGCAGCGGTGGTGATTCTCATAGGATGGGCTTATATAGCCATAAAGCCTCCTCCACCAAAAATATGTGGATCCATTAATGGTCCTCCAGTTGCTTCACCTAGAGTGAAACTCGGTGATGGGAGACATTTGGCCTACCGGGAGTTTGGTTTTCCAAAGGAAGAAGCTAGGTACAAGATCATTGTCGTTCATGGATTTGCCAATTCCAAAGATACACATTTGCCAGTTTCTCAAGTAACAACTTGCTTCTTTTCTTTACTCTCATGTCCTCTTTAATTACCTCTATGCCACTAGTAATGCTTAATATATTCCGGAGAACTTATGGAAATAAGTTAAAACTAGCTTATAGACAAGTTATAAGTTGTTTTCATATGCTCTCCTAAATAGTCTCACAAGTGCTTATGCTAGTAGATAATCTCATTGAGTACTATGTGAATATGCTGCAGTTTATTGAAGTATGATAGAAACTTGTACCAATAAAGTAAAAACTTATTAACAAGATTTTATAATTGATATTCTGTGGTGAATTGATTTTACTCTCAGTCTTTTACAAATTATTTAAAAGTTTGATTTTTTATTTATAGTCATTATGTTTTTGCTTTGTGCAGGAGCTTATTGATGATCTTGGGATATATTTCCTCTACTTCGACAGAGCAGGTTATGGTGAGAGTGATCCATATCCATCGCGTTCAGTGAAGAGCGAAGCCTATGATATTGAAGAACTAGCAGATAAATTGCAGATTGGGAAAAAATTCTATATCATTGGAATGTCAATAGGAGCTTACCCGGTTTGGGGCTGCTTAAAATACATTCCACACAGGCATGTTAATTTCTGAGTGGTAGCTACGTTTTGCTTTCGATGGTTACTATTGTTGTTACCAGTAATAGAGAAATGACTTGTAGTTCGACAGATTATTGGGAGCAGCGTTGGTAGTTCCATTTGTAAACTATTGGTGGCCTTCTTTTCCTGTTAATCTATCAAGAGAGGCATTTCAAATGCTCCCTCAATCAGACCAATGGACATTTCGAGTTGCACATTACACTCCTTGGTTATTCTATTGGTGGATGACTCAAAATTGGTTCCCTTCATTGAGTTTCCCCAATTTCTCTTCGGATGATGTTGAGATCCTTAAAAGCCTCTCAGAAGCCCCAAACCCTGGCCAGGTAGATTATCTTAAGGCATTCTGTTTTTGACACTCATATATTGCTATTTGTGAATGATGCTAAGTGTATTTTTAACCTTCATCCAGGAGAAAATAACTCAGCAAGGTGAGTACGAATCATTACACCGCGACATAATTGCTGGTTTTGGAAAGTGGGAGTTTGGCCCAACAGAGATAAGAAATCCATTTCTTGAGAATGATGGTTCAGTCCATATCTGGCAAGGCCTTAAAGATAGGATGATTCCTTATACACTGAACTGCTACATCTCACAGAAACTTCCTTGGATTCATTACCATGAGCTTCCTGAAGGAGGTCATTTATTTATATTTAAGAATTATCAATGTGAGTCCATAATTAGAGCACTTATACTATCATAAGCTATTTCATAATAGTGTCTGTTGAAAACTATCAGCTACATATTGTCTTGTGCGTTTCGATGTGTTATAGCTAGTAAACTCTTACATCTTTATCCATCTATATGGTTACAATTATCTTTTTGCTGTCTAATTAATTATGATATTGTTCGATTAATAAAATTAATATTTTCTTCATCTTCTCATTGATAAATTAACACTGGATATGTATTTTTAAGAATTTATTATAATTAAAAGATAATCATTCATGACTACTGTAATAAATTAATAATATATTTTGAAATCCAACAAATAGTTAATTCTTTTTACAACATTTATCTAATATAATATCGATTTTATTTTTCATGCACAGATTATCACCAATATATGTTAAATTCCGTGTACATATTTCATCTTATGTTACATTCCTGGCTTACAAATGACTCATTGTGAGTCGTAGAAGACGTAAACGGTCATTGTCAAATAATAAATACTTCACTCAACTATTGTCACTGTCAATAAGTGCACACAAAACCAATTTCCAATTAAATACTAGGTAAATCAGTTTCTTAGAGTGAATTTTTTTTAGAATAACCTAGTTTTTCAAATTATATACGAAATTAACAATATTTTTAAATAATTTATTACAGTAACGTAATTTCAAAAGACAAGAATAAGGATACGTCAAATGAAATGACACATTGTTTTAAATTTGTTTTCATGTGCTATTTGGAATGACTTATTCATATTCACCAAACCATTTCATCCGGCGCCTCCTCTTTGAAATTATACACATGCGCCATATAAAATGGCATCCTCATTGTATTTTTTTTTTAAATCATGTCTGTATACGCCATTTCAAGTGGCTATTACTACACAATCCCTCTATAAATACTGCACCACCTTCTCTTCATTTTTCTCTGCACCACATTCTCTTCATATTTCTCATTCTTTCCATTTTTCTGTCAAAATGGCTTCCTCTTCTTCCTCCTCGTATCTCTATCAGGTTCCATATATCCACAAGAGAAATGTCGATTTAATTTTCTCGTAAGTCAAACCTCCAATGAAGATTCGCCTCTAGAATACACTGACGTTAGAACATTTTAACAAGAGTCTAATCCGCTGGTTAAATGGAGACATTTCAGAGGGTGAAAAGATCAGAAGAATTGAAAGGCTTGTTACCACGTTCAACCAAATGGAGAAGTTCGTTTATGGTAGAATGTTACAACTAACAATGATGTTCATACGTTGATGTATAGTTCTCAGAAAATTGTCTTGATGGTTGTAATCACTTAGTTATATTGTTCAGTCGATATATTTATTTATTTTGTTAATTGTTTAAATTATTGTTAATTGTTGTTTTTAAATTATTGCTATTGAATGTTATGATATTAATGGAGTGAAAGTTGTTGTTGATATAAAGAGACAATGTTACATTTAAAATTATGATGTTGTGCTTGATCCAACATTGGGACATTTTGTACGAATGTGCCCAGGCTGACGACACGAACTACATAATCTTACCATTTTGTTTGTCGTATCCATCTCTGTTCGAATACGCGTGCTATTAAGGTTTTTTTCTTCGCATAATTTTATTGTGCCAGACAATTTCGCTTTCATATGCAGGCTAATATTCCTCCTTTGATACTATCTGAAAGCTAGTGTTGTAGACATTGCATAGACTAATGACTTGGTAAACAACGGACAAAAAGCTGGAAGGGTCTTGGGGAGTCTTTGAACATGTTGTTATTACATGGGAGCAAGGCATACGAAAGGCTTGAAACTTTTCGTAGTCACACCAACTTCTATCTAGTTCCACTTGGTAGGATCCCCTCGGTCTCCCTTCATTGTGATTCATTGACTCAGCAACACTGAACCAACCTTTATTACGGTCAAACATTGTGACCACATGTGTGTTAGCTTTGGCAGCTTCTATGACTGAACAACTGTCTAGATTGTAAGACAAAACTCCATTTTGAACGTCTGATATCAAAAAATGCCCCGAGCCTAAAATATGTTGCCCTTATCAAAGAGGTTATCGGTAGGTTTCAGATGCTTTTGAATACAGAGTTCATTAATTCCACGAGATTTGTTTTCATGTGGCCCCATCGTTGGCCATTGTCGTAAGCTCTGGTCCACTTTTCCAGTTGAATATTGTCGATCCATCTTAATGCATCTGCGTTTGTCAATCTGATTTCTTCACTGTAGTGTTTGAAGGAAGGCTATGTTAATGTATACCATGTGTTCACAACCTTCTAATGCAATAGACATGCGTTGAAGGAGGATCCTGCCAGCCGTTATTAAGATTCTTATATGCACTCTCGATTGATGGATGTCTGTCAGAAATCAAACATAAGTTAGGTTGGGGAGGCACGTGTAATTGGATATTTTTAAGGAAAAAATCCAACCCCCAACAGTCTCCCCTTCAACTAGAGCAACGACGATTGGAAAAATGTTGTTGTTGCCATCTTGTGCCACTGCCATAAGTAGCGTTCCTTTATATTTCCCTTACAACCATGTTCCATCAATTTGTATAATAGGTTTACAGTATGCAAATCCTTTTATACAAGGTTCAAATGCCCAAAAGAGTCGGTGGAAAATGTCATTTCCACTGACACAAGTCTCATTTGGGGTATATACCGACAAGGTCTCCAAAATGGCAACTGTCCCTAGAGCATATTGTTTAAGACCCACCAAGTATTTTGGAAGTTCTTTGCACGACTCCTCCCAATTTCTGAACACTGTTTCAACCGCCTTAGTCCTAGCTATCCATGCTTTCCTGTATGACCAAGTATAATTGTATATTTGAATGATATGCGAGATTATGGTACTCACATTCAAAGACGGATTGTCGCTAATGATAGATAGAATTTCATTGCATATTAACTGAGAGATGATTTTACGATGTTCCTGCGTTGGATTGGTGATTATACAAGTGTGCTCTGGACCCATAGACCCCATCTTCCATGAATCGCTTCTCTTTCGGTAAGATGGTGTCAATCGGAACGGACACACCTCGTTAAGATAATAGATCTTATTCAGACTTCGACTTCAGCTTCTTCTTCTTCTTCTTCTTCGTCTATAACTTCGAATTTAGCTTGTTCGTCGCCAGATTCGCAAAAAACTTGAGAAGAATCAACAAGTTGAGACAAATGCTATTGTTGTAATATAATATAAAGCTCAATATCATTGAAACCAGAATACTTATGATTGAGAAACATATCATGAACATCTTCATCATCTCAGACCTTTAACTGAAAAAATTTGACTTGGTTGTCGGCAAAAAAAAACTGGATTCTTGTAGATGATCTGGCCCACTGGACCACACTGTAATTTCTTTTCTAATCTCGCTTTCAAATGGGAAAATTTTGATCGTCTGTTAATTGAAAACTGAGTACATCGGTATTACGAAAATTGAAATCGGTTATGGTACAATCAAATATCTCACCATTGTAATGTGCATTGATCCAGTATTGTGGTGTTTGAGCTATAAGAAATATTTTACTATGCTAGTGTTTGGTAGAATTGTGGCGCAATATTTTTGTGTACTGGTGTATGATAGAATTGTAGTGCAATAAAATGTTAGCTTTATGTCTATTAATAGACGTCTAGTTTCATCTAATCGAATTTTTAATATATTATTGTCTTGTCTCAATTATACACGTGTATTAATATTATTTTTAATATAAATTTTTTTATTTGTGTTTTTCAACTATACAGGCATTAGTCTTGTCTCAATTATACATGCTTTAGTCTTGTCTCAATTATATCAATTATATTTTCTTACATGCATTAGTCTTGTCTCATTTATATCTTCTTATCTTCTTACATGCATTAGTCTTGTCTCCTTTATGACTACCAAGACCCTATTATTGTCTTCTTATAACATGCATTACGCTTGTCTCCTTTATGCATGCATTACATGATTTTCTTACCTTTTTCTTACACTATTTGCTTACTACTTTCTTACACCAATTTCTTACACTATTGTCTTGCATGCATTACTATTTGCAAACACTATTTTGTAACATGCCTACAAGATTCACATGTCTCATAGTCTTACAAGATGTCACATGTGGTAAAAAGATTCACATGCATTTGTAAGAGATGCTCGTAAGAGATGCTTGTAAGAGATGCCTTACACAATGATTCCTCTCATGCAAAAGAGAGAAGGCGCCATTTTTTTTTGGCTCGCCTTCTTACCTAGGCGCCATATGAAATGACGTGTATGTAAAAGTTTCAAAGTATGCACCATCTCATATGGCGTGTATGTATAATTGAGATAAAGCATGCGCCATCTCATATGGTGTGTATGTACAAGAAGCCATGCAAAACCTAACCTCCTAACCTAACACGTGAAGAGAGGACTTGCTCTATAAATATGCCTTACCAATTCCATTTGCTCCTCACAACTTTCAGCAAGCAATACTCTCTGTTAATCCACACAAATTCCATTTGCTCCTCACAACTTACCCTTATTCCAAGCCACGTCTATAACTAAAAAATGTCTCTCCTTACTATGGGTGATGAACACAGAGGAACAATTGAGAATATTGCAGCATTTGTAAGTTTTTTGGTTTATTTGTTTTGTCTCCCCTTACTTATTTATTTACAAACATGGTTTCATTAAGAGTATGGTTGCATTTCTCCATTGTTCTTTCTAACTTAGTTTCTTTATATCTTTTGTCAGGATGTAAGGAGATTTCGATGTCATGTCCATGACTATATACCACACGACCCAATCATACAACCATACCTTTCATCATGCAGTTTTGGTCATGTGATAAACATAGTCTCGTACTCGATTGGTGCCAAATTTATTCTAGCTTTGCTAGAACGATGGAGACCCGAGACCTACACATTTCACCTTCCATTCGATGAATGCATCATCGCACCAGAAGAGGTGTATATGTTGTTAGACCTACGCATCGATGGTAAGGTTGTTAACAACAAAGTTGGGGTTGATAACCAAATTTGCGAAGATTTGTTGGGTGCCCATCTTTGTGAAGAGACAAATCTGACACAACGTGCAGGTCAACACAGGGGTCAAGGTATAAATTTAAAACGCCTTAGAGAACATTATAACAATATCACATTAGACGACGAATCCACCAAGTATGATAAGATAATTAAAAGTCGGTGTTATATTATGATTTTATTTGGATATTTTCTATTTCCTGAATGTATTGGAAATACGGTAAATATTATGTATTTTTCGTTGTTACGCAACATTCATAAAGTAGACACTTATAGCTGGGGTTAAGCTGTTTTGGCCCACCTATATAGTGCCTTGTGTAAAAATGAAAAAAAAATACTTGTACGTTTTATGGTTGCGCGTTTCTACTTCAAGCATGGGGTTGGTCAAGAATGCCGACACTCGCTCCGTTCACCCTAATCTATACACATTCCCCTACGCAAACAAGTAAGTTTATTTTAAAATATCAACTATGTATACTTTGATAAAAGGTTTCTTTGTAACAGAAATTCTGGTAGCAGATCTCAGATGTCCTGAGAGATGTCGAGACATTGATTTCTGCTTCTCTGAACAAGGCCAAAATAGGAACGTCCAAATACTGCAAATTCATCACAATGTCATTACAAATGTTATAATGCCCTGTATAATATATACCTAGAATAATACTATACAAGCATTTTATTTGGTACTGACACCATCATAAGTGCCTAATGGCATAATTCACATACTTGACCATTTCTAAAACATAAATACAACCTATGGTACAAGGCATGGAAATTAGCCATAAATATAAAATCTAAGATCAATATACAATATTCTCAATTGTATACAACAAATACACAGCGAAATAAGCTCAACTAAGCTTCTCTTGAAACATCCAAGCATAGCTCCACTTGTAAATCAACCTGCAAATACCTCTTGAAAATAATCAACAATAGTGGGGTGAGATACATCAAATCCCAGTGAGTTCCCTATCTTATGGATCCTCTCGGATTTACAAGGTTCTATCTTAGCCTAACTCAGGCTGGGGGAAAAGGAACTAGACCTTGAGTTCAAACATTTGTGACTAGAGAACAATCGCATAATACACAAAACGACAACTAGTTAAGGAATCTTTCCCCGGCCATCCTGCTCAAAGAGATTAAACACGGGTCACAGATCTTTAACGTAAATAACTTTCCCCGACCATCCCGCTCAAAGAGATTAAACACGGGTCACGGTTATCTACAATTGGAACTTTCCCCGGCCATCCCGCACAAGGAGATTAAACACGGGTCACGGTACCAACCATTTAGTAACTTTCCCCAGCCATCCCGCACCAAAGGAGATTAAACACGGGTCACGGTTACCTCCTTAATAAATACTTTTCCTGGCCATCCCACACCAAAGGATTAAACACAGGTCACTAATATTTATTAAGGGACACAAACCTAATAAATACTTTCTCCGGCCATCCCGCTCAAAGAGATTAAACACGGGTCACTAATATTTATTAAGGGATACATACTTAATAAATAATTTCCCCGGCCATCCTACACCAGAGGATTAAACACGGGTCACTAAAATTTATTAAGGGATACAACAAACCTTTACCAAGACCTAGTTACACCTCTAGGCCAGAACTCGTCAATGAATGCACGAGCGTCGCCATCCAGAGTTTATCACAATTCTATTCACGACCTAGAATTATAACAATCTTAACTATGCCATTTGTTTTGGGGTAAAGTTTCCTCACTCTTCCTAATTCATTTTAAGCATATATTCTCATCATGATTAACAACAATTTAGACAAGCATATTACAACCTCAATCGTAAAACACACAAGATAGCATAACATATCAAACATAATCCACATAGTAGTTCACACACATTTTTAAGGCATACTAGCCACTACTATCCTCTACCAAGCATCCTTGGTTAAATCATGGTCTCACATCACCATTCAATAGCACATCACATAAAACATCACTTTCGGGTTCCCTCCAATTCATTTAATTGTGTATCGAAATCCATACTTTTCACTTTTATGCCTCGATCAGATTTACGATCCAAAAGATAACAATTTCTAAACATATCACATAACATTGTTATCATTCAAATGCCACTAATTAATTAATCGTCGTAGCTTTCTAACGGTACCAAGAACGTCTCGATCCGAGATACAGATCAAAAGTTATGGATTTTTAAAGAAAAGGAAATTATTGGAAAACTGCCAGATTCGCCTGGCGACTTAGGATTTCGCCTGGCGAATCCCTCTTCGCCAGTACTTCTCCTGGAGAACCAGTGGCAAATCCTCATTTTATAAAAAACCACAAGTTCCAGTAGCCAACACATGTTTTGTCTCTTCAAATTCGCCTGGCGACTTAGGATTTCGCCTGGCGAATCCCTCCTCGTCAGCGCTTCGCCCGGCGAGACAGTGGCGAAACCAAATTTTCTTGGAGAGTCCTGATTCGCCTGGCGAATCACATCAGAAGCATAATTCTTTTTCTGCATTTTTAGGGGTTCCAATGGCCTCAAATTCCACCATTTCCATACCAAATCATTTCCAAACATCAAAACAAGTATCATCAATTGATCACATGCATATTACGACTACACTATGCAATTTATATCAAATTTCATCCGTTAGATTTCATTGATTTGTCCGTTAAATCATTTTCTCTCAAATCTAACCTAAGTCCAAAATCATAGATTTCTAGAACTTAGAGTGTCTAACTAGAACCCACCTGATTATCAAAGAGGAGTTTGAAGAAGATGATGAATCCAACTTTCTCTCCTTCTTCCTTAAGCTTCTTCTTCTCTTTTCCCTCTTTCTTTCCTTTCCTCATCTCTTCTTCCACTTCTTTCTATCTTTCTTTTCTTTTCTAACATATATATATATATATATATATATATATATATATATATATATATATATATATATATATATATATATATATATATATATATAAACTTTATTATATAATATAATCCGATAGAGTAAAATATCTCCGATTGATATTTTTTCATCTCAAACCAATTGATCAATTATTAGAGTTACCTTAAAATCCTTTCTTGAATTAAAATAATTGATCTCTTCAGAGTTCATCAGTTGCTCTGTTGATCCCAATTGATAATACTTAAAGTACTTAGAAGATTCCATTAATCCAATTAATCAAAGATAGAGCACATAAATATTCATCTGATATCTAATTGAGCACTTAAATAATATGGGGTATTACATATGTTTCAACATTTGTTAAGACATATATTTCAGAACATAAGAGCATACTGAATTGAACATAACAGAAAGATAAATAACACCAAGATATGATGACCCAGTTCGTTGAACAACAACACCTACATTTGGGGGCTGCCAAGCCAGGAATGAATTCATTATCAGTAGTATTAATTCTAAGTATACAACCTCCGGTAACTTATCACTTAATTCCCTACCCATTGCATTTCTATCTAGAAACCTGTCTAGATAAGAGAAGCACATCTCTATTCCTAAATCACCTCAGTGATATCTAAAAGTTACAACCTCCGGCAACTGCATCAAACTGTTCAAATGAAAGATAACCCTTTCAACACAAGATTCAGTCAAGACTCTTGACTAACAATAATACTTGAATTTGCTTAATAGCTTCATCCAAGAACAATATACAATTCATTACCTACAGGTTTCTGAATATGTAAACCTATGTAGGCCACAATGTATCAAACTAATACAAAGGGTGACTTACAACACAAAAAAGTACACGACTCTCAAAACCCTAAACCCTTATTTTATGTTACAAAAGTATTAACAAGGTCTAACTATTTTGCCCTAGGTTTTGGTCTTCCTTTTATAATCTTCAATTGTCCATGGGCTTCGAAATCTCTGTTCAGTCTTTCCTTGATCCATGTTCTGATTGCACCTTAAATCTTGGAACAAATATGCAACAACCTACTGTATCAGACCAAGATGTCGAGTCCTCAAGCTAGGACATCTTGTCTGACATGTTTTCTTTTAACAAATTTCTTCATGTTAGGGCATCTTGTTCAACACCATGTTTTACCAAAATTTAGTCAAATCTTAGAGTCTTCAATCTCCCCTTTTTGACAAATTTTGGCTAAAACTCCTTTTGCACAATAAACCCAGGAAAACAAAGAGAGAAGGAGTAGAAAGTCCAGAAGTCATTTCAGCCAGCTTGTGACAAGTCTAGGAGAAAATAATGTGACTCTTGGAAGCTTTCATTCTTCCTGTCAAGCTGTTTGGATGGTTTACACAGCGCACACCACCTGTTGTATGCCGTGTACTCTTTGTCCTGGTGTACATGAGGAAGAAGATACACGACACTCCACCTCAAAACCAGTCCCAATTTACCATCCTTCATTATCCAGATCAGGGCTTAGAGAACCAAACTCTACCTCCGGGTAACTCAGAATACAAGACACAACTGTGTTCATAACTCAGATCACAAGACACAAAAAGAAAACTCAGAACAAAAAGAACTTAGACACAGAAAAGATGTTAGAACATATTATCAAACATCCTTGCAAAACAACTACAAGAATGAACTTAACACACAAAAGAAGATCAGTCATATATTGTAAGGAACAACACACAATTGAGATGAACGCACCACCTTTCTTCCCCTTTTTCGGGAAAAAATTGGCAAACATAACCAACACAGTTCCAGACCCAAATAGTACTCACCCAAACCTGGATAAATGCCATAACCTTACAACCCACCAAAGAAGATAACCTGAGACAACGGAAGCAGCGAACCCCTTTAAATACCCAAGCAGTTTCCTTAGTAATTAACGGTCCATAGAAGTTACCGAAGAATAATTCAATGAGGATATAAATTGGGGTAGATAACTTCATCATAAATAACTGTGCATCGCCCAAATTAGATTTGACTGTTTTAACTTTAATAAGAACCGTCCAAAGAATGCGCATGTACCAAGAAACATTTTTTGCACACCTTCTCTAAGGCACGCTCTCCACTGTCCAAGGAACACCATTCAAATAGATCTACTTTGAAAGAACCATAAGTCCTAAATAATGTCCTGACACTTGGTCAGACTTTGTCTACTCTCTCTTTTAACCTCCGAGACTTAGTCATTGTGCTTCTAATGAACCCCATGCGCACTCCTTTAAGCCAAAACATACTGAACATGATGCCAAGACATTATGTCTAACATCTCCCATTTAACAACAAATATTCCCATGAACCTTATCTCAATCTGTAGAGAAAAATAAATTCTCCGAGATCATACCCAATCTTATTTCTCAGGTCTCTCCTAAGAATTAAGAACAAAGTTGAAATAAGTCAATAGCCTTAACAATTCAAACTCCCAAGCAGAGCTGACTAAGCCAAATGGATCAACACATCACGATGTCAAGACATCTTGCGTGACATCACAACCTCACAAGAATTACATGAGCATCTTCATGCCCATAAGTTAGAAAAATACTAGGACCACACTCCTTGTACCATAACCAAAGAACTTTGGATTGAGACCAAATACCACCATTGATCACTCTTCTCCTAAACACATCCACACACTGTACAAATCCCTCTTGAATTTGACAGCCATAAACAACCTTGTTCTTGAGAATAAATCTAATCAAATATGGAATGATCACATCCACACATTCTCTTAACTCCTTGGTTAGCCAAACTGTCATTCACATTTGGAAGACATCAACCCCCTTCACCATATGCAGAGTGATAGAACTTTAGCCTACTTCCTTTCTTAAGATTCAGCCTAATACAATCTTAACTAGTGATACTTCCATCAGAACCTATCACCAGAATCCACACAGTCTTGACCAGTAGCTTTACACCATACTCAACAATGAGTAGATATAGCTCCAAAGCTAAAAATTAAACTCAGTCATCCTCCAAAAATAACCACCACCAGGAATGATGTTCCAACATCATTTTGGACTTTAGTCTTAATCAGAGGAATCATGAACTTTGGTCCTAGAAACACTAATCACTGGACTTACTATTCTTACACCTCCAAGGTACCCATGAAGATCTTAATATGTTACACACCTGTATCAGCTTAATCTTTACACACATCAGAAAACCACTGACGAAAAAAAACACTCTCATGAAACTTCTAACAGAAGCAGTATGTGTAAACAAACTACCTGATGTTAAAGACATCAATCATTCTCAAGCATATTGGAATTTCTTCTATCTCAGCAAAACAAGAGTTCCATTTTCTCATAGACTTGAACTTTATATTCAAGTTTGAGTAAACAACCTCTATCCTAGTTTTTTTAAGCACACCAACATTAAGTCTTACAAAAAAATAGCAACTTGATCAACTGCTTCTTTAAGATCCTTTCCCAACGAAATCAACTATATCAAAAGGTATCCACAAGCAGGTTCACACGAATCTGGCTTCTGCACCCCTATGCGCTTAGATCAGAGATGAATTGACCTAAGGAATGTTCATCTAGATGATCATGTGTTAATCTTCACCATACTAGTACACCTATCCAAAGAGAGTTCCTAGACTGCAAACCAAATGACTCCTCAAGACCAATCAACACACATTTGTTTACCCCTCAGAGCATATGTAACCACACTCATTTGTCCAAGAGGTTTTCTCCTTGGATCAACAAGATTCTGCACACACTCTTCTGGAAAGATGTTTCAACATCTGATTGGACATCAGTTCCTTCTCCAATGAACAAATCACTGAAATTGGTTCTGAAACTATTTCCAGAATTACACACCTTGATCACATTTAGGGACAAGATAAGGATCTCTTAAGAACTGCACACAAGATACCGACTGTATCCATTCTTCAAGAAACATAAGATGCAAAGAATATATTCTTGAAACAGTCTGAAGCTGCACCTTATGGAGTGACATCATCTTTCTTGAGCACTAAGCAAAAGGATAATCAACTAAATACTTGCTAAGTCCATAAATAGCAATTGATTTTAAATCCCAATTTTGTATTCTTCAGATTTGCATCCCTCCTTACTCTTGATACAAAACTAGGAATAATACATCCAACACAACCTAGGAAGAAACCTTCAAAGCATAAATCTTCCTTAGAAGACCATCTTCAGTACACCAGTAATATCCTTGGACAAACAGAATCACTTTCCAAGACACAGATCCAATGTCTTCACACTCATAACACTGCTTTAATATTGATCATAAATTACTCTAGTTCCATCCTAGTTGAATGTCAGTACACTTGTGTAGTTCCTCCTAAATACTTCCTTACAGGAGATCTGATAGGAAATCCTCAAGCTAAGACAATCTCCTATAGGGTTGGAAGCAAAAATAAATTGCTCTTGGATATCTTCAATGGTATGACATTCTCATGTCACACGTCTAAGTACCCTTGGAACATCTTCTTGACCATCATCTCTTCTGACTCTGATTGAAATTATCCCCTAAGAAACAAAGAAAGATCCTTTAGAGAAATCCAGGTCACAGTGCTCTCTCTTGTATATTACTCCCAACTATTAATGGTAAGAACAACTATAGAGGCTGACACCATCTTCAACATGCACAAGGTAAGATGTCAGAACATCTTAAAAGCCACCATGCGTAACAATAACATCATTGTTAGCAACAACGGTAGAATCTTCACAAAGTATCAGTCAACCATCAGTAGTTATTTGTTTGGAACAATCCATCCCACAACACCAATGGTTGGTCTGATCATGCAACCTCCTACCTTGTTCAAAGACCAGAAAGTATCTTCCCTATAACTCATCCAGAAACAGACCAAGATGCCTGCTCTGATACCAATTGAAATTATGGTAGCAGATCTCATATGTTCTGAGAGATGTCGAGACATTGATTTCTGCTTCTCTGAACAAGGCCAAAACAGGAACGTCTAAATACTGGAAATTTATCACAGTGTCATTACAGATGTTTCAACATTTGTCAAGACATATATTTCAGAACATAAGAGCAGACTGAATTGAACATAACAGAAAGATAAATAACACCGAGATATGATGACCCAGTTCGGTGAACAACAACACCTACATATGGGGGCTACCAAGCCATGAATGAATTCATTATCAGTAGTATTAATTCTAAGTATACAACCTCCGAAAACTTATCACTTAATTCCCTACCCAGTGCAATTCTATCTAGAAACCTATATAGATAAGAGAAGCCCATCTCAATTCCTAAATCACCTCAGTGATATCTAACAGTTACAACCTCCAGCAACTGCATCAAACTGTTCAATTGAAAGATAACCCTTTCAACACAAGATTCAGTCAAGACTCTTGACTAACAATAATACTTGAATTTGCTTAATAGCTTCATCCAAGAACAATATACAATTCATTACCTACAGGTTTATGAATATGTAAACCTATGTCAGACACAATGTATCAAACTGATACAAAGGGTGACTCACAACACAAGAAACTACACGACTCTTAAAACCCTAAACCCTTATTTTATGTTACAAAAGTCTTAACAAGGTCTAACTATTTTGCTCTAGGTCTTGGTCTTCCTTTTATAATCTTCAGCTGTTCATGGGCTTCGAAATCTCTGTTCAGTCTTTCCTTGATCCATGTTCTGATTGCGCCTTAAATCTTGGAATAGATCTGCAACAACCTGCTGTATCAAACCAAGATGTCGAGTCTTCAAGCTAGGACATATTGCCTGACATGTTTTCTTTTAACAAATTTCTTCATGTTAGGACATCTTGTTCAACACCATGTTTTACCAAAATTTAGTCAAATCTTAGAGTCTTTAGTAACTAATAATTTTTCTCACTTTTTGTTTTAGGTGGTCAGTTCTGCGAATGAATTACCAACGATGTCCCAGAAACACAATAATCGTGTACCGCAATCTTTTAGACCATATTGGACCGAACGATGTAATTTATTCTAAACTACTATAAATTTGGCTATAAAATTAACACACTGCAATTCTTCTCATTATGTATTTTTATTATGCAGTTTATCTGGAGGCCGTTTCTAGGTCTCGACCATCAGCCTAACCCCGATGATCTTGCAGTCTGGACAGCAAAAACACCAATCATTCGGTTCACTACAGTGGAGATGCACCAAAGTGATCGAGTGAAACTACAGTTCGGCAAGCAACAAGATATTCCAGTCGATCTGACGTGTTTGGGAGACTGACATCAATTGAGAGTAGATGCACAATGGGGTTATGATAATTGGAGAGACTTTGCTAAAGAGATGTGTCGATATTGGAAGAATCGACGTCGCCACATCTAAAACGAGCCTGTCGTGGAAGGGGCTAGACCAAGTCATCAATATATGATTTGGTTTAAGTTGGTTTCAACACAACAATTTGTGTCTGAGCCGACATATTTGATAGATCCGCGCCAATGTGCTTTGTCATCATACGCACAACAACAAACACCTACCTAACAACTAACCCCGCACCACACCCAACAACAATATCTAACCACCCTATCCCAACTACCCACCTCACACCATCAACATGCCATGTACACCGAACCATCAAACTTTCAAACCCGCAACCCATTCATGCCACCCACCCAAACACAACAACAAGAGCCTGACCCTTACCATCAATATCTACACACCGACACCACATCTTCCTATAGCCCCGATGACTCATTCGACTCCACCCTAACCCACCATATCCCCCACGAATGAACACACAAACATCCCACCACCAAAACACCCAACCACTTTTTGACTTCCTTACCCCACAGTAGCCATTGCATCGTTTCCAAAACGATTCAATGTACCAATTCGGCTAACCATATCGTCCTCACCTAATCCAACTGTCGCTCCCGGGATTTTCATCCAGGTACAAACGCGAGAGTGGCGCGGAAAACAGAGTCGTCAGCCGTGTAAATTTATCCCAAGAGAGGGAAAAGGAACACCGCATAAACCTTAGGAAGGGGGAAAGGAATGGTCATCGCAACCATAACCTGGGTTCGGGAGTCGGTTACGCGAGGGGAAGGTGTTAGCACCCCACGCGTCCATCGTACTCGATGGGATCCACGCTTGTTGTCTATTCTAAGGGTGAGTTATACTATCATCTAGGGCTGTACTAAGACGGGGAAGGAAAGACAAAGACCGACTCGGTAGGACGTCGACGTCCTAGGCCTACGTACCCCCTTTGTGCAATGGGGAATTCAGAGTCAACGTAGTTCAGACTAAGTTCTTTTTGTGTTTTTTATGAGCGACGTTAAGTTCGCGTCCGGCAGTTAGGGTCGATGCCTGTTTGCGACTCAGACGGAAAGTAACGTGCCCTTTTTGAAAATAGCCTTTAGGTTGAAGGTCCCGAAGGACAAAAAAGTTTGAAGTTGGTTTGTGTTTTTTAGGACAGAAGTGGCTTAAGTTAGTTCCTAAGCTGCATTGCACCAAAGTCTAGGGCACAGGGGCGAATACTTAACGCATCGTCCCAAGACAGGACGCTCGCTAAGCACTCTAGAAAGATAAGAGGAAGCCCCTCATTTCTCATTCCCCATACTTAAGGCTCGTGCGCAATACACCTTATTATTATTAAGTGTTTTAAAGAGATTCGAGATGAGAAGAGAGAAGACACAAGGGTAACTCTAAAGGGAACTAAGAATCCTAAAGTTATCATGCATGGGTGACCTACGGTTAGTGAGGTTTGAAGGCAACCTAAATCCTAGAGGAAGAAGATGAGGGAAGGAAAAAGGTAAGGGTAACCATGGATACCTATCCATACCCTTAAGGAACTTACCTTGATCCTGCATAAAAGGTTAGTGAGAAACGGATAATATCAAGGCAAGTGAAAATCAAACTATGGCAAACAATAGTAATTATAATCCAAACATGAATTCAGAAATCAAAGACAATTTAGGGTATGCATGAAATGTGTGATGCAAAAAGAAATTGAATTAAACAATTGGTTTAGATGATAAAAAAAAAATAATAAATAAAAATAAAAATAAAATTTGTGAAAATTTTATAAAATGGTAAAAATGGTGCATGAATTAAATTCAAAAGGAAATTATTCAAATAATATTACAAAAAAAAGAAAATAAAAAAAAAACCTCAACAACTTTGCTATCGCGAAAACGCGGCCATCGCAACCGGATCCGAATTGTACGGATCTAAATATAATAAAAAAGGCAATTCAAAAAAAGAGAAATTTAGCTTTGAAAAAAAAACCCTCAACAATATTGCTATCGCGAAAACGCGGTCATCGCAACCGGATCCGAATTGTACGGATCTAAATATAATAAAAAAAGGCGATTCAAAAAAAGAGAAATTTAGCTTTGAAAAAAAAAACCCTCAACAATATTGCTATCGCGAAAACGCGGTCATCGCAACCGGATCCGAATTGTACGGATCTAAATATAATAAAATAAAAAAATAAAATAAAAACAAAAAAGAAATAGAAACTTGTTGTATCTTATAACATATATGTGTCAGGTGTAATGTATGTAATTTGTATACTTATACATAGTTAAACAAGATCATCAAAGTTCATATGTAAAGAAAACCGTAAATCTCATGTTCGGCTTTTTTAATTGTAAAACAACCCAACATGAATTATAAGAATTCCACATGTATAAAGTAAAACAAATTACATGGATTATAATCACATATTAAAAGTGAAAACTCTTACGTTCAGCTTTTTTGCTCCGTGTTGATCTCTTTTTCGGTCTTTTTTCTCTTTTTCTTTTCGGTCCTCCGGTCCCCTTTTTTAACAGTAACAACAATATATAGGGACCAAATTAGGGTTAACTTTTAGTTGCCAATAATGTCCCTAATACCCAATTTGAGGCCCAAGTTTAATAATATTAAAAGTTAAATAAAATTTAAATAATTTAATAAATCTGAAATAAAAACTAAACTTACTTATTTATAAAAATAAAAATTTAAGATAAAATTAAAATAAAATGCTAATCACTACTTATTTATTCTTAAAATTAGTAAAAAATAAAAATGACTATTAAAAAAATAAAATACTAATTAGCCTATTAAACATTATTTAAATTAAAAATAAAAAATAAATATTTAAAATAAAATTAAAATACAATGCTAGTTATTATAATTATTTATTCTAAATAATATTAGTTTAAAAAAAGGTAATATAAACGGACCCCAAATAAATAAAAATCGGACGCCTAAATAA
This sequence comes from Lathyrus tuberosus, assembly GCA_022829125.1. Lineage (NCBI taxonomy): Eukaryota > Viridiplantae > Streptophyta > Magnoliopsida > Fabales > Fabaceae > Lathyrus > Lathyrus tuberosus. The sequence goes on along the minus strand of JALAZF010000101.1, from coordinate 3,641,474 downwards.
TCAGAAAAAACAAACCGAGTACACTAAAATGATTAGTACGAAATATATGACTCGAAAAAATACAGCATTTGGTCAGATTTTAAAATAAATTTTGATCCCTGATTTTGGGCACCGCTGAAACTCAATTTGACCACTGTGTCTGTAAATTTTTGAGAAATTATTCCGACCAATATTTTAGGCAGTATGCGAGATGAAAAACACCATTTTATGCTATTTAGATGATGCAGAGTGGAAATACAGTCAGACGAATAAAAATACGAAAATATTAAAAATGTCTGGAATAAGCTGTGAACTCTTGATTATGTAGTAGACCAGATAAGACTTCTCTGAACTGCCTCAAGCACCTTGACCCCATGCTAATGATATGCATACATGATAATGCAAAAAATGAAATGAAACATAAGCCAGTTAGTAAAAAGGTAAGGAGGGCAAATTTTGGGGTGCAACAGCTGCCCCTATTCAATCAACTTGGTCCTGAGTGTATGATAGCAACGGCTCTCAGACATTCCAGGATACACGGGGATTGAATACTGAAAGAACTCCAGAAATTTGCAACCAACAGAAGAGGGATGACTCGCTGGGGAACGAACAAAAATGCTGCACTTGTCACGATACGTACGAGTGTTGAAAACCAAGGTATTGGAAAATCACGAAATAAACACAAACGAATGTTAACTATGCCGGGGATAAACCCTGACGGGTGTCAAGGAATTCAGAAAATCAATTACGGACGGGTACTGAAGAGATACACGGACGGGTGTAAAGGTTTCAATACGGACGGGTATCTAAAAGGTACACGGACGGGTGTAAAGGTTTCAATACGGACGGGTATCTAAAAGGTACACGGATGGGTGTAAAGGTTTCAACACGGACGGGTATCAAAAGGGTACACGGACGGGTGTAAAGGTTTCAATACGGACGGGTATCTAAAAGGTACACGGACGGGTGTAGAAAGCTCAATACGGACGGATATCAAAAAGGTACACGGACGGGTGTAAAGGTTTCAATACGGACGGATATCAAAAAGGTACACGGACGGGTGTAAAGGTTTCAATACGGACGGGTATCTAAAAGGTACACGGACGGGTGTAAAGGTTTCAATACGGACGGGTATCTAAAAGGTACACGGACGGGTGTAGAAAGCTCAATACGGACGGGTATCAAAAGGGTACACGGACGGGTGTAAAGGTTTCAATACGGACGGGTATCAAAAGGGTACACGGACGGGTGTAAAGGTTTCAATACGGACGGGTATCAAAAGGGTACACGGACGGGTGTAAAGGTTTCAATACGGACGGGTATCAAAAAGGTACACGGACGGGTGTAAAGGTTTCAATACGGACGGGTGTCTAAAAGGTACACGGACGGGTGTAAAGGTTTCAAGCAACTTTTACCAGGGATTAATCTCGCTGGGGAATGGATAAGTCTAAATAAAAGACTCTGCCGGGGAACACAAATATGAGGAACACATCGCTCCCAAAATCTCCTGAACTGTGTTATCTCCGCTGAGAAAGAGAAACTGGCAAAGAGAGCGTCAAACCTGGCTTATGCTTCGAATGCAAATGTTTGAATTTTGCCGTAATGCTCCACACGAAGTGGAAATGCTACGCATTTGAGGATGCAATGCAAGTGCTTATGATATGCAAAAAGGGGTCCCTCCAGCAAAATAAATTCCGGAGAGAAAAGAATGATTCAGATCGGGCTGACAAAAATAAATTGTCCTCTGAATCCCAGAACTCCATTGAGAAGGATCACCGTGACCGACTCTCTGGATCAATAACTTCTGCTGGGGATGAAGTCTCAGATGAACATTCGCTCTACTGGGGATTATACATAACTTTTTGAAAAAGGAGACCATGGCCTGGATCAAGAAAGTGTCAAATATCACTTGGATTTAAAACCTGCTAGGGATACTGCTGGACTTAGCCTGCTGATGGGGGAGAAGGAGCACCTTGACTTTGTGGGGAAAGAACGTCTTGACCTGGGGAAAATACCTCCTAAGTCTCCTGCTAGGGAAGGTCTGCTCTGCCGAGGAAAGTGCCACCTCAATGCTGGGGAGAGTAAGCTGCTGGGGAAGTACGATCTTGTTGCCCTGCAAGTCAAATAACAGCAAATAGAATATGCCACAATATGATTATCACTATTAACGCCTAAGTAATTTCTACTGTTTTTCGTTATGCTCTGCAAAGCTCGAAGTTTATATGCAACGTTTATAAAAAATATCGGACGTTTTTGCAAACAAGACAGTAAAAGTAAAACAAACAAATAGCAAGCTCTTTGAGTGAAATGAATACTTTATTGAGAAAAGTGGCCTGTAAATAGGCATTTACAATAGGAAGCAATTCCTAAAAAGAGGTAATTGCGCAAAAGCAAAAAGAAAATACACATGTCGGCAATGTGGGAACAGATATCCACCATGATTTGACTCAGCTATGACCCATATGACTTGCCTATCCCCCAATGTCTTGACCTTCGAAGAGACTAACTATACTGATTCCTTCCTTTCAGAATTTCCAAGTATCGAGAGTGATCACAGATCGAACGCAGACCGTAGCCTTTCGCTTATAAATCCCTAACTTTTGCCTGGATCGCCCTTTTCGGGTTTTCAATCCACCGGGATACCCATTTTTGCCAAAGTCGCCTTTTCAGGTTTCCAACTTTGCGGGTTTACACATTTCTTTTACATTTTATCCCTAATTTTTGCCCGAACCTTTTCCTTTTTATGGTTCGCCGGGATGCCCCTTTTTTGCCTGGACTTTCTTTTTACGTCCAGCGGGTCTCTTTCATGCGAAGTATTTTTTGACTACGTCTGCGTTCACAGGGGAAGTAAAATCTTCGCCATCCATCGTTGAAAGTAGTAAGGCTCCACCAGAGAAAACCTTTCTGACTACATACGGCCCCTCGTAATTTGGAGTCCACTTGCCCTTGTGATCTGTCTGAGGAGGAAGGATCCTTTTCAAAACCAATTCGCCTGTCTGAAAACTCCGAGGACGCACTTTCTGATCAAAGGCGTGCTTCATCCTGCTCTGATACAATCGACCATGTACGATGGCTGCCAACCTTTTTTCTTCAATAAGGTTCAACTGATCTAATCTGGAACGTACCCACTCCGCTTCATCAAGTTTCACATCAGCCAGAACTCTCAAAGATGGAATCTCGACCTCTAAGGGTAAAACTGCTTCCATACCATATACTAATGAGAAAGGGGTTGCCCCTGTTGACGTACGTACCGAAGTACGGTAACCATGTAGGGCGTAGGGTAACATCTCATGCTAGTCCTTATACGTTACCACCATCTTCTGCACAATCTTCTTGATATTCTTATTCGCTGCCTCAACAGCCCCATTCATCTTCGGACGATACGGAGAAGAATTGTGATGCTCGACCTTAAAACTCTGACATAGTTCCTTCATCATCTTGTTGTTCAAATTCGAGCCATTATCAGTTATGATTCTCTCCGGGACCCCATAACGACAAATGATATCCTTCTTTATAAATCGGGTTACCACTTGCTTGGTGACGTTGGCGTACGAGGCTGCCTCCACCCACTTTGTGAAATAATCAATGGCAACCAAAATGAAACGATGCCCATTGGAAGCAGTAGGCTCAATCTTCCCAATCATATCTATACCCCACATTGCAAACGGCCAAGGAGACGACAACACATTTAGAGGCGTAGGCGGTACGTGCATCTTATCTGCATAAATCTGGCATTTATGGCACTTCCGAGCGTACTTGAAACAATCTGACTCCATAGTCATCCAATAATATCCTGCCCTCAACAACTTCCTAGCCATGGTGTGACCACTGGAATGGGTACCAAAAGAACCCTCGTGAACTTCCTCCATCAATGAGCTTGCCTCGTGTTCATCAACACAACGTAGCAAGACCATGTCGAAGTTCCTCTTATATAACACATCATCCTTGTTCAGAAAGAAATTTCCTGCCAACCTCCTCAGAGTCTTCTTATCTTTGGTGGAGGCACCCTCCGAATATTCTTGTCTCTTCAGAAAAACCTTAATATCATGGTACCACGGCTTGCCATCTGACACATCTTCAATTGCAAACACAAAAGCCGGTCTATCCAGACGCATGATTCTAATCGAAGGTGTTTCATTCCAACGGTTCACTTTATACATGGATGCCAATGTCGCCAACGCATCAGCCATCTGATTCTCAGCTCGGGGCACATGATGAAAATCCACCCTATCAAAGAAAGGTAACAACCTCCTGGCGTAGTTGTTATAAGGTACCAAATTCGCCTGACGAGTCTCCCATTCTCCTGTAATCTGATTAACTACCAACGCGGAATCACCATAAACATCGAGGTTCTTAATTCTTAAATCAATTGCTTCTTCTAACCCCCATGATGCATGCCTCATACTCCGCCTCGTTGTTGGTACACACGAATGCTAACCGGGCAGTAAAAGGTATATGAGAACCCTTTGGAGTTGTAATGATTGCCCCAATTCCATTACCATATGAGTTGACAGCCCCATCAAAAATCATCTTCCACTGTGATCCAATCTCAGGTCCTTCATCAGGCAGAGGCTCTTCACAATCCTTCCTTTTCAGAAACATAACATGCTCGTCCGGAAACTCAAACTTCATAGGCTGATAATCCTCGACCGGTTATTCAGCAAGATATTCTGACAGAACACTCCCCTTAATGGCCTTCTGAGAAACATATTGAATATGTACTCTGTCAAAACCATCTGCCAACGGGCTATCCTTCCAGAAAGTGCTTGCTTCTCGAACACATACTTAATCGGATCCATCTTCGAAATCAACAAGGTTGTGTGATTTAACATATACTGCCTTAGGCGTTTGGCTGCCCAAGCGAGTGCACAACATGTCTTTTCCAGCATAGAATATCTTGATTCGCAATCAGTGAACTTCTTACTCAGGTAGTAAATGGCATGCTCTTTCCTACCCGTCTCGTCGTGTTGACCGAGTACACAACCCATCGAATTCTCAAGAACCGTAAGGTACATAATTAATGGTCTCCCAGACACTGGAGGCATAAGGACCAGAGGTTCCTGCAAATACGTCTTTATCCTTTCGAACGCCTCTCTACAATTTTCATTCCACCTGACCTCTTGATCTTTTCTCAACAACTTGAAAATAGGTTCACATGTAGCTGTCAAAGGAGAGATAAACCTGGCAATGTAATTCAACCTTCCCAAGAAACCACAAACCTCTTTCTCCGTCCTTGGCTCAGGCATCTCCTGTATGGCTCTTATCTTAGCAGGATCAACCTCAATACCTCTTTCACTAACGATGAACCCCAACAATTTACCAGACCTCACACCGAAGGTGCACTTGTTCGGATTCAATCTCAATATGAACTTCCTCAACCTTTCAAACAGCTTCTGAAGGTTCACCAAATGTTCCTCCTCTGTCTGTGACTTCGCAATCATGTCATCAACATAGACTTCAATCTCCTTGTGAATCATATCATGAAAGAGAGTCACCATTGCCCGCTGATAGGTTTCCCCAGCATTCTTTAATCCAAAGGGCATTACCTTGTAGCAAAATGTTCCCCACGGTGTTATGAATGTAGTTTTCTCCATGTCCTCTGGGGCCATTTTGATTTGGTTATACCCAGAGAAACCATCCATGAAGGAAAACACAGAATATTGAGCAGTATTGTCCACTAACACATCAATGTGGGGGAGCGGGAAATCATCCTTCGGGCTCGCCCTATTCAAGTCTCGGTAATCGACACACATCCTGACCTTTCCATCATTCTTAGGTACAGGTACAATATTAGCAACCCACGGAGGATAATTTGTCACAGCAAGAAATCCGGCGTCCAACTGTTTCTGAACCTCTTCTTTGATTTTGACATACATCTCCAGCTTAGTCCTTCTCAATTTCTGCTTGACTGGAGTACAACCCTCTTTAAGCGGCAACCGGTGTGAAACGATGTCAGTGTCAAGCCCATGCATGTCTTGGTAAGACCAGGCGAAGATATCCACATACTCTCGAAGTAACTCAACCAACCTCCTCTTAACAGTGTCTTCCAAAGCAGCCCCAATCTTTACTTCTTGTTTGACGTCCTCGGTTCCCAGATTAATGGTCTCAACTTCCTCCTGATGAGGTAGAATAACCCTTTCCTCCTGTTTCAGTAACCTGGCTAATTCTTCTGGTAAGTCACAGTCTTCGTCAGTCTCTTCTTCGGCTTGATAGATAGGATTGTCAAAGTCATATCGAGCCATAGCTAGGTCATGGGTGGAATCTGAACAAAGGAACCTGCATGATGGATGTTTCATGTTCATTATGAGTGCAACAAACAAGAAAACACATTGCCATTTTGATGTGGGTTAATGCAAAAAAGTAAAAATAGAAAGACAGGGATCAAAATATTTGAATGAAAAACGTCCTTTATTGATGATAAAAATAGCAAATAAACATCCAAGCCCTACAAATAAGTATCACTACGTCTTGGGCAGAACGTAGGACTCAACATAACAGAAAACAAAAGTAAATTACTCCGGGCGCGTCACTTGGATGACTTTCTCGGAGGACCAGTTGTCTAAACTCTGACCAGGAATGCAGGGACGAATCCATCCATCCATATCACAATCACTATCTTCTTCATCCTCAATGGCATTGACTCTGTCGAAGAACACGCCGGCACTGGTGAAACGGACTGGACCATAGAACTTGGGAGGCTCTTCAGCACGTCTAGGTGGCTTGTACCCTAGCCCATAGGTATCCTGCTTCTTTTGAACATCAATAACACTGCCCCACTTCTGAGAACCACCAGCTTCAACTATAGCACGCGCCTCTCTGAAAGAGGACATTGGAACTTCTGGTTGTCTGACAATTTCTGGTTGGGCAACCACCTCAGGCTGACTAACTGCCTTTGGGGGTTCTTCGGGAATCTTCACAGCTTCAAAGGCTTGGCACAAAGTTTCCTGTACTTCAACATCCACCTCTACATACTTGAAGGTTGATAGGTGACTCACCATAATATCTTCTTCACCACTAACAGTCACAACGTGGCCATCCACCATATACTTCAATTTTTGGTGTAGCGTAGAAGTTACCGCCCCAGCGCCATGGATCCAAGGACGACCCAACAAACAACTATAGGCAGGCTGAATATCCATTATATAAAAAGTGGTATTGAAAACCTCAGGACCCACCTTGATTGGCAGAACTAACTCCCCAAAAACTGACCTCTTGGAGCCATCAAAAGCACGTACCACCAAGTCACTTGGTGTGCAAATCAACCCACGAGTATCCAACTTCATCAAAGCCTTCTTTGGTAACACATTCAAAGATGACCCAGTATCAACCAACACATGCGACATTAAAGAACCACGGCATTCCACTGAAATATGCAGAGCATTGTTGTGATTCCTCCCGGTCGGAGTCAAATCTAAATCGGTGAAACCCAAACCATTACCAGCATTCACATGAGCCACAACCCCTTCTAACTGATTGACGGATATTTCCTGTGGTACATAAGCCATATTCAGAACCTTCAGTAGTGCATTTCGGTGTGCCTCAGAGCACAACAGTAAGGATAGAATGGAAATCTTCGATGGAGTTTGGTGAAGTTGGTCGACAATCTTGTAATCACTTTTTCTGATCAACCTCATAAACTCTTCTACGTCTTCTGAGAAAGTATCCCCACCTGGTTTTGTCATGGAATTATTAGCTTCCTACCTCTGTATAGACTCATCCAATACTTGTTTACCTCTGTTTTGACTTGAACTACCAGCTTGATTCTCGGACGGAACAAAGACTCTACCACTCCTAGTGATAGCTCCAGCTTCAACAAGATTCCCAACTCCTGTATTCACGACTGATGTGTCTCCCAATTCATGCTTCTTACCATTGACAAACACCTCGGACCCATAGTTCCATGGGATGGCCTTGGTAGTCTCATACGGGACTGGCCCAGGAACAGTGATAGTGACCGGCGCTGGTCTCGCCAGCGCTGATATAGTTATTATTTTGAACGGAATTGTTATTGTGGCAACATCAATTTCTCTGTCGGTAATTTTGCTCTGCCTACAACCTCTGTCAAATTGTAGTATCCCTTCGCTGATCATCTTTTGAATACCTGCTTTCAACAAATCACAACCACCAGATTGCGACACACATCCTACACAACCTTCATCACAGCCTGGAAACACCCCTCCCTTCAACAGTCTTTCCTTCACCACGCCCAAGGGAGTTTGGACTTCACTCACATCTAAAATCAGATTCAAGTCTTCACAGTCTTTAATGATGGCATTGATCTTCGGCCCACCGTGATTTGGCATCGGGTTCTGATTCATATTTGGAACGTTATTGGAGAAATTGATGGCCTTAGAATCCACCAAATCTTGAACCTGATGCTTAAAATCTCTACAATTCTCAATATAATGTCCGGGTGCCCCAGAATGAAACTCACAGTGGGCGTTGGCATCATACCCGGGAGGTGGATTACCAGTAGGTGGAGCCAATGTTCTCTTCTGAATCAACTATAGTGTTAACAAGTGCTGAAATAATTGAGCATAGGGCATAGGCGGAGTTTCAAGTTATCTATCCCGCCTAGGTTGTGATCTGCGTGGACCCTGATTTTGTTGTTGGGACGCCGCTGGCTGCTGAGGTACTGCAGGGATGGTTACAGAAGCCACCTGCTGATTGTAATTCTGACGAGGACCTTCTCTACCACGATAAGATGACACAGAATTTGTATCTCCCTCCTTCTTCTTATAACCATTGGCATAGGGCTTCTTACTTCCCCCAGATGAGGACCCATCACTGCCTGATATATTTCCTGCCTTAATTCCACTTTCCACCATCTCTCCTACCAAGATCAAATCAGCAAACTTTCCAGACATACACGGAACCAATTTTTCAAAGTAATGACCCTGCAAGGTGGCCATAAACATAGTTATCATTTCCCGTTCCAACATGGGAGGCTGAACCCTCGCCGCCAGTTCACGCCACCTCTGGGCGTACTCTTTGAAGCTCTCATTATTTTTCTGTGACAAATTCTGCAATTGCGTTTTGTTAGGAGCCATATCAGCGTTGTACTGGTAGTGTCTGATAAATGCCCCTGCCAGATCTCTCCAACTACGCACATCCCTCCTTTCCAGTTGCATGTACCACTCCAAGGATGCCCCAGATAGGCTATCCTGGAAGCAATGCATCATCAGCTTCTCGTTTTTCGCATGTGCAGCCATCTTATTTGCGTATGCTCTGACATGGGTCCTTGGGCAAGACATACCATTATATTTCTCGAAAGTGGGAGTCTGAAACTTGTGCGGGATCACAACGCCTGGAACCAGTCCCAAATCCTCTAAATCCATTCCCACATAATCCTGATTCATAACACCCTTCAGTTGTTCCTCAATCAACCTGATCCTCTGATCATTGTCAGCCTGGGGACCAGCATCCCCATCTGGCAGAGAAAATGCATCATCTTGAACATCATCATACTGACGGCCATGATTTGCGCCAACACCATTACCTCCTTCCCCAGCCTTAGGAATCACAACACTTTCTTCTCCGCCCGGAGGAATCACAACACCAGAAACGGGAATGCCCCCGCCAGTAGGGCCATTCTGATCATTATTACTGTTTTCCTCATTCCTTGCAATCAGTGGCTGAACGAGAGTCCTCAACTGCTCTTGGCCTTGAGCAACCCCTTGCATTAGTTCCATGAATTGATTCATGCGAGTCCGCATCTCAATGATCTCATTCTGTAGCTGATCCATAAGTCTCCTCTGATTCTGTCTGGTAGAATACCGGTGAATGCGCTGATCTGCAATTCTGAGATTAGAATAATATAAGAACTCTGAAGATAAACACCTGTCATGCAAAATGATTATGGATATGCGCATGCAAATGAACATGTTTAAAAATTCGCAGGGCGATCCACCCCTTGATTCCAGTTTTATTTCAAGAACTAGAATCAAAGTTAGGATGCAACCCTACGAATGAATAAACATGTTGGGATGCAAAATGATGATGCAAATGCACACATGGGATCAAGGCACACTGTTGGATGTGCTGTGCTGTTAGCTGAACGAGAAACCAGAAAACCAGAACTCTGAACCACTGAGGAACCCACATAATCAAACATTGATGAGAAATCCAGAATAAGGGTAGGTTGAAGGTCTCGGTTACCTGCAAACTTGCAAACACCCATCCCCTCTCACGTGTAGGTACTAGGATGTTCAGTATCCCAGGCTCTCAGGTCGAGAAATGATGATACGTTCACCATTTCTGGTTTGGCATCATCATCAATCGAGGAGGCCTCAACTGATTCTCCAAGGCGGAAGGTCCTCAGCTTTGGCACTGAGGTCGAGAAACAATAGTACGGTGGAGAAATGACTTTTTACTTTTGTTTTTCGCAAAACATGTTGCGGTTAGCAAGAGTCGCCACCGACTTTTCTTTTATCCAATTTATTTAGGAAAGGTGAAAAGAACAGGAAAGACCGTTTTGAAAAGATTTTTGAGTTCGGGGGGTAAGTTATGAAAAGGGAAGGTGTTAGCACTCCTTTTCATCCGTAGTTATCTACGGGCTCTTAATTGCTAGCTCACTTTAACTTGCTTTTTTTTGAAGTGTGGTGTGTGTTTAGAAAATATTTCGTAAAAGTTGACTTTGTAATAATTCGTGTAAGAACGTATACAAAGTGTTTGTTTTTGAAAATATTTTTGAAAGTGTGAGGTGTGAAAAGTATTTGTTTTTTGAGTTGTGAGCGAGCATTTAAAAGTTACCTACCCTTAATTTATAAGGTATTTCTTTTACTTATCATTTTCCTTGAGAGATAGTACTATCCATACCATTAGTGGGTAGGTAGTCCTATCTATTGGATGTGGAGGGACATCGAAGGGTCATCAAATGGTCATAGAAAGCAACATGTAAGGATACCTTAGCAATTCGTAGGGACTACCATCATTTTTCCGTAGGGTCATCGAGGGACAAGATCATTTTTTGTAGGCAACTTGAAGGGTCATCAAGGGACTATGATCTTTATATCGAAGGGACTGTGATGATATTATTCGTAAGCGTCTTTTGCTTAAGTATCCCTACGTTCGAGGGGCATTCATCCCTCGGGGTACATTACTAAAGTCAATCGAGGAGTGCCTCCGCTGATTCTCTTCAAAACGTTGGGGCCGTCCTATGCGAGTTCCAAAGCGGGCCCTCGGGTGCGAATGGGTTTGCCACAGGATGTGGTCTGCCACTGTCACCACTAAAGAGGGATGTTTCCACTAAGGTCCTCAATGATCGGTCACCAGAGTCGACAGCTCTCTAGATCAACACCCCAACATGCGCAAGACACACACGTTAGAATGCGTCCCAAGATAGCCTCGTCTGGTTGTGAATTTCGTGAACACACAAACGTACCAAGCGGGTACGTAGGTCCCACTACTTTCCACTCTAGTCCTAGGGTATTCTCAAGCCTTGGTATTGGGCTTAGCTCTCAAACCCACCCAACCTGCAAAACAAAGACAGCCAGCACAGCACAGCAGTATGACAGTAATAAAAAAATGAAATGCAGAAAATGCAGTAAAAAAATAAAAATAAAAATACAACACTTAAAGCAAATCAAAACCAAACACCCAAAAAGAACAAAGACAAGCAAGCGTTAAGACTGACTCGCTTAGGGATGGACCAGCATAGGTCAACCAGAATCCCCAGCAGAGTCGCCAGCTGTCGCTCCTGGGATTTTCATCCAGGTACAAATGCGAGAGTGGCGCGGAAAACAGAGTCGCCAGCCGTGTAAATTTATCCCAAGAGAGGGAAAGGGAACACCGCATAAACCTTAGGAAGGGGGAAAGGAATGGTCATCACAACCATAACCTGGGTTCGGGAGTCGGTTACGCGAGGGGAAGGTGTTAGCACCCCACGCGTCCATCGTACTCGATGGGATCCACGCTTGTTGTCTATTCTAAGGGTGAGTTATACTATCATCTAGGGTTGTACTAAGACGGGGAAGGAAAGACAAAGACCGACTCGGTAGGACGTCGACGTCCTAGGCCTACGTACCCCCTTTGTGCAATGGGGAATTCAGAGTCAACGTAGTTCGGACTAAGTTCTTTTTGTGTTTTTTATGAGCGACGTTAAGTTCGCGTCCGGCAGTTAGGGTCGATGCCTGTTTGCGACTCAGACGGAAAGTAACGTTCCCTTTTTGAAAATAACCTTTAGGTTGAAGGTCCCGAAGGACAAAAAAGTTTGAAGTTGGTTTGTGTTTTTTAGGACAGAAGTGGCTTAAGTTAGTTCCTAAGCTGCATTGCACCAAAGTCTAGGGCACAGGGGCGAATACTTAACGCATCGTCCCAAGACAGGACGCTCGCTAAGCACTCTAGAAAGATGAGAGGAAGCCCCTCATTTCTCATTCCCCATACTTAAGGCTCGTGCGCAATACACCTTATTATTATTAAGTGTTTTAAAGAGATTCGAGATGAGAAGAGAGAAGACACAAGGGTAACTCTAAAGGGAACTAAGAATCCTAAAGTTATCATGCATGGGTGACCTACGGTTAGTGAGGTTTGAAGGCAACCTAAATCCTAGAGGAAGAAGATGAGGGAAGGAAAAAGGTAAGGGTAACCATGGATACCTATCCATACCCTTAAGGAACTTACCTTGATCATGCATAAAAGGTTAGTGAGAAACGGATAATATCACGGCAAGTGAAAATCAAACTATGGCAAACAATAGTAATTATAATCCAAACATGAATTCAGAAATCAAAGACAATTTAGGGTATGCATGAAATGTGTGATGCAAAAAGAAATTGAATTAAACAATTGGTTTAGATGATAAAAAAAAAATAATAAATAAAAATAAAAATAAAATTTGTGAAAATTTTATAAAATGGTAAAAATGGTGCATGAATTAAATTCAAAAGGAAATTATTCAAATAATATTACAAAAAAAAGAAAATAAAAAAAAACCTCAACAACTTTGCTATCGCGAAAACGCGGTCATCGCAACCGGATCCGAATTGTACGGATCTAAATATAATAAAAAAGGCAATTCAAAAAAAGAGAAATTTAGCTTTGAAAAAAAAAACCCTCAACAATATTGCTATCGCGAAAACGCGGTCATCGCAACCGGATCCGAATTGTACGGATCTAAATATAATAAAAAAAAGGCAATTCAAAAAAAGAGAAATTTAGCTTTGAAAAAAAAAACCCTCAACAATATTGCTATCGCGAAAACGCGGTCATCGCAACCGGATCCGAATTGTACGGATCTAAATATAATAAAAAAAATAAAATAAAAACAAAAAAGAAAAAGAAACTTGTTGTATCTTATAACATATATGTGTCAGGTGTAATGTATGTAATTTGTATACTTATACATAGTTAAACAAGATCAGCAAAGTTCATATGTAAAGAAAACCGTAAATCTCATGTTCGACTTTTTTAATTGTAAAACAACCCAACATGAATTATAAGAATTCCACATGTATAAAGCAAAACAAATTACATGGATTATAATCACATATTAAAAGTGAAAACTCTTACGTTCAGCTTTTTTGCTCCGTGTTGATCTCTTTTTCGGTCTTTTTTCTCTTTTTCTTTTCGGTCCTCCGGTCCCCTTTTTTAACAGTAACAACAATATATAGGGACCAAATTAGGGTTAACTTTTAGTTGTCAATAATGTCCCTAATACCCAATTTGAGGCCCAAGTTTAATAATATTAAAAGTTAAATAAAATTTAAATAATTTAATAAATCTGAAATAAAAACTAAACTTACTTATTTATAAAAATAAAAATTTAAGATAAAATTAAAATAAAATGCTAATCACTACGTATTTATTCTTAAAATTAGTAAAAAATAAAAATGACTATTAAAAAAATAAAATACTAATTAGCCTATTAAACATTATTTAAATTAAAAATAAAAAATAAATATTTAAAATAAAATTAAAATACAATGCTAGTTATTATAATTATTTGGGTTAATACCTATTTTGCCCCCTGCCATATAGGCGCTTTTTGAAAAAACCCCCTGCGAAAAAAAAAGTTGCAAAAACTTCCCTAACATTTAAAAATTCTCTCAATTTTGACATTCATCACATCCAGTCACCAAAAAATCTATGTGGCATCGTTTTTTTAACTGATGTGTCACGCCATGTTGGCTTTTTATTTTTATTTTGAATTATTTTAATGCCATGTGGCACTTTATTTTATGTTTATTTATTATTTAGATTAGAAAATATGTTAAATGTTCAAAAACTTGCTAGTTGTAGGATTTGAACCCAACCCCTTTCACTCATTGTTTCAATAACTTACCACTAGGCTAGAAAGTGTTTGTTGAAATATTGTCTCCTTTAATTGATTTTAATACATGTTTTTCGTTTTTTACTTTTAAATGATGTTAATATATTATAACTAAATAATATATTTAGTTTTAATTTTTTTTAATGTTACATATACTGTACCAATTTTAGTTTATTAAAATGCTACAATTATTAATTTTTCAAAACTAAACTAGACTAATCCTTTATAAAAACTAAACTATTAATGTTTGAACTATTAAAATAAAATAAATTAAACTAACATTAATATAATTAAGAAATAAATTATTTTATTAATTTTTAAATTAATAAATACTGTAAGTACTGTAGCTAATTTAATTTACGTTTTAATAATAATAAACTAATTAATAAATTTATAAATTAATAAATACTGTAATTAATAAACTAATTTAATAAATTAATTAATAAACTAATTAATAAATTTATAAATTAATAAATTTATAATTGCTGTAGCTAATTTAAAAATTTATTAATTAGTTTATTAATTTCTAAATTTATTAATTAGTTTACTAATTTCTAAATTTATAACTAATAAACTAATTAATAAATTTATAATTATTGTAGCTAATTTAATTTATAAATTTATTAGTTACACTATTGTAAATTTATAATTACTGTAGCTTATTTAATTTACGTTTTAATAATAATAAACTAATTTAATTTACGCTTTATTAATTACAGTATTTATTAAGTTATAAATTTATAATTACTGTAGCTAATTTTATTTCTTAATTATATTAACGTTAGTTTAATTTAATTTATTTTAATAAATACTGTAATTAGCTACAGTAACATTAATATAATTAAGAAATAAAATTAGCTACAGTAATTAAACTAACGTTAATTAGCTACGTTTTATTAAAATAAATTAAATTAAACTAACGTTAATATAATTAAGAAATAAAATTAGCTACAGTAATTATAAATTTATAAATTAATAAATACTGTAATTAATAAAACGTAAATTAAATTAGTTTATTATTATTAAAACGTAAATTAAATAAGCTACAGTAATTATAAATTTACAATAGTGTAACTAATAAATTTATAAATTAAATTAGCTACAATAATTATAAATTTATTAATTAGTTTATTAGTTATAAATTTAGAAATTAGTAAACTAATTAATAAATTTAGAAATTAATAAACTAATTAATAAATTTTTAAATTAGGTACAACAATTATAAATTTATTAATTTATAAATTTATTAATTAGTTTATTAATTAATTTATTAAATTAGTTTATTAATTACAGTATTTATTAATTTATAAATTTATTAATTAGTTTATTATTATTAAAACGTAAATTAAATTAGCTACAGTACTTACAGTATTTATTAATTTAAAAATTAATAAAATAATTTATTTCTTAATTATATTAATGTTAGTTTAATTTATTTTATTTTAATAGTTTAAACATTAATAGTTTAGTTTTTATAAAGGATTAGTCTAGTTTAGTTTTGAAAAATTAATAATTGTAGCATTTTAATAAACTAAAATTGGTACAGTATATGTAACATTAAAAAAAATTAAAACTAAATATATTATTTAGTTATAATATATTAACATCTTTTAAAAGTAAAAAACGAAAAACATGTATTAAAATCAATTAAAGGAGACAATATTTCAACAAACACTTTCTAGCCTAGTGGTAAGTTATTGAAGCAATGAGTGAAAGGGGGTGGATTCAAATCCTACAACTAGCAAGTTTTTGAACATTTAACATATTTTCTAATCTAAATAATAAATAAACATAAAATAAAGTGCCACATGGCATTAAAATAATTCAAAATAAAAATAAAAAGCCAACATGGCGTGACACATCAGTTAAAAAAACGATGTCACATAGATTTTTTGGTGACTGGATGTGATGAAGGTCAAAATTGAGAGAATCTTCAAATGTTAGGGAAGTTTTTGCAACTTTTTTTTTCGCAGGGGGTTTTTTCAAAAAGCGCCTATATGGCAGGGGGCAAAATAGGTATTAACCCTAATTATTTATTCTAAATAATATTAGTTTAAAAAAAGGTAATATAAACAGACCCCAAATAAATAAAAATCGGACGCCTAAATAATCGAAAAAAACAAACCGAGTACACTAAAATGATTAGTACGAAATATATGACTTGAAAAAATACAGCATTTGGTCAGATTTTAAAATAAATTTTGATCCCTGATTTTGGGCACCGCTGAAACTCAATTTGACCACTCTGTCTGTAAATTTTCGAGAAATTATTCCGACCAATATTTTAGGCAGTATGCGAGATGAAAAACACCATTTTATGCTATTTAGATGATGCAGAGTGGAAATACAGTCAGACGAATAAAAATACGAAAATATTAAAAATGTCTGGAATAAGCTGTGAACTCTTGATAATGTAGTAGACCAGATAAGACTTCTCTGAACTGCCTCAAGCACCTTGACCCCATGCTAATGATATGCATACATGATAATGCAAAAAATGAAATGAAACATAAGCCAGTTAGTAAAAAGGTAAGGAGGGCAAATTTTGGGGTGCAACACCAACCACTACGAACCAACTTCGAAAACATGGCACGAAACTAAATTACCGCAGCGCCGTTGGCAGCAACCCCTCGCCTATTGAGGACAAATGATTGAAAATATGTCAAATACGCCGGGACCCTCGTACCAAATACCTTTTCTATAGACCAATACGCAAAGATCACAAACACCTCAATAAAATCGTGGTAGACCTCAGAGGTATGTTAATGCGCCGGGATGTGGAACCGGGGAACGTTTTGATTGGGACGAACATTGATTTTTTATTCAATTATTGTGACCTTTAATGTATTTTAATAATATTTTTATTTATTTTCTAAATTTTTAACCTATTTTAAATTACTTTTCCTAATGAAAAAAATATAAAAAAATAATAATATAAGGAGGATGTGCCATTTAATATGGCGCATGCACTCCAAATTAGGGCATGGTTAATGTAGGCGTCACTTGATTTGGCTACACTTACATGTATGCTCCAAATCAAATGGCGCATGAGCTCTCTTTTCTACATATACTCCAATTGAAATGACACCCCCTTGTTTTGGTTTTCTGAAACTACGCTATTTTGGTAAATAAATTGAAAACAATGTTATTTTGGTATTTAAATTGAATAAATAGGCTATTCTAAAAAAATTCTCTTATAGTTTTTCTCTTAAAATAATTTTTAAAATATTTCAATATTTTAAATATTTTAAAACAAATGTGCAATTTTTATTATATTAAAAGAAATTTTTATAAAAGTCATTTTATTTAAAATAATAAAATTAAAATATTTTATTCAAAAGAGAAAAAAGATAATGCACTATGTAAATTAATTTTACACTATTAACCAATGACGATCATTTATCCCGTCAAATCAAACTGAAATTTTATATTATTTGTATGGCATTCCAAAATGATATATTCATATTGGATGATAGTCATGGACAGCCCTAGGCAAGCAGACCCACAACTAGGGGTGTTCGCAGGTTGGGTTGAGTTTAATTTGATTAAATTCAATGCAATTTCTTAATGCATCCTCTATGTTTCTAAGGTACCATGCAAAAATCCGAAAACACCCCCAGTTTTGGGAAATGCATCTCCGGACGCACCCCAACACACACTCAACACGCTCCATTATTTGGTTATTTTTATTCTGGAGATGTATCTCCAGAATGTTTCCGAAGTTACAGTTCCGTAACACAGACACATCAGTAGCATAACCAAAAACATGTAATTTTCCAAAATGAAATTAAGATTCATAAAATAAAATTAGGATTACATAGATCATTTCAACATAAAATGTAACATTACTTCAATATCCAGGTTGAAGCTTCAACATCTTCGCAATATCTTCGACCAATCTTGAAATCATCGCTTCCAACTCGAGCGGAACTTTTGTTTTGAAACGGAAATACGTATTCCATATAACCCTTACATCTGCTTGTGTCTTGAGCTCAAATTGGTTAAACTCAATCTTCTATCTGTTGTCAATCGAGGGTGAACAATACTCGAGCTTCACAATCCTTCGATTGTCCCCGTAAGGTAGGAGATGGTGGATTTCGTCTTTGATATCTTCGAGGGAGGTGAAATCGGTGAGGTTAGACGTTCACCCAGGTGTAGAGCTGGAGAAAGAGACACTTACGATATACCATTTGATGTTTATTTGTGACATTTGAGACATTTTTAGTTTGTGTGAAATATAACATAAGAGCACCTTAATTTATAGAAGCCATGGATCAATAAGGACCATTCAATAACTGGCATGCTGATTCCATAGATATATCTCTAGTTCCGCACCCTATTATCTTGTTCTGGGGATGCATCCTTGAAACTTCTCTTGAGCCAGTTGCAAAATAGAACCTTTCAAATAAAACCTTATTTTTTTTACAAAAGAACAAATGTTGTCATGGGGAAGATAAAAAAAATGTATTAAGACACAATATGAACAAATGTTGAATATATTACACTTCATTTTTATTGAGACACAATTACATACACTTATTTGTCCAGTTAAACAAGAAATTAAAATGAATTGAAACATTTGCCGCCGGCTAAATCTATTGGTGGTACCCCGTTGGACTTTTGTGCATTTGATTCTTTTTCAATATTGCTCAATATCTTGAACTCTTGCATCATTTCCATAAAATGATCTAGCCAAGTCTCGACTTTTGTTGTTGAATGAGTCGTCCACTCCGGTGATGTAAGTGGTATATGGCATACCAGTTTCAAGTAAACTTGAACAAAATGACTTGATTTAGAAAGCCACCCAATACACATAATACAATCATTTGGATTTTGATGTGGGGCGGTGCGCAGTGGAAAAAAGGATTCCGAAAAACTGTATCGTGTCAGATTAACACACACTTTATCATACACACATGCTATTAGGTGACCTATTTCATGGAAGCGCATTCATTTGGCCTACGGTTCCGGACCGCTAAGGCAAGGAACAAGAGACTCATAAACTTCATCGAGTTTTTCTTTCTTTCTGTAAAACCGTGTGTATGACTCTTTATGCGTCTTCAACTCTTGGATAAGTTGATGGAGGACAATTGTATGATTATCTATTCCTTTACCGAGTAAAGCCGAAACTGCTCAATAACCCCAATTACCGTCCTTAACAACATTGACTATCTGTTCGATGTATTTGTGCATAACAACCAACATCTCATCAATGAATAGAATCTTTGGTGGAGGCGGCGTAGAAGGTGGTTTGCTAATGCGAGCTCATATGACAATATTTTTTTGAGATTTTGGAGTTGGTGAGTCACGAAAAACTTTGTCACTATGTTCAAAATATGAAGGAGACAGTGTAGTCTATAACGCCTCAAACTGCTTTCAAGATTACCGACTGAACCCACAAACTAACATAGGTTTTTTTAACTTGCTTTGTCCTAACTCACACGCTTCGAGAAACTTTCCAAAAGGTCACTCATCCCAATACTACTCCAAGTCAAACAGGCTTAACTATGGAGTTCTTATTGGTTAGGCTACCAAAAAGAAGATGCATCTTGTTTTCGGTAGCCTAACAGATAAGAACTTCATAGTTAAGTGTGCTTGATTTAAAGTAGTATTTGAATAGGTGACCTTCTGGGAAGTTTCCCGGAAAGTGTGTGAGCGAGGACAGAGCATGCTAAAAAGACTTGTGTTGGTTTGTGGGGTCAGTCGGTAATCCTGAAAGCAGTATGGGGCATTACAAATGGTATCAGAGCCAAACCTCTTCAAGTACGATGTGGTTCGGGGACGAACCAAGCAGAAGCTGGTGGGCATGTAACACACGGGGGCGGAGAGTGGTTACATGTAACACCTGAGGGCGAGGGAGTGGTTGTCCATGCATGAGTCATGACAATGAGACACTCCTAGCAGCTTTTTAGGGAAAAACCGAATTCACATCAAAATGAGAGGGGTCTTGAGGATGTGCAGGTATGAGACTGCATGGTTGAAGGAAGACTTATAAGGATTAATTGGTACTACCTATACCAACAAGATGCATTTTCTTTTAGGTAGCCTAACAAATAAGAGCTCCACAGTTAAACGTGCTTGACTTGGAGTAATATTTGGATGGGTGACCTTTTGGGACGTTTCCCAGAAAGCATGTGAGTGAGGACAGAGCATGTTGAAAAGAAACGTGTTGGTTTGTTGGGTCAGTCGGTAATTATGAAAGCCATCTAGGGCGTTACATAGTCAAATTATTATTCGATGTAGGCTTCATTTTCTTCAGAGTACCTTTTGTTTTTACCGGTTGAGAGGGTGGTTTCATGTCAGTGGTTTCTTGATAGGAAATCTTCCTCAATTGTTCTTTGATATGAAGTTTCACGTTGTCACCGACTTTCAAAAATCTCTCTTGTATCACTTCCCATCCGGCCAAAATAGAAATATTTGATTTACCATCAAACCTAAGTCTCTTCCAATGAGTGCAAACCCCATCCATTCTTATTAGGTCACCAAATTTAACCTTTTTAGAAATAACACAAGCACATGGGAGACCATATTTTTTCACAATTATGCGTCCACACTTTGCATTATCGGAGCCTAGATTATCAACTCGTTTAACCTCGTGAAAAATATAATGCAAATCCGCCCAAGAAACGTTACCAACCAACTGAGAATATAGAGTGTTGCCTTTAAACCTATGATGCTCCGACCAAATTATGTTTATATCTCATTATGCTGATTTTGAATCATGTGGTTAACGGAGTTCTAATCTATACACAAATCGCCCTTACTATTCCCAACCAAATTTTCAAAGTAGCATGGGCAGACTCAACTTTGTTAGTTGTTGTACTTCCAAGGTGTATAACATTATCAGTCCACGCACAAATAATTTTCTCCTTCACCTGGTCAAGAAATGTACTTTAAACATATTTCCACAAACATGGATACTTTTCACACACTTTCCTAAAATGCATAACAGAATTGACATATAGTTCTTTTGTGGAAGAATTTATTATACGATTCCATGCATGCATCCATTATTTTTTCTACAACCACACCCGTCTTCACCATTTTTCCATCTTCGGACTCTATATGTTTCGTCCTTACCGCAGGTTTAACCCGACTTCTCACATTCTTTGTTATGTGATACCTATAAAGTAATGCATTAGAAGATGAAAATACCTTTGCAATCAAATTCATCAAGGCAGTATCGCGGTCGGTAATAATCACTTTAGGCATCTCACCTTGGTCCTTCAATGATGTCCAATACACCTATAAAGCCAAAGTAAAATTGTCCTATTTTTCACACTCAAGAAATGCAAACCCAACAGAATATGTCTTCTCAGTTGAGGTATAACCAACCATCTCCAATAATGGAAGTCTACATTTGTTGGTCTTGTAGGTTGATGAAGTATGGGCACAATAGGAAACATGTTGAACAATTCCATGGAATTAGGATGAGTCCAAAATATATCTATAATAGTAACTACATCCTCGCACGTTCGGTACCTAGACACATAAATGTTATCATCCAACAGTTTCAAGAGTTATTGCATTTCAGTTCCACCCCTCATAAGCACCTTATTAGTAAGGTACCGAATGTTATACACTTGTTTGATATTTGATATATTTTCTGGTCGTTTCTGATTCAATGTTACAAGTATATTTTTCGGTTGAACCAGATTCAATGTCATGTCAACAACGCATTGCTTCTCCTCCGGGATGAGCCGATACACACTAGGATGACCGATTAATTTTTCACACAAATCATGGTTATGCAAACCATATATCACATTAAATCTCCAGTTTTTGTTTGCCAACATGTAACCACGCACCTTAAGCGGGCACTCACATTTTCTTGAACTAGTGTCGTCTCTTTTAAAATTCTGGAAAGGAGTTATATATTTCCTGTTTCTTTCGCACGTCATTGTCACAAAAGCACATCTTCTATCCAAACCATTACCAGACCTTCCGATAATCACACCAAGTCCAAGTTTTGATCACGAGATTCAAATTCTTGCTCGTTTTTAAATTGGTTGTCAACATCTATCACCTTTACAACAACACCTTGGACATTCGGAGAAACAACGTGTTTTGGGAAAATATCGGGGTGCACCATATCTAAAGAAAACAATTACAACATAATAGTATATAAGCGTCACTGTTGAAAACAAACTTGGAAAATGAACACATACTAGTTCCGGAAATGCATCTTTAGAAAAGTTCATTCTTGTTCTGGAGATACATTTTCAGACATAACGCTCGTTTTTTCAGACAAAATGCTTGGTTAATGTGAGCAATGTCGTGGGAAATAAAAGATCTTTACATGGAATTCTATCTTCTTTTGCTCTCTTTGGTGTGATGAACCACATGATTGGAGATTTGGAGTGAAAAAAATAGATTGAGAATGAAGGGATTTTTGGCGAGCGTTTGTGTTGGAAAACAACAATGACAACAAAGGTCGTGTGATCATGCAATTGTTTCTTTTATCAAATTATTTCGGAGATGCATCTCTAAAAACATCTGACATGGAAAGGTGACATAATATTTCAAAATCCCGCCTAAACTTCTGGAGATATAGCTTCAAAATTTCTACTGAACTAATTAATAACTAATATATTTTTTGAAATGTGCTTTTCCAGAATAAAAATAACCTAACTTATAGGGTGTCACTCAAAATGGTCTGCGTTGAGTGTATAATAGATATGTTTGAAGATGTATCTTTGAATTTTGAAGAGCATTTTAGTATATAGGGCATTTTGGTCAAAAAAAATTATAAATGTAAGAATAAAGGAATAAATAATAGAACATGGGATAAAATTTTCTACCCCTACCCACAAGACGGGGGCTAAAAAAAAGGGAAACTGCCGGTGTAAAATTCATTAAACCTTATTCAAATCCTATAATAAACTAGAAATAAGTATGGTTAGGAAATTTACTAGATTGTCTAAAATGGAGAATCTCATCCCGAATGCTCTAAAAAAGTTCCATTCAGTTTCCCTGAATCCTACTAGAACTTTGTTTACACTTGAAATTTCTCATAAAAACAGTTGTGAACCTTCAAAATATTTATCCCCATATTTTATTTTATTTATCATTTGACAAAAATATATATGCCATATTTGGAATAATAGCATTAATGAAAATAAAATAAAATTATAATAAAGTAACTTTACTTTTAAATTGGACTACTTGTCCAAAAACGAGGAAACGCATCGTTGTTAGCACAGTTAAAGCAATATATGGCACCACTACTTCCTAGCAACATCCTTATTCCTCGTAACAAAGAAAGTAATAACCTTATAATCCTTTGCTTATAAAAAAAACAACGTTATAATCCTCGTCGACACGTTGTATCATAGTATATCTAATATATATACTTGCATGTTAAGTAATACTATATATATTTCTTTTTATTTATTATTACCTCCATTCTTATTTATAAGAGACAAATCACTTTTTAAATGTATTTAATAATCAATGTATCTAATTTATAAACTGATCAAATACATTAATTAGTAAATGAACTTAAAAACTCATTTGTCTGTTATACAAAAGAACGGAGCTAATATTTATTTAGCGATTTTTTTTACGAACTTTATGGAATATATTTCATGGATAAGTTACCGCGTAAATTGATACGTTACTTATCATCAATATATAACATCATCAACCGGACTTTCAACAATTCATTCTCTTCTCCATTCACATTTTCTATCATTCATTATATTTTCTCGCTATCAAAGAAACTTTTGTTCTTCAAATCATGACATTGACCTTATTCACAAACATGAACCGCATTGAGAATCTTCTCAATGCACCCAAAACCAATTCCAAACACAACAAAAGATGGCATAATGCTTTCATCACAATCTATTGTTCTAGAGCTTTCAACTTAACTTTCACCAACAAACCTAAGATCACACCTATACCATCTTTCTCTGTCCTTGATATCAATTCACCACACTCTTTTACCATTGATCAACAAACTCTCATTTATATCGTCAAAGAGAAAAACATTGAAACCCTTCATACACATGCTGGAGGAGTTCAAGGTATTGCTTCATCTCTTCAAACCAACACCGACTTTGGTATTAATGATGATTTTGAAAACATTGCACTCAGAAAACAAGTGTTTGGTTCCAACACATATAATAAACCACCTTCAAAAACTTTCTTCCATTTTGTTCTTGAAGCATTTAAGGATGTGACGATTCTAATCCTTTTGGTTTGTGCTTCTCTTTCACTTGGCTTTGGTATCAAAGAACATGGAATCAAAGAAGGTTGGTATGATGGTGGTAGCATTTTTCTAGCTGTTTTCATTGTTATTTCAATGTCATCCATCAGCAACTTCAAACAAAACAAACAGTTTGATAAATTGTCTCAAGTTAGCAATGATATTCAAATTGATTTGGTTCGAAGTGGTCGTCGACAAAAGGTGTCCATCTTTGAGATTGTTGTTGGTGATATTGTTTGTTTGAAGATTGGCGATCAAGTACCGGCCGACGGATTGTTTGTAGATGGACATTCACTCAGAGTTGATGAATCCAGCATGACTGGTGAGAGCGATCATGTAGAGATCAGTAAACAACGTCATCCTTTTTTGTTTTCTGGAACAAAAGTAGCTGACGGATATGCGAAAATGCTAGTTACATCGGTCGGTATGAACACAACATGGGGACAAATGATGAGTTCTATAAGCAATGACAATGATGAAGAAACACCTTTGCAGGCAAGGTTGAATAAGCTAACATCATCCATCGGAAAGGGTGGTCTGGCTGTCGCGTTTTTAGTCCTTATTGTATTGCTGATTCGATATTTCACTGGGAACAGAGACTGATAACGGAGTTCGAGAATTTAATGGAAGAAAGACTAGTTTTGATGAAGTGATGAATGCAGTGATTGGAATTATTTCTGATGCAGTTACTATCGTTGTTGTTGCTATCCCGGAGGGTTTGCCATTAGCTGTGACTTTGACTCTTGCTTATTCAATGAAGAAAATGATGGCTGATCAAGCTATGGTCAGAAAACTTTCTGCATGTGAGACTATGGGATCTGCTACTACTATTTGCACTGATAAAACAGGTACTGTTATGAAATATAGAAGTTAGTTATCTCGATTCTTGGTTACCATCTTAATGAAAAGCTAAACCTATTTTGTGTGATTTGTGACAGGTACATTAACTTTGAATCAGATGAAGGTGACGAAATTTTGGCTTGGTTTAGAACCAATGGAAGAGGGTGCATATTTAAACGTTGATCCATTTGTTCTTCAATTGATCAAAGAAGGAGTTGCTCATAATACAACTGGTGGTGTTCATGAATCTAAATCAGACTCTGATTCAAAATTTGAGTTTTCTGGTAGTCCAACAGAAAAGGCAATATTATCTTGGGCTGTTTTGGAGTTGAATATGGAGATGGAAACTTTGACACTTCAACTCAAAGAAGAAAAGGAGTGGAGTTTTGTTGAAAAGAAATGTTGACAACAAAGTTAATGTACATTGGAAAGGAGCGGCAGAGATGGTACTAAGAATGTGTTCAAAATACTATGATTGTTATGGTGTTGTGAAATATCTTGACAATGAAACCATGTCAAAAATCGAAAGTATTATTCAAGGTATGGCCGCTAGTAGTCTTCGTTGTATCGCATTTGCATATGCTGAAGTTGAAGTTCAGGAGCTAGGAGATGAAGGAGAAAACAGCAAGATAGTGGTAAAAGACAATGGTTTAACATTGTTAGGCCTTGTCGGGATTAAGGATCCGTGTCGTCCTGGGGTGAAGACTGCAGTGGAAGCTTGCCAACATGCTGGTGTGAATGTCAAAATGATTACAGGTATTTAAAAAATATCTCATTTATTGATAACTTGCTCTAATTTTAACAGTTTGGTTCGGAACCAAGAACTGATGCACCAAACCTTTATAACAGTTCGGTTAACAAACTATTAACTAACATTTTAACTTAAATAACAGGTGACAATATTTTTACTGCAAAAGCTATAGCATTTGAATGTGGGATTCTTCAAACTAATCAAGACACGGATGAAACCGTGGTTGAAGGTGAGCAATTTCGCAACTTCACGCACGAAGAAAGGTTAGAGAAAGTTGAAAAAATCTGTGTGATGGCAAGATCATCTCCATTTGACAAACTTCTAATAGTTCAATGCTTAAAAGAAAAAGGGCATGTAGTTGCTGTAACAGGAGACGGTACAAATGATGCACCGGCATTAAAAGAAGCTGATATTGGACTTTCAATGGGAATTCAAGGTACAGAAGTTGCAAAAGAGAGTTCAGATATTGTTATATTAGATGACAATTTTGCATCTATAGTAACAGTTTTAAATTGGGGAAGATGTGTTTATAACAACATCCAAAAATTCCTTCAATTTCAGTTAACAGTGAATGTAGCTGCACTTGCTATCAATTTTGTAGCAGCAGTTTCGGCAGGTGAAGTTCCATTAACAGCAGTTCAACTATTATGGGTCAATCTGATTATGGATACATTAGGTGCTTTGGCTCTTGCAACAGAAAAACCTACTAAGGAATTAATGGATCAAAAACCTGTTGGTAGAACAAAGCCTCTTATTACTAACATTATGTGGAGGAATCTTCTGTCACAAGCAATCTACCAAATAATAGTTTTATTGACTCTTCAATTTAAAGGTGAAACTATTTTTGGTGTGACATCAAAGGTGAATGACACATTGATTTTTAATACATTTGTTCTCTGTCAAGTGTTTAATGAGTTCAATGCAAGAAAGTTGGAGAAGAAGAATGTGTTTGAAGGAATATTTAGAAGCAAATTGTTTATGGGAATAATTGGTGTGACATTGGTGCTTCAAGTAGTGATGGTTGAGTTTTTGAAGAAATTTGCAGATACAGAAAGGTTGAATTGGGGAGAATGGATTATTTGTGTTGGTCTTGCTTCTGCTTCTTGGCCAATTGGTTTTGTTGTGAAGTTGATACCTGTCTCTGATAAACCATTACTTGATTTTCTGAGTTTGAAGAAGATATTATGAAGATTAGTCCATATTGTTAAGGTGGAATCTGGTTAGTTTTTGAGTTTTCAGTTAGTTAGATTAATTTCCTATTTTATTTCTTGTCAGTTATGTATGGTATCAGTAGAAGTCACCAAACATTTGTTATATGATACATTCTCTATTTTTAAATTACATTTTTTAATTATCACTTTTATGGATCGTTGTATTTGTATTATATATCTTTTTAATACATTTGTTGTATAATACATTCTCTAATTTTATATTACATTCTATAAATTTTGGCACCATACCCTGTGAGATAATTTCCAAAATAATAAAATTTGGATGAATGTATTATTTTAAATAATAATATAAATACTATATTTATATTATGAATGTATTATTAGAAATAATGATATAAATACTATATTTATTTTGCATCTCACACTTATGGTTAGTAATAATTATTACTGTAATATGTAAGTACCGTGCCATCTTAATTGAATAATTTATTTAATTATAAATTGAATGATTTATTTAATTAATGAAAAGGTGGCTAACAGAAGAAGTTTGTTACCTTTTATTTATGAACAAATGTAACTTACCAACAAACCAGTGCTAATTTTAAGCAAGGGTTGTTACTGTTCATAAGCTGTACGCAAAACGGTGCAATACAATTTCTTAAGAGATTCTTCTGTTCCAAACAGATTGTAGCATCATAATAAATTGGATGTTTTGGCACGATGAAAAGAATACAAGAATACAAACCAGTCTCAAATTATTTACTCATGCTAAATCATCTTTTTCTTCTCTAATGCATGAGAGCAAGTAAAAGTAACATTCTTCTGTAAAATACTATCAACAGATACGCTTAGAGAGACTGTGCAATTCTCTTTAAGGATTCTAAAGTATCCTGCAGGAAATTCGCCGGTAAACCCGTTTGCATCTAACATACCAAGATTGGTGGGGGCGAATTGTTCCTTAAGCTTAGTGTGGAAACATACGCTTTGGAATTTTATCGAGAAAATTTATTTCTCTATTTTCATCTCCATTAATTCTTAGTTTTGCAGCAGCCCCAAATACCAAGATATCTAACATTCTTAAGGAACAATTTATCTAATTCAATGGCTGCTTCACTAAAAGAGATGGCTTCTGACTTTGTGAAATTAGAGAAGTTCGATGGAGGGAATTTTATTCGTTGGCAGAAAAAAATGAAATTCCTTCTCACAACATTAAAAGTGGTGCATGTCCTTAACATTCCAAAACCGGAAGAAAAAGAAGATGAAACAATTGCTGAAACTAGAGAGAGACAAAAGTGGGACAATGATGATTATATATGCATGGGACACATTCTCAACGGTATGTGCGATTCGTTGTTCGACATTTATCAGAGCAGCAACTCCGCAAAAGAATTATGGGAGAAATTGGAATCAAGATACATGCAAGAAGACGCTACAAGTAAGAAGTTTCTTCTTTCTCAGTTTAATAATTATAAAATGGTAGACAATAGGCCTGTAATGGAACAAATGTATGAAATCGAACGTATTCTCAATAATTACAAACAACATGATATGCATATGGATGAAACAATCATTGTATCTTCCATAATTGATAAACTTCCTCCATCATGGAAAGATTTTAAAAAATATTTAAAACATAAGAAAGAGGACATATCTCTTGAGCAATTGGGTAATCACCTTCGTTTAGAAGAAGAGTATCGTAAACAAGATGATACTAAAAATCAAATTACTCATGAGAAGGTGCATGTAATGGAGGAAGGAAATTCAAGTAAAACTTCCAAGAAAAGAAAGCGAGATTTTGGAAAATCTTATGAAAATCATAATGTTAATAGCAACAATAACAATAGAAAGAAAAAGAAAGGAAATTGCTATCATTGTGGAAAACCAGGACACTTTAAAAATGAATGCAGGTTCTTGAAAAGAGAGAATAAAAACAAGAATTCAAGTGCAACAACAGACAATCTTGTTGCTGTTATTTCTGAAATCAACATGATAGAAGATGTTGATTCTTGGTGGATAGACTCTGGTGCTACCCGTCATGTGTGCAAAAATAAAAAATTATTCAAGACCATCAATGAAGAAAATGGTAGTGTTTTGTACATGGGAAATGCTTCTACGGTTCAAGTCAAAGGAAAAGGATCAGTAGAGATTGAATTCACGTCTGGAAAAATACTCACTCTGAAAGATGTACTTTATGTACCTGAAGTTAGGAAAAACTTGATATTTGTACCTTTACTTAATAAGTATGGTTTCAAATCTGTATTTGAGGGAGATAAATTTATTCTCTCCAAAGGGGGTATGTTTGTAGGGAAGGGTTATCTTTCTGAGAATATGTTCATGTATAATGTTGTTAATAATAATAATAATAATAATAATAATAATAATGTGATTTCTGCTTATATTGTTGATTCTTATGATTTATGGCATACGCGACTAGGACATGTTAATTTTAGAAAATTAAATGATATGATGAAATCAAATTTAATTCCAACTATTGACAAAAATTCAAATTCATGTACTACTTGCATGTTAACTAAAATCACTAGACAACCTTTTAAAACAGTTGAAAGAAGTTCTAAAGTGTTAGATTTAATGCATTCTGATGTATGTGATTTACATGGTTGGCCCACAATTGGTGGTAAAAAGTATTTTGTCACTTTCATTGATGATTGCACTAGATTTTGTTATGTTTATTTAATGCACTCTAAGGATGAAGTCTTAGAAAAATTTAAAATTTTTAAAGCACAAGTATAACTTCAACATGAAACTTTCATTAAATGTTTTAGGAGTGATAGAGGGGGAGAGTTCTATCATCCTAATTATTTTGAGTCCACTGGTATTATACATCAAATAACTGCACCATATTCCCCACAACAAAATGGAATAGCAGAAAGGAAAAATAGGGTGCTGGAAGAAATGGTAAATGCCATGTTATCCTATTCTGGTTTATCTAAAGGATATTGGGGTGAAGCCATGCTAACTGCATGTTATATATTGAATAGAGTTCCTAATAAAAGGAACAAGATAACCCCATATGAACTCTGGAAGAAAAGAAAACCCAATCTTAACTATTTAAAAGTTTGAGGTTGTAGAGCAATTGTAAAGGTGCCTGAACCAAAAAGAAAGAAATTGGGAGAAAGAGGAATTGAATGTGTATTTCTGGGCTATGCTGAAAATAGTAAAGCTTATAGATTCATGGTTATTGAATCTAATGACTCATATCCTATTAATACCGTGATTGAGTCAAGAGATGCAATCTTTCAAGAGTGTCGATTTACCTCAATTCAATATCCCAAAGACAATGTTCATCATGATGTTCAAAGTCTAGAAAGTAATGTATCTAATAATGATATGTTGGAATGTTCAGAACCTCGAAGAAGTAAAAGAATCCGAAAAGTGAAAAACTATGGATCAGACTTCTTTATGTTCCTTGTAGAGGGAAATAATGATTCCATAAATCGTTATGGACCAATTTGCTATAACCTAGAGAATGATCCAGAAACATTTGAAGAGGCAATAAAATCTCAAGATTCGTCCTTTTGGAAAGAAGCCATCCAAGAGGAAATGGACTCAATTATGGGTAATAAAACCTGGAAACTAGTAGATCTCCCCCCAGGATCAAAACCAATAGGGTGTAAATGGATCTTTAAAAGGAAAATGAAAGTTGATGGTACCATTGAAAAATTCAAAGCTAGACTTGTCGCTAAAGGATTTACACAAAAAGAAGGAATTGATTATTTTGATACTTATGCACCCGTTGCAAGAATTGCATCAATTAGAGTGCTTTTGGCATTCGCTTCCATCTATAAATTTGTCATTCATCAAATGGATGTTAAAACTGCTTTCCTAAATGGAGAATTGGATGAAGAGGTGTATATGAAACAACCTGAAGGGTTCGTTATCAAAGGCCAAGAACATAAAGTGTGTAAATTAACTAAGTCTTTATATAGGTTAAAACAAGCACCCAAACAATGGCATCAAAAATTTGACCAAGTTATGTTGGCTAATGGATACAAAATAAATGAATCTGACAAATGTATTTATAGTAACTTTAACAATGGAAAAGGGATTATGATTTGTTTATATGTGGATGATATGTTAATCTTTGGTACTGAATTAAAAGAGGTAGAAAAGACTAAAGCTTTCTTATCCAAAAATTTTGATATGAAAGACTTAGGTGAAGCAGATGTGATTTTAGGAATTAAAATCATAAGAGATGGTGAACATATTGGTTTATCCCAATCTCACTATATCGAAAAAGTGCTTAGGAAATTTGATCACTTCAGTTGCAAATCTGTTTCTACCCCATTTGATCAAAATGTTAATTTGCAACCACATAAAGGGTGTCCAGTGACACAACTTGAATACTCAAAGGTAATCGGATGTTTGATGTATGCTATGACTTGTATCAGACCTGATATAGCATATGTGGTTGGTAGGTTAAGTTGATATACAAGTAATCCAAGTAGAGACCATTGACATGCTGTTAATAGAGTATTAAAATACTTAAAAGGGACGATTAACTATAGTTTAACGTATAGTGGATATCCTTCGGTTTTGGAAGGATATACAGATGTCAGTTGGGTAACATATGTAGAAGATCATGCCTCCACTAGTTGATGGATCTTCAATCTTGGTGGAGATGCAGTTTCTTGGGGTTCAAAGAAACAGACTTGCATTGCCGACTCCAGCATGGCTGCAGAGTTTATTGCTCTAGCTGCAGGTAGTAAAGAGGCAGAATGGCTAAGAAACTTGTTGTATGAGATACCTATTTGGCCAAAGCCAATAACACCCATATCCATACATTGTGATAGTCAATCCACACTATCTAAAGCATATAGCCAAGTGTATAATGGAAAATCTAGACATATTGGTACAAGACATAGCTATGTGAAAGATTTAATTTTAAATGGAGTAATCTCCATAGTGTACGTAAGAACTAAAAATAATCTTGCAGATCCTTTGACGAAAGGTCTGACAAAAGACATGGTGTTGAAGACATCATTGGGGATGGGTCTCAAGCCCATATCTAATTGATCACCAATAATGGAAACTTAACTCACACTTGATCAAAATCAAGTCTTGAGTTCAATGATGAAAGTACATTATTAGAGAGATTGAAGTACTTAACAATAGAAACATCCCAAGGGGAAAAAGTACTTAGACCATAAAAGTAAAGTGATAGGATGAGATTATTCTCTTAATAGATATATAACATAAGTTTGTTGCAATGCTTATTATGGGAGCTTTCCTGATATAGTCTACCTATATGAGAATGAAGTAGGCCGCTTCATAGAGGTCAAGGGCTTGACTCTTAAATTCTCATGAAAAGGATACATGACATAGGGCCTTATCAAATGTGTCATATTTACAATTCTTTTGATAGTATCGAGATTTCATGTGTAAGTTTTGCACACTTGTTCTAATGAGTAGTTGGTTCAAAGCTTGTCTACCAATGTCTGTCCAGGATGAGTGAAACCCATAGCTTACTAAGTATTTGTTCAAATCGTAAGATACCAGTATCTGAAACCATGATATTTCCAGAATTATGAGATTTAGTTATTTTGAAAATGGTGGGGGATTGTGAGATAATTTCCAAAATAATAAAATTTGGATGAATGTATTATTTTAAATAATAATATCAATACTATATTTATATTATGAATGTATTATTAGAAATAATGATATAAATACTATATTTATTTTGCATCTCACACTTATGGTTAGTAATAATTATTACTGTAATATGCAAGTACCGTGCCATCTTAATTGAATAATTTATTTAATTATAAATTGAATGATTTATTTAATTAATGGAAAGGTTGCTAACAGAAGAAGTTTGTTACCTTTTATTTATGAACAAATGTAACTTACCACCAGACCAGTGCTAATTTTAAGCAAGGGTTATTACTGTTCATAAGCTGTAATCAAAACGGTGCAATACAATTTCTTAAGAGATGCTTCTGTTCCAAACAGATTGTAACATCATTATAAATTGGATGTTTTGGCACGATGAAAAGAATACAAGAATACAAACCAGTCTCAAATTATTTACTCATACTAAATCATCTTTTTCTTCTCTAATGCATGAGAGCAAGTAAAAGTAACATTCTTCTGTAAAATACTATCAACAGATACACTTAGAGAGACTGTGCAATTCTCTTTAAGGATTCCAAAGTATCCTACAGGACATTCGCCGGTAAAACCCGTTTGCATCCAACATACCAAGATTGGTGGGGGCGAATTGTTCCTTAAGCTTAGTGTGGAAACATACGCTTTGGAATTTTATCGAGAAAATTTATTTCTCTATTTTCATCTCCATTAATTCTTAGTTTTGCAGCAGCCCCAAATACCAAGATATCTAACATACCCTGCACACCACTTCACTTAATGTCACTACAATTGCGCCAATATTTTTTTAGAGAGAGATTGAAATAAGATGTGGCTAGTTAGGATGTGGAGGTCTCCAATTCCTAATTATTTTGAAGGTTTAGCATTTTTAAATTTTTAGTTCTAATTTGTGTGGCATTAGTGATTGTTTCTGCTCATACAGAAAACATGTTTCTCATTTCTCAGTCATCAAATGAAGGTACATAAATTATTGTGGCATTTCTGGTTTGTGTGAGATTAATTTGACGTCACCAATGCCATCAAATTAGCATGCAGAATACAAAATTTAAGATGACTTTCTTAGCAAAGTAATAAAATATAAGATTGTCTCAACAAGGTGAAGTTCGTGTTATTTTAACAAGGTGAAGTTCGTGTTATTTAAAAACTAATAGTGAAGAGTTTATTTTAGAGTACGTTGAAAAACTAAAACTTAAATAAAATTTAAATGAGAAAATAACTGGGTCTTATTCGAATCTCCTAATTTTTCTCTGTTGATGACTGTGCATTATTTGAATCGAATTGATTTTGTAATTTTATGGCAAATTAACAACACCACTATAGGCATTCTTTGGTGTATAACTCACTAATTTGGACTACAATTCCCTAGTTCCTTAGGTGAGTTGAATAGCAAAATTAGGCATTCTAAGTCCGTTATTTCCCTAACCACAACTTGTCATTCCCGATCCCTAATTAATTACTAAATTAAATGATTACTTTATTTCAGATCGGTAGAGTTACGGTTACTTATTTAAATTCACTGTGTGAGTTCGACAACACCCAAAGAGCAATACAAACAAATGTAATTTAATAGAAAATATATAATAAAATCATGCAAATAACATCAAACAGTCATATAATCTAACAAAGTAAAATTAAGTTCATCTCCTCAGACCTAATCAAGAGAAATCTAGCTACTCATAGTAATAAAAGTAAATGTTGTGATATAATCCAAGTTGTGTAGCCCAAGCCCAAAGTTAATTATAGTTTAGGGTGTGTTACTTCGTATACAAGTTAGTTGTATATAAATAGACATATTTTTGTAATTTTGTTTGTACAACCAAAATTCAATAATACAATTCTTATTTCCTTATTCTCTCTCTCTCTCTCTCTCTCTGTCTCTCTCTCTATCCCTCTCTCTAAAAGTGCCTCACACACTAACAAATTGGTATCTAGAGCTCCGGTTAGATTCTTGACCGTGTTTTCAAGAATCACACGTTGACGATCGTGTTTCTAGGTTCGTGGGTTGTTAATGAATAACTGCAAAGATGAATGGTACTAATGGCATTCTAAATTCTCTTCCAATTCTTGACGACAAAAATTGGAAATGATGGAGCAAGCAGATGAAGTCCTTGTTTGGCTTTCATGAAATCCTATAAGTGGTTGCTAATGGTGTCCCTGAGTTTGTTGAGAATGCAGCAAATGCTTAGAGAGTCGCAAACAAGGAGGCAAAGAAGAATGACTGCAAGGCCGCGTATTGCATTCAAGTAGCAGTAGCTTCGGAGAATTTCGACAAGATCTCTCATGCTGAATCGGCGAATGAGGCATGTGATATTCTTGTCAAGTACTATTAAGGAGGTGATAAAGTTAAAGTCGTTAAATTGCAGACTTTGCGACAGTAGTATGAATTGTTGCAGATGGGAAAAGAGGAAAAGAGTGCAGGTTATGTATCGAATATGCAGAATCTCGTGCATCTCATGAAAGGTTGTGATAAAATCCTAACTGATAACATGATAGTTGAGAAGGTAATGCGTACGTTGACCTCTCACTTTGACCACGTTATCGTAACTATTCAAGAATCCAACAATCCTTAAATCCTAAAACTGGAAGATTTGGTTGTTTCACTAGAGGCACATGAGATTAGGATTTTTGAAAGGAAAGGGGTTCAAGATTCAATACAAGCACTCCAGGCTCAAGCTTTGAAGAAGCATGGTGGTACTGAAAAGTTCAAAGGCAAAGGAGACAAAACTCAAAGCAAGAAGTCTTGGTCGAACCCTCAAAAGCATAAGGTCGATGATAGGTCTTGTGAATCATCCAAAATAGGAGAAGGAAACTCATATTAAAAAGAAAATGATAAAAAATGTGTGCAGTGTTATTGCTATGAAAAATGGGCTCACTTGGAAAAGAATTGTTGGTACAATAAAGACAAGATAGCGAAAAAAGGCAAGGAGGAAGGAGTGAACCTTGCAGACCAAGATTTAGATGATTATGAAGATATGATGGTTATGGCTGCAGTAGCAGATGACCATGTCGACTCCAAGATCTAGTTCTTCAACTCGGACTGCTCGAATCACATGATTGGTCGAAAAGTGTGGTTAGTAAATTTTAACTCGTCGAAGAAGAGCATGGTCAAACTTGTTGATAATAGCTCATTGCATGCAGAAGGTACTGGCGACATAGTTATTCAAAGGAGCAATGGAAAAATTAGCTATGATCAAAGATGTACTCTATGTACCTGGAATAAAGTGCAATCTGCTAAGTGTTGGACAATTGGTCGAAAAAAGTTTCTTAGTGATTACGAAAGATGGAGCCTTGGAACTGCTCGATACTCAGAATAATTTGGTCTGAAATCTCCTTTGTCGAAGAATAGGACATTCAATACCATGATCAGTTCGACTGAAGTACAATGTCTAAAAACTATTGTAGACCAAAGGGATAGTTGGTTGTGGCATTTGAGGTTTGAACATTTAAACTTTTGATCACTCAATCAATTGATTACTCAAGATATTTTAATTGGTATACCAAATCTAGAGATACCCAACAAACTCTATGAAGGTTGCTTAGTCAGAAAGCAACCCAGAAAGTCTTTTGTTTCGACTATGCCAATGAGATCCTATTTCATGCTAGAAGTAGTACATTCAGATGCATGTGGCCCGTTTGAGGATAATACCCTTTGTGGAAACATGTATTTTGTCTCATTTATCAATGAGTATAGTCGAAAGCTTTGGATCCATGTGATCTAGAGAAAGGATGAAGCACTTGCAATCTTAAAGAGATTCAAAATACTTGTTGAAAACCAAAGTGAAAAAAAGACCAAGGTTTTGCTAACAAATGGAGGTGGCGAATATACATCAAAGATGTTTGAATAATTATGTGCATGTAGGTGGCTAATTTCGACGCCAGGGAAATGGTTCAGAAAGAAAGGAAAAATTCGACAATATAATTAGACCAGATATTGCAGTTAGAAAAGTATTGGCGAAAAGGTTCAAGTCGAAAGATGATGGTACTTAAGAAGAAACATTGGCAGATTTTTACGAGTAAGGAAGCTAATTCGACGAGGGAAGTTTTCGGACCATTCGACGGGTGTTTTGAATTTCAAATTTCTGGAGGGAGTTTCATTTTGAAATGGGACGCGTGGAACGCATCTAGGAGGCGAATACATGCAGAATGACATTTGTCTCCATTAGAAGAGATAGCTGTTATGGGTAGTTATTTCATTTGTATATAAATAAGAGGTCTTGATGTTAGATTCGGTGTGTTCCAAACTTTGTACAAATTACCACAAATACTCAAAGTAACCGTGTGAGAGAAACGAGTGTTCTGGAAAATGTATGTGTGGGAAACACCAGTTTACCTTTATGCAGTTCAATAAAATTTCAAGTTTCCTTCATTTCTTTATATTCAAGTTATCTTTCACTTCAGACATTTACTTTGTTTTAGTTTAAGTTTCTTTCAATTACTTTTTCGCCATTACCATGTTTTGTTCTATTAGTCGAAATAATAGGAAATCTTAGAAACATAGAACGAATACATTACTTTTCAAAATCAAACACCTTCTCAAAATCACTTTGTCCTAGGATTTGTTTGGTTGGTCCTGTTAGTAAACTAATTTTTATAAATTAGGAAACCAGAGATTGTTCGCCAAATTCACCAGCGAACAAATTGGCACACCCGGTGGGACCTAGTGCATTTATTTGTTTAGTTTATCCTCTGTTCTTATAGCAAATTCTTAGAAGGAAAAGTTTTATTTCGTTGTATGATTCTAAGGAGTGGCAAGTTAGCCTTGAACAACGAAGAAAGACCAAAAAGAACAAGAACAAGAAAAATGGCGAATCAAAGCGCGCCTAATAATCAAAATGTTAACCCAACGCCTATTCCTTCGACAGGAGACAATACGGCGTCAGTTTCTGTGTCAGAAGTGATACCATCATCAACGGGGTCAATCCCAGCGTTTTTGGCATCCCAAAACGCGCCCAGTATTTCTACAATGGGACCCCAAATGCCTCAGATGACTCCTCCTCCTTTAGGGGGTGTTCATAGGCCATTTGTGACGAATTTTTCAATGCCTCCACATAATAGGGAACAACCTTATGGAATGCCAACAACGGTGATGGCCAGTTTGCACAATTCATCGTCATTATATTCTGATCCTTTGATGAATGTTACTTCGCCCCTGCAAGGATCGGGGTCTGGTGCGAACCACATAGGCAGAATAGGTCAGCCCATGTCAACGGGATACCAAACTTACATGCCTGCTATCACTAATAATTCTGCACAAGTCATTAGGCAACAAATGGACGAAAGTAACCATGACATGGTGCAGATGTTAACACAACAAATGGGGGCCGTGTTTAATCCTTTAATCCAAAACACCACCCAAACGAACCAATTATTAGCAGCGCAAATGACGCGCATTGCTGACTTCTTTGGTGTTCCTTAAACCCAACCAAGGGAACAAATAGTTCAGAATCCCAGGGTAGTTGTCGAAGAGGAGCCCACAATAAACCAGAGGCCGGCGAATGTGCCTCAAGGAAACCCTAGAAACCAAGTGTTAGTGGTCGAACAACCTCATGTCGAAATCCCTGTCCAACAAGAGCCTAGAAGGGTGTTAGTCCATAGGGACCAAGATGCTGATGAGGTTGTGCAACAATTGCGACATAACAACATGCCAGTAGAAAACAACTTAGCAGCCATGGTCGAAAGGATTATGGCCAGAAATGGTGTGAATGTGGGACTGCAAAGGTCCAGTTATACATCCCCATTGTCTGAGTATATTTTGCAACAAAAATTGCCCCCAAGGTGGAAAGTCCCCAAATTTACCAAATTCTCAGGGGACACTAGCGAATCCACTGTCGAACATATAGCCCGTTATTTGATCGAAGCTGGAGAAATTGCACGCAATGAAAATTTAAAAATGAAATATTTTCCAAGTTCTTTAACAAAAAATGCCTTTACTTGGTTCACATCATTGCCTGCAAATTCGATCCACACGTGGGTCCAGTTAGAAGGGTTGTTCCATGAACAATTTTACATGGGACAAACTAAAATAAGTTTGAAGGAGTTGGCTAGTGTTAAAAGAAAATTCTCTGAGCCTATTGATGATTATTTAAACAGGTTTAGGCTACTTAAGGCGAGATGTTTTACGCAAGTGCCTGAGCACGAGTTAGTCGAAATGGCAGCAGGTGGTCTAGACTATTCAATTAGGAAGAAGTTAGACACCCAATATCTGAGGGATATGGCACAATTGGCGGACAGGGTGAGGCAGGTCGAACGTTTAAAAGCCGAAAAGGCCAGAGCAACTAAAAATAAGAAAGAAAGAGTGGCATATGTAGGCGTTTGTCAAGAAGATGATGATGACGAGAGCCAATCGTTTAGTTTCAACAAACAAGAAGTTGACTTAGCAGAATTGAAACAGGGTCCGCCATACTCCTGTAAAGTATTGGCTCCGTCGAACGGAAAAAACCCAGTCGAACCTGAGAAGAATGATAAGTTTCCTAAAAGGACCTATACATTCGACGTCACTAAGTGTGACGAAATATTTGACTTGCTGGTTAAAGATGGCCAAATGATAGTGCCACCTGGCACCAAAGTGCCTCCTATAGAACAACAGAAAAGAGAGGTTTTTGTAAGTACCATAATTTTTTAGGTCATAAAACATCTCAATGTTTCCTTTTCAGGGATCTGGTCCAAAATGCCATTCGTGACGGAAGGTTGAAGTTCGGCGACAAGTCGAAGCCACCAATGAAGGTTGACTCAAATCCGATGCAGATGGTCGAAGCCCACTACGTTGAACCATCCATTGTGAACATGGTGGAGGTCGAAGAGGGTTCTGACTGCAGCTTTGAGATGATAGAAGCCACTGAAGGTTTCGACGCAAATGTGAACATGGTAGAGATCGCTGAGATCCCAACAGACGAAAGTGATGTGGAAGAACTATCCAAAGATTTTGTCAACAAACCAGTGATGATCAAGGTTATTCAACACCTTGACGAAGGAAGCTTGAAGATTTCCATTAACAAAGAGGCCACTAAAGGCCTCAACCATGTGAGCAAAGATGAAGCCACTGAGGGTTTCAACTTTGTGAATAAAGACGAAGCTACTGAAGGCTTTGTCGAAAATAAGAATAAGGCTACTAAGGGCCTTACGGGAGACAGCATGAAGTTTGGTGTTGCTATCGACCAAGCCAACAAGGCCAGTACTGAGATTGGCGAAGGTGCTGCTAAGGTGAATGCAAAGACTACTGAGGGTCCTGTAAAACCAACTATTCATGGGATTTTACGAAGAACAGCAGAGGATCCCAGAGAGAAATGTGTGGGTTTTTGCTGCCAACATAACATGAAGAAGCCAGAAGGGGATTTCGACCTGGCTAAGAAGAAACATGAGATTGAGGAGGGACTCACTTTGAAAATGAACAAGTTGAGTATTGGAGATAGTCAATCAGCCAACGTTAATATGGTCGAAGTATCCCAGAAAGCTCCAATGCAGACTGACGAAGAACGCCGTAGAGAAGAATATCAAAAAGTGGCGTACCCTAAAGAAGAAGAGAATCTGATTGAGTTTCTCCAAAGGTGTCAGAAGAAAAGGTCCGAGGTTATGCTATGCCCCCGCTGTAGTGCCGTGTTCGACAAGAAGGCAGCAGACAACCTGGAGGGAATCGAAAAAGCCAAAAGGAAAGGAAACTGGGGGGCAGTTCCACCTGCGAGAACGGAGAGGTTCGACCCAAGGCGAAGTGACCAAAATCAGCAAAGGTTTGGACGAAGATACCCAAATACCTTCAAACCCACCAACAATGCTCCTAATGACAAATGGGTTCAACCAATAAGGGAAGCCCAGGGACAGAGAAAGTGGAAAAATTTCGAAGTTCAGAGGGGTTCGTCTATGACTGGCAACAAGGAAGGTGAAAGGCCAAAACCAAGGCCTTATCCTTCAGAAAATTATAAAGGCAAGAATTCCATGTCGAGGTCCCAATGGAGGCGTTTCCAAAGACAAAAAAGGGCGGAGAAGGAAGCTGCTGAGGAAGTAGTCGTCGAAAGAAGCAAACCAGAGTCGAGTAGCAATACTGAAGTAGCGAATCAACAAAGAGCGTCTTACAGCATCAATTCATCCAACGCAATTGAGCCAGTACAATCCAAGGAAAAAGTGGGGGAAGATGACGAAATGACGGATGATTTCAGGTCCGAATCAGATGCATCTCTCGACATTGTGTGCAACGTGGTCTCTGTCCTTCCAAAAGAATACGACCAAATCATGGAGGTCGAAGAAGAGGAGGATGTTGTCGAGAGTGAAGTTATAGGACACAAGCCAGTGTGTTACTATATCATGAATAACGGCTGTGTCGAAGAACAAAATGCCTTTTTCGAAAGGCCAGATGACTCCATGCGTGGCCACCTCAAGCCCCTATTCATAAAGGGGGAGGTGGAGAATGTAGGAGTAAACAAAATCCTGGTGGATGGAGGGGCTGCAGTTAATTTAATGCCCCATTACATGTTGAAGAAAATTGGGAAAGATAAGTCCGACACAAAACCCCACAATATGGTACTTTCAAATTATGAAGGCAAAATAGGAACCACTTTGGGCGTTATCTAAGTGGATTTAACTGTTGGAACAATAACTAGACCAACGATGTTCATGGTCATAGCCTCGAAGGCTAATTACAACTTACTTCTGGGTAGAGAATGGATCCATGGAGTAGGTGTTATGCCTTCGTCGATGCATCAGCGCATAGCTATTTGGCGATCTGATGGTATCGTCGAAAACATAGAGGCGGATCAAAGCTATTTCATGGCTGAGGTAAACCATGTGGATCGGTGCAGTTTCGACAAACACTTGGCCCACATAGCTCCATACAGTCCAACAAATTTCGACCTGAACGCTACTGATAATGCGTTTTATTCGCTGTATCTCCACCCCACATATGGTTTCCAGTGGGATATAGAAGTGGTCGACGAAGCAAACTACATCTTTGGGGCTGCACATATAGAGCCAACGGGCTGGGGAAGCGAGTTTGGTGACGATGAATGAATCATCAGCGCTCGAAAGGATTACGGCTTATGTAGCCGAAAATAAGCTCAAGGCGGCTCTAGAAGTCGAAGTAAAGTATATGGCTGTCGAAGCCAATAAAAAGGATTTCAAAAAACAGTGTCCTGAAAGGGACGTTGAAGAAGAATTGTTCCACACAGAGATTGGCGAATGGCAACATCAAAAGCTAGACGCCATTTATGATAATGAACCCTTGGGATTTGAAAAGGATCCAGCTTCGACTGATATGAAGATGGTGGCGCAGGATCACTTAGAAGAAGTCGATTTAGGACTGGGGGCAGAAAAAAGGCCAACCTACATAAGTGCCAAGATGGACCCTCAGTTAAAAGTCAAAGTAGTCCAACTGCTGAAAGAGTTTAAAGATTGTTTCGCGTGGGACTACGACGAAATGCCTGGTCTCGACAGGAGTTTGGTCGAATTGAAGTTGCCCATAATGGCGGGAAAGAAGCCTGTAAAGCAAACTCCCAGACGCTTCGCACCAGAAATTCGGTCGAAGATTAAAGAGGAGGTCGAAAGACTTCTGAAATGTAAGTTCATCCGCACAACGAGGTACGTCGAATGGATTGCAAATATTGTTCCCGTAATAAAGAAAAATGGCAAATTAAGGGTATGCATTGACTTTCGAGATTTGAATTCAGCTACCCCTAAGGACGAATATCCTATGCCAATAGCGGAAATGCTTATAGATTCTGCTGCAGGCCATGAGTATTTGAGCATGTTAGATGGATACTCTGGCTATAATCAAATTTTTATTGCTGAAGAAGATGTCCCTAAGACGGCATTTCGTTGTCCCGGAGCCATAGGCACCTACGAATGGGTGGTAATGCCTTTTGGTTTAAAAAATGCTGGGGCAACTTATCAGCGAGCCGTGAATTCGATTTTTCATGATTTTATCGAAACTTTTATGCAGATCTATATAGATGACATTGTAATTAAGTCTGTCTCAGGCGAAAATCATATTGACCATCTTCGACAATCATTCGAAAGGATGAGGAAGTTTGTTTTAAAAATGAACCCTCTCAAATGTGCTTTTGGTGTGCAGGCGGGAGATTTCCTTGGCTTTGTGGTCCACAAGAAGGGGATCGAGATCAATGAAAACAAGGCCAAAGCAATAATGGAGGCGAAAATGCCATCGACAAAGAAGGAGTTGCAGTCTCTGCTTGGGAAGATCAACTTTCTCAGAAGGTTCATCTCCAACCTTATTGGAAAAACGCAAGCCTTCTCTCCTCTACTTCGACTGAAGAAGGAAGATTTTATATGGGGGCAAGATCAATAAGAGGCGTTCGACAAAATCAAGGAATACTTGACGTATCCCCCAATCTTGATGTCTCCTTGTAGAAGTAAAAGTATGAGGTTGTATATAGCGGCATCAGATAAGACATTAGGAAGTATGTTATGTCAAGAGGATGAGAATGGCGTCGAAAGAGCCATCTACTACCTCAGTAGAGTCTTAAATGATGCCGAAACTAGGTATAGTGTGATAGAAAAGTTATGTCTGTGTGTTTACTTTTCGTGTATGAAGTTAAAGCACTACATAAAGCCAGTCGATGTATATATTTCCTCTCATTTTGACTTAATAAAGCATATGTTATCAAAATCAATTTTACATAGTCGAATTGGGAAATGGGCTTTAGCATTGGCTGAATATTCCTTAATGTATTTGCCGTTGAAGGCTGTTAAGGGACAAGTGGTGGCTGACTTTATAGCTGACCACGCCATAAATGAAGATTATGTTGGATATGTCGAAATAGAGCCATGGAAATTATACTTCGACGGTTCCAGCCATAAGAATGGAACTGGCATTGGGCTATTGGTTATTTCTCCTAACAGAATTCCAACAAAATTCAAGTACAAAGTCGAAGGCTTATGTTCGAACAATGAAGCAGAATATGAAGCTTTGATAACTGGACTTGAAATTTTATTGGAATTGGGGGCAACTAGAGTCAAAATAATGGGAGACTCTGAGTTGGTAATAAAGCAAGTGACCAAGGAGTACAAGTGTGTTAAAGAAAATTCAATCATGTACTTCGTAATAGCTAACAGGCTCTTGAAGAAATTCGACAGTGTAACTATCAGACAT
The DNA here is from genome assembly GCA_022829125.1 of Lathyrus tuberosus. Classification (NCBI taxonomy): domain Eukaryota; kingdom Viridiplantae; phylum Streptophyta; class Magnoliopsida; order Fabales; family Fabaceae; genus Lathyrus; species Lathyrus tuberosus. The sequence continues at coordinate 3,597,530 of JALAZF010000101.1, read as the reverse complement.
ATTCCTCGAATGGAAAATCAAGTGGCGAATGATTTGGCACAATTCGCATCCGGTTATAAAGTGTCGAAAGAAAAGTTGGAAAAGACCATTGAAGTAAGAGGAAGAGTCGTATCAACTAAGTTGTCCCCATCAGATTTGGAGACAATAAAGTTAGGATATGGTGACGAAGAAAGTTTTGAGATATTTAATATAGACGATTCGAGAGTCGAAGATTGGAGAAAGCCCATCAAGGATTATTTACAAGACCCAAATCAGAAAGTCGAAAGGAAAGTTAAGTACAGGGCGTTAAGTTATGTGCTTTTTGGAAATGAGTTGTTTAAAAAGACTTCAGAGGGAGTTTTGTTAACATGTTTGGGCGAAGATGAAGCTTTTATAGCATTGTTGAATATGCACAGGGGAACATGTGGTGCTCATCAAGCAGGCCATAAAATGAAATGGTTATTATTTTGACAAGGAATGTATTGGCCAACAATGTTGAAGGATTGTGTCGAATTTGCAAAAGGTTGCCAGGAATGTCAAGTACATGCAGGGATACCACATATTCCTGCAAGTGAGTTACATTCGATTGTGAAGCCTTGGCCATTTAGGGGTTGGGCTTTGGATTTAATTGGAGAAATTCGACCATCATCGTCGAAAGGCCAAAGATACATTTTGGTGGGAATAGATTATTTCACAAAATGGATAGAAGCCATACCTTTGGTAAATGTTGATCAAGAAGCAGTCATAGAATTCATTCGAAAGCATATCATCTATAGGTATGGGATACCTGAGACAATAACAACATATCAAGGGTCTGTGTTTACTGGGAAGAATATGCAAACATTTGCAAAAGATATGGGATTCAAGCTTCTCACTTCGACGCCTTATTACGCTCAAGCAAATGGACAAGTCGAAGCAGCAAATAAGGTGGTGATAAGTTTAATTAAAAAGCACGTGGGGACAAAGCCTAAAAATTGGCATAAGACGTTGGATCAAATCTTATGGGCTTGTCGAACATCCCCTAAAGAAGCAACAAATGCTACTCCATTTAGATTGACATATGGACATGATGCAGTTTTACCAGTTGAGGTTTATTTACAGTCGATTCGAATTTAGAGGCATCATAAAATTCCATCAGACACATATTGGAGTATGATGATGGACGAGTTAGTTGATTTGGACGAAGAAAGATTAAATGTGTTGGATTTATTGAAAAGGAAAAGGAAAGAGTCGAAACGTTTTACAATAAGAAAGTAAAATATAAGACTTTCCTAGTTGGTGAGTTAGTTTGGAAAGTAATTCTCCCCATGGATCGAAAAGACAGACTCATGGGAAAATGGTCCCCTAAGTGGGAAGGACCTTTTCAAATTATACAAGTATTTTCTAATGGCGCATACGAGGTCGAGGAAGTGGATAAAGATAAGTGTATATTAAAAATAAATGGGAAATATTTGAAAAAATATAGGCCCACATTACAAGAAATTAAAATAACAGTCGAATAATTATGCAGAGAAAAGCAATATGGCGGATTGAAAATCTTCTCGCCAAATAATATAGATTCATTGTCATTACAAAAGGGCTTTAAAAAGCCAAACAAAAAAAATTACAAGTATTCAAACGGGAAAGGATGCTTTCAGCTTCTCAAATTTTGACCTCTGGATGTGAAGACGTCGCTCACAAAGCGTCTTGCTTTTCGAAATCTCCTCAATCTCCTCACCAAGCTTACGGGCCCTGTCAACATGATGAACACTAACTTCAAGCTCTTTGTGGATTTCCTCCTGGTCATTCTGCTGCAGTTCTGCTTGACGTTTTTCCGCCTGCGAAATTTTGCTTTGAAGAGCAGCAATTTGTTTTTTCCATTTTAGGATGTTCTCACCACACAAAGCTGCTTCCTGTTTATTTTGCTCAGACACTTGCTCCAGTTCAGTTACTTTGTTGGACGAATTCGACGCAGCTTCCCACTCAGCAAGTTGGGTTTCTGTTTTGTTTTCAAGTTTCTTGGAGTACTCTCGAAGTCGATTGAAGTCAGTTACCACAAGATCTATCAGAGTAGTAAGGTCCAACACCACATCAGTGACTTCAGGAGGAGCCTCCAGGACGTTGACTTGCTTTAGGATTTTCTTCAGGTCGAATTGAGCAGAGGAGTCATTCTCCAGAAGTTGGAATAAGTCAATATCAAGAACCTTCTGTTTAATGTTTGCCAGCGATTCGTCCATTGATTTGGCATCAGAAGTAGTCCCTGAGGTGGTCGAACAACTAATGGTAGTGTCAGCAAAATTGTAGCGGGAACTGAGCATAGTCTTTAGATACTCAAAAGGCCTTTGCACCTTCATATTTTCTAGATCCTGATGGGAAAGTTGGGTCGAAGTCGTCCCAGTCGAAGCAGCTTTATTTGTCTTGCCGGGGTTTTCTTCGACGTTTTCTGTCTCTTCGTCGGTAGCAGCTGTGGGAGTTGGCGGTTTTTCGTCTTCCTTTTCTTCTTCCTCTTCAGCATCAGTTGCACCCTCTTCATCTTTCTCTTCGACATCAAATCCTGAGTCAGGGGGGATTGGTCTTCAGGTTCATTTCCTGTAGCAGCCATTGCAGTGGGCGTCACAGTATCCCCACCAGTTTCGACTAAGTCTTCAGTTTCAGGACCAGTTTCTTCTTCCACTACCTTTGGAATTCGTGAAGAAATAGCAGTGGGTTGATTTACTTCAGTGGCTGATTCCTTCGCCGAATTCTTAGGAGAGGATTTGGAGGCGCTGGCTGGGTTATAAGTGGGATCACTGCTAGTCTTGGGGAGAACTTAGACCATGGGATGTCCATGAATATCGACAGTTACCTGAAAGATAAATAGATCAAAAGAAGGTAACACAAGTAAACAGCCTTTGAGTATCGAAAGGAAGAGGAAAAATCATACCTGTGGAATTTTGGTCTTCAAGCTAGAGCTTGCGCTGTCTGCTGGAGCAGGAGTAGCTTCTTCGCCTAGATTTTTTGATAAAGTTTTTTCTAAGACTCTGGGAGTAGGAGGTTTCTGTGGGAGAGGTTTGGTTGTTTTCTTCTTCTTTTTGGTGGGTTTTACTTGATCAGGTGACTCATCACCATCATCAGTATCAGCAGCTGTGACTTCTTTTGCTTTCCTTTTCTTTGGCGTTGATGGGGGTTTTCGACTGCCCTGTGGATAAAGAAAAATTTCATTAGTTAGTTCAAGAAAATAATACATTTGGTGAACTAAAAGAAAGTAAATTGATACCTTCGCCAAAGGTGTCTTGGCAGTATCTTTCTGAGGCTCTGCATCTCCTGCAGTTGTTGCTTCGCCTGTGGCAGGTTTCTTGATTGGAATCTTGATGGCTAGAGAAGAAAAGGAGAAAAGAGTCAGGCATAAAATAACATATATTCAAATAAATAAAAAGTGAGATTGAACGGCTTCCCATTTTCCACGCCTTCATATATAGGAGTTTCCACGCGAATGTGTTCTATGCCAATATGAAGGTGGCCTTTGAAATTGTCCAGGGTGTACTTAGTCGGAACCACTCGCTTGGCACGTTTTTGGTTTTCTTGGCGAAGAACTTTCAGAGACTCCCCACAAATGAACCAATCTGGGAATGGAGGGCTAAGAGCCACGCCAAATTCAGCAGATGGTAGAGGGGGAAATTTTGGGCGATAAAGTTTAAAAGCTACCTCATAACGTTGTTCTGGTTGAACATACGTAGGTAGTTTAACTCATCAAGTTTTTCTGTAAACTTTTGTTTCAAAGTAACTGCTGCTTCGCGTATGGTTCGACTAAGATCATCAGGCCTGTAGGCAGTTTCAAAGTATTTCTGGAAAGCTTGGATTTCTTTGATGTGTCGAGAAGTACCTTTCTTGGTCCTGTCTTGCACAAGGGCAAAGGCTCTAGTCAGTTGAGTGGTAAAAGAATCCACGTTAAACATTTGAGACTCATAGTAAGCCCTCCACCATTCATCAAACTCTTGAGTGCAGAGGAAGCTAGGTCGAAAGACCACTGGTTGGATTTCGACCAGGTTAGAATACTTCGCCAACAACTCAGAGCATTCATCTTCAGTGTGGGTCATGTTGTAATGAATCAGAGAGCCTTTCCTGGAGAAAAGAGGTTTTGGTATTATCTGTATCAACCCAAACTGTCGAGAAACCAAGTTGGGCTGATAGTTGACAAGGGAAACTTTGAGTTTTGAAGGGCCAGGTTTGAAAACTAGAAGTCTTGGAGTAAGGAAAGATTCCCAGACATTGAGGAATTCGTCTTCCAGAGATTTCGATTCCAGGGGAAGTTTTCTAGTAAACCATGAGGGTCCAACCTTCCTCTCAGCAAAAGGAGCCATGTTGGGTGTAAAACTATAACGTTTAGCAAACATCATGACGTAGCTGGTAAAGGTTTGTCGGAGGCTCAGACCTTCGTCTTGGGGTGTCAGCTGCGCCAAACGAAGACCTTCGACTCGTCTATCCCTTAGAACAGCTGGGTTTACAGTTGGTTTGTTGGGGAGAGAGGCTTCGAAAGTGGCATTGAGCCACAATTGTAAAAGCCAAAAAGGCCCTGATAACAGCAAAGTCTTTTTTTCCTTGATGTTCTTCAAGATGGTGACTCCTTTGACAAGGGATTCATATAGATTTGCCAGAATCATCTCGCTAAGACATAGCCGGTGCCCAGCATGAAGCTGATTCACTATGGTAATATAGCGCTTCGCCACCTAAAGAGATCTGGAGCAAAAAACGTACCTCGACAGTCAAAGGGCCAGGAAGGCTACATGCTCTTGATCAGAAACTTCCTTGGTTTCCTTGTCATGGTAGTTAGCAATATAGGCTGTAAAGGTGGCCTTGTTGGTGTCGAAACCTATTGAATCATCAACAAGCAAGTTGGGATCATAGTCGACTCCTAAGGGGCTTAAGCTAGTGATAGCAGCTATGTCGAAAAGTGTAGGAGTAATCATCCCATAGGGAATGTGGAAATTGTTGTAAGTACTATCCCAGAAATAAAGGGAAGCCAGAAGCATGGAAGGGCAATATTCTGGCCCTACTTTCGACAGTTGAATGAGATCGTAAATGCCCATGGTTTTCCAATCATTGCTCTTAACCTTTTCTATCTTTTCCAACCAAGCCAAATAATCAGAAGGATCCTTCGACAGAGGGCAGGATCTAAAAATTCTAAAATTATTCATGTATTCTAGGTTTATTACTTCGTCAGAAGGGGTCCCTTGACCATCTACTTTGGATTTTTCATCGATAATCTTCTCCTTATCCGTCCTAGGTCTAACACCATTTGCTATGGGTTTATAGCGATGATAGGTTGGGAAAAATTCTCGTACCTTAACGGGATCTAATTTTAAGTCAGGTAGCGGTCCTAACATGGCATGAGACTTTCCAGAAATTAAGATGGGAATAAGTACCTGAGATTGATAAATGGAGCGTTTTTCTTCTTCATTGGGAGGTTCTGGAACATACTCTTGGTTTCCCACCACCCTGGGACCAAGGATCTTTTCCACCGGTGCTAAACTGTTGGACTTCCGAGGATCTTTACCGATGACCTTTTGAGTAGCGGAGGACGCCATTGCTGGTTACAGAGAAGTGGAGAGAAAATGAGGAAGATGAAGTTTGAAAAGAGCTTTTGGGGAGAAAGAACGTAAAAGGAGGAAAAAATGAGGTCTTTAGCTTATATATAAGTTGTGAAAGTGGAAGCGATTGGTATTCTGGAATTAAAATAGAAAAGTAGTGGGAAGATTATGGGACACGTGGAGAGTGTGAAGTGGATAATACTGACGGTGGCAGTTAGGGTTTGACCCACGATGTGATAGGGGTTAGAGTAGGAATGATGAGGATCTAAAAATCGTGGGCTGAAATGACGTTTTGGAAAAAGTGTAATGATGATTCTGACATTTCTAATGTCTAAATCATATGAACTGTCACTAGTCGAATGCTCTATGGCGTCGAATTGCATTAGCAAAAAATGGTTTTTCTCCCTCGGTCGAAAATGCATTTTTTGGGGGGCAATTTGTAGGTGGCTAATTTCGACGCCAGGGAAATGGTTCAGAAAGAAAGGAAAAATTCGACAATATAATTCGACCAGATATTGCAGTTAGAAAAGTATTGGCGAAAAGGTTCAAGTCGAAAGATGATGGTACTTAAGAAGAAACATTGGCAAATTTTTACGAGTAAGGAAGCTAATTTCGACGAGGGAAGTTTTCGGACCATTTGACGGGTGTTTTGAATTTCAAATTTCTGGAGGGAGTTTCATTTTGAAATGGGACGCGTGGAACGCATCTAGGAGGCGAATACATGCAGAATGACATTTGTCGCCATTAGAAGAGATAGTTGTTATGGGTAGTTATTTCATTTGTATATAAATAAGAGGTCTTGATGTTAGATTCGATGTGTTCCAAACTTTGTACAAATTACCGCAAATACTCAAAGTAACCGTGCGAGAGAAACGAGTGTTCTGGAAAATGTATGTGTGGGAAACACTAGTTTACCTTTATGCATTTCAATAAAATTTCAAGTTTCCTTCATTTCTTTATATTCAAGTTATCTTTCACTTCAGACATTTACTTTGTTTTAGTTTAAGTTTGTTTCAATTACTTTTTCGCCATTACCATGTTTTGTTCTATTAGTCGAAATAATAGGAAATCTTAGAAACATAGAACGAATACATTACTTTTCAAAATCAAACACCTTCTCAAAAGCACTTTGTCCTAGGATTTATTTGGTTGGTCCTATTAGTAAACTAATTTTTATAAATTAGGAAACCAGAGATTGTTCGCCAAATTCACCAGCGAACAGTGCATAACATGGTATTTATCATGAGGTAACTGCTCCTTACATGCCTAAACATGACCATATTTGTAACACCCTTTTCTACCCAATAGACATAACGAATAAATAGAACGATTAAATCAGAGTAAAGTCCCAAAAGGGCGCCACATTTCGTTGCAATACATCCAATAACCACCTGCTCCGTAACACGGGTTTTACCATCATGAATTTATTTAAACATCACGCAGTGGAAATCAAAATTTAAAACAATTTTATAATCCAAAACTTCTTAAAACAAAACATCATAAAACATCCTCATGCCAACAAATAAAAGAACGTAAATCGTTCGACTCAAACGTCCAGACCCGATGTTACATATCAGAGCAAGACCCTCTAATCGACGGAGAAATTAAAATACTTCAAAATGCTAAATCTTCATGCGCCAAGAAAGCTAAGCCTGATCACCTGCACGTTACCCACGTGGAGGCAACATTCAAACAGGAAGGGTGAGTAATTACGAATCAATATAAAAGATATAAGCAAAATATAAAGCATAAGCACAAACATCATCAAATCATTCACAATGTTATTAATACATCAATCACATCAATAGAATGCAATGTCACACAATATGTAAATGCAACATCATATACTCATGCATGTGGTACCAATTTGTCATAATTGATAGACACTGGGCCATCACCCTCCAAAGATCTCCACCAATAGGATCGATTCTACACAAGAACTAGAGCATGTCACAAAACACTTCAATCCACACAATGGGATTGAAGCCACCAAATGGATCAGAGTCCTAACTATGCCATGAATGCATGATGTAAATCGTCATAATAATCATCATCATAAAATCGTCATAATTGCATCATCATCTATGAATCATCATCAAACATCATTATACCACACCAACTCGCACTCATCACAATTTCGTCACTATTCCTCACAATTCATCATAGTATACTCGTCACATAAAAATTCCCGATTTTATCCCATTCATCTTCATTACTAATTTACTCATGTTTTATCATCCCATCATAGCCTTACGTCTCAAATAAACCGCATCACAAGCGAAATCGGGACAGAAATCGCAAAAACGGAAAAATCTATCAACAGTCCTGTCCATACGCGTATTGCCATGCCCCACACGCATATGGCTCAACTCCTCGCCCTTGGCCTGCGTATCATACGCATAGGACCACCTTCCCAGGCCTCTCTTACGCGTACCACCATCCCCGTTACGCGTATCACCAGAGAGGTTTCCCTCTCAAAATCCCCTTCAATCTTCCAAAATCGGATCCAAAACAGTTTCGATTCATCACAGATCTACGTTTTTATCCTACTTCATTGTTTACATCAGTTTCGTTCTAATTCTTAAGTCTTAATTCGTTAAACCCTCCTTCGATTTCAGATCTGGTTTCGTTCACATATTCATCACATTAACAAAATCATTCACACAAATTTCACAGAATTTACAGCAACACATACCAGATTCATATCAGAAATTGACCAACGCAGATGTACAAAAATTCACCACAGATTCATCATAGGAAAATTCATCATAAAACACAGAACACACAAACCACTCTACCTTAAACCCGTATCAAACGTATGAACCTGGATTAACCCCCCATACCTCGAATTTTTCCAGCAAAAGACTCTTCTTTTTGGGGTTCTACGGTTGATTCTCTCGTTCTCTGTGCCCTAGCTTCCTTTCCTCTGTTTCTCTTCACTTCTTATGTTGCACAGAATATCTCTCCTAATTTCCACTTTTCCTTTTTGTTAAACCTACCTCTTGGACCCTAATTATGGTTTACCCATATTATCCTCAATTAGCCTTCTCAATATTACCGTCCTACCCTTAATGGTCCTCTTAATTATTTTAAATAACAATAATAATAATAATCTAAATAATATTCTAAATATTCAAATTATTCTATTATTATTACTAATAAAATAATCTAATTAATTACTAATTCTAAATGCCTCAATATTCCCTTAACCCAAGGCTACCCCACAACACCACTCAAAGTCATCAAGCGTCACAATATCCATCAAAATTCACCAAAACACCGAATAATCATAATAATTTAATTAAATAAATATTATAATTATTTTGGGGTGTTATAACTCTCCCCCACTTAATGAATTTCCGCCCTCGAAAATTACCTGGAGGAAACAGAGTCGGATACGACTCCTTCATCTGATCTTCACGCTCCCAAGTCCAACTTTCGCCAGCTAGTCCACCCCATAACACCTTCACCAAAGCTATGTCTTTACCCCGCAGTTGCTTCACTTCACGACCATCAATCCGCACAAGTAATGCTTCAGTAGTCAGATTATCCCTCACTTGTACATCATCCATCTTAATCACATGCGATGGATCCAGAATGTACTTTCTCATCTGAGACACATGGAACACATCATGCAAACTCGCAAGAGATGGCAGTAAAGCAATCCAATAGGCTGCCTCCCATATCCTCTGCAAGATTTGATACGGACTAACAAAACGTGGAGTGAGCTTCCTAGACTTCAAAGCTTGACCCACACCAGTCACTGGCGTTACCCTCAAAAACACGTGATCTCCCTCTTGGAATTCAAGTGCCTTCCTCCTCCTATCATGATAAATCTTTTGACGACTCTGCGAAGCTCTCATCCTTTCTTGGATCATCTTAATCTTCTCAATCGTCTCCTACACAATTTCAGGTCCGAGTACAGCACTCTCGCCTAACTCATACAAACACAAAGGGGTTCTACACCTTCTTCCATACAAAGCTTCATACGGTGCCATTCCAATACTAGCATGGAAGTTGTTGTTGTACGTGAACTCGATCAATGGTAAATGGATACCCCAAGATCCTCCGTGATCCAACACACAAGCCCTCAGCAAATCCTCTAAAGATTGGATAGTCCTCTCCGTCTGACCATCCGTGTGCGGATGATATGCAAAACTCATCCCCAACTTAGTACCCAAAGCATCTTGTAAACTCTTCCAGAACCTCGATATAAATATCGGGCCTCTATCTGACACAATACTCGAAGGTATCCCATGCAACTTCACAATCTCCTCAATGTACATCTCGGCTAACTTCTACATAGAATGATTAATCTTCATCGACAAGAAATGAGCCGATTTAGTTAATCTATCCACAATCACCCAAATTGAATCATTCCCCCTTGTAGTTCTCGGCAACCCCGACACAAAGTCCATGGAAATGTTATCCCATTTCCACTCTACAATATTCAACAGTTGCATCATACCTAAAGGCTTCTGATGCTCAATCTTTGACTTCTGACAAGTCAAACACGCAGACCCATACCCAGATTGTGCTTTCCCAAAGACGGACAAAACCCATTTTCTCTCAACTTAATAAGAAGAGATTTTACACTTCAAGCATCACAACTCTCCTTAAATAATGAAGAAGCTATGTAGGTAGAGCCAATCCAAAAGACTAGTCAAAGAGTGCAATAACTGTTGATCGAGTTAGTTTCAAAAGTTTCCACCTTTTTTGACTTGTCCTCGAAATTGCTACTGAATAATATCTTGATACCTAACCTGATTTTGTCAGGCTTATGGTCCCTACAGATAGGACTTTCTTAATCCAGATTTAGCAAACTCGATTACAGCAGAATTCTTTCATTTACCCTTCCATTAGCAGAGAACCAATTTCTTCCAGACAGCAACAGAATTTCCCAAGATACTTGTACCACTTCTAATTCAATCCATTGATACCCAATGACAAAATTAGAACATCCTGATAAGTTCACCCAGAACTCATATCAAGAGAGCAATGTCACGACATCTTGTCTGACATATCAACCTCACTTGAGGCAATCTATCATAAACTGCTTGACACCACAAATAGTCTTAATAAACAATCTGCACCACTGCAACAATTCCTTTTAGATCAAGGAGCAACTTCCCCTATCTCAGATAACCAGTGCTCCTCCAATGAATACTTATGTAGATGAATGGAAAACATAAGACGCATCTTCATTTCTTCAAGAGCGCACCCTCTGTCCAACCTACCCGTTGAACACAATCATCAACTCCACTTATTGCTTCTTCTGACAAGAACCAATAATCACTCACACATGAACACCATCATGCTTCCCGTGAGGACTCATTAGGATCACCATCCTAAATTAACAAACTCTTGGATTAAGATCAAAGCTCCATTGATTCCCCTCGTCTAGAAACTATCCATACACCAAACGAATTCCTCTTGAATTCTCATGTATAGATCTCCTTGTTCCCTGAGATAAAATCCAATTGATTTGGAATGATCCACATTCCTCAAAGAGATACCATACCTCTTAGTCTGTTATCTTCTTAACGATGTCAGATATCGTATACATGCTCTAGAAATCTTCAGCCCATTTGCTTCACAAGCACCAACTGATTTACTTCTAGCATGTCCCATTCACATCAGACTTCCAAGACAATCCTTTACCCATCATTCTCCCGTATGATAAGATAAATACTTCTTAGACAAGATGTGAGAGTCAAGTTCTACACTCAAAACTTAGTATCCTATTCCAAGGATAACCAACCCAGAAAATGTTCTAACATTAGTTAGGACATCCTTCACATATCACAGACACCACACACTATGGTTCTTAATATGCTCCACCATTGGACTTACTACCTGCATAGTAATCCAACTGAAGATCTTCACACAACACTGCGCCACCAGCTTGAACAAAGAGAACTTCAGAAAACCAGAGAGAAATAAACTCTCATCCACCAAAAGAAGTAATACTTCCATCCTCAACCTAGAACTTCTACCACAAGCTTCAAGATGAACCAGATCCTCCTTACGTTTTCAACCAACTACCCTTATGCCTAAGAGTAATTAGTTCCAAGCACCCTGCTTGAATGCACACTAGAGATCAACCAAATGCCACCTTTCGACTGATCTCACTCTTCTTCAGAACTCCCACAAGATACACTGATCCACCAATGAAATCTGATCTTTAAGTCACATGAACTACTTGCTCCATAGCAAGACATCTTGGATCCACCAAGCCATGTAACATCTTCTCAAACCACAGCTCCCGCAAACTACATGAGATAGACTTTTTTGATGCATCCATAATTTCCATTCTCCTATAGATCACCTTATCTTAAGCTGGTGTGCCACATCACCAGCCGAGACTCTGATGTTAAGCTAGATGTCAGAACATTCTGATACGACATCCAACTGCTCAATTCAGCTCCTCCTTCTGCCACTTAGAAAAACCCCCTCCCTATTACAGAACAAGAGTTCCATGCTCTCATAGACTTGATTCAACAACCAAGTTTGAGTAAACAACCTTCATCCTGCTTAATCATTTCACAGATATTCCCTTCAAGCTCACACCCTGATGAATAACTATCTGCTTTGAAACTCCAAAGACTTCACACTTGCCACGTCTGAATCTTCAGAAGATAAGTAGTCATAGACTACACCATAGCCATACCAAAGAATGCCATTTTCCTTAGTAGAGCAGTCTATAGAAAGTCAGAGATAACTTCCATTTAACCTTGACCTTCAAGCTGAGCAATATCATATGCTCCCAAGTACCTAGATCAGAAATAAACTGATCCAAGTTGTGCTACCACCAGCACTTCATTCCTCCTAGATCAGAAATAAACTGATCCAAAAAGTAACCATCAAGATTATGATGTCTTCATCTTCATCTTCAACAGCACTAAAGTCCAGACCAGTTTCTTGCCAGGAAACTCTCCAGAGATCACATGCTTCTTTCACACCAGACTGAAGCTGATTCTTAGGTCAACACCCAAGACTAATACATATGCTCAAGTGAATCCAGTACCCCTCCCATGATTCTGTACAAACTCTGATGATGAGATGTTCCAACATCTTGTTGAACATCAGCAATCTTGACTTTCAAGGATAATCAATTAAATACTTGTGGATTCCACAAATAGCAATTGATCTTAAATCCTTGTCCAATAACCCTTCTTCACTGTTGTAGCTAAGCTCCACCAAATCACTTCATGAACACTTATCAAGTATTCAATCTTTTGCAAGTATCTTCTTTGACAAACAGTGTTGAGATACTAAGGCTGCCACCTGTTTACCGTGAAAATTGGTAAACAACCGCTGATCTTCCAAATCTAACTTTGGTGACTCACAGGATCGATCAGATTGATCCTAGGACATGTTCTAACAATTAACCTAAGGTAAATTCTGAAGAAATGAATACTTCGACAATACTCATAAAGAAAAGTTCATTGAAAACACAATCTAAACAACGTTTTAAAAATGTTAAGTTAAAAGGCTAAAAATGTAAAAGAGAAGGTCGAAAGCGTGCAGTAAAGGTTGAAAATATGACAAGTGCAGAAACATAACTTGCGTTAAATAGAAGATAAAAACTTAACGAAAGATTGAAGTAAATTACATTGAAGGATAAATGGTGTTTACATCACGTACATTCTCACAAGACTCTTTTCTCAACACGCAGATACTTTGAGTAATTTTAGAGTTACTTGTACAAAGTGAAGATTACACACCGAATCCTATTGTTAGAACCCCTATTTATAATATTAAAACTAACTGCTATAAACTGCCTGAAATAATCAACAAATGACAAGTGTCGCACGACATGCTTCCATTGCTTGGATACACACCACTTGTCTTTCTTCAAGAGCGAACCAAAGTAACTACTCTCTCCTTTATTTGAATTTAAATTTCCCAACGTCAGGCATTAACAGTGTTGTCGGTCGAAGGTGACCTCTTCAACTCTTAGAAATATTTTCTAAGTCCCAAAAGCATCCTCTCTTCTTGTGAGCATCTTCGACTGAAACCCTATCATACAGATCCGGTCGAAAACCTCTTCAAGAGTTTAATATTCCCATCGATACTTCCAACTTCATATAGGCGTCGAATTTATGAGCTAACAAATTGCCCCCCAAAAATTTCTTTTTCGACAGTACTGAACAAAAAGGGAATTTTTTTGATAGTGTCCATTTGACGCCATCTTTCGACCATGCATAGGTGTCCATCAAAAACTGACTAACCCACGTCTCAAGAAACTATTCAGTTTCTTTTCAATCAAATTTATGACATCACAACCAATTATGATTATGACTGAAATGTCTCCTCGGAAATCACATAAAAACCCAAACCATCATAACCTCTCCTAGAGTCTAGGAGATCGTGGACATAGGTATCAACTGGCACCGCCCCTACTTTGGCTCCTGGGATGACACGTGCCCCACTAGCTCTAGCTCCTTAATGATGATTAGTGACCCCTTAGTGTTTCCAAAACATTATAAATAGTCTCTTCAGAAACTGTTTTATTTTTTTTTCAACTCCAAAGTATCCACAACGCACTTTCTCCTTTCTTCAAAAACGTTCAACCCTTCACCTCCAACAAACCCATTTTCCTCAAATTTTCACCAATGGCTTCTTCAACTGCTACTACTCAAGACCCAAAGAAAAACTAGAAGCTCAAAGGTCAAAAGAGCGTACCACTACTTCCTCCATTCGCCACATTAAATGGACCCAAGGTGGTAAAGAATCAACAATTCATCCCTGAGCCTCTCAAGGAGGAAAAAAGACACATCTACGAATCCCAAGTACTGATTCCTATTACCGTTTATGGGAAACCATTAGCTTTATCCAGTCCTTTATCTTCTTTAGATACAGATTATATAGCCATTAGTGACTTCTTTCCATCAAACAGATGGCTCCGACCATGAGGCAGACGATGTTCAGCAGGATCCTGACACAGAAAATCCAAAAGCCGCTGCCATGGATGAAGATACGCTCTTGGTATACGAAGAGGGATCCCCAATAGATGAACCCATTGGGGCTACCATTGCTAACCCAGAAGGAGAGGAAGAGATGGAAGAAGATGATGATGAGATAATGCATCACTCTGAACTTAATGGCCATAGTTATGAAAATGATGATGACAAAATGGACGAAGATGAAGAGGGGGAGGACAGAGGTAAGGAGGAGAAGGCTGACAAAGGACGTATCAACGAGCCAACCCATGTCGAAGCTACCACTACCCCAACAACTACTGCTGCTACTAAAGGCAAGGCCACCTCAACTGTGTATGGAGCAGGCCTTTTTGAAAAAGAGCTGGATGCCTTGAAGACTAGCAATCCTCGAAAATACATAAAGATCCTTCTTGGCCGTCGAAGAAGCTCATCTGATAAAACTCCTAGTGCTCTGACTACCTCTGGGGATCAGCCTTCAAGCAAACCTGAGGACAATATCCTTCTGAAGATCAAAAACAAGATCTTTAAGGGTGACCTTTTCACACTCTTATAGATGGATGATGTCACTCATATCTCTCTAAAAAATCTCCTCCAACAAGTTGACATTCACGCCATTTCTCCAGAATCTGCCAACGTCATCTTAGAGCTTGGCACTATGATTGACCAAGTCCATGGTGACCTCAAACGCCTGCCCCAAATCAAAAATGCAATTTCAACCAAAGCTGGTAGTGAGGCTGCCGCTTGGGCCTCTGCCACTGACTCTGAGAATAAGGTAATAGAATCAGAGGAAACCAAAGAGAAGAACAAGCAAGAGATCACCTCCAATGAACAAAATATTGCTTCCTGGGAGCGAAAGATCAAGAAGCTTCGAGCCAAGATCTCAAAGGCCAAAAAGCGCAATGCTGAGTTGTCTGACTTTGATGACTCTGGTGCATCGAAAGAGCTTGAAAATGCCATTGCTTTTGCCGAGAAAGCTCAACAACTGGAGAAGGAAGTTGCACACTTAAAATTTGACAAGGCCTTATGTGAAAAACGTCTTGCCCTCCAGAAGTCGAAGTACTTGAAGATGAAGGAGAATCTCCCCTTTTAGCTTGTTACTCTCTTTGTAATTTTTAATTTGATGCTCCATGGCCCTTTGAGGCTTTTATATGTAATGACTTTTAATCCATTTTGGCATTCGTAAATACCATTATTGGCTTTGCCCTTGTTACGTCGAATTACTCTTTAACAATTTTAATTTCTTGAAGTGCTGGTTTATATTTTTTCAAATACTTACAATTTACTTTCAAGATTCTTTTATCCTCATTTAATTCTTCAACTTCATAGGCTCCATTAGAAAATACTTGCGTAATTTGAAACGGGCCCTCCCATTTTGGGGACCATTTGCCCAAGGCTCTAACCTTTCGATCCATAGGCAGGATTACCTTCCAAACTAAATCTCCAGGCGAAAAGGTCTTGATTCTAACCTTTTTATTATAAGACTTCTCCACTCTTTTCTTTTGTCTCTTCAAAAGTTCTAAAGCTTTAAGTCTTTCTTCATCCAAATCTACTAGTTCGTCTAACATCATATTCCAATAAATCTCAGAAGGAATTTCATGATGTCTCTGAATCCTAGTCGACTGGAGATAGATCTCAACAGGTAACACTGCATCGTGACCAAAAGTCAATTGAAAAGGAGTAGTGTTGGTTGGTTCCTTGGGAGAGGTTCAACATGCCCAGAGGATCTGGTCCAATGTCTTATGCCAATTTCTAGGCTTCTTTCCCACATGTTTCTTGATCAAATCA
The DNA here is from genome assembly GCA_022829125.1 of Lathyrus tuberosus. NCBI lineage: Eukaryota > Viridiplantae > Streptophyta > Magnoliopsida > Fabales > Fabaceae > Lathyrus > Lathyrus tuberosus. The sequence continues at coordinate 3,581,275 of JALAZF010000101.1, read as the reverse complement.
ATCACTACTTTATTAGCTGCTTCGACTTGACCGTTATCCTGAGCATAATAAGGTGTAGAGGTTAAGAGTTTGAAACCCATCTCTCTAGCAAACCCCTGCATCATTCGACCAGTAAAGACTGATCCTTGATCTGTTGTGATCGTTTCTGGGATTCCAAACCTGTAAATAATGTATTTTTGAATGAACTCGATCACATCCTCTTGATCCACATTTGGTAAAGGTATCGCCTAGATCCACTTTGTAAAGTAGTCAATCCCTACCAAAATGTATCTCTGATTCTTGGAGGATACCGGTCGAATCTCTCCAATCAGATCCAAAGCTCAACCTCTAAAAGGCCATGGTTTGACTATGGAATGCAACTCGCTTGCAGGGATATGCTGTATGCCAGCATGAACTTGACATTCTTGGCAACCCTTGGCGAATTCAATGCAGTCTTTTAGCATAGTAGGCCAATACATGCCTTGTCGAAACAATAGTCACTTCATCTTATGGCCTACTTAATGTGCCCCACATGCCCTACTATGGACAGTCAAAAGGCCAAGATACGCTGCTGTTTCACTAAGACATTTAAGTAAGACTCCCTCAGGGGTCTTTTTAAATAATTCATTGCCTAGAAGGACATAACTTAAGGCTTGATACCTAACCTTTTGCTCTGTGGACGCTGTCGGGTTTTGCAAGTACTCGACTATAAGCTTCCTCCAGTCTTTATCCGTCAAGCTGTCTATTGCAAAAATCTCAAAATTTTCGTCATCCGTGTATCCAAGCTTTGTCACTTATAGGTTAGATGGGCATAATCCAACATATACAACTTTACCTCTAGCTTCGATTGCCTCTTGTAAAATTTCCTTCGAAACCTTATACCCAGAAGCAACCTGAGCCAAGTCATTGGCCACTTGATTCTCTAGTCGAGGTATGTGTCGAATGCTTACTACTTCGAATTTCTTTAGTAGTCTGTTGGCCACTACGAAGTACATTATGAGATTCTCCTTAACACATTTGTACTCCTTTGTAATTTTCTTTATGACCGACTCTAAGTCTCCCATTATTTCGACTCGAGTTGCCCCCAATTCTAACAAAATTTCAAGTTCAGCTATTAAGGCTTCATACTCAGCCTCGTTGTTGGAACAAAGTCCTTCGACCCTGTACTTAAATTTTGTTGGAATTTTATTCGGAGAAATAATCAGCACACCTACGCCTGTGCCATCTTTGTGGCTGAAGCCATCGAAGTATAACTTCCAAGGTTCCAATTCGACATAATTCAACATGCTTTCGTTTATGGAGTGGTCGACTATAAAGTCTGCTACCACTTGTCCTTTAACTGCCTTCAGAGGCTTATACGTTAAAGAGTACTCAGTCGATGCTAGTGCCCATTTACCGATTCGACTATGCAAGATAGGTTTAGACAACTAGTGCTTAATAACATCGAAATGAGATGAAACATAAACATCAACTGGCTTTATATATTGCTTCAATTTTGTACAAGAGAAATACAAGCATAGGCATAATTTTTCTATCATGCTATACCTAGTTTCTGCATCATTCAAAACTCTACTGAGGTAGTAAATGGCTCTCTCGACACCATCCTCATCCTCTTGAGCTAACATGCTCCCTATGGTTTTGTCTGATGCAGCTATGTACAATTTCATACTCCTATTCCTACAAGGTGGTGAAAGAATTGGAGGATGACTCAGGTATTCCTTGATCTTGTCGAAGGCTGTATGCTGCTCCTGCCCCCATTCGAACCCATATCTTTATTGAATCGAAGCAATGGTGAAAAGACCTGCATTTTTCCGCTTAGGTTCGATATGAATCTTCTCAATAAATTGATCTTGCCCAACAGTGATTGCAGCTCCTTTTTTGTGGATGGCGCTTTCGCTTCCATGATGGCCTTGGTCTTGTTCTGGTTGATCTCGATCCCCTTATTATGGACCACAAAGCCTAGAAAATCCCCTGCCTGCATACAAAACGCACATTTAAGAGGATTCATTTTAAGACCATGTCTTCTCATCCTTTCAAACGAGTGTCGAAGATGGTCTAAGTGACTCTTCCCTGAAACAGACTTAACCACAATATCATCAATATATATTTGCATGATAGTCTCTATATAATCATGGAAGATTGAGTTCATTGCTCGTTTATATGTTGCCCCAACATTTTTAAGGCCAAAAGGCATCACTACCCATTCGTAGGTGCCTAAGGCTCCAGGACACCGAAAAGCTGTTTTGGGGACGTCGTCTTCAGCAATGAATATTTGGTTATAACTAGAGTACCCATCTAACATACTGAGATACTCATGTCCTGCGGCAGAATCGACTAGCATTTCTGCTACAGGCATAGAATACTCATCCTTAGGAGTTGCAGAATTTAAATCTCTAAAGTCTATGCAAACTCTTAAGGAACCATTCTTTTTAATAACAGGTACAATGTTAGCTAGCCATTCGACATACCTGGAAGTGCGGATGAATTTGCATCGAAGGAGTCTTTTGACTTCTTCCTTTATCTTTGAGAGAATTTCTAGGGAAAACCGTCTTGGATTCTGTTTGACTGGCTTCTTCCCAGGCTTGATCGGCAACTTATGTTCGACCAACTCCCTACTCAAACCAGGCATCTCATCATAGTCCCAGGCGAAACAGTCTTTAAACTCCTGTAATAGCTGGGTAACTTCGACTTTAAGTTGTGGGTCAAGATTAGCACTAACATATGTTGTCCTTTTAGTTACCCCTTCTCCTAGGTCGATTTCTTCCAACGGATCTTGGGCTAGCATCTTAATGTTATTTGCCAACGAATCCTTTTCGAATCCCAAAGGCTCATCGTCATAAATGGCGTCAAGCCTCTGGCCTTGCTCTACACCCTGAACCTTATCAGGCGGCTCTGGGTCGAAGTCCTTACCAGGACCTTCTTGGTGGAATTCAAGATTGGCTTCACTAGCCATATATTCTTTAGCAGCCTCCAAAGCCGCTTGTAGTTTGGTTTCAGTCACGTACGCCAAAATTCTTCTCAATGCTTCGAACTCAGTCATTATCACTGAATTCACTTCCCCACCCTATGGGGTCTACTGCAGGCTCGCCAAGGTATGGAAGTCTTTCCCCTGGAACCTCCTTATCCCAACAAAAACCATCGACGGGATGCAAGTACAATGAGCAAAATGTCTCATCATTTGGGACAAACTCAAAATCTGCTGGGCCACAGGGGGCAATGTGAGCCAAATGTTTGTCGAACTGGCGTCTGTCGACATAATTTATTGGTGCCTTAAAATACCCTTGGTCAGCTTCAATGTTTTCGACTATGCCATCTGGCCTCCAGATGGTGATCCGTTGATGCATCGAAGATGGCACTGCACCGATGCCATGTATCCACTCTCGTCCTAAGAGCAGATTGTAGTTGGCTTTTGTTTCTACTACCATGAAGACAGTAGGCCTAGTGATTGTCCCCACTGTCAGGTCGACTTGTATCACCCCCAGAGTAGAGCCAACTTTTCCTTCGTAATTTGAAAGAACTATGTTATGTGGCTTAGTGTCAGTATCATACTTGCCAATCTTGCTCAGTAAGAAATGTAGCATCAAGTTTACTGTTGCGCCACAGTCAACTAATATTTTATTTATTGGCACGTTCTCCACCTTGCCAGTAATGTAGAGGGGCTTTAGGTGGATTTCCATCACCTCTGTAGGTCGCTCGAAGAAGGCGTTCTGCTCTTCATTGCACCCATTATTCATAATATAGTAGCACACAGGCTTGTGTGCTGCCATCTCTGCTTCAGTGCAGACATCCAAATCTTCGACTTCTGTATTCTGGTCGAACTCCCTTGGCATTACAGACACCACATTGACTATGATGTCGAGAGAGGCATCAGACTCAGAGTCGAAGTTGTCTGTCATTTCGTCATCATCTTCGACAGTCTTTTCACATTCGTCCTCTTGAGAGGAAAATAATTTTCGCCCCACAGGCACTTTTTCAGCAGTCTTCATTTGATTTCCTCCATTATTGTCAGTAGGGACATTAGTACTGGACTCTCCTTGATCTTTCGACTGGGCCTCCCTAAGAGCCTTCCTTCGACGTTGCTCTCTCCTCCATTGAGATCACGACATCGGGTTCTTCCCCTTATAGTTTTCAGAGACATACGCCGACTTGTTGGAAGTCTGAAACTCCTTTCGATATTCTATTGAAGAGCCTCTGTCCACATCAAATTTCTGCCATTTTTTCTGACCTTTTTCCTTTCCTTCGACAGGTTTCATCCAGCTCCCTATTGGTGCATTGCTTGTTGGTTTGAAGGTACTAGGTCTGGCCCCTGGGAACTGTGTTTTCCCCCACTTGGTTTGAAGAGGACCTTCTAGGGTCGAAACCCCTTTGACCATAAGATGTTCTCTGCTCCCTTCTTTCTTTAGCCTTCCTAATCCCTTCAAGATTATGAGCAGCTTTTTGATCGAAGATTGCACTGCATCTGGGGCATAACATGACACCTGATCCCTTCTTTTGGCAGCGGTGAAGGAATTCAATGATAGTCTCATCCTGTTTTGGATACGCCACTTTGTTACGCTCTTCTTGGCAGCTTGCTTCGTCAACCTCCATGGTCTTATGTTGTGTAACCTTGACCATATTTATGTCCATGTCGACATCAGCACTAAGATTCAGATTGTAGAAGTCTATATCAAGGCCTTCAGCAGCCTTATCCATCTTAACAAAACTCTCAGCAGTCTCTTTGGTGACTAGCATCATGTTGGAACTCTCAACAACCCCATCATTTAAGCCCTCAGTGGATGCGTCGAAGCTATCAACGGCCTCACTCATGAGTTTCTCCACAGCATAAATGTCAAGGTCTTCAGTAACCTTGGTAAACACATGATTGTTGGCGAAATCTTCAGTAATTTCCACCATGTTGACTGAACAGTCGAAGTCATCAGCAACCTCAACCATATGTACCTCTGGCTCAGCATAATGGGCCTCTGCTGTTTGCAATGGGTCGGAGTCAATTTTCATCTAACCTTTGCTCTTCTCTCCGAATTTCAGCATGCCCTCTTGAATAACATTTTGCACCAGATCCCTGAAAAGAAAACACTGAGAAGTTTTATGACCCAGAAAATTATGGTACTTACAAAATCCTCTCTTTTTTCTTTGTTCTAAAGGTGGCATTTTAGCGCCAGGAGGCACTATCATCTGCCCATCTTTTACTAACAAATAAAAAATTTCGTCACATTTAGTGATATCGAAAGTGTATGTTTTCTTGGGAAACTTATCATTCTTTTCAGATTCAACAAAAATTTTTCCAGTCGAAGGGGCTAACATTTTACAAGCATACGGAGGACCTTGCTTTAACTCAGTAACGTCTACCTCACTCTCGTCGAAATATAATGGTTCGTCGTATAAACCTTCGACATCCTCATTATATTCAACATAGGCTACCTTTTTACCCTTATTAAACTTAGCCTTTTCGTCTTTCAGACGTTCTAAATGTCAAACCATATCAGCCAGTTGGGCCATATCTCTCAGATATTGGGTATCCAATTTCTTTCTAATAGAGTAATCAAGGCCACCAGCGGCCATTTCGACTAACTCATGTTCTGGCACTTGAGTAAAACACCTAGCCTTAAGTAATTGAAACCTATTTAGATAATCGTCTATTGGCTCAGTAAACTTTTGCTTTATGCTAGCCAACTCCTTCAAACTAATCTTGGTTTGTCCCATATAGAATTGTTCATGGAACAAACGCTCTAACTGGGTCCAATTACAGATTGAGTTAGGAGGTAGGGTTGTAAACCAAGTAAAAGCATTTTTGGTGAGAGAACTTGGGAAATATTTTACCCTAAGACTTTCGTCATTTTCAATCTCTCAAGCCTCAATCATATACCGGGCTACAAGTTCGACAGTAGATTCAGTTGTATCTCCTGAGAACTTGGTAAACTTTGGGACCTTCGTCCTAGGAGGTAATTCTGATTGTAGAATATAATCCACTATGGGTGATGTATAATTTGGCCTAGTAAAGCCAAAATTTACCCCATTTCGAGCCATTATTCTTTCGACCTTGGCTGCTAGGTTGTTATCTGCTGCTATGTTGTTACATCGAACCTGTTGTACAACATGGTCAGTATCTTGGTTTCTATTTACTATCACTACCCCTTGTTCCCCCTCTTCAGGAATTGACACTTGGTTCCTAGGTGGTTCGACTCTGGGAAGTTCGACTCTATGGGGCTCGAAATTCGCCTCATGTATAGTCTCTAGGTTCCGCCGTGGGATATTCTCCACCACAGTCGCACCTCGTACAAGGGCTGGCACCCTCATAAATTCTGCCATGCGTGCCAATTGCACCGTTAATTATTGGTTAGTTTGGGTAGTGTTCTGAATCAAAGGCTGGAAAATTTCCCCCATCGTTTGGGACAAAGTTTGCACCATTTGTAGGTTACTCTCATCCATTTGATGTCTTAAACATGCTATAGACGTGTTTGTCAGACTAGGACCTTGAGCGGAATAACCCACACCTACACTTTGACTGTTTCGACCTATATTTATCCCAGATCCTGACCCTTGTAATGGCGAAGACATTACATTTTCTGAGAATACTTGGGGGCACTCTGGAGGCTTTGCATTTTTGACGTTGGCATTCCATAAGGTGGATTCCTTGGTAATGGTTGTGAGAATCCTGGAGGGGGAAAATGCCTAAACGTCAAAGCTCCTCCTGGTGGAGTTTGGGGATTAGATCCTTGTGACCCAACGTACTCCAAAACAGGTTGAGTGTAAGCCCTTATATATGTCGACCCTGATCCTGTCATTGATGGCATTGGGTCGGACATAACAGGAGGCGGTATTGGCTCTCCTGTCGAAGGAACTGGAGGTGGTATCACATCATTCCTGGACACATTTTGAGGGTTAGTGTTACTAGGCTGTGTAGCGAGCGAAACTGGACGTGTTTCTTAAGCATTGTCACTCTTTGGGGTTACTACACTTCAATTCATTTTTATCCTATTGAAGCTGATAAAGGAAGGGAAATAGATGTCTCCAATTAACCCTGCTTGCATACTGAGTTTAAACAGCGGTCTGTTAGGTTACGAATGCTATATGGAAGTGGGGCCTCTTTCTTTTTACTTTGTTCAAGGTGAAATGATAGGACGGTTCATGGGTAGGATGTTTAGGACTGAGGGTATGGGATTTTGAGTTTTTGTTTAGTGTGCTCGCTAAGATTTTTCTTTCAATCTTATGCCTATGTATTCCCGTTTTCCGAAACAGGGAAATCATAGCGATCGTAGTTCCTCCTATTCTATGGGAGGAAATGGTGTTTTGGTGTCTTGTTCAAAGCCCAAGACGTGAAGCTGAAAAGGTGGTTTATATCTTGTTCAAAGCCCAAGATGTGAAGCTGAAGGGTCTATTTGTATCTTGTTCGAAGCCCAAGATGTGAAGATAAAGGGGTGTTGACTTTAGAGAGAATTTGTCATCTCTAAAAGGAGTCTGTTTGTCACAATTGTTGGATGACGGACTATAAAGAAGGATTTACTTTAACCGGGATATGCGAATCCTAACAATGCCATAATTTCCTTTATAGGGAGTTTTAACCTGAAGGAGAAGACTTTAACTCAGTGTAGAGCAATGCTATCTTTCCTTAGGAATTTCTCATGCTAAAAGAAGGACAATGGCGTGGATGTAAATAATCCAGAGGCTTGCCGCTTACAGCGATTAGATGAAAGGAGTTGTTGATGTTTGTATCCTGTGAACGAGGCACAATTTTGATGCTAAAAGGTTGATTGACTCAACCGGGGTTTCCTTATACGAAGCCTAAGAGGAGGCTATCGACCCAACAAGACGGTGTTTTTATGTGTCTCGTACGAAGCCCGAGAGAGAGGCTAAAAGGGTTTGACTCAACAAGAGAGTGCTTTAGATGTGTCTTGTACGAAGCCTAAGACGGAGGCTAAAGGTTGACTCAACAAGAGAGTCTTTTATACTCAACAAGAGAGTGTTTTATATCTCATACAAAGCCCGAGATGAAGGCTAAAAATGTTTGACTCAACAAGAGAGTCTTTTATACTCAACAAGAGAGTGATTTTGTATCTCGTACGAAGCCCGAGATGAAGGCTAAAAATGTTTGACTCAACAAGAGAGTCTTTTATACTCAACAAGAGAGTGATTTTGTATCTCGTACGAAGCCCGAGATGAAGGCTAAAAATGTTATTGTTTCAGTTGAGTGACAAGTCCAATATGCTGATTTAAAGAGAAAATCAGTTCTTATATGAGTAATGTTTGCACTCAGGGATTTTGATTCGAGGATCAGGGATATTTCCTGTTCTTTAAGGAAATTGGAGATCCAAATGGGATTGGGACTGTCCGAGTCTACGGGTTTCACCTCCTAGTTTTGAAAGGAACTTGAGAATGTCTTTGAGACTCAAGGAAATTAGACTGTCCAAGTCTAGAGTTTCATCTTTTGTACTACGTTTAAGAAACAACAGTAGCAAGATCTAGACTCTTTGAAAGACTGTTCTATTAAGATGACTAATTTCTGTTCCTATACCTCTAGGAGGTCGTCAGGACAATTTGTACGAAGCCCAAGAGGAGGCTGGAATCTTTTAAGAAGCCGAGGGACAATTTGTACGAAGCCCAAGAGGAGGCTATCATTCCCGGAGGAAGAAATCATTTATACGAAGCCTAAGAGGAGGCTGTGAATACTTCTAAGAAGCCGACGGGTCCTTGTACAATGCCCAAGAGGAGGCGGGGATGCTTTTAAGAAGCCTGTGGGTCCCCAAACCCCGAGAAATTTAAGACAGGCTATTCACGGAGAATAGATCAAGCCAGGAAAGTTCGAGAATTTGGAAGAAACTCAAGAGATGCTATTCACGGAGAATAGATCAACTCTGGGGAGTAGAGTCTCTTAACAATTCCTAGGAGGACAGTCGAAGAGAAGACTGTATCTGGTAATCCTATGGGGATCTAGTTTAGTCTATTTAAGAGTGATCAACAGGGCTTAGTGCTAGACGTAGTTGCCGGGGAAACTCTAAATAGCTATACTATTATCACACAGTTGATATGAGTTTATGAAAGGAGACTTACAATGAGCAGCCCCACAATACAGTTATATACATATGAAAGCGGTAAATAAAAGCGTATAAACACTTACTCGGTTGTAGAGCTTCCATGTTGTTTTGTTAGTTGTTCAACAAAGAAAGTTTGAAAACAACAGTATATTCAAAATCAAAGGAGAAAGTGCTTTGAAATAAAAATTGGGGCTTACAACTCAAGGAGAGGCCCAGGGTTTTTACCAATGATCGCACTATCATTTTGTACAGAGGGGTTTATACAAGTGACTAAGGCCAAAAAGGTTTTCTGCACAAAGGGGTGGGTCTTACACTCTCTCAAGAGGCCCAAAAGGTTTTAAAGAAAAAGAGTGGGGCTTATAACACGAGGGTAGGCCCAGATGATTTTTCGTTTGAAATGGCGATCGCGCCGAGATTTTGAAAATGCAGTGGGTCTTATACAATGACTGAGGCCCTAGCTAATTTGGTTTTCAAAAGGGGTTGGGTCTTACACTCTAATAGAGGGCCAAAAGTTTTGAATGGGTCTTATAGCTCGAGGAGAGGCCCAGATGGTTTATTTTTAAACGGGCGACGATCGCGCCGAACTTTTCTTTTAACGCAGAGAGACTTATACAATACCTGAGGCCCAAAATTGTTTTGGTTAAAAGGGGATTGGGTCTTAATCTCTATCAGAGGCCCATGAGTGTTTGAAAATGATTTGTGAGGGTGAAAATCAAAGAAACCCTAATTTGTTTTCTTTTAAAAGTAAATATTAAAAGAAAATCAATGAAAAATACCAAATGAATTTGAATAAACCACTTGTGATTTTTATTTAAGGTTTGAAAAATGAAGTTTTAATCACAAGAGATATTAAAACTCATTTGGTCTTGATTTTTCAAGATGAATGTTCATTTTAAAATGTTTAAAACAAATAAAAATGAATTTATTCACAAAAATACTAATTATATTAATTAAATAATATAAACTTAATTTTTTTGTGGAATAAAATATTTCAACATTTTTGTGATTTTTTGCAAAAAGAACCAATAAAAAATAATTAAAATTGAAAGAGTTATTAATTTTCCAATTAATTAATAAAACATAAAATATTGGAAAAAAATGGTAAAATATGAAAAAACACAAAATGGCATGGGTGGGGTTTGAACCCACGACCTCAAGGTCACAAGGCACGCGCCTTACCACTGGGGTGGTGATACATCCATTGTTTGAAGTGAAATCACAAATATATAAGTCATGCCTTGGTTTTAGGCCTGACCCAAGGCAAGGCAAGGCAAATTTTGGCTCAGAAACATGAAGGTCATAACTTTCTCAATTCTTAATGGTCTGAGACAAAATTTATATGCATTTGGACCAGAATTTCACAAGGAATCCAATGGTGGTGGTAGTTTTTTCATATCACACTCCCTCCTCAAAACCCGATAGTGGTTTTGAAAAAGGCCTATAATTGCATTTTCTATGCTACACTTTGATACAGGCATGAATTACATGATCAATTGGTTCAAACACAACATATTTAACATGTATGAAGTTTGCATGATCAGTGGACTTCAAAGCATTGCATATTTTGGAAAGTTCAAGTTATGAGGCTTACCCTTTTTTGAGCTTTTTGGAGTTTTTGTGCAATCTGTCAAGCCTCTTGTTCCAGAAATGATTTGATGCTTTAGACACACTCAAATAATCTCTTAGAAGCTTTTGGGATGATTGGAATCAGCTGGTACCTGCAAAAACACAAACTGGCCCTTTCTTGCAAAAGGGGTTAAAAGTGACCAAAATAGCAACTCTCTCATATGGTGTTCCAGATGGGGGGAACTGTAATACCCCGTATTTTTACTCCTGATAATATTTTATTGTGATCGACTGAGCCCAGTGTACTATGAGAAATCATTTGATAAAAATAATTAGAGTAACTGTGGAACTTAGAATAAATCCAATTAATATTATCTGACTCTGAGGTATTTTATTAATTTGGACTTAAGAGACTTTTTGGACATTTAATAGTATTATTTCTAATACTAGTTTACTACTTATTTCCTTTTCCTCCCATTTTCCAAAAAAATAGAAAAAGATAGTAAGAAAGAGAGAGAAAGAAGAAAGAAGGAAAGAAAAGGAAAAGAAGGAGAAAAAGAGGAGAAAGAGGAATTTGAAGAAAACCCAAGAACAAATCATCATCCAATCCTTGCCCAATCTTCTCATCATCTTCATCTTGCTCATCTCAAGGTGGGTTCTAGTTAGAAACCTCATTTTAGGTTTTTGGATAGTATGAGTTTTTAGGTTAGAATGTTGAAAAACAATGTTTTAACAGTTGGAAATTGATATAAATCGAAATGAATGATCAATATACTTGTAGAAACATATATTGATGTTTGTTTTAATGTTTTGGTTGATTTTGGTTTGATTGGAAATGTTAGGTTTTGTAGAACTTGTGTTCTTGAGAAAAAACCATGTTTTTGGAATGTTGTTGTTTAAACCATGCTCAAACTATGTTATTGTACCTCTGTTGGTGGTTGATTGAGGTTTGAAAGAAGTTTGGAGGTGTAGGAGTTTTCTGTTTTGCTGAGGCAATTTTCTGAGTTTCGCAGAGCACGCCGATGCCCGCTCAGCGCGCAATTGAAATCCTGCAACCTCAGATGGTAGAGAGATGCGCGCTCAGGGGGGCGCTTAGCGCGACCTGAGACTTGGGATTTTATTCCTTAAGTGAGAAAATTCATAACTTTTGACCCGTTTATCGGATTCGAACATTCTTTATATCGATGTAAAGCCGAGGATATATTCTATGCAATGGAGATGAAATATGTCGATTTTACCGACCGATTAAATAATTGAGAAAGTTCCAAAAGTAATATATTTATGTTTAATTATTGTATATTGTTCTATTATGCAATTATGATATGTCTTGCTTATCCTACTATTGTTTAACATGATTGTAACTGAATATGCATGTTAATATGAAATGAGATAGGAAGAGTGAGGAAACCTCAAACTTGAACTATAGGAGAATCTAGTAAGAGCTAGAAAATTGTAGACAACTCTAGATGGCGATGCTCGGGCACGTGTTGTTGGAAGATACACCCTTACCGAGTATTGGCCTGGTTGAGAATGAAACCAGAGTATGGAACATGTGGTTAACCTTTGTGGTTGTGGAAAAGGAAAGAGAGGCCTTAAGGTGGTGTAGTCTTGTGATTGTCGAATACAATCGTAATTGTTGTTTGTGATCATGTAATCGTAACGGTATATTTTGAGTGTAGTTTCATGGGTCTCGAGCTCCTCTGAAACGGGTACACAATTACTTGGTAGGTTTGATTCCCTACGTGTAGTACGATTGGAGCCTATGCTATGGGTAGAGACTTATGATGGATAACAGGCCATGAGAAGTGACGGTTCACGGTTAACAGGCTGATAATCCCGAATCCAATTCGTATGCCAAGTAACTACAAGGATCTATGACTCGGGTCGCCTTCTAGACGTAGAAGCGGACGGGAAGATGAGATATCTTGGTATGGTTATCGATTAGTGATGTTGTGAGTTAATGAACTCATGTCATGTTTCCATATAGTGTGATAATTATAAACTGTGAACTCAAGAGTCCTTTCCCTTTTCCCCAGACTTGAGTTAGGATTGTTAGAACCTTGTTAATCTGAGAGAATCCATAAGATAGGGAACTCACTGAGATTTGATGTATCTCACCCCATGTTGTTGATGTATTTCAGGTGCTTTAGGTTCCGAGAAGGGTAAGGATAAGGTCGTGTGATCTTTTCCTTGCTTGTTGGTGGCTAGCTTCCGTAGCGGAGTTTATTTTGAGATCATTGATGATCTAGTTCTTAGTTTTTATCTTTTGAACATATTATGTATATTATGTATATTTTGTCCAAGCTGAAGGTGTTGCGAGTAGAGTGAATCAAGGGGATCGCGGAAGATCCAACCAACAATTCAGGCCTAGGCAACAATCCTTCAAAGGGAAACAAGTTCAAGATTCAAGGGCGAGTACACCTCCTGTGTGTCGCACTTGTGGCAAGAATCATTCTGGAGGGTGTAGTCTTGAAGGGGTAAAGTGCTTCCAATGTCAGAAGGTGGGTCATCTGAAAAGGGATTGTCCTCAGAATAGGACTCAGACACAAGGAAGGGAGTAGCGACCTTCAAGTTTCGAACATTCCTGTAGTTTGTGAGTTTTCCGAAGTCTTCCCCGAAGATGTCACTTCTCTTCCTTCAGAGAGGGAAGTGGAATTTTCTATTGACCCGGTACCGGGAACGGCTCCTATATCCGTTTCTCCATATCGGATGACACCATTGGAGTTAAAAGAACTAAAGGAACAATTGGAAGAGCTTATGGCTAAGAATTTTATTAGACCTAGTGTCTCACCCTAGGGAGCCCCAGTTTTGTTTGTAAAGAAGAAAGATCGCAGGATGCGATTGTGTATTGATTATCGTCAGCTGAATAAAGTCACCATTAAGAACAAGTATCCCTTGCCCAGGATAGACGACCTATTAGATCAATTAAAATGAGCCTGTGTGTTCTCGAAGATTGATTTGAGGTCGGGTTATCACCAAATCCGAGTGAAAAGTTCCGATGTACCTAAGACTGCATTTAGGACTCGTTATGGTCATTACGAATTCTTAGTGATGCCTTTCGGTGTGACTAATGCTCCAGCTGTTTTTATGGATTATATGAATCGGTTATTTCAAACTTACTTTGATCAATTTATTGTGATCTTCATTGATGACATTCTTATCTATTCCCATACTCCACAAGAGCACGAAGGACATTTGAGAATCGTCTTATTGATCTCACAAGAGAAGCAACTTTTTGCCAAGTTAAGCAAGTGCGAGTTCTGGATGTCTGAAGTTAGTTTCCTTGGTCACGTTATATCACAGGGTGGTGTAGCGGTGATCCGTCAAAGGTTGAAGCTGTGATAAATTGGGAGAGACCGAAGAATGTATCGGAAATTAGAAGTTTCTTAGGTCTAGCAGGTTACAACAGAAGGTTTATCAAAGACTTTTCGCAATTAGTGTTGCCAATGACTAAGCTTACTCGGAAGGATTGCCCATTTGACTGGGATTCGGCGTGTGAACAAAGTTTTATGCATTTGAAGGAAAGATTGACTACAGCTCCCGTTCTGATTATTCCCGATCCTAGTAAGTCGTATGAGGTATTTTGTGATGCGTATTAGATGGGATTAGGAGGTGTTTTAATGCAAGAAAGTCACGTGGTGGCTTATGCTTCTCGACAATTGAAAATTCACGAGAAGAATTATCCAACCCACGATTTGGAATTAGCGGCGGTGGTGTTTACTTTGAAAGTGTGGCGTCACTATTTATATGGAGTACATTTGAAATGTTTAGTGACCACAAGAGTTTAAAGTACCTCTTTGACCAAAAAGAGTTGAATATGCGTCAAAGGAGGGGGATGGAATATTTAAAGGATTATGATCTAGAGCTAAAATACCATCCGGGTAAAGCGAACAAAGTGGCCGATGCCTTGAGTGGAAAAGTTTAGAGATTTAAATCTTCAATTTGTGTGGACTCCTAATGGAGTGATTATGGGGAATTTGAATGTCAATTCTACTTTAAGAGTTGAAATTCAACAAGGACAATCACTGGATGAGAAGTTGCAAGAGATGCTAAGTCAACCGGGTTTTGTGCACGCTAGCGATGGAATGATTATGTTTAACCAAAGAATTTGCGTTCCAAACGATGCGACTTTTAAAAGAAGGATTTTAGAGGAAGCGCATAAGGGTGCCTTCACTAAACATCCGGGTTCTTCAAAGATGTATCAAGATTTAAAGAAGGACTATTGGTGGTCCGGTATGGAAAGAGATGTTGCGATTTTTGTGTCGGAGTGTGCGGTATGCCAACAAGTTAAGATTGAACATCAAAGACCGGGTGGATTATTGCAACCATTAGAAATCCCAATTTGGAAATGGGATAGTATTTCTATGGATTTTGCAGTAGGTTTACCCCGTATGCAAGGTGGTAATGATTCGATTTGGGTAATAGTAGATCGGTTGCCAAAGTCGGCGCATTTCTTGGCCGTAAAGACTACCTTCAAGGCAAGTCATCTTGCGAGGTTGTTTATTACGGAAATTGTAAGATTGCACGGTATTTCCTCTAATATTGTGTCGGATAGAGATCCGAAGTTTACTTCAAGATTTTGGAAAGTTTTTCAACAAGCTATGGGTACGGAGTTGCGTTTGAGCACGTCTAATCATCCTCAGACGGATGGTCAAATTGAACGAACAATACAAACAATGGAGGATATGTTGAGAGCTTATGTACTAGAAAGTAAAGGTAATTGGGAAGAAGTACTACCATTGATTGAGTTCTCTTATAACAATAGCTCCATGCGAGCATCAGGATGGCTCCTTATGAAGCTTTGTATGGAAGAAAGTGTAGGACACCTTTGTGTTGGGCGGAAGTTGGGGAAGATAGAATCTTAGGACCCGAAATCATCCATGAGACTACGGAAAAGATTCGAATGATCCGCGAGAAAATTAAGCAAGCACAAGATCAATAAAAGAGTTATGCGGACAATCGAAGGAGACCTTTAGAATTTGAAGAAGGTGACCATGTGTTTTTGAAAGTTACTCCGAGATTAAGATTGAAAGGACCGTTTAAGTCACGGAAATTAAGTCCGAGATACGTGGGACCGTATCAAGTTTTAGAATGGATTGGCGAAGTAGCGTACCGGTTGGCCTTACCTCCTTCTCTGTCGGAAATGCATGATGCTTTTCATGTATCTCAACTTCGCAAATTTGTTCTGGATCCTCTTCAGCCAATTCTACCGGATACTATTTAAATAGAAGCAGACTTAATGTTTAAACCTCAACCGAGCCGCATTGTGGGAAGAGAAACGAAAGTATTATGGAACAAGGACATTTTTCTCGTTAAGGTACAGTGGGATGTAATGCATCCGGGTGATGCAACTTGGGAACTTGAATCGGAAATGCGAGATGCTTACCCTCATCTGTTCACGTAATCTTTAAATTCGAGGGCGGATTTCTATTTAAGGGGGGGGAGGATGTAATACCCCGTATTTTTACTCCGGATAATATTTTATTGTGATCGACTGAGCCCAGTGTACTCTGAGAAATTATTTGATAAAAATAATTAGAGTAACTGTAGAACTTAGAATAGATCCAATTAATATTATCTGACTCTGAGGTATTTTATTAATTTTGTCTTAAGAGACTTTTTGGACATTTAGTAGTATTATTTCTAATACTAGTTTACTACTTATTTCCTTTTCCTCCCATTTTCCAAACAAAAAGAAAAAGATAGTAAGAAAGAGAGAGAAAGAAGAAAGAAGGAAAGAAAAGGAAAAGAAGGAGAAAAAGAGGAGAAAGAGTAATTTGAAGAAACCCCAAGAACAAATCATCATCCAATCCTTGCCCAATCTTCTCATCATCTTCATCTTGCTCATCTCAAGGTGGGTTCTAGTTAGAAACCTCATTTTAGGTTTTTGGATAGTATGAGTTTTTAGGTTAGAATGTTGAAAAACAATGTTTTAACGGTTGGAAATTGATATAAATCGAAATGAATGATCAATATACTTGTAGAAACATATATTGATGCTTGTTTTAATGTTTTGGTTGGTTTTGGTTTGATTGGAAATGTTAGGTTTTGTAGAACTTGTGTTCTTGAGAAAAAACCATGTTTTTGGAATGTTGTTGTTCAAACCATGCTCAAACTATGTTATTGTACTTCTGTTGGTGGTTGATTGAGGTTTGGAAGAAGTTTGGAGGTGTAGGAGTTTTCTGTTTTGCTGAGGCATTTTTCTGTGTTTCGCAGAGTGCGCTTAGAGCGCAGACGCCCGCTCAGCGCACAGTTGAAATCCTGCAACCTCAGATGGCAGAGAGAAGCGCGCTCAGGGGGGGAGCTTAGTACGACCTGGGACTTGGGATTTTATTCCTTAAGTGAGAAAATTCATAACTTTTGACCCGTTTATCAGATTCGACCATTCTTTATATAGATGTAAAGCCAAGGAAATATTCTATACAATGGAGATGAAATATGTCAATTTTACCGACCGATTAAATAATCGGGAAAGTTTCAAAAGTAATATATTTATGTTTAATTGTTGTATATTGTTCTATTATGGACTTATGATATGTCTTGCTTATCCTACTATTGTTTAACATGATTGTAAGTGAATATGCATGTTAATATGAAATGAGATAGGAAGAGTGAGGAAACCTCAAACTTGAACTATAGGAGAATCTAGTAAGAGCTAGAAAATTATAGACAACTCTAGATGGCGATGCTCGGGCACGTGTTGTTGGAAGATACACCCTTGCCGAGTATTGGCCTAGTTGAGAGTGAAACCAGAGTATGGAACATGTGGTTAACCTTTGTGGTTGTGGAAAAGGCAAGAGAGGCCTTAAGTTGGTGTAGTCTTGTGATTGTCGAATACAATCGTAATTGTTGTTTGTGATCATGTAATCGTAACCGGTATATTTTGAGTGTAGTTTCATGGGTCTCGAGCTCCTCTGAAACGGGTACACAATTACTTGGTAGGTTTGATTCCCTACGTGTAGTACGATTGGACCCTATGCTATGGGTAGAGACTTGTGATGGATAACAGGCCATGAGAAGTGACGGTTCACGGATAACAGGCCGATGATCCCGAATCCAATTCGTATGCCAAGTAACTACAAGGATCTATGACTCGGGTCGCCTTCTAGACATAGAAGCGGACGGGAAGATGAGATATCTTGGTATGGTTATCGATTAGTGATGTTGTGAGTTAATGAACTCATGTCATGTTTCCATATAGTGTGAGAATTATAAAGTGTGAACTCAAGAGTCATTTCCCTTTTCCCCGGAGTTGAGTTAGGATTGTTGGAACCTTGTTAATCCGAGAGAATCCATAAGATAGGGAACTCACTGAGATTTGATGTATCTCACCCCACGTTGTTGATGTATTTCAGGTGCTTCAGGTTCCGAGAAGGGTAAGGATAAGGTCGTGTGATCTTTTCCTTGCTTGTTGGTGGCTAGCTTCCGTAGCGGAGTTTATTTTGAGATCATTGATGATCTAGTTCTTAGTTTTTATCTTTTGAACATCTTATGTATATTATGCCTTTAGAACTTTTAGTTGTTGTATTTTGGGGCATGTAATATATATAATGTGTTAACTAGGAGCTTATAGTGTTTCAGTACCAAACACTTGGATTCATATATAACATTTATGCTTTGATGTATGAGTTTTATATATGGGTGTTACAGTTGGTATCAGAGCAGGTCGTTTCCTCGACCTAGCCATGGAATAGTATAAGTATTTCTTTCCGTTTCATATACGTTGTGTCGCCATTGGTCTTAAGTGTTATATTTATGGCATTGAGCCTGATCAACTTAATCCTATTTGTATGACCTTTAGGAACATGGCTGAAGGACGTAGAAACACTCGTGGTAGACCCCGTACCACTCCTGAAGGGAAGAATCCGCCGGGTGGCGACGACAATGCTCCTCTGTATCAGTTTATGCAACAGATGCAGCAACAACAGAATCTATTCATGCAGCAAATGGTGCAACAAATGAATGGAGGTTTGCATCCTACGGTAGTTGTTCCAGAAGCTGAAGGTGGGAAATTCCGGGATTTTATCAGCATGAATCCCCCAGAATTTCATGGTGGATTAGATCCCGTGAAGGCTCGCGAATGGATTTTTGGTATGGAGAGGATTTTCTTGATAGTCCAATGCAGCAAAGAGAACAAGGTGTTGTTCGCTTCTCATTCACTGAAGGGTCCCGCTATGAGATGGTGGGAGAGCGCTTCGACTTTGATGGCTATTCAGGAAGTGCCTAAGGTTTGGGAACAATTCAAAGTTAATTTCATGGAGAAGTATTTTACGAGCTCATTGAGGACTCAGAAAGAATTTGAATTTCAACAATTAAGACAAGGTAGTATGACTGTGGCCAGTTATGCTGAGAAGTTTGAGGACATGGCTGCTTATTCTAGGCAGGCTATGTATACTCCTGATGAAAGGTGGAAAATAGACCAGTTTCTGTTTGGACTAAAAGCTGAAATATCTCATAGTGTGTCTCAGAGAGAGTTCACTACATACGCTGAAGTTTTAAGGCAATGCTATGTGGCCGAGCATATTTTGAAGAAAGTCCAAGCTGAAGGTGTTGCGAGTAGAGTGAATCAAGGGGATCGCGGAAGATCCAACCAACAATTCAGGCCTAGGAAACAATCCTTCAAAGGGAAACAAGTTCAAGATTCAAGGGCGAGTACACCTCCTGTGTGTCGCACTTGTGGCAAGAATCATTCTGGAAGGTGTAGTCTTGAAGGGGTAAAGTGCTTCCAATGTCAGAAGGTGGGTCATCTGAAAAGGGATTGTCCTCAGAATAGGACTCAGACACAAGGAAGGGAGTAGCGACCTTCAAGTTTCGAACATTCCTGTAGTTTGTGAGTTTTCCGAAGTCTTCCCCGAAGATGTCACTTCTCTTCCTTCGGAGAGGGAAGTGGAATTTTCTATTGACCTGGTACCGAGAACGGCTCCTATATCCGTTTCTCCGTATCGGATGACACCATTGGAGTTAAAGGAACTAAAGGAACAATTGGAAGAGCTTATGGCTAAGCATTTTATTAGACCTAGTGTCTCACCCTAGAGAGCCCCAGTTTTGTTAGTAAAGAAGAAAGATGGCAGGATGCGATTGTGTATTGATTATCGTCAGCTGAATAAAGTCACCATTAAGAACAAGTATCCCTTGCCCAGGATAGATGACCTATTAGATCAATTGAAAGGAGCCTGTGTGTTCTCGATGATTTATTTGAGGTCGGGTTATCACCAAATTTGAGTGAAAAGTTCCGATGTACCTAAGACTGCATTTAGGACCCGTTATGGTCATTACGAATTCTTAGTGATGCCTTTCGGTGTGACTAATGCTCCAGCTGTTTTTATGGATTATATGAATCGGTTATTTCAAACTTACTTGGATCAATTTATTATGATCTTCATTGATGACATTCTTATCTATTCCCATACTCCACAAGAGCACGAAGGACATTTGAGAATCGTCTTATCGATCTCACAAGAGAAGCAACTTTTTGCCAAGTTAAGCAAGTGTGAGTTCTGGATGTCTGAAGTTAGTTTCCTTGGTCACGTTATATCGCAGGGTGGTGTAGCGGTGGATCCGTCAAAGGCTGAAGCTGTGATTAATTGGGAGAGACCGAAGAATGTATCGGAAATTAGAAGTTTCTTGGGTCTAGCAGGTTACAACAGAAGGTTTATCAAAGACTTTTCGCAATTAGCATTGCCAATGACTAAGCTTACTCGGAAGGATTGCCCATTTGACTGGGATTCGGCGTGTGAACAAAGTTTTATGCGTTTGAAGGAAAGATTGACTACAGCTCCCGTTCTGATTATTCCCGATCCTAGCAAGTCGTATGAGGTATTTTGTGATGCGTCTTAGATGGGATTAGGAGGTGTTTTAATGCAAGAAAGTCACGTGGTGGCTTATGCTTCTCGACAATTGAAAATTCACGAGAAGAATTATCCAACCCACGATTTGGAATTAGCGGCGGTGGTGTTTACTTTGAAAGTGTGGCGTCACTATTTATATGGAGTACATTTGAAATGTTTAGTGACGTCAAGAGTTTAAAGTACCTTTTTGACCAAAAAGAGTTGAATATGCGTCAAAGGAGGGGGATGGAATATTTAAAGGATTATGATCTAGAGCTAAAATACCATCCGGGTAAAGCGAACAAAGTCGCCGATGCCTTGAGTGGAAAAGTTTAGAGATTTAAATCTTCAATTTGTGTGGACTCCTAATGGAGTGATTATGGGGAATTTGAATGTCAATTCTACTTTAAGAGTTGAAATTCAACAAGGACAATCACTAGATGAGAAGTTACAAGAGATGCTAAGTCAACCGGGTTTTGTGCACGCTAGCGATGGAATGATTATGTTTAACCAAAGAATTTACGTTCCAAACGATGCAACTTTTAAAAGAAGGATTTTAGAGGAAGCGCATAAGGGTGCCTTCACTATACATCCGGGTTATTCAAAGATGTATCAAGATTTAAAGAATGACTATTGGTTGTCCAGTATGGAAAGAGATGTTGCGGTCTTTGTGTCGGAGTGTGCGGTATGCCAACAAGTTCAGATTGAACATCAAAGACCGGGTGGATTATTGCAACCATTAGAAATCCCAATTTGGAAATGGGATAGTATTTCTATGGATTTTGCAGTAGGTTTACCCCGTATGCAAGGTGGTTATGATTCGATTTGGGTAATAGTAGATCGGTTGACAAAGTCGGCGCATTTCTTGGCCGTAAAGACTACCTTCAAGGCAAGTCATCTTGCGAGGTTGTTTATTGCGGAAATTGTAAGATTGCACGGTATTCCCTCTAATATTGTGTCGGATAGAGATCCGAAGTTTACTTCAAGATTTTGGAAAGTTTTCAACAAGCTATGGGTACGGAGTTGCGTTTGAGCACGTCTAATCATCCTCAGACGGATGGTCAAACTGAACGAACAATACAAACAATGGAGGATATGTTGAGAGCTTGTGTACTAGAAAGTAAAGGTAATTGGGAATAACTACTACCATTGATTGAGTTCTCTTATAACAATAGCTCCATGGGAGCATCAGGATGGCTCCTTATGAAGCTTTGTATGGAAGAAAGTGTAGGACACCTTTGTGTTGGGCGGAAGTTGGGGAAGATAGAATCCTAGGACCCGAAATCATCCAATAGACTACAGAAAAGATTCGAATGATCCACGAGAAAATTAAGCAAGCACAAGATCAATAAAAGAGTTATGTGGACAATCAAAGGAGACCTTTAGAATTTGAAGAAGGTGACCATGTGTTTTTGAAAGTTACTCCGAGATTAAGATTGAAAGGACAGTTTAAGTCACGGAAGTTAAGTCCGAGATACGTGGGACCGTATCAAGTTTTAGAAAGGATTGGCGAAGTAGCGTACAGGTTGGCCTTACCTCCTTCTCTGTTGGAAATGCATGATGTTTTTCATGTATCTCAACATCGCAGATTTGTTCTGGATCCTCTTCAGCCAATTCTACCGGATACTATTGAAATAGAAGCAGACTTAATGTTTAAACCTCAACCGAGCCGCATTGTGGGAAGAGAAACGAAAGTATTAAGGAACAAGGACATTTCTCTCGTTAAGGTGCAGTGGGATGTAATGCATCCGGGTGATGCAACTTGGGAACTTGAATCGGAAATGCAAGATGCTTACCCTCATCTGTTCAGGTAATCTTTAAATTTGAGGGCGGATTTCTATTTAAGGGGGGGAGGATGTAATACCCCGTATTTTTACTCCGGATAATATTTTATTGTGATCGACTGAGCCCAGTGTACTCTGAGAAATTATTTGATAAAAATAATTAGAGTGACTGTAGAACTTAGAATAGATCCAATTAATATTATCTGACTCTTAGGTATTTTATTAATTTGGTCTTAAGAGACTTTTTGGACATTTAGTAGTATTATTTCTAATACTAGTTTACTACTTATTTCCTTTTCCTCCCATTTTCCAAACAAAAAGAAAAAGATAGTAAGAAAGAGAGAGAAAGAAGAAAGAAGGAAAGAAAAGGAAAAGAAGGAGAAAAAGAGGAGAAAGAGTAATTTGAAGAAACCCCAAGAACAAATCATCATCCAATCCTTGCCCAATCTTCTCATCATCTTCATCTTGCTTATCTCAAGGTGGGTTCTAGTTAGAAACCTCATTTTAGGTTTTTGGATAGTATGAGTTTTTAGGTTAGAATGTTGAAAAACAATGTTTTAACAGTTGGAAATTGATATAAATCTAAATGAATGATCAATATACTTGTAGAAACATATATTGATGCTTATTTTAAGGTTTTGGTTGATTTTGGTTTGATTTGAAATGTTAGGTTTTGTAGAACTTGTGTTCTTGAGAAAAAACCATGTTTTTGGAATGTTGTTGTTCAAACCATGCTCAAACTATGTTATTGTACCTCTGTTGGTGGTTGATTGAGGTTTGGAAGAATTTTGGAGGTGTAGGAGTTTTCTGTTTTGCTGAGGCATTTTTCTGAGTTTCGCAGAGCGCGCTTAGCGCGCAGACGCCCGCTCAGCGTACAGTTGAAATCCTGCAACCTCAGATGGCAGAGAGAACCGCGTTCAGCGCGCTCAGGGGGGCGCTTAGCGCGACCTGGGACTTGGGATTTTATTCCTTAAGTGAGAAAATTCATAACTTTTGACCCGTTTATCAGATTCGACCATTCTTTTTATCGATGTAAAGCCGAGGAAATATTCTATACAATGGAGATGAAATATGTCGATTTTACCGACCGATTAAATAATCGAGAAAGTTCCAAAAGTAATATATTTATGTTTAATTGTTGTATATTGTTCTATTATGCAATTATGATATGTCTTGCTTATCCTACTATTGTTTAACATGATTGTAAGTGAATATGCATGTTAATATGAAATGAGATAGGAAGAATGAGGAAACCTCAAACTTGAACTATAGGAGAATCTAGTAAGAGCTAGAAAATTGTAGACAACTCTAGATGGCGATGCTCGGGCACGTGTTGTTGGAAGATACACCCTTGCCGAGTATTGGCCTAGTTGAGAGTGAAACACTAGTATGGAACGTGTGGTTAACCTTTGTGATTGTGGAAAAGGCAAGAGAGGCCTTAAGGCGGTGTAGTCTTGTGATTGTCAAATACAATCGTAATTGTTGTTTGTGATCATGTAATCGTAACCGGTATATTTTGAGTGTAGTTTCATTGGTCTCGAGCTCCTCTGAAACGGGTACATAATTACTTGGTAGGTTTGATTCCCTAAGTGTAGTACGATTAGAGCCTATGCTATGGGTAGAGACTTGTGATGGATAACAGGCCATGAGAAGTGACGGTTCACGGATAAGAGGCCGATGATCCCGAATCCAATTCGTATGCCAAGTAACTACAAGGATCTATGACTCGGGTCGACTTCTAGACGTAGAAGTGGACGGGAAGATGAGATATCTTGGTATGGTTATCGATTAGTGATGTTGTGAGTTAATGAACTCGTGTCATGTTTCCATATAGTGTGAGAATTATAAAGTGTGAACTCAAGAGTCATTTCCCTTTTTCCCGGAGTTGATTTAGGATTGTTAGAACCTTGTTAATCAGAGAGAATCCATAAGATAGGGAACTCACTGAGATTTGATGTATCTCACCCCACGTTGTTGATGTATTTCAGGTGCTTCAGGTTCCGAGAAGGGTAAGGATAAGGTCGTGTGATCTTTTCCTTGCTTGTTGGTGGCTAGCTTCCGTAGAGGAGTTTATTTTGAGATCATTGATGATCTAGTTCTTAGTTTTTATCTTTTGAACATCTTATGTATATTATGCCTTTAGAACTTTTAGTTGTTGTATTTTGGGGCATGTAATATATATAATGTGTTAACTAGGAGCTTATAGTGTTTCAGTACCAAACACTTGGATTCATATATAACATTTATGCTTTGATGTATGAGTTTTATATATGGGTGTTACAGTTGGTATCAGAGCAGGTCGTGTCCTTGACCTAGCCATGGAATAGTATAAGTATTTCTTTCCGTTTCATATACGTTGTGTCGCCATTGGTCTTAAGTGTTATATTTATGGCATTGAGCCTGATCAACTTAATCCTATTTGTATGACCTTTAGGAACATGGATGAAGGACGTAGAAACACTTGTGGTAGACCCCGTACCACTCCTAAAGGGACGAATCCGCCGGGCGACAACGGCAATGCTCCTCTGTATCAGTTTATGCAACAGATGCAGCAACAACAGAATCTATTCATGCAGCAAATGGTGCAACAAATGAATGGAGGTTTGCATCCTACGGTAGTTGTTCCAGAAGCTGAAGGTGGGAAATTCCGGGAATTTATCTGCATGAATCCCCCAGAATTTCATGGTGGATTAGATCCCGTGAAGGCTCGCGAATGGAGTTTTGGTATGGAGAGGATTTTCTTGATAGTCCAATGCAGCAAAGAGAACAAGGTGTTGTTCGCTTCTCATTCACTGAAGGGTCCCGCTATGAGATGGTGGGAGAGCGCTTCGGCTTTGATGGCTATTCAGGAAGTGCCTAAGGTTTGGGAACAATTCAAAGTTAATTTCATGGAGAAGTATTTTCCGAGCTCATTGAGGACTCATAAAGAATTTGAATTTCAACAATTAAGACAAGGTAGTATGACTGTGGCCAGTTATGCTGAGAAGTTTGAGGACATGGCTGTTTTTCTAGGCAGGCTATGTATACTCCTGATGAAAGGTGGAAAATAGACCAGTTTCTGTTTGGACTAAAAGCTGAAATATCTCATAGTGTGTCTCAGAGAGAGTTTACTACATATGCTGAAGTTTTAAGGCAATGCTATGTGGCCGAGCATAGTTTGAAGAAAGTCCAAGCTGAAGGTGTTGCGAGTAGAGTGAATCAAGGGGATCGCGGAAGATCCAACCAACAATTCAGGCCTAGGAAACAATCCTTCAAAGGGAAACAAGTTCAAGATTCAAGGGCGAGTACACCTCCTGTGTGTCGCACTTGTGGCAAGAATCATTCTGGAAGGTGTAGTCTTGGAAGGGTAAAGTGCTTCCAATGTCAGAAGGTGGGTCATCTGAAAAGGGATTGTCCTCAGAATAGGACTCAGACACAAGGAAGGGAGTAGCAACCTTCAAGTTTCGAACATTCCTGTAGTTTGCGAGTTTTCCGAAGTCTTCCCCGAAGATGTCACTTCTCTTCCTCCGGAGAGGGAAGTGGAATTTTCTATTGACCTGGTACCGGGAACGGCTCCTATATCCGTTTCTCCGTATCGGATGGCACCATTGGAGTTAAAGGAACTAAAGGAACAATTGGAAGAGCTTATGGCTAAGCATTTTGTTAGACCTAGTGTCTCACCCTAGGGAGCCCCAGTTTTGTTAGTAAAGAAGAAAGATGGCGGGATGCGATTGTGTATTGATTATCGTCAGCTGAATAAAGTCACCATTAAGAACAAGTATCCCTTGCCCAGGATAAACGACCTATTAGATCAATTGAAAGGAGCCTGTGTGTTCTCGAAGATTGATTTGAGGTTGGGTTATCACCAAATCCGAGTGAAGAGTTCCGATGTACCTAAGACTGCATTTAGGACCCGTTATGGTCATTACAAATTCTTAGTGATGCGTTTCGGTGTGACAATGCTCCAGCTGTTTTTATGGATTATATGAATCGGTTATTTCAAACTTACTTAGATCAATTTGTTGTGATCTTCATTGATGACATTCTTATCTATTCTTGTACTCCACAAGAGCACGAAGGACCTTTGAGAATCGTCTTATCGATCTTACAAGAGAAGCAAATTTTTGCCAAGTTAAGCAAGTGCGAGTTCTGGATGTCTGAAGTTAGTTTCCTTGGTCACATTATATCGCAGGGTTGTGTAGCGGTGGATCCGTCAAAGGTTGAAGCTGTGATTAATTGGGAGAGACCGAAGAATGTATCGGAAATGAGAAGTTTCTTGGGTCTGCAGGCTACTACAGAAGGTTTATCAAAGACTTTTCGCAATTAGCGTTGCCAATGACTAACCTTACTTGGAAGGATTACCCATTTGAGTGGGATTCGGCGTGTGAACAAAATTTTATGAGTTTGAAGGAAAGATTGACTACAGCTCCCGTTCTGATTATTCCCGATCCTAGCAAGTCGTATGAGGTATTTTGTGATGCGTCTAAGATGGGATTAGGAGGCGTTTTAATTCAAGAAAGTCACGTGGTGGCTTATGCTTCTCGACAATTGAAAATTCACGAGAAGATTTATCCAACCCACGATTTGGAATTAGCGGCGGTGGTGTTTACTTTGAAAGTGTGGCGTCACTATTTATATGTAGTACATTTGAAATGTTTAGTGACCACAAGAGTTTAAAGTACCTCTTTGACCAAAAAGAGTTGAATATGTGTCAAAGGAGGTGGATGGAATATTTAAAGGATTATGATATAGAGCTAAAATACCATCCGGGTAAAGCGAACAAAGTGCCCGATGCCTTGAGTGGAAAAGTTTAGAGATTTAAATCTTCAATTTGTGTGGACTCCTAATGGAGTGATTATGGGGAATTTGAATGTCAATTCTACTTTAAGAGTTGAAATTCAACAAGGACAATCACTGGATGAGAAGTTGCAAGAGATGCTAAGTCAACCGGGTTTTGTGCACGCTAGCGATGGAATGATTATGTTTAACCAAAGAATTTGCGTTCCAAACGATGCGACTTTGAAAAGAAGGATTTTAGAGGAAGCGCATAAGGGTGCCTTCACTATACATCCGGGTTCTTCAAAGATGTATCAAGATTTAAAGAAGGACTAATGGTGGTCCGGTATGGAAAGAGATGTTGCGGTCTTCGTGTCAGAGTGTGCGGTATGCCAACAAGTTAAGATTGAACATCAAAGACCGGGTGGATTATTGCAACCATTAGAAATCCCAATTTGGAAATGGGATAGTATTTCTATGGATTTTGCAGTAGGTTTACCCCGTATGCAAGGTGGTTATGATTGGATTTGGGTAATAGTAGATCGGTTGACAAAGTCGGCGCATTTCTTGGCCGTAAAGACTACCTTCAAGGCAAGTCATCTTGCGAGGTTGTTTATTGCGGAAATTGTAAGATTGCACGGTATTCCCTCTAATATTGTGTCGGATAGAGATCCGAAGTTTACTTCAAGATTTTGGAAAGTTTTTCAACAAGCTATGGGTACGGAGTTGCGTTTGAGCATGTCTAATCATCCTCAGACGGATGGTCAAACTGAACGAACAATACAAACAATGGAGGATATGTTGAGAGCTTGTGTACTAGAAAGTAAAGGTAATTGGGAAGAACTACTACCATTGATTGAGTTCTCTTATAACAATAGTTACCATGCGAGCATCGGGATGGCTCCTTATGAAGCTTTGTATGGAAGAAAGTGTATGACACCTTTGTGTTGGGCGGAAGTTGCGGAAGATAGAATTTTAGAACCCGAAATCATCCAAGAGACAACGGAAAAGATTCGAATGATCCGCGAGAAAATTAAGCAAGCACAAGATCGACAAAAGAGTTATGCGAACAATTAAAGGAGACCTTTAGAATTTGAAGAAGGTGACCATGTGTTTTTGAAAGTTACTCCGAGATTAAGAGTGAAAGGACCATTTAAGTCACGGAAGTTAAGTCCGAGATACGTGGGACCGTATCAAGTTTTAGAAAGGATTGGCGAAGTAGTGTACAGGTTGGCCTTACCTCCTTCTCTGTCGGAAATGCATGATGTTTTTCATGTATCTCAACTTCGCAGATTTGTTCCGGATCCTCTTCAGCAAATTCTACCAGATACTATTGAAATAGAAGCAGACTTAACGTTTAAACCTCAACCGAGCGGCATTGTGGGAAGAGAAACGAAAGTATTAAGGAACAAGGACATTTCTCTCGGTAAGGTGCAGTGGGATGTAACGCATCCGGGTGATGGAACTTGGGAACTTGAATCGGAAATGCGAGATGCTTACCCTCATCTGTTCAGGTAATCTTTAAATTCGAGGGCGAATTTCTATTTAATGGGGGGGGGAGGATGTAATACCCTGTATTTTTACTCCGGATAATATTTTATTGTGATCGACTGATCCCAGTGTACTCTGAGAAATTATTTGATAAAAATAATTAGCGTAACTGTGGAACTTAGATTAAATCCAATTAATATTATCTGACTCTGAGGTATTTTATTAATTTGGACTTAAGAGACTTTTTGGACATTTAGTAGTATTATTTCTAATACTAGTTTACTACTTATTTCCTTTTCCTCCCATTTTCCAAACAAAAAGAAAAAGATAGTAAGAAAGAAAGAGAAAGAAGAAAGAAGGAAAGAAAAGGAAAAGAAGGAGAAAGAGAGGAGAATGAGGAATTTGAAGAAAACCCAAGAACAAATCATCATCCAATCCTTGCCCAATCTTCTCATCATCTTCATCTTGCTCATCTTAAGGTGGGTTGGATAGTATGAGTTTTTAGGTTAGAATGTTGAAAAACAATGTTTTAACGGTTGGAAATTGATATAAATCGAAATGAATGATCAATATACTTGTAGAAACATATATTGATGCTTGTTTTAATGTTTTGGTTGATTTTGGTTTGATTGGAAATGTTAGGTTTTGTAGAACTTGTGTTCTTGAGAAAAAACCATGTTTTTGGAATGTTGTTGTTCAAACCATGCTCAAACTATGTTATTGTACCTCTGTTGGTGGTTGATTAAGGTTTGGAAGAAGTTTGGAGGTGTAGGAGTTTTCTGTTTTGCTGAGGCATTTTTCTGAGTTTTGCAGAGCGCGCTTAGCACGCAGACGCCCGATCAGCGCGCAGTTGAAATCCTGCAAACTCAGATGGCAGAGAGTAGCGCGCTCAGGGGGGACGCTTAGCGCGACCTGGGACTTGGGATTTTATTCCTTAAGTGAGAAAATTCATAACTTTTGACCCGTTTATCGGATTCGACCATTCTTTATATCGATGTAAAGCCGAGGAGATATTCTATGCAATGGAGATGAAATATGTCGATTTTACCGACCGATTAAATAATCGAGAAAGTTCCAAAAGTAATATATTTATGTTTAATTGTTGTATATTGTTATATTATGCAATTATGATATGTCTTGCTTATCCTACTATTGTTTAACATGATTGTAAGTGAATATGCATGTTAATATGAAATGAGATAGGAAGAGTGAGGAAACCTCAAACTTGAACTATAGGAGAATCTAGTAAGAGCTAGAAAATTGTAGACAACTCTAGATGGCGATGCTCGGGCACGTGTTGTTGGAAGATGCACCCTTGCCGAGTATTGGCCTAGTTGAGAGTGAAACACTAGTAAGGAACATGTGGTTAACCTTTGTGGTTGTGGAAAAGGCAAGAGAGGCCTTAAGGCGGTGTATTCATGTGATTGTCGAATACAATCGTAATTGTTGTTTGTGATCATGTAATCGTAACGAGTATATTTTGAGTGTAGTTTCATGGGTCTCGAGCTCCTCTGAAACGGGTACACGATTACTTGGTAGGTTTGATTCCCTACGTGTAGTACGATTGGAGCCTATGCTATGGGTAGAGACTTGTGATGGATAACAGGCCATGAGAAGTGACGGTTCTTGGTTAATAGGCCGATGATCCCGAATCCAATTCGTATGCCAAGTAACTACAAGGATCTATGACTCGGGTTGCCTTCTAGACGTAGAAGCGGATGGGAAGATGAGATATCTTGGTATGGTTATCGATTATTGATGTTGTGAGTTAATGAACTCGTGTCATGTTTCCTTTAGTGTGACAATTATAAAGTGTGAACTCAAGAGTCCTTTCCCTTTTCCCCGGACTTGAGTTAGGATTGTTAGAACCTTGTTAATCCGAGAGAATCCATAAGATAGGGAACTCACTGAGATTTGATGTATCTCACCCCACGTTGTTGATGTATTTCTGGTGCTTCAAGTTCCGAGAAGGGTAAGGATAAGGTCGTGTGATCTTTTCCTTGCTTGTTGGTGGCTAGCTTCCGTAGCGGAGTTTATTTTGAGATCATTGATGATCTAGTTCTTAGTTTTTGTCTTTTGAACATCTTATGTATATTATGCCTTTTGTATTTTGGGGCATGTAATATATATATATATATATATATATAATGTGTTAACTAGGAGCTTATAGTGTTTCAGTACCAAACACTTGGATTCATCTATAACATTTATGCTTTGATGTATGAGTTTTATATATGGGTGTTACAGGAACCATTTGGGATAGTTCAAGGATGATATTTGGAGTGTGTTTGAGGTTTTATCTGGTTTGGAAAGTGACTGAATCAAGACATGGCTTGAAAAATGCACAAAGAGCCTATTTTGAGGTTTTGAGGGGTGACTTTATGATTTTGTGATTACAGGTCACTTGTGAGAGTTTGGATCACCTACATATGATGTTTATGAGGTGTGTGTGTGATTGGTCTGATTGAAAAAGCTTTCAAACTCAAAAACTCAGAGTTACCTTGCTAAAGAAGGCATTTTTACCAAGAAAAAGGGACTTTGAGGAAAGCATATGTTTGATGGCTTTGGTGTACTCAAACTGAGCACAAATGAGCTCTATTTATAGTAGATCAAGTTTGTTTTGGGATCAATAGTGAATGGAAACTGCAGCAGAGGTTTGACCAATGTTGGCAAATGAAAATCCAAGTCTCCTCTAGCCATTAACTAGATGTTAGAGCACAGAGCTTTGGTTCCCTACTTGTTGGAGGAATCTTGACTGAATTCAGTTGCAAATGTGTCAGTCCATGCCACCTATAAGCATCTATCAAATGCTCCAATCCAAAATTGGAGTCTTGTCCCTCTTTTAGGCAATTCTAGGTTTGGCATGCTATTTCTTGTTCCAAGGACTTTGGAGGCTTGGCTCAGTGATTGTCCCCTTTAGATTTGATCCTCAGATGTGTCCAAGATGATGACAAGGCTTGAAATTGGCTGATTTTGGCAAATCGACCAAAAATGCAAAATTCTGCCTTGCCTTGGCAGTTTTCAGCAAGGCATTTTGCCACTACCATAACTCTTAACTCAAATTGAATTTGGTGATGTTCTTGGCCATTTTGGAAAGCCCTTATATGATACAACAACTGTTTGATCATATTTGGTTTTGATACTTTTTGGATCCAAGTGAAAAATGTCCCTGCATTTGGAAAAAAGTGAAGGCAGATTCTGACTTAGTGAAAATTCCACTAAGTGTTGGAAAAAAGTGACATTTTCACTTTTTGTGATTTTGATCAATCCATAACTCAAAATCCATGAAGAATTGGAATGAGGTCTAGTTGAAGTTTTTGTAGAGGGTAATGAGATCTACAAATCAAGCTTTGAATGGGGAAAAATGGCTTTGTGGTTTAGGAGTTATGATCCTCCAAAGTTTGGTACCCTTGCCACTTTGTTCATAACTTAGAAAATTTTCTAAGTTTTTATGGTTACCCCCTTTTACAAGTTATCCCACTTTCTTTGATTTTTCTTGATGAATGATGATTCAAATCATACATTAACATCATTTTAGGGTTAAAAATCCATAATTGTGAAAAATCTCAAAAAGTCAAAGTTGACTTTTATGCACAGTTGACTTTTTATCATATGAATTCCAAACTGTGCAATCCTTTAGGAAATTGACCTAAATCAAACTTGATGGACATATTCCATGGGTGTTATAGGGTATATTGAATCATGTCTTAGGGCTTAGGAGCATGTCCTGGTCAAAAGTCAAAGTTACAATTGACTTTTCTCGCGAAACCCTAATTGTGGCTCTGATGAATTTGAGTATTGTTGCCCAAGCTTCTTGGATCAATCCATTGTTACAAATGGATCAATGTGGTGCATTAGAGACCCTCAAATCTTCTCTTGAGGTCTTGGCTCATGATTTGTCCCAAAAGTCAACTTAGGGGTGAATTAGGTCAAGAAACCCTATTCCTGATTTTTTATGACTGCATCCCCTGAGGCAAAATTAACTTGATGATTGGGTCCATGAGGTTCCATGGAGCATATTAGGTTATGTTTTGAAGCATTGGCTCATGCCCAGAGGAAATTTTCCATCTGGAGGCCCTGGTCAACCAAAACCCTAATTTGGTGACACTGGCGATCTCGAGGCTTGATCCACCTAGAAGGGAGCAACCTTGTGCTTAATCCTTGAAGTGGGAGTCCTTTTGATCCATTGTGGATGTTTGAGAGGTTTAGACAAGTTGAAGATCATGTCGTTCCTTGATTGATCCTTTGTCTAAGAGCTCAGAGAGGGCTTGAAACCCTAATTTTGACTGTAGTAAGTGTTCACCCAT
This sequence comes from Lathyrus tuberosus, assembly GCA_022829125.1. Lineage (NCBI taxonomy): Eukaryota > Viridiplantae > Streptophyta > Magnoliopsida > Fabales > Fabaceae > Lathyrus > Lathyrus tuberosus. Next base: position 3,548,537 of record JALAZF010000101.1, on the reverse strand, counting down.
CTTTGGAGAGACTAATGAGGCATAATGATACACCCATATTGTGATGATGATTTGCACACTGATGGGAAATCTTAGTGGTTAAAATTTGGGGTATGACAGGCTGGGCATTCGAATTACTTGACTGAGGATTAGAACCACTCCCTTGAGGGTTTGGATTATTTGGCTGACTAGTGTTCATCGCCATTTTTCTAGTATATCTTCTCTTTGGTCTCTCTTCATTTGTAGTGGCTACCTTACCACTTCTCAATAACATGCAACGAAGCTTTTTAAGAAGAAAACGATGAATGAAGATTTTCAAAATTTAGAAAGATCTTTATCAAGTTAGCATTGTCCCACTGGGCGTGCCAATTTGTTTACCGTGAAAATTGGTAAACAACCGCTGATCTTCCAAATCTAACTTTGGTGACTCATAGGATCGATCAGATTGATCCTAGGACATGTGCTAACAATTAATCTAAGGTAAATTCTGAAGAAATTAATACTTCGACAATACTCATAAAGAAAAGTTCGTTGAAAACACAATCTAAACAACGTTTTAAAAATGTTAAGTTAAAAGGGTAAAAATGTAAAGGAGAAGGTCGAAAGCGTGCAGTAAAGGTTGAAAATATGACAAGTACAGAAACATAACTTGCGTTAAATAGAAGATAAAAACTTAACGAAAGATTGAAGTAAATTACATTGAAGGATAAATGGTGTTTACATCACGTACATTCTCACAAGACTCTTTTATCAACACGCAGATACTTTGAGTAATTTTGGAGTTACTTGTACAAAGTGAACATTACACACCGAATCCTATTGCTAGAACCTATATTTATAATACTAAAACTAACTGCTATAAACTGCCTGAAATAATCAACAAATGACAAGTGTCGCACTGCATGCTTCCATTGCTTGGATACACGCCACTTGTCTTTCTTCAAGAGGGAACCAAAGTAACTACTCCCTCCTTTATTTGATTTTGAATTTCCCAACGCCAGGCATTAGCAGTGTTGTCGGTCGAAGGTGACCTCTTCAACTCTTAGAAATATTTTCTAAGTCCCAAAAGCATCCTCTCTTCTTGTGAGCATCTTCGACTGAAACCCTATCATACAGATTCTGTCGAAAACCTCTTCAAGAGTTTAATATTCCCATCGATACTTCCAACTTCATATAGGCGTTGAATTTATGAGCTAACACCACCCTTGACTCAAGTAACTAAGATTCTCTCTGAATGAACCTTATTTACCTCAATAATTCTGAAAACTCCAATCAGATTGGATCCACCCTTAGGGTTAAGAGAGATGAATCATTCCTTGTTGTTTTGGATACTGAAAATAAATCACCTTCACTTTCTTCAGGTTGTGTTTCAATCCTTCTAGTCAGAAGAATAACTAGAAGACTCCAGATGCACGACTGAGACGCCTTTATGAGTGGACTTGAGAGATTTCTCAAGTATTTTTGACAACCTAGCCGATTAATAATTTATTAAACTTCCAGAGCAAGAACTTGATAAACCTAAACTCAACTCCTCTCCTCTTCAACTGACTTCAAACTGCACCATGGAACCAAGCTTCCAAGTACCAAGTCACCATAACAGACATCTTCCAACAACTCTTTCCATTCCATCGCTCCCAACTTTGGAATAAAAGAATGCAGATATCTTCACATATAAAGGCCGACGATTGAGACCTTCCACCATCTGTCTTCAGTAACAACTCCAGAATCCCATAATTCTAGAGATCTTCCATTATAAACATATGCACCAGAACCACCAAGGAACAGATCCTGCTTGCCCTAATAAGATGTCAGAACATCTTATAAGACACCCTAACAAGAGAACTAGCCACTTCTCCTACAGTTGTTGTAGAACCTCCTTAGCAAGAACAACCACCGGGCTGTTACCTTCGATCCAAACATCCATCCCATCCATTAATACCCTTGAGTATGTCTGAGTTGATTGATCTGATCTTCAAAACTCCTCATTATTTAAACACCAGAAAATACCTCCCAAAGATCTCATCTAGAAACAGACAGGATGCCTGCTCTGATACCAATTGAAATTCTGGCATAGTAGACAACAGATGTCCTAACACATGTCAAGACATTGTTCTGCATAAACATTTAAGCAAGGAACAAAACAACAGACTGATACCTTGAATATCCGAACTGCAACAACACAGATGTTACGACATCTGATCTAACATGTTAATCAGGACTGAACTGAAAATAGCATAATGATAAACAACACAGAATATGATGACCCAGTTCGGTGCAACTCACCTACGTCTGGGGGATACAAATCCAGGAAGAAGAAATCACTATCAGTAGTATAGTTTTATGTAAACAACCTCAGGTTTACAGAAAGTACCCACGCTAACCTGTCACTACCCAATGAAGTCTTTATCATTAGAAGTCACATCTAATTGATAAGAGAAACCCATCTCACTCCCTAAATCACAACCTGTGATTATCTAACAGTTAATACCTCATAACTGTATCTACCCTATTGAAAGACACCCCTTCCAATACAAAGTTCAGTCAAACAACCTTGACTAACAAGTTAACTTGGATTTGCTTCAAAGCTTCATCCAAGAACACTACACGATTCATTACCTACGGGCTTCTGAATCAGTACAAGTACCTATGTCTACCACACTGCATCAAATCGATACAGATGGAGACTTACATGAGAAACCTACGACTCTCAAAACCTAAACCCTACTTTACAAAATAGGATTCCTAAGTCTATGTCATTCTCCCTCTCTTTCTGCCTAGGTCTTGGTCTTCTTTTATAGTCTTCTACTTTGTTGGGATTCATATCTTTGATCCTTGATTTATTGCCAATTGTGCCTTGAATCTTGGAACAGATTTAAAACAAGCCTGCTGTGACAGTCATGATGTCGAATCTACATGTTGTGACATTTCACTCGACATCTTTAGTCTGGGGCTGAAACCTTCATGTTGGAACATCTTTCCCAACATTATGTTTTACCAAAGTTTAGTCAAACTCTTGGAGCTTTTAGCGTTCATCCTACAAGAAGATTTCTTCAGTCATGGTTATAATGGTTTAAGCACTTGATGAGGTTTTTGAGGAGGCAATCACCCACTCCCTTTTATAAGATTGTTCCATTTTCTCCCTTTATCTTTGCTTTTAATCCCTTATTTTTGCATGAACCAATTATTTTGAGTTTGTGGTCCATCGGGATACTCTAATTTTTGCCTAAGTCAAAGTTAACTTTTTTTCAGTTTTTTTCTTTTCTTCTTGACTTAGCAGGCTTTTTCCTCTTTTTTTTGGAACAATTCTTGAGTGATTTTGCTTTTGATTTCGAAAGTTGTAACTGTCATGTTAGCTATTGTGAGCTTCATCCCCACTGCTTCCTTGATGTTGAATGATGTGAGGAAGAAGCTGTGGTGAACTTTTGCTTCCTCGATATTTAATGAGGTACGTGAGAAAGAGGATATGCTTAAACCCCTTGCTTAGATAGACTGATTCTTTTGAAATTAGAATGCATCATTGAGTTAATTGAAATCTACCCTGCCCCTGGTTAAGATTAAGGTTTTTTTCAAAAATAGAAAGAACACCGACTTCTGGCTCGAGGGGGCTGACTATGTATTAACTCCTTATTCCTCCAGTGTTTGGAAAGTGAAATAATGCCTCACATCGTCAGTCGGGTCTTACTATTAAATCATACATCAGCAAATTTGTTTGTTTATTACATCCTTCTCCTCCTAAGTTTTTTAATGGTGAAGAAGTGAAATGGAAACACTTTGATTTTTATTTTGCAAGTGATGGCATAGAAGAAAGTGTAAACGAATGGATTTATTCCAAAAATATGCATGCTCGTTTTATTAAGATTACTTCTCAAAGAGTACAACTTTTAATACAAACAACACTTAGCAAAAAAGAAATTTCAACTGGCAATGATAAAGTCTAATGATCCCAGGGACACGCTTCATTGTTGATCCAACATCTTTAGGGGATACTTCTTAATGTTCTTCCACTTATGAAGATAAGGGGTGTCTGTTCACCAATGAGACTTCTTCATTGAAATTCAACTGCTTGTTGTTGATCAGGTCTTGTACTTTGTATTCATACCAGGATTTCTCGTCATAACTTGCAAGATTTGGACGAGGAGGAGGCTCAAGTGATTGCAACTTTACTAGGGCATCTCTGAATAGGTGTTGAAGTAGTTGGCTATAAGACTTTGGTTTAGGATCATAATTATATCTAAACTTCCTTTGTTGTGATTGTATGAGGTTGTTGTTGAAGTAGATATTGTTGCAGACTTTGTTGCGGAGGCATCATCCAGGGTTGTTGTATTTGAGGCTCTAAGTAGGCCTCTAGCTGGCATAGTGAAAGGTTGTTTTCTCTCTTCAATGGTACTTTCCCCTTTTGAGTTCCTCCAAATCTTCTTGAGACATCCTTCAAGTTTGTTTTGTAAGTATCGGGAAACCTCTTAGCTCTTAGTCGTTGGGATAAGGGCGATAGCGGAAAGGATATACAAATGTATGTGTATGTATGCAAATGCATGATAATGCATGGGGTATGCAAAGATATTTTTTTAAGGTATGCTAAAAGTTATTTTATGCGATGCAACTGTCACATTAGGATAGTGACAGATAAGAGGAAACCCTTACGGGTTTAGGGGTTGTGACAGGCACAAGGAAACCCTTACGAGTTTAGGAATAATAAACCTAAGAAAACCCAAGTGATTGATAGGGAAACCCATACGAGTTTGGGAAAGTGATGGATATAAAACCCATATATTGGTTTAAGGATAATGCCGAATATAAGGACACTTTATTTAAGAGGACCCCTTATAGATAGGGATAATGATCGGCATGGGAAACCCAAACGGTTTAGGGATGTGTAGGGTAAAATGAAAGCATGTCCTAGTAAAGGTAGACTCCCTATTATAGGCTAGATCTAAGTTTAGACTACCCAATCCCCTCACATGTAGGATTACAGTTTGTGATAGTCACAACCCTAGAACTTACGGACTATACCCTCGTTTTACCATGATTAGGAGCAAGCCTTCCTACGGTAATCCTTCAGGATAAGTCTCATCTAGGCGGGACCCTAGTAACAACCCTTGCGGGCTGAATACATAAGGTCACCATGAGTTGATAAGGGTTCTAGAAGAGGTCCCTAGAGTCATGGATCAAATCCAAAGTCTTATCAAGAAGTAGTGTTAGCCCACTTATGACAGACCCCTTGAAATGTTATACTCTAGGAGGAATCGTCATCAAAGACCCCTCGAGATAAATCCACGGTGGCCAAGACAGGACGACCCCTACTTAAACTTATTTGTTTTTCTCAAGCATTGGTTTTAGCTTCACACCTAATATCAATCTCAATCAATGATATGACATTATAATAATCATGATGAAAAAAAAACAATAAAAAAAAGTGATAAAACATAAAAAAAAACAGAAAAATAAATAATTAAAATAACAACAAGCAAACAAAACAAACAAACAAACCCTAAAACCCAAGGTTAGTGTCATACCCTAATTTTTTACCCTAAGATCCCACTTCTTTGTCCATCATCTTGCATAACATCTTTAGGTCACAGAGTCTTGCGCGTGCTTTATTGTGACTAACCCGTTTGTGCAGGTACAATAATTTCAAGTGTAGATTCTTACAGTCAAGCATTTTAGGGTGTGACTGTTGGATTCTGGTTCAAAAGGATCCTAAGGGTTTTCTACTGGTTTGAATTTTCTGTTTCAATGGAGATTGATTCAAATGGTCTTTTATGGATTTTGGATTTAGTGTTTGAACTATCATTACCTTCTCCTAAAATATTCATCAAGTATCAAGATCATTTGGGTTTTTTATTCATGGTGCTTGAACTGGGTCAATTGAAGATCCAGAATTCCAAGGTTTCCTTTCTTATCCACCGTCAAAAGATCCTTCAAGAAATTGCTACTATGTTTCCCATCAAGTCAAGATATCTTTGTGGATTAAAATACAAGATATAGGACCTTGGTGGATTGTCATTTGATGTTTGGAGTTCAAATTTTTTGGTGGGAAGTTTTAATCTTTGAATTTGTCAGGAAATAATTCAAGTATGATAAACTTGTGGATTTCAAGGACTTCTCGGAAGATTGAGCATCAATTTCAAATCTTAACTTTCTTGATTGAATTCAAAAGGTTACAAGTATTTGCAAACGATTAATTGGTCATGGCAAAATTTAAAAAAAAAGATGGATTGTCAACATAAAGAAAAATAACTTTAAGTTTGCAAAGTTTTTATAATAAACAATCATCAACCATGTTTTCATCAATTATGTGAACTTTTGGAACATCTTGGTCGATTATAATGCAACATATGGAATCATTAATTGGGATAAATATGTCAAGTACAGAAATGTCAATATGTTATCATTTACACATTATCCTATGTCGTTATCAAGGCGTATGCCTTTTGGCAGTTATAAAATTGACGAAGATAATATTGCTGCTGCTTCCAAACAATTGCGTATGGCCTATGACAAATGAGGTCTCAACATTTTTTTGAGAATTGGGACTTGAGGAGAGATCTGTTCCTGCTCACAAGCTGATTTTGGCTACTCCTCCTTTGTCATCATAATAATGCCCACCGTTTCTCCATGCACCGCTGCACTACATCGATGCTGGCTGGACACAGACTCCATATGGATAACATTGCTTTTTCTAGGGGCTTTAAGTCTTGCCGCTGGTGAAGTAATATGAAGAGGATACGGAACGTCGACAAGTTGTTTGACACAGAAATAGGATGGAGCTAACATGTCCATGTATTAAACCATCATCAATTACGCAATCAAAAGACACTTCACGGCATTGCAGATCCAAAGCATCACATGAAAAATCAAAGATAAGGTCAGAGAGTTATGGCCAAGAATTAAGAATAGTTGCCAAAATAAAAAAAAGATCAGACAGGATAAGTCGGAAACGGCAAGTTTCATCATCACAATTCATGTTCCAGACAAATCTTGAAATCTTTCCAAAACAGGTTCAGACATGTTCAAACAAAAAAGGAATCCTCATCATCTCACAATCACTAGTAGTATTTTCTTCATATTCAATTCAAATTGGAAATTCACATATAAAAGGGGCAACTCACATCAGTATAGGACGCATACACAAGGAGCAGAGAAACAGTATTACAACAAACAAACACACACGCATTGAAGAGGAAGAGTAATCTATCATAGGTCTCATATAGACATTCACAACATATTCACAAAAATCAGAACTAAAGATTCACACAAATATCATCACGCACAAAGAAGCAGTATTGACAACACGCAAGACATATACGCAGCATCACAAAGTGGGAAAAAGAAATACCTCCGAATTTACCGACGTCGTCGAAACCGCTGCGTCGATTTCTTCATAGGTACGTATTAATCCGACTCTTACATCTGAAAGAACATGATTGCAAGCTGGTAGTGATTTCAACCAATGGTATCAATTTGAATCCGTATCGAATTCGAAGCAAGCTTTTAAACGAAACCGAAGCGTACGAAGTCGAGATGAGAAAGAGGGGAATGCGTTAATGTAGCTACGACGCTGTGGGACTCGCGTTTTGCTCCGGCGATTGGTTGCGAGCGATCGAGAAGGAGATGCGGCGAGGGACGGAGGGAATAACGAGGAAGAGAAAGAGAGTGAGCTGTAAAATGAGAATCGAGAGGAATTTAGGGATTGCTTCTTTTGCTGATTTTCTTTAAACAACATGTTTTTTTTATTTATTTTTCAAGATATGATTGGGCTTAGAGCATTAGCCCATACATTTTGTTTTGTTTTTTTTACATACCAAGTTTTCTTTTTTTTGCACCCGCCCGTGCTTCTTATTTCCCTAAATTTTTAATTTAAATTTTTTATTTAGTGTTCTAGCCAAAAATGGTTAGACCACCAAAAGTGCTAGTTCTCCTTAATCTGGACAAGGAGAGATACATTGTCTATACTACAGGGTATGTTTGGGGATTTGAGAGCTATACATGTGTTGTATACTGTCTCAAGAATGATGTCTTACTTAACCCTCATGCGGGAGCCCCATTATATAGCCTTCTATTAAGACAAGTCATTAAGAGAAGTCTCTTGGCCTTCTGGCGTTATGTGGCCATTATTGTCGTAACTTCCCTCCATGAATACAGGCTTTGAAGCTTTGGTAACATCTGCATTGATGCGTCGCCACTGTTACAACTGTTAGAGTGGCATTTGACGAGCCCGTGACCGGCATCGGTGCCGGGTTGGTGGGGTGTGATACCCGGCCTTGTGAGAACTCGACTTGGTGGAAGTCGGGCTCCTGACCGGGCCGGATTGTGTATGAGGCTTGTCTAGCTCTCTTCATTGCACGCTCTTTCTTGCTACTATAGTTTAGTATGTGCTCACCTTTATTCGACTACACAACTCAGCATTAAATATATTTAGCATGTACATAAGCCCCCCGAGTACTATATCCATTTATAAGGTTTCAATACTCGACAGTGACATAAGACTGGATATATTTGCTAGGCGTCGTGCTATGGATCAGCCTTTTCTACTTAGGTCCTTACCTGTCAAAAATTTCTTGGAGGGTCATGTCCTTTCAATTTCCCCAATATAATGATGACTATTAAAGGCTACTCCCTAGCTACTCTTGAGTCTTTTAACAGAATTCCTCTTCTACATCTAAACCGTCTTCACTCTCACCCAAAACGCTTTCCAATCTCCAAGGCTTCTTTACTCACAGGTATCCTTCCATTACCTCTAATTTTATTCTTTTAATTTTGGTTTTAGAAAATATGGCAGTCTTTAGTAAACGAGACAGTGAGTGTAGTAGTAGCGAAGTCCGTATGAATGCCATGGAGAGAAAGGAGTTGTGGGAACAATGCATGTGGGAAATAGAAAGTGCTTTAGGGCCAGAGGAGTATAGACGAGTCATAAACGAAATCTATGGAGATGTTCTTACTTCTGGGAATAATTTTGATTTTGGTTCATCTCCTCAGGTTTTGTAGAGGTTTCAATGACGACTGCTGCTTCTTTTGATATTGAGGTGATGAACTATAAGAATAGTACCTTTGATGATGTAGAAAACGCTAAACTCTGGTCCCTAAGGCAAATATCTTCAACAGGGTCCGAAGATGATTTTGTCTTGGAATTGTTTATTCCTGGAGAATGTGTTTGTATACTCCGCCCTAAAGGTGTTAAAGAAGATTTTTCTACTTTTATGTCGGGGTTTTAGAAGACTTTAATATACAAATACCTTTTTCTGATTTTGAAGTGGACATGCTAAAAACTGTGAACATAGCTCCCTCTCAACTTCGTCCCAATAGTTGGGGTTTCATACATTCATTTGAACGGGTTTGTAAGGTCTTAGACATCACCCCTACAATTGGTATGTTTTTCTCTTTCTTTGAAGTGAAAGGTGTCGACAACTGTAGTTAGATACAAATCAGTGGGATTCCCGGGCGGAGTTTCCTCCATGCGTATACTTCTAATTATAAAAACTATAAGAATCGCTTCTTAAGGGTAAATAGTGGACCGAGGTGTCCACAAGTGTTGTACTCTTTGGATAGCCAGCCTCATTTCCCTTTTACTGGGCCGAGAACCCATTGTCGGTCACAGGTTTCAACTGTTAGAAACTGAGTGATTTGGAAACTAAATCTTTGATTGTTCTTGATTCCTTCCATATGATGAAGGTTAAGGAATTACTACCTATAAGTGATGAGCAACTACTCGCCTTCCTGGGTAATTTCCCACTTATTCATTTGTTCGTATCTTTAATTATTCTCGTTCTAACGTTTATGATTTTTTCTACAGATACCATGACTAAATAGTCAGTAGCTGAACAGAAAAAATTGATGTTGGAGGCTCGTGCTGCCCGGAGAGGATCCAGAGGGGTTGCCTCCTCCATGTCGGATATGGCCGGGTTGGAAATCCGCCAACCAAAACGGACCCGGGGTGCTAGTGCAAAGGCGACCCCAAGTAAAAACGAACCTCAACCTTCTGCTCCTCCAGCCCATGAAGAAGCTTCACAACGTGCTCCCAAGAGGTTAAAAACCCTCATGACTGATGAAGTTTGTCAGGCCGACATGGAGATTAATTCTCTTATGCGAGTTCCCGGGGAGAATGTTGCGTCTGGGAGTTTAAATTCTGGTCCAACAACTTTGATGGGCTTAGGTTTCTGTACGACCATCTTAATGCCACTGAGGACGTTAACAAAGTAAAATCTATTGATCGACAGAAGATTGCGTAGAATATTAACTCTTACCTTATGCAGTGTGTTGTTCTTGCTAGGGGTCCGTTTGAATCTAGTGACGACTATGAGTCGGAGAAACTTAAGCTGAAGGAAGAGGTTGCCCAACTACAAGAAGCCCTCAAGGATCAATCAGAAAAGCTTTCAAGTTTAGAGAAAAACCTGGATGAGGAGAAGAATAGCAAAGAGACTCTTGAATCTGAACATAAGTCGGCTTTGCCTAAGGTTGCTGAGGAGCTGAGGCAGGTCAAAGTCTCTCATCAAGAGCTTTCAGTTTCTAATACCGAGCTCACTGAGTCTCTTAAGAAGGCTCAGATTGAAGTTTTCTCCGCTAGTGACGAGGCCTTTGATAGGGCAAAAGAGCAAGTTTTGTGTCTCCATCCCGGGATGGATCTGTCTGAGGTCGACTATTTCAAGGTGGTGCAGGATGGCCGCCTTATAGATCTGGACGAGCTTGAAAAGAATAATCTGGAGAAGACTCCTGCTCCTGTCAATGGTGGGAATGAGACCCAGATAATGTTGGCACTGATGGCACCTCAGTTTAAATGATTGTGAAATTCGTCTTGTATTAGTTAGTCATCCTTCTGGATGCATTTTAATGTATTTTGGCAAGGTTGTGTGGTGTTGTCCCCCCTTATGCTTATGAATTTTCAGCCTCCGGGCTTTACAATGTATACTTTTTTGGCCCCTCTGAGGCTTTTATTTATGTCACTGTTGTTTATCATGTTTTTTTCCTTGCAAAATAATCCCGTACATATATCCAACCCCTCAGACACTAAGTTAGAATAACTTAGGGTGTCCGATTATAGATTGTCGGGTATTACTTTTGCTTTCGCTTTTCCTTGATTTTCATGACCTTTCAAGTAGCTTACTATGAGGCCAATTATAAAGGGGCCTTTAGTTATCTTGTGTATAGTCTTCATACTTTTGAGAGTTATAGACTCTTGTAGGCATAGGCGCCGATTATGGTATGTACCCGGGCGTCCTTTCTACAGAGATTTGCCCTTTTCTTATTGACAGTTTGCCGTGTATGCCTTTTTACTTACAAGCCCCAAGTATCTTTTGAGATGTTTCATCATCTTTATGTTAGATTGTCCGACTCTTGTGTACGGAGCTACTTAGACATGTTTGTTCAACCCGTGTACGCGGAGCGTCTGTGGGCGACCTATGTAAGCGGAGCAAGTCTACACGTTTATAGGAGTTTTATCAACCCGTTTATGGGCGACCTATGTACACAGAGCAAGTCGACACGTTTATAGGAGTTTTATCAACCCGTTTATGGGAGACCTATGTACGCGGAGCAAGTCGACACGTTTATAGGAGTTTTATCAACCCGTTTATGGGCACCTATGTACGCGGAGTAAGTCGACACGTTTATAGGAGTTTTATCAACCCGTTTATAGGCGACCTATGTACGCGGAGCAAGTCGACACATTTATAGGAGTTTTATCAACTTGTTTATGGGCGACCTATGTACACGGAGCAAGTCGACACGTTTATAGGAGTTTTAACAACCCGTTTATGGGCGATCTATGTACGCGGAGTAAGTTGACACATTTATAGGAGTTTTATCCGAGTTATAACTCATCGTCTCCAGCCGAATACCTATAAGCAAGACATAATATTTTTTAAGTTCAGGTGCCTCATTAAAAACCCTTGCAAGGGCAAGGGAAAAGAGTGCAACCTGGATCTTTTATTATTAGATTACATAAGATTAAGCTGAAGTACAACCTAAGATTGGATACATTCCATGTCCTAGGCATTTCTATTCCTTCTAATGTTTCTAACTTATATGCTCCGTTGTTTAGCTTTTGAACTACCCTGAACGGGCCTTCCCAATTGGGGGCGAGCTTTCCTTTATTTTTTGGGTCTGTGATTTTCTTCATGACTAGGTCGCCTTCTTGGAACTCCCTCAGTCGGACTTTTAGGTTGTACCTTCTTGCCAACCTCTGTTTTGCAGCAGCTTCTCTAATTCTTGCTATCTCTCTGACTTCATCTATCTGATCAGCCGAGATGTTCAAATTCTCCATGTTGGTATTTTCATCAACGTGTTCTCGTCTCCAAGTCAGAGTGTTGATTTCCACCGGTATCATTGCATCAGCTCCATACACCATCCTGAAGGGTGTTTCATTAGTGGTAGAATGTGGTGTTGTGTGGTATGACCATAAGCTCTATGGCAAGTACTCAGCCCACTGTTAGCTCCTAATTTTGACGCTACATGATTTCAAACAATTTGGCTTTAAGGGAAGGTATTCTTTAAGATAATAAGCTAAAAAAAAGAAGGCTTCGACTAGAAGGTCTTCGACCATGTTTGTTGAAAGCCTGAGTCGAATGGAAGGATTTCAAGACTTCAAATATTTCTAAGTTCAAAGAGTCAATTCGACAGGATGAAACTGATATGAATAATGCGCTGTAGTTACAACTAGATAATGGAGGGAAGTTTTACTATTTGAATTTGAAAAGAGGACAGGTGGCGAAGATCCAGAAGTTGAAGACATGCAAAGTGCCAAGTGGCGTGATCTAGGAGTAAAACCGTCAAATGGTGGTTACTTTAGAGTATTATAAATAGGTTAGTCCTAGAGTTAGAATAGTGTGAAAAAAATCATATTTGTACAAGTAACTCTATATTCACTCAAAGTATCCAGTGTGTCGAGAAACAAGTGAAGTGAGAATGTACATGATTGTAATCACCATCATCCTTTATTGCAATGCAATTTACTTTGAAGTTTCTGTTTCAGATTCTTTACTTTGAAATCTTTTTTTACAAACTTTTACCTTTCAAGCCAATTACATTACCAAGTCTTTACTTTGAAGTTTACATTTAAAAAGCCTTTATTTTCAAGCATTTATCTTTCTGTATTTTCAGATCTTTACGCATTCCTTTCCAGCATTTAATTCCAGTTTTATCAAACCTTTACATTCAGCCTTTTCTCTCTTTTGATGTATTGTTCGACTTAGTTGTTTCTTTGATCTTCATCGTTGTCCTTTACACTTCAAACACCCCTTTATTATATGCATTGTCGAAAGGCATACTTTACCAAATCGTGAAATATTCTAAATACACATACAACACATGTCCTAGGATCAATCTGATCGATCCTGTAAGTTACTAGAACTTTATTGTTTTAGAAGATCAGCGGTTGTTTACCAATTTTCAAGGTAAACAAATTGGCACGCCCAGTGGGACAATGCTAAACGTGGATTTGGAAGTTTGTAATTTTTAAATAACCGCCAAAAGGAAGTTTTATAACTGCCTTCGTAAGTATTTTTGTTTCATTGGTCGAGATAGTGGCAAACTATTGTATGCACTTGAGAAGTGGAAAGGTAGCCAATTCAAACGAATATAGACCAAAGAGAAGAAACGTGAGGAGAATGGCATCTGGCCAAGGAAATTTGAATCCCAGTTCTATTGGGACTAATACTCATCCAAGCAGTTCAAGTATTCAGAACAGCACCATCAATCCTCAAGAATTACCAAGAAGTATTGTGGCACCAACTCTAGTTCCTTCGACAGGAGGGTCAACAGTGTTAACCATGGTGACAGAGCCAGTGTCTTCGACAGCGGGACCTGGGGCGACATACGTGAGGCCTTACACTCAGCCAGTCTTAGAATACATTGGCCCATCAGTGACAAATCCTCAGACTCTGCCAGGAGGAGGTTCGACGTACAGGCAGTTTCCTCCCCCAGGATTTTCATAGTCTTTGCCTAGGAACCCAATCTATGGCATGCCAACGGCAATGATGCAGAATCTGCGTACTGCACCCCCAGTATATTCAGAAAATGTGATATCTTCCCCTTTGCAGGAGTTAAGTTCTGGAATTAACATGGGTCGAAACAGCCAGTCCATAGGTTTGGGATATTCTGCCCAAGGGCCCAACTTAACAAATGAGTCTGCAACATATTTGAGGCAACAGATGGATGAGAGCAACATGCAAATGGTACATACTTTGTCTCAAACGATGGGAGAGATTTTCCAGCCATTGATCCAGAATACTACTCAAACCAATCAAATGATGACAACCCAGATGGCACGAATAACAGAGTTCATGGGAATGCCAGCTCCTGTTCAACACCAAACTCAAGGAGTCGAGATGAGGGAGAATGCTCAACAAGTGAACCCAGTGAATCCAGGGTTGGTCGAACCACATAGGGAGGAGCCTCCTATAAATAAAATACCAATACTTGAAGAGGAGGAACCAAGGATGGTGCTAGTGAACAGAAATCAAGACGCTGATCGTGTGGTGAATCAGGTTCGACGCAACAATGTAGCAGCAAAGAACAATTTGGCAGCCTTGGTCGAAAGAATAATGGCTCGAAATGGCCTGAATATGGGTTTTTCTAGGCCAAACTTTACTTCGCCTATAGTAGACTATATACTTCAAGCTGAAATGCCTCCCATGACGAAAGTACCAAAGTTTACTAAGTTCTCAGGAGATACTACAGAATCTACCGTCGAACATGTGGCACGCTACCTGATCGAAGCTGGTGAGATTGCGAATGATGAGAGTCTGAGAGTGAAGTATTTCCCAAGTTCCCTCACTAAAAATGCGTTCACGTGGTTCACTACGTTACCATCTGGTTCGATTTGTAATTGGACCCAGTTAGAACGTTTGTTCCATGAGCAATTTTATATGGGTCAGACGAAAATTAGTTTGAAAGAATTGGCTAGTGTGAAACGAAAGTTCAATGAGCTAATAGATGATTACTTGAATAGGTTTCGACTACTCAAGGCTAGATGCTTTACACAAGTTCCTGAGCATGAGCTTGTCAAAATGGCCGCTGGTGGCCTTGATTACTCTATCAGGAAAAAACTGGACACCCAGTATTTAAGGGATATGGCCCAGTTGGCTGACAGAGTTCGACAGCTAGAGCGTCTCAAAGATGAGAAAGCTAGGGTGAATAAGAACAATAAGGTAGCTTACGTCGAATACCAGGAGGGCATCGAAGAACTGTATGATGAGTCCGTTAGGTTCGACGAAAATGAGATAGACCTTGCTGAACTTAAGAAGGGCCCTCCTTATTCTTGTAAATTATTAGTTCCTTCGAATGGAAAAAACCTTGTCGAAACCGAAAAGAATGATAGGTTCCCAAATAAAACATTTCAACATCACTAAATGTGATGAAATTTTTGATTTGTTAGTTAAGGATGGTCAAATATTGGTGCCTCCTGGTGCTAAAATGCCACCTTTAGAGCAAAGAAAAAAGAGAGGTTTTTGTAAATACCATAATTACTTGGGTCATAAGACGTCTCAATGTTTTCTTTTCAGGGATTTGGTGCAGAACGCTATTCATGAGGGAAGGCTCAAATTTGGGGAGAAGACTAAGACCCAGATGAAGATTGATACCAACCCCCTTGAAGTAGATGAAGCAAATTATGCAGAGCCTGAGGAGGTCAACATGGTCGAACTGGTTGAATTATCTGATAGCAGTTCAGATAGTGTTAGGACCAACGAAGCTCTTGGCGGAAATGCCACGGTGGTGGAGGTTACTGAGGACCTTACCAATGATGTTGTGTTTATTAGAGAGGCTGAAGAAATGGATGGCTATCAGCTTGAGCATTTGATATGTATGGCTGCTGAACATTACTTTAGCACCTCTTCTGAAGTTCAAAGGTTCGACACTGAAACTATAGTCGAGACCCATGCTGAAGTTGAAGCACCAAAATTGCAGATGGTGACAAGAGAGATTGCTGATCATTTTATACAGATGGACGAGGCTGCTGAAAGCCTTGATATTGACTTTTCCAAAATGCGTTTAAAAGATAAAGTCAACATAAACATGGTCGAAGTTACTGACAGACAGGCCATGGATATTGATGAACAAGAGGACTGCGACAAACTGGCTTATCCCAGAGAAGATGAAACCATCATTGATTTTCTCCACAGGTGCCAGGGGAAGAACTCTGAAGTCATGTTGTGCCCTCGATGCAGTGCTATCTTCGACAAAGAAGCTGCTCATGGCCTCCAAGCAGGGAAAGAGGCCAAATCTGGACGTGAGAAGAGAGTTGCTCAATAGCCAGGGCGTTTCGACCCAAGGAAAGCTACTCAAAAACAATATGGCCCAAGGCCACAAATTCCAAGGGCCAAGCAAGCTACTTTTAAGCCCAGCGGCAAAGTACCAACTGGAAGGTGGGTTAAACCCGTCGAAGCAGCAGGAAAAGGGAAGCAAAGATGGAAAAGTTTCGATGTGGCTAGAGGTTCTTCAATTGAGTATAGGAAAGAATTCAAGTCCTCAAACAAAGCCGCCTATGTTTCTGAGAGTTACAAAGGAAAAAATCCCATGTCTAGGTCCCAGTGGAGGAGAGAACAGAGGCAAAGGAAGGCTCTAAGGGAAGCTCAGGATAAAGATTCGACGGAGACCAGAACTAATGTCCTGCCAGCTGGCAATAAAGGTGTTGACATGAGAACAACAAACCAGCTACCGGTGGGTCGAAAGCTGTTTACTTCCAAGAAGGAAGGAGCTGAGAAATTTGCGGTCGAAACAGTTGAAGACGAAGCGTTGACCCACAATTTTGATTCAGACTCTGATGCTTCTTTAAACATCATTGTCAACGTAGTGTCAGTAATGCCGAGGGAATATGACAGAGTGAATGAAGTGGAAAACTTAGATGCCAACGCTGAGGCAAAAATGGCAGCACATCAACCTGTGTGCTATTATGTAATGAATAATGGCTGTGTCGAAGAACAGAACGCTTTCTTTGAGCGACCAACTGAAGCCATGAAGGGACACTTGAAGCCTCTGTATATTACAGGGAAAGTAGAGAACGTGGCTGTTATTAAGATCTTGGTGGATTGTGGGGCTACTGTCAATTTAATGCCACATTTTCTGCTAAGTAAAATTGGTAAATTCGACACTGATCTTAAACCCCACAACATGGTCCTCTCTAACTATGAAGGGAAGATTGGGACCATTCTAGGTGTCTTACAGGTTGACTTGACTGTGGGTACAGTGGCAAGACCCACCTTGTTTATGGTGGTCGAAAGAAAAGCTGACTACAACCTTTTGCTAGGAAGGGAATGGATCCATGGCATTGGGGCAGTACCTTCATCAATGCATCAACGCATAACAATCTGGAGGCCTGATGGAATAGTAGAAAACATTGAAGCTGATCAAGGCTACTTTAAGGCGCCTGTTAATCATGTTGATGGTACTGAGTTCGACAAAAATTTGGCGCATATTGCGCCTTGTACTCCAGCAGAATTTGATCTCACCCTAGATGACCACGCATTCTGCTCATTACACTTGCACCCACTGGAGGGGTTTCGATGGGACAAAGAGGTCGTAAGAGAAGAAGGCAATGTCCCATACTATGGGCTGCCTGAGGTTGGCCCCACAGGCCGGGGAAGTGAATTCAGTAACAATGACTGAATTCGACGCACTACAAAGAATTTCGGGCTATGTGGCCGAATCTAAGTTACAAGCGGCCTTAGAGGCTGCACACAATCACATGGCTGTCGAAGCCAAAACTCAAATTTGTGAAGTAGGCCCTGGTAAGGAGTTGAACCTGAGCCACCTGATGGGCCTCAAATTAAAGACCAAAATCAAAGGCTTGATGTTGTTTATGATAATGAGCCTTTAGGTTTTGAAAAGGATTGACTGTCAGATAATATTAAAATGTTGGCGCAAGATCCTTTGGAAGAAATTGACTTGGGTGAAGGGGGAGTAAAAAGGCCTACTTATATTAGCGCTAGTCTCGACCCACTACTCAAATTCGAAATGGTCCAGCTGTTGAAGGAATTCAAGGATTGCTTCGCTTGGGACTATGATGAAATGCCCGGTTTGAGGAGAGAGCTTGTTGAACATAAGTTGCCAATCATACCTGGGAAAAAGCCAGTCAAGCAAAATCCAAGACGGTTTGCCCCAACAATCCTTTCCAAGATCAAAGAGGAAATTAAAAGGCTACTTAGATGCAAGTTCATCCATACAGCTAGGTATGTCGAATGGCTAGCTAATATTGTACCAGTCATTAAAAAGAA
This sequence comes from Lathyrus tuberosus, assembly GCA_022829125.1. Lineage (NCBI taxonomy): Eukaryota > Viridiplantae > Streptophyta > Magnoliopsida > Fabales > Fabaceae > Lathyrus > Lathyrus tuberosus. The sequence goes on along the minus strand of JALAZF010000101.1, from coordinate 3,530,355 downwards.
TGGTTCTTTAAGGGTTTGTATAGATTTTAGAGATCTAAATTCTGCAACCCCTAAAGACGAATATTCTATGCATGTGGCAGAAATGCTGATTGATGTTGTTGCAAGACATGAATACTTGAGCATGTTGGATGGTTATTCTGGTTATAACCAAATATTCATTGTCGAGGAAGATGTCCCAAAAACTGCTTTTCGATGTCCAGGGGCATTAGGCACTTATGAATGGGTAGTCATGCCTTTTGGTCTAAAAAATGCTGGGGCAACTTACCAGAGAGCAATGAATTCGATCTTTCATGATTTTATTGAGACTTTTATGCAAATATATATTGATGATATTGTTGTTAAGTCCTTTTCAGGAGAAGATCATATAAGCCATCTTCGACATTCCTTTGAAAGGATGAGAAAGCATGGTCTGAAAATGAATCCTCTCAAATGTGCTTTTTGTGTGCATGCAGGGGATTTCTTAGGTTTTGTGGTCCACAAGAAGGGGATCAAAATTAACCAGAATAAAACCAAAGCCATTATGGAAGCAAAAACGCCATCAACAAAGAAGGAATTGCAGTCTCTCTTGGGCAAAATAAATTTCTTGAGGAGATTTATATGTAACTTAAGTGGGAAAACGCAAGCCTTTTCACCATTGCTTCGAGCTAGCAAGGATGGGTTCGACTGGGGGCAAGATCAACGGGAAGCCTTCGACAAGATCAAAGAGTACCTGAGTCACCCCCTATTCTCTCACCACCTCGTGGCAATAAGTGTATGAGATTGTACATAGCTGCGTCAGATAGAACTTTAGGGAGCATGTTAGCTCAAGAGGATGATGATGGTGTCGAAAGAGTCGTTTATTACCTTAGTAGAGTTTTAAATGATGCAGAAACTAGATATAACATGATTGAAAAATTGTGTTTATGTTTGTATTATTCTTGTACCAAATTGAAGCATTATATAAAACCAGTTGATGTTTATGTTTCTTCTCGTTATGACGTTATTAAACATATGTTGTCCAAACCTATTTTGCATAGTCGAATTGGAAAATGGGCATTAGCATTAACTGAATATTCTTTAACTTATAAGCCTTTAAAAGCTGTTAAAGGACAAATAGCGGCATACTTTATAGCTGACCATTCTACAAATGAGACCCCCCTGAACTATCTTGACGTGGAACCTTGGAAGTTATATTTCGACGGGTCGAGCCACAAAGATGGGACAGGCATAGGAGTACTTGTTATTTCTCCTAATAAAATTCCAACAACACTTAAGTATAAAATCGAAGGCCGTTTTTCTAACAATGAAGCTGAATATGAAGCTTTAATTGCTGGACTTGAAGTATTGTTGGAATTGGGGGAAACTCATGTCAAAATAATGGGAGATTCAAAACTGGTCATAAAACAAGTGACCAAAGAGTACAAGTGCATAAAAGAAAACTTGATTATGTACTTTGTAGTTGTGAATCGACTGTTGAAAAAATTCGACGCAGTTAGTTTTCGACACATCCCTAGACTGGAAAACCATGTAGCTAATGACTTGGCTTAGATTGCATCAGGGTATAAAGTATCGAAAGACAAATTACAAGATGCAATCGAAGTCGAAGTCAGAGGAAGGGTGGTGTCAGTAGGATTAGCCCCATTAGATTTGGAAGAAACTAAGCTTGGATATGTTGATGAAGACAATTTTGCAATTTTGGCAGTTGATAGTATAACTGACAAGGATTGGAGGAAACCTATAATGGATTACCTGAAAAAACCAATAACTTCGACAGAAAGGAAAATCAAGTATCGAGCTTTAAGTTATGTCTTGTTGGGTAATGAATTATTCAAAAAGACTCCTGAGGGAGTATTGCTTAAGTGCCTCAGTGAGGCAGAAGCATACTTAGCCCTTTCGACTGTCCATAGTGGGGCATGTGGGGCACATCAAGTAGGCCATAAAATGAAATGGTTGTTGTTTCGACAAGGCATGTATTGGCCTACCATGTTAAAAGATTGTATGGAATTTGCTAAAGGTTGTCAGGAATGTTAAGTTCACGCTGGCATTCAACATGTCCCTGCAAGTGAATTACACTCTATAGTGAAACCTTGTCCTTTTAGAGGATGGGCTTTGGATTTGGTCGGAGAGATTCGACCAGCATCATCTAAAAATCATAAGTACATTTTGGTGGGTATTGATTATTTTACCAAATGGGTCGAAGCTATCCCATTACCAAATGTTGATCAAGAAGATGTGATTGAATTTATCCAGAAGCACGTCATCTATAGGTTTGTAATCCTAAAGACAATTACAACAGACCAAGGATCAGTCTTCACTGGTCGAAAAATGCAAGAGTTTTCTAAAGAAATGGGATTCAAGCTTGTAACGTCCACACCTTATTATGCTCAAGCTAATGGCCAAGTCGAAGCAGCAAATAAAGTAGTTATTGGGTTGATAAAAAAGCATGTGGGAAAAAAGCCAAGAAATTAGCACAGGACATTGGACCAAATACTCTGTGCATGTCGAACGTCCCCTAAAGAAGCAACTAATACTACCCCATTTCGACTGACTTTTGGTCATGATGCAGTTCTGCCTGTGGAAATTTATCTTCAATCAATAAGGATTCAAAGGCATCATGAGATTCCATCTGAATCTTATTGGAATATGATGCTTGATGAATTAGTAGACTTAGATGAAGAAAGGCTCCATGCATTAGAGTTGCTGAAAAGGCAAAAGAAAAGGGTGGAGAAGTCTTATAACAAAAAGGTCAAGATTAAAACCTTTTCAGCTGGAGATCTAGTGTGGAAAGTGATCTTACCTATGGATTAAAAGACCAGAACTTTGGGGAAGTGGTCTCCTAAGTGGGAAGGTCCTTTTCAAATTATTAAGGTGTTTAGTAATAATGCTTATGATATTCAAGAGATGGAGGGTGATCTAAGAGTTTTAAGGGTAAATGGGAAATATTTGAAAAAATATAAGCCTATTTTACAAGAAATTCATATTAAAACGTAAGTTTCGTTCAGACTACAAAAGCCAAAATAGGCCATGTGGGGCCAAAATGGCATACAAAAAAAAACAATTACAATAACATGAAACCCAGGAGAAAGATCATTCATAGTCCCTCCAATTAATAGAGTTGAGGAAGGCGACATAATATTCGTCAGCTTCATCATCAGAGTTTAGTGCTTTGGAATGTCCTTTCTTGGGGACCCTCATCTTGGTTTCTCTCATCTTGGCGCGAGATGTTGCTCCAGTTGAAGTGTTATTGAGGCCAGTAGTTGTTGCCTCAACTTTCTTTGTCTCTCCAGCCACCTTCTTGGTCATTGTCTTCTTTGAGGAAGTACTCATGCTTGCTGTAGTGGGTGCAAAATATCCCAAGTGGGAAGAGGGCTTTATAGGGGCAAGGCTTTGTAAGGATTGGCAAGTCAACGATGGAAATACGTGAAATGACCCTTGGGAATAGACCCTAGGGTTGCGCTATTAATATTCCTTTATGGAATAGAAACTTGTGCCGTTGGAACACTAAGCTGTTAAAAGCTGCGCTATTTTCATGATTTCCAAGAAAAGGGGTAGAATACTTTAATTACTCAGTTAGCAAAGTTTAAGAGAAAATTTTTGCAAGGCGAAGAGTTAATAGTAAAACAGAAGGAGTTAGACAAAGGCCATAGGGCATTAAGATTGTCTGTACATGGGGCCTTAAAAGGGCCACAAAACATGATGAACAAAAGTGGAACTACAAACAAGAAATCATATGACAATCAGAAAGGGAGCTTCGACTTTAACTCAAGGAAGTTGACCTTGTGATTCTGAAGGCGTTTCTCACATAGAGCTTTGTTGAGTTTGGCTGTTGAAAGTTCTTTTTCAAGCATTTGGGCCTTGTCAAGGAAGTCTATGGTGCGCCTCAGCTCTCTGGCCATTTCAGTGTCGTCGAGCTCTCTCAGCTCAAGGTTGCACTTTTCAGCATTAGAAATCTTGTTCTGCAGCTCTTCAATTTGCTGCTTCCAGTCATCAATGTTCTTTTGGTTCGACTCCACTTCTGCATGCCTTTTCTGTTGTTCAGTCTCTAGACTTTCGACCATAGCTTCTGATGCATGTGCTTCATCCCAAGCTGAAGCTTCCAATCCAGTTGTGATTTCAATGTTGTCTTGGATCTTGGGAAGGAGTTTGAAGTCCTCAGACATTTGATTTACTAGAGCAGTTAGCTCCACAAGGAATTCAGAAACATCTTTACCAAGGGTCGAAAGGTCCAGTTTTTGGAGGTTATCTTTCAGAAAGAAAGGAGCAGTTCGATCTGAAAGTAAGACATTGTGGATGTCTCCCTTGAAGAATTTGTCCTTGATTTTTTGAAGGATAGGGCTGGCAAAATCATCTGGAGCTGGACCCCCAGAGCTGGTCGAAGTGCTGAGGCTGGTACCTGAAGAGCTGTACTTCTTCCCAAGTATCATCCTGGCATACTCTCGAGGATTCGACCATTTGAGGGCAGTCAAGGGGTCTCCTGTGGGGGGTCCTCTAGCAGTCGAAGTGACTGTAGGTCTAGGAGTTAGATTGTTGGCAGGACCCGGTTCAGACACAGGTGTGTGGGCTTGATCTTGCTCAGTCTTTTCCCTCTCTTCTTCTTGTTCTTCATCTTCTTCGACTTCCTCCTCTTCTGCTTTAGTGGCCCTTCCTTCTATGTCCACATCAATAGTCTCTGTTTGGTCGAGAGGTTGTTGATGAGAAACATCATCTTCTTCACGATCAGAGCCATCGGTCTGGGATTGTTGAGTATTGGTCCTGGCAGGAGAATTCTTGTTTGTTTCATCTGCTTCAGGAGGAGGAACTGTAAGAGGGATAGGTTGGTTAATTTCGCTGATTGAACTATATCCAGAACCAAGGTCAGAGGTAGGGTGATAAGTTGGATCACCTTGGCTATTCAGCAGAGTTGTTGTAAAGCTGAAGGAAGGTTGTGGTGGGTTAGAACCACCTACATCAGCCTGAAAAAACCACAAGTAAAGGGAATAAGATTGGGAGAAATCTGAGTAGGGAATCCAAATACTAAATGAAGATAGTACGCATACCTGTACAGCCGCATCAGGACTAGAGTTCGCACTCTCAGGATCGCCAGCAGTCGTTTTCGACCTAACCCTGGAGAGTTGTTTCGTGACACCACTACCAGCAGGTGTCTTCTCAAGGATTCTTGCCGCCTTTGAGGGGGATTGGGTGGTAGTTCCAGAAGCTTTGACAAGCTTCCTTTTCTTCTTAACTACTATCTCCTCAGGGGACTCATCATCAGTATCTAGAGGAACAACTGCTGGAGCACCTTTCTTGCCCTTTTTTGAAGGCGTTGGGGGTTTTCGAGCAGCCTAAAAGGTGATGCAAATGTTAGAAGGTTGGTTACACAAAAAGGCTTAGCCAAGGGATACAAAGTACCTTTGTGCATTTAGTGTCCTTTTCGACCTTCGCAGCACCCTTCGATGAGCTAATCTTCCTGGCCATGGCTGAAAGACGGACGATTATTACAAGGTTAATAATTGAGTGGTTAGTTAAAAAATCACAAATCAAGGGCCTTAAACCTTCATATATTTCGGATTTGACACGGACATCCTCGACCCCTATATGAAGGTGTCCTTTGAAACTGTCCAGCGTATGCTTAGTTGCAACCACCTATTGGGCTTTCGGCTGAGACTGCTGTCGAAGGAGTTTTAAGTGCTCACCACAGACAAACCAGTCTGGAAATGTGGGGGGGGGGGCAAGTGCCACTCCAAAATCAGCGTTAGGTAGTCGAGGGAACTTTGGAGGAAAGAGTTCAAAAGCTACCTTATAACGTTTCTCAAGAGGAACGTTTGAAGGGATTTTCAACTGATCCATTTTTTGTAGAAATTTCTCCTTCAAAGTGACAGCAGCCTCACGAACGGTTTGACTAATATCATCTGGTCGGTAGACAGTTTCAAAGTACTTTTGAAAGGCTTGAATTTCATTGACATGAATGAACTTACTCTTCTTGGTCTTCTCCTGCACATCAAGAAAAGCTTGGTCAAGTAAGGAAGAGAAAGTAGCAACATCAAGAAATTGCTCATTGTAGTACTTCGACCACCAGTTATGGAAGGGTTTGGTACACAAGAATGTGGGCTGAAAGAACACAGGGGAAAGGGTTGCTTTCCTAGCGTTCCACCGGTCGAAAGTAACTGCAGCAGTTCCTTCATCAAAACTGGCAGTGTGAAGGACCACATGGCTTTTCTTCCCATATAGACACTTGGGGAAAATCTGAGCCAACCCAAACTGTTGAGAGACAAGATTTGGTTGGTAAGCAATTAAGGCTGCCATGTCTCTTCCAAGATTCAGCCTTTCAACGATAAATCTAGGAATAAAAAAGGCTTCCCAGATTGAAACAAATTCGGCGTCAAGTTTGGTGGATGAATCAGGGAATGGCCTTGTGAACCACTCAGGTCCACATTTTCTCTCAGCAAAGGGAGCCATACTAGGTGTGAACTCATGCCTTTTTGCAAACATCATAATATAGCTGGAGAAGGCTCTCTTGAGAGTTTCCCCATCGTCATTGGGCGTGAGTTTCACCAGGTGGGTACCTTCGACCCCTCCTCTCTTTGATTTCAGTAGAATCCTCATCGACCTGCCCTTTCCTGGGAAGGCTAGCTTCAAAAGTTGCATTGAGCCACAACTGAAGTAGCCATAGAGGGCCATTCAAGTGAACAGTACCTTGGGCCTCCAAGTCTTTGAGTCGAGCCGCCCCTTCGCTGAGAGACTCGTAGAGGTTCGCCAGAATCAACCCACTAAGGCAAACTCCTCTATTGTTGTGAAGTTGGTTGGCCAGAGTGAGATACTTCTTGGCCACCTGTAGGGATTTTGAACAAAATACATACCTCGACAGCCATACGGTGAGGAATGCAATGTGTTCCTTATCAGTGATTTCTGCAGTATCACGTTTGTGGTAGTTGATGAAGTAGGTATATGTGAGCTTGGAGTCAGAGATCCCTATGGTATCCTCTGCATCAGTATCAGGATCGTATGAAATGCCATCGGGTCGAAGACCTGTAATGGCAGCAAGGTCGAAGAGTGTGGGAGTAACCATCCCACAAGGAAAATAAAAGGTGTAGTGGGTACTATCCCAGAAGTAAAGTGATGCTGCCAGCAAGTTCAAACAATAAGGGATGTTAGTCTTCGACAGCATAAGCAGATCATAGATCCCAATGGTTTTCCAGTGATAAGCTTTGACCCTTTCCATTCTGGTCATCCAAAGGTCAAAATCCTTTAAAGGGTTGACAGCTCTTACTAGTCTCGTACCATCATGAAGGTACCTCAGATCCATTTTCGTCAAAGTGGGTGTATCAGGGGAGGATCCATCCTCATTAGGTTTGCTTTTTTGCCCTAAAGGTCTAGATTTACGGTAAGAAGGAAAGAACTCGGCCAGTTTTTCATTGGTGGGTTTAACATCAGCTAGGGGGCCACCTAAAGCATAGGGTTTATCGGAGACAAGGAGAGGGATTATTACCTGAGATTCGTAAATGCTCCTTGCTTCTTCCAGAAGAGGTTCTGGCATGAACTGTTGGTTCTTTACCACCTTTGGTCCGGGGATGTTTGAAAATGGCGGGAGAGTTTGCTTGAACGGGGTGGTCTTACCTTTTTGGTTTTTTGTTTCTTGGTGAATGGGTTGTGAAGACGCCATTGTTGGGAGTTGAAGAGAAAAGTGAGAGTGCGTTCTGGGGTTTCTTGAGAGAGTTTAGAGAACAAGAAAATAAGTTGAAAGAAAGTCTGAGAATGCAAAGAGTTTCAAGTTGGAAGAAAAGGGTACTTATAGGCGTTTGGAAGGTGAGGGGACTATGAATCCACCGTTAAAATGGATACGATAGTGGGACGCGTGTCCTCTTTTGAGATCGTTGGATGGTGGTGGTTAAGGGCAGACTGTAAATGCTTAATCCCAAGAAAAGTGATGATGAAAACTGTTCGCAAATACGGCTGAAGAGACGTTTGAAGATTTGCCATCATGACATGACGTCATAAGCATGGTTGAAAGAAACTGAATAGTTTCTAAATCGTGGGTTGGTCAGTTAGGACCATGTTTTCCATAATCGAATGAGCAGGCGTCGAAAATCATGTTATAAAAAATGACCTTCCTACCAACACTGGCGAAAGGACATTTTTGGGGGGCAATTTGTTAGCTTCTAATTTCGACGCTACATGATTTCAAACAATTTGGCTTTAAGGGAAGGTATTCTTTAAGATAATAAGCTAAAAAAAGAAGAAGAAGGCTTCGACTAGAAGGTCTTCGACCATGTTTGTTGAAAGCCTGAGTCGAATGGCAGGATTTCAAGACTTCAAATATTTCTAAGTTCAAAGAGTCAATTCGACAGGATGAAACTGATATGAATAATGCGCTGCAGTTACAACTAGATAGTGGAGGGAAGTTTTACTATTTGAATTTGAAAAGAGGTCAGGTGGCGAAGATCCAGAAGTTGAAGACATGCAAAGTGCCAAGTGGCGTGATCTAGGAGTAAAACCGTCAAATGGTGGTTACTTTAGAGTATTATAAATAGGTTAGTCCTAGAGTTAGAATAGTGTGAAAAAAATCATATTTGTACAAGTAACTCTATATTCACTCAAAGTATCCAGTGTGTCGAGAAACAAGTGAAGTGAGAATGTACGTGATTGTAATCACCATCATCCTTTATTGCAATGCAATTTACTTTGAAGTTTCTGTTTCAGATTCTTTACTTTGAAATCTTTTTTTACAAACTTTTACCTTTCAAGTCAATTACATTACCAAGTCTTTACTTTTAAGTTTAAATTTAAAAAGCCTTTATTTTCAAGCATTTATCTTTCTGTATTTTCAGATCTTTACGCATTCCTTTCCAGCATTTAATTCCAGTTTTATCAAACCTTTACATTCAGCCTTTTCTCTCTTTTTATGTATTGTTTGACTTAGTTGTTTCTTTGATCTTCATCGTTGTCCTTTACACTTCAAACACCCCTTTTTTATATGCATTGTCGAAAGGCATACTTTACCAAATAGTGAAATATTCTAAATACACATACAACACATGTCCTAGGATCAATCTGATTGATCCTATAAGTTACTAGAACTTTATTGTTTTAGAAGATCAGCGGTTATTTACCAATTTTCAAGGTAAACACCCACATTCCTTTTGCTTCCTCTAACTTCTTTTTTATTTCGCCTAAGATAACCTTGTTGGCGACTTATGCTTGGCAGTTGGTTTGTGGATGTTCTACCGATGTGAACATGTTCTGTATTCCATAATCCTTACAAAAGTCTACAATTGAAGTGCTTGCAAATTGAGCCCCGTTGTTTGAGACTATGACTCCTGGAAAACTAAATCGACATATGATGTTCCTCCAATAAAACTTGCGGATCTTCTCGGCAGAGATCTCTAGCGTGCGATTTTTGTCGGTGACGCGACCACCTTATCACCATTTGGTTTTTCCTCACCGCAATGGTAGGGATTGTGTGCTACTTTCTGATTTCTTATTTATCCTGTGAAGCTGGAAAGGAAAGGGAAGCTGTCTTAAACTAACCTTGCATGCAAATGTTTAACCGAACAAATGCTTTAAAGAGATCGGGGAGTTCGGAGTCAGGTTATACAATGAGGAGTTGTCAATTACCCATCCTATATATGGTTATCCACATGTCATTAGCAATTTCTATACTGTTTTCTATTTACTTTTCCTACTTACTGGTGTTTGTCTGTTTATTGGGAAGGTTTTTTCTTTGGGAGTGTTTGAGAGTGAGAGAGAGAGTGAGTTTTTGATGATTTTGGTGAGGTACTGGACCTAAAGTTTTTGATTGGTATGCTCTCTAAGATTTCACAATCTTATGCCTACGTATTCCCGTTAAAGAAAATAGGGAAATCAGAGCAATCGTAGTTCCTCCTATTCTATGGGAGGAAAAAGATGTTTGGTGTCTTGTTCAAAGCCCAAGATTAAAGTTAGATGAGTATTTGTGTCTTGTTCAAAGCCCAAGATTGAAGCTAAAGGTTTGACTGAGAGAGAATTTGTCGTCTCTAAAGGGAGATATCTTATCTGTTTATCACAACTGTTGGGTGACTGATTATAAAGGAGAAATACTTTAACTGGGATATGAGAATCCAACAATGCCATAATTTCCTTTATAGGGGATTTGTCCTGAAGGAGAAAACTTCAACTCAGTATTGAGCAATGTCATTTTTCCTTAGGAATCTTTCATGCTAAGAGAGGGACATTGGCTTGGATGTAAATAATCCAGAGGCTTGCCACTTACAGCAATTAGATGAAAGAGAGGATAAAAGATGGACGACAGCTTGGATTTTTAAATCAACAAGTGTGCCACTTATAGTAGTTATCTGGGATTAAGGTTTGTTTTGATTTTCTATTTTGATGTGTGATATACATAGAAATGTCTTCCTACAGAGAAGTTTTTGACTTCCTCTGAGGGGATTTTGTTTTTTTTGTATGTGCCTTGATCAAAGCCCAAGTTTGAAGCTAAGAGGTTGATTGACTCCACTGGGGAGGTCCTTATACAAAGCCTAAGAGGAGGTTGGAAAAGGCTGACTCAACAAGAGAGTGCTTATCTGTCTTATATGAAGCCCAAGATTGAGGCTAAAAAGAGATTGTCTCTTTTGGGGAATATCATTATATAAACCCTAAGAGGAGGCTGAAGGTTGACTTTTTCGGGGAAATATTTATCTGTCTTGTACAAAGCCCAAGATTGAGGCTGAAAATGGAAACTGACTCTATTGGTGAGAGGTTTTATCTGTCTTGTACAAAGCCCAAGATTGGGGCTGAAAAAGAAGATTGACTCTGCTGGAGGGTATGATTTGTCTTGTGCAAAGCTCAAGATTGAGGCTGAAAAGAGAGATTGACTCTGCTTAGGGAGATTAATTCCCAAAGCTTAAAAGAAGGCAGGGAGGAATTGACCTTGCTGGGAAGATATTTGTCTAGAGCTTAAGAGAAAGTTTAGAAGATTTTGACTTTGCTGGAGAAAGTTTATATATGTCTTGTACAAAGCCCAAGATTGAGGCTAAAAGGAGATGACTCAGTTGAGGATATTTCAGGTGTCTTGTACAAAGCCCAAGATTGAGGCTGAAAGGAGATGACTCAGCATGAGAGTGTTTTTTTATCTAACTCAACAAGAGAGTGTTTTTATTTATTTGACTCAACAAGAGAGTGTTTTTGTCTGTCTTGTACAAAGCTTAAGATTAAGGCTAGAAAGATGATTAACTCAACAAAAGAGTATTTTTATCTGTCTTGTACAAAGCCCAAGATTGAGGCTGAAAGAGATGATTAACTCAACAAAAGAGTATTTTTATCTGTCTTGTACAAAGCCCAAGATTGAGGCTAAAAGGAGATTGACTCAACAAGAGAGTGCTTTTGTTTGTCTTGTACAAAGCCCAAGATTGAGGCTGAAAAAGGTTAGCTCAACAAAAGAGTGCTTTTGAGATAGAAGATCGACTCAACAAAAGAGTGCTTTTGAGACAGAAGATTGACTCAACAAAAAGTACTTTTGAGACAGAAGATTGACTCAAAAAAAGAGTGCTTTTGAGACTAACTCTGCTGAGGAAAATCATTATACAAAGCCTAAGAGGAGGTTGTCTTCTGCTGAGGATTATTGAGATCCAGAGGCAGGTCCAAAGTGGGGAATCAACTCTTACTGAGGATTACAGAAGAGTTGAGGTATCATATGCCTTGAGGTTTTGATTTGGAATAGTGTTATACTGATGATAAGCTGACCCTAGCTGGGGAAATTTAGGATGAAAGACTGATTTTAGAACCTATGAGGGTTTTAAATCTACCGGAGATTGATTAAATGATTAGGGTGTCTCCTGTGTTTGTAGGGAGCTTGAGAATGTCTTTGAGATCCAAGAGGAGATTAGACTATCCAAGTCTACTGGTATGGAAAAGTTTATCTTTGTATGATGCCCAAGAGGAGGCAGGTGTTTTAAGGGATGAGAATCAACCCTAAATTAGTCTGAGGTTTTGACTCTTTAGAAAGACCGCTCTAACAAAGGATGACTATGTTCTGTCTTATAGATTTAAGAGGTCTTTAGGGTTCTTGTATGAAGCCCAAGAGAAGGCATGAGAACTTCTAAGAAGCCTGAGGGTCCTTGTACAAAGCCCAAGAGGAGGTTGGGATGCTTTTAGGAAGCCTGTGGGTCCAAACTTAAGAAAAGTTCAAGAAAAGTTTCACCGGGAATAATCTTTTCTTTATTGAACAGTTCAAGGGTTTGAAGAAATTCAAGAGAGGTTTCACCAGGAATTAATCCTCTCTGGGGGAAATGAATTTCTTTGACAATTTTCTAATAGTGACAGTCTGAGAAAAGTTTCACCGGGAATAATGCCTTTCTCTTTGTTCCATATTGTATAAGCCCAAGAGGAGGCAAGACTGTATCTAGAAATTCCTATGGGGAACTGGTTTTGACTGTGTTGAAAGAGTGACCACTGGGTTTATCTAATCCTAGACCTAATTACCGGGGAAAACTCTAAGCAGACATATACAAGCATATATATACAGATGAAATATATATTGTATGTAAAAGAGGGTAGGAGGACTTACAGGTGAGCAAGCTTCTAGCACAAACAATATATATATATATATATATATATATATATATATATATATATGTGCAAGTATGTAAAAGAAAGCTGATAAAACTTACAAGTGAGCAAGCTTCCATTGTAACAGCTGTATGGTTAGTTGTTCAAGAAATTAAAGAAAGTTTTGATAACAACTATGAGTTTGAACCTAAATCAAAGGGGAAAGTTGTTTTGAAAAGATTGGGGTATACACTTAAGGAGAGGCCCAAAGAATTGTTTATTTACAAAAAGGGGTTGGGTCTTACAACTCAAAGAGAGGCTCAAGAGTTTATTTTTGTACAAGAGATGGGGCTTACAACTCAAAGAGAGGCCCAAATGAAAAATAATGATCGCACCGTTATTTTGAGAATCGTATCGGGACTTATACAATGACTGAGGCCCAAAGAGGTTTATGTACAAAGAGATAGGTATTACAACTCAAGGAGAGGCCCAAGGTGTTTGAAAAAGAAAAAAAATGGGACTTACAACACAAGGGGCCCAAATGATTTTTGTTTTGAAATGCCGATCGCGCCGAGATTTCTAAAAACGTGTCGGGACTTACACAATGACTAAGGCCCAAATTATTTTGTATTTATAAGGGATGGGTCTTACACTCTATTAAAGGCCCAAAGTGCATTTAAAAAGAAAAGAGAATGGGACTTATAACTCAGGGAGAGGCCCAATGAAAGACAGTGATCGCACCGTCGTTTTAAGAATCGTAGACGGACTTATACAATGACTGAGGCCCAAAATGGTTTATTTACAAAGGGATGGGACTAACACTCTATCAGGAGGCCCAAAAGAGTTTAAAATTTAAAATCAAGAGGAAACCCTAATTTTAAATTAAAATATCATTTTTCAAAAGGAAATTTAAATAATAAATGATATAAAAATATCAAATATATTAAAAAACAAGGCTTAAATAGGTTTTTCGTCCCTGTAAGTTGGCGAGATTTTGGTTTTCGTCCCTGTATCTTTTTTTTTTCGGTTTTAGTCCCTGTATCTTACTTTTTGCTGGTGTTTAGTCCTTAAAGAGGTTTCCTGCGGATTTTCATGCGGATTTTCCTGCGGATTTTCCTGCGGAATTTGATTTTTAGGAAAATCCGCAGGAAAATCCCCAGGAAACCTTCGGATTTTCCTGCGGATTTTGGCTTTAGGGACTAAACACCAACAAAAAGTAAGATATAGAGACTAAAACCGAAAAAAAAAAGATACAGGGACGAAAACCAAAATCTCGCCAACTTACAGGGACGAAAAACCTATTTAAGCCAAAAAACAAATTGTATATTTTGAAAAATCATGTTTAATCACATGAAAGCTTGAAATTCAATTGGTTTTGAAAAATCAAAGTGGGAATTTCATTTAAATATGTTTAAAAACAATAAAAATGAAATTAATTACAAAAATTCTAACTATATTAAATAAATAATATAAATTGGATTTATTTGTAAAATAAAATATTTAAACCTTTTTGTGAATTTTGAGAAAATGAATCAATTCAAAAACACAAATATTCAGAGAGAAATTAATTTTTGAATCAATTAAACAAAATAACAAAAATTCAAATATTTAAAAATTTGAAAAAGGGCGCCAACGGTCAAATGAAGAACACACGCGACCCTGTTTTCTACAGATTTGGGTTTTCTCACTTTTCTCCATGATTACTCAATGGTTTTGCACGATTCAAGTACCAATCTTGTTCGTTTTTTAACAAGGATCACAACCATATAGATTAATTGCATTTATATTAAGTATGGAGGAAGAAATCAATGGAAAACCTCAAGAACCCTAATTTCAGCATGAACACAATGAAATTCTATACACGATTGATTCATGGCAATTGATTGAGGGTTATCACTTTACATACATGCATAAACAAGATGGTAACTCAAAAATTCATTCATGATGCATGGATCATAGAGTTTGAAGGGTTCAGGGCTACCTCTTGCAGCTGGTGATCGAGTTTGATGATGGAGGAGTTGCAATAGGTTCCAATGATCTGGACAGCTTCCTTAGGTGCTAAGGAGTGTGTTTGAATGCTTAGAGTGAATTGAAATGAGCTGGAACTGGTTGTGGTACCTCAACTGCAACTCTGTCAAGAACTTGAGCAATTGGCTGGTGATTTTGTGAATTTGATGTTCCAGATGTTGTGTTAGTGTTTAGATCACTCACATATGATGTTTATGAGGTGTGTGTGTGATTGGTTTGGTTGGAATCACTCTCAATCTCAAAACCCGATAGTGACTTGAGTTAGAAGGCAAAATTGGGGTGAAATGGAGATTTTGAGTAAAGCATCAGTTTGGGTGCTTTGGTGTACTCAAATTGATCACAAATGAACTCTATTTATAGTAGAACAAGTTTGTTTTGGCTGCAATAGTGAATGAAAGCTGCAGCAGGTCTGTGGAAGATTGTGATCAAATGGTATCTTAAGTCTACTCTAGCCATTGACTTGAGGTTAGAGCACAAGATATGAGTTCTCTGGTTCAGGGATAAGACTTAACTGAACTTGGATAACATTGTCTTGATGAATGCCACCTCTATGCATTAATTAAATGCTTGGAAACAAAATTGACCATTTGGAAGAATATTGAATTTTAGGAGTGTCATGCCTAAACATAGATCCATGGACTTGTGAGGCTAGTGGATCAGTGTTTGTCCCTTGGTTGTTCCCCCTTGAGGTGTGCAGATGGATAACCATGCTTGAACTTGTCCAATTTTTCCAATTCGAGCAAAATTGCCAAATTCTGTCTTGCACAAGACAGTTTGAAAGTGTGGTTCTGAGGGGATCACATCTCCTTGCTCAAATGGAGTTATGGAAAGCTCTTGTGCTTTTTAGAAAACCCTCATATGGTGCAATCCATGTGTGATCATAGTTGGTCTTGAAACTATTTGAATCCAACTGAAAAATCCCCATGAACTTTGATGTTCAAGGCTGGTAACTTAGGTAGATTTTCACTAAGTGTTGAAAAAGTGTCATTTCTTCATTTTTGTCTTTTTGATCACTCCATAACTTAAAATCCATGAAGAATTGGAGTTTAATGTAGTTGAAGCTTTTGTAGAATGTAGGAAGACCTACAAATCAGGCTTTGGATCACTCAAAATGGCTGCTTGGATCACAAGTTATGATCCTTGGAAGTTGGTACCAAAATCATTCAAATTTAGTAACTTAGAAAAATTTTCAATTTTTCAAGATTACCCCTTTTACAAGTTATCTTGATCAATTATTGTTCAAATGACATTATAAGTCATATTTTATGAAAATATGAGTCATAAGGATCATTTTTGCCAAAAAAAGTCATGTTTTGACTTTTGGCTCCGGAGCGGTTCCGCGCGTAAAACCCTAATTCCCGACTTTTGAGGAATGCATCCTCTGAGGGTCATTTATCTTTGGAAATGGATACCTAGAGTTATTTTGAGCATATTGAGTCATATGTTGAAGTCTTGGCTCATCCACTTGTGAAAATCTCACTCTGGAGGTCCCAATCGTCCAAAACCCTAATTTGGCGACATCGGGTGTTTCGAGGCTCAAAACACTTGGAATGTCACTACTGTGTGCTTGATTTTTGATGTGAGGGTCATCTTGATTTTTGCAAGTTGAAGATCATGTCATTTATTGATTGACCCTTTGTCTAAGTGTTCTAAGAGGGCTCAAAAACCCTGATTCTCGACTGTAGTGAATGCTCAACAATCCTTGAGGAGGTTGGCGAGGTATGATGGCACATCCATATTGTGGTAATGATCCTCACAATGATGGGAAATCTTGTGGTCAAAATTTGGGGTATGACAGATGCCCCTATTTAATCTTCTTGGACCCGAAGGTGTGAATGGCGAAGGTATTCGGGCATTCGAGGTGCAAGATGATTAAATATCGGAATACCCGAAATTTTGACTGTGGTTATGAATGGTTGTTTTCCTGTACATCTTCTTTTTGCTAAGCAATGCTGCTTAGAAAAGGGTGAAACTTCCCATTGGTCCTGGTCTTCAACCAAGGAACTGGTCTCAGTTTCTGATATAAACTTCCCCTCGATCCTGGTTTCTAGCCATAGAACTGGCCTCAGTTTCTGAAATAAACTTCCCCTTGATCCTGGTCTCTAGCCAAGGAACTGGTCTCATTTTCTTCTTGTCAAGTTCCTACCTTGACAAGGGATGCTATGTGTAGCGGTCTTCGTCAAACTTCTCGCCTAGTTTTCTTAAAGAGTCGCCATTTGATGGAAAAAATGAGGTCAGACTTGCTGGGGGCACCCATTCGTCTGAGCTGTAGAGGTGTGCAAACTTCTCTGTTGGAGATGCCATTTGTTGACTCTACTAGGGAAAATGAGTATCTTGAGAGATTGATTTTCGCTTGGGGATACTACATCATACTTTTCTTCGAGACTTTTCGGAGAAATTCCATGTGATGTAATCCAATTTTGAAGTGCTGAAGAGTTCCTTAACATCGACTTTCTTGGGAGAAAAACCAATGCGTTGCTGAGAGTCTTCGGTGGAAAGGCTTTCTCTGGGGATTTTCCTTAATCCGGGAAAGCGAAGATATCATCTTCAATGGTGAAGAGTGATGTTCCAAAGGTGTCTGCCGAATGCGTTTTTGCCTTTCAGAAGTTTAGGCTATCAAAGTGATTGATGACAGTCTCCAATCCAGAAATAAACTAGGGGAGAGATTGTTTAGACGATACATTTCCTGACGAGGAAAGAACTAACAACTTGATTGACAAGAGGACTTTTATCACTTGGGAAATGAGTACGACCAGAGCAATATTAATGCGATATGATTATGAATGTGAATCAATTATGCATGATATATGTATGTGATTGACAAGAGGGCTTATATCACTTAGGAAAGAACAGACGCGACATACAGACTGGTGAATAAACACGAAGGGATACTCGGCCACTGTGGGGGATAAGAAGTATCATTGGTTCAAGATAGCAATCTTGCCTTGCTTAGAAGAGATAATCCCTGTGGGAGAACACGTCCATCGGTCTTAAGAGGTAAGCACCCTGCCGGGGATGTTAGATGAAACATGGTATCTGACACAGTTGATCCTTCATTCAGGCATACTGGTTTAGAAGGAGTACTTTGATTCTGTACTTTGAGGTTCAATAACTTCTAGAGAAGCTATCGATGCTCGCTTTAAAGTTTACAATCAAAAGAATTGCCATCTTTATTTAAAAGGAGAAAGATTTTGACAAGTAAATTCATTTTTGTTTTATATCAAGAATTGTTAATCATGTTAAAAATGTCATTCTGTAAAGCTAAAACAAACGAGAATTGCAAACAAAAGCACTAGGGCTCAAATTTTATTGATAGGATGGAAATCAGCCAAGCGCGTGATTCCATAGAGCATTTACAAAGTTTAGAAAATGGTAATTTACGGGAAGAGGGGCTACATTGAAACATAACAACCGTTATCCTTCCATTAACTTTGAATTCTGGACATCCTGAGCTTCTGTCGAAGATGACCCTGACTGGAGTCTTTTGACGAATGGTATTATCGCCGGGGATTTAACCTTGTCGATCGTAGTTACTTGCCATGAATCCCTAATTTTTGCCTGAATTGTACTTTGAGATTTCCAATCCATCGGGATGATTTTTGCTTATGTCTCTAATTTTTTCCTGGACCGCCTTTTCATGTTTTCAATCCACCGAGATGTTTTTTTTATTTAGCCGAAGTATTTCTTAACTACGTCAACATTTGTGGGGTAGGTGAATTCCTCTCCATCCATGGTTGCGAGTCTCAAGGCACCGCCTGAGAAGGATTTCTTGACCACATAGGGGCCGTCATAATTCGGAGTCCATTTGCCCCGGGAATCAGTGAGGAATGATTGTATCTTCTTGAGCACGAGGTCTCCTTTTCTGAAGACACGGGGTCGGACCTTTTTGTCAAACGCTTTCTTCATTCTTGGCTGATACAACTGACCATGGCATAAAGTCGTTATTCGATTTTCTTCGATTAGGTTCAGTTCATCGTGCTTGCTTTGACACCACTCAGCTTCTGTTAGCTTAGTTTCCATCAATACCCGAATTGATGGGATCTCTACTTCTATGGGAAGCACTGTTTCCATGCCATATACTAGAGAGAAAGGGGTTGCCCCTGTCGAAGTACAGACAGATGTGCGTTAACCGTGAAGAGCAAAGGGTAGCATCTCGTGTCAGTCTTTGTAGGTTACAACCATCTTTTGAACAATTTTCTTGATGTTCTTGTTAACCGCTTCTACCGCTCCGTTCATCTTAGGTCGGTAGGGAAATGAGTTATGGCGTTCGATCTTGAACTCAGCGTATAACTCTTTCATTATCTTGTTGTTCAAGTTAGATCCATTGTCAGTAATGATCTGGCTTAGAACACCATAACGACAGATGAGATTGTTTTTGATAAATCGGACCACGACTTGTCGAGTTACATTGGTGTATGACATTTCTTCGACCCACTTAGTGAAGTAGTCAGTGGCTACCAGGATAAACCGATGTCCGTTTGAAGCCTTAGGTTTGATCATTCCAATCATGTCGATTCATTATATGGAAAAAGGCCATGGAGAAGAAAAAATTTTGAGACGTGTTGGCGGTACATGGATTTTGTCTGAGTATATCTGACACTTGTGACATTTCCTCATGTACTTGTAGCAACCGAATTCCATGGTCAACCAATAGTATCCTGCTCTTAGAATTTTTCTCGCCATTGTGTGTCCATTGGCATGAGTGCCAAATGATTCTTCGTGAATTTCCTTCATCAGCATGTTTGCTTCTAGTCTGTCTACGCATCGGAGCAAGACCATGTCGAAATTTCTCTTATAGAGTGTATCACCGCTCAGGAAGAAGTTGCCAGCCAGCCTTCTGAGGGTTTTCCAGTCTTTTCTGGATGCCCCAGGTGGGTACTCTTGTTTCTGAAGGAAGCATTTGATATCGTGATACCATGGTTTATCGTCTATGACTGCTTCGATCATGAAGATATAGGCAGGCCTCTCTAGGCTCAATTTGTCAATCTTAGGTACGTCGTTCCATTGACCTACACTAATCATGGAAGAGAGAGAGTGGCTAGTGCATCAGCCATGTGATTCTCTTCATGAGGGATATGATGAAACTCGGTTCTATTGAAGAATGGTAACAACCTTCTCGCGTAATCTTTGTAAGGAATCAGTCCTGATTGGTATGTGTTCCAATCTCCTTTTATCTGATTGATAACCAGGGCTGAGTCTCCATACACATCCAAGTTCTTGATCCTTAAGTCGATCGCCTCCTCGAGACCCATGATACAAGCTTCGTATTCGGCCTCGTTGTTTATTCACTTGAATGTCAGTCGGGCGGTGAAAGGAATGTGGGTACCCTGTGGTGTTACGATGATTGCCCCAATTTTGTTTCCGTAGATGTTGATAGCCCCGTCAAATATTAGTCCCCATTGGGAACCTGGTTCTGGCCCTTTAATTTTTAAGTACATGACATCTTCG
Organism: Lathyrus tuberosus; assembly: GCA_022829125.1. Classification (NCBI taxonomy): domain Eukaryota; kingdom Viridiplantae; phylum Streptophyta; class Magnoliopsida; order Fabales; family Fabaceae; genus Lathyrus; species Lathyrus tuberosus. The sequence goes on along the minus strand of JALAZF010000101.1, from coordinate 3,510,402 downwards.
TCTGGGAAGTCAAATCCGACTGATTCTTTATCGTCAATCGGTTGATGAGCCAAATGATCGACTAAAATACTTCCTTTGACGACTTTCTGAGTGTGGTACTCGATGTCGTATTCTGATAACAACATCTACCAACGAGCAATCCTTCCCGTGAGAGCAGGCTTTTCAAAGACGTACTTGATTGGATCCATTTCAGAGATTAACCAAGTAGTGTGACAAATCATATACTGGCGAAGACGTTTGGCTACCCAAGCCAAAGCGCATCAAGTTTTCTCAAGCATAGTGTACCGAGTTTCACAGTCGGTAAATTTTTTACTCAAATAGTAGATGGCAGACTCTTTTCTTTTCGTTTTGTCTTGTTGGCCAAGTACACAACCCATAGAGTCTTCCAAGACTGTTAGGTAGATGATAAGTGGTATTCCCTCCACTGGAGGAGACAGAATCGGTGGATTCAACATATACTCTTTGATACTGTCGAAAGCTTTTTGGCAATCTTTTATCCATACACAACTTTGATTCTTTCTGAGTAGTTTGAAGATCGACGTGCATGTCGTGGTCATAAGAGATATGAATCTGGAAATGTAATTCAGACGTCCCAAAAATCCTCGGACTTGTTTTTCAGTCTTTGGCGAAGGCATTTCTTAAACGGCCTTGACCTTGTCAGGATCAACCTCAATTCCTTTTTGGCTGACGATGAACCCTAAAAGTTTTCCCGAGTAGACACCAAACGTGCATTTGTTGGGATTCAAGCGGAGTTTGTACTTTCTCAGACGCTCGAATAACTTTGACAAGTGGGTCACATGCTCCTCTTCTATTTTAGATTTGGCAATCATATCATTGACATACACCTCGATTTCTTTGTGCATCATGTCGTGAAACAGAGTAGTCATGGCGCGTTGATAGGTTGCCCCGACGTTCTTTAAACCGAACGGCGTTACCTTGTAACAAAAGGTGCCCCATGGGGTGATGAATGAAGTTTTCTCTATATCTTCCGGCGCCATTTTGATTTGATTATAGCCTGAGAATCCATCCATGAAAGAGGAGACTTTGAACTTTACTGTACTGTCAACCAACATGTCTATGTGCGGTAAGGGAAAGTCATCTTTTGGACTGGCTTTGTTCAGATCCCTGTAATCTACACACATTCTGACTTTTTTGTCCTTTTTCGAAACTGGTACTATGTCAGCTAACCATTGAGGATATTCTGAGGTGGCAAGGAAACCTGCGTCAATCTATTTCTGCACTTCCTCCTTGATTTTGATGGCCATATCCGGGTGAGTTTTTCTCAGACTTTGTTTCATCGGAGGACATTCTAATTTCAATGGTAGATGATATTCCACGATGCTGGTATTCAACCCTGGCATGTCCTGATAGGACCAAGCAACCACATCTGGAAATTTTCTGAGAAGTCTTATCAAGCTTTCTTTGATAATTGGACTGAGCAGTGCTCCAATCTTAACTTCTTTCTTTTCTTGTTCTGACCCTAAATTGACCATTTCTAACGGCTCTTTGTGAGGCTCAATAGACCTTTCCTCTTGCCTGAGTAGTCGTGAGATCTCTTCTAGAATTTCTGCGTCCTCTTCTTCTTCAGCTTCAAATACCGGGAATTCAAAGTTGGGAGAAGGCATTGGATCGTATGTTTCAACGGGGTTTAAAACAAGCAATCTGCATGACATGATGATTCATTTTTTAGAAGAGATAGAGAGAATGCAAGAGTGTGTGTAGTGTATTTTCTGAAAAATGCTTGTTTGTTTTTTAATTTTTTTAGGATTACCATTTTCTGAAAAGCGAAAAGTGAAAACAACAATAATTGCGGAAATTACAGAATGACTTCATTTTATTTATGATTTTGTCGATTCTTGAAATACAGCCCTATAAAACAAAACTCTGTCGCTTTGGGTAAGGCGAAGAGGGATATTTACAGAAAAGTGAGCCCTATAAAAACATCTGTTTCACCTGGGCAGGGTGAAAGGTTAAAACAAAGGCGACAATTACTTAGACTTATGGACGACTTTTGGGACATCGATAGCAACCCATTGGTGACGAACTCCTCGGTGAATCACAAAGTCTGATACCTTCTTTCTTGGTTTGTTCTCGAAAATGACGCTGATTTCTGGAGGAGCAGGATCGTTGGAGTCTTCCTCCCATGCAGAGTTGTCATACACGAACTCTTCTGTTGTATCTTAAATAATGTTTTCATTCTCAGGTGGATCTCCCCATTCAGTTGGCTGGATGTCTTCGAGCCTGATACGAGAGCTTTCAGGAGTGGTGTACTTGACCAGGAAGTCGTACTTACCACTTGGCTATCCTAAGGTGTCTCATACTTCTTGGGACTGGAGGAATCATCCTTCTCGATGACGTTGACCTCAGGAAAAGCATAGTTGATGAATTCTTATTCTGCACTCTTTGCAAATTCATCATTGTACTGGATATCTTCGGAATGTCCTGTGTAATGATCCCATGACTGGGTGGGGATGCAGGCATTCTTTTCAATATTGCTCAGCTGATAAGCTTCATTTGGTTGATTCTTTTGCCCCAAGTTTTTTGGGTACGGTTGCCAGATAAGCAAGTCATCCAGTGGGTCATAATAGTCAAAGTCAAAGTTGTCTTTCATCGGATCGTCTTCTAATGAGTTTGGCAGAGCATGGCATCCTTCAGGATCACAATCTCCGTATATCATCTTGACATCTGATCTCGATTTATATCTCAGACTCTGCGTGGGAAAGCAAAATGGCGTATGTGCCTCTCCCTGAGACATATAACTGTCCTCGTTGAGATAAGACTTCCACTCTTCATCTGTATCGGAGGAGTCACCCTTATTGATGGTGTGTACTTCTTGAGATACTGGGTGGAGAAAGCCTCCACTATGGAAGAAGTCCTGAATGGGATGAAAATTTCCATCTTTCTTGGCAGTCTCGGTACAGGTTGAAGAGAAACCAAGACCTTTCTTTGTCTTGTTATCAGTAGGAATTACGAGTTGTCCCCATCCTTTTGTGTCGTTACTCTCGATTGCTTTGAGAGCATCTTTGTATGAGGAAATCAGCGTCCCTTTTTCTGATAGATTCTCATTGCCCATTGACAGTGCTTGAAACTGGGTTCCAACGACCTCCTCGGGTTCTACACAGGATAAGGATGAATAGTTACTTACAATCAAGGCCTGCTCTCCATAGACTGTGACTAGCTTGTCATTCTTGACAAACTTCATCTTCTGGTGAAGTGTCGAAGTGACTGCCCCAGCCTCTTGTATCAAAGGTCTACCTAATAAACAACTGTATAATTCCCAGAAGTCCATGACCTAGAAAGTGACTTGGAAAGTGTGAAGACCGATGGTTATGGGAAGATCGACTTCGCCGATAACAATTTTTCTGGACCCGTCAAAGGCTTTGACGATGACCTCGCTGCCTCTCATCAGAGATCCTTGAAATGATAGTCGCATTAGAGTAGATTTTGGCATAACATACAGAGTTGATCTCGTGTCTACTAGTACGCTGGCTAGAACATCGTCCTGGCAATTTACCGTAATGTTAAGCGCCATGTTGTGATTTTTGGCTTCTTCCAGCAGCTCTTCATCACTGAATCCTAAATTGTTGCAGGAAGTGATGTTGGAAATGATGTTGTCAAACTTCCTTACCGTCACATCTTGTTCTACGAAAGCTTGGTCCAAGACTTTCTGCAAAGCTTCCCTGTGACCTTCAGAACTAAGTAGGAGAGATAACATAGAGCTTTTTGATGGAGTTTGCAATAGTTGGTCCACAAAGTTGTACTCACTTCTCTGAATGAGCTTCAGGATCTCATCGCTGTTCTTTGTAAGTTCGGGATTACTGGATTGCCAGACTGGTTGATTTGGAACTTCTGTTTGAGGTTCCTTCTCTTTGGTAGGTTCTCCAACTCCTCTGTTGAAGATCCGACCACTCCGTGTGACTCGAATAATGTCGGCAATGTTTACGATGGAGGGTAATGGAGTTTCCTTTCCATTTTCGATTGTTGTTGCACAGTGTTACGGTGAGAATCAGATAACAAGCTATTAATTAACTTGCATCACAAAACTTTGAATTCACCACCGACTTTGATTTATCCAAAGGAAAGGTTCAAGATCGAGAAAAACCTAAAGGGGGGAGATCTAAGGTTCGGGGGTTGGTTATACTAAGGAAAGGTATTAGCACCCTTAATATCTGTAGTACTCTACAGGAGCCTCTTGTTTAAGTTTGTGTTACGTTATGTTTGCTTGCTAAGGGTAAGGTGAAGATCTAGGGGTATGTACACTAAGTTTGCTTGCCAAGATATCGCATCTTGTGCCTACGTATCTGACTAAAGAATCAGAGCAATCGTAGTTCACCTAATTAAGGGTGAATGAGGAATCATTGATTGTGGCCAAAGTTCCAAGGGGATATGAGTATGAGCTCATGTAGAGTTTAGGAAACTCTCTAAGTCTAAGTTGTGAGATTGAATGGCTATGAGGCCTAGAGAAGATGCTACCTATGACTATGAGGTCAAGGTGGTAATGAGCTATCTATGACTATGAGGTCAATAGAGAGACTTTGACTATGAAGTCAAAGGGGGAAGAGCCATGACTATTAGGTCAAGGTTTTACCTATGACTATGAGGTCAAGGTTGAATAGATTACTCTATGACTATGAGGTCAAGAGGGGATCCTATGCCTAAGAGGTCAAGGAGGGAAGGATGCCTAAGACTATGAGGTCCAAGGTAGCAATGAGCTTTTTATGACTTTGAGGTCAATAAAAAGACTTCTCTTTTGGAAGGAAGGGGAAGAATAACATCTTGTAAACAAGAGTTACAGTGGGGTTGAAATACAATGAAACATATGAGTTCAAGAATTCCAAATAGTAAGCATTTAATCAACACATGAAGTGAACTTTCAAATGTGAACATAACGAACACCAAGAATAAGTGATCATGTAAATGTGACAAGTATGGCAGAGAAGGCATTCTCATATTTGAAGCAATTGCATTTGGAGTCATGCAACTTATCAACAGAGCACAAAAAAAAAACAGACAACATTCTCATGGTAAGATTTTGTTAAAGTCAGGAAACAAAGCTTCACAAATCAAGCATACTTCAAAGAAAACTCATTTCAAAGTCAGTGGTCACATGAATATGTCAAGCATGGCAGAAAAGGCATTCTCATATTTTGAAAACCTAGACATTTGAAGTTATGTAACCTAGCAACAGAGGTTAAAAAACAGACAACACTCTAATGATGAAGTGTGTTAAAGTCAGGAAACAAAGTTCCAACAAAATTCACAAGTTACAACAATACTTCAAAGAAACGTTTTTTTTAACATCTTCCAGAAAAAGAGTTGATTTCATTTACAAAAAGAAGTCTAAAAAAATAAAATAAAATTAGGAATATATTTATTGCTCTTTTTTTGAAAATGTTAGAAAAAGAGAAAATAAAAAAAAATGAAGTAGCAATGAAATATAATGAAATAAAATGAATAAACAAAAAAGGAAAAAGAAAAAAAAGTGGAGAACAAAGTGGCACTCACCACTTTCTCATGTGGCTGGCGCCATGAAGATGATGTGGCTTGCGCCATGAAGACAAGGTGGCTTGCGCCACCCTCACCATGGCTGACGCCATGTGAGTTATTTGGTGTGTGTGTGTTATTTTATTATTTATTTTGGTGGGGCATGCACCATTTTATTTTATTATATATTTCTTTAGTAATGGTGTGGCGGACGGCACTTAAACATGCTGGCGAGTGCCACTTCAAACTCTTTTATTTTTTTTGTTCATTTTTCTTTTAAACCAACACGAATCCAATTAACGATTAACAAAACAAAACTAACATATTAACGATTTTATCACAGAAACAAGCAATAACCAGACAATAACGGATATAACAACATGATAACAATATGGAGCAGAATGATCATGGTATTTTCAACACAGAATCAGATAATAATAAGATAACTAATATGATAACAGTATGAGACAAATATGAAGCAAACGATCATCGTAAAAAAAAAGAGTGAAATAGAGTGATACCTAGTGGAGAGAGTCCACTGCTTCTTCACAGGTACCGGTTTCTAGAAATGACGGATGGGCTTTCCTTCCTCAACTGCTACAGAGCCAACCCTCTTTCACAGAAAGAACCACAAGTTTCTGGTGGTTAGGATGTTAGAGGTTTGAGGGTTTGAAGTGTTTACAGAAAGACTGAAAATGATAAGTTCTTTGCAAGTTTTGAAGATTACTTGCAGAACTAAGAAAAGGATAATTGGAGAGATTTTGAGAGAGTTTTCTTGTGGCTTGCTCGGTGTTTTTGTTTTGTGTCCTGAACAAAGGAGAAATGGTCTCCTTTTATAGGCGAAGCAAATTGGTCTGTGCCTTGGAGATACAGTGGGTAAATGATTTGTCCATAGGAGAAAAAATTAGGATTTGTGTAGCACTCCTTTCAGCCGTTGATCTCAGTCAACCTTGGAGATCGTTGTGCTTCATTTGCTGAACAAATGCAGTGGAGGACATGGTGCAGGTCTGCTACTTTCATCCTTCAATATCTATTCCAAAAACCCTTTTTATTGTGCCATGAGAGGGAAAGTGAAAAGAGGTAATAGTTGGAATTGAGAATTACAGATTCTCTGATCATGAACACAGGTCTCTTGTGCTGAGCCATTTTATTTCATCAATCCACTATGGGGTCCCAGAAAGCTTTTGGCTTCGTCAAGAGAGGGTGAGCTCAAAGAGGTAGTATTTAGTGACTTCACAAAAATTATTTTACAAGCAAGGCATCTTCAGATTTTTTCAAATAATAATAAGAGGCACATGAGATGGATTAAGTTCCTAATGCCTTGCTACTACAACCTTACATGAATACCACTTTAAACTTTCAACTTTATGACCTTGATTCAAATGAAAACATTTTTTTGGACCCCACGGAAATTGAAATAAGTCACATGTCCGTGAAAAAAAGAAAATGTCACAAGAACATTCTTAGAAAATTCTAAGTTACCAAATTTTAAACCTTTCATGACACCAATTTAAGATGTTGCACTTTGATGAATATTTATTCTTGCACTCAAAAGAAAGTTTTTCAAGACTCATAGGTGGATCCAAGGATGTCCACTAACACATGGAACGATGTCTCAATACTTGGGATCACACTTTGCTTGACATGCAAGGCAATGGTTGACTTGTCTTGATAAAACACTTGATTTCTTGTTGAGAATGACTTCTTGGATGCATGTAGATTCGAATGGTTGCACTCGGGGCCAAAAGATGTCTTAGGGAGCTCTTGTCCATTTTATGTAAACCCTATCTTTCACAATAAAAGGAAACAACTTGTAAAAAAATGAAATGGTTAGTTAACAATGCATATATGATTGAGGTCTAAATGTAGGTGCAAGATGATATGACATCTAAGGGGTAAAATTTGGGGTACAACAGTTGCCCCTATTTAAATAGCTTTACCGGATGGCACGAGGAATGGAAATCCTCGGGACACCAAGGTGAAAGGTATTTAAATATAGCAAACCAAAAATTTTGCCCTTAGATGGAATGCAGATGCTCAGGACAGGTAACAAACGTGCATATGCTGACATGCTATGCACTCTAGTATGATGATATGATGTTATGACAGTGCAAAAATGCAGACAAATAGGACACCAAAGAATAAAGAGCTACCAAACACAGGTGAGCTTCACTAGGGAAGGATGAAGGAAGTATCCACAAGGAAGACTCACTAGGGATGCAGACTAACCAACAAAAGAGGCTCACTAGGGAGAATCCAAGGAAGCACTGGGGATAGAAAAGCAAGAGGGAAACCCTACAGATCCTCACTGGAAATAGGAGCCAGAGAGGTGTTCTCCACTGAGGAAAGATCCATGGAGCTGGATGACAGGTTCATATGTGACCGGTCAACACTGGGGAAATAAAGAACACACTCTTTCTGGGCATGAAACCAGAAAGAAGACATGATCTCCACTGGGGATCAATTTGAAATAAAAGGATAGATCTCAACAAAGGATTTTCTGGGATTTCTTATACTGAAGAGTTCAAACGGGATCTTCAAGAAAAACCAGAAAAGACAGAGACAAACTTTGCGCGTCAGATGAAAAGATGATTGGACTTTAACCGGGAATAAGGTTAATGAGCCATTAATGATCGTACTAGGGTACCAATATAAGTTGGTTGGGATAACAACATGATTTGGTTTAGGAAGAATACTAGTATGAGCTGGATTTGGGTGTGCCAATATGAGTTGGACTTTGAATGCCAGTATGAGCTGGATTTTGACTACCAGTATGAGCTGGATTTTGGGTTACCAGTATGAGCTGGATTTTGGATACCAGTATGAGATGGATCTTGACTACCAGTATGATCTGGATTTTCGGTTACCAGTATGAGCTGGATTTTTAAATACCAGTATGAGCTGGATTTTGTTTACCAGTATGAGCTGGATTTTTGGATACCAGTATTAGCTAGATTTTGGTTACCAGTATGAGCTGGATTTGGGATACCAGTAGGAGTTGGATTTTTGGATACCAGTATGAGCTAGATTTTTGGATACCAGTATGAGCTGGATTTTGAAATTTAGATTCGTCTATGACCAAGGTTCATATCTGACAAAGGAAAACAATGCCAGCGATTATTGGACTCTAAGTATCCATATGAGGAGGTTAAATATCCGATAGGTCAATACCGGGGTTTGTAGGTTAGACTTCCTGGGGAATAGTGATCAAAGAGTAAAAAATATGGCGCACGCAGGTAAAGACCGGACGCAAACAAGACACAGACAAAAAGTCTGCAAACCAGTAAAAAAGAGGTCTCGGGAGATAAGGACCCAACAAGCAAAACACACACAAATGCAAATGTGTACAATGCTATGGTATGATGCGAATGTTGAATGATATGCAGGAGGAAACTCTAACGAGACGACGGACTGGGAAAAGTGAGTGGAAGGAAAGACACATCCACTGCAAGGAGTCACACTGAAATCTGGAGGTAATCAGTCTTAGAGCCAATCCAGGAATGTCCTTACTTTACTGGGGAAATGAAATTTCACATTTTCAACAGACATCTGTGAAGATACAGGGGAGAATCCCTTTATATCGTGGCATCTGGTCATTACGGAGATGTTTTAATTCAGGGAAGTATTTGTCAATCTTTCTTCAATGACAAGCTTGGATGATTTATCAGTGTTTTCGTCATAACCAGAGTTTTGAGGATAGCCATTGATTTCACTGGATCATCCCTAATGCCAAAGCAAAAATTTATATTTTCATTGTGTTTTCTCAAAAGATTTTTTTCAAAGCATTTCCCGCTTTCAAAACCATTATTAATGAATAAGTGAAGTTTTGCATAACAAGGAAAATACAAAGCGGTGATAAACATCAAACAAAGAATGGCTCAAAAATCTGATTTCATTAGAATGGTAACTTGCCAATAGCGAAGTTCCATGGAACACTACAATTGAAAAATGGCAATTTTGGGAAAAGGTTACATCATATTCAGTGACCACTATCCTACCTAATGACTAAGAGCCCTAAAATCTTTGCTGCTGATGAGGATTAACGAAAAACCGAGCTTTTTCATGAATTCTTGGAGGTAGGTGACAACCCGGTCTGACACAGTGAAACGCCTTTGTCCCTAACTTTTGCCTGGACCGCCCTTTCGGGTTTTCAGTCCACCGGGACGCTCTTTTCTGTCTAGGCCGCCCTTTCGGGGTTTCAACCTAGCAAGCTCTTTCCTTTTTATTTGATCCCTAACTTTTGTCTGAGTCGCCATTTCTGGTTTTCGACTTAGCGGGCTTTTTAGGCGTAATATATTCGTACTGAGTCAGCGTTCACAGGGTGTGCGAGTTGTTCACCATCCATCGTTGTGAGGAATAAGGAGCCTCCTGAGAACACAGTTTTTACCACAAACGGACCCTCATAGTTAGGTGCCCATTTTCCGTGGGCATCTCTTTGAGACGGCAGGATTTTCTTGAGTACAAGTTCGCCTTCTCGAAATCCTCGAACACGGACTTTCTTGTTGAATGCCCTCTTCATTCTCTTCTGATACAAGTACCCATGACATATAGCAGTCAGTCGCTTCTCATCAATGAGGTTCAATTGGTCATATCTCTCTCTGACCCATTATGCTTCATCAAGCTTGGTTTCCTTCAGGATTCTCAACGATGGTATCTCTACCTCAATGGGAAAGACAACATCCATTCCGTATACCAGAGAAAAGGGAGTTGCCCCTGTCGAAGTTCGAACCAAAGTTCTGTATCCGTGCAAGGCAAATGGTAACATTTCGTGCCAATCCTTATAAGTCTTGATCATTTTCTGCAGGATCTTTTTGATGTTCTTGTTGGCGGCTTCGACAGCTCCATTCATCTTGGGACTATAGGGTGAAGAATTGTGATGCTCAATCTTGAAATTGTCACATAAATCTTTCATTGTCTTGTTATTTAGATTTGTCCCATTATCGGTTATGATTCTGTTAGGGATTCCATAACGACAGATGATATTGTTTTTGATGAAACGGGCTACCACTTGCTTGGTCACATTGGCATAAGAAGCAGCTTCAATCCACTTGGTAAAATAATCGATGGCCACTAGAATGAAACGATGACCATTAGAAGCTTTCGGCTCAATAGCTCTAATCATGTCAATGCCCCACATAGAAAAAGGCCAAGAGATGACAATACATTCAGCAAGGTCGGAGGAATGTGCATCTTATCAGCGTAGATCTGGCACTTATGACACATTTTGGCGTATCGGATACAGTCAGCTTCCATAGTCAACTAATAATATCCATCCTTTAAGATCCTTCTAACCATATCATGCCTATTGGCGTGGGTGCCAAAGGATCCTTCATGGATATCGTGCATCAACAGGTTTGCTTCTGGTTTATCAACATATCTTAGCAGGACCATGTCGTGATTTCTCTTGTAAAGCACATCATTGCTGAGGAAGAACTTGGATGACAACCTCCGCAAAGTTTTCTTATCAAGACTGAAAGCATTGGCGGGATACTCTTGAGTCTTCAGATAATTCATGATGTCGTGAAACCATGGTTTCCCATCCACCTCCTCTTCAACTGACTGGCAATAAGCTGGTTCGGTCTTGCGCTCGATACTGATGAGAGGTGCTTCATTAAAAAACCTGACTTGCCACATTGAAGCTAACATTGCTAGGGAATCAGCTATGTGATTCTCCGAGTGAGGAACATGACAAAATGTAACCTCATCAAAGTACTTGATCATTTCCACAATATAAGCACGATATGGGATCCTTTTCTTATCCTTAGTTTCCCATTCACCTTTGACTTGATAGATAACCAAAGCCGAATCACCCATAACTTCTAGAATCTTGATTCTGAGATCAATTGCAGCTTCTAAACCCAAAATACAAGCTTCATACTCGGTGACATTGTTCGTACATTCAAAGTCTAACCTTGCTGTGAAAGGAGTATAACCGTCACCGGGATTCATCAATACAACACCCACACCATGTCCTTTGAAATTGGAAGAACCATCAAACATCATTTTCCATCTAGAGCCGGGTTCAGGACCTTCGTCAGGGCCTGGCTCTTCGCAATATCCTTTACCACCATGATGTCTTCATCAAGGAAATCAAACTTGAGAGGTTCATAATTTTCAACAGGCTGATCTGCGAGGTACTCTGATAAAACACTTCCCTTGATAGCCTTCTAAGCAACATATTGGATATCATATTCTGACAATAACATGTGCCAACGAGCAAGTCTTCCTGTTTGAGCAGGCTTCTCAAAGATATACTTTATTGGATCCATTTTCGAGATCAACAAAGTAGTATGACATATCAGATATTGCCTCAAACGTCTGGCCGCCCACGCTAAAGCACAACAGGTCTTCTCAAGCAGTGAATAACGGCTTTCGCTATCAGCAAACTTTTTGCTTAAGTAATAGATGGCATGCTCTTTGCGACCGGTTTCATCATGTTAGCCCAAGACACAACCCATTGACCCTTCTAAAACAGTCATGTACATGAAGAGAGGCCTTCCAGGAACGGGAGGAACCAAGATTGGTGGTTCTTGCAGATAATTCTTGAGTTTCTCAAAGGCTTGTTGGCAATCAGAATTCCACTCTATGGTCTGATCTTTGCGGAGCAATTTTAAAATTGGTTCACAAGTAGGAGTCATTTTGGAGATGAATCTGGAGATATAGTTCAAACGGACCAAAAATCCTCTTACTTGTGACTCAGTCTGCGGAGCTGGCATCTCTTGAATAGCTCTCACCTTATCAGGGTCTACTTCGATTCCTCGTTGGCTGACAATGAAACTGAGCAACTTTCCTGATCTAACACCGAAAGTACATTTAGCAGGGTTCAACTTCAGCTGGTATTTCCAAAGCCTTTTGAATAACTTCAGAAGATGATCCAAATGTTCCTCCTCACTCTGAGATTTAGCAATCATGTCATCCACATATACTTCAATCTCCTTATGGATCATGTCATGGAATAAAGTCACCATAGCTCTTTGATAAGTTGCTCCTGCATTTTTCATCCCGAAAGGCATCACTTTGTAGCAATAGATTCCCCATGGGGTAATGAATGTAGTTTTATCCATGTCGGCCGAATCCATTCTTATTTGATTATAGCTTGAGAAACCATCCATAAATGAGAAAACTGCAAATCGAGCTGTATTATCTACCAGAGTATCGATATGTGGCAGAGGGAAATCATCCTTAGGACTGGCTTTGTTGAGATCCCTGTAATCTACGCACATTCGTACTTTACCATTTTTCTTCATTACTGGCACAATGTTGGATACCCATTCGGGATATTTTGAAACTGCCAAGAAACCTGCATCTAGTTTCCTTTTAACCTCATATCTGATCTTGAGAGCCATGTCAGGTCTACTTCTACGAAGCTTCTGTTTTACTGGAGGACAATCGGGTTTGAGCGGTAGCTTATGAACTACTATGTCTGTATCCAAGCCAGGCATATCCTGATAAGACCAAGCAAACACATCTACATATTCTTCCAAAAGAAGTACCAGTCGTCGTCTAACGTTTGCCCCAAGTGTCGCCCCAACCTTGACCTCTTTCTTCCTTTCTTCGGTACCAAGATTGATGTTGTCAAGCTATTCCTCATGTGGTTGAAGATCCGTGTACTGATACTCACACATTTCTGCCAAATCACCAGGGACCTCATAGTCCTCCTCATCCTCAGCTTGATAAATAGGCGAGTCAAAGTCAATAGTGAGATTAAGGTCACTGAATATAACAGGTTTGGGATTTATTCTGCATGATGGAGGGATTTATTTTATTAAAATGCACAAAACTCAAATGCAAAAAGAAAATGTTTTTGTGGTTTTGAAAAGATTGCCATTTTCCTTAAAAGCAAAAGAACAGTAAAATTAAGACAGAGAATTTAACAAAACAATCATTTTCATTGATTAATAAGAGTTAAAAACGGTGGCCCATACAAAATAATCCGATAGCCTCGGGAAAAGCTACGGAATTTGAAAACATCAACAAAAGCAAGCAAATTACTCTGGCATAGGGTACAAAGTAGGGATTTCAATAGCTTCCCAATTACTCAAAGTGGCGTCACACTGAAAAACCAAGTGATCGATGTCTTCGCCTTCAGCGTCTTCGATGATGGCATGGACTTGATGTCCTCCACTGACGATCATCTCTTGAATTGTCTTCAGTCTTCCCATGGTCAGGGCAGCTTTTTCCCTAAGAGTTGGTTTGTAACCCAACCCTTGGTATTTTTCTCTCTCTTGGACTTCGACGACTTTGCCCCAGCCTTCCGGTATACCATTCTGTAGGGCAGAATGAATGCTCTTGAAGGAAGCAAAAGATGGATCATTGGAGGCTACTGGCTTGTTATCATCAATCATAACAACATTTACTATCTCAAGAGCTTGGAAAGAAGTTTCCAAAACGTCTTTATCAGCCTCAATGTAACAGAAAGAGGACAAATTGCTGACCATCAGGTCTTACTTGCTGTGTATGATAACCAATTTCTCTTCAGCTACAAACTTCATTTTTTGATGTAAGGTTGATGTTACGGCGCCGACCTCATGGATCCAAGGTCTGCCTAACAAACAACTATAGGCAGGGTTGATGTCCAGGATCTGAAAGAGGATATTGAACACTTGAGGACCAATCAAAATGTGCAACTTGATCTCTTCCATCACCGATCTTCTCGAGCCATTGAAAGCTTTAACAACAAGCGAAGTGGGTCTCATTACAGCTCCTTGGTAAGTCAGCTTTTCAAGGGTTCTTTTTGGTAGCACATTCAGGGATGAACCGGTATCCACAAGAACTCTGGCCGATGTATCTTCTTGACACTTCACTGACACATGTAAAGCCAGGTTATGGTTCCTTCCTGCTCGAGGTAACTCATCGTCACTAAAACTGAGAGTGTTACAAGCTGTAATGTTGGTGATGACATGGTCGAATTGTCCTGCGGTTATATCTTGGGCCACGTGTGCCTGGGTCAGTACCTTTTGTAGAGCTGTTCGGTGGACAGGTGAATTCACTAGTAGAGACAAGATTGAAATCTTGGATGGGGTCTGATGAAGTTGATCTACCACCTTGTAATCATTCCTCTTGATGATTCTTAGGAACTCCTCATCTTCTTCCTTATTAACTACCTCCTTTCCTTTGTCCTTAGGGGGTACAGAAACATCAGTCTCTTTGGGCATAGTTTCTCTGAATAAAGGAGTGTAAACTTTGCCGCTTCGGGTTATTTTTCCTGTTCCAACTATGTTTGTCATATCATCAGTAGTTCCCACCTCATTCCTCAAAACTACTTCTTCAACAGCGGTTCCCACCTCATTCCTTGGAACCACTTCTCCGCGGGTTTTGTTACCCATAATGTTCTCATAGATCCATGGCACGACTTTAGTTCCTCTAAACCTGAATGGAATAGGTTGTCGAGTATCGTATTGCTTGGAGTGATTGGCAGCGGTAGCAATAACAGTCTCAAGATTGTTGAAAACTGGTACAGGTTTATTAAACACAGGCACCACAGAATCAGACTTAGGCATATTGAACATAGGCACCTGCTCTCTTGGCTTTGGCAGGTTAAACCTAGGCTCGATCACTGCAATTTCATCCTTCTTTCCTTTACTGAACACTTGTAGAAATCCTTCATTAATCAAACCCTGGATGTCGTCTTGGATCAGTTGACAACCCTTGATGCTAATATTACAACCCTCACAATTACTATGACAAGCCTTGACCAACCCAGCTTCGAACAACTTAGCATGGAAGATCTTCATAGGAGTCCGTATCTTTGAGGCATCCCTTAATACCACCTCATTATTCTCGTCTTCAATGGCATTGGTGGCCCCATGCGTAGGCAATGGATTATTTTTCACATTTGGCTGATTATCCGCAAAAGACAAGATCTTCTTCTCCACCAAACCTTTTACCACATATTTCAAAGCAAGGCAACCCTCCAAATCATGACCCGCTGCCCCTTAATGAAAGGCACAAGTAACATTCAGATTATGGAACATCATAGATATCTCTGAGGGTGGACCCATAGGTCTAGTGACAATCAAACCTTGTTGAACCAGAGAAGGATACAACTCAGTGTAAGTCATGGGTATGGATGGGAATGAAGGTTTTCCTCCCTGTCTTCTGTAAGAAGTGTTCTACTGAGGAACTTGCTGTCTCGGTTGTTGATATTGTTGGGTATTTGGCACATGCTGATAGGCTGGCTATTGGTAGACTGGCGCCTGTTGCGCTGCTTGGTGATTGAAGGTCGGTGTTACAACCGCTATGTAAGGTTGCTGAGCATATTGAATCGGGTAGATCGGTTGCTGAGAGAAGTTAGGACCTGCTTGCTGTTGGTAGGTTGGTTGTTTCCATCTAGGGTTTTTATTCCTCCCTGCCATGACGGCATTAGTTTCTCCTTCTTTCTTCTTGTGAAAGTTACTGGGAGCCTTCTTGACATTGTTGCTGGTTAAACTACTTGCAGAACTTACTACCTTCCCACTTTTTAACCCGACCTCTACTTTTACACCAACTGCGACGATTTCAGCGAAATTAGCATTGACGCTGCTGATCATTCTTTTGTAAAATTCTGGTTTCACTGTATCTATAAACCAGTCTGCCAGTTCTTTCTCAGTCAGGGGTGGTTCTACTTGAGAAGCAGTTTCCCTCCACCGTTGTGCAGACTCTTTAAAGGATTCAGTGCTGCTTTGGGTCATGCTTAGCAATTCTCTTCGGTCAGGGGCTAGATCCAGATTGTACTTGTAATGTTTCACAAAAGCATCCATTACATATTAGAAATAGTGGACCTGAGATTGATCCAGACTTAGGTACCACTTAGCAGCAACGCCCTTCAAGCTATCTTGAAAACAATGTATCATTAGCTTATCGTTACGCACATGGGCGGCCATTCTTCGAAAATATATGATTAAATGTGATATGGGACACGTGGGGCCAGAGTACAGCTCAAAGTTCGGCAGCTTGAATTTAGAGGGAATCACCAAGTCTGAGACTAGGCACATGTCCTTGACATCAGTGTTAAAGGCGTTACTTCCTTCCATAGCCTTTATTTTCCTCTGCATTGTCTCGACGCTCTCTCTTAACTTTTCATTTTGGTCCTCTCCCTCTTCAGATACATCAATGTAGTCATAAGGGTGGTGATTATGGAAAACAGGACGGGCTTGTGTCTGCACCGCTGGTGGAGCAATGGTAGGAATAACCTGCTGAGTCTCATTAAACAGAGGTACTTTCTATTGAGTAGATTGAGGAACTGTGGTGCGGATGAAGTCGAATGGCATACCCAAAGTAGGGTTTACAACAGGAATGACGGGAGGTTCTACTGTAGTGGTGATGATCTCGGAGACCACAGTGGCCTGGGTATCCATCTTTGCTCTCAAAATGTTGACAACTTCCAAAAGCTGCCCCATTCCATCGTATTTCTGTCAATTCATTATTAACTCGATCCATTTCCCCTTAGGCTTCTGACATCTTCAATCGAGCTTGGGCCCGAGTGTTGTATCCGTGCTTAGGATTCAGTGTAACGGTTCTGAGATAACAAGGTGACATCAGACAAAACCAAAGAGGAGAATGCACATGATATGATATGATGCACATGAGAATGCACATGAAAATGCAAGCTAAACTATCAAGAAACCAAAGAAATTTTGCAAATAATATAGGCGATGGAACCTTTTGTCAAAACATCTTCTTCATTAAGAAAATCTGGCAGTCCTTACATCAAGAGCAGAGTATCTTCATGCTCCGAATACAAAAAAAATAGGGACATACCCACAACAGAAAGGAAATAACAACAACATCGAAAGGAAATAACAAATAAAGAAACAACAACATCAACTTTAAAGGACTAGAAATTGGATCCACTGGTGGCTGTCTCTTCCTCTTCATTGATCTTCTTCATAAGCTCTTCAATACGACCCTTGATCCTTTCTCTTTCGGGAAACAAATCAGTCAGAGCATCCACCATCCTTTTTTTGGTCTCTGGTGGTGCTTCGTGATGAGGAAATGGCTTCCTTATCACTCGAGCTATGTCACGGGACCATTGCAGGAGAGTCTCGGTGATAGAACATTCAGCCCTCCACAATCGCCTATTAATCTGGCGCCAAGCGCGCTCAAGTTGCACTTTCATTTCAAAACCTTCCTTTTCTTCATAGTACATCATGTGCATGTCCTCATTGGCTGGAGGTCATTCCTTCATGTGGCCTAGCTCACGGCGAGCAAGGACAGGGTTGTAGTTTATACAACCATTTCTTCCCATCAAGGGTACATTGGGGCAATCCCCACAGCTAACGATCATGGTAATTCCTTCATCTGTCGGGTCATACCATTCGATATCAGTATGCTTCAATTCCATTAACTTCTTGGACCATATCTTACAATATTCAACCCCCCAGAAAGCCGGAGTCTTTGGCAGATAAGAGATGAACCATTTGTAGAAGAGGGCTACACAGCAGACAATTGGCCCACAGCCTCTTGAGTATCTGGTCTGGATCGAGTGGTAAACATCCGCAAGCAAAGTTAGGACTGGGTTGTTAATTGCGAATATCTGAATGGCTTGGACATCCACAAAATGTTTGGCGTTTGGAAACAGAAACAAACCGTAGATCATCAGAGCTAAGGTTGATTCAAACAGTGCCTCATTTCCTCGGTTCTTGAAATAAAGGAGTTTTGCTAGTAGGAACAAAGCGGGGAGTCCGTGTCACCCTCCTTTGATGGTCAAATTAGCTTGAATGTCTGATACTCTGATCTTCGTAGCCATGGAAATTTCTTTAACGGAAGGCATGGCCTCGATCCCAGAGAAAATAAGAGCCTTCCTGATGGGGATTCCAATCATAGCAGAGAATTCTTCCAAGGTTGGGACCAGCTGGAACTCGGGAAATAGGAAGCAACGGTAAGCTAGATGGTATAACTAAACCAAAACCTCAAGGGGCCCTTTGGTTACTGGCAGTCTCATTAGTGGAAGAAGGCACCCATACTTATCAACGAAAGCTGATGGGTCTGCGACTCTATCACCAACCACAACAATTGTTCAAGCTTGGGAAGCTCAAAGGAGTAAGGCTAAACATTCATTCCTGCGGCATCCATGTCTACAAAATCTGCAAAATAAAGTTAGTACCTTGATAGTTTAGCAAGAGATGCGAAGATGCAATGCAAATGATATGGGCGATTCAAGGAAACTCAAAACTGTATTTTTGCAAACACTATTGGATAAGGAACACTTTTGTAAAATTTAAAGGATCTCATTTCATTAATAAAGGTTTTTTGGATTACAAAAAAAAAACATGATTACACCTTCAAAATCCAAAATAAGAGTGCAACATAATGAGAAACTAAACCCTAGGTCATTTGATTAGTCTTCTCCTATCAATCTCATTGTGAGCCTCTGGTTCTCCTTCTGCAATCTTTTATTCTCAAGAGTAAGTTCGTCCAAATGTGACTTCCATGGCTCTGGTGGAGCCAATATGCTAGCAGTAGAAGTGCCAGGAGAAAATAAATCTCCTTGCGCCTTCCTCTTCCTAGCAGATTCTTCCTCCTTTCTCCTAAGATTCTTTTGAAGTTCATTCATCTCAAAGTCAAGAATTCGGTACTTGTTCCTCCATGCGTCCCTTTCTTGCTCTGCCTAAGCCAACCGAATCTTCAATTCGTATTCATTGCTAGTAAAGAATAGAACAGGGTCTCGAGAAGCTAGTGGGATAGGCTCATGACGTTTGTAAGGCATTTTCAAATTAATTGCCCTTTCCTGTACCCAACAAGTATAAGATTCTGAAGCCAAACACTCGGGTTTTCCTAAGGCGGATATTCCTCTCTTGTGAACATGACGCCAAGTGTGCACCATCCTCTCTTTGAGCACGGGGTCCTTGTCTTCTTCAAAGAAAAGTCCCTCCAAATAAATGTTATTTGGCTTAGCCTCCATAGAGTAACCATGTTGACGACAGGCCAAGGCTGGATTGTAGCTTATACCCCCTTTTATACCAAGAAGAGGTACGTTAGCGAAACCCCCACAGCTAACGATCATGTCTCTGCCCTTGAGTGTCGGATTATACCACTTCAAATCAGTGTTCGTGAGGGACATAATCTTTTCTAACCATAGAAGCCCATCTTTGAGATCCCAGAAGGTTGCCGAACGAGGTAGGTGAGAAATGAACCACTTATATAACAATGTAGCACAACATGTTACCATTCCCCCTCCATGGGAATTCCTTAGGTGTACTGAATGGTAAGCGTCGACAAGCAGAGTAGGAACCGGATTCCCAAGGATGAAAATCTTGATTGCATTCATGTCGACGAAGTTTCCGATGTTGGGAAACATAAATAGCCCATAAATGAGTAGAGCCATAACAGCTTCATAGTCCACCATGTTCTTTGTACTGGCATAATGACGGGCTTTCTCCATCAATAACTTGGCGGGAAAACCTAAAATTCCTCCTTTGGTAACCAAGTTAGCTTTGACATCTGACAACTTGAGGTGAGCGGCTTCTGCGATGTCCTTCTCCTTAGGTTTCCATTCCAAACCAGAGTAAGGAGGATTTGGAGTGATGGGAATACCAACCAAGATAGCATATTCCTCGAGAGTAGGCATTAATTGATAATCTGGGAAAGTGAAACAATGATACACGGGATCATAAAACTGCACGAGAGTGGGAAGCATCCCATCTACCATCCTTAACTTCATCAAGGAGAAAATCTTTCCATACTTGCTTCGGAATGTTGATGATTCATTGATCGGCTCACCCAGACTCTTCAGATTTTCCAACTTTGGACTAATGAAGGTGTACTTCTTCGTTTTCCTTCTTCCAAAATCCATCCTAATAGGTTTGCAAAACAAAATTGAGTTCCTTGAATGTGGCATGATGTATGGATGAATGTAGGCAACATAAACACACATAGACAGATAGATACACATAACACAAAAAAGCCTAGGGTCGGAGGTTATGAGCGTGGAGCCATGATCTACCCATCCCAAGAGGTGTGTACTATGGGTTCTCAGTTTGCAGAACAGAGTTCTAAGAAGTTCCCAAAGTCGACAACCCATCTTTCGGATTTTATCGACTTCCCAATTGCTCGGTAATCAATAAAATTCTCAAGAGAGTCTCGTCTGAGTGTAGTATCGCGTAGCAACCATTTAGGATTACTCCCTCATAGTAATCGCACTACATCCTAAAGGCCAAGTAGGGTAAAAGGGTAACTAAAGGTCATCAGTATCCCTGGCACCTAAGTTGAAAGTAGTAACGCATTCACGATTACTCGTTCAACATATACCACCTCCAAGAGGGCCTCAACTGAGTATGGAACTTCAAGTTAACTCCTTTGGGAGTTCTCCCTCGAAGTTTCCTTGGCTATGTCCACGATCCTAATCAAATGTACTCTCAAGTCTGGGTTAGGACTTATCTCACCACTCAATAGTACCATGCCCACAGAAGGATCCAAACAAATATATAGATATATGAATATATACAGATATGTACAAGTATAGCAAACAAACATAAATATCATAAACAAAACAAGGTGGGCTTAACCCTCAAAATTGATCCCCAGTGAAGTCGCCATTTCTGTTGCGGTGAGAATCGGATAACAAGCTATTAATTAACTTGCATCACAAAACTTTGAATTCACCATCGAATTTGATTTATCCAAAGGAAAGGTTCAAGATCGAGAAAAACCTAAAGGGGCAGATCTAAGGTTCGGGGGTTGGTTATACTAAGGGAAGGTATTAACACCCTTAATATCTGTAGTACTCTACAGGAACCTCTTGTTTAAGTTTGTGTTACGTTATGTTTGCTTACTAAGGGTAAGGTGAAGACCTAGGGGTATGTACACTAAGTTTGCTCGCCAAGATGTCGCATCTTGTGCCTACGTATTTGACTAAAGAATCAGAGCAACCGTAGTTCACCTAACTAAGGGTGAATGAGGAATCATTGACTGTGGCCAAAGTTCCAAGGGGATATGAGTATGAGCTCATGTAGAGTTTAGGAAACTCTCTAAGTCTAAGTTGTGTGATTGAATGGCTATGAGGCCTAGAGAAGATGCTACCTATGACTATGAGGTCAAGGTGGTAATGAGCTATCTATGACTATGAGGTCAATAGAGAGACTTTGACTATGAGGTCAAAGGGGGAAGAGCCATGACTATGAGGTCAAGGTTTTACCTATGACTATGAGGTCAAGGTTGAATAGATTACTCTATGACTATGAGGTCAAGAGGGGATCCTATGCCTAAGAGGTCAAGGAGGGAAGGATGCCTAAGACTATGAGGTCCAAGGTAGCAATGAGCTTTTTATGACTTTGAGGTCAATAAAAATACTTTTCCTTTGGAAGGAAGGGGAAGAATAACATCTTATAAACAAGAGTTACAGTGGGGTTGAAATACAATGAAACATATGAGTTCAAGAACTCTAAACAGCAAGCATTTAATCAACACGTGAAGTGAACTTTCAAATGTGAACATAGCAAACAACAAGAATAAGTGATCATGTAAATGTGACAAGTATGGCAGAGAAGGCATTCTCATATTTGAAGCAAATGCATTTGGAGTCATGCAACTTATCAACAGAGCACAAAAAAAAACAGACAACATTCTCATGGTAAGATTTTGTTAAAGTCAGGAAACAAAGCTTCACAAATCAAGCATACTTCAAAGAAAACTCATTTCAAAGTCAGTGGTCACATGAATATGTCAAGCATGGCAGAAAAGGCATTCTCATATTTTGAAAACCCAGACATTTGAAGTTATGTAACTTAGTAACAGAGGTTAAAAAACAGACAACACTCTAATGATGAAGTGTGTTAAAGTCAGGAAACAAAGTTCCAACAAAATTCACAAGTTACAGCAATACTTCAAAGAAACATTTTTTTAACATCTTCCAGAAAAAGAGTTGATTTCATTTTCAAAATGAAGTCTAAAAAAATAAAATGAAATTAGGAATATATTTATTGCTCTTTTTTTGTAAATGTTAGAAAAGAGAAAATAAAAAAAATGAAGTAGCAATGAAATATAATGAAATAAAATGAATAAACAAAAAAGGAAAAAGAAAAAAAAGTGGAGAACAAAGTGGCACTCGCCACTTTCTCATGTGGCTGGCGCCATGAAGATGATGTGGCTTGCGCCATGAAGACAAGGTGGCTTGCGCCACCCTCACCATGGCTGGCGCCATGTGAGTTATTTGGTGTGTGTGTGTTATTTTATTATTTTTTTTGGTGGGGCATGCACCATTTTATTTTATTATATATTTCTTTCGTAATGGTGTGGCAGACGCCACTTAAACATGCTGGCGAGTGCCACTTCAAACTCTTTTATTTTGTTTTTGTTCAGTTTTCTTTTAAACCAACACGAATCCAGTTAACGATTAACAAAACAAAACTAACATATTAACGATTTTATCACAGAAACAAGCAATAACCAGACAATAACGAATATAACAACATGATAACAATATGGAGCAGAATGATCATGGTATTTTCAACACAGAATCAGATAATAATAAGATAACCAATATGATAACAGTATGAGACAAATATGAAGCAAACGATCATCGGAAAAAAAAGAGTGAAATAGAGTGATACCTAGTGGAGAGAGTCCACTGCTTCTTCATAGGTACCGGTTTTTGGAAATGATGGATGAGCTTTCCTTCCTCAACTGCTACAGAGCCAACCCTCTTTCACAGAAAGAACCATAAGTTTCTGGTGGTTAGAATGTTAGAGGTTTGAGGGTTTGAAGTGTTTACAGAAAGACTGAAAATGATAAGTTCTTTTCAAGTTTTGAAGATTACTTGCAGAACTAAGAAAGGGATAATTGGAGAGATTTTGAGAGAGTTTTCTTGTGGCTTGCTCGGTGTTTTTGTTTTGTGTCCTGAACAAAGGAGAAATGGTCTCCTTTTATAGGTGAAGCAAATTGGTCTGTGCCTTGGAGATACAGTGGGTAAATGATTTGTCCATAGGAGAAAAAATTAGGGTTTGTGTAGCACTCCTTTCAGCCGTTGATCTTAGTCAACCTTGGAGATTGTTGTGCTTCATTTGCTGAACAAATGCAGTGGAGGACATGGTGCAGGTCTTCTACTTTCATCCTTCAATATCTATTCCAAAAACCTTTTTTATTGTGCCATGAGAGAGAAAGTGAAAAGAGGTAATAGTTGGAATTGAGAATTATGGATTCTCTGATCATGAACACATGTCTCTTGTGCTGAGCCATTTTATTTCATCAATCCACTATGGGGTCCCAGAAAGCTTTTGGCTTCGTCAGGAGAGGGTGAGCTCAAAGAGGTAGTATTTAGTGACTTCACAAAAATTATTTTACAAGCAAGGCATCTTCAGATTTTTTCAAATAATAATAAGAGGTACATGAGATGGATTAAGTGCCTAATGCCTTGCTACTACAACCTTACGTGAATACCACTTTAAACTTTCAACTTTATGACCTTGATTCAAATGACAACATTTTTTTGGACCCCACGGAAATTGAAATAAGTCACATGTCCGTGAAAAAAAAAGAAAATGTCACAAGAACATTCTTAGAAAATTCTAAGTTACCAAATTTTAAACCTTTCATGACACCAATTTGAGATGTTGCACATTGATGAATATTTATTCTTGCACTCAAAAGAAAGTTTTTCAAGACTCATAGGTGGCTCCAAGAATGTCCACTAACACATGGAACGATGTCTCAATACTTGGGATCACACTTTGCTTGACATGCAAGGCAAAGGTTGACTTGTCTTGATAAAACACTTGATTTCTTGTTGAGAATGACTTCTTGGATGCATGTAGATTCGAATGGTTGCACTCAGGGCCAAAAGATGTCTTAGGGAGCTCTTCTCCCTTTTATGTAAACCCTATCTTTCACAATAAAAGGAAACAACTTGCAAAAAAATGAAATGGTAAGTTAACAATGCATATATGATTGAGGTCTAAATGTAGGTGCAAGATGATATGACATCTAAGGGGTAAAATTTTGGGTACAACACACCGTACTTGTGTTGACAAGGGATTTCAACCAAAGGTGGAAAACAAGAAGTTCAATGACGTGTCGACACCACAGGCGACTCAAGGGATCGATCCGACACAAGCTAGAGAGATGCGTCGTAGAAATGGAAACAAACCACGGTGTCGGAGGAGGACGAGGCGAAGGACAGAGTTCCAAATTCAAAGATAAGTTCTTGGGCGGGAAAAGGTTGAAAGTTCCAAGAATATGGGAAGTTGAAAAGAGAGTGGGGTGCCACGTGTCAGCGCCAAAGGACGCCTGGGCAGACAAACAGTTATTCTCTAGGCCTAAATAAAGCATTGTATTTCCCATTTTTAGGGGTCGCATTTTTTCACATTGTAAAGGGAAAGCGCTCAAAGTACCAAGCTTAGAGAGAAACGAGTTCACTCCCGCGAAAATGTACAATTGCATCCAATTTTACTTAATGCAATTAACTTTCAGCATTTAATTTAAGTTATTGCCTTTTTGTTTTTGTCTTGCCTTTCCTCCCTTTATTTTTTCCACTTTGCATCCAAACCCGTTGATCGTTCAAACCTTTCACGTTACCAAGGTCACTACAACGTGACAACTTTCACCAAAAAGCGAGAAACTAAAATACAACATAAACATACGCTTCCAATTCCTTGTTCTGGGATTTGTGTGGCCGATCCCGCGAGTAAACCTACGACCGAAGGCCAGTGGTTGTTCGCGTCGGCGAACAAATTGGCACGCCCAGTGGAACCCGTGTGAATTGAGTATATGTTTTTGCATAGTGGTAAGATGGTAATACCACATTCGAACAACGAACCGTCTCCGACGGAAAGTACGGTGGGAACACAAACAACCGATGTTGGCTCCGGTACCGTGTCAGCGGTTTCAACCACCCATAGTGGACCAACCGCAACGTCGCATCGACATGACCCTAAATCAACAATGGCAGGGACTACAGGGCAGTATATGCCTAGTATAACCATGCCTATACCTCGATCGTATGGGATGCCGACGGAGTTCATGTCGAGTTTGCACTCTAGCGGCCATTTGTTCGGGGAAAGTTCGCCCGCAGCGTTTCCACCTTATTAGGGGGATGGACACATGTCGAACCAGATGGTTCGACCCCCAGGTTTCAATCTTTTCTCTCAATCCATACCGACCTCTACCTCTAGTTCCGTCACGGTCATGAGGCAACAGATGGATGAGAGTAATCATGAGATGGTCCATATGTTGACTCAACAGATGCGTACAATATTGAGACCACTGATACAAGAGTCAACATAGAGTTACCAACAACTGGCGACTCAAATGTCACGGATCAGTGACTTCTTAGGCGCTCCTAGGGCTCAGGGTCGACAGACCCCACCGCCTCGACCGGAGACGCCCCTTCGTCAGGATGAAGTCTTCGACGAAACTATTGAACATCCCCGTGAGTTCGAAGAGATCCCTAGGAGGGTCCAAAGGCCTCCCGTGATTGTCCATAGGAACCAAGATCCGAATTTTGATGTCCAACAGGTTTGACAGGACGCCTTGGCTGGGGAACACAACTTAGAGGCCTTGGTCGAACGTATCATGGTTCGTAATGGGGCAAACCCAGGCCTTCGACGACCAACATACACATCCCTATTACCAGACTTCGTATTACAAACAGAGTTACCCAAGGGGTGGAAAGTGCCAAAATTCACCAAGTTCGCTGGGGAGACAGAAGAATCCACTGTCGAACACGTCGCTAGGTATCAAACTGAAGCAGGCGACATAGCGAACAATGAAGACTTGAAAATGAAATATTTCCCAAGTTCCCTCACTAAAAATGCATTTACGTGGTTTACCACATTGCCCCTCAGTCCATCCACACATGGGCGCAATTGGAGAGACTGTTTCACGAACAGTTCTATATGGGACAGTCAAAAATAAGTCTAAAAGAGTTGGCAAGCGTCAAACACAAGGCCACAGAGTCAGTAAACCAGTACTTGAATAGGTTTAGACTTTTGAAAGCACGGTACTTTACTCAAGTCCTTGACCACGAATTAGTCGAAATGGCCACCGGTGGTCTAGATTATTCGATTAGAAAGAAGTTAGACACGCAATATCTTAGGGATATGGCGCAAATTGCTGATCGGGTTCACCAGGTCGAACGGTTAAGAGCTGAGAAAACCCAGTCTAACAGATATCGTAAAAAAGAAAAAGTGTCCTATGTTGCAGCTGACGAGTGTTCGTCCGACGATGAAGAGTTCGTCGATGAAAGTGAGATCCACGTGGCTGAACTTAAGCCAGGACCTCCCTACACCTGCAAGTTGTTGAAACCATCGAACGAGAAAAATCCCACCGAAACTGGAAAAACGGATAAATACGTCGCTAAAACTTATACTTTTGATGTGTCCAAATGTGATGAAATATTTGATTTACTGGTTAAAGATGGTCAAATAATTATTCCGCCTGGTTTAAAAGATCCCCCTCTAGAACAAAATAAAAAGAGGGGATTTTGTAAGTTTCATAATTTCCTTGGTCATAAAATAGCTCAATGTGTTCTTTTCAGGGATTTTGTGCAGAAGGGTTTGAAGGAGGGTCCACTCCAATTTGGTGAGAAGCCAAAGATGCGGGTTGACACTGACCCACTGAAGGTCGAAGAGGCTTTGTACTCAGAGGTGTACGAATGTATGATGGTTGAAGCTACTGAGGGTCTTGACAAGCCACCAATGGCTGAAGTGGTAGAGTGCATGATGGTCGAAACTACTGAAGGTTCCGACAAGAAAGCTGAGGAAAAACTTGAAGCAGTGTACCCCCGGGCTGGCGAAAATTTGGACGATTTTTAGGAAAAGTGCAGGATAAGCGGGTCGAAGGCCGCGTTATGCCCCAGGTGCAACGCTGTGTTCGATGAGAAAGCTGCTGAGGGGTATGAGGCAAGCAAGAGAGAAGTGCTGCCAGAGAGCAAGCCACCTGTCCCAAGGTTTGTGTTTGACAAGAGCGGGGTCCCCCATCGAAATGAGGAGTACAGAAAGTTGTTCCAAGAGGCAAGGCCCAAAACTTTTGTGCCTCCATCAGACACCCCACAGGAAAGGTGGATGGCACCAGTTAGCCAGAAAGGGAGCAAAAGACCAAAGTGGAAGGCTCTCGATTTGGAAAAAGAGGCGAATGTCGCCGACAAAAGCGTCGAACCAGCAGGATATAGGGTGTCCCCTAATTACAAGGGAAAAAACCCTATGACTAGGACCCAGTGGAGGCGCTATCAGCGCAGTAAGAAGGATGAGAGGGAAGCTGCGACTTCAAGAGTGAAGTCTGTCGGAACGTCTGGACAAAAGCCCAATACCCAAGAGGAAAATGGGTAGAAAAGGACAAAGTGGTGACAAACCAGACCATGGCAATAACCGTGGATGCATCAGGAGAGAAAGAAGTTGTGTCGACCTAGAGTTTAAAATGTACTTCGCTGGTGGAAAGCAAGAAAGAACCAGAGTATACTCCCTAGTCGGACGAAGAGGAGCCAAAATATTCTCCTCAGTCGGATGACGAGTATGATCCATCGCCTGAGGGAGAGTTTGACAAAGACATGTACGACGACACCAATGATGACACCTATGAAGAAGATTTCATGCTGAATTGTGGTATCGTGTCGGTCCTACCAGCTGAGTATGACGTGGTGTCTGAAATCTCTGAGACGGAAGAAGATTTCATCTCTGGTGAAAATGCGGATGACAAGCCGCTATGTTATTATGTGATGAATAATGGTGTAGTTGAAGAACAAACGGCTATGTTTGAATGCCCTGGCCCTGGGATGATGTACCATTTGAAGCCGTTATTCATAAAGGCAAAAATTGATGGGATGTCTGTTAACAAGGTGTTTGTGGATGGTGGAGCAACTGTGAATCTGATGCCTCACAATCTATTTAAGAAAATTGGAAAAATGGAGGTTGACCTTCGACAGCATAACATGGTTTTGTCCAACTATGAAGGCAAGACCAGTAACATCATGGGGGTTGTCCAAGTGGACTTGGAAGTGGGTACAACCAACAGGCTGACACTCTTCATTGTCATCAAGTCAAAAGCAAACTTCAATTTGTTGCTGGGACAGGAATGGATCCATGGAATTGGGGCAGTGTCGTCGACAATGCACCAGAGATTGACCATTTGGAGAAAGGATGGCATCGTCGAAAACATTGAGGCAGATCAAAGCTACTACAAAGTCGACGAAGCCAAGGGTAACAAGAAGTCTTTTGACCAACACTTATCAAATGTGGCTCCTTGTGATAACGGGTCAGGTTCCTACACCTTTGTCGACAGGGGTCGCGTCCTGAACCTGGACCCCGACTATGGGTTCATCTGGTACGCTGCCGGCGAAGCCATGGAACCAATGGAAATGCCACCAACGAGGTGGGCCACAGTTGGTAAAAATGACTGTTGAGTTAGAAAGCATGACTCGGATTTCGGCCTATTTGGCTGAAAACAGAAGGATGTCGGCACTTGAAAAAGACGAAACTCTCCAAATTGTTAAGGGATCTGACCATGACAAACAAGCAAATGGCCAACGAGGCCAAGAAGAAGCTTTTAAAAATCGGAGGCTTGATGGTATTTACGACGATGAGCCTTTAGGGTTTGAAAAAGGCCCAAATCATGAGCTGCAGAAAATGCAAGCGCAGGACCCGCTTGAGGAGGTCAACTTAAGGGATGGGGCAACCAAAAGGCCCACATATGTGAGTGCCAAAGTAGGACCATAAATGAAGGCCAAACTGGTTAAAGTGTTGAAAGAATACAAGGATTGTTTTGCCTGGGATTATGGCGAAATGCCTGGTTTGAGTCGGAGTGTAGTTGAGCATCGGCTTCCAATCCAGCCAGGAAAGAGGCCAGTAAAGCAACACCCTCGACACTTCGCCCCGAAAGTCACGTTGAAGATCAAGCAGGAAATTGAAAGACTGCTCAAAAGTCGGTTCATCAGAACTGCAAGGTATGTTGAATGGATAGCAAACATAGTACCTGTTATTAAGAAAAATGGGACCCTTAGAGTTTGCATCGACTTTAGGGATTTGAACAACGCTACCCCTAAAGACGAATATCCGATGCCTGTGGCGGAGATGTTGGTTGAATCAGCCGCGGGATTCGAGTATTTGAGCATGCTCGACGGCTACTTCGGTTACAATCAAATTCTCATAGCCGAAGAGGATGTCCCCAAAACCGCATTTCGATGCCCTGGAGCTTTGGGCACATATGAATGGGTTGTGATGCCTTTTGGGCTATAAAATGCTGGGGCAACCTACCAAAGGGCTATGAATGCTATATTCCATGATTTTATTGAGAATTTTATGCAGATATACATCGATGACATAGCCATGAAATCGTCATTAGAAGATGGGCATCTCGACCACCTTCGACGCTCATTTGAGCGAATGAGAAAATATGGATTAAAAATGAATCCACTAAAATGTGTCTTTGGTGTTCATGCAGGGGACTTCCTGGGATTTGTAGTCCACAAACGAGGCATCGAGATCAACCAGAACAAGACGAAGGCAATCTTAGATCTCAAGCCTCCGACGACAAAGAAACAACTCCAGTCCTTGAGGAGGTTCATCTCAAACCTAAGTGGCAAGACGAAAGTGTTTTCACCACTGCTCAAGACCAAGAAGGAAAGTGAGTTCCGTTGGGGACAGGAGCAACAAGAGGCTTTCGACGCAATTAAGGAGTACCTTACAAAGCCTCTAATCCTATTACCACCTAGTATAAATAAAAGCATGAAGTTGTACATTGCAGCGTCGGAAACGACCATAGGCAGTATGTTAGCACAAGAGGATGATGGTGGCGTCAAAAGACCCATCTATTACCTTAGTAGGATACTGATAGATGTTGAAACTAGGTACACTATGATTGAAAAGCTATGCCTATGCTTGTACTTCTCATGTATGAAATTAAAGCAATATATTAAACCAGTTAATGTTTATGTTTCGTCGCATTTGGATGTTATTAAGCATATGTTGTCCAAACCTATTTTGCATAGTCGAATTGGGAAATGGGTTCTAGCGTTAATTGAGTTCTCCCTGACATACGTCCCTTTGAGGGTGATGAAGGGTCAAATAGTGGCAGACTTTATTGTTGACCACGCTGTAGTCGAAACGTTGATACATAGCATCGACATCGCCCCGTGGAAATTGTACTTTGATGGGTCAAGCCATAAAAATGGGGCAGGTGTTGGAATCTTAATAATATCCCCACAAGGTATCCCGACTACCTTTAAATGCAAAGTTGATGGCAAATGCTCGAATAATGAGGCAGAGTACGAAGCCTTAATCACTGGTCTTAAGATACTCAAAGACTTGGGGGCCAAAGAGGCCGAGATAAGAGGTGACTCAGAATTGGTAATTAAACAAATCACCAGGGAGTACAAGTGCGTGAAAGAACATCTTTTGAGTTACTCCTCGTTGGCGAAGCGTTTGTTAGAGCATTTCAAAATTGTCAACATCTCGCATGTGCCAAGTGTAGAAAACCATAAAGCTAATGAATTGGCACAAATTGCCTCTGGTTATAAAGTGTCGGAGGGTAAGCTCAGGGATTTTGTCGAAACTAGGGAGAAGATGGTGTCGAACGTACATTCACCATCGAGTGGGTCAGTGTACAAGGACTCGAAGAGCTTGGTCGAAGATCTAGAAAGGTATGAGGTGTTTGTCAACAATGTGTCGCGAACAGATTGGCGAAGACCAATTATGGAGTATTTGGAAAACCCGCCAGGCAGTACTGATAGAAAGACTAAGTACAGAGCAATGAGCTATGTCTGTATAGGCAATGAGTTATTTAAGAAAACTCCGGAGGGGGTATTGCTCAAATGCTTAGGGGATATTGATGCCTATTTGGAAATTTCTGGGGTTCATAGTGGGACTTGTGGGGCGCACCAAGTTGGCCACAAAATGAAATGGCTTCTGTTCCGACAGGGTGTCTACTGGCCCAGCATGCTCAAGGATTGCATAGAGTTCGCGAAAGGATGCCAGGATTGCCAAAGACACGCAAATATTCAGCGCGTACCAGCCAGTGAGTTGCACGTTATAGTCAGGCCATGGCCATTTCGAGGTTGGGCTTTGGATGTAATAGGAGAAATTTGGCCAGCTTCGTCAAAGCAGCAAAGATTCATCCTCGTAGGAATAGACTACTTCACAAAGTGGATAAAGGTTGTGCCTCTGGTGAAGGTGGACCAAGAAATCGTGATAGATTTCATTCAGAATCATATCTTGTATAGATTCGGGATACCTGAGACAATCACGACAGATCAAGGCTCCGTGTTTGTGGGTCAAAAAATGCAAGAGTTCGCGGCAGAAACAGGTTTTGAGTTAGTTACGTTGACGCCGTACTATGCGCAGGCGAACGGTCAAGTCGAAGTAACTAACAAGGTAATAATTGGGCTAATCAAGAAGCACGTCGCGAAAAAGCCAAAGAATTGGCATAAGACATTGAGTCAAGTGTTGTGGGCTTGTCGGACATCGCCTAAGGAGTCGACTAATTTGACTCCCTTTCGTTTAACCTTTGGGCATGACACCGTGTTACCAGCAGAAGTATGCCTACAATCTGTTAGGGTGCAACGTCAATACGAGATTCCGTTGGAACAATATTGGGAAATGATGCTAGACGAACTCGTGGACTTAGACGAGGAAAGAATGGTAGCTTTAAATGTTTTGCTGCGCCAGAAGGCCCGAGTCGCCAGGGCATACAACAAAAGGGTCTAAGAGAAAACCTTTGCTACAAATGGCTATGTTTGGAAAGTGGTGTTGCCCATGGATCGATGAGATCGAACAATGGGAAAATGGTCACCCAACTGGGAGGGACCATTTCAGGTGACTCGAGTGTTTAGTAACAACGCGTACGAAGTGAAAGAGTTAGGAGCAGACCAACGAATCTTAAGAGTAAATGGGAAATATGTAAAAAAATATAGACCAATGCTACAAGAGATTCACATCAAAATGTAGTTCTCATTAATTTAAGGCCAAAATAGGCTGAAGGGCCAAAGATGGCTTACAAAATATTGTTTGTTACATCAGCTCGACATACAAGCTAAGGAAACTCAGGAAATCTAGACTTAAAGTCGTCAAAGAGGATCTTATCATGAACAATCTTGCTCTCAAGAAGAACCTTTCGTCTCTGCATACGGCTAATAGCATCTTTGATCTTCATAGCCGCTTCGACGTGAACAAGTCCTTGAGCTACCTCGTGGTCGATAGCCTCTTGAGAAGGCAGAGGCTCAGTTGAGTCCAAGAGGGCTTTCTGTTGTTCAACTTTAGCAATCTTTTGTGTCAACTCTGTTATCTGGGCTTGATATTCAAATATCCGTTGGTCGAAAGCCTGGCGTTTGTTGGAGCGCTCCTGTTTTTTAGTTTCAAAGTCTCCAAGTTTTTGTTCACAGACTGAGCTAAGGTGCCACTCACGTTTCATATCGTTGTTGCGGAACCGAATTTGGGCATCGGCCTGATGATTCATAGCAAGGTCTTTGGCTAATTGAGTGAAGAAGGCTTCGAACTCGATCAGGTATGTGGCCATGGGGGCAGGGAGCTGAAATTTAGAAAGTTCATCCAGAAGTTTGAAAATGTCGTTGGCTATGGCGGCTTCTTCAGCAACAGCCGCCAGGAACTGTTCCTCAAAAAGATAGGACTGCAACTGTTGAAGTTTGAGATTGAAGGAAGCATCCACTTCTGGAGTTGGGATTGTTGTCGAACTGGTAGGCTGAATCTCTTCAGCTGCTTGGCGAACTTTGTGTAGCGCTTTCAGGGTCGTTGCTGGATCTGTTGCCTTGGCTGCTAAGAGTGCCTCTGGAGTAAGGGATTTGTCGACAATGGTTGAAGTCCTCTCTGGGTTATGTTCAGGGGTTAGAAGTTCTCTCCGACTTCAGTAGTGGTGATGGTAGGCGAAGGATTGATATTCGCTCCAGGAGCTACATCATTGTGCTCAAGGTTATCAGTTGGGGCAGGAGGCGTCTTCGCCACCAAGTTTTCTTCTGACACGAGTGTCGGGAATTCATCAATTTTCTGAGGACTTGGCGTAATAGTGACGCCAACAGTAGTGGCATCTGCGGCCGATTCAGTGTCGCCATCGCCAACAGTGGTCGAAGTGACCACATTTTCCTACAAAGCAAAATGCAAGTGAGATTCGTCGCCCTAAGGTCGCCTAGGACACTAAAGTGAAGATGGAAATACTTGCGTAGGGTGAGTTGTTGTCTTGGGAGGAGCGACGGTAGGGATTGGCTCGAAAACGTCTTTGAGATTTCTTGGGACGACTGGGGCCACCGTCGAAGAGCTGGTTTTTGAAGGTGTCCTCCGCGTTAAAGCCATTTTCTTCCACACCAAAGGTGTGGATGGAGGAGATGCTGGAGCCGCTGTGGTGAAAACTCGAGAGTGAGTACTCTCATTCGACTCAGTCTTTTTAGAAGAAGGTACTATCTCAGAAGCTTGTGCAGAAATAATGTCAGAACAAAGAAGAGACCAAAGTTTGATTCTCAGAGCGAATAGCAGGTGTCGCTCCCGGGATTTTCATCCAAGTACAAACGCGAAAGTGGCACCGAACAGAGTCGCCAGCAATGTGTATTTATCCCAAGAGAGGGAAAGGAAACACCGCGTAAACCTGAGAGAAAGGAAAAGCATGGTCTTACGACCAAGAGAAATGGGTTCGGGAGTCGGTTACGCACGGGGAAGGTGTTAGCACCCCCACGCGTCCATCGTACCCGATGGGATCCACGCTTGCTTGTCTCGATCAAAGGGTGTAAAGAAAGGATACTGGAAAAGGAACTGAAAGAAAGAAAGGAGAAAGAAAAGAAAAGGAACGGGAAACAAATGTAGGGAAAATAAAAGAAGTGCTCGCATGGGCCCTACCCCACTGCCTACGTATCTCATCGGGAGCATGAGAATCAGAGCGACGTAGTTCCCCTCACTAGGGATGGATTGTTTGTGTTTTTTAGAGAACGGCTTACGTTCTAGCTCAGGTGTTGCAGGCTCGCTGGTCCGAGTGCGTTACCATCTTGCAAGAGAACGAGTAGAAGCGCGTTCGTACGCTAAGAGTGAATGAGGTGAGAAAAGAATTCCCGAAGGAAAGACGTTATTGTTTGTTTTTGTCTTTTAGAAAGAAGTGTTTTGTTATTTGTTTGCATATGATAGTGTATCCGAATCTTAGTCATTGGAATGTGTACATTCTCACATTCCAAGATGGAATGGGTAAGAACGCACACTAAGAGTGAAGAAGACCCCCACACTTAGTTCCAATTGTCAAGGTTCAAACACACTAGCGTACTTGTATTTATTAAGTGTTTTTGTTGATTAAGAAATGAAGAAGTTTTTTATTATTTGCACCTTCAACAAGTATTGCATTTAAGTCCCCCACACAAGATCAAATGTTTAACACATTGACCCAATATGGGTTGTATGCTATACATTTTAAGATTATAAGAGAAGACCCCTTATAATCTTTTCTTTATGTGAAAGGCCTAAATGCAATAAATGCCTACCTTTATTAGAAGTTTTGAGTTTTGTTTGAGATGAGAAGATGAAAGACTCAAGAGAGGGTAAAGGTAAAAATCTATATGGACTAAGACTCAATCCTAATTGATTAGTTAAGGGAGTGATCCTAAAGTTTGTGAGGTTTCAACCTAAAGTCTAAAGAAAGAATGAATTAAACAATTCACTTCTAAAGTAGAAGATGAATTGTAATTCACAAAGGGAAAGTGATGAGTTATTAAAAGAAAGCACATAAGTGCTTAACAAAACATAGAATGGAATTGTAAAAGAGAAAGGATAGAAGTTGAATGTGGATTCCTTATCCACACTCAATTGAAACTTGCCAAA
This sequence comes from Lathyrus tuberosus, assembly GCA_022829125.1. Classification (NCBI taxonomy): domain Eukaryota; kingdom Viridiplantae; phylum Streptophyta; class Magnoliopsida; order Fabales; family Fabaceae; genus Lathyrus; species Lathyrus tuberosus. The sequence goes on along the minus strand of JALAZF010000101.1, from coordinate 3,475,213 downwards.
GCCCCTACATGGTTAGTAAACATGTATAAGAAGTATAAGAAGTAAAAGAACATGTAATGCATCATAAAACTCAAAAGAATTAAATGAGAAACCAAATCCTAGAGCCACAACCAGAATGGGCATCATATGGGAACAAATGGTCATTATCAACCAAACTCAAGTGGGTAGGCAACAAACATCCTCCATGACATTAGAACATGATATCATAAGAAAAGGGAGAATGAAAGATGAAAGGAAAAAGAAGAAATGTGCATAAATGGAACATGTAATCCATGGATCAGAATTGACATGAAATGAAAAATGATTCACCAACATCTCACAAGTATTTATGAAGTAAACATCAAAACATTTAAGAAGTGATAGAAGAAGTAGAATTGAAATGGAAGTTCAAAAGAGAACACAAGTACAAACACAACATGTTAAAGGTGCACAAGGTTTAAATGAAAGTCAACATGCAAGGATGACATATAATATGTACCAATGACCTATAATGTCAAGTGAATGGTTCACCAAATATGCAAATGATCATGCAAGTATACACAAAAGAAAACATGCACCAAAGATTACAATGATATGACATGTTATAATGCTTTAAATGAAATGCATCAAACAAAAATCAAATGGCCTCATGAAAATTATGAAAATATGGTATTGGAATGCCTAATTCAGAAGTAAATCATACATCAAAATAGCATATCAAAATTCAAAGCAAAATGACTTCAAACAAAGCAATTAGGTCAAGTTGAAATATCATGCAAAGTGGTGCAAAGATAAGCATCCAACATGTCATAAAGTGATCTAAAAAAACCAAAAAAAAATCATTTAACATGCTTCAATGTATTAATGAATCAATGCAAAAAGAATCAGGTCAAAACAGTTTGTAATGAGCAAGAACAAAATTCCACAAATTCATGTATCATGCTTAAAATGCATACAAATGGAAATTCAAAGAAAAATATGAACCAAAGGCAAAAATGTCATAAAATCATGAAATTAAAATATCAAAAATTTCCTAAATGTCTGAGTAACACTAATGAATTTTTATAGAATTTTATAATGTTGTTTTGTATTTTAAAAAATTAAAATTGAAACGTGCATAAAATGAAGAAAATAAAAAGAAATAGAAACAAGTAGGGGGTGCATGCATAGCAGATTCCATGTTCAAATTGGTCTGGGCCTTTAAATGTTAGGTGTGAATAGCAAAGGTTTCAGGGTCCATTTGCGCGTGGAACACAATAACAAACATGCACTTTCAGTCAAATAAAGTCAAACAATGATCACCATTGGATCCAGTCAAGTCAACACACAAGTTAAAGCAAACATGATCAATGCACACACGTGAGGGAACACATTTACTAACATGCACTGCGCCACATTTTGTTTAAGTGAAATCAGAAATGGAGCACGCGAGGTGCACACCTTTTTTAATGTGTTGGCCAATCCTACACCACACGATGCAAGTAAATCCACGGTCACGATTAAAACTGCAAACCAAACCCTAACACATGATCACCGGCCGGAGAGGGACCTCCGGTCACCTTCTCCGGCCACGCACCACCGTCTGCAACTCTCACATGTCCCAGAAATGCACAAATATTATACCAAAATGAAGCTGAGCTCACGTAGATTAAGAATTCACAATTGTTTTTCACATACCAAGCACACACATAGAGAACAGAGGAGATTAAATCATGCCCTAAGTTTTGGATCTAGGCTTCTAAGAAGCTCTATCAACTAGCCAGAGTTCAAATGCTCCTAGTGAGCTCATATCATCATGAAAACAACAAAATAAACCATAAAATGTGAGAGAAGTGTTTGAGAACTTTAGAACCTGAATTTGCAGCTTTTGGAGATTCTTGAGAAAACCAGAGAAAACAACTTGTTCTTCAACCCTGGAGCTTCAACACTAAGCAAAATAAATGCTGCTGGAAGTAGATGAAATCGTGTGGATTGTGATTCAAAACTTGCTGACATACACTTGCAGAAATCGTGTGAATTCTCTTTCAATCATGCGCAATTGATGATGATGTGGATGAAGTAAGTGAAAATCTTGTGCACTCAGAGAACAAGTTTTGAGAGAGTGGTTGAAAAAGGTGAGAGAATCAGAGAGAAAGTAGAAAGAGTTTTGAGGTGAAAATCTGAAAAAATGAAGTTGAAATCCATTTTGAGAGTGAGGTTTCTATTTATAAGTTGGCTTGAACCAAGGTTAAATGGGTGAGTTAACTGAGTCCAAGTTGAGTTAACTGAGCTGCCTCTAACTAACTGAGTCAAGTTAGTTAGGGCGAGTCAGTTGTGGGTGTGATATGGTGGTGGATGTACATGGTGTTATGGTAGAGTGTAAGTGAAAGGAATGGTGATGATGTATTATTCTGAGGTAGCAGCATGACTTGCACAACAAGTTTTGTTCACTTCCCCTTTGACGCATGGCAAGGAGTATATGTATGTATGCGCATGAGACTTGCTTGGCCAAATGAGGTAAAGGAATGTGTGGAAAAGTATACATGTGAATACTTGAAATAACAACAATAACAATATTTATTTTATGGTTTGGTGACAGTTTGAAACAAATGCAAACATGGTGGTTTGGTGATGATTTTCTCTCTTATTAATGTATGGTTTAATGGGGTTTTGGAGTCATTGAAAAGAGGGAACATGGGAGAACATGTTTGGTATGAGAATTAAGTTGAAATGATGCCTCAAACATGCTCAAAAGTGGATATGAACACAAGGACCCCAGACTGGTTAATGGGCGTGTCAAGTGGTTGATGGGCAAGGCAAGCATGGCATGGAATTTCAGCATGATCACCCCATCTTGAGATCCACATAACTCCTTATCCCTTGAACAAATGAACAAATCATGAACACCAATTTTGAAGATCTCACATAGAGGAACAACTTTCATGTTGAAAGATTTTTCATTTGAGGCCTCTAACCATGAGTAATTGATCAAAACATTTGGTCCACCACCTGTTTGTTAAAATGACCGCGCGCGTGCCCTGAAAATCTTGGTCATGACCTAGTTTTGAACCTACTTTGCTCAAACTTTGATCAATCATATCTCACTCAATTTTTATCCAATGGAGATGTTCTTTATATGGATTTGAAGCTTAAAGCAAGACCTTTTGTTGTGGCCTGGTGGAATTTTCATTTGGTGCTTCAATTTTAAATGGCCTTGGTTCAAACTCTGATGCAAAATGGCCAAAACTTGCTATTTTTAGTAACCCTTCTTCTTCCAAAAATGGCAACTTTCTACATCTTGATTTTTTCATGATTCCTTTGGAATTTCTTGACCAAATTTTGTACATTGGACATATGTAACATGAATTTCATGATTTTGGGCTCAAAAAGTCAAGAGTTGACTTTTTCCTCTGATTATTTGACTTTGCCCCAATTTCTCTGATTTTTGATCTTTCTTCCAATTGAAACACCTCCAAAACCAATTGAGGGGCAATTCTCCATACACATACACTTAAGAACATGTAGAATACCATGACATCAAGTTTTGTCCAAAAAATCAAAGATTCCCTGATTTAATGGGAAACCCTAGTTTTGGTGCCCACCTCCTAGGAGAAAAATGTGCAGTCTTCAATTTCAAATTCCTCAGAGTATGTTGTGTACCTTCTTAAAGGATGATGATATATGCCATTTGAGGATGATTTTGGATCAATGAGCTATCTCTTTTGAGGGTTTTTCTTCAGTTTTTTGAACCTCTTGCATAGTGAAAGATGTAATGCTTCAATCTCCCATTGTATCTCTTATCCTTGAGGTTGTGGATGATCAATTGAGATGGTATGAGACATGAAAGACCTCTTGGCTTGCCTTGAGGGCACTTGATTGACCTTTTGTGCTTTGAATGATTCCTTGATTGTCCACCTTCCACCTGATCACATGCCCTGATGGTAAGAAGGATGCCATGCTTCATTTTTCTATGTTAAATGCAATGTAATGTTAATGAGATGGATATGATATGATAAATGATAATGCCATGCTATGATGCCAAAAGGGGAGAGCAAATTTTGGGGTATTACAGCAGGTTTTGAAGAAGAAGTTATGGAAAAGTGGTAAGTGTTTCTGAAGGAGTCTATTTATAAGACGCATGCAAAAGGCAAAAAAATCACCAAAAGCCTTTTCAACTTCTGAAAGTAAGTGGCAGTTGGTTTCGAGGCCCATAACTCGGACGAGACTAGCCATCATGGTGTTTTTCTTGGAAATCGTGGGATGAGATTGCCATCATCATGTCAGACGGCGCTTGCGACGTGTTTTAAGAGAAAATAAACCGTTGCGCAGATGTGTCGAAGAAAGAGCCATCAAAACCCCGCAAGAAACCAAAAAGCCAGATTTCTCCATCGACATAGGATTCAGTTGAAACTGACCTTTTGGGGGGAAATTTATTGACAAGGGATTTCAACCAAAGGTGGAAAACAAAAAGTTCAATGACGTGTCGACACCACAGGCGACTCAAGGGATCGATCCGACACAAGCTAGAGAGATGCGTCGGAGAAATGGAAACAAACCACGGTGTCAGAGGAGGACGAGGTGAAGGAAAGAGTTCCAAATTCAAAGATAAGTTCTTGGGCGGGAAAAGGTTGAAAGTTCCAAGAATATGGGAAGTTGAAAAGAGAGTGGGGTGCCACGTGTTAGCGCCAAAGGACGCCTAGGCAGACAAACAGTTATTCTCTAGGCCTATATAAAGCATTGTATTTCCCATTTTTAGGGGTCGCATTTTTTCACATTGTAAAGGGAAAACGCTCAAAGTACCAAGCTTAGAGAGAAACGAGTTCACTCCCGCGAAAATGTACAATAGCGTCCAATTTTACTTAATGCAATTTACTTTCATCATTTAATTTAAGTTATTGCCTTTTTGTTTTTGTCTTGCCTTTCCTCCCTTTATTTTTTCCACTTTGCATCCAAACCCGTTGATCGTTCAAACCTTTCACGTTACCAAGGTCACTCTGTCATACCCCAAATTCGTCCTACCTATGGATAGTTTTCATCTGAACATTCATCCACTAACCATCATATCTGTATCCAGTCCATTTGTCCGTTTTCACTTTTAATTAACCTATCTTTTTCTTGTATTCATTCTTTATAACCATTTCCATTATCCATTACAAATATCCATATCCATATTTACCTTTCCTATTATCCATTTTGTCATAAATAACCACATTTCTTTTCAAATCCATTTAATTAAATCCATATCCACTTTAAACCCTTTCTTCTAAACCAATTATCCATTTCATCTCATAACCTAAATTCATTTAACCACATTTCTTTTCAAATCCAATTATTAATAACCAAATCCATAAACCCACTATCTATTTCCTTTATCCATTTTTTCTTTATCCAATTCTCTATCCATAATCACTTTCAAAACCCATATCCATTTGTATTAATTTCCATAATATCCATTTATTAGCCAATTTCACTTTAAATATCCAAGACCATTTTTTTGCAGCAATTATCTTGCTGGTAATTAAAATTTTTTCATTTATCATCATCTATTGGGAATAACATGTAAATAACCAGAAAGTTTGCACCAAATGTCTCAAGAATATGCACAAATGACAATTAATTTCCCTTGTAATGGTTTAGTTCCATTGACAACAATAACAAAAGCAATCATTCAAAATATATTTGGTTTACATAAAGAATGAGTGCACGGTTGCATTAAACAGTTAAGAGGATGATTTGGTCATCCCATGGCATACTTCTGTGTCGAGACAGATACTTCAATTGCTGTTGATGTTTGGATGGAATACCTTAGTCCTAAATGCAACCTTTGGTGGCTTGAATGGATAATATGGAGGAAAGTGAATTGAAACCAAAAACACACCACCTGAATAAGGGGCTATCAGCTGGTCCCATGATTGTTGCATTTCAAAAACTATTATTTCTACATGGCCCACACCTATCTTGCCCAAGGTTACACACCAGCCATAAAGCCACGCGAAGAAAGCGACATAACTTGCTGCAAATTTGTACCTTACTGCAAATGAAAACAACATTTCACTGCACAAACCGTACCCCCTGTTACAAAAACCTGCCATGAAAATTACAAGCCAAACTCAGGCAGTGAGAAAGAGAGTAGAAGACAAATTAGGAATCAAAAAGTAAGGGGGAGTTTGATTTTAAAAAAGGAGAGAAACGAATTCAAAAGAGAGGGAGGAACATCACTGCAAGCATATAACTCACCAGAAAAATAATACTTCTTGAACAGAAGTCACCAACAACAACCAAGACCTTCAAAATGCTCTGAACCTTCCCATTCTTCAGTACCCATCTCCCATTAACTCTCACAGAACTTTCTGCAAACCTCCCTAAACCCTATTTCCGCGAATCAAAACCGACCAACTCTCCGCGATTTCCTCCAAACCAATTCACCCCACCTGCAACAAAAAAACCAGTCGCAACACATTTTCAAGGAACAAAAAACCTAACCACAAGTTACTCAGAAGAAAATTTACAACACAAAAAAATATTCCAACCCTAATCACACAAGCTCCGTCTTTCTAAGAGTTTCTCAGAGTTTCTCATTGAAACTCTGAGTAAGTTCAAACTCAGAACCACTCGCCGGAAACCACAATATCATTCAGCAGTATCAGTGACGCCAACAGAAGCAATAACAAGAGGAAGAGGAGACGAACATAAAGACGAAGAGTTTGAAACAAAGTACCTGAGACGATTAGAGACACCTTCAAGAAAATTTCTGTAAGCGGTACTCTTTAGAACTTTCGAAACTCGTTTGTCTTCGGTTTGAATTTGTTTTGCTTGATATCACTGTGTTCGCTTGTCCTTGGATTTCCGCACGTTGTTGTTGTTACGTTGATTTGCTAATCTCGTTGGTTTTTGGAACTAAGGTTTAGATTTGGGAACCCTCCGATTGGGTTGTTTGGTTAGGTTTTAGAAGAATCTGGGGTTGGATTCGAATAGAGGGGAAAATTTGAGGTAGGGTTTGTGTTGACAGCTTGGGGATTGGTGGAGGTGTCACCAGAGAAGACGGTGGTGGCCGCCGCGCGCCGCCGCCTCTCCGGCGGATTTCTTAGGTTTCCGGCAATGGTAGTTTTTGCGAGAGAGAGAGGTGAACGAGAGAGAAAACAAATAAAGGAAGAGATAACGTGAAATGTTTTTAGATCCACTCTTTTTTTTTCTTCTTTATCTCCCTTGCCACATAGCCTATTTGTTGGCGATATCCACCGGTGACAAGTGTCATTGGTCTTTCTTTTTTCCTTAATCCCATGCATGTGTCCCTAGTCCCCTACCGTGTGTATGCGTTTCCTGGCCACCATATTTAGGAGTCAACTCTTGACTCTATGACAAATCAACGCCTCAGATTATTTGGCCGGTCAACCAGTTGACCAGGGTCCATGATGGACCCTCCCCTGCGTGGGCTGAGTTCTTGTGGCCCTGGGATTTCTGTTCTAACGCACCCCCATTCTGGACAATTCTGGCCCATTTTCCTTTTGATTTATTTTCTTTTTTTAGTTTTATAGTATTTCCTTTTAATAAATATAAAAACCCAAAACTCTTTAAACTGATTTCATTTTTTAGAAAATATAATAAAATCTGTTTATTAATTAATCTTCATTAATTTTATTAAAATCATTCATTTAATAATAACTAATTAATTTAATAATTAGTTTTATTAAACATTTGATTTTAATTTAATTAATTAGGTTAAATCATTTTCCCTATTTCTAAAAGTTTAAAAATCATTTTTTCTTTAATCAAATTTCAATTAATTCTATTAAACCATTTTATTTAATATTAATTAACTTTAGTAATTAATTTTATTAAATATTTTTAGTTCAATTTAATTAATCATTTTAATTTTCTTTTCATTCTAAAAAATCTAAAAAAACAATTAGTTTAGAATTTCTCCTTTAAGCTAACCTTAGGGATTTAGAATTTTAGGTGTACTAACATGCTTGATTAAATTTCTCCCCCATTTTGTTTGGCTTTAATCTTTGTGTGGTGTTTACACTTTTTCTCTTGTGGATTTATTTTATACTTTAATTATATGCTATTCATATTATACTTGTCCAAACCAAAAAATCTTTTTCAAACTAATATCTTGACTTAATGTCAAGCCCTTTTAGTACCTTGTAAGTCGATCGTTTTCACGATCGCAATCGACCTCACAATGCCTCCTCTTGGGCTTTATACAACGATAATTGTTGCACATTTCACTTTGGTTTGTATGCGTGTATGTGATTGGCTCACTTTAATCATGGCTCAATTATTCCCACTTGATTAATTACGCCCCTCTCCCATAGGACTAAAATCAACCCTTTTTATAAGAGTAAAACAAACTTGATCCAACATCAAGTATTTTCCAAATAAATTCAATCAATTCAATCCTAAGCATTTACTTGATCCATATATCAAGTATTTCCAACCTTCACTTCACACCATAACTTCTTTTCCTTCCATTTCTTAACCTCCTCATACGTAAATTAAAACCTCGATCCAACGTCGAGTGCTTTTCTCAAATCAAACCAACATACGTAATAATACTTAAACATTTCCATAAAGGTGAAAAGAGGGGGACCAAGTCTTTGGTCTTTCTTTTTAATTGTTTGGGTGCGAGTTTCCTTACTCGTGTGTGGACAATTGGCGCCTCTAAAACACACGAAACTCGACAACATTTAAACCTTTTCCAATCAATCCTTTAAAACATTAAACCTTTATCTAACATTTTGAAAGGTGAAGTGAGGGGGATCAAGTCTTTGATCTTTCTCCTCAATTACTTGGGTGCGAGTTTGCTTACTCGTGTGTTGGTAATTGACACCTCTAAAACATACGAACTCGACTATACTCAACATTTTCCTAATCAAATCATCAAGACATTGATCCTTACTTAAACATTTTTACCAAAGGTGAACAGTGAGGGGGATCGAGTCTTTGGTCTTTCTCTTCGATGGTTTGGGTGCGAGTTCTCTTACTCGTGTGTGAACAATTGACACCTCTAAAAGACTTAAACTTTAACCTGCTGATTGTTTGGGTGCGAGTTCTCTTACTCGTGTGTGAACAATTGACACTTCTAAAAGACATAAACATTAATTCATCGATTGCTTGTGTGCGAGTTCTCTTGCTCGTGTATGAGTAATCGTCAGCTATTGCTTGGGTGCGAGTTCTCCTACTCGTGTGTGAGCAATTGTTATCTCTAAAACATCCAATACGAATAAAAATCCTTTCCTCGCCCACGTGCGACCGAAACCCTAAAACACGTCCAAATTCAACTCTTTTTCTCAATGAAATCTTTAATACACTTAATTCATGCTCAAACAACTTTTCACAAAAAGAACATTGTTTAGTCCATTCTTCCGCACATATGAACTAGTGCTTCAGCCTCCCATGACGAGCCGACAAGCCAACGTTTAGCAGTTAGAATGCAAATTAAACTCTCGTTCGCCTAAAAAAACACAAACCAAACAACCGTAGCCACGAACTACGAATGCTCTGACTTTCCCATTGCACGAGGGAATACGTAGGCACAAGGATCCTAATCCTTGCCGAGCACACTAATAAAAAAAACCACCCATTTTCCCCTTAGAAAGCAATATTCCCTTAGAAGAAAACAAACAAACCAAGCTAACTTATCTCCCGAATCGAATCAAGAGGTTCCCGTTGAGTACAACGGACGTAGAGGGTGCTAATACCTTCCCTTTGCGTAATCGACTCCCGAACCCGAATTTGGTTGCGACGACCATGTTCTTATCTCCCTTCAAAGGTTTTCTCGATATTTTCCTTTCCCTCTTTTGGGATAAATAAAGTTCGGTGGCGACTCTGTTTCGAACAGTTTTTTTTCCGCGTCCATTGCGAGGATCGTATTTTTCGAGGTACGACACACTCCAACGTGAAAACTTTCACCAAAAAGAAAGAAACTAAAATATAACATAAACATATGCTTTTAATTCCTTGTTCTGGGATTTGTGTGGCCGATCCCGCAAGTAAACCTACGACGGAAGGCCAGCGGTTGTTCGCGTCGGCGAACAACTTGTAAGGGATAGCCTTTTCTGATTCGTACGGTATTGGACCTGGCAAGTAGATAACCACGGGAGCCTTTTGATTTCTCTGACCGTGATAGGCAACTTCAATCGGTTCCTAGTTGGGAACCTTTCTACTGTCCAGAGGAATTCTTGATTCATCGAGTAAAGGTATTATGGCACAAACGTTTTTAGTCCTCTCATGATCAGAGATTATGACAACGTCTCTGCTTTGATCAAGGAAATAGTCTGGTATCATGTTGATCGTTCTAGAGCTTGAACACGGTCGAATCTCTTTGTGGTCCAACTGATTTTGAAGATCCGCTCGTACGAGGTAGCATCCTTGGTTGTTCTCTGAACAAACTCTACAACGCTCTTAATTGTGTAGTGGCACCCAGCCACGTCCGCTTTGTATGCAGTGCATCTTTACTAGATCTGTTTCCATCGAGTGGACATCCTAACTTTAATATCTAGTAGGATTCCCGTCAGTCATACTGATCTATTGTGTAGCTTCGTCCAAGTAGATTAGAAGCCACCAGTGGTCCAACAGGTGTTGAAGTGTTCTTTAGACAAGTGCACACCTTTGATCGTTCTTACGACACTTTTTACAATCTTGATAATCTTGTGAAGCCAGAAAGTCGAGCCTGACTTGCTTAGCGTGTAATTCTACCAGACTGGTATTCATCAAGCGTATGTCAAAAATCTGAATCATATTAACTTGATGGTAACTTCTCTCACGATAGTCCTGAATCCATCCAAGATCCATCTGACGTTGGATGGCCTCTTGTACAAAAGAGCATCCCTAATTGCTTATTGAGCAGATCAGACAAGCATTGAAATCGTACCGTGGCAGATTATGGTATTGACTTTGCCTTGAGTACATTGCGACCAAGTTGACGTTCATCGCCAGAATGTTGTGGTTCTGGACAATGTTGGGATTTGCGTGAGCCATATTGACTTCTCAGATTCGGTGATCTTGGATCCATCCGAGACCCATTTGTTCTTGTAGAGCTGATTGTACTACGAAACACCCCTGATTATTCTTCGAGCAGATATCACAATGGTGATAATTGTGAGGTGGTACATGACCTTACCCGCTCTGTCTGCAATGCATCCTCACTAGGTTGGTTCCTAATAGGAGTACATTGTGAATTTGATAATTGCGGCCAACCTCTTCCTCTATCAAATTTATTGTAGTCTTTTCATGTTGAGGCAACAGGTTCGTCTGAACATTCAGATTAGTATCCTTGAAGGATAAGACCCCGTTCCTGACAAATTTCTATACATCTGACTTGAAGCTGATACAGTTCTCGATGTTGTACCCCGGTCCTCCTTTATGGTAAGGGCAAGTTTGATTCACTTTGAACCAAAAAGGCAGATTTTTTGGTACTATAAGAGGAGGCCTGGTTTGGACATGCCCCTTGACCAGTAGTAGTGGAAACAGTTATGCGTACAACATTGGTATAGGGTCGAACCCTGATGGTCGTGTCGTACGATTATTGTTATTGTATTGGGGACGAGCCTGCGGAAGAGGTTGTTGTGTCCTTTGTTGATACTGATGTTGACTTGGTTGGCTCTGAGCAACCTAAGGTTGATAAGTCGGAGCCGGCGTTGGGTTGATAGCAGGAGTTACTGCTGCTACTGGTTGATACCTTCGCCTTTGCTTTCTGAGAGAGATATTAATAATATCTTGCTCTTTTTTCTTCGAGAAAACACCACCGTATCTTTTGGTACTGCTCGATGATTCTGTGTTTTTGATCAAACGTCCCTCTCGGGCTGCTTCCTCAAGGCACACTCCCATGTTCACCATTTCAGTAAAGTCGTTGGGCGCACTTGTAACCATTCGGTTGTAATAGAATGAGCTCAAGGTTTTCAAAAAGATCTTTGTCATCTCTTTTTCCTCAAGATGGGGACAAATCTGGGCGGCAATTTCTCGTCATCTCTGAGCATATTCCTTGAAAGTTTTTTTGTCCTTCTGCTACATTGCTCAGAGTTGATCTCTGTCTGGTGCCATGTCCAGGTTATACTTATACTGCTGAATGAAAGCTGTGCCAAGATCCCTGAAAGTGTTGATCTTGGTACGATTTAAACCCATGTACCATATGAGTGCGGCACCGGTTAAAGTGTCTTGGAAATAATGGATCAGTAGCTATTAATTTTCTGTCTGAGTTGACATCTTTCGAGAGTACATCAACAAATGACTTTGAGGGCAAGAGTTTCCCTTGTATTTTTCAAAGTCAGGCACCTCAGTATTTTCACATTAGGGACCAGACAGAGGTCTGCGGAGTCCTTTCCAAATAAATCTTGACCGCGAATGGCATGCAGTTCCTTCTGCATCTCCAGAAATTATTCCTGGAACTCATTCATTCTTTCGTACATGTCTTCGTTTCCACCAGAAATTACTTGTGGAATCTGTCCTTCCGGGACAGTGTGTACCACTGGTTGTGGTTTAGTCATTACAGTTGTGACTCTTGATGCGTCTATGCCCCGAAGTTTGTAACCTTCAGGAGTTACCATCATAACTCTTGCGTCTTCGCTTTCCCAAAGTTTGTAACCTTCAGGCCCAGTGGTTCCTGCTGCAGTTTCTGGGTCTTCCGTGACCAGCGGGATGTATTTTTCAGGGACAAAGTTGATAGGCATGCCCCAGGGGCGATCTTTAGACATGTTGTACCGAGGATCATATGTCTCCACTACGGGCGTAGATGTGATCTCTAAGATCACAGTCCTTTGTTGTTGCCTCTGAGCTGCTTCCAAGGATTGCATGTCACTGTGAAGTTTTTTCAGATCTTCCTTCAGAGCGTCGATTTCTTCTCTCAGCTCTCTGTTCTCTTCCTCGAGATCGTCCATTTTCTTTTGTCGATTGGCCTGAGTATTGTATGAGTGAGACAATTTGACTCTAGAATTACGACGTATATGAGAGATCCGTAGATAAGAAGAACGCGTTATGTGAGAATGATGAATGTAATGATATATATTTTTTTGTTTTTTTAATCAAAAAGAAACTTCAACAAATAGATTGCAAATATCACACAGTAAAGGGTGGAGACCCTGTTTTATAGAATTTCAAAGATTTCAGAAAGGGAAAATACAGTATTTTACAAAGTGTTGTAAAAGAAACGTCTAAGCTTATGGATCCTGAGTCCTCTCTGAAGAGAGCTCAGATGCTGGTTCTGGTATTTTCCTTTTCTTTGACCAGGGCTCTTTAGCCGTTATTGGGTTGTTAGTCTTTTTCCAAGTGAAAGGAGCGTGCAGATTTCTTCGGCCTTCATGATTCTCCATAACATGTTTCTCTAGTATCTTAATCAGAGCATCCTTTTCTTTTAACAGTTCTTGAATTTTGGTACACTCCACATTGAGGATACGGTACTTGTTTTTCCAAGAGCTCTTCTTACGTTGAACTTATTTGAGAGCTACCTGGAGTTTTTCCGTGTCAGACATGAAATACATGACAGATTCCTTTAACAGAAAAACTTCTTGGCGAGGGTAAGGCATCATCAGCTTGAGAGCTCTAGTTTGGACCCAGTGGAGATAAGGTTCCTTGGAGGTACAATTTGGCCTTCCTAGAGACTCTCTTCCTTTCTTGTGAACATGTTCCCAGGCATGCACTATTTCCTTCTTTAGTGCTTTGTCATTTTCCCCTTCCTTGAAGAAAAGACCTTCCAGATGAGCATTATGCGGGATATGCCTCATTGGGTATCCGAGTTAATGGAGAACTAAAATTCGATGATAGTTGATTCCTCCTTTAGTTCCTATGAGGGGTATATTAGGGAAATTTCCACAACTGTCTATGATCTCTATCCCCTCATAAATCCTATCATATCAATCTATGTCAAAGTTGGTAAGAGACATGATCCTTTGCGACCAACGTAGAGTACTCTTGTGATCCCAAAAAGCAGCAGACTTGGGTAAATCGGAAATGAACCATTTGTAAAGCAAGGGTACACAACATGTGATCATTCCTCCACTGTATAGATTCCTTAAGTGCACAGAATGATAAGCATCTGCGAGCAAGGTTGATACGGGGTTTCCAATCAAAAATATCTTACCAGCGTTGGTATCAACGAAGTTGTCAATGTTGGGAAAGAGGAATAACCCATATGTGAGTAGGACAAAGATATCTTCGAAAGCAGTTGTGTTTTCTATACTAGCAAAGTACAAGGCTTTCTCTACCAAAAACTTGGCTAGTAAACCTTGGATTCCTCCTTTGGTGTTCATATGAGTCCTGACTTCTGACTCGTCCAAACAAATGTCTCTTGCGATGAACTGATCCTTTGGAATTTCTTCTAGTCCAGAAAAAAGAGTTTGATCAGTGATAGGTAGATCGGTCAAATGAGAGTACTCCTCTAATATTGGTGCCAGTTGGTAATCCGGGAATGTGAAACAGTGATAAACCGGATCGTAGAACTGAATTAACGTAGACAGGATTCCTTCAACTACATGAACCCTTAACAGAGACAACAGTCATCCATGCTTAGCTCTGAAAGCATCAGGGTTGGTGATCATCCTTACCACCCCGCTTAAATCCTCTAGTTTTGGAGCCTTGAAAGTGTACTTGTGCGTCTTTCTTCCACCGAAATCCATAGCGCAATCTCTCTGATATTTGCAATCATTATTTCAGTTTAATTTGAAAAAAGAGAGAGGGGGATTTTTTTTGTTTAAGAGTTTTTTTAATGAATGCATGAATTCAGCATACAAAAACATTGAAAAAACATGGGTTCAAGGGTTCAACGTCACGAGCATGGAGTCATGGCTCTACCCATTCCCGAAGGTTGTATTTTGGTCAATTTTTGTACCTGTAGAACGGATTCTAAGGTTCCCAAAATCATTGATCCCCCTAGGGATGACAACAGCAAGCTGGTTCACCCGAGCGAGCTGTAGCATCCTAGGGTAATCTCTTTTGAGTGTAGTATGGCGTACCAACTATTTTCGATAGTCACCACATGATTGCGACTTTCTGAGTCTAACGGTTACTAACTGCAAGTGCACAGCCTATCGCGTAGTAATAAAGATATCGATCCCACAGAGACTTGATAATCAACCTAGTGCTACGGTTTGCTACTGTGTTTAGCTAAGTCGAAGATGTTTTTGTTTTAAGTTCAAACGGGAAACAAAAGGGAATCTAAAATTTGGAATAAACTAGTTGATATTAGGATATCGGTACGTAACTTAGTATACCATCGTGGATTCAATAAAACTTAAGCGTATAAAAATAAGTCACATTATATTTCTGTAGAAAATATCAGTTTAAAAGCCCTCACCTCACACTCTCGAGGTTATTGCTTCGGACTATACTCCTAAATCATAATGTCTGCTCTCGCTAGCCCATTTGAGTTTAAAAATACTTTTTGAAAACCAATACAATCTAATTAACTTTAAAGCGCTCTCGCTGTTTTTAAAACCAATGACTGATTTCAGCTATCCGGTTAAAATCTCACACTCTCGTGGTCTTAATCCTAACCTTTGCTACCTTTTTACTCTCGTAATAAAAGTCCAATTTTAATTAAGAAATCGCAGCCAGAAATTAAGTTGTTTATGGTTTTAGCTTATTTTTATCGAATCCATTCCGGTTAACTTAATTACATAACGATAATATGGATTTAGCTAGACATATTAATTAAAACAAACAAGAATAAACATAAACTGCAAAACAATAAATGAGACATGGCAATGGGAAATAATAATGTTGTTATTAAATTAATGATAAAAACTTGGTAAATAAGCAATAATTTGTTTCTAGCAATTCCTCCACAAGTCGGTAGGCTTTTGCTCGATCGTACCAGAACAACAAATGATGAAGGCAAGATTAAAAATCCTAACTACTGTGCGATAGCTCCTCGATGTGAGAAACTATCACTATTTAAGGTAATGGTGAACAAAGAATGAAAAAAGGGAACAAACAAGAATGCAAGGAAAATAATAATTCTCAAAATGAATTCTGCAGCAATTCGGGGTGAAAATCTCTGCCCTGGGGCTGTTCAATGAATGCCCTATTTATAGACCTAGGCTTGCTTTACGTTGGAGGAAATGTAGGAGCATTAACTTTCCGTTGAGAAGTCCAAGGGAGACTGGGCTCATGTGCAGTTGAAGCTGAAGTTGAGAGAATTCAGGAGAAAATGTTGAACGTGCGTGACTGAATTGGCCCTTCGTATCCACGTCTGTATTCTGAACGTTATAACCATTATGTGCATGTGACGGTCGTGGAGCTCTCGTGACGAGCGTGGTGGCCTTTTATTTGCGTGAAGGTCGTGGTGGCTTGTGTGACGGTCGTCACACACATCACTTTCTATTTTTCTGCTTTTTCTCTGTCATTTCTTCCCGTTTCTTCTCATTTCTTCATATTCTTCTACTTTTCTCATTTTTATCTTGGAAAATGAAATACCTGCGAAAATACTAGAATACTCGCGGAATAATCGAAACTTAAGCTGAAATAACATAATTATTAGTCGTAAATCAAGGCAAATATATGATACATTTTCGTATTATCAAACTCCCCTACACTTGAATCTTTGCTTGTCCTCAAGCAAATAGTCAGTAAGAACGTCGAACAAGTTTTATCAAACGAACACACATGACATACCCTTTTGTTTTGAGAATGTTTTGTAAGGCATTTTGTTAAGATGACGGATACTCAAGTAAAACACTAAAGATACATTAGTGACACAAGCAACAAGCATAATCATAGACCTCCCCTCTATACAAGCCAGTTCTAATCATTCTATTATAGCTCAACCTAAAGTTTCTCGTATCTATTTCACCCGATTTCATTCTAGCGCAATCACATTAAGTCTTTTGCCTTTACATGTACGTAGTGGAGTAGCCGATTAGTGACTTTGATCCTTTCTAGCATGGGTTCTGGTACACAAGTGTGGTAACCCTTTATATATATCCTAATCGTAGGTTGTGGGGGATCGAACCGTAGTTCGCCCTACCGAGTTCAGAACCAGGTCCCTCTGAACCAACCAACAATGGATTCTTTCTTTTCTTTTGTAATACTTTTGCAACCGTAGGTTTGGTGCATTTTTTTATTTTTCACAACAGCAAGGAATACAAAAGATATTTAATGATTCGGCATCAAACACTTATCTTCATCGGCTCTCCACGTGGTTTGTGTTTAAGACGGTGCTGACTGCTAATATAAACTACTAGGGGTTACTTTAGAACTAAAACTGAAGGTATTGGTATAATGGGTGTTGAAACTGAGCTCGCATATGCAAGAGGTCTAAGGTGTCAAGAAGGTATTAATCTTGTTAAATTTTTCTCGACTTCCTACATAGCCTATGTTTTGGTGTGTCAAGTTATGCATTGATCACAATTTTTTTTTTGTTATAGCTAAATAAAGTGGGGAAATTTGACATGAACGCGAATTTCATATAAAAGCTTGTTTATTTGAAAGGAAATGCGGAAAGGGAATACATAAGGGAAAATAAAGTACCTCTCCCACACTATATCGGACATTGTCCTCAATGTTTCAATATAAATGCGGATAGAAACTACAAAAAGAGACAAAAACTAAAACATAAACAAACTAAAACTAAAATTAATCTAATGAGGTCCACGTCCTCTACCTCGGGTGCGAGCTCTTCCATTCTGTGCCACGTGATCTGGAATGCCTACGTGATGGATATAGTCATGTAGGTCTTGCACTCGTAGCGTTAGGGCACCCATCGCTTCTATCACATCGTCTATCCGCTGGCCTTGGTTGACTTGCCCTTGTTGGATTTGACGCATAAGGTTCATCATTTCATTATACTGCATATGTTGTTGATCCGCTCTCTGGGCAGCCAATTGGTTTTGGTGCCATATGTCCCTTAAGATTTCTTCATTAGTGATGGGATCGGGTTCTGGATCGGCGCGGCGACGACGTCTGGTGGATGATGTAGGATCCTGGGCAGGAGGTGGTGGGTTCTCAGGAGGTTGCTGATCCATCTCTTGCTCTATTTCATCGACTGCTTCGTTGTTTTTATTTTCTTGTGCAGCTGCATTAGGCTCAGGAGCACGGAGATCAAAAAGCCAATTTGCTTGGTTCTGTGGGTGGATGCGGTCTCGGCAGGGCATGATAATGCTTCTGATGATTCTGGTACGAACCACTGGATGGTATCGTCCATCCGCCCTTGCTTTGATGAGGTGCGAGGAGCGACAATACTCGATATCTAGGGACTTAGGTGGTATGGAGGGTAAAGTAGTAAGCCTGTCTCCCAGATTAAGGCCTAGTACGATAGAAGTTACAATACCTCCGAAGTAGAAAAGCTTAGAACCTCTAGCACAGTTGGCTTGGATGTGAGCTAGTAGAAATAGTGCTGCATTAATCAGTTCAGGAAGGAACACACAGCGAAGGAAAAAGAGCTCCTTGGAGTTGAATTTGTGGTTGCTGTCCCTCGCGAAGATCGTGTGTCCTAAAACTCTGTGAAAATATCTTATCACTGGGTTATGAATGTAAGTTGCGTTGAGGCTGTCCCAGCTTGTAGCAGCTACACTTGGAATTTGATTCCAAAGGTTGAAAGTTTCCTGGAACCCGGCATCGTTAGGGGTACGGCAATGGACATTCGCACCATGATGGAATCCAAGTATTTGGGCAAGTTGGTTTTGGCCCACCGAATACTCAGAACCAAACATTCGGAATGTGGCTGTACCGGTAAGTTGGTTTGTATCTCCTGGAGGTGTAACATAAGAGAATGAACTCAGAAACTCAAGAGTCAGAGTTTCGTAAGTAGGCTGCCCTTGTGTACAGAGCTGCCATAAACCGGCATTTTGAAGCATCCAACGTACACCCTCAAGCATACCCAACTCTTCAAGGCTAGCAGTGTTGACGTACCTCGTCGGTTGGCAATGAAAGTAAATAGATAACAGAGCATATAAGATATATGACAGAAACAAATTAAAAACGAACAGAAACAAATTATTATCAATGCAACCAATAGCAGTAAGTACGAATTGAATACTTCATTAAAACTGGAAAATGATAGCAGTGTACTCAAAGTAAAAAATGCAGTAGGATATTAAATTTGAAATTGCACTGAAGTAAACTTGTTCCTTGACATTAAAAAGAAAACGACAGTAAAGTAAATGGTTCTAAAAACATTAAAAGCAAAGCAATAAAATGGAAAAATGCAGTGCGACAATATTAGCCACGTTGCTTCTTCAAGGATTCCACAGCCTGGTTCAGATGATCAAATTCCTCGACGGTGGTATCCATTAGACCGACAACGTCAAGACGGATAAGTTGAAGTTCATCTCTCATATCTTGAAGTGCATTGCAGAAATCTTCAAGTGTAGCATGGATGTTAGTAAGGGGGACAGTATCAGTATTATTCATGGGATGCTCAGGGAAATCATGATAGTGAGGAGGAGTTTCAGGGTCAATCTCAATGTCATACACATGACTACCAAGATCTTTTTCAGGCCGTGGCTCATCTAAATCATATAGCCAGTTATGGCGGTTATGTACACTAGTTCGCTCGTGATCAGGCAGTGTAAAATGTGAAACAACTTCATTATTGATCAGGAGTTGAAACGGGGGTGGTCCAAGATTTCTAATGAGTCCTCGGTTAAAACAGAAAGTGATCTTCATTGGCCTATATCCGCCTAGAGGGTTCACTTGGGAAAGTCGTGTTCTAAATCCCATCGCATCAGCAATTTTTGTTACAAGGCCACCTATCAAAATGGGACAGTGATCAGCTTGAGCAATCTTGCGGAGATTGTCAAGCATAAAAGTAGCTCCATTAACGGGTCGGGATTGAAACACACAAAACATGATAAATAACTCATCTCTAGAGACTAGGGTGTCATTCTCGGCTTTTCCAAAAAGGGTGTAGGCTAAAATCATATGAAAGTATCTTATGGTCGGGTTGTGAATTTCAGTGGACACCATAGGGTGCGGGTCATGATGAGGTTGTCCTGAAATACTACTCCAGAAAAAGTTCAGTTCATCTTCCATTACTAAATCCTCCTGTGCCATGGTAAAATCGTCGGGTCGATTGGGGAAATCCAACAGGTCCGCAATCTCTCTAATGTTGAAGCGGCACGTGTATCCAAATTGCCTAAAGGTTATCTTACCCCTATTAAATCCCATGCCATGGTTAGGGTCGTAGGACAATGAGCTTAGAAATTCTAGGGTCAGTCTGTGGTAGGTTGGATACTTCTTTCTAGCAAAACCTTCCCATCCTATCTGGCTAAACATAAAGTCTATGCTATCTCCTATACCTAAGGTAGTCATGGTAGGTCCATGGGGGAATTTGGTTAGGGCCATGGGTCTAAGAGAGAGGGCTTCATAGCGGTTCCATTGGACAGCGTCCCTGAATAGCACAACCATTGTGTCTTCGTTATCCATCTTAACAGTTAGTCGGAAAAGTAAAGCAAATAGAGAAGGAAGAAGGTAGAAAAAGATGAGAATCCTGGAGGCATATAATGAGATAATCAGTACTGATTTTTTAAAATAATTGAAAAATGCCGCATCGGTAAGTAAAGTAAATTTTTGACAAAAATAATAAGACAAAAGTAATAAGAAAAATAACAAAGTGAAAACAAAATAAAAGATAATGATAAAGATGAAAAGAAGCAAAATAATAAATAAAAACAAAGTGCGTGGGTTGCCTCCCACTCAGCGCTTCATTTAATGCCGGGAGCTCGACAATTTATATGAATCATTAGTTTATGGGGAATGTAGGCATTTTTGCCAGTTTAAGAGCAGTTGAATAATCCCTATTGTCTACGCAGTGATAATGTTTTAAACGTTGTCCGTTTACAATGAACGGTTCACTAGATCTACCTTTTATCTCAACTGCGCCACTTAATAAGACTTTGGTAACCTCAAAGGGACCGATCCATCTAGAATGAAGCTTACCTGGGAAGAATTTGAGTCTAGAGTTAAATAAAAGCATAATATCTCCTATTTCAAATCCTTTCCTTGCCATGGGCCTGTCATGCCATTTTTTTGTTCTTTCCTTGTATATCCTAGCATTCTCATAGGCATCTAATCTAAGTTTGTCTAGTTCATGTAAGTCCAAAATTCTCTTTTCGCCCGCAGCGGTATAGTTTAGATTAATAGTTTTGATAGCCCAATAGGCTTTATGTTCTATCTCTACCGGCAGGTGACAAGATTTTCCATAGACTAGTTTAAATGGAGTGGTTCCTATGAGGGTTTTGTAAGCGGTCCTATAAGCCTATAAAGCTTCGTGCAGTTTAGAAGACCAATCTTTCCTAGAGGTGGCAGCGGTCTTTTCTAGAATTTGTTTAATTTCTCGGTTTGATACCTCTACTTGCCCACTCGTTTGGGGATGGTAAGGTGTTGCTACACGGTGTTTGACTCCATATTTTGATAGAAGTTTCTCAAAGATTTTCGAAATAAAGTGGGAACCTCCATCGCTGATTACCAGTCTCGGAACACCGAACCTAGGAAAAATTATGTTCTTAAAGAGCTTATTCGCTACTCGTGCATCGTTGGTAGGAGCTGCTATAGCTTCGATCCATTTTGAGTCGTAATCGACAGCGACGAGTATATACTTGTTACCAAAAGAGAACGAAAATGGTCCCATGAAATCTATTCCCCACACGTCAAAGACTTCTACTTCTAGAATGCCCTTTTGAGGCATTTCATCGCGTCTAGAGACGTTACCAGTGCGTTGACACCGGTCACAATTTATAACCGTGATATGGACATTTTTCCATAGAGTAGGCCAAAAGAGGCCAGCTTGCAAAATCTTAGCACAAGTCTTTGAAGTGATCGCGTGCCCACCATAGGGCGCGGAATGACAATGAGAAATTATGTGTTCCACCTCGTCTTCGGGTACACAATGAAGGAAAATACCATCGGCGCCCCTCTTGAAGAGAAGTGGTTCGTCCCAATAATAGTGTTTAAGGTCGTGGAAGAATTTCTTCTTTTGTTGATAGGTTAGATCAGGTGGCACTACTCCAGCTGCTAGATAGTTGACAAAGTCAGCATACCATGGCAACGTGGTCTTAGTGTAAACAGATTCTACCACTTCATTAGTTTCTGTATCAGTATAAGTCAGAGATTGTTCAATTGTATTACTTTCTAACTGGGCTAAGAGTCTTTCATAAGGGAAATCGTCATTAATAGGTACTTGTTCTGGTTGGATGTTTTCCATTCTCGACAGGTGGTCAGCTACTACATTTTCAGTGCCTTTCTTGTCCTTGATTTCCAAGTCGAATTCTTGTAGGAGTAGAATCCACCTCAGAAGCCTTGGTTTGGCATCCTTTTTGCTTAATAGGTACCTGATTGCGGCGTGATCGGTATAGATGATTATTTTTGCTCCTACTAGGTAGGAACAAAATTTATCCAATGCGAACACGACATCCAAGAGTTCCTTTTCTGTGGTATGGTAGTTCATTTGTGCATGATCCAAGGTTCTACTGGCATAGTAGATTGCGTGAAGCTTTTTGTCCTTCCTTTGTCCTAGGACTGCACCTATAGCATAATCACTCGCGTCGTACATGATTTCGAATGGTTCATTCCATTCTGGGGGTTTCATAATGGGTGCTGATATTAAAGCTTGCTTGAGTGTTTGAAATGCATCCAAGCATTTGTCATCAAAGACGAATTCAACGTCTTTCATTAATAGCTCAGTCAGGGATTTGGTTATCTTAGAGAAATCTTTAATGAAACATCGATAAAAACCGGCGTGTCCTAAGAAACTTCTTATCTCTCTAATAGTTTTCGGTGGCTGGAGATTTTCTATAACTTCGATTTTTTCCTTGTCGACTTCGATTCCTCTGTCGGATACTATATGTCCTAGCACGATTCCTTGTCGGACCATGAAATGGCATTTTTCCCAATTGAGCACTAGGTTGACATTTACACATCGTTCGAGTACCATTTCGAGGTTTGATAGACATCCTTCAAAACTTTCCCCACAGATAGAGAAATCGTCCATAAATACTTCCATTATACCGTCTACGAAGTCAGAGAAGATGGACATCATGCATCTCTGAAATGTTGCGGGTGCGTTACATAATCCGAAAGGCATTCGCCGGTAGGCAAAGGTTCCATAGGGACACGTGAAAGTAGTCTTTTCTTGGTCGTCAGGATGGATAGGAATTTGGAAAAATCCTGAATATCCGTCTAAATAGCAAAAATGGGAGTGTTTGGTGAGACGTTCAAGCATCTGATCTATAAAGGGTAAAGGGAAATGATCTTTACGAGTGGCTTTGTTTAGTTTCCTATAGTCGATACACATTCTCCATCCGGTTTGAGTATGTTGTGCTACAGATTCGCCTTTTTCATTATTGATGACTGTAACACCTCCTTTCTTGGGTACCACGTGAACTGGGCTAACCCATTCACTATCCGATATTGGGTATATGATTCCTGCTTCTAACATCTTTTGCACTTCTCTCTTAACGACATCACTCAGAATGGGATTAATTCTCCTTTGATGTTCTCTAGAGGTTTTACAGTCTTCCTCAAGCATGATGCGATGCATACAGATAGAGGGACTTATTCCTTTCAAATCTGAGATGTTATAGCCTAAGGCAGTTGGGTACTTTCTCAGGACATGCAATAATTTCTCGGTTTCTATTTGTCCTAAATCTGCGTTGACTATAACTGGTCGTTCGAGTTCTGTATCTAGGAATTCATACCTTAGATATTTGGGCAATGTCTTCAGTTCTACAGCTGGTTTCTTTGGGCAAGGTATAGGGTCAGGAGTGAGTGCGAGACATTCACTTAGATTATTATCTTGGTATTCACCACGCCAATTATCATCTTCAAAAATTGGTGGCATCGGAATTCTCAACACTTCAGAACACGTGTTTTGGTGTTTTTCCATTTCTTTAACGCATTCATCAATTACATCTAGGAAGCAGCACAAATCTTCTATAGCAGGTGCTTTGAATAATTGTGAGAGGATGAAGTCTACTTTTCTTCACCAACCTCGGAAGTCAGTTTTCCTTTTTTCACATCTATGATGGCTCCGGCAGTAGCTAGGAATGGTCTTCCTAAAATGATAGGGATGTTTGAGTCTTCCTTGATGTCCATGATTATGAAATCTTTAGGAATATAGAATTGTCCTATACGTACTGGAACGTTTTCTAGCATTCCTACAGAAAATTTCACCGATCTATCAGCTAGTTGTACAGACATTCTTGTTGGTCTCAGTTCTCCCATGTTGAGCCTTTTACAAATAGACAAGGGCATTAAGCTGATGCTGGCTCCTAAATCGCACAGGGCTTTGTCTATGACAAACTTTCCAATCACACATGGTATAGAGAAACTACCAGGATCTTTTAAATATGAGGCATGTTGTTTTGGATTATAGCGCTACACTTTACAGTAAGCATAACGGTTTCAGTATCCTCGAGCTTTTTCTTATTAGTTAATATTTCTTTTAAGAACTTAGCGTATGAGGGCATTTGTGTGATTGCTTCTGTAAAAGGTATTGTGACATTCAATTATTTCAGAAGTTCAACAAATTTCTTAAATTGCCCTATGTTTTTAGATTTAGCGAATCTTTGGGGATACGGGATAGGTGGTTTATAAGGCGGCGGAGGGACATATGGTTCTTCTTTCTCTTCGGCCTCTTTGCCATTATCTTCCTTCTCATTTTCCTTTGGTTCGCCTTCCTTTTCAGACTCCTTACTAGGCTTTTGGTACATGGCTAGATTTTCGATTCTTGGGTCAGTGGGTCCTTCTAGTTCTGTTCCACGCCAAAGTGTTATAGCGTTTGAATGTCCCTTCGGATTAATTTGAGTTTGACCTGGAAGGTTCCCACCTGGGGCAGCGGTAACTGCTTGTTGTTGAGCCACTTGTGAGATTTGTGTTTCTAACATTTTATTGTGAGTGGCTAGAGCGTTAACCTTGTTGGCTAATTGTTTGATTTGCTCACCGGTGTGAACATTCTGGTTAAGTAACTCCTTGTTTTGTTGAGCTTGTGCATGATAACACGAAAATGTATCATATATTTGCCTTGATTTATGACTAATAATTACGTTATTTCAGCTCAAGTTCCAATTATTCCGCGAGTATTCTAGTATTTTCGCAGGTATTTCATTTTCCAAGCTAAAGATGAGAAAAGTAGCAAAATATGAAGAAATGAGAAGAAACAGGAAGAAATGACAGAGAAAAAAAGCTGAAAAATAGAAAGTGGTGTGTGTGACGACCGTCACACAAGCCACCACGACCGTCACGCAAATTAAAGGCCACCACGCTCGTCACGAGAGCACCACGACCGTCACACGCACATAATGGGTTATAACCTTCAGAATACATACGTGGATACGAAGGGCCAATTCAATCACGCACGTTCAACACTTTCTCCTGAACTCTCTTAACTTCAGCTCAACTGCACATGAGCCCAGTCTCCCTTGAACTTCTCCAACTTCCCATTATCTCCACTACTTCTCCAACGCCCCATTATCTCCACTACTTTTCACATGAATTCTCAAGTAAATTCCAACCTGTTATCACTATATATAGGAAATATCATTTAGTTTCAGGGGGATCCAAGTTTTGGGCGCGAAAGCGCTGTTCGTATTTTAAGGCAGAAAATTACAATTGTAAAAGGAGTATTTTCTCACATCGAGGAATTACTCCACCATTAGTATTTAGGCCTATGTTCTAGGTAACTTGCTTGGATCAACAATCTTGCCGTCACTATTGAAGTTAAAGTTAATTCAAGTTTCTTTATTTCCCGCATTTTACTTCAAGTCTTTACAGGTTCTTTATCGTATTGCTTATTATTATTATTTATCGCTTTCCTAAATTAATTATTATGATGTTTTCAAATGCAATTATAATCTTTAATTTGTTTACGTTTAATTCCATGTCTTGCTAAATTGTTTAGAGTCCGGCGTGCGAGGACCATCGTTACCGACGAGACTCGGTAGAAAATAATAGGTACGAACTTATGATTAAAATTCTATTTTGGTTTTAATTTCCAAGTCTAATTTAAATAGCTTTGTCACGAGAGTGAGAGGGTATTTAACACAATTTTGTCACGAGAGTGAGAAATTAATTAAGGTTAGAGCCGACACTGCGAGAGCGTGGGGGTCGAACCGGATAGTGGAAATTAGGCAGCATATCTAAATACAGCGAGAGCGCTTTAGATACGTTTAGGATATTATTGGCTTTCAAAATATATTTCCTAGTTACCGGGCGAGCGAGAGCAAAATCTTGGGATTAGGGAACATGACTTTAGTTAATACCGCGAGAGCGTGAGGCGAAGTCTTTAAGTTGGTTTATTCTACGGAACTAAATTATAGTTGTAATTAGTACCCGAATTCTACAAAGTCCATTAGGAACACGGAATCCATATTCCGGCCTCTCTTTATTATCATATTTTCTAAGTTCATTTTTAGTTTTAGTTCCAGTTTCCTCTTAATTAAATATTCATCAGCCTTAGCTTTACATCGTAGCAATAGATAACGGTAGGTTGACATTGGTCTCTGTGGGTTTGACAATCTTTTATATTACTTCGATAAATCCGTGCACTTGCGGACGCATCAAGTTTTTGGCGCCGTTCCCGGGGACCAAGAGTCAATATTGTTATTCCGTTGTTGCACCGTATAGACTAAGGCACTCCTATAAAAAAAATAATAAAAAAATTAAAGAATTAAAAACTATGTATCACCCAAATTTTCTCTATGATAACCACTCACAATATCTTGAGGAGCCACACCCAAATTTTCTCTACAATTAACAACCGCAATAATCCCAATATTTTGAGGAACCGCAACCAAATTTTTCCTATGATTACCATTCCCAAAATTTCGAGGAACTTCAAGACTCTCATAATTCCAACCTAGAAATATTAATGCAGGATTTCAATGCGACACTGACTCACTCCCAATATCTCGAGGAACCACACCAAAATTTCCTCTACGATCACCATTCCTAATATTTTAAGGAACCACAAGAATCTGTTAATTCCAACCTCGAAGCATTAATGGAGGACTTCATTGAAACAATAACTAATTCTAGGATAGAGTCTATGATGGAGCACTTTGTGGAGACACAAACTCTCCAGAATGAAGAGCTTAAAAAACAACATCTCGATACTTATGAAACCCTTAGGCAGATAAACGCAATAGTCAAGTCCCTCGCGACTCACACTGAGGCGTTGGAGACTCAAATCTCCCTGCTTGCACAGACACCTATAGGACCCTACCCTGAGGAGCATGTGGATGTTGTAACAACCATTAATGAAAAACAAATCGAGAATCCCGAGGAAAGTGATAATGAGGTTGAGGAGAGTGATATTGAGGTTGAGGAGAGTTCTGGTGAGGAAGAAGTAGAGATTGAGAAAAATTTACTGGGACCACCTGAAAGGGAGGTCGTCAAAGAGGTAGAGAAAGAAGCACCTAATGTCGTTCCTCCTCCATATACCCCACCAATTCCTTTCTCGCAAAGGTTTGTGGAAGCTAAGGTAGAATCCCAATCCAAAACATATGCGGAGGTATTGAAAAATATCCACACCGATAAATCTTTGTTTGAGGTAACGCAAAAAAGAGAAAATTCGAGGACCATGAAACTAGGGATATCATTACTGCTAAGAGGGTAAGGTTAGACTTTGAGGTGATGGATGAAATAACTAACCCCAAGCTTGAAAAACTAATAGTTAGGATAGATCCAGAACCACCACCACAAGTTCAAAAGAATGAACCACCCCACAGAAGGAAGAGAAGAAAAGGTGAGGGATATGTGAGATGGCTTGATAAGTAGCCATGGAAACCGAAAATTATTAGTTGTCGAACTATCGACGTTAAACAAAGCCCTGCATGGGAGGAAACCCACGAACTTTTAATTTAATGTTTTCCTTTTATTGTTTGTACTTGCGGAAAATAAAGAATTGTATCGCTTGTCACGTCTCAGCTACATTTAGGCGAAAGATCTCTAGATGACAATCCCTTAAAATGACTTGGTTCCCACGGGCATTCCTACGAATGTCGCTGCTGGTGGTGACACCAATGTTAAGTATGATAGGAGAAGGCATATCTCTCTCGTTCGTAACTCACCTTCTCCTTGTCTTTTTGCATGGTCAGGTTCCACCTGCACACACCGCACCGTATTTTTCTAAAAAATTTTGCAGGTACTTCCTTCGGAAATAGGCAATATAATGAGCGGCTTCAAGAAAATGAAGTTTCAGCAAATTCAGATAACTTGTAGTGCAAGACACCGGAGTAGAAGTGGCTAGCGAAGACAAGGACAACAAGGGAAGAATCAGCGCGAATTTGGCCGTGGTAGCACGCAATGGCATTCATACAGGTTCTATCTTTCCTCTAACACCTTTTATCAAAACATTGAGGACAATGTTTGGTTTAAGTGTGGGGGAGGAACATTTACCGCTTTCATTTTACTGCTTTCTAGTTAGATTTACTGTTTTCTGGCATGATTTTAAATTTTTTTCTGTTTTAATGTTTCGTCTGTCTGTGCATGTGCTGTCGAGTCTTTATGCTGATTTTATGTTGTTTATCGATTTCCCATTCTCTTTAGCCACACCAAATATTTTGAAATTTTTTGAGTTAAAAATAGAGTTTCTTTTGAAAGTCTTAGGTTACAGACGAAATTGAGGTTAGATTGTGAGACTTGGGAAAATTCTGCAAGATCGGTATTGCCTTAACACCGTGAGCCTCTAAATTATGGAAATCGATTTGAGTGCTTGTTATGCCATAGCCTTAATTTCTCACCCCTTTAGTAGTCCCTAAGTAGTTTATTTAGCAGTCAGCACCATCCTAAGCACGCACTAAGTCGGAAGTCGATGCAAATAAGTGTATGATCTCAGGCTTAAAAGGTAAATTAAGAAAAGAAAAAAATGAATGCTCCTTCTAAGTTAGGTGATCCTCACCCGATCATTTAGCCCAACGATGAAAACTTATATTTTTTTATAGGGTGGTATCCTTCCTTCCGTACCGACTAAACCACCAGAGAGCTTTCGCCCCGCGTTGCCTCCGAAAGTTGGACCTAGGCTCCTTCGAACTCAGGACCTCAAGGGGAGCAAACCCCTGAGACCCAAGCACCCTCCAACTAGGCCAACCCTCTCGGGTTGCAAACTTATTTATTTTATTGATTTTTAAGACAATGTGCAAAAAGAAAAAAAAATGATGATAATGAGATCATGGTCACTAACAGGCTATCCTATCATGAGTGTGAAAGGATAACGGGATTAATGTGATTGTGCCAGAATGAAAAGGGACGAAAGAAGGATGAGTGAGTTAGGCTCAGGTATAATGACATGATTCGGATTGGTTTGTATAGGATAGAGGTCGATGACCGCAAAAGTGGAATTGTGTTGTTACGATATCCTTAGTGCGTGAGCAAGTACCTATTGACACAAACTTAACCGAAGTAGAGTTGGTAGCCTAGGATGAGTATCCGTATACACTATTTTTCTCGCGAGTCATGGTTTGCTTGAGGACAAGCAAAGGTTTGAGTGTGGGGGAGTTTGATAACACGAAAATGTATCATATATTTGCCTTGATTTATGACTAATAATTACGTTATTTCAGCTTAAGTTCCGATTATTCCACGAGTATTCTAGTATTTTCGCAGGTATTTCATTTTCCAAGCTAATAATGAGCAAAGTAGAAAAATATGAAGAAATGAGAAGAAACAGGAAGAAATGACAGAGTAAAAAAGCAAAAAAATAGAAAGTGGTGTGTGTGACGACCGTCACATAAGCCACCACGACCGTCACGCAAATTAAAGGCCACCACACTCGTCACGAGAGCACCACGACCGTCACACGCACATAATGGGTTATAAAGTTCAGAATACAGACGTGGATACGAAGGGCCAATTCAGTCACGCACGTTCAACACTTTCTCCTGAACTCTCTCAACTTCAGCTTCAACTGCACATGAGCCCAGTCTCCCTTGAACTTCTCCAACTTCCCATTATCTCCACTACTTTTCCAACGCCCCGTTATCTCCACTAATTTTCACATGAATTCAGAAGTAACTTCCAACCTGTTATCACTATATATAGGACCTATCATTTAGTTTCAGGGGGATCCAAGTTTTGGGCGCGAAAGTGCTGCTCGTAGTTTTAGGCAGAAAATTACAATTGTAAAAGGAGTATTTTCTCACATCGAGGAATTACTCCACCATTAGTATTTAGGCCTATGTTCTATGTAACTTGCTTGGATCAACAATCTTGCCGTCACTATTAAAGTTAAAGTTAATTCAAGTTTCTTTATTTCCCGCATTTTACTTCAAGTCTTTACAGGTTTTTTATCGCATTGCTTATTATTATTGTTTACCGCTTTCCTAAATTAATTATTATGATGTTTTCAAATGCAATTATAATCTTTAATTTGTTTACGTTTAATTCCATGTCTTGCTAAATTGTTTAGAGTCCGGCGTGTGAGGACCGTCGTTACCGACGGGACTCGGTAGAAAATAATAGGTACGGACTTATGATTAAAATTCTGTTTTGGTTTTAATTTCCAAGTCTAATTTAAATAGCTTTGTCAAGAGAGTGAGAGGGTATTTAACACAATTTTGTCACGAGAGTGAGAAATTAATTAAGGTTAGAGCCGACACTGCGAGAGCGTGGGGGTCGAACCGGATAGTGGAAATTAGGCAGCATATCTAAATACAGCGAGAGCGCTTTAGATACGTTTAGGATATTATTGGCTTTCAAAATATATTTCCTAGTTACCGGGCGAGCGAGAGCAAAATCTTGGGATTAGGGAACATGACTTTAGTTAATACCGTGAGAGCATGAGGCGAAGTCTTTAAGTTGGTTTATTCTACGGAACTAAATTATAGTTGTAATTAGTACCCGAATCTACAAAGTCCTTTAGGAACGCGGATTCGATATTCCGGCCTCTCCTTATTATCATATTTTCTAAGTTCATTTTTAGTTTTTGTTCCAGTTTCCTCTTAATTAAATATTCACCAGCCTTTGCTTTACATCGTAGCAATAGATAACGGTAGGTTGACATTGGTCTCTGTGGGTTCGACAATCTTTTATATTACTTCGATAAATTCGTGCACTTGCGGACGCATCAAGTTTTTGGCGCCATTCCCGGGGACCAACAGTCAATATTGTTATTCCGTTGTTGCACCGTATAGACTAAGGCACTCCTATAAAAAAAAATAAAAAAATTAATGAATTAAAAACTATGTATCACCCAAATTTTCTCTATGATAACCACTCACAATATCTTGAGGAGCCACACCCAAATTTTCTCTACAATTACCAACCGCAATAATCCCAATATTTTGAGGAACCGCAACCAAATTTTTCCTATGAATACCATTCCCAAAATTTCGAGGAACCGCAAGAATCTCATAATTCCAACCTAGAAATATTAATGTAGGATTTCAATGCGACACTGACTCACTCCCAATATCTCGAGCAACCACACCAAAATTTCCTCTACGATCACCATTCCTAATATTTCGAGGAACCACAAGAATCTGTTAATTCCAACCTCGAAGCATTAATGGAGGACTTCATTGAAACAATAACTAATTCTAGGATAGAGTCTATGATGGAGCACTTAGTGAAGACACAAACTCTCCAGAATGAAGAGCTTAGAAAACAACATCTCGATACTTATGAAACCCTTAGGCAGATAAATGCAATAGTCGAGTCCCTCGCGACTCACACTGAGGCGTTGGAGACTCAAATCTCCCTGCTTGCATAGACACCTATAGGACCCTACCCTGAGGAGTATGTGGATGTTGTAACAACCATTAATGAAATACAAATCGAGAATCCCGAGGAGAGTGATAATGAGGTTGAGGAGAGTGATATTGAGGTTGAGGAGAGTTCTGGTGAGGAAGAAGTAGAGATTGAGAAAATTTTACTGGGACCACCTGGAAGGGAGGTCGTCAAAGAGGTAGAGAAAGAAGCACCTAATCTCGTTCCTCCTCCATATACCCCACCAATTCCTTTCTCGCAAAGGTTGTGGAAGCTAAGGTAGAATACCAATCCAAAACATATGCGGAGGTATTGGAAAATATTCACACCGATGCATCTTTGTTTGAGGTCACGCATTAAAAGAGAAAATTCGAGGACCATGAAACTAGGGATATCATTACTGCTAAGAGGGTAAGGTTAGACTTTGAGGTGATGGATGAAATAACTAAGCCCAAGCTTGAAAAACTAATAGTTAGGATTGATCCAGAACCACCACCACAAGTTCAAAAGAATGAACCACCCCACAGAAGGAAGAGAAGAAAAGGTGAGGGATATGTGAGATGGCTTGATAAGTGGCCATGGAAACCGAAAATTATTAGTCGTCGAGCTATCGACGTTAAACAAAGCCCTGCGTGGGAGGCAACCCATGAACTTTTAATTTAATGTTTTCCTTTTATTGTTTGTGCTTGCAAAAAATAAAGAATTGCATCGCTTGCACGTCTCAGCTACATTTAGGCGAAAGATCTCTAGATGACAATCCCTTAAAATGACCTGGTGCCCACGGGCAATCCTACGAATGTCGCTGCTGGTGGTAACACCAATGTTGAGTATGATAGGAGAGGGCATATCTCTCCCATTCGTAACTCACCTTCTCCTTGTCTTTTTGCATGGTCAGGTTCCACCTGCACACACCGCACCGTATTTTTCTAACAATTTTTGCAGGTACTTCCTTCGGAAATAGGCAATATAATGAGCGGCTTCAAGAAAATGAAGTTTCAGCAAATTCTGCGAACTCGTAGTGCAAGACACCGGAGTAGAAGTGGCCAGCGAAGACAGGGACAACAAGGGACGAATCAGCGCGAATTTGGCCGTGGTAGCACGCAATGGCATTCATACAGGTTCTATCTTTCCTCTAACACCTTTTATCAAAACATTGAGGACAATGTTTGGTTTAAGTGTGGGGGAGGAACATTTACCGCTTTCATTTTACCACTTTCTAGTTAGATTTACTGTTTTCTGGCATGATTTTAAATTTTTTTCTGTTTTAATGTTTCGTCCGTCTGTGCATGTGCTGTCGAGTCTTTATGCTGATTTTATGTTGTTTATCGATTTCCCCACTCTCTTTAGCCATACCAAATATTTTGAAATTTTTTTAGTTAAAAATAGAGTTTCTTTTGAAAATCTTAGGTTATAGACGAAATTGAGGTTAGATTGTGAGACTTGGGAAAATTCTGCAAGATCGGTATCGTCTTAACACCGTGAGCCTCTAAAATCGATTTGAGTGCTTGTTATGCCATAGCCTTAAGTTCTCACCCCTTTAGTAGTCCCTAAGTAGTTTATTTAGCAGTCAACACCATCGTAAGCACGCACTAAGTAGGAAGCCGATGCAAATAAGTGTATGATCTCAGGCTTAAAAGGTAAATTAAGAAAAGAAAAAAATGAATGCTCCTTCTAAGTTAGGTGATCCTCACCCGATCATTTAGCCCAATGGTGTAAACTTATTTATTTTATCGATTTTTAAGACAATGTGCAAAAAAAAAAATGATGATAATAAGATCATGGTCACTAACAGGCTATCCTATCATGAGTGTGAAAGGATAACGGGCTTAATGTGATTGTGCCAGAATGAAAAGGGACGAAAGAAGGATGAGTGAGTTAGGCTCAGGTATAATGACATGATTCGGATTGGTTTGTATAGGATAGAGGTCGATGACCGCAAAAGCGGAATTATGTTGTTACGATATCCTTAGTGCGTGAGCAAGTACCTATTGACACAAACTTAACCGAAGTAGAGTTGGTAGCCTAGGATGAGTATCCGTATACACTATTTTTCTCGCGAGTCATGGTTTGCTTGAGGACAAGCAAAGGTTTAAGTGTGGGGGAGTTTGATAACACGAAAATGTATCATATATTTGCCTTGATTTACGACTAATAATTACGTTATTTCAGCTTAAGTTCCGATTATTCCGCGAGTATTCTAGTATTTTCGCAGGTATTTCATTTTCCAAGCTAAAAATGAGCAAAGTAGAAAAATATGAAGAAATGAGAAGAAACAGGAAGAAATGACAGAGTAAAAAAGCAAAAAAATAGAAAGTGGTGTGTGTGACGACCGTCACATAAGCCACCACGACCGTCACGCAAATTAAAGGCCACCACACTCGTCACGAGAGCACCACGACCGTCACACGCATATAATGCGTTATAACGTTCAGAATACAGACGTGGATACGAAGGGCCAATTCAGTCACGCACGTTCAACACTTTCTCCTGAACTCTCTCAACTTCAGCTTCAACTGCACATGAGCCCAGTCTCCCTTGAACTTCTCCAACTTCCCATTATCTCCTCTACTTTTCCAACGCCCCGTTATCTCCACTACTTTTCACATGAATTCTGAAGTAACTTCCAACCTGTTATCACTATATATAGGACCTATCATTTAGTTTCAGGGGGATCCAAGTTTTGGGCGCGAAAGCGCTGTTCGTAGTTTTAGGCAGAAAATTACAATTGTAAAAGGAGTATTTTCTCACATCGAGGAATTACTCCACCATTAGTATTTAGGCCTATGTTCTATGTAACTTGCTTGGATCAACAATCTTGCCGTCACTATTAAAGTTAAAGTTAATTCAAGTTTCTTTATTTCCCGCATTTTACTTCAAGTCTTTACAGGTTTTTTATCGCATTGTTTATTATTATTGTTTATCGCTTTCCTAAATTAATTATTATGATGTTTTCAAATGCAATTATAATCTTTAATTTGTTTACGTTTAATTCCATGTCTTGCTAAATTGTTTAGAGTCCGGCGTGTGAGGACTGTCGTTACCGACGGGACTCGGTAGAAAATAATAGGTACGGACTTATGATTAAAATTCTGTTTTGGTTTTAATTTCCAAGTCTAATTTAAATAGCTTTGTCAAGAGAGTGAGAGGGTATTTAACACAATTTTGTCACGAGAGTGAGAAATTAATTAAGGTTAGAGCCGACACTGCGAGAGCGTGGGGGTCGAACCGGATAGTGGAAATTAGGCAGCATATCTAAATACAGCGAGAGCGCTTTAGATACGTTTAGGATATTATTGGCTTTCAAAATATATTTCCTAGTTACCGGGCGAGCGAGAGCAAAATCTTGGGATTAGGGAACATGACTTTAGTTAATACCGTGAGAGCATGAGGCGAAGTCTTTAAGTTGGTTTATTCTACGGAACTAAATTATAGTTGTAATTAGTACCCGAATTCTACAAAGTCCTTTAGGAACGCAGATTCCATATTCCGGCCTCTCCTTATTATCATATTTTCTAAGTTCATTTTTAGTTTTTGTTCCAGTTTCCTCTTATTTAAATATTCACCAGCCTTAGCTTTACATCGTAGCAATAGATAACGGTAGGTTGACATTGGTCTCTGTGGGTTCGACAATCTTTTATATTACTTCGATAAATCCGTGCACTTGCGGACGCATCAAGTTTTTGGCGCCATTCCCGGGGACCAACAGTCAATATTGTTATTCCGTTGTTGCACCGTATAGACTAAGGTACTCCTATAAAAAAAATAAAAAAATTAATGAATTAAAAACTATGTATCACCCAAATTTTCTCTATGATAACCACTCACAATATCTTGAGGAGCCACACCCAAATTTTCTCTACAATTACCAACCGCCATAATCCCAATATTTTGAGGAACCGCAACCAAACTTTTCCTATGAATACCATTCCCAAAATTTCGAGGAACCGCAAGAATCTCATAATTCCAACCTAGAAATATTAATGCAGGATTTCAATGCGACACTGACTCACTCCCAATATCTCGAGGAACCACACCAAAATTTCCTCTACGATCACCATTCCTAATATTTCGAGGAACCACAAGAATCTGTTAATTCCAACCTCGAAGCATTAATGGAGGACTTCATTGAAACAATAACTAATTCTAGGATAAAGTCGATGATGGAGCACTTAGTGAAGACAAAAACTCTCCAGAATGAAGAGCTTAGAAAACAACATCTCGATACTTATGAAACCCTTAGGCAGATAAATGCAATAGTCGAGTCCCTCGCGACTCACACTGAGGCGTTGGAGACTCAAATCTCCCTGCTTGCACAGACACCTATAGGACCCTACCCTGAGGAGTATGTGGATGTTGTAACAACCATTAATGAAATACAAATCGAGAATCCCGAGGAGAGTGATAATGAGGTTGAGGAGAGTGATATTGAGGTTGAGGAGAGTTCTGGTGAGGAAGAAGTAGAGATTGAGAAAATTTTACTGGGACCACCTGGAAGGGAGGTCGTCAAAGAGGTAGAGAAAGAAGCACTTAATCTCGTTCCTCCTCCATATACCCCACCAATTCCTTTCTCACAAAGGTTGTGGAAGCTAAGGTAGAATACCAATCCAAAACATATGCGGAGGTATTGGAAAATATTCACACCGATGCATCTTTGTTTGAGGTCACGCATAAAAAGAGAAAATTCGAGGACCATGAAACTAGGGATATCATTACTGCTAAGAGGGTAAGGTTAGACTTTGAGGTGATGGATGAAATAACTAAGCCCAAGCTTGAAAAACTAATAGTTAGGATAGATCCAGAACCACCACCACAAGTTCAAAAGAATGAACCACCCCACAGAAGGAAGAGAAGAAAAGGTGAGGGATATGTGAGATGGCTTGATAAGTGGCCATGGAAACCGAAAATTATTAGTCGTCGAGCTATCGACGTTAAACAAAGCCCTGCGTGGGAGGCAACCCACGAACTTTTAATTTAATGTTTTCCTTTTATTGTTTGTGCTTGCAAAAAATAAAGAATTGCATCGCTTGTCACGTCTCAGCTACATTTAGGCGAAAGATCTCTAGATGACAATCCCTTAAAATGACCTGGTGCCCACGGGCATTCCTACGAATGTCGGTGCTGGTGGTGACACCAATGTTGAGTATGATAGGAGAGGGCATATCTCTCCCGTTCGTAACTCACCTTCTCCTTGTCTTTTTGCATGGTCAGGTTCCACCTGCACACACCGCACCGTATTTTTCTAACAATTTTTGCAGGTACTTCCTTCAGAAATAGGCAATATAATGAGCGGCTTCAAGAAAATGAAGTTTCAGCAAATTCTAATAACTCGTAGTGCAAGACACCGGAGTAGAAGTGGCCAGCGAAGACAGGGACAACAAGGGACGAATCAGCGCGAATTTGGCCGTGGTAGCACACAATGGCATTCATACAGGTTCTATCTTTCCTCTAACACCTTTTATCAAAACATTGAGGACAATGTTTGGTTTAAGTGTGGGGGAGGAACATTTACCGATTTCATTTTACCACTTTCTAGTTAGATTTACTGTTTTCTGGCATGATTTTAAATTTTTTTCTGTTTTAATGTTTCATCCGTCTGTGCATGTGTTGTCGAGTCTTTATGCTGATTTTATGTTGTTTATCGATTTCCCCACTCTATTTAGCCATACCAAATATTTTGAAAATTTTTTAGTTAAAAATAGAGTTTCTTTTGAAAATCTTAGGTTATAGACGAAATTCAGGTTAGATTGTGAGACTTGGGAAAATTCTGCAAGATCGGTATCGTCTTAACACCGTGAGCCTCTAAAATCGATTTGAGTGCTTGTTATGCCATAGCCTTAAGTTCTCACCCCTTTAGTAGTCCCTAAGTAGTTTATTTAGCAGTCAACACCATCGTAAGCACGCACTAAGTAGGAAGCCGATGCAAATAAGTGTATGATCTCAGGCTTAAAAGGTAAATTAAGAAAAGAAAAAAATGAATGCTCCTTCTAAGTTAGGTGATCCTAACCCGATCATTTAGCCCAACGGTGTAAACTTATTTATTTTATTGATTTTTAAGACAATGTGCAAAAAAAAAATGATGATAATAAGATCATGGTCACTAACAGGCTATCCTATCATGAGTGTGAAAGGATAACGGGCTTAATGTGATTGTGCCAGAATGAAAAGGGACGAAAGAAGGATGAGTGAGTTAGGCTCAGGTATAATGACATGATTCGGATTGGTTTGTATAGGATAGAGGTCGATGACCGCAAAAGCGGAATTGTGTTGTTACGATATCCTTAGTGCGTGAGCAAGTACCTATTGACACAAACTTAACCGAAGTAGAGTTGGTAGCCTAGGATGAGTATCCGTATACACTATTTTTCTCGCGAGTCATGGTTTGCTTGAGGACAAGCAAAGGTTTAAGTGTGGGGGAGTTTGATAACACGAAAATGTATCATATATTTGCCTTGATTTACGACTAATAATTACGTTATTTCAGCTTAAGTTCCGATTATTCCGCGAGTATTCTAGTATTTTCGCAGGTATTTCATTTTCCAAACTAAAAATGAGCAAATTAGAAAAATATGAAGAAATGAGAAGAAACAGGAAGAAATGACAAAGTAAAAAAGAAAAAAAATAGAAAGTGGTGTGTGTGACGACCGTCACATAAGCCACCACGACCGTCACGCAAATTAAAGGCCACCACACTCGTCACGAGAGCACCACGACCGTCACACGCATATAACGGGTTATAAAGTTCAGAATACAGACGTGGATACGAAGGGCCAATTCAGTCACGCACGTTCAATACTTTCTCCTGAACTCTCTCAACTTCAGCTTCAACTGCACATGAGCCCAGTCTCCCTTGAACTTCTCCAACTTCCCATTATCTCCACTACTTTTCCAACGCCCCGTTATCTCCACTACTTTTCACATGAATTCTGAAGTAACTTCCAACCTGTTATCACTATATATAGGACCTATCATTTAGTTTCAGGGGGATCCAAGTTTTGGGCGCGAAAGCGCTGTTCGTAGTTTTAGGCAGAAAATTACAATTGTAAAAGGAGTATTTTCTCACATCGAGGAATTACTCCACCATTAGTATTTAGGCCTATGTTCTATGTAACTTGCTTGGATCAACAATCTTGCCGTCACTATTAAAGTTAAAGTTAATTCAAGTTTCTTTATTTCCCGCATTTTACTTCAAGTCTTTACAGGTTTTTTATCGCATTGCTTATTATTATTGTTTATCGCTTTCCTAAATTAATTATTATGATGTTTTCAAATGCAATTATAATCTTTAATTTGTTTACGTTTAATTCCATGTCTTGCTAAATTGTTTAGAGTCCGGCGTGTGAGGACCGTCGTTACCGACGGGACTCGGTAGAAAATAATAGGTACGGACTTATGATTAAAATTCTGTTTTGGTTTTAATTTCCAAGTCTAATTTAAATAGCTTTGTCAAGAGAGTGAGAGGGTATTTAACACAATTTTGTCACGAGAGTGAGAAATTAATTAAGGTTAGAGCCGACACTGCGAGAGCGTGGGGGTCGAACCGGATAGTGGAAATTAGGCAGCATATCTAAATACAGCGAGAGCGCTTTAGATACGTTTAGGATATTATTGGCTTTCAAAATATATTTCCTAGTTACCGGGCGAGCGAGAGCAAAATCTTGGGATTAGGGAACATGACTTTAGTTAATACCGTGAGAGCATGAGGCGAAGTCTTTAAGTTGGTTTATTCTACGGAACTAAATTATAGTTGTAATTAGTACCCGAATTCTACAAAGTCCTTTAGGAACGCAGATTCCATATTCCGGCCTCTCCTTATTATCATATTTTCTAAGTTCATTTTTAGTTTTTGTTCCAGTTTCCTCTTATTTAAATATTCACCAGCCTTAGCTTTACATCGTAGCAATAGATAACGGTAGGTTGACATTGGTCTCTGTGGGTTCGACAATCTTTTATATTACTTCGATAAATCCGTGCACTTGCGGACGCATCAAGTTTTTGGCGCCATTCCCGGGGACCAACAGTCAATATTGTTATTCCGTTGTTGCACCGTATAGACTAAGGTACTCCTATAAAAAAAATAAAAAAATTAATGAATTAAAAACTATGTATCACCCAAATTTTCTCTATGATAACCACTCACAATATCTTGAGGAGCCACACCCAAATTTTCTCTACAATTACCAACCGCAATAATCCCAATATTTTGAGGAACCGCAACCAAACTTTTCCTATGAATACCATTCCCAAAATTTCGAGGAACCGCAAGAATCTCATAATTCCAACCTAGAAATATTAATGCAGGATTTCAATGCGACACTGACTCACTCCCAATATCTCGAGGAACCACACCAAAATTTCCTCTACGATCACCATTCCTAATATTTCGAGGAACCACAAGAATCTGTTAATTCCAACCTCGAAGCATTAATGGAGGACTTCATTGAAACAATAACTAATTCTAGGATAAAGTCGATGATGGAGCACTTAGTGAAGACAAAAACTCTCCAGAATGAAGAGCTTAGAAAACAACATCTCGATACTTATGAAACCCTTAGGCAGATAAATGCAATAGTCGAGTCCCTCGCGACTCACACTGAGGCGTTGGAGACTCAAATCTCCCTGCTTGCACAGACACCTATAGGACCCTACCCTGAGGAGTATGTGGATGTTGTAACAACCATTAATGAAATACAAATCGAGAATCCCGAGGAGAGTGATAATGAGGTTGAGGAGAGTGATATTGAGGTTGAGGAGAGTTCTGGTGAGGAAGAAGTAGAGATTGAGAAAATTTTACTGGGACCACCTGGAAGGGAGGTCGTCAAAGAGGTAGAGAAAGAAGCACCTAATCTCGTTCCTCCTCCATATACCCCACCAATTCCTTTCTCGCAAAGGTTGTGGAAGCTAAGGTAGAATACCAATCCAAAACATATGCGGAGGTATTGGAAAATATTCACACCGATGCATCTTTGTTTGAGGTCACGCATAAAAAGAGAAAATTCGAGGACCATGAAACTAGGGATATCATTACTGCTAAGAGGGTAAGGTTAGACTTTGAGGTGATGGATGAAATAACTAAGCCCAAGCTTGAAAAACTAATAGTTAGGATAGATCCAGAACCACCACCACAAGTTCAAAAGAATGAACCACCCCACAGAAGGAAGAGAAGAAAAGGTGAGGGATATGTGAGATGGCTTGATAAGTGGCCATGGAAACCGAAAATTATTAGTCGTCGAGCTATCGACGTTAAACAAAGCCCTGTGTGGGAGGCAACCCACGAACTTTTAATTTAATGTTTTCCTTTTATTGTTTGTGCTTGCAAAAAATAAAGAATTGCATCGCTTGTCACGTCTCAGCTACATTTAGGCGAAAGATCTCTAGATGACAATCCCTTAAAATGACCTGGTGCCCACGGGCATTCCTACGAATGTCGGTGCTGGTGGTGACACCAATGTTGAGTATGATAGGAGAGGGCATATCTCTCCCGTTCGTAACTCACCTTCTCCTTGTCTTTTTGCATGGTCAGGTTCCACCTGCACACACCGCACCGTATTTTTCTAACAATTTTTGCAGGTACTTCCTTCGGAAATAGGCAATATAATGAGCGGCTTCAAGAAAATGAAGTTTCAGCAAATTCTAATAACTCGTAGTGCAGGACACCGGAGTAGAAGTGGCCAGCGAAGACAGGGACAACAAGGGACGAATCAGCGCGAATTTGGCCGTGGTAGCACGCAATGGCATTCATACAGGTTCTATCTTTCCTCTAACACCTTTTATCAAAACATTGAGGACAATGTTTGGTTTAAGTGTGGGGGAGGAACATTTACCGATTTCATTTTACCACTTTCTAGTTAGATTTACTGTTTTCTGGCATGATGTTAAATTTTTTTCTGTTTTAATGTTTCGTCCGTCTGTGCATGTGTTGTCGAGTCTTTATGCTGATTTTATGTTGTTTATCGATTTCCCCACTCTATTTAGCCATACCAAATATTTTGAAAATTTTTTAGTTAAAAATAGAGTTTCTTTTGAAAATCTTAGGTTATAGACGAAATTCAGGTTAGATTGTGAGACTTGGGAAAATTCTGCAAGATCGGTATCGTCTTAACACCGTGAGCCTCTAAAATCGATTTGAGTGCTTGTTATGCCATAGCCTTAAGTTCTCACCCCTTTAGTAGTCCCTAAGTAGTTTATTTAGCAGTCAACACCATCGTAAGCACGCACTAAGTTAGAAGCCGATGCAAATAAGTGTATGATCTCAGGCTTAAAAGGTAAATTAAGAAAAGAAAAAAATGAATGCTCCTTCTAAGTTAGGTGATCCTCACCCGATCATTTAGCCCAACGGTGTAAACTTCTTTATTTTATTGATTTTTAAGACAATGTGCAAAAAAAAAATGATGATAATAAGATCATGGTCACTAACAGGCTATCCTATCATGAGTGTGAAAGGATAACGGGCTTAATGTGATTGTGCCAGAATGAAAAGGGACGAAAGAAGGATGAGTGAGTTAGGCTCAAGTATAATGACATGATTCGGATTGGTTTGTATAGGATAAAGGTCGATGA
This sequence comes from Lathyrus tuberosus, assembly GCA_022829125.1. Classification (NCBI taxonomy): domain Eukaryota; kingdom Viridiplantae; phylum Streptophyta; class Magnoliopsida; order Fabales; family Fabaceae; genus Lathyrus; species Lathyrus tuberosus. Next base: position 3,433,066 of record JALAZF010000101.1, on the reverse strand, counting down.
CCGCAAAAGCGGAATTGTGTTGTTACGATATCCTTAGTGCGTGAGCAAGTACCTATTGACACAAACTTAACCGAAGTAGAGTTGGTAGCCTAGGATGAGTATCCGTATACACTATTTTTCTCGCGAGTCATGGTTTGCTTGAGGACAAGCAAAGGTTTAAGTGTGGGGGAGTTTGATAACACGAAAATGTATCATATATTTGCCTTGATTTACGACTAATAATTACGTTATTTCAGCTTAAGTTCCGATTATTCCGCGAGTATTCTAGTATTTTCGCAGGTATTTCATTTTCCAAGCTAAAAATGAGCAAAGTAGAAAAATATGAAGAAATGAGAAGAAACAGGAAGAAATGACAAAGTAAAAAAGAAAAAAAATAGAAAGTGGTGTGTGTGACGACCGTCACATAAGCCACCACGACCGTCACGCAAATTAAAGGCCACCACACTCGTCACGAGAGCACCACGACCGTCACACACATATAACGGGTTATAAAGTTCAGAATACAGACGTGGATACGAAGGGCCAATTCATTCACGCACGTTCAATACTTTCTCCTGAACTCTCTCAACTTCAGCTTCAACTGCACATGAGCCCAGTCTCCCTTGAACTTCTCCAACTTCCCATTATCTCCACTACTTTTCCAACGCCCCGTTATCTCCACTACTTTTCACATGAATTCTGAAGTAACTTCCAACCTGTTATCACTATATATAGGACCTATCATTTAGTTTCAGGGGGATCCAAGTTTTGGGCGCGAAAGCGCTGTTCGTAGTTTTAGGCAGAAAATTACAATTGTAAAAGGAGTATTTTCTCACATCGAGGAATTACTCCACCATTAGTATTTAGGCCTATGTTCTATGTAACTTGCTTGGATCAACAATCTTGCCGTCACTATTAAAGTTAAAGTTAATTCAAGTTTCTTTATTTCCCGCATTTTACTTCAAGTCTTTACAGGTTTTTTATCGCATTGCTTATTATTATTGTTTATCGCTTTCCTAAATTAATTATTATGATGTTTTCAAATGCAATTATAATCTTTAATTTGTTTACGTTTAATTCCATGTCTTGCTAAATTGTTTAGAGTCCGGCGTGTGAGGACCGTCGTTACCGACGGGACTCGGTAGAAAATAATAGGTACGGACTTATGATTAAAATTCTGTTTTGGTTTTAATTTCCAAGTCTAATTTAAATAGCTTTGTCAAGAGAGTGAGAGGGTATTTAACACAATTTTGTCACGAGAGTGAGAAATTAATTAAGGTTAGAGCCGACACTGCGAGAGCGTGGGGGTCGAACCGGATAGTGGAAATTAGGCAGCATATCTAAATACAGCGAGAGCGCTTTAGATACGTTTAGGATATTATTGGCTTTCAAAATATATTTCCTAGTTACCGGGCGAGCGAGAGCAAAATCTTGGGATTAGGGAACATGACTTTAGTTAATACCGTGAGAGCATGAGGCGAAGTCTTTAAGTTGGTTTATTCTACGGAACTAAATTATAGTTGTAATTAGTACCCGAATTCTACAAAGTCCTTTAGGAACGCGGATTCCATATTCCGGCCTCTCCTTATTATCATATTTTCTAAGTTCATTTTTAGTTTTGTTCCAGTTTCCTCTTAATTAAATATTCACCAGCCTTAGCTTTACATCGTAGCAATAGATAACGGTAGGTTGACATTGGTCTCTGTGGGTTCGACAATCTTTTATATTACTTCGATAAATCCGTGCACTTGCGGACGCATCAAGTTTTTGGCGCCATTCCCGGGGACCAACAGTCAATATTGTTATTCCGTTGTTGCACCGTATAGACTAAGGTACTCCTATAAAAAAAATAAAAAAATTAAAGAATTAAAAACTATGTATCACCCAAATTTTCTCTATGATAACTACTCACAATATCTTGAGGAGCCACACCCAAATTTTCTCTACAATTACCAACCGCAATAATCCCAATATTTTGAGGAACCGCAACCAAATTTTTCCTATGAATACCATTCCCAAAATTTCGAGGAACCGCAAGAATCTCATAATTCCAACCTAGAAATATTAATGCAGGATTTCAATGCGACACTGACTCACTCCCAATATCTCGAGGAACCACACCAAAATTTCCTTTACGATCACCATTCCTAATATTTCGAGGAACCACAAGAATCTGTTAATTCCAACCTTGAAGCATTAATGGAGGACTTCATTGAAACAATAACTAATTCTAGGATAGAGTCTATGATAGAGCACTTAGTGATGACACAAACTCTCCAGAATGAAGAGCTTAGAAAACAACATCTCGATACTTATGAAACCCTTAGGCAGATAAATGTAATAGTCGAGTCCCTCGCGACTCACACTGAGGCGTTGGAGACTCAAATCTCCCTGCTTGCATAGACACCTATAGGACCCTACCCTGAGGAGCATGTGGATGTTGTAACAACCATTAATGAAATACAAATCGAGAATCCCAAGGAGAGTGATAATGAGGTTGAGGAGAGTGATATTGAGGTTGAGGAGAGTTCTGGTGAGGAAGAAGTAGAGATTGAAAAAATTTTACTGGGACCACCTGGAAGGGAGGTCGTCAAAGAGGTAGAGAAAGAAGCACCTAATCTCGTTCCTCCCCCATATACCCCACCAATTCCTTTCTCGCAAAGGTTGTGGAAGCTAAGGTAGAATACCCATCCAAAACATATGCGGAGGTATTGGAAAATATTCACACCGATGCATCTTTGTTTGAGGTCACGCATAAAAAGAGAAAATTCGAGGACCATGAAACTAGGGATATCATTACTGCTAAGAGGGTAAGGTTAGACTTTGAGGTGATGAATGAAATAACTAAGCCCAAGCTTGAAAAACTAATAGTTAGGATAGATCCAGAACCACCACCACAAGTTCAAAAGAATGAACCACCCCACAGAAGGAAGAGAAGAAAAGGTGAGGGATATGTGAGATGGCTTGATAAGTGGCCATGGAAACCAAAAATTATTAGTCGTCGAGCTATCGACGTTAAACAAAGCCCTGCGTGGGAGGCAACCCACGAACTTTTAATTTAATGTTTTCCTTTTATTGTTTGTGCTTGCAAAAAATAAAGAATTGCATTGCTTGTCACGTCTCAGCTACATTTAGGCGAAAGATCTCTAGATGACAATCCCTTAAAATGACCTGGTGCCCACGGGCATTCCTACGAATGTCGGTGCTGGTGGTGACACCAATGTTGAGTATGATAGGAGAGGGCATATCTCTCCCGTTCGTAACTCACCTTCTCCTTGTCTTTTTGCATGGTCAAGTTCCACCACCACACACCGCACTGTATTTTTCTAACAATTTTTGCAGGTACTTTCTTCGGAAATAGGCAATATAATGAGCGGCTTCAAGAAAATGAAGTTTCAGCAAATTCTGATAACTCGTAGTGCAAGACACCGGAGTAGAAGTGGCCAGCGAAGACAGGGACAACAAGGGACGAATCAGCGCGAATTTGGTCGTGGTAGCACGCAATGGCATTCATACAGGTTCTATCTTTCCTCTAACACCTTTTATCAAAACATTGAGGACAATGTTTAGTTTAAGTGTGGGGGAGGAACATTTACCGCTTTCATTTTACCACTTTCTAGTTAGATTTACTGTTTTCTGGCATGATTTTAAATTTTTTTCTGTTTTAATGTTTCGTCCGTCTGTGCATGTGTTGTCGAGTCTTTATGCTGATTTTATGTTGTTTATCGATTTCCCCACTCTCTTTAGCCATACCAAATATTTTGAAAATTTTTTAGTTAAAAATATAGTTTCTTTTGAAAATCTTAGGTTATAGACGAAATTGAGGTTAGATTGTGAGACTTGGGAAAATTCTGCAAGATCGGTATCGTCTTAACACCGTGAGCCTTTAAAATCGATTTGAGTGCTTGTTATGCCATAGCCTTAAGTTCTCACCCCTTTAGTAGTCCCTAAGTAGTTTATTTAGCAGTCAACACCATCGTAAGCACGCACTAAGTAGGAAGCTGATGCAAATAAGTGTATGATCTCAGGCTTAAAAGGTAAATTAAGAAAAGAAAAAAATGAATGCTCCTTCTAAGTTAGGTGATACTCACCCGATCATTTAGCCCAACGGTGTAAACTTCTTTATTTTATTGATTTTTAAGACAATGTGCAAAAAAAAAAATGATGATAATAAGATCATGGTCACTAAAAGGCTATCCTATCATGAGTGTGAAAGGATAACGGGCTTAATGTGATTGTGCCAGAATGAAAAGGGACGAAAGAAGGATGAGTGAGTTAGGCTCAGGTATAATGACATGATTCGGATTGGTTTGTATAGGATAGAGGTCGATGATCGCAAAAGCGGAATCGTGTTGTTACGATATCCTTAGTGCGTGAGCAAGTACCTATTGACACAAACTTAACCGATGTAGAGTTGGTAGCCTAGGATGAGTATCCGTATACACTATTTTTCTCGCGAGTCATGGTTTGCTTGAGGACAAGCAAAGGTTTAAGTGTGGGGGAGTTTGATAACACGAAAATGTATCATATATTTGACTTGATTTACGACTAATAATTACGTTATTTCAGCTTAAGTTCCGATTATTCCGCGAGTATTCTAGTATTTTCGCAGGTATTTCATTTTCCAAGCTAAAAATGAGCAAAGTAGAAAAATATGAAGAAATGAGAAGAAACAGGAAGAAATGACAGGGTAAAAAAGCAAAAAAATAGAAAGTGGTGTGTGTGACGACCGTCACATAAGCCACCACGACCGTCACGCAAATTAAAGGCCACCACACTCGTCACGAGAGCACCACGGCCGTCACACGCATATAACGGGTTATAACGTTCAGAATACAGACGTGGATACGAAAGGCCAATTCAGTCACGCACGTTCAACACTTTCTCCTGAACTCTCTCAACTTCAGCTTCAACTGCACATGAGCCCAGTCTCCCTTGAACTTCTCCAACTTCCCATTATCTCCACTACTTTTCCAACGCCCCGTTATCTCCACTACTTTTCACATGAATTCTAAAGTAACTTCCAACCTGTTATCACTATATATAGGACCTATCATTTAGTTTCAGGGGGATCCAAGTTTTGGGCGCGAAAGCGCTGTTCGTAGTTTTAGGCAGAAAATTACAATTGTAAAAGGAGTATTTTCTCACATCGAGGAATTACTCCACCATTAGTATTTAGGCCTATGTTCTATGTAACTTGCTTGGATCAACAATCTTGCCGTCACTATTAAAGTTAAAGTTAATTCAAGTTTCTTTATTTCCCGCATTTTACTTCAAGTCTTTACAGGTTTTTTATCGCATTGCTTATTATTATTGTTTATCGCTTTCCTAAATTAATTATTATGACGTTTTCATATGCAATTATAATCTTTAATTTGTTTACTTTTAATTCCATGTCTTGCTAAATTGTTTAGAGTCCGGCGTGTGAGGACCGTCGTTACCGACGGGACTCGGTAGAAAATAATAGGTACGGACTTATGATTAAAATTCTGTTTTGGTTTTAATTTCCAAGTCTAATTTAAATAGCTTTCTCAAGAGAGTGAGAGGGTATTTAACACAATTTTGTCATGAGAGTGAGAAATTAATTAAGGTTAGAGCCGACACTGCGAGAGCGTGGGGGTCGAACCGGATAGTGGAAATTAGGCAGCATATCTAAATACAGCGAGAGCGCTTTAGATACGTTTAGGATATTATTGGCTTTCAAAATATATTTCCTAGTTACCGGGCGAGCGAGAGCAAAATCTTGGGATTAGGGAACATGACTTTAGTTAATACCGTGAGAGCATGAGGCGAAGTCTTTAAGTTGGTTTATTCTACGGAACTAAATTATAGTTGTAATTAGTACCCGAATTCTACAAAGTCCTTTAGGAACGCGGAATCCATATTCCGGCCTCTCCTTATTATCATATTTTCTAAGTTCATTTTTAGTTTTTGTTCCAGTTTCCTCTTAATTAAATATTCATCAGCCTTAGCTTTACATCGTAGCAATAGATAACGGTAGGTTGACATTAGTCTCTGTGGGTTCGACAATCTTTTATATTACTTCGATATATCCGTGCACTTGCGGACGCATCAAGTTTTTGGCGCCATTCCCGGGGACCAACAGTCAATATTGTTATTCCGTTGTTGCACCGTATAGACTAAGGCACTCCTATAAAAAAAATAAAAAAATTAAAGAATTAAAAACTATGTATCACCCAAATTTTCTCTATGATAACCACTCACAATATCTTGAGGAGCCACACCCAAATTTTCTCTACAATTACCAACCGCAATAATCCCAATATTTTGAGGAACCGCAACCAAATTTTTCCTATGAATACCATTCCCAAAATTTCGAGGAACCGCAAGAATCTCATAATTCCAACCTAGAAATATTAATGCAGGATTTCAATGCGACACTGACTCACTCCCAATATCTCGAGGAACCACACCAAAATTTCCTCTACGATCACCATTCCTAATATTTCGAGGAACCACAAGAATCTGTTAATTCCAACCTCGAAGCATTAATGGAGGACTTCATTGAAACAATAACTAATTCTAGGATTGAGTCTATGATGAAGCACTTAGTGAAGACACAAACTCTCCAGAATGAAGAGCTTAGAAAACAACATCTCGATACTTATGAAACCCGTAGGCAGATAAATGCAATAGTCGAGTCCCTCGCGACTCACACTGAGGTGTTGGAGACTCAAATCTCCCTGCTTGCATAGACACCTATAGGACCCTACCCTGAGGAGCATGTGGATGTTGTAACAACCATTAATGAAATACAAATCGAGAATCCCGAGGAGAGTGATAATGAGGTTGAGGAGAGTGATATTGAGGTTGAGGAGAGTTCTGGTGAGGAAGAAGTAGAGATTGAGAAAATTTTACTGGGACCACCTGGAAGGGAGGTCGTCAAAGAGGTAGAGAAAGAATCACCTAATCTCGTTCCTCCTCCATATACCCCACCAATTCCTTTCTCGCAAAGGTTGTGGAAGCTAAGGTAGAATACCAATCCAAAACAAATGCGGAGGTATTGGAAAATATCCACACCGATGCATCTTTGTTTGAGGTCACGCATAAAAAGAGAAAATTCGAGGACCATGAAACTAGGGATATCATTACTGCTAAGAGGGTAAGGTTAGACTTTGAGGTGATGGATGAAATAACTAAGCCCAAGCTTGAAAAACTAATAGTTAGGATAGATCCAGAACCACCACCACAAGTTCAAAAGAATGAACCACCCCACAGAAGGAAGAGAAGAAAAGGTGAGGGATATGTGAGATGGCTTGATAAGTGGCCATGGAAACCGAAAATTATTAGTCGTCGAGCTATCGACGTTAAACAAAGCCCTGCGTGGGAGGCAACCCACGAACTTTTAATTTAATGTTTTCCTTTTATTGTTTGTGCTTGCAAAAAATAAAGAATTGCATCGCTTGTCACGTCTCAGCTACATTTAGGCGAAAGATCTCTAGATGACAATCCCTTAAAATGACCTGGTGCCCACGGGCATTCCTACGAATGTCGCTGCTGGTGGTGACACCAATGTTGAGTATGATAGGAGAGGGCATATCTCTCCCGTTCGTAACTCACCTTCTCCTTGTCTTTTTGCATGGTCAGGTTCCACCTGCACACACCGCACCGTATTTTTCTAACAATTTTTGCAGGTACTTCCTTCGGAAATAGGAAATATAATGAGCGGCTTCAAGAAAATGAAGTTTCAGCAAATTCAGATAACTCGTAGTGCAAGACACCGGAGTAGAAGTGGCCAGCGAAGACAGGGACAACAAGGGACGAATCAGCGCGAATTTGGCCGTGGTAGCACGCAATGGCATTCATACAGGTTCTATCTTTCCTCTAACACCTTTTATCAAAACGTTGAGGACAATGTTTGGTTTAAGTGTGGGGGAGTGTAGCGAGCGATTTTGGACGCGATTCTTAAGCACTGGTCGCTCTCTGCGGTTTGAGCTTTGACTACAGTTCGATTCATTTTTTATCCTATTGTTAGCTGAATAAGGAAGGGAAATAGATGTCTCCAATTAACCCTGCTTGCATACTGAGTTTAAACAGCGGTCTGTTAGGTTACGGATGCTATCAATGTGGGGGGGGGGGGGGGGCTTTGTACTGGTTATTCGTATTTCGCCAATACAGGTTTCTTTCTTTCTTTCTGGGCAGAAGGTTTCTGGCAGGGAATAAGGATTAGGATGTTAGGACTGGTGCTTTTGAAATACTGCTTTTGATTGATGGAGATATGGGATTTGGGTTTTTTGTTGATTGCGCTCGCTAAGATCTTTTCTTTCGATCTTATGCCTACGTATTCCCGTTTACCGAAACAGGGAAATCAGAGCGTTCGTAGTTCCTCCTATTCTATGGGAGGAAATTGGTGTTTTGGTGTCTTGTTCAAAGCCCAAGACATGAAGCGAAAGGTAGTTTGTATCTTGTTCAAAGCCCAAGATGTGAAGCTAAAAGGTCTATTTGTGTCTTGTTCAAAGCCCAAGACGTGAAGCTGAAAGACCTCGACTTTAGAGAGAATTTGTCATCTCTAAAGAAGGGAGAAGGAGAATTACTTTAACTGGGATACGCGGATCCGAGCAATGCCATAATTTCCGAAGAAAGGGTTTTAACCTGAAGGAGAAGACTTTAACTCAGTGTAGAGCAATGCCATCTTTCCTTAGGAATTTCTCATGCTAAAAGGGGGACAGTGGCATGGATGTAGATGATCCAGAGGCTTGCCGCTTACAGCGATTAGATGAAAGGAAAGGAGTTGTATATGTTTGTGTACTGTGAACGAGGCACATCTTTGATGCTAAAAGGTCGATTGGATCAACCAGTGGTTTTCTTATACAAAGCCTAAGAGGAGGCTAATTTCCGCTAGGAAAATCATTATACAAAGCCTAAGAGGAGACTATTTTGTGTCTCGTACAAAGCCTGAGAGAGAGGCTAAAAGTTTTTGACCCAGTGGGGCATATCGTTATACAAAGCCTAAGAGGAGGCTAGCAAAGAGTTGACTCAGTTGGAGAATCTTTTATACTCAGTAATAGAGTGTTTTTGTATCTCGTACAAAGCCCGAGAGAGAGGCGAAAAGGTTATTTTGACTCCACTGGGGAGAATTTTGGTATCTCGTACGAAGCCCGAGATGGAGGCTATTGTAACTGTTTCAGTTGAGTGACAGATCCAATATACTGATTTAAAAGAGAAAATAAGTTCTTATATGAGTAACACTGTACACAGGGATTTAATTTGAGGATCAGGGATATTTCCTTCTCTTTGAGGAAACGGGAAATCCAAAGGGTATTGAGACTGTCTGAGTCTGCGGGTTTCCTTCCTATTTAACGAAGGGTGCTTGAGAATGTCTTTGAGACTCAAGGAAGTTAGACTGTCCGTGTCTAGAGTTTTATCTTTTGTACTATGCTTCGAGAAACAGTAGTAGACTCTATGAAAGGACTGTTCTATGAGGATGACTAGGTTCTGTTCCTATACCTCTAGGAGGTCGTCGGGATAATTTGTACGAAGCCCAAGAGGAGGCTGGAAACTTTTAAGAAGCCGAAGGGTCCTTGTACGAAGCCCAAGAGGAGGCTATCATTCCCGGAGGAAGAGATCATTATACGAAGCCTAAGAGGAGGCTGTGAATACTTCTAAGAAGCCGTAGGGTCCTTGAATAATGCCCAAGAGGAGGCCGATGCTTTTAAGAAGCCCGTGGGTCTATCATCTCCTTTCCATTAGGAGAGACAACTCTTTTAAAGATAAAAACCACTGGTAAACGTGCGAGGTTTACTATCCAGCGACTTTTAACTTTTAAAGAGGGTTCCTTAGTTAAGGTCCAAGATTATGACCGTAGTGGGTACCCAAACCCCGAGACATTCAAGGCAAGCTATCCACAAGGAATAGATAAAGTCAGGAAAGTTCGAGAATTGGGAAGAAACTCAAAGATGCCATTCACGGAGAATACATTTATCTTGGGGAGTAGAGCTTCTTGACGATTCCTAAGGAGGACAGCCGAAGAGAAGACTGTATCTGGTGCTCCTATTGGGGATCTAGGCGTCTATTTCTACGAATAAATGAAACAGCGTCACCTAGTTCTAGACGTAGTTGCCGGGGAAACTCGAAATATCTATACTATTATTACACAGTAGATATGAGTTTATGAAAGGAAACTTACAGTGAGCAGCCCCACAATACAGTTTATAATATGAAAGCAGTAAATGAAAGCGATAACCACTTACTCGGTTGTAGTGCTACCATACTGTTTGGTTAGTTGTTCAACAAAGAAAGATTGAAAACAATAGTATATTCAAAATAAAAGGAGAAAGTGCTTTGAAAAAGAAAGATTTGGGGCTTACAGCTCAAGGAGAGGCCCAGGGTTTTATCAGTGAGCGCACTGTTTGAATTTGTACAGAGGGACTTATACAAGTGACTGTGGCACAAAAAGGTTTTCTGTACAAAGGGATGGGTCTTACACTCTCTCAAGAGGCCCACAAAGGTTTAAAGAAAAGAGAGGGGCTTATAACACGAGGGTAGGCCCAATTGATTTTTCGTTTAAAAATGGCGATCGCGCCGAGGTTTTCTTTTAACGCAGAGGGACTTATACAATAAGTGAGGCCTAAAATGTTTTGGTTAAAAGGGGGATTGGGTCTTACACTCTAATAGAGGCCCAAAAAGGTTTTAAAGAAAAAGAAATGGGTCTTACTACTCGAGGGTAGGCCCAGATGATTTTTGAAAAGGCGACGATCGCGCCGTTTGTTTTTTGACGGTATCGGGACTTATACAATAAGTGAGGCCCAAAGATGATTTGGTCAAAAAAAGGATTGGGTCTTACACTCTAATAGAGGCCCAAAGTGTTTTGAAAATGATTTATGAGGGTTGAATTAATCCAAAACCCTAATTTGTTTTCAAAATGTATTTAATTGAATAAAAATTCAATTAAAATGATCAAAATTGTTTAACACATGGAAAACAAATTGTGATCTTGGATTAATGCTTCAAAAATTAAGTATTGACCTACAAAATAATTAGAAAGCATTAAAAGTTGCAAAATCAATGTAGAAAAAATATTTAAAATGCCAAAAACAATCAAAATATTAATTCTTTACAAAAATATCAATTATATGAAATAAATAATATTTTTGGGATTTTTTGATAAAATAAAATATTTTAACATTTTTGTGAATTATTAAAAAAAGAATCAACTCAAAATCATTAAAACTCAGAGAGAAATTAATTTTTGAATCAATTAAACAAAATCACAAAATTCAAATATTTGAATTTCTAAAAATGGCGCCAAGAACAAGCTGAAGAACACGCGCGTGTTCTTGGTTTCTCAGATTTGCATTTTCTATCCAATCTCCATGAATACGTAATCATATCATGCAATCCACATATCATTATGCTCGTCTCAACCTCACGTTCATGTCTATGTACTTTAATTTCATTTAAATTAAACATACAACAAGAAATCACGAAGAAACCTCAAGAACCCTAATTTCTGCATGAAGGCTAGGATTTTTGATACACGATTCAAACAATGCAATTAATTGAGGGAAAACATTCCATGCATGATTATGAACATATGGCAAAATTATTGTGCGAGGAAATATGCATAGATTGAGAGATGACCAAGTATGTGCTTACCTCCAAGTCGTGACAGCAAGAGCAGGTGTGATTTTGAGTTGGAGGTGTTACAGACAAGTTGTGATGATCTGGACAGCTTCCCTACACCATATGGAGTGTGTTTGAACACTTGGATTGAATTGAAATGGACTGGATCAGTTTATGGCACCTCAGCTGCAACTTCACTTCAAACTTGTGTGGATGGCAAGTGATTTTGAGATTTTGATGTTCTAGATGCTATGTGAGTGTTTGATAAGCTCATATGTGATGTATGTGAGGTGTGTGAGTGATTGGTTTGTGCAGAATTGCTCTCAAACTCAAAACCCGATAGCCACCTTGCTAAGAAAGGCATTTTTGCCAAGAGAAAGAGATTTTGAGGAAAGCATCTGTTAGATGGCTTTGGTGTACTCAAACTGACCACAATTGAGCTCTATTTATAGTAGAGCAAGTTTGTTTTGCAAGGAATAGTGCATGGCAGCTGGTAAGTAGGTTCCCTCAATGTTGGCCAATGGAAATGAAAGTCTCCTCTAGCCATTGACTAGAGGTTAGGGCACAGAGCTTTGGTCCCCTTGGTCTTGGATAAGTCTTGACTGATTTCAGATGAGAATGGCTCAGTCCATGCCACCTTGATGGTTCCATTGAATGCCTCATTCCAAATTTGAAGTCTTGTCCCTATTTTGGCCATTCTAGGTTAAACATGCTATTCTTTGTTCCTTGGACCTTGGAGGCTTGGCTGAGTGATTGTCCCCTTTGGATTCAATCCTCTGAGGTGTCCAAGTGGATTGGAGCAATTGAAATTGGCTGATTTTGGCAAATCGAGCCAAAATACAAATTCTGCCTTGCCTTGACAGATTTCAGCAAGGCAACTTGCCAATGTTGTATCTCATGATGTAGGTTGAATTTGGCAATGTTCTTGGCCATTTTGGAAAGCTCTTACATGATACAACAACTGTTTGAACAAGTTTGGTTTTGATCTCTTTTGATTCCAAGTGAAAAATCCCCCTACATTTGGCAAAAAGTGAAGGCAAATTCTGACTTAGTGAAAATTTCACTAAGTGTTGGAAAAAGTGACATTTTCACTTTTCAGCCACTTTGATCACTCCATAACTCAAAATCCTTAATGAATTGGAATGACTTGTAGTTGAAGTTTTTGTAGGTGATAATGAGGGCTACAAATCCATCTTTGGATGAGAAAAAATGGCCTTGTGGTTTAGGAGTTATGGTCCTCCAAAGTTGGTACCTTTGTCACTTTATTTTTAACTTAGAAAAATTTCTAAGTTTTATGGTTACCCCTTTTACAAGTTATCTCACTTTTCTTGATTTTTCTTGATGAATGATGATTCAAATCATACATTAACATCATTTTAGGGTTAAAAATCCATTTTGGTGAAAAATCTCAAAAAGTCAAAGTTGACTTTTGTGCACAATTGACTTTTTATCAGATGAATTCCAAACTGTGCAATTCTTCAGGAAATCATGTCCTTGACCTAAATCAAACTTGATGGACATGTTCCATGGGTGTCATAGGGTATATTCAATCATGTATTAGGGTTTGGGAGCATGTCCTGGACAAAAGTCAAAGTTACAGTTTACTTTTCCATTAAAACCCTAATTGTGGTGCAGATGAAATTGAGACTTGTTGCTCAAGCTTCTTGGATCAATCCATTGTTCCAAATGGATCAATATGGTGTATTAGAGACCCTAAAATCATCTCTTGAGGTCTTGGCTCATGGTTTGTCCCAAAATTCAACTTAGGGGTGAATTAGGTCAAGAAACCCTAATTCCTGATTTTTGATGAATGCATCCCCTGAGGCAAAATTGACTTGATGCATGGGTTCATGAGGTTCCATGAAGCATATTAGGTCATGTTTTGGATCATTTCCTTATGCCTAGATGAAAATTTCCATCTGGAGACCCTGGTCGACCAAAACCCTAATTTGGTGACACTGTCGATCTTGAGACTTGATCCACCTAGAAGGGAGCAGCCTTGTGCTTAATCCTTGAAGTGGGAGTCCTTTTTGATCCATTGTGGATGTTTGAGAGATTAGACAAGTTGAATATCATGTCATTTCTTGATTGATCCTTTGTCTAAGCACTCAAAGAGGGCTTGAAACCCTAATTTTGATTGTATTGGATGCTCACCCATCTTTGGGGAGACTGATGAAGCATGATGGTTCATCCATATTGTGATGATGATTTTCACAATGATGGGAAACCTAAGTGGTCAAATTTTGGGGTATTACAGATGCCCCTATTTAATCTTCTTGGACCCGAAGGTATGAATGACGAAGGGATTCGGGCATTCGGGGTGCAAGAGGATTAAATATCGGAATATCTGAAATTTTGATGGTGGTTATGAATGGTAGCTTACACATTCATCTTCTTTAGCTAAGCGATGATGCTTAGAAAAGGTAAACTTCCCCTCGATCCTGGTTTCCTACCAAGGAACTGGTCTCAGTCTCTTTTGAAATAAACTTCCCCTCGATCCTGGTTTCCTACCAAGGAACTGGTCTTAGTTTCGGATTTAAACTTCCCCTCGATCTTGGTTTCTTACCAAGGAACTGGTATTAGTTTCTGATTTGAACTTCCCCTCGATCCTGGTTTCTTACCAAGGAACTGGTCTTAGTTTCTTATTTGAACTTCCCCTCGATCCTGGTTTCCTACCAAGGAACTGGTCTTAGTTTCTGATTTAAACTTCCCCTTGATCCTGGTTTCCTACCAAGAACTGGTCTTAGTTTCTTTTTTCAATAAACTTTACTGACAAGGGATGCTATTCATAGCGACTTTCCTCAAACTTCTCGCCGAATTTTCCTGGGGAGATGCCATTTGAGTGGAAAAAGTTTTGATGTCAGACTTGCTGGGGAACCCATTCGTCTGAATTGTAGAGGTGTACAAACTTCTCTGTTGGAGACGCCGTTTGTCGATTCTACTGGGGAAAGCGAGTCTCTTGAGAGACTGTTTTCATTTGGGGTCTTTCATCATACTTTTCTCGGGATCTTCCCGGAGAAACGCCATATGATGGGGTCCAATTTTGAGGTGCCAATGACCTTCTCATCAGTGGTCCTTTCGGAGCAAAACTGGCATGCTGCCGAATCTCTGATCACGAGGCTTTCTCTGTGGATTTTCCTTAATCCGGGAAAGCAAGGATATCATCTTCAATGGCGAAGAGTGATGTTTATTGAGAGTTTTCTCTGGCTTTTCAGAGGTTCAAGATATCAAAGTGGCCAAGTGCCGACTCTGATCTAAAGATACACTGGTGGCGAGATTGTGCAGACGCAACACTTCCTGACGAGGAAAGAACTGACAAACTCGATTGAGAAAACTGTTTATCACTAGGGGACAAGACCGACTCAAGTGATAGTGATGCAATATGAAATGTGAATGCAAATAAAAAATGCATGATGTATGTATGTATATGCTGACAAAATAGACGCGACATACAGACTAATGGATGAACACAATTGGATACTCGGCCATCGCGGGGCGAAGAAGTACCGTTGATTCAAAATAGCAATTCCACCTTGCTTAGGAGAGATAGTCCCGTTGGGAGCTATGCTGATCGGGCTTAGGAGATGAGAACTCGGCCGAGAATGTCAGACGAAACAAGGTCTCTGACACAGTTGATCCCTTTATTCAGGCGAACTGGTTTAGAAGGGGTACATTGATTCTGCACTTTGAAGTTTGCTTACTTCGGGAGAAGCGATCGATGTTCTTCTGATGTTTAACAGTCAAAAGAAATTGCCATCTTTATTTTAAAAGCAGAAAAAGTTTTAACAAGTAAATTCATTTTTGTTTTATTTCAAGAATCGCTGATTAAGTTTAAACAACGTCGTTCTGTAAAGCTAAAACAAGTAAAGAATTACAAACAAAAGCACAAGGGCTCAAATTTAATTGATAAGATGGAGATCAGCCAAACGCGTGATTCCAAAGAGTATATACAAAGTTAGAAAATGGTAATTTACATGGAAAAGGGCTACGTTGAAACATAACGACCACTATCCTTCTACCAACTTTGAGTTCGGGACATCCTGAGCTTCCGTCTAAGATGACCTTTGACTGGAGATTTCCTCTGATAGATGATGCTGTAACTGCTGCTGAGGGACTTGCCTCTGTTGAACATAGTTACTTGCCATTATCCCTAATTTTTGCCTGGATTGTACTATGATGTTTCCAATCCATCGGGATGATTCTTTTTTTTCATGTCTCTAACTTTTGCCTGGACCGCCCTTTCGGGTTTTCAATCCACCGAGACTTTTTTTTTTTTTTTTTTTTTAGTTTTAGGCGAAGTATTTCTTGACTACATCAACATTCGTGGGGTAGGCAAATTCCTCTCCGTCCATGGTTGCAAGTCTCAAGGCGCCGCCTGAGAAAGCTTTCGTGACCACATAGGGGCCATCATAATTTAGGGTCCATTTGCCCCGAGAGTCAGTGAGAAATGATTGTATCTTCTTGAGCATGAGGTCTCCTTTCCTGAAGACACGAGGTCGGACCTTTTTGTCGAACGCCCTCTTCATTCTTTGTTGATACAACTGACCATGGCATAGTGTCGTGATTCGCTTCTCTTCGATCAGGTTCAGTTCGTCGTGTCGATTTTGACACCATTCAGCTTCGGAAAGCTTAGCTTCCATCAATACCCTGATTGACGGGATCTCTACTTCTATGGGGAGAACTGCCTCCATGCCATATACTAGAGAGAAAGGGGTTGCCCCTGTTGAAGTACGGACAGATGTGCGATAACCATGAAGAGCAAAGGGTAGCATCTCGTGCCAGTCTTTGTAGGTTACAACCATCTTTTGAATAATCTTCTTGATGTTCTTGTTAGCCGCTTCTACCGCTCCGTTCATCTTGGGTCGGTAGGGAGACGAGTTATGGTGTTCGATCTTGAACTCTGCACACAACTCTTTCAACATCTTATTGTTCAAGTTAGATCCATTATCAGTAATGATCTCGCTTGGAACACCATAATGGCAGATGATATTGTTTTTGATAAATCGGACCACCACTTGTCGGGTTACATTGGCAAATGACGCTGCTTCGACCCACTTGGTGAAATAGTCAATGGCCACCAGGATGAACCGATGTCCGTTTGAAGCCTTAGGTTCGATCAAGCCAATCATGTCGATTCCCCATATGGAAAAAGGCCATGGGGAAGAAAGAACTTTGAGATGTGATGGCGGTACATGAATTTTGTCGGAGTATATCTGACACTTGTGACACCTCCTCATGTACTTGTAGCAGTCGGATTCCATTGTCAACCAATAGTACCCTACTCTGAGAATTTTTCTCGCCATTGTGTGTCTGTTGGCATGAGTTCCAAAGGATCCTTCATGAATTTCTTTCATGAGCATGTCTGCTTCTGGTCTGTCGACGCATCAGAGCAAAACCATGTCAAAATTTCTCTTATAAAGAGTGTCACCGCTCAGGAAGAAGTTTCCAGCCAATCTTCTGAGGGTTTTCCTGTCTTTTCTGAGTGCCCCAGATGGGTACTCTTGTTTCTGAAGGAAGCATTTGATATCGTGATACCAAGGTCTGTCGTCTATGACTGCTTCAATCGCGAAGATGTAAGCGGGCCGTTCAAGGCGCATTATGTCGATCTTAGGTATGTCATTCCATCGACCTACACTAATCATGGAAGAGAGAGTGGCTAATGCATCAGCCATGTGATTCTCATCACGAGGGATGTGATGAAAGTCGACTCTGTTGAAGAAGGGTAACAACCTTCTTGCATAGTCTTTGTAAGGAATCAATCCTGATTGGTATGTGATCCAATCTCCTTTTATCTGGTTAATAACCAAGGCTGAGGCACCGTATACGTCCAAGTTTTTGATCCTTAAATCAATTGCTTCTTCGAGACCCATAATACATGCTTCGTATTCGGCCTCGTTGTTCGTACATTTGAACGTAAGTCTGGCAGTGAAAGGAATGTGGGAACCCTGAGGGGTAACAATGATAGCCCCAATTCCGTTTCCATAATGATTGACTGCTCCGTCAAAGATAAGTCCCCACTGGGAAACTGGTTCTGGCCCTTCACTGGGTAGCGGTTCATCGCAATCTTTCATTTTTAGATACATGACATCTTCGTCTGGGAAGTCAAACCCGATTGATTCTTGATTGTCAATCGGTTGATGAGCCAAATGATCGGCTAAAATACTTCCTTTAATGGCTTTCTGAGCATGGTACTCTATGTCATATTCTGATAGTAACATCTGTCAACGGGCAATCCTTCCCGTGAGAGCAGGTTTTTCGAAAACGTACTTGATTGGATCCATTTCGGAGACCAACCAAGTAGTATGACGAATCATGTACTGGCGAAGACGTTTGGCTGCCCAAGCCAAAGCGCAACAAGTTTTCTCAAGCATTGTATACCGAGTCTCGCAGTCGGTGAATTTCTTGCTTAGATAGTAAATGGCAGACTCTTTCCTTTTAGTTTCGTCTTGTTGGCCAAGTACACATCCCATTGAGTCCTCTAGGACTGTGAGGTAAATGATCAGTGGTCTTCCTTCCACAGGAGGTGATAGAATCGGAGGATTCAACAGATATTCCTTGATACTGTCGAAGGCAGTTTGGCAGTCTTCTGACCAAACGCAATCCTGGTTCTTTTTGAATAACTTGAAAATCGGCGCACACGTCGCGGTCATAAGGAATATGAATCTGGAGATGTAGTTCAAACGTCCCAGGAATCCTCTGACTTGTTTTTCAGTTTTCGGAGAAGGCATTTCTTGAATGGCCTTGACCTTGTCAGGATCAACTTCAATTCCTTTCTGGCTGACGATGAACCCTAGTAGTTTCCCCGAACGGACACCGAAGGTGCACTTGTTGGGATTCAAGCGGAGCTTGAATTTTCTTAGACGTTCGAACAATTTTGACAGATGTTCAACGTGCTCATCCTCTGTTCTTGATTTTGCAATCAAATCATCGACATATACCTCGATTTCTTTGTGTATCATGTCATGAAACAGAGTAGTCATGGCCCTTTGATAGGTTGCCCCGACATTCTTCAAATCGAACGGCATTACCTTGAAACAAAAGGTACCCCATGGGGTAATGAACGAAGTTTTCTCCATGTCTTTCGGCGCCATTTTGATCTGGTTATAGCCCGAGAATCCATCCATGAAGGAAAAAACTTTGAACTTTGTTGTGCTGTCAACCAGCATGTCAATGTGTGGTAAAGGAAAGTCATCCTTTGGACTTGCCTTGTTCAGATCTCTGTAATCAACACACATTCTGACCCTTCCATCCTTTTTGGGAACGGGTACGATGTTGGCTAACCATTGAGGATATTCAGATGTAGCGAGGAAACCCGCGTCAATCTGTCTCTGTACCTCCTCCTTGATTTTGATGGCCATGTCCGGGTGAGTGCGTCTCAACCTTTGCTTTACTGGCGGACATTCCGATCTCAACGGTAAGTGATGTTCCACGATGCTGGTATCCAACCCTGGCATATCCTGATAGGACCAAGCGAACACATCGGGGAATCCTTTGAGAAGCTTTATCAAACCCTCTCTGGCAGTTGGACTGAGCAATGCTCCGATCCTGATTTCTTTTCTCTCTTTTTCTGAACCCAAGTTTACCGTTTCCAACGGTTCTTTGTGAGGTTCAATGGACCTTTCCTCTTGTCTGAGTAGTCGGGAGATCTCTTCTGGAATTTCGTTGTCATTTTCTTCTTCAGCCTCGAATACCGGGAACTCAAAGTTGGAAGAAGGCATCAGATCGTATGTTTCAACGGGGTATAAAACAAGCAATCTGCATGACGTGATGCTTCGTGTTTAGAAGAGATAGAGAAAATGCAAGTGTGTGCAGTGTATTTGTTTTTACTGCTTGTTTTTATGATTGAATTGTTTTTTAGGATTACCATTTTCTGAAAAAGCAAAAAGAGAAAACAGCAATTAATGCGGAAATTAAAGAACGACGTTATTTTATTAATGAACAAGTCGAATCTTGAAACTACAGCCCTATAAAACAAAACTCTGTTGCTTTGGGCAAAGCGAATATGGAAATTTACAGAAAGCGAGCCCTATCAAAACATCTGTTTCACCTGGGCAGGGTGAAAGGTTAAAGATGGCAATTACTTTGACTGACGAACGACCTTCGGAACCTCGACGGCAACCCATTGGCGGCGAACTCCTCGGTGAATCACAAAGTCTGGAACCTTCCTTGATTTGTCTTCAGAAATGACGCTGATTTCTGGTGGAGTAGGATCATTGGAATCTGTCTCCCAGGAAGAATTGTCATAGGAGGATTCCTCTGTTGCATTTTGCATATCATTGGTGCTCTCAGCTGTATCTCCCCATCCAGTTGGCTGGATGTCTTCGAGCCCGATACGAGAGCTTTTGGGAGTAGTGTACTTGACCATATAGTCAAATTTTCCACTTGGTTCTCCCAAGGTGTCCCAAACTTCTTTGGAACTGGAGAGGTCATCCCTCTCGATGACGTTGACCTCAGGAAAAGCATAGTTGATGAATTCGAGTCCTGCGAACGTTGCGAATTCATCTTCATGTTGAGTAGTTTCCGAATGACCTGAGTGTTGATCCCATGACATGGTGGGGACACAGGTATTCTGTTCAATGATGCTCAGCTGAGTTTCATTACTCGGCTGACTTTCTTGCCCCAAGTTTCCTGGGTAAGGCTGCAACATTGGCAGACCATCCATTGGGCCATAGTAATTGTGATCAAAGTTGTCTTTCATCAGAGTGTCTTCCTCTAATGAATTTGGCGGAGCACGACATCCTTCCGGGTCATAATCTCCGTAGATCATTTCGACATCTGATCTTGGTATAAATCTCGAACTTTCTGTAGGAAAGCAAAAAGGCATAGGCACCTCTTCCTGAGATATATAGCCGTCCTCGTTAAGGTAGGACTTCCATTCTTCATCTGTGTCAGAGGGATCTTCCTCATTAATAGCATGAACTGTCTGAGACACTGGGTGAAGAAAACCTCCACTGTGGAAGAAGTTTTGAAGGGGATGAAGACTTTCATCGTTGGCGGCTGTCTGGGTACAGGTTGCAGAAAAACCAAGACCCTTCTTTGTTTTATTGTCAATAGGAATGACAAGCCGTCCCCATCCTGTCGTATCGGTACTCTCGACCGCTTTGATAGCTATGAAGAAATTGAAGTTCCTTCTTTGAACTGATTGTTCTTGCTCACCGATAGTGCTTGGAACTGAGTCCCAATAACCTCCTCGGGTTCTACACAAGTAGATGATGATAAGTTACTCACAAGCAAGGCTTGTTCCCCACAAACCGTGACAAGTTGATCGTTCTTGACGAACTTTAGCTTTTGGTGGAGGGTTGAAGTAACCGCTCCAGCCTGATGTATCCAAGGTCTTCCTAATAAACAACTGTATATTGCCCGGATGTCCATGACCTGGAAAGTGATTTGGAAAGTGTGAGGACCAATAGTTATGGGAAGATCAACTTCGCTGATAACTGTTTTTCTGGATCCGTCGAATGCTTTGACGACGACCTCGCTGACTCTCATCGGAGGGCCCTTAAATGATAATTGCGTCAAAGTGGACTTCGGCATAACATTCAGGGCTGACCCTGTGTCTACCAGTACATTGGCTAAAGCATCGCCCTGGCAGTTAATTGTAATGTTGAGCGCCATGTTATGACGGCGACCCTCTTCAGGTAATTCCTCATCACTAAATCCCAAATTATTGCAGGAAGTGATGTTAGAGACAACGCTATCGAATTGTCTGATTGTTACATCCTGTTCCACAAAGGCTTGCTCCAAGACTTTCTATAGAGCCTCTCTGTGTGCTTCTGAACTGAGTAACAGTGATAATACTGAGATCTTTGAAGGAGTCTGTAACAGTTGATCAACAATGTTATATTCACTCCTTTGGATGAGCTTTAGCATCTCATCCTTGTCTTTTGAAAAGTCGGGATTAGTAGATTGACCGACTGGTGGATCAGAAATTTCTGCCCGAAGTTCCTTTTCTTTGTTGGATTCTCCAACCCCTCGGTTGAAGATTCGACCGCTCCGTGTTACACGACTGATGTCTGCAATATTCACGACGGAGGGTAATGGAATTTCCTTTCCATTCTCGATTATTGTTGCACCATATTTGTAAGGGATTGCCTTAGCTGATTCATACGGTAGTGGCCCCGGTAGATAGACGACTATGGGAACCTTCTGATTTTTCTGACCATCATAAGTAACCTCGATCCATTCCCGGTTGGGAACTTTAGATTCATCAAATAGAGGGATGATGGCAAAAACATCCCTGGTCCTGTGATGACCAGAGATCGTGACGACATCCTCAACTTGCTCGGCAAGGTAGTTCGGCGACCAAATGATGGGTCCTGAACCTGGATATGGACGAATTCCTCCATGATCGATCTGGCGCTGAAGAGCTGCTCTCACAAGGTAACACCCTTGGTTACTTTCCGAACAGACGCTACAACTGTCATAGTTGTGTGGTGGCACCTGGCCACGCCCACTTTGAATACAATGTAACCTCACTAGGTTACCTTCCATTGATCGGACATCCTGACTTTGACGACGAGTAGGATTCCTGTTATTGATACTAATCTGCTGAGTATCTTCGTCCATATAGATTGGCATCCACCAGTGATTTAACAAGTGCTGAAGTGCCTCCTGGACAAGGGTACAACCTCGATCGTTTTCGTAACCTGCTTTACAGTTTTGATAGTCATGTGATATTAAGAATCCGAGTCGGACCTGCTCAGCATGTAATTCTACCAGGTTGGTATTCATCACGCGGATGTCAAAGATCTGAACCATGTTGATTTGATAGGGATTCCTATCATGGTAGTCTTGGATCCATCCAAGATCCATCTGACGCTGGAGGGCCTCTTGTATGAAAGAGCATCCCTGTTTGTTTATCGAGCAAATCAGACAGGAACTGTAATCGTGCCGCGGCAGATTATGATACTGGCTTTGCCTTGAGTGCATCGCCACCAAGTTGACATTCATCACACAGATGTCGTGGTTTTGAATGACGTTAGAATTCGTAGAGACCATGTTAACTCCACGAACTCGGTGCTCCTGGATCCATCCGAGATCCATTTGTTCCTGTAGAGCTGCTTGAACTACAGAACATCCTTGGTTATCTTTAGAGCAGATATCACACTGGTGATAATTATTAAGTGGCACATGGCCATATCCACTCTGTCTACAATGCATCTTGACCATATTGGTTTTCAACAAGAGTACATCGTGAATTTGATAGACATTGTTAGTCTCTTTCTCAATCAGATTGACTGCAGCTTTCTCGTGTTGAGGCAGCGGGTTCGTAAGAACATTAGGATTCGTATCTTTGAAAGATAAGAGCTCGCTCCTAACAAGCTTTTGCACGTCGGATTTGAAATTGAGACAAGTCTCAATGTTATGCCCTGAACCTCCTTGATGATAAGGACATGTTTGATCCGCTTTAAACCAAAAAGGCGGATTTTTCGGAACTAAAAGGGGAGACTTAGTCTGAATGTGCCCCTTAGCCAGCAGTAACAGAAACAGCTTTGCGTACGTTACGGGTATAGGATCAAATCCTGGTGGCCGTGTTGTACGGTTGTTGTTATATGGAGGACGAGCCTGCTGAAGAGGCTGTTGTGTCCTTTGTTGGTCAGGTTGGCTCTGCGCAACCTAAGGTTGATACGTAGGAACAGGCGCGGGGCTGATAGCAGGAGTCACAACTGCTACCGACTGATAACGTCGCCTTTGCTTTCCGAGAGAGATATTCCTAATATCTTGCTCTTTTTTCTTAGGGAGAGCACTACCGTATTTTTTAGTACCGCTCGTTGGTCTAGTGTCTTTTACCAAACGTCCTTCTCGGACGGCTTCCTCAAGACGTACACCCATGCCGACCATTTCGGTGAAATCACTGGGCGCACTGGCAATCATTCGGTCATAGTAAAATGAGCTTAAGGTCTTTAAGAAGATTTTTGTCATCTCTTTTTCCTCAAGAGGTGGACAAATTTGAGCGGCAATTTCACGCCACCTTTGAGCATACTCCTTAAAGGTTTCCTTGTCCTTTTGCGACATTGATCTGAGTTGATCTCTGTCGGGTGCCATGTCCAAATTGTACTTGTATTGTTGGACGAAGGCAGTACTAAGTTCTCTGAAAGTACTGATCGTAGTACGGTTTAAACCCATGTACAATTTGAGTGCGGCACTGGTTAAACTATCCTGGAAGTAGTGAATCAGCAGGTCCTGATTCTCCGTCTGGGCTGACATCCGCCGAGCGTACATCACCAGATGGCTCTGAGGGCAAGAGTTACCCTTGTATTTTTCAAAGTCGGGCACTTGGAACTTGTGCGGGACTTTCACATTTGGGACCAAGCAGAGGTCTGCGGCGTCCTTTCCAAATAGATCCTGACCGCGAATGGCTTGCAGCTCTTTCTGCATTTCCAGGAACTGTTCCTGGAATTCATCCATTCTATCGAACATAGTTTCCTTCTTACCAGAAGGTGTCTGTGGAATATGTCCTTCCGGGACAGTGTGCACCACAGGGGGTGGTACCGTGACTACGACAGTAAGTCTTGGCGCCTCCCGAAGTTTGTAACCTTCAGGAGTCTTGAGTATGCCCCTGGCATCTTCGCTTTCCCGAAGTTTGTAACCTTCAGGCCCAGCGGCTTCTGTTGCGATTCCCTGATCTTCAGTGATCGGCGAAACATATCCTTCCGGGATATAGTTAACAGGCATGCCCCAAGGACAATCTTTCGGCATCTGATACCTAGGATCATACTTTTCTATGATGGGCGTTGAGGTGATCTCTGAGATCACAGTTCTTTGTAGCTGAGCTTCTGCCATGGCTTGCATGTCGTTACGAAGCTTTCTCATATCCTCTCTCAGAGCGTCGATCTCTTCTTTCAACTCTCTATTTTCTTCCTCAAGATCATCCATCTTTTTCTGACGATTGGCCCGAGTATTATACGAATGAGACAGTTTGACTCTAGAATCGAGACACAAACGTGAGATTTGTAGGTAAGGAGAATACGCGATGTGAGAATGATGAATGCAATGATTATATTAATTGTTTTTAGGTTTAATTAAAATAAACTTCGACAATTAGATTGCAAATATCAAACAGTGGGGAAACCCCTTTTTATTGAATTCCAAAGGATTACAGAAATGGAAATACAGTAGATTACAAAGTGCAGAAACAGAAACCTAAACTAATGGGTCCAGAGTCCTCTTCTTTGACCGGGGCGCTTGGGCCGTTGTCGGGTTGTCATTCCTTTGCCAAGTGAAAGGAGTGAGTAAATTCCTTTGGTCATCTTGATTCTCTACAGCATGCTGCTCCAAAATTTCAATCAGAGCATCTTTCTCTTTTAGTAGTTGCTGTATTTGGATACACTCTACGTCGAGGGTGCGGTACTTGTTCTTCCAAGATCTTCTTTCCTTTTGAACCTTGTTGAGAGTAACCTGAAGCCTTTCAGTTTCCATCATGAAGTACATGACAATTTCCCTTGGTGGAAGAATTCAGTAACGAGGATAAGGCATCTTTAGCTTGAGAGCTCTAGTTTGTACCCAATGGAGATAAGGCTCCACCGAGACACAGTTCGGTTTTCCCAGAGGCTCTCGTCCTTTCTTATGAACCTGTTTCCAAGCTTACACTATTTCCATCTTTAGTGCTCTATCACTTTCTCCTTCTTTGAAGAAAAGACCTTCCAGATGAACACCCAGTGGGATGTGTCTCATCGGGTATCCAAATTGACGAAGAACCAATATCGGATGATAGTTGATTCCTCCCTTAGTTCCTATGAGGGGTACGCTGGGGAAGTTTCCACAACGGTCAATGATTCTGATTCCCTCATAAATCCTATTACACCAATCTATATCAGAGTTGGTGAGAGACATGATCTTCTGTGACCAACTTAAGACACTCTTGCAATCCCAAAAAGCAGCAGACTTGGGCAAGTGAGAGATAAACCATTTGTAGAGCAAAGGTACACAGCATGTGATCTCCCCTCCACTGTACAAATTTCCCAAGTGTACAGAATGATACGCATCTGCGAGCAAAGTCGGCACAGGATTTCCAATGAGAAAAACCTTAATAGCGTTGATATCGACGAAGTTATTGATGTTGGGAAACAAAAATAATCCGTAGGTGAGCAAGACAAAGATGCTTTCTAAAGCAGTCCCGTTCCCTATACTAGCGAAGTATAGAGCCTTTTTTGTCAAGAACTGGGCTGGCAAACCTTGGATGCCACCCTTAGTGGTCATGTGAGTCCGGACCTCAGACTCGTCCAAATGAATTGCTATTGCAATAGTCTGATTCTTTGGAATTTCTTCCAGTCCAGAAAATGGAGCTCGATCAGTGATATGTAAATCAGTCAGATGAGAATACCCCTCCAGCGTTGGTGATAGCTGGTAATCCGGGAATGTGAAACAGTGATAAACCGGATCGTAGAACTGAATGAGCGCGTCCATGATCCCCTTAATCACATGGACTCTTAACAGTGGTAGCAAACCACCGTGCTTGGCTCTGAAAGCCTCTGGGTTAACGATCATCCTCGCTAACTTTCTCAAATCCCCTAGCTTTGGAACCTTGAAGGTATATTGGTGAGTTCTCCTTCTACCGAAATCCATTAATGCAATCTTTTTCTCTGACATTTGCAATCATAGTCTTAGTTTAATTTGAAAAACAGAGAGACTAGAAGAGAAAGTTTTTTGAATGTCTTAATGTTTTATTAAATGAATGCATGAATGCAGCACACAAAAACATAGAAAAAACATGGGGTCAAAGGATCGTTGTCATGAAGTCAAGGCTCTACCCATCCCCAAAGGTTTATACTAGGGTGATTTTTGTACCTGTACTCATTATCATCAGCTCCTCCCAGGAAAGCAAAACAACAAGCGGATCGCCAGCGAGTTGTGTGCAATCTTAGAGTAAGTGCCATTCACCGAGAATAGATCACCAGCCTCAAATGAGGGTAGTATCGCGTAACAGCTATTTCTGATAGCTTCCGCACTACGAAAAAGGTTGGCTTTTCTTAAGTGTATACTCAATCTCACCACATGCGGCATCACACGCATTCCCAGTAGCATAAAAATAAACACGTATAGCAATTAGGAAAAGCAGTATATATATTTGTCCTAATCATCCTAGACTTATAAAGCTACAGTTCTTAAGTTCCTGGCAGAAATGGGTTCCCCGGCGGAAGCCCCAATCTGTGGTTCCCTGCCTAAGAGATGGACCAGCATAGGTCAATCTTTCTCTTCGGTAGAGTTCCCATTTTCCGTAGAAAACGGGGATGATACCCTAAGGCAGAAAAGGAGACTCCCCAGCAGAGTTGCCATTTGTGTAATTTTTCACACAAGAGAAGCAGAAAGAAAGGAACGGGCCCCACGGTGGGCACCACTTTTCTGTAGCGAGCGATTTTGGACACAGTTCTTAAGCGCTGGTCGCTCTCTGCGGTTTGAGCTTTGACTACAGGTCTATTCATTTTTTATCCTATTGTGAGCTGAATAAGGAAGGGAAATAGATGTCTCCAATTAACCCTGCTTGCATACTGAGTTTAAACAGCGGTCTGTTAGGTTACGGATGCTATCAATGTGGGGGGGGCCTTTGTACTGGTTATTCGTATTTCGCCAATACAAGTTTCTTTCTTTCTTTCTGGGCAGAAGGTTTCTGGCGGGGAATAAGGATTAGGATGTTAGGACTGGTGCTTTTGAAATACTGCTTTTGATTGATGGAGATATGGGATTTGGGTTTTTTGTTCATTGCGCTCGCTAAGATCTTTTCTTTCGATCTTATGCCTACGTATTCCCGTTTACCGAAACAGGGAAATAAGAGCGTTCGTAGTTCCTCCTATTCTATGGGAGGAAATTGGTGTTTTGGTGTCTTGTTCAAAGCCCAAGACATGAAGAGAAAGGTAGTTTGTATCTTGTTCAAAGCCCAAGATGTGAAGCTAAAAGGTCTATTTGTGTCTTGTTCAAAGCCCAAGACGTGAAGCTGAAAGACCTCGACTTTAGAGAGAATTTGTCATCTCTAAAGAAGGGAGAAGGAGAATTACTTTAACTGGGATACGCAGATCCGAGCAATGCCATAATTTCCGAAGAAAGGGTTTTAACCTGAAGGAGAAGACTTTAACTCAGTGTAGAGCAATGCCATCTTTCCTTAGGAATTTCTCATGCTAAAAGAGGGACAGTGGCATGGATGTAGATGATCCAGAGGCTTGCCGCTTACAGCGATTAGATGAAAGGAAAGGAGTTGTTGATGTTTGTGTACTGTGAACGAGGCACAACTTTGATGCTAAAAGGTCGATTGGATCAACCAGTGGTTTTCTTATACAAAGCCTAAGAGGAGGCTAATTTCCGCTAGGAAAATCATTATACAAAGCCTAAGAGGAGGCTATTTTGTGTCTCGTACAAAGCCCGAGAGAGAGGCTAAAAGTTTTTGACCCAGTGGGGCATATCGTTATACAAAGCCTAAGAGGAGGCTAGCAAAGAGTTGACTCAGTTGGAGAATCTTTTATACTCAGTAATAGAGTGTTTTTGTATCTCGTACAAAGCCCGAGAGAGAGGCGAAAAGGTTATTTTGACTCCACTGGGGAGAATTTTGGTATCTCGTACGAAGCCCGAGATGGAGGCTATTGTAACTGTTTCAGTTGAGTGACAGATCCAATATACTGATTTAAAAGAGAAAATCAGTTCTTATATGAGTAACATTGTACACAGGGATTTAATTTGAGGATCAGGGATATTTCCTTCTCTTTGAGGAAACGGGAAATCCAAAGGGTATTGAGACTGTCCGAGTCTGCGGGTTTCCTTCCTATTTAACGAAGGGTGCTTGAGAATGTATTTGAGACTCAAGGAAGTTAGACTGTCCGTTTCTAGAGTGTTATCTTTTGTACTATGCTTCGAGAAACAGTAGTAGACTCTATGAAAGGACTGTTCTATGAGGATGACTAGGTTCTGTTCCTATACCTCTAGGAGGTCGTCGGGATAATTTGTACGAAGCCCAAGAGGAGGCTGGAAACTTTTAAGAAGCCGACGGGTCCTTGTACGAAGCCCAAGAGGAGGCTATCATTCCCGAAGGAAGAGATCATTATACGAAGCCTAAGAGGAGGCTGTGAATACTTCTAAGAAGCCGTAGGGTCCTTGAATAATGCCCAAGAGGAGGCCGATGCTTTTAAGAAGCCCGTGGGTCTATCATCTCCTTTCCATTAGGAGAGACAACTCTTTTAAAGATAAAAACCACTGGTAAACGTGCGAGGTTTACTATCTAGTGACTTTTAACTTTTAAAGAGGGTTCCTTAGTTAAGGTCCAAGATTATGACCGTAGTGGGTACCCAAACCCCGAGACATTCAAGGCAAGCTATCCACAAGGAATAGATCAAGTCAGGAAAGTTCGAGAATTGGGAAGAAACTCAAAGATGCCATTCACGGAGAATACATTCATCTTGGGGAGTAGAGCTTCTTGACGATTCCTAAGGAGGACAGCCGAAGAGAAGACTGTATCTGGTGCTCCTATTGGGGATCTAGGCGTCTATTTCTACGAATAAATGAAACAGCGTCACCTAGTTCTAGACGTAGTTGCCGGGGAAACTCGAAATATCTATACTATTATTACACAGTAGATATGAGTTTATGAAAGGAGACTTACAGTGAGCAGCCCCACAATACAGTTTATAATATGAAAGCAGTAAATGAAAGCGATAACCACTTACTCGGTTGTAGTGCTTCCATGCTGTTTGGTTAGTTGTTCAACAAAGAAAGATTGAAAACAATAGTATATTCAAAATAAAAGGAGAAAGTGCTTTGAAAAAGAAAGATTTGGGGCTTACAGCTCAAGGAGAGGCCCAGGGTTTTATCAGTGAGCGCACTGTTTGAATTTGTACAGAGGGACTTATACAAGTGACTGTGGCCCAAAAAGGTTTTCTGTACAAAGGGATGGGTCTTACACTCTCTCAAGAGGCCCAAAAAGGTTTAAAGAAAAGAGAGGGGCTTATAACACGAGGGTAGGCCCAATTGATTTTTCGTTTAAAAATGGCGATCGCGCCGAGGTTTTCTTTTAACGCAGAGGGACTTATACAATAAGTGAGGCCCAAAATGTTTTGGTTAAAAGGGGGATTGGGTCTTACACTCTAATAGAGGCCCAAAAAGGTTTTAAAGAAAAAGAAATGGGTCTTACTACTCGAGGGTAGGCCCAGATGATTTTTGAAAAGGCGACGATCGCGCCGTTTGTTTTTTGACGGTATCGGGACTTATACAATAAGTGAGGCCCAAAGATGATTTGGTCAAAAAAAGGATTGGGTCTTACACTCTAATAGAGGCCCAAAGTGTTTTGAAAATTATTTATGAGGGTTGAATTAATCCAAAACCCTAATTTGTTTTCAAAATGTATTTAATTGAATAAAAATTCAATTAAAATGATCAAAATTGTTTAACACATGGAAAACAAATTGTGATCTTGGATTAATGCTTCAAAAATTAAGTATTGACCTACAAAATAATTAGAAAGCATTAAAAGTTGCAAAATCAATGTAGAAAAAATATTTAAAATGCCAAAAACAATCAAAATATTAATTCTTTACAAAAAATATCAATTATATGAAATAAATAATATTTTTGGAATTTTTTGATAAAATAAAATATTTTAACATTTTTGTGAATTATTAAAAAAAGAATCAACTCAAAATCATTAAAACTCAGAGAGAAATTAATTTTTGAATCAATTAAACAAAATCACAAAATTCAAATATTTGAATTTCTAAAAATGGCGCCAAGAACAAGCTGAAGAACACGCGCGTGTTCTTGGTTTCTCAGATTTGCATTTTCTATCCAATCTCCATGAATACGTAATCATATCATGCAATCCACATATCATTATGCTCGTCTCAACCTCACGTTTATGTCTATGTACTTTAATTTCATTTAAATTAAACATACAACAAGAAATCACGAAGAAACCTCAAGAACCCTAATTTCTGCATGAAGGCTAGGATTTTTGATACACGATTCAAACAATGCAATTAATTGAGGGAAAACATTCCATGCATGATTATGAACATATGGCCAAATTATTGTGCGAGGAAATATGCATAGATTGAGAGATGACCAAGTATGTGCTTACCTCCAAGTCGTGACAGCAAGAGCAGGTGTGATTTTGAGTTGGAGGTGTTACAGACAAGTTGTGATGATCTGGACAGCTTCCCTACACCATATGGAGTGTGTTTGAACACTTGGATTGAATTGAAATGGACTGGATCAGTTTATGGCACCTCAGCTGCAACTTCACTTCAAACTTGTGTGGATGGCAAGTGATTTTGAGATTTTGATGTTCCAGATGTTATGTGAGTGTTTGATCAGCTCATATGTGATGTATGTGAGGTGTGTGAGTGATTGGTTTGTGCAGAATTGCTCTCAAACTCAAAACCCGATAGCCACCTTGCTAAGAAAGGCATTTTTGCCAAGAGAAAGAGATTTTGAGGAAAGCATCTGTTAGATGGCTTTGGTGTACTTAAACTGACCACAATTGAGCTCTATTTATAGTAGAGCAAGTTTGTTTTGCAAGGAATAGTGCATGGCAGCTGGTAAGTAGGTTCCCTCAATGTTGGCCAATGGAAATGAAAGTCTCCTCTAGCCATTGACTAAAGGTTAGGGCACAGAGCTTTGGTCCCCTTGGTCTTGGATAAGTCTTGACTGATTTCAGGTGAGAATGGCTCAGTCCATGCCACCTTGATGGTTCCATTGAATGCCTCATTCCAAATTTGAAGTCTTGTCCCTATTTTGGCCATTCTAGGTTCAACATGCTATTCTTTGTTCCTTGGACCTTGGAGGCTTGGCTCAGTGATTGTCCCCTTTGGATTCAATCCTCTGAGGTGTCCAAGTGGATTGGAGCAATTGAAATTGGCTGATTTTGGCAAATCGAGCCAAAATGCAAATTCTGCCTTGCCTTGACAGATTTCAGCAATGCAACTTGCCAATGTTGTATCTCATGATGTAGGTTGAATTTGGCAATGTTCTTGGCCATTTTGGAAAGCTCTTACATGATACAACAACTGTTTGAACAAGTTTGGTTTTGATCTCTTTAGATTCCAAGTAAAAAATCCCCCTACATTTGGCAAAAAGTGAAGGCAAATTCTGACTTAGTGAAAATTTCACTAAGTGTTAGAAAAAGTGACATTTTCACTTTTCAGCCACTTTGATCACTCCATAACTCAAAATCCTTAATGAATTGGAATGACTTGTAGTTGAAGTTTTTGTAGGTGATAATGAGGGCTACAAATCCATCTTTGGAAGAGAAAAAATGGCCTTGTGGTTTAGCAGTTATGGTCCTCCAAAGTTGGTACCTTTGCCACTTTATTTTTAACTTAGAAAAATTTCTTAGTTTTATGGTTACCCCTTTTACAAGTTATCTCACTTTTCTTGATTTTTCTTGATGAATGATGATTCAAATCATACATTAACATCATTTTAGGGTTAAAAATCCATTTTGGTGAAAAATCTCAAAAAGTCAAAGTTGACTTTTGTGCACAGTTGACTTTTTATTAGATGAATTCCAAACTGTGCAATTCTTCAGGAAATCATGTCCTTGACCTAAATCAAACTTGATGGACATGTTCCATGGGTGTCATAGGGTATATTCAATCATTTATTAGGGTTTGGGAGCATGTCCTGGTCAAAAGTCAAAGTTACAGTTGACTTTTCCATTAAAACCCTAATTGTGGTGCAGATGAAATTGAGACTTGTTGCTCAAGCTTCTTGGATCAATCCATTGATCCAAATGGATCAATATGGTGTATTAGAGACTCTCAAATCATCTCTTGAGGTCTTGGCTCATGGTTTGTCCCAAAAGTCAACTTAGGGGTGAATTAGGTCAAGAAACCCTAATTCCTGATTTTTGATGAATGCATCCCCTGAGGCAAAATTGACTTGATGCATGGGTTCATGAGGTTCCATGAAGCATATTAGGTCATGTTTTGGATCATTGCCTTATGCCCAGATGAAAATTTCCATCTGGAGACCCTGGTCGACCAAAACCCTAATTTGGTGACACTGTCAATCTTGAGACTTGATCCACCTAGAAGGGAGCAGCCTTGTGCTTAATCCTTGAAGTGGGAGTCCTTTTTGATCCATTGTGGATGTTTGAGAGATTAGACAAGTTGAAGATCATGTCATTTCTTGATTGATCCTTTGTCTAAGCACTCAAAGAGGGCTTGAAACCCTAATTTTGGTTGTATTGGATGCTCACCCATCTTTGGGGAGACTGATGAAGCATGATGGTTCATCCATATTGTGATGATGATTTTCACAATGATGGGAAACCTAAGTGGTCAAAATTTGGGGTATTACAGGGAGGAACATTTACCGCTTTCATTTTACCACTTTCTGGTTAGATTTACTGTTTTCTGGCATGATTTTAATTTTTTTTCTGTTTTAATGTTTCGTCCGTCTATGCATGTGCTGTCGAGTCTTTATGCTGATTTTATGTTGTTTATCGATTTCCCCACTCTCTTTAGCCATACCAAATATTTTGAAATTTTTTTAGTTAAAAATAGAGTTTCTTTTGAAAATCTTAGGTTATAGACGAAATTGAGGTTAGATTGTGAGACTTGGGAAAATTCTGCAAGATCGATATCGTCTTAACACCGTGAGCCTCTAAATTATGGAAATCGATTTGAGTGCTTGTTATGACATAGCCTTAAGTTCTCACCCCTTTAGTAGTCCCTAAGTAGTTTATTTAGCAGTCGACACCATCCTAAGCACGCACTAAGTAGGAAGCCGATGCAAATAAGTGTATGATCTCAGGCTTAAAAGGTAAATTAAGAAAAGAAAAAAATGAATGCTCCTTCTAAGTTAGGTGATCCTCACCCGATCATTTAGCCCAACGGTGCAAACTTCTTTATTTTATTGATTTTTAAGACAATGTGCAAAAAGAAAAAAAATGATGATAATAAGATCATGGTCACTAACAGGCTATCCTATCATGAGTGTGAAAGGATAACAGGCTTAATGTGATTGTGCCAGAATGAAAAGGGACGAAAGAAGGATGAGTGAGTTAGGCTCAGGTATAATGACATGATTCGGATTGGTTTGTATAGGATAGAGGCCGATGACCGCAAAAGCGGAATTGTGTTGTTACGATATCCTTAGTGCGTGAGCAAGTACCTATTGACACAAACTTAACCGAAGTAGAGTTGGTAGCCTAGGATGAGTATTCGTATACACTATTTTTCTCGCGAGTCATGGTTTGCTTGAGGACAAGCAAAGGTTTAAGTGTGGGGGAGTTTGATAACACAAAAATGTATCATATATTTGCCTTGATTTACGACTAATAATTACGTTATTTCAGCTTAAGTTCCGATTATTCCGCGAGTATTCTAGTATTTTCGCAGGTATTTCATTTTCCAAGCTAAAAATGAGCAAAGTAGAAAAATATGAAGAAATGAGAAGAAACAGGAAGAAATGACAGAGTAAAAAAGCAAAAAAATAGAAAGTGGTGTGTGTGACGACCGTCACATAAGCCACCACGACCGTCACGCAAATTAAAGGCCACCACACTCGTCACGAGAGCACCACGACCGTCACACGCACATAACGGGTTATAATGTTCAGAATACAGACGTGGATACGAAGGGCCAATTCAGTCACGCACGTTCAACACTTTCTCCTGAACTCTCTCAACTTCAGCTTCAACTGCACATGAGCCCAGTCTCCCTTGAACTTCTCCAACTTCCCATTATCTCCACTACTTTTCCAACGCCCCGTTATCTCCACTACTTTTCACATGAATTCTGAAGTAACTTCCAACCTGTTATCACTATATATAGGACCTATCATTTAGTTTTAGGGGGATCCAAGTTTTGGGCGCGAAAGCGCTGTTCGTAGTTTTAGGCAGAAAATTACAATTGTAAAAGGAGTATTTTCTCACATCGAGGAATTACTCCACCATTAGTATTTAGGCCTATGTTCTATGTGTAATACCCCAAAATTTGCTCTCCCCTTTGTCATCATAGCATGGCATTATCATTTATCATATCATATCCACCTCATTAACATTACATTGCATTTAACATAGAAAATTGAAGCATGGCATCCTTCTTACCATCAGGGCATGTGGTCAGGTGGGAGGTGGACAATCAAGAGATCATTCAAAGCACAAAAAGGTCAATCAAGTTGGCTCTAGGCAAGCCAAGAGGTCTCTCATGTCTCATACTATCTCAATTGATCATCCAAAACCTCAAGGAAGTGAGATTCAATGGGAGATTGAAGCATTACATCTTTCACTATGCAAGAGGTTCAAAAATTGAAGGAAAACCCTCAAAAGAGATAGCTCATTGATCCAAAATCATCCTCAAATGGTATATCTCATCATCCTTTAAGAGGATACACAACATACTCTGAGGAATTTGAAATTGAAGACTGCACATTTTTCTCCTAGGAGGTGGGCACCAAAACTAGGGTTTCCCATTAAATCAGGGAATCTTTGATTTTTTGAACAAAGCTTGTTGTCATGGTATTCTACATGTTCTTAAGTGTATGTGTGTGGAATATTGCATCTCAATTGGTTTTAGAAGTGGTTCAATTGGAAGAAAGGTCAAGAATCAGAGAAATTGGGGCAAAGTCAAATAATCAGAGGAAAAAGTCAACTCTTGACTTTTTGAGCCCAAAATCATGAAATTCATGTTACATATGTCCAATGTACAAAATTTGGTCAAGAAACTCCAAAGGAATCATGAAAAAATCAAGATTTGGAAAGTTGCCATTTTTGGATGGAGTAAAGTTACTAAAAATAGCAAGTTTTGGCCATTTTGCATCAGAATTTGAACCAAGGCCATTTAAATTTGGAGCACCAAATGAAAAATCCACTCTGCCTCAATGAAAGATCTTGTTTTAAGCTTCAAATCCATGTGTAGAACATCTCCATTAGACAAAAATTGATGGAGATATGATTAATCAAAGTTGGAGGAAAGTAGGCCAAAAACCATGTCTTGACCAAGCTTGGCCAGGTCTGCGCGCAGTCATTTTCTCAAACAGTTGGTGAGCAAGATGTGTAGATCAATTACTCATGGTTAAAGGTTTCAAATGAAAAATCTTGCAACATCAAAGTTGTTCCCCTATGTGAGATCTTCAAGATTGATGTTCATGGATTTTTCATTTGATCAAAGGATAAGGAGTTATGATGGCTCAAAGATTGGTCAATGCAACTGAAAATCCATGCCAAGCATGCCTTGCCAACCAACCTCATTATCTCGCCCATGCACCAGTTGGTGTTTCTTCTGTTACAAGCCACATTTGGTCATGTTCCAAACTTCAATTCAACCAACTTTCAACACCAATATTGTTCCCTAATGTATCATCTCTCTAATGCCACCAACATTGGATTGTTTCATTCATTGACAAGTGAGAAATTCCTCCTCAAACACTTGCTGTCACAATGAAGATTTGCTGCATAATTTTGGTTCAAACACACATCAAGTACATGACAGAAGTCCTATGTGTGCTGCTCTATTCTTTGCTTCATTTGGCCAAACACATTTCACATTATGCATACGAGCTTGAGCCTTGCATGAAAGAGGAAGTGAGAAACTTGCACCACAAGATTCCTGCTGCTACATCAGAACAACATAACATCACTTTCCTTCTCCTACACACCACCATAACTCCATGAACCTCACCCTCACTCTAACAGAACTTCCCCAACTCGTGCCATTAACCACCTAACTCAGTTAGTTAACTCAAACTCAGTTAACTAACTCAGTTTAACTAGAGTTCTAACTGTTAACTGAACTGGTTGGGAGTTAACCTTGGATATATAAGCTGAAACTCTCACAATTTCAGGAGAGGATTCTCATTTTTCACTCTCACTCCAAATTGCTCTCACTTTTCTCTCAGAGTTCTCTCCATTCTCTCTCTGATTTCACACGAGTTCTTCACACGTTCTCACCTTGATCTTCATCAATTGTTCATCATCAAGCACTTCTGATCAAGAACAAGCTGAAGTAAGAGCAAGCTATCGAGAGCAGCAACTTCTCCAATTGGAATCTCAGTTCATTGTCTTCAAAATCCAAAGGTTCAGAGCATTTATTTTGCTCTTAGGAAGCTCAAGATCAATCTCTCATCTCTGGTTTTCTGTTGATTCAAGAGTTCTCCAATTTCAGGTTTCAAAATTTCTCAAACTTTAATTGCACGATTTTATCCTGTTTTGACTTGTTGATGTGTTGTTTGAGCTTATTAGAAGCTATGTGAAGCTGGCTAGTTGATAGAGCTCTTTAGGAGCTTAGAACTGAAAATTAGGGCAAATTTATCCTCTTCGATTCTCCTTATTCATGCTTGATCTATGAATTTTCTTGTTGGATTTGTGTTCCTCATGAGCTTAGCTTTCGTTTGGTATATGGCTTGTGAATTTCTGGAGAAAATGTGAGTTGCAGGTGGTGGCTGCTGGCCGGAGAAGATGACCGGAGGTCATCTCCGGCCGGTGACTTTAACTGTTAGGGTTTATGTGTGTTTTAATCCTGTCCGTTCATGTTTTCTGATCGTGTGATCCTTGTCGTGCCAACACATTAAAATCAGCATGCTCCTCACGTGCCTTTTTTCTGAATTCATTTAAACTTTATGTGGTGCAGTGCATGTAATGTAATGTGTTCCCTCACGTGCATACGTTGATCTTGTGTACTTTGACAGTGTGTTGACTTGACTTTATCCAATGGTTTGGATTGTGTTGACTAATGTTGACTGAAGGTGCATTTTAATTATTGTGTCATGCGCGTAAATGGACCCAAATCAGAATACTATCCACACCCCCAATTTTGAGGCCCATGTGATTTGAACATGCTGATTTGCTATATTCATACCCCCCTCTCATATTGCATTTTATTTTTATTTTCATTTTACATACGCGTTTGATTTTCAATTTTTAAAAATACTAAAATGCATAATAAAATTCCAAAAAAATTCATGTGTATTCTTAAAACATTTAGGAAATTTTCTATGATTTTATTTACTGATTTTATGACCATTTTGCCCCTGTTCCATTATTTCTTTTGAATTTCCATTTGTATGCATACTTAATGTGACATATGATTTTGTGCATTTTTGTTCTTGATCATAAAAAATGATTTTGATGCCTTTCTTTTTGCATTGTGGTCACAATATGTTGAGGTATGTTTGAGATTTATGAGATGATTTTTAAGTCTTTTTTGGATGACTTTTGATGTGTTGCTTTGAGCATGAATGCATGAAACTTCCATGAGACTTTGACCTAATTGTTGAGTGACTTTGGTTCTGATTCATTGCTTGTGGACTTGATATGTTAATGGCATGTGTTTAAGGTGTTTGATTGGTGAAAGTCATAATTGTTGAAGCATGTTTGCTATTTGTTTGAAGCATGAAGTTTAACTTGTTCATTTTGTGAATGCATGCCTCATGTTTGGTTTGCTTGATCATGAAGGCACTTGTGCCATGAGTTGTGGTTTTGTTTGAGGATGTATAGCATTTTAATTGACTTCTGATTGTGACATTTGGGTTTCATCTTTGCATGTTTGATGTTTATCTTGCACCTTAAGTCACTTGTTTCACAAGTATGAACCACATTCACATCACTTCACCTTTTCTTCTTTGCTTCTTGTTGGATTGAGATTTTGTTTGCATGATTTGGTATGCTCGTTTAGGATAACATTAGGTTGTGTAAATATGAGTTACATTCTGACTTGGAAGCATGTATAGCATTCAATCTCATTTTATTTTGTTTGTCAACTTGTTTGAGTTTGATCGGTTCATTATATTTTCTTACTTTACTTGTAAGTAATTGTGCTAACCATGTAGGGGCTTTGGTAAGTGTCAATTGAGTGTGGACAAGGAATCCACATTCAAATTTCTATCCTTTCTCTTTTACAATTCCATTTGGTGTTTTGCTAAGCACTTATGTGCTTTCTTTTAATAACTCATTACTTTCCCTTTTTGAATTACAATTCATCTTCTACTTTGGAAGTGAATTGTTTAATTCTTTCTTTCTTTAGACTTTAGGTTGAAACCTCACAAACCTTTAGGATCACTCTCTTTAATCTTCAATTAGGATTGAGTCTTAGTCCATATAGGTTTTACCTTTTCTCCTCTCTTGAGTCTCTTTTCTCATCTCAAAGAAAATTCAAAACATATAATAAAGGTAGGCATTTATTGCATTTAGGCCTTTCATATAAAGAAAAGATTATAAGGGGTCTTCTCTTGTAATCTTAGAATGTGTAGCATATAGCCCATCTTGGGTCAATGTGTTAAACATTTGATCTTGTATGAGGGACTTAAATGCAATACTTGTTGAAGGTGCAAATAATAAAAAACACTTCTTCACTTCATAATCAACAAAACACTTAATAAACACAAGTATGCTAGTGTGTTTGAACCTTGATAATTGGAACTAAGTGTGAGGGTCTTCTTCACCCTTAGTGTGCTTTCTTACCCATTCCATCTTGGAATGTGAGAAGGTACACATTCCAATGACTAAGATCCAGATACACTGTCGTATACAAACAAATCCAAAACACTTCCTTCTAAAAGACAAAAACAAACAATAACGTCTTTCCTTCGGGAGTTCTTTTCTCATCTCATTCATTCTCAACGCACGAACGCGCTTCTACTCGTTCTCTTGCAAGATGGTAACGCACTCGGACCGGCGAGCCTGCAACACCTAAGCTAGGACGTAAGCCGTTCTCTAAAAAACACAGACAATCCATCCCTAGTGAGGGGAACTACGTCGCTCTGATTCTCATGTTCCCGATGAGATACGTAGGCAGTGGGGTAGGGCCCATGCGAGCACTTCTTTTATTTTCCCTACATTTGTTTCTCTTTCTCTTTTCATTCCTTTTCGTTCCTCTTCCAGTATTCTTTTCTATCACCCTTTGATCGAGACAAGCAAGCGTGGATCCCATCGGGTACGATGGACGCGAGGGGGTGCTAATACCTTCCTCTCGCGTAACCGACTCCCGAACCCATTTCTCTTGGTCGCAAGACCATGCTTTTCCTTTCCTTCAGGTTTATGCAGTGTTTCCTTTCCCTCTCATGGGATAAATACACATTGCTGGCGACTCTGTTTCGGTGCCACTTTCGCGTTTGTACTAGGATGAAAATCCCGGGAGCGACAGCTGGCGACTCTGCTGGGGACCGAACCCAGAATCTCTGGTTTCCTTAGCGAGTCAATCCTAGCGCTTGTTTGCTTTTCTTTCATTGGGTGTTTACTGTTGTGCTGTATTTACTGTTTTATTGTATGGTTATTTACTGTTTTACTGTACATTACTGTATTTACCGCATTTTAGCATTTTCGTTTCATATGATATATTATGCTATACTGGACTGTGTTGTTTTCTGTTTGGCGGGATGGGTGTTCTGAGAGATAAGCCCACTACACAGGCTTGAGTACACACATAGGTATTAGAGTGGATAGTCATGACGCTTTCCTGGTGGTGACCACGTATTGTTGTTCATGAGACCCACAACCAGACGAGGTTCTATCAGGAGCTTTCTGCTACTGCATGTTATGCAGGCCAGTGGTTATTCTCTTGAGGAACTGTCGACTCTGGTGACCATTCCCGAGGACTCAGTTGCGGCACTCCTCCCGAGATATGACAGTGGCAGACCACATTCTGTGGCAAACCCATTGCATATTCTCGATCCGAGGACCCAATGCTGGGAACTTGCTATAGGACACCCCTTTTTGAAAGAGAGTCAGCGGAGGCACTCCTCGATTGGCGATAGTACTGTACCCCGAGGGATGAATGTACTATTGCTTCTCGACCTCAGTGCCAGAAGCTGAGGACCTTTCGTTTTGGAGAATCAGTTGAGGCCTCCTCGATTGATGATGATGCCAAACCAGAAATGGTGAACGTATCATCATTTCTCGACCTGAGAGCCCGGGATACTGAATATCCTAGTACCCACATGTGAGAGGGGCGGGTTGTTTACAGGTTTGCAGGTAATCTTGACTTTCATCCTACCTGGTATTCTGGTTTTCCTATCAGTGTGGACTCATCAGCCTGGTATTATGGTATCATGATTATTCTGACCATCCCGGTATTCTGATCAGGTCGGTGCTTTGATTATGCCTATATTCTGGCCTGCTGGTATTCTGATTATGCCGATATCCCGGCATCCTGGCATTCTGATTATTCGGATATTCCGGCATTCCGGTATTTTCTTCAGAGCAGACTTATGAGCTTATTCAGCCGTCAGCATAGCAATTATCCAGATTATATGGAAGCCTTGATCCCATGTCTGTTGCATCTGCATCATCATTTTCGCATACATGTTCTTGTATTTCCAAGGGATGTTAACTTTGAGACTTGCCACTGAGCATTTCCATCCATTTCTTATTTTTTTTCTAAAATTTTTTTTTGAATCAAAGCATAATGATTCCTTGGAAATATTTGAACATGGCATCCTCATACTCATATGCATAATAGGTGTTCCGGAGCGGATTTCTCATTCTGATTGGGTATTCTCTGCTGAAACGGCCAACATGACTTCTTCCAACTACTCGATTCACCACAATCAATGTTCAGATATGGAACAACTCCGAGCGGAGGTGATTGAGATGAAGGCCCGGCTGGGGCACTTTATGGTGGACATTCAAGCGTTGTCCCGCGGTCAGAAACTGCTGAGAGAAGAAGTCAACCGGGTGAAGTCTCAGATGGGTCCGCTTACAGAAATCCAGAATGCGGTGTTAAGGAAACAAAGCAATCCTCATCCCTGGTGAGGGGAACTACGTCGCTCTGATTCTTCATTAGTCAATGGAGATACGTAGGCAGGAGATCGTGTGAGATCTTTGCGAGCAACCTTATCTATCAACCTTATTTATTAATTTCTTTCCTCCAGATATCTCTTGTCAGCTTCCAACTCCATCTCCCCAAGAGAGTCCTAGGGGCAGAGCATATGGGCAAAGGCCAGAACAACTTGAGAAGAAGTTTGATCCCATTCCGATGCCGTATGCGCAACGGGTCTCCTTGTTTGCTCAAATTCAAACTGGTTGAGCTAGTCGCATCAGGATCATCTTCGACAAAGCTTCCTTTGGGCTTTCAATGCCAAATGCCAGGTATGACTACCATTCTGGGGCACCTGACCGTTTAATTGACGATTGCAAGTCTTTCAGAGGTAAAGGTAAAGACAAGGTGCAAGACGTGATTGACTCAAAGGTTATCACACCAGATGGGTGGCCCATAAATTGAACTTTCTTCATCAGATTGAGCACCCAGTTTGCAAAAACATCATCAGAAGCAACAAGTCCAGACGGAGTCAAGCCTCCTCAACAAGGACAATCATTTAGCTTCTTTACTGCATTCTCATGTGTAGCTTTTTATATTTGTCAAGACATTTGTATGCATGCATGAAATCTGTTTTTCTTTTTATGTTAATCATAATACAATACGCATGTTTTTCCTGAAGTAATCCATTCGTATTCACTCATAAGTTTGTATATGTGCATTGCAATACCAACTGTCGTGCTTAAACTCTTGAAGGAGAATGATGATCTGAAAACGCAAAAATCTCTAACGGTGTGCTTTGGAATAAGAACCCTGTTGAGGATGTACAGGCATTGTTTCAACTCCTCAAACACTGGAGATATAAGGGAGATAGACCCTCGTTAACCCCTTTGAGCCTTGAAGTAGGAGTTTCTTTTCGTACGAAAAAACCCTCACATTTAACCCAGGGGCAGGGTAGGCGTCAGTTAATTTGACCAAGCATTCAAATTTCAAAAGGAGTGTGCATCTGAGGATCCATTACCTTCTATTCCACCGTCAAGAGGGCAAGAGATGTGAAACCACAATGGTTATCCATCAACAATCAAAGAGTGAGGCAGTCACGACCTTTCCAATCAAGTCAAGACAAGCCAGTGTCACACGATTTGTTCAAGAAAAAAGGAAAAAAGAATAAAAAAAAATGAAAAAATGAAAAAAGCCCGCTAAGTTGAAACTTGAAAACAAGCAACTTAGGCAAAAGTTAGGGCATCCCGCTGGACTCTGAAATTAAAGATTCAAAAGAATCAGTCCAGGCAAAAATTAGGGATCAAAAAGCAAAAGAATGTGAAAGCGAAAAACAAAAGGATTACAAAAGAAAATCCTCGAGCAAGAACAAAGTCGTGTGACTATGGACAAAAGACAAAGGGGTGACTGTCAATCCAAAGCCTCATTAGGTGTCAAACCATCAGTATCATGGTTTCCTTAAAGATCACAAAATCTTTTTGAGAGGCGAACGCTTGTGCAAATTAGCTGAACGTAGGACTGGAGAACATCACGAAGAGTGGGTGGGCACCAATAAACTTTGAGCCATAAATCCTTTTTCTCAAAACCGTGAACCAGGCCCCGTTACAACCCTCAAAAGTCCTAATTGAAACAGGGTTATTTCGAAAGCATACTACCAAGAGATAGCGTTCCTGACTCCTATGAGTGGTGCTAAAAAGATCGTTGTTGGTGTTGCATGTGCATTGCATTCTTTCATTCAAAAATTAATGTCGTATCCTAACCCGTGATCCGCTCACAAAGGGTTTGCTACATCTTTTTAGTAAAACTTCGAGATTAACATGTTGTGTTGCATTAGAATTTTCATTCTCAGAATAAAACATTTTCTGCTTGCATACATTTGTTTGACATCAAAAGAAGTTTACATATGGAAATTCAGTCCAGAAGCTTAATCTTGTCGAGTTGAGGATCCTGAAACTCCCGAAGGGCAGCCATATCCAATGGTACTTCCTCAGGAAACTTTGTTGGGCAGGGGCTTTCCCAACAAGTTGTGCTAAGACGTAGTCGATCTGAGCCAATCACGTCGAACCATCTCTTTAAGGTGTAGCCAATCTGAGCCAATCACGTCGAGAAATCTCTTTAGAGTTCAGTTAAACTGAGGCAATTATTGCGAGATTCAAATCCCTACAAATGCAAGCATTTTTGGTTTTCCTTCGAAGATCAGTAGTCAGGGGCAAAACCACTTCAAGGTTCATACTGGGGCAAGCTATACCAAGAGCACGAGAAGTTAGTCCATCCAAACGACTAACCAGCCTGCCCAGAGTTCAGAATACTGGGACAGAATATCCCACGGTGGTATGAGATTGTAAATGAATCTTTTCACGGTGAATTCCTCTGTAATCCATGCGGTCTGGGGAAGTTACGTCGAGATCCAACGAATCTCTACAAGAGTTTGAAGACACTGAAGCATTGAGCTTGCCAAGTCTTCTGTAAAATCCTCATGCGATGACTTCTTCTAAGTAATCCATACAGTCTGGGGAAGTTATGTCGAGATCCAACGAATCTCTACAAGAGTTTGAAGACACTGAAGCATTGAGCTTGCCAAGTCTTCTGTAAAATCCTCTTGAGGTGATTTCTTCTAAGTAATCCATGCGGTTTGGGGCAGTTACGTCGAGATCCGACGAATCTCTACAAGAGTTTCAGGACATTGAAGCGTTTTGGATGTCAAGTCTTCTGTAAAATCCTCTAGGGACAATTTCTTCCGGTGGATCATGTTGGTCTGGGGCAAGTGAAGAAAAATGGTTGGTCACGCATATGCAGTCAATCAGCCAAAAGGAGTGAAACTAAGGGGCATTCCAACCCAAGGCATTTTTGGTCCCCGTCTTCAGTAGGCTTCATTAATAATGTTCTCCAGCAAGAGATTGCATGCAAACCTTTCTCCCCAACAAGTGGTGGTTCAGAGTTAGATTTTCTCAGTTGCAGAAGTCATATCTCGCACGGGGTATACGTGCATATCCTTTGCTTGCAGGTAGCAGCCTCATACTAGGCTCAAAGGAAAAATTGAATCCTTTGCGAGATCACGGGATCATGTCTTCTAGATGAGTAATCACTTACTTCCATGCAGAAGACTGGGGCAATCATGTTCGAGAAAGGTGGTCACCCTTTTGTCACAATGTTCACTGATTAAGTCCATCATTCGGTCGACGGTCGGTCACGACGATTCGATATCAACGA
Source organism: Lathyrus tuberosus (assembly GCA_022829125.1). NCBI lineage: Eukaryota > Viridiplantae > Streptophyta > Magnoliopsida > Fabales > Fabaceae > Lathyrus > Lathyrus tuberosus. The sequence goes on along the minus strand of JALAZF010000101.1, from coordinate 3,388,622 downwards.
ATTGAGCTCAACTGGGTATCGTGGTATCTCATTAAGTCGATTCTCTTATTCAGTCCTTCCAACAGCTACAAGCTTTTCTGTGTCGATAACGGTCACAGGTTCCCCAAAAGAGTGGTCTCGTCGACACCGAAACTGATGGTCATTATCCCCAGCGAAGTCGCAGGAGTTTGAAGAGGCTAAATCTTCTGTAAAATCCTCGTATGACATCTTCTTCGGGGACAAATTGTTGGTTTGTCCAAGCATGGGGCATGTTTGTTTCCCCATCATGAAGTGTTGATCATCCCCAGTAGAGTTCGAGGACAGTTGGTCTTCTGTAAAATCCTCTCAAAAGACATTCCCCAGCACGAGACGTTTTAAAGCAGTTTCCTTCAGCAGAGTTTGTTATAAACTCGTCATCCCTAACGGAATTGTCTAAAGGGAAGCTCGCCTAACATGGGGCATTGTGGTACTTATCCTAAGCTTGACAGTCATATTCTTCAGCAGACTACTGTGGATTTGCTTTGGGTTTCCCCAACAGATCTCTAAGGACTCTTTCCTAGCAAGTTGCAGGGGAATGTTCTAACCAGGATTCGCATATCCCTGGCAAAGTAGCCCTGGTCCCCAGCAAGTTTGTGTCTCTGGTAATGATCCCCCACAGAGGTCAGCATCGAATCTTGTCAACAATACTCCCCAGCTGAGTTGTTGTTCTCCCCGCAGAGGTTTATAAGATCGACAAAATCTATTCCTCAACAAGGATGGCACAGTCTTTCCCCAACCGGGTCAAAAGGTGGATAACCCCTACAAAGGGTCTTGGATTGGATAAATCCCCAAGCAGAGTTTTTTTTATGACTTTTCTTCCTTAGCAAGACGCCATGCAAAGAAATTCTCATCCCCAGCGGAGTCGCTGTGACCAGAATTCATTCCCCCAGCAGATGAAGTGATTACTGGCAGATCTATTATTCTTCAAGTCTAATTTATTTTTGGCAAACTTGACAATTCGGAGCAGACGGATTGTTCATTCATTATCCAGCAGAGATGCTATCCTCTCAGGAACCTCTAAAGTCAAGTCATTGATCATTGTTCCTCAGCAAAGTCGGCAGAGATGTCTGACACGGATGCAGAGTGTAATCCAGTATTGGAATTTTGCGAAAGTCCACCCGTAGTGTGGCAAGCCAGTAGTCGTCTGGCATTGTTAAAAGACGTTAGCAAAAGTCCAACAGTGGGTTGGCAAAAGTCCGTCTTCGGGTGGCAAAAGTCCAACAGTGGATTGGCAAAAGTCCGTCTTCGGGTGGCAAAAGTCCAACAGTGGATTGGCAAAAGTCCGTCTTCGGGTGGCAAAAGTCCAACAGTGGATTGGCAAAAGTCCGTCTTCGGGTGGCAAAAGTCCAACAGTGGATTGGCAAAAGTCCGTCTTCGGGTGGCAAAAGTCCAACAGTGGATTGGCAAAAGTCCGTCTTCGGGTGGCAAAAGTCCAACAGTGGATTGGCAAAAGTCCGTCTTCGGGTGGCAAAAGTCCAACAGTGGATTGGCAAAAGTCCGTCTTCGGGTGGCAAAAGTCCAACAGTGGATTGGCAAAAGTCCGTCTTCGGGTGGCAAAAGTCCAACAGTGGATTGGCAAAAGTCCGTCTTCGGGTGGCAAAAGTCCAACAGTGGATTGGCAAAAGTCCATCTTCGGGTGGCAAAGCAGCTAAAAGTCCAACAGTGGATTGGCAAAAGTCCGTCTTCGGGTGGCAAAAGTCCAACAGTGGATTGGCAAAAGTCTGTCTTCGGGTGGCAAAAGTCCAACAGTGGATTGGCAAAAGTCCGTCTTCGGGTGGCAAAAGTCCAACAGTGGATTGGCAGAAGTCCATCTTCGGGTGGCACGAAGCTGCAAAGTCCACCAGTAGCGTGGCAGGCCAGTAGTCGTCTGGAATTGCATAAAAGACATTATCAAAGTCCACCAGTAGGGTGGCAGGCCAGTAGTCGTCTGGAATTGCATAAAAGACATTATCAAAGTCCACCAGTAGTGTGGCAGGCCAGTAGTCGTCTGGAATTGCATAAAAGACATTATTAAAGTCCACCAGTAGTGTGGCAAGCCAGTAGTCGTCTGGCGTCGTTCAAAAAGACAATATTAAAGTCCACCATCAGCGTGGCAAGCCAGTAGTCGTCTGGCATCGTTCAAAAGACAGATCTCTCCGACGTTTCGTCAAAGATTCAATCCAGCAGTCTCGTTGGGTTTATATCCCTTTTCTTCTTCACCATCCAGAGCAAATTTTTGGTTATATTTGGTATTCAATCACTATATACCTTGAAAGTCCGAAAGCATTTGCTTTCAGGCATTCAGGTCTACAGCGCTTGAATAGGGGCAGCTGTAATACCCCAAAATTTGCTCTCCCCTTTGTCATCATAGCATGGCATTATCATTTATCATATCATATCCACCTCATTAACATTACATTGCATTTAACATAGAAAATTGAAGCATGGCATCCTTCTTACCATCAGGGCATGTGGTCAGGTGGGAGGTGGACAATCAAGAGATCATTCAAAGCACAAAAAGGTCAATCAAGTTGGCTCTAGGCAAGCCAAGAGGTCTCTCATGTCTCATACTATCTCAATTGATCATCCAAAACCTCAAGGAAGTGAGATTCAATGGGAGATTGAAGCATTACATCTTTCACTATGCAAGAGGTTCAAAAATTGAAGGAAAACCCTCAAAAGAGATAGCTCATTGATCCAAAATCATCCTCAAATGGTATATCTCATCATCCTTTAAGAGGATACACAACATACTCTGAGGAATTTGAAATTGAAGACTGCACATTTTTCTCCTAGGAGGTGGGCACCAAAACTAGGGTTTCCCATTAAATCAGGGAATCTTTGATTTTTTGAACAAAGCTTGTTGTCATGGTATTCTACATGTTCTTAAGTGTATGTGTGTGGAAGATTGCATCTCAATTGGTTTTAGAAGTGGTTCAATTGGAAGAAAGGTCAAGAATCAGAGAAATTGGGGCAAAGTCAAATAATCAGAGGAAAAAGTCAACTCTTGACTTTTTGAGCCCAAAATCATGAAATTCATGTTACATATGTCCAATGTACAAAATTTGGTCAAGAAACTCCAAAGGAATCATGAAAAAATCAAGATTTGGAAAGTTGCCATTTTTGGATGGAGTAAAGTTACTAAAAATAGCAAGTTTTGGCCATTTTGCATCAGAATTTGAACCAAGGCCATTTAAATTTGGAGCACCAAATGAAAAATCCACTCTGCCTCAATGAAAGATCTTGTTTTAAGCTTCAAATCCATGTGTAGAACATCTCCATTAGACAAAAATTGAGGGAGATATGATTAATCAAAGTTGGAGGAAAGTAGGCCAAAAACCATGTCTTGACCAAGCTTGGCCAGGTCTGCGCGCAGTCATTTTCTCAAACAGTTGGTGAGCAAGATGTGTAGATCAATTACTCATGGTTAAAGGTTTCAAATGAAAAATCTTGCAACATCAAAGTTGTTCCCCTATGTGAGATCTTCAAGATTGATGTTCATGGATTTTTCATTTGATCAAAGGATAAGGAGTTATGATGGCTCAAAGATTGGTCAATGCAACTGAAAATCCATGCCAAGCATGCCTTGCCAACCAACCTCATTATCTCGCCCATGCACCAGTTGGTGTTTCTTCTGTTACAAGCCACATTTGGTCATGTTCCAAACTTCAATTCAACCAACTTTCAACACCAATATTGTTCCCTAATGTATCATCTCTCTAATGCCACCAACATTGGATTGTTTCATTCATTGACAAGTGAGAAATTCCTCCTCAAACACTTGCTGTCACAATGAAGATTTGCTGCATAATTTTGGTTCAAACACACATCAAGTACATGACAGAAGTCCTATGTGTGCTGCTCTATTCTTTGCTTCATTTGGCCAAACACATTTCACATTATGCATACGAGCTTGAGCCTTGCATGAAAGAGGAAGTGAGAAACTTGCACCACAAGATTCCTGCTGCTACATCAGAACAACATAACATCACTTTCCTTCTCCTACACACCACCATAACTCCATGAACCTCACCCTCACTCTAACAGAACTTCCCCAACTCGTGCCATTAACCACCTAACTCAGTTAGTTAACTCAAACTCAGTTAACTAACTCAGTTTAACTAGAGTTCTAACTGTTAACTGAACTGGTTGGGAGTTAACCTTGGATATATAAGCTGAAACTCTCACAATTTCAGGAGAGGATTCTCATTTTTCACTCTCACTCCAAATTGCTCTCACTTTTCTCTCAGAGTTCTCTCCATTCTCTCTCTGATTTCACACGAGTTCTTCACACGTTCTCACCTTGATCTTCATCAATTGTTCATCATCAAGCACTTCTGATCAAGAACAAGCTGAAGTAAGAGCAAGCTATCGAGAGCAGCAACTTCTCCAATTGGAATCTCAGTTCATTGTCTTCAAAATCCAAAGGTTCAGAGCATTTATTTTGCTCTTAGGAAGCTCAAGATCAATCTCTCATCTCTGGTTTTCTGTTGATTCAAGAGTTCTCCAATTTCAGGTTTCAAAATTTCTCAAACTTTAATTGCACGATTTTATCCTGTTTTGACTTGTTGATGTGTTGTTTGAGCTTATTAGAAGCTATGTGAAGCTGGCTAGTTGATAGAGCTCTTTAGGAGCTTAGAACTGAAAATTAGGGCAAATTTATCCTCTTCGATTCTCCTTATTCATGCTTGATCTATGAATTTTCTTGTTGGATTTGTGTTCCTCATGAGCTTAGCTTTCGTTTGGTATATGGCTTGTGAATTTCTGGAGAAAATGTGAGTTGCAGGTGGTGGCTGCTGGCCGGAGAAGATGACCGGAGGTCATCTCCGGCCGGTGACTTTAACTGTTAGGGTTTATGTGTGTTTTAATCCTGTCCGTTCATGTTTTCTGATCGTGTGATCCTTGTCGTGCCAACACATTAAAATCAGCATGCTCCTCACGTGCCTTTTTTCTGAATTCATTTAAACTTTATGTGGTGCAGTGCATGTAATGTAATGTGTTCCCTCACGTGCATACGTTGATCTTGTGTACTTTGACAGTGTGTTGACTTGACTTTATCCAATGGTTTGGATTGTGTTGACTAATGTTGACTGAAGGTGCATTTTAATTATTGTGTCATGCGCGTAAATGGACCCAAATCAGAATACTATCCACACCCCCAATTTTGAGGCCCATGTGATTTGAACATGCTGATTTGCTATATTCATACCCCCCTCTCATATTGCATTTTATTTTTATTTTCATTTTACATACGCGTTTGATTTTCAATTTTTAAAAATACTAAAATGCATAATAAAATTCCAAAAAAATTCATGTGTATTCTTAAAACATTTAGGAAATTTTCTATGATTTTATTTACTGATTTTATGACCATTTTGCCCCTGTTCCATTATTTCTTTTGAATTTCCATTTGTATGCATACTTAATGTGACATATGATTTTGTGCATTTTTGTTCTTGATCATAAAAAATGATTTTGATGCCTTTCTTTTTGCATTGTGGTCACAATATGTTGAGGTATGTTTGAGATTTATGAGATGATTTTTAAGTCTTTTTTGGATGACTTTTGATGTGTTGCTTTGAGCATGAATGCATGAAACTTCCATGAGACTTTGACCTAATTGTTGAGTGACTTTGGTTCTGATTCATTGCTTGTGGACTTGATATGTTAATGGCATGTGTTTAAGGTGTTTGATTGGTGAAAGTCATAATTGTTGAAGCATGTTTGCTATTTGTTTGAAGCATGAAGTTTAACTTGTTCATTTTGTGAATGCATGCCTCATGTTTGGTTTGCTTGATCATGAAGGCACTTGTGCCATGAGTTGTGGTTTTGTTTGAGGATGTATAGCATTTTAATTGACTTCTGATTGTGACATTTGGGTTTCATCTTTGCATGTTTGATGTTTATCTTGCACCTTAAGTCACTTGTTTCACAAGTATGAACCACATTCACATCACTTCACCTTTTCTTCTTTGCTTCTTGTTGGATTGAGATTTTGTTTGCATGATTTGGTATGCTCGTTTAGGATAACATTAGGTTGTGTAAATATGAGTTACATTCTGACTTGGAAGCATGTATAGCATTCAATCTCATTTTATTTTGTTTGTCAACTTGTTTGAGTTTGATCGGTTCATTATATTTTCTTACTTTACTTGTAAGTAATTGTGCTAACCATGTAGGGGCTTTGGTAAGTGTCAATTGAGTGTGGACAAGGAATCCACATTCAAATTTCTATCCTTTCTCTTTTACAATTCCATTTGGTGTTTTGCTAAGCACTTATGTGCTTTCTTTTAATAACTCATTACTTTCCCTTTTTGAATTACAATTCATCTTCTACTTTGGAAGTGAATTGTTTAATTCTTTCTTTCTTTAGACTTTAGGTTGAAACCTCACAAACCTTTAGGATCACTCTCTTTAATCTTCAATTAGGATTGAGTCTTAGTCCATATAGGTTTTACCTTTTCTCCTCTCTTGAGTCTCTTTTCTCATCTCAAAGAAAATTCAAAACATATAATAAAGGTAGGCATTTATTGCATTTAGGCCTTTCATATAAAGAAAAGATTATAAGGGGTCTTCTCTTGTAATCTTAGAATGTGTAGCATATAGCCCATCTTGGGTCAATGTGTTAAACATTTGATCTTGTATGAGGGACTTAAATGCAATACTTGTTGAAGGTGCAAATAATAAAAAACACTTCTTCACTTCATAATCAACAAAACACTTAATAAACACAAGTATGCTAGTGTGTTTGAACCTTGATAATTGGAACTAAGTGTGAGGGTCTTCTTCACCCTTAGTGTGCTTTCTTACCCATTCCATCTTGGAATGTGAGAAGGTACACATTCCAATGACTAAGATCCAGATACACTGTCGTATACAAACAAATCCAAAACACTTCCTTCTAAAAGACAAAAACAAACAATAACGTCTTTCCTTCGGGAGTTCTTTTCTCATCTCATTCATTCTCAACGCACGAACGCGCTTCTACTCGTTCTCTTGCAAGATGGTAACGCACTCGGACCGGCGAGCCTGCAACACCTAAGCTAGGACGTAAGCCGTTCTCTAAAAAACACAGACAATCCATCCCTAGTGAGGGGAACTACGTCGCTCTGATTCTCATGTTCCCGATGAGATACGTAGGCAGTGGGGTAGGGCCCATGCGAGCACTTCTTTTATTTTCCCTACATTTGTTTCTCTTTCTCTTTTCATTCCTTTTCGTTCCTCTTCCAGTATTCTTTTCTATCACCCTTTGATCGAGACAAGCAAGCGTGGATCCCATCGGGTACGATGGACGCGAGGGGGTGCTAATACCTTCCTCTCGCGTAACCGACTCCCGAACCCATTTCTCTTGGTCGCAAGACCATGCTTTTCCTTTCCTTCAGGTTTATGCAGTGTTTCCTTTCCCTCTCATGGGATAAATACACATTGCTGGCGACTCTGTTTCGGTGCCACTTTCGCGTTTGTACTAGGATGAAAATCCCGGGAGCGACACTATGTAACTTGCTTGGATCAACAATCTTGCCGTCACTATTAAAGTTAAAGTTAATTCAAGTTTCTTTATTTTCCGCATTTTACTTCAAGTCTTTACAGGTTTTTTATCGCATTGCTTATTATTATTGTTTAACGCTTTCCTAAATTAATTATTATGATGTTTTCAAATGCAATTATAATCTTTAATTTGTTTACGTTTAATTCCATGTCTTGCTAAATTGTTTAGAGTCCGGCGTGTGAGGACCGTCGTTACCGACGGGACTCGGTAGAAAATAATAGGTGCGAACTTATGATTAAAATTTTGTTTTGGTTTTAATTTCCAAGTCTAATTTAAATAACTTTGTCAAGAGAGTGAGAGGGTATTTAACATAATTTTGTCACAAGAGTGAGAAATTAATTAAGGTTAGAGCCGACATTGCGAGAGCGTGGGGGTCGAACCGGATAGTGGAAATGAAAGCGGTAAATGTTCCTCCCCCACACTTATACCAAACATTGTCCTCAATGTTTTGATAAAAGGTGTTAGAGGAAAGATAGAACCTGTATGAATGCCATTGCATGCTACCACGGCCAAATTCGCGTTGATTCTTCCCTTGTTGTCCCTGTCTTCGCTGACCACTTCTACTCCGATGTCTTGCACTACGAGTTATCTGAATTTACTGAAACTTCATTTTCTTGAAGCCGCTCATTATATTGCCTATTTCCGAAGGAAGTACCTGCAAAAATTGTTAGAAAAATACGGCGCGGTGTGTACAGGTGGAACCTGACCATGCAAAAAGACAAGGAGAAGGTGAGTTACGAACAGGAGAGATATGCCCTCTCCTATCATACTCAACATTGGTGTCACCACCAGCAGCGACATTCGTAGGAATGCCCGTGGGAACTAGGTCATTTTAAGGGATTGTCATCTAGAGATCTTTCGCCTAAATGTAGCTGAGATGTGACAAGCGATACAATTCTTTATTTTTTGCAGGCACAAACAATAAAAGGAAAACATTAAATTATAAGTTCATGGGTTGCCTCCCACGCAGGGCTTTGTTTAATGTCAAAAGCTCGACGGCTAATAATTTTCGGTTTCCATGGCCACTTATCAAGCCATCTCACATATCCCTCACCTTTTCTTCTCTTCCTTCTGTTGGGTGGTTCATTCTTTTGAACTTGTGGTGGTGGTTCTGGATCTATCCTAACTATTAGTTTTTCAAGCTTGGGCTTAGTTATTTCATCCATCACCTCAAAGTTTAACCTTACCCTCTTAGCAGTAATGATATCACTAGTTTTATGGTCCTCGAATTTTCACTTTTTATGCGTGACCTCAAACAAAGATGCATCGGTGTGGATATTTTCCAATACCTCCGCATACGTTTTGGATTGTGATTCTACCTTAGCTTCCACAAACCTTTGCGAGAAAGGAATTGGTGGGGTATATGGAGGAGGAACGACATTAGGTGCTTCTTTCTCTACCTCTTTGACGACCTCCCTTTCAGGTGGTCCCAGTAAATTTTTCTCAATCTCTACTTCTTCCTTACCAGAACTCTCCTCAACCTCAATATCACTCTCCTCAACCTCATTATCACTCTCCTCGGGATTCTCAATTTGTTTTTCATTAATGGCTGTTACAACATCCACATGCTCCTCAAGGTAGGGTCCTATAGGTGTCTGTGCAAGCAGGGAGATTTGAGTCTCCAATGCCTCAGTGTGAGTCGCGAGGGACTCGACTATTGCGTTTATCTGCCTAAGGGTTTCATAAGTATCGAGATGTTGTTTTATAAGCTCTTCATTCTGGAGAGTTTGTGTCTCCACAAAGTGCTCCATCATAGACTCTATCCTAGAATTAGTTGTTGTTTCAATGAAGTCCTCCATTAATGCTTCGAGGTTGGAATTAACAGATTCTTGTGGTTCCTCAAAATATTAGGAATGGTGATCGTAGAGGAAATTTTGGTGTGGTTCCACGAGATATTGGGAGTGAGTCAGTGTCGCATTGAAATCCTGCATTAATATTTCTAGGTTGGAATTATGAGAATCTTGCGTTCCTCGAAATTTTGGGAATGGTAATCATAGGAAAAATTTGGTTGCGGTTCCTCAAAATATTGGGATTATTTCGGTTGGTAATTGTAGAGAAAATTTGGGTGTGGCACCTCAAGATATTGTGAGTGGTTATCATAGAGAAAATTTGGGTGATACATTGTTTTTAATTCTTTAATTTTTTTATTATTTTTTTATAGGAGTGCCTTAGTCTATACGGTGCAACAATGGAATAACAATATTGACTCTTGGTCCCCGGGAACGGCGCCAAAAACTTGATGCGTCCGCAAGTGCACGGATTTATTGAAGTAATATAAAAGATTGTCGAACCCACAGAGACCAATGTCAACCTACCGTTATCTATTGCTACGATGTAAAGCTAAGGCTGATGAATATTTAATTAAGAGGAAACTGGAACTAAAACTAAAAATGAACTTAGAAAATATGATAATAAAGAGAGGCCGGAATATGGATTCCGCGTTCTTAAAGGACTTTGTAGAATTCGGGTTCTAATTACAACTATAATTTAGTTCCGTAGAATAAACCAACTTAAAGACTTCGCCTCACGCTCTCGCGGTATAACTAAAATGTATCATATATTTGCCTTGATTTACGACTAATAATTACGTTATTTCAGCTTAAGTTCTGATTATTCCGTGAGTATTCTAGTATTTTCGCAGGTATTTCATTTTCCAAGCTAAAAATGAGCAAAGTAGAAGAATATGAAGAAATGAGAAGAAACAGGAAGAAATGACATAGAAAAAGCAGAAAAATAGAAAGTGGTGTGTGTGACGACCGTCACACAAGCCACCACGACCGTCACGCAAATAAAAGGCCACCACGCACGTCACTAGAGCACCACGACCGTCACACGCACATAATGGTTGTAACGTTCAGAATACAGACGTGGATACGAAGGGCCAATTCAGTCACACACGTTCAACACTTTCTCATGAATTCTCTCAACTTCAGCTTCAACTGCACATGAGCCCAGTCTCCCTTGGACTTCTCAACGGAAATTTAATGCTCCTACATTTCCTCCAACGTAAAGCAAGGCTAGGTCTATAAATAGGGCATTCATTGACTAGCCCCAGGGCAGAGATTTTCACCCCGAATTGCTGCAGAATTCATTTTGAGAATTATTATTTTCCCTGCATTCTTGTTTGTTCCCTTTTTTCAATCTTTGTTCACCATTACCTTAAATAGTGATAGTTTCTCACATCGAGGAGCTATCGCACAGTAGTTAGGATTTTTAATCTTGCCTTCATCATTTGTTGTTCCGGTACGATCGAGCAAAAGCCTACCGACTTGTGGAGGAATTGCTAGAAACAAATTATTGCTTATTTACCAGGTTTTTATCATTAATTTAATAACAGCATTATTATTTCCCATTGCCATGTCTCATTTATCGTTTTGCAGTTTATGTTTATTCTTGTTTGTTTTAATTAATATGTCTAGCTAAATCCATATTATCGGTATGCAATTAAGCTAACCGGAATGGATTCGATAAAAATAAGCTAAAACCATAAACAACTTAATTTCTGGCTGCGATTTATTAATTAAAATTGGACTTTTATTACGAGAGTAAAAAGGTAGCAAGGGTTAGGATTAAGACCACGAGAGTGTTAGATTTTAACCGGATAGCTGAAATCGGGCATTGGTTTTAAAAACAGCGAGAGCGCTTTAAAGTTAATTAGATTGTATTAGTTTTCAAAAATTATTTTTAAACTCAAATAGGCTAGCGAGAGCAGACATTCTGATTTAGGAGTATAGTCCGAAGCAATAACCACGAGAATGTGAGGTGAGGGCTTTTAAACTGATATTTTCTACAGAAATATAATGTGACTTATTTTTATACGCTTAAGTTTTATTGAATCCACGATGGTATACTAAGTTACGTACCGATATCCTAATATCAACTAGTTTATTCCAAATTTTAGATTCCCTTTTGTTTCCCGTTTGAACTTAAAACCAAAACGTCTTCGCCTTAGCTAAACACAGTAGCAAACCGTAGCACTAAGGTTGATTATCAAGTCTCTGCGGGATCGATATCTTTATTACTACGCGATAGGCTGTGCGCTTGCAGTTAGTAACCGTTAGACTCAGAAAGTCGCGATCAAATTTTTGGCGCCGTTGCCGAGGACTGATTTAGTCAATAGTGTAATTCATTTGTTGTTTCGTATAGACTAAGGCAACAAATTCCCTTATTTGTCGGTTGTTTGCCAAGTACTCGCTCAAAAGGCGAAGACCTCACACGACCGACAGACGAACCTGAACGTCTTCTTAGCGTAAAAAGACGAATCCAAGAATACTGCCTAAACCACGAAATACCTTTTCCTTTGTCAGAACCTGAATCTCAATCCGAATCCGAATCTGAAACAGAACTTGACTCTGAGTCAGAATCAGAAGGAGACATGGCTGATGGACCACAGAACCGTGCTCTTAAGTATTATGCTACCCCATCTGAGCAAGAACCACATAACAGCATTGCTGCCCCCGCTATCAACCGGAACGATTTCGAGTTGAAACCCTCATTGCTGTCAGCCGTACAACAACATCAATTTTCTGGAAATTCTACGGACGATCCTAATGAACATTTGACCAAATTTGTGCAGTACGCAGACACAGTGAAGGCAAATGGTGTAACTGCAGACGCGATAGGACTACGTCTTTTTCCTTTCTCATTAAGAGACAGAGCTTGGGATTGGTTGCAATCCTTGCCATCAAATTCCGTCACTACGCGGGATGAGTTGAAAAAGGTGTTCTTAGCACAATATTTCCCACCAAGCAAAACAGCTATGCTAAGAGCCCAAATTAATGGATTTCGACAAAAAGATACTGAGTCTCTTTACGATGCATGGGAGAGATACAAAGATATGATGAGGATATGTCTGCATCACGGTCTTGAAGATTGGTTAGTCATCCATACGTTTTACAATGGTCTCTTGTACAATACGATAATGACAATAGATGTCGTCGCTGGTGGTACACTTATGGACAAACCCTATACCGAAGCCTATCAACTCATCGAAAGCATGGCTCAAAACCATTACCAATGGGGAGGTGAATGAACGCCAGTGGAAAAAGCCCAAACGAAAGGTGGAATGTATGAAGTTAGTAGTCTTGATCATGTCCATGCTAAGGTAGATGCCCTTACTCAAAAGATAGACAACTTGACCATAACACCCGCAGCCACCGTGGCTGCCGTAGCTCCAAACTGCGAATTATGCAGAGTACCTGGACATGCTACCCCCGAATGCCAAATTTTAGCAGGAGTCTCCGCTGATCAAGTGAATTATGCTCAAGGAAACCCATATGCAAATACCTACAATCCTGGTTGGAAGAACCATCCAAACTTTTCGTACAAGAATAATAACACTCTGTATGCACCTGGCCAAGCGCCTGCTGTGCCGCCAGGATATCAAAAACCTGCTGCTAACGTTCCCAACGTTCCTAGGAAGTCAAACCTTGAAATTATGATGGAGAAATTCATTGTTGCACAAGCTCAACAAAACAAGGAGTTCCTTAACCAGAATGTTCACACCGGTGAGCAAATCAAACAATTAGCCAACAAGGTTGACGCTCTAGCCACTCACAACAAAATGTTAGAAACACAAATCTCACAAGTGGCTCAACAGCAAGCTGTTACCGCTGCCCCGGTTGGGAACCTTCCAGGTCAAACTCAAATTAATCGGAAGGGACATGCAAACGTTATAACACTTCGGAGTGGAACAGAACTAGAAGGACCCACTAACCCAAGAATCGAAAATCCAGCCATGTACCAAAAGCCTAGTAGGGAGTTTGAAAAGGAAGGCGAACTAAAGGAAAACAAGAAGGAAGATAATGGCAAATCGACCTAAGAGAAAGAAGAACCATATGTGCCTCCACCACCTTATAAACCACCTATCCCATATCCCCAAAGATTCGCTAAATCTAAAAACATAGGGCAATTTAAGAAATTTGTTGAACTTCTGAAACAATTGAATGTCACAATACCTTTTACAGAAGCAATCACACAAATTCCCTCATACGCTAAGTTCTTAAAAGAAATATTAACTAATAACAAAAAGCTCGAGGATAGTGAAACCGTTATGCTTACTGCAGAGTGTAGCGCTATAATCCAAACAACATGCCTCCTAAGTTAAAAGATCCTGGTAGTTTCTCTATACCATGTGTGATTGGAAAGTTTGTCATAGACAAATCCCTGTGCGATTTAGGAGCCAACATCAGCTTAATGCCCTTGTCTATTTGTAAAAGGCTCAACATGGGAGAACTGAAACAAACAAGAATGTCTGTACAACTAGCTGATAGATTGGTGAAATTTTTTGTAGGAATGCAAGAAAACGTTCCAGTACGTATAGGACAATTCTATATTCCTACAGATTTCATAATCATGGACATCAAGGAAGACTCAAACATCCCTATCATTTTAGGAAGACCATTCCTAGCTACTGCCGGAGCCATCATAGATGTGAAAAAAGGAAAACTGACTTTCGAGGTTGGTGAAGAAAAAGTAGAATTCATCCTCTCACAATTTTTCAAAGCACCTGTTATAGAAGATTCATGCTGCTTCCTAGATGTAATTGATGAATCCGTTAAAGAAATGGAAAAACACCAAAACACGTGTTCTGAAGTACTGAGAATTCCGATGCCTCTAATTTTTGAAGATGATAATTGGCGTGGTGAATACCAAGATAATAATCTAAGTGAATGTCTCGCACTCACTCCTGACCCTATGCCTTGCCTAAAGAAACCAGCTGTAGAACTGAAGACATTGCCCAAAGATCTAAGGTATGAATTCCTAGATACAGAACTCGAACAACCAGTTATAGTCAACGCAGATTTAGGACAAATAGAAACCGAGAAATTATTGCATGTCCTGAGAAAGTACTCGACTGCCTTAGGCTATAACATCTAAAATTTGAAAGAAATAAGTCCCTCTATCTGTATGCATCGCATCATGCTTGATGAAGACTGTAAAACCTCTAGAGAACATCAAAGGAGAATCAATCCCATTCTGAGTGATGTCGTTAAGAGAGAAGTGCAAAAGCTGTTAGAAGCAGTGTTGTACCCCAAATTTTACCCTCCGATATTCTGATCGTTTGCATATCCTTTTCATTGGTCCCTGTTTTCGCATTTTAGTAAACATATCAATAATCATGCATTTTTTGTTAGAATTTAATTTGTTTTATTTCTTTTTTTTACTAACTATTTTCAATTATCTTTTTTATTATTTTTAGTTTTATAATTATTATTAGTTCTTTTTTATTTTATTATTATTAATTTTATTATTATTAGTTTTATTATCATTATTAGTTTTATTATTATTAGTTTTATTATTACTAAGCTTTATTTTTATTATTATTACTTTTATTTTGTTTATCTTCATGGTAAGTGGGGACCACTACAATACAAACAAAGTCACATGGATTGCCAACTTGGATTTATCAATGGCCAAGAATCATTCGCATAAAGTCACATGGATTGCCAACTTGGATTTATCAATGGCCAAAAAGCATTCTTACACTTCAATTATCAATAGCCAAGAATCATTCTCATAAAGTCACATGGATTGCCACATCAACACTCCCACTTTATTCACACTATAAATAAGATCTCTCTTTCTCTCATTTGACACATCAGATTCACCCCACACAAAGGTTGAATACTCTCTTAATTTTCTCCCTCAATTATTCTTGCAAATTTCTGGAGAGAAGGCTCGTCTTCATTTTTCCATAACTCGTGTCATTGAAGAGGCAGTGGACCGTCTCCACTAGGTAACATTCACCTCTTTTATTTCTCCATTTTCAAAGTACCATGATCATTTATCTATGTTGTAATCAAGTTCATTAGCATGTTAATATTTTTCTGGAAAAAGTATTGTAATATCCTATAATTTTTGTTTGGTTTTATTATGAATGATGTTTAAAAGAGAAGATAAAAATTCAAAAAGACAAAAAAATGCTTCATCACCACCCTTTTATTATTTCATACTATTTTATTTTACTTTCCATCTATTTCTTAATTTTGTTTCTCTAGTTTTTATTTTAGGAGCACTTTGAATTTTTAGTTTCAATTTATCATGTTATTTCTTGAATTCATAACTTTTTCTTTCGAATTTTGTTTTAATTTTTATTTTTCGCTTACGATCTTTATTTCGATTTTTAGGGCCAATGATATTACAAAATCATGACTTAGTTGATTTATGCAAAATGACTAAAAAGTCTTGATATGTATGAGGCTCATTTCTTTATTTTTGTTAGTCAATGAAAGTCGAATATCAAAAGATTATCGATCCTCCGATTAAATCTTGATCAAGACGAGACTAACTTTATTCTTCATTTCGAGTCCATTTTTCTTTACTTTAGGTCGATGACATTGCACAAATCTATGAATTTGATTATTTCAAATCAATAAAGTCTTGATAAATATGAGGCCACTTTTTACATATTTTTATTGGTCGATGAAAGTCAGAAATCTAAGATTATCGATTTATTGATTTAAATCTTGATTAAGACGAGACCAACCTTATTTTTTCATTCCGGTTTCAATATCTTTATTTTGGTTGATGACATAACAAACTTCACGGTTTGGTTGACTTCATTGAATCAACAAAACTTTGACCAATATGAGACCGCTTTCTCTTTATTTCAGTTTCATTCACTTTTTAGTCGATGAAAGTCAAGAATCATTGATTATCGATTCCTCGATTAAATCATGATTAGGACGAGATTAATTCTATTTCGTGTTCTTAGCAAGCAAACATAACATAACACAAACTTAGCAAGAGGTTCCTGTAGAGTACTACAGATACTTAGGGTGCTAATACCTTCCCTTTGTATAACTAACCCCTGAACCTTAGATCTCCCCCCTTTAGGTTTTTTAACGATCTTGAACCTTTCCTTTGGATAAATCAAAGTCGGTTGTAAAAGAAAATGATGCAAGTTAAGTAATAGCTTGTTATCTGATTTTCACCGCAACAGAAATGGCGACTTCACTAGGGAATCAGTTAGACCTATTGCTGGTCCTTTCCTAAGAAGGTTAAGCCAATCTTGTTTTTATGTTATTCATGTTTGCTTATTTACTTGTATATGCTTAAGTATGTCTTATTTGCTTATATACTTGTATCTTTGTTCTTGCTTTATTATCCTGTTTATTTTGGGTTATCATGGTATCTATGAGTGAGATAAGTCATAACCCGGACTTGAGAGAACACATATGTTTAGGAACCGTGGACATAGTCAAGGGAACTTCGAGGGAGAAATCCCAAAGGAGGGAACTTGAAGTCCACACTCAGTTGAGGCCCTCTTGGAGGTGGTAAATGTTGAACGAGCAATCGTGAATACGTTACTACTTTCGACCTAGGAGCCAGAGATACTGATGACCTTTAGTTATCTCTTTTCCCCACCTGGTCTATTTAGGATGTAGTGCGATGATTATGAGGGAGTAATCCTAAATGATTGCTACACGATACTACGCTCAGACGAGACTCTCTTGAGGATTTTATTGATCACCGAGCAATTGGGAAGTTGATAAAATCCGAAAGATGGTTGTTGACTCTGGGAACTCTTTAGAACCTTGCTCTGCAGATACAAGAACCCTAGTACACACCCTGTGGTTGGTTCTTTACCCAGAATTCATGTTGTGATCTCGAACCCTTGATCCTGTTGCATGTGTTTTTGCATCCTGTTTGCATTGCATTGCATTTGATTTGCATCTTTGCATGTCTCATTGCATACGTCTGTCTGCCCAGCTACTCATTTCCAGTGGTCTCTATCTTCCAGTGTCATCTGTGAGTCGTCAAGCTGATTCCTCGACACCGATACTGGACTAGAGCTAACTACAGACGAAGGATGTCAGAGCAAGAGGTACACAACGCTGAGGTCCGAATGGAAATCGATGACCTTAAGTCAAGCGTGACCAAACTCACTAAGATGATTCAAGTCTTGATTGCTAGGGGAGAGCCATCCCAAAGAACTGTCATCCAGGAAGTTTCAAGCGCTGATCCTCCACCAGTTCAGATGCCGCCTTCAACGTGGCCAGAGTTTGGTTTGCCACACAACTATTCTTCACCACTTGCATCTAATGCTATGATTGGTCAGAATGCTATGCCAGTATTTCAAGCTCCGATTTTTTCTGAACCTCAACCTATAGTTCAGACTATTCGAGCTCCCTTTGAGGATCCCCGCTATGAGTACAATGCTGCCAGTGCTCAAGGTGAAGACCATGAGGACTTTGTTGAACCCGAAGTTGTCCAAGAGCAGTTTCAAAGCATAGAAAGAAGACTCAAAGTTGTTGAGGGTACTAATTTCTTTAATGTAGATGCAGACAACCTGTGCTTAGTATCAGACCTTATTATACCTGCTAAGTTCGTAACTCCGGATTTTGTGAAGTACAAGGGTCAATCTTGCCCAAGAGCTCATTTGGTCATGTATCTTCGCAGGATGACTGCTCATGTCAAGAATCAGAAATTGCTTATCCACTATTTTCAAGACAGCTTGAGTGGAGCACCACTCAAATGGTACATGGGTCTCGAGCAAAACTCTATCCATAGCTTTCAAGACCTCACAAATGCCTTCATGAAACAGTACAAGTATAACCTCGACATGGCTCCTGGTCGCCATCAACTGTAAAACATGTCTCAGAATGATAAAGAGTCTTTTAAGGAGTACGCTCAGCGCTGGAGAGAGTTGGCTTCCTAGGTTGAACCTCCTTTGGCTGAGAAAGAGTTAACCGGAATGTTCATGGATACCCTGTCCCCATTCTATTGGGAGAAGATGGTTGGAAGTGTTTCCTCCAATTTCACTGATTTGGCTACTATTGGCCAAAGATTAGAGGAAGGTCTTAAGAAGGGAAAAATATCCAAGGCTGTTGAATCTTCCAATGCTGTGAAGAAATCCTATGGTAACTTTCAAAAGAAAAAAGAAGATCATACTAACGATGTCATGGTTGAAACAAGAAGGCCTCATCCCCGACCTCAGTATGTTGTTCACCCTACCGTTGCTGCTGTTACTCCTGTGGTTGTTGCACCACGACCAACTCAAGCTTTCCAACGTCCGGCTGCAGGACAGAGCCAGCATCGTAATAGGGGTCAATTTGATCCTATTCCCATGACTTACACTGAACTTTATCCTGGTTTGGTTCAACAAGGTTTGATTACCACAGGGCCTCTGCCTCCTCCTCCAAATCCTCTTCCAGCCGGCTATAGGGCTAATCTTCATTGTGAATACCATCAAGGTGGTGCAGGCCATAACTTGGAATGTTGCTTTGCGTTGAAGGCTAGAGTACAAGAGCTGATGAGGAACAAAATCCTCTCCTTTAAGGACAATCCCAATGTTCAGAACAACCCTCTACCAGGGCACGCCAAGTGAAGCTTCAGTCGACTTCAGCATGCTATCCTCCTAAAAGCCAGTGTTTCAGACAGGATAACTCATCCTTGTGTTGATTAGTCACGAGGCCTTTGTTTCTTGTTGTTTTCACTTTCTTTATTTTGTAATGGGTGTTTGCTTTCAAATTATGTTTGTACTTTCACAATTAATGAAATGAGCACTGCAACTTTTGATTCAATTCATTTGTGTTTGCTATTTACTTCTTATTGCTTCCTCTTTCATGAAAAATAAAATAAAAAAAAAATTTGTCCACTTTCTGTTGATTATGCAAAGATTGGATGGAGTATGATGAAAATGTTATACCCATAATTGCTTTTGGTATGCTTTTAAATCAAAACTTTGCTGACGATGTAAGGCATTGTTTTAATTCCCCAAACACTGGAGAAATAAGGAAGTTAACCCCTCTTTAACCCCTTCGAGCCTAGAAGTAGGAGTTTCTTTCTTTACAAATAAAAACCCACAATTTTAACCTAGGGCAGGGTAGTTCTCAGTTAACTGGGTTGTGCATTCAATTACAAGAGCAGCATTCAAGATGCCTCTCAACAAAGTTCACAAATGTTCCTTCGCACACAGCAAGCAAGTGTCGAAGATGTCTTTCAAGTCAAACGCCAATGATGATTCACTGTAATCCTTAAGCCAGGCAGTCACTAAAAAAAAGGAAAAAAAAAAGAAAAAAAAAGAAGAAAGAACAAGCTTGTATGACAACCAAAAGTTGTAAGGAAGCAGTGATCGCCATCTCAAGTCCATTGAATTTTGAACCATCATCGCTATCATCAGTGCAATTCCTAACTCATGGGAATTTGAGTGCATAGTTTGAGTTAACTGAGCATAGGACTGAAGTTCATCACGTAGATTGGGTGGGTACAAATAAACTTTGAGCCTTTATCCTTTGTTTCTTAAACCGTGAACCAGACCACGTTATAACCCTCAAAAGACCTAACTGAAGCAAGGTTATTTTGAAAGTATACTACAGCAAGGTTGCGTAAACTGACTTCAAAAGATCTTTGCAGGTCACCTATTTTGGGTATTACACCCTTTGCTTAAACGTTTCACTTTAATGTCTTGAACCACCGTGTTCTGACCAGTATCCCATATACTTTGCACCTCTTTCAAAATGATTTTGATTTCAAAAGTTGCATGAAATTTTCATTTACCATGTTTGTACAAATACTTTTGTTTGCAAACTAGCTTTCTTCTTAAGGAATTTTCAAACAATTGAGAAACTTGGTCGGTGATCCAATCAGGGGCAAGTTCCTTCCATATTCTGTTGAGAATCAGTTCAAGATTTGAGGTTTAATGGCGACTTCTCAAAATCGGTTTATACATAAGATTTTTCAAGACTTATACTGGGGAAAGCTTTCCTAGTGTACAGTAAAACAATTATTTTCAAGACTCATACTGGGGCAAGCTTTCCCAGTGTACAGTAAAACAATCATTTTCAAGACCCAGACTGCGGCAAGCTTTCCAAGAGCACCATGAAACAGTCATTTCCAGAATCAATCAAGCCGAAGCAATGATCAGCTCATCTACAATAATCAGCTAATCTGGGGCAGTTTACTTGAAGAATCCCCAAGCAACTCTTCATCCTTCTTTACAAGGATCATCAATTTGGATACAGTTTACCAGTGTGGCAGAGATGTGTTCAGCATTAGCATCTCTAGTCCCAAGCAGAATGGCAGTGATCTCCGTGTAGAGGAATCAGTCTTCCAGTCTTGTCTTCCCAAAGAGTTGAGTCGTGCCGTCGACATCTACATTTGCATTTTCATTTGATCATATATCATCTGCATAATTTATACCATATGCATAACATGAGTGTTTTATCCTCATTTGCATTTCTCCCGAGGTCGTGTCGTTATCCACGTCTTACCAAAACGTTACCTGTCCTTTTCATTCAGTGCCATTCCTGAATGTTGTCATTTTCTTGCGCATCTAATTTTGTTGATAGATGTTGGTCTTCTCTCATTCCAATGCTATTCCTGGATCTTTATATTCTCTCACTCCAGTGCCATTCCTGGATGTCTGTCTCTTGTGATCTCCAGTGCCATTCCTGAATGTCTGTCTCTTGTGATCTCTAGTGCCATTCCTGGATATCTTGTTCCCCTTGTTTCTCCCAGTGCTATTCCTGGAAGTTTTGCCTCTCTTTTGTAATCCTCATCTAATTTTCTTGGGCATCTTTCAGTGCCATTCCTGAAAGTCTTTTTTGTCCATTCAGTGCCATTCCTGGATGAGTTTTCTCCTTTGCATTCAGTGTCATTCCTGGATGTCTTTCTCACTATCATTCGATACCATTCCTGAATATAGTGATCTACCTTTACTTTCAGTGCCATTCCTGAAAGTTCATAGTCATCCAATGCTTTCTTGGATTTCACCTTTGTTCACATTCATTCAATGTTGTCTTGAATACTGTGGTTCCTTTTGTCCAATTCTTTCTTGGATATCTATCTTGTTCACTTTCATCTGATGCCTTCTCAGATATTATGAGTTATACCTTTCATCTAAAGCCATTATTGGATGACTGGTGTTTTTTTACATTCAATGTCATTCTTGAATGTAATCTTTGTTCACTTTATCTAAAGTCGTTATTAGATATTGTGATCTATACCTTTCATTCAAAGACGTTATTGGATGTCTGGTTTCTTTACCATCTGATGCCTATTCGGATGTGTCTCTCCTTCTGATGTTTTTTTAGATCGAGTCCTTGTTCACTTTATCTAAAGCCGTTATTAGATATTGTGATTTATACCTTTCATTCAAAGCCATTATTGGATGTCCAGTTTCTCTACCATCTGATGCCTTTCCGAAGGTATCTCTCTTTCTGATGTTTTTCAGATCGAGTCTTTGTTCACATTCGTCTAAAGCCATTATTAGATATTGTGATTTGTACCTTTTGTTCAAAGCCATTATTTGATGACTGGTTTCTTTGCATTCAATGCCATTCTTGAATGTAGTCTTTGTTCACATTCGTCTAAAGCCATTATTAGATATTGTGATTTGTACCTTTTGTTCAAAGCCATTATTGGATGACTGGTTTCTTTGCATTCAATGCCATTCTTGAATGTAGTCTTTGTTCACATTCGTCTAAAGCCATTATTAGATATTGTGATTTGTACCTTTTGTTCAAAGCCATTATTGGATGACTGGTTTCTTTGCATTCAATGTCATTCTTGAATGTAGTCTCTGTTCACATTCACCTAAAGCCATTATTAGATATTGTGAGTTATACCTTTCATTCAAAGCCGTTATTGGATGTCTGGTTTTTTTACCATCCGATGCCTATCCGGATGTGTCTCTCTTTCTGATATTTTTCAGATAGAGTCTTTGTTCACTTTATCTAAAGCCGTTATTAGATATTGTGATTTATACCTTTTGTTCAAAGCCATTATTGGATGACTGGTTTCTTTGCATTCAAAGCCTTTTTTGAATGTAGTCTCTGTTCACATTCATCTAAAGCCATTATTAGATATTATGATTTGTACCCTTCATTCACAGCCATTATTGGATGACTGGTTTTTTTGCTATCTGATGTTTTTCCGAATGTGTCTTTCTCTGTCTTTTCTGGTTTTTCTTGAAGATCCCGTTTGAACTCTTCAGTATAAGAAAATCCCAGAAAATCTTTTATTGGTGTCTATCCTTTTATTCCAAATTGATCCCCAGGGGAAATCATGTCTTCTTTCTGGTTCCATGCCCAGTAAAGAGTGTACTTTCATTTCCCCAGTGTCGTCCGGTCACCTATAAACCTGTCGTCCATCTCCTTGGACTTTTCCCTAGTGGAGAGCCCCTCTCTGGCTCCCATCCCCAGTGAGGGCCTGTAGGATTTCCTCTTTATTTTTCTATCCCCGGTGCATCCTTAGAGTCTCCCCAGTGAGTCTATCGTTGGATAGTCTGTATCCCCAGTGAGTCTTTCTCGTGAATGCTAACCTTATCCTTCCCCAGTAAGCTCATCTGTGGTGGATTGCCCTTCATCCTTGGTGTTTTGTTTGTCTGCCCCTTTACATTTAGCATTCCATCATTTTCATCATATTAGAGTTCATTGCATGTCAGCATTTTTGTCCATAGCATTGCATGTCAGTGCGTCTGAGGGCAAAATTTTCGGTTATCTATATATAAATACCTTCCGCCATGATTTCATGAAGACTATCATCACTCATGTCATCCGGTGAAGATATTTAAATAGGGGCAACTGTTGTACCCCAAATTTTACCCTCCGATATTATGATCGTTTGCATATCCTTTTCATTGGTCTCTGTTTTCGCATTTTAGTAAACATATCAATAATCATGCATTTTTTGTTAGAATTTAATTTGTTTTATTTCTTTTTTTTACTAACTATTTTCAATTATCTTTTTTATTATTTTTAGTTTTATTATTATTATTTATTTTTTATTTTATTATTATTAATTTTATTATTATTAGTTTTATTATCATTATTAGTTTTATTATTATTAGTTTTATTATTACTAAGCTTTATTATTATTATTACTTTTATTTTGTTTATCTTCATGGTAAGTGGGGACCACTTCAATACAAACAAAGTCACATGGATTGCCAACTTGGATTTATCAATGGCCAAGAATCATTCTCATAAAGTCACATGGATTGCCAACTTGGATTTATCAATGGCCAAAAAGCATTCTTACACTGCAATTATCAATGACCAAGAATCATTCTCATAAAGTCACATGGATTGCCACATCAACACTCCCACTTTATTCACACTATAAATAAGATCTCTCTTTCTCACATTTGACACACCAGATTCACCCCACACAAAGGCTGAATACTCTCTTAATTTTCTCCCTCAATTATTCTTGCAAATTTCTGGAGAGAAGGCTCGTCTTCATTTTTCCATAACTCGTGTCATTGAAGAGGCAGTGGACCGTCTCCACTAGGTAACATTCACCTCTTTTATTTCTCCATTTTCAAAGTACCATGATCATTTATCTATGTTGTTATCAAGTTCATTAGCATGTTAATATTTTTCTGGAAAAAGTATTGTAATATCCTATAATTTTTGTTTGGTTTTATTATGAATGATGTTTAAAAGAGAAGATAAAAATTCAAAAAGACAAAAAAATGCTTCATCACCACCCTTTTATTATTTCATACTATTTTTATTTTACTTTCCATCTATTTCTTAATTTTGTTTCTCTAGTTTTTGTTTTAGGAGCACTTTGAATTTTTAGTTTCAATTTATCATGTTATTTCTTGAATTCATAACTTTTTCTTTCGAATTTTGTTTTGATTTTTATTTTTCGCTTACGATCTTTATTTCGATTTTTAGGGCCAATGATATTACAAAATCATGACTTAGTTGATTTATGCAAAATGACTAAGTCTTGATATGTATGAGGCTCATTTCTTTATTTTTGTTAGTCAATGAAAGTCGAATATCAAAAGATTATCGATCCTCCGGTTAAATCTTGATCAAGACGAGACTAACTTTATTCTTCATTTCGAGTCCATTTTTCTTTACTTTAGGCCGATGACATTGCACAAATCTATGACTTTGATTATTTCAAATCAATAAAGTCTTGATAAATATGAGGCCACTTTTTACTTATTTTTATTGGCCAATGAAAGTCAAAAATCTAAGATTATCGATTTATCGATTTAAATCTTGATTAAGACGAGACCAACCTTATTTTTTCATTCCGGTTTCATTATCTTTATTTTGGTCGATGACATAACAAACTTCATGGTTTGGTTGACTTCATTGAATCAACAAAACTTTGACCAATATGAGACCGCTTTCTCTTTATTTCAGTTTCATTCACTTTTTAGTCGATGAAAGTCAAGAATCATTGATTATCGATTCCTCGATTAAATCATGATTAGGACGAGATTAATTCTATTTCGTGTTCTTAGCAAGCAAACATAACATAACACAAACTTAGCGAGAGGTTCCTGTAGAGTACTACAGATACTTAGGGTGCTAATACCTTCCCTTTGTATAACCAACCCCCGAACCTTAGATCTCCCCCCTTTAGGTTTTTTAACGATCTTGAACCTTTCCTTTGGATAAATCAAAGTCGGTTGTAAAAGAAAATGATGCAAGTTAAGTAATAGCTTGTTATCCGATTTTCACTGCAACAAGCAGGAATCATATACCCAATATCGGATAGTGAATGGGTTAGCCCAGTTCACGTGGTACCCAAGAAAGGAGGTGTTACAGTCATCAATAATGAAAAAGGCGAATCTATAGCACAACGTACTCAAACCGGACGGAGAATATGTATCGATTATAGGAAACTAAACAAAGCCACTCGTAAAGATCACTTCCCCTTACCCTTCATATATCAAATGCTAGAACGTCTCGCCAAACACTCCCATTTTTGCTATTTAGACAGATATTCAGGATTTTTCCAAATTCCTATCCATCCTGACGACTAAGAAAAGACTACTTTCACGTGTCCCTATGGAACCTTTGCCTACCGGCGAATGCCTTTCGGATTATGTAACGCACCCGCAACATTTCAGAGATGCATGTTGTCCATCTTCTCTGACTTCTTGGACGGTATAATGGAAGTCTTTATGGACGATTTCTTTGTCTGTGGGGAAAGTTTTGAAGGATGTCTATCAAACCTCAAAATGGTGCTTGAACGGTGTCGAAGTCGTGCTAGGACATATAGTATCCGACAGAGGAATCGAAGTCGACAAGGCAAAAATCGAAGTTATAGAAAATCTCCAGCCACCGAAAACTGTTTGAGAGATAAGAAGTTTCTTAGGACACGCCGATTTTTATCGACGTTTCATTAAAGATTTCTCTAAGATAAAAAACCCCTGACTGAGCTATTAATGAAAGACGCTGAATTCGTCTTTGATGACAAATGCTTGGAAGCATTTTAAACACTCAAGCAAGCTTTAATATCAGCACCCATTTGTCGCTCCCAGGATTTTCATCCAAGTACAAACGCGAAAGTGGCAAGGAAAGAGAGTTGCCAGCAATGTGTATTTATCCCAAGAGAGGGAAAGGAAACACTGCGTAAACCTGAGGGAAGGACAGAGCACGGTCTTGTGACCAAGAGAACTGGGTTCGGGAGTCGGTTACGCGAGGAGAAGGTATTAGCACCCCCACGCGTCCATCGAACTCGATGGGATCCACGCTTGCTGTTATCGATCAAAGGGTGTAGGGTATCTAAAGCTCAACTGCTACTGGAAAACTGGAAATGAAAGGAAAAAAAGAAATGGGAAAGGAGAAAGAAGTGACTCGATAGGACACTATTGTTGTCCTAGGCCTACGTATTCCCTCAGTGCAATGGGAAAGTCAAAGTCAACATAGTTCGACAGACTATGGGAAAGGTTGCTCGCCGAGATATCGCATCTCGT
Organism: Lathyrus tuberosus; assembly: GCA_022829125.1. Classification (NCBI taxonomy): domain Eukaryota; kingdom Viridiplantae; phylum Streptophyta; class Magnoliopsida; order Fabales; family Fabaceae; genus Lathyrus; species Lathyrus tuberosus. Next base: position 3,362,400 of record JALAZF010000101.1, on the reverse strand, counting down.
GCCTACGTATCTTCAATCAGACGAGAAAGAAGAATCAGAACAAACGTAGTTCAGCTCAACGAGGGTTGTATTGTTTGTGTTTTTTAATGGAAACGTCAGAGTGCGCGTCCCAGAAGTTAGGTGTTGCAGCTCGCTGTGTGGAGACTTAGGTGTTACCTGTTTGCGGTAGAACGGACATGACGAGTCCTTAAGGAATAGAATGAAGGAGATGAGAAGAGAATTTGTTTGTTTTTGTCTTTTAGAAAGAAGTGTTTTGATTATTTTGTTTACAATGCATATTGTATTTAAGTCTTTCATGTAGGATCGAATGCATCGCATATCCACCCAAGACGGGACGTATGCTAAACATTCTAAGAAAGTGAGAGAAGACCCTCGCTATCTTATTCTCACATGAAAGGCTCAAATGTAATATATACTATGCCTTTATTAAGTGATTTTGCTTTTGTTTTGAGATGAGAAGAAGAGAGACTCAAAGGTTAAGAAGGGTAAAATCTAATGAGGGGGACTAAGACTCAAACCCTAAAGTTATCATACATGGATGTTCCTAATGGTTAAGTGTGGTTTAGAAACCTAACTCTAAAAGAAAAGAGAAGAAGAGTGAGTTCTAACTTACTTCAAAGATGGAAGTTAAGTTGAGAACTCAAGGGGATGGAAGAGATTGAACAAAGAAAGCATTAAATGCTTATCATAATCACAACTTGAAAGCTTAAAAGAGATAAAAGAAGAGGTTGTATGTGGGTGAACACCCACACACTTGACTTACCATTAGTCCCTGAAAATGTTAACAAAACAATTTGCAAGTAAAGAAATAAAGAAAGAATGACAAGTAAAGATCAAACAAGTTAAGAACTAAAGAAGAAAGGTCCTAAAGGTTGAAATGATTCAAGTAGAAGAAAATAGATGAAGAAGAAATGAAAAGGAGAGAAACAAGTTTCAATTAGATGCACAAATGACATATAAAATGAGCATGAATGCATATAGACCAGTAGCATACAATTGATGATATGCAAATGGTGTTAATCAAATGGCATACACAATGCAAACACCAATCATGTAGAGCCCAAGAAGAAATGAGGTGTGGAATTAGGTCACAAATGCAAGTTAAAATGCATAAACACATATCAAAGGTAAAAACAAATCAAGGGACCTATAAATGAATTAAGAATGACCTATAATTCTATAAACAAACCCTACAATATCACACAAAGCAAGCATAATAGGGTGGCACAAGTGCCTCATCAAAATCAAGTTAGATGGAAGTAGAAGAACATGCACAAATGTTGCTTCAAATGCAAGGTATCAAACAATTACTAAATTACATGAGAAAAATAATGAACATAGGTCTCAACCAACCTAATTCAGAAGCTAAAGACATGTCAAAAACTCATGGTAAAACTCAAAAAGAAAAATGACCAAAAGATCTCACAAAGTCTCATTGAAACACATCCAAAGGAATCTCAAATATGAACATCAAAACCTAAGATAAAATGACTTTAAAAATAAAATGAAAATGTTTTTAGATGGTTTCAGATGTTATTTAACAAGTACAAAAAGAATGAATGCAAAAGATTGTGTGAGTTAAGAGAAATAAAATGGGAAAGGTCAAGTATCAATGAAGGACATCATTTAAAAAGAAATTAAAGAGAAATTCTGAAAATATAAGCAAAAATTACTAAAATCAGAATTAAAAATAATAGAAAATTATTTTTATGTATCAAGATGACATATGAATTTATTTAGAATTTTTAGAGTTGAATTATTATTTTTAATAAAAGAAAATCAAATAATATAAAAAAAGAAATTAAAAATGTAAAAGAAAAGAAGCAGGGGGTGTGGCAAAGGTAAAAATGAAGTTCAAAAGTGTTTGGGCTCAGAACATGGGGGTGTGAAAAGTAATTTGAAACCCAGTCTAATAAGGTGCGTGTGTGTGTGAATTATGGTGCATCTCAGTCAAACATTTGACTCAATCTGAGCCACATGATCAATCACAATCATATTATCACAGAATTAATTCAATCCAATGGATCAAAACGCATACACACCACAATTGCCAAGCACGCACACACATGCAATTCCTCAGAGACAAATAAAAATAGCACGTGAACGCCACATGGTCATTAATGTGTTGGCAGCATAATAGACGTAGGATCAAAACACATCACGGCTATGATATAAACTGGAGCTTAAACCCTAGATGAACCTCACCGGCCGGAGAAGGACCTCCGGTCATCTTCTCCGGCGAAGAACCGCCACCTGCAATCCTCAAACTCTCCAGAAAATCACAAATCGTACACCATTCGAAAGCTGAACTCATGTAGATCATAAATCCACAATTATTTTTCACAGATCAATCACGTACAAAGAGAATCGAAGAGATGAATATTGCCTTAGGTTTTGAATCTAAACCTCTAAAAGGTATATCGTCTAGCCGGATCATGCATTGCTTCTATTAAGCCATAATCAACATAAAACACAACTTAAACAGTAGAAATCATGTAAGAGATTTTGAATTTCAAACCTGAAATGTGAAGCTACTTAGAACACAAGAAAACCAGAGAGGAGAATCCTTTGCTCTTGATCTTCCAAAGAGCAAAATAAATGCTCTAAAGCTTGAGATCTTGAAGAGAATAGAGAGAAAATTTGAATTGCAGTGAAGATGTACTTGAGGAAGTGATCTTGTTCTTGCTTTCTCTTGAACAATGATGAACTATTGATGATGATGATGATGAAATGTGGAAACACTCGTGCAAAGAGAGAGAATTCAGAGAGAGATTTCAGAGAGAAAAAAGTGAGAGTGATTTGTGAAATGTGTGAAAAATGAATAAAGCTTCGCTCAAAATCTGTTAGAGTTAACTTATATATGGCTGGTTAAGGTGTTAACTACAAGAGTTAACAGTTGGAACTGTGATTAAATGAGTTGAGTTAACTGAGTTTGAGTTAACAGAATGAGTTAGGTGGTTAATGGCACGAGTTTAAGGGTTTAGATAGAGTGTGGAGAAGTTTGTGAGGTGGTATGGTGAGGATGATGGAGTGAAAGGTGGTGATGTGGTGATGTTGTGCAGCAGCATGGGAAACTTAGTGAACAAGCTTGTTATTTTCCTCTTTGGTGCATAATAGCATGACATGTGTAATGTGTAAGAGAGTGTGTATGTTCAAATGAGGGAAAAAGTGTATGATGTAAGCGTGTAAACAAACTGAACCAACAATAACAATGCAACACACTTCATCTTGGCCAGCATGACATCAATGAAACCATGGATGTTTGCTGATGAAATTCTCTATGTATGATGGATGGGTTGATGAGTTTTTGATGGCTATGGACTGAGGACACATCATAGAACATGTTTGGTGTTGATTTTGGATTGAATAGAAGTTTTCAAAGTGATGAAAAAATGGCTTAGAACACAAGGAGATGAGACTGCATCATGGGCGAGGCAAGTGGTTGGCAGACCTGGTCATGGCCTATGGACATTTCAGTGTGAGACCTCTATGTTTGAGCAACCATATGATCTTCATAACATGTTCAAATGAAAAAATGTCCAACATCAAAGTTGAAGAGGACATGGAGATGATCAACTTTGATGTTCAACAATTTTTCATTTGAAGCCTTCTTGATGGAGGAAATTGGCTTGACATTTGGCACACCAAGTGTTTGATGAAATTATGGCCTGGAGGCCTGAATTTGCCTTGCCATGACTTGAGATTTGCCTTGATTTTGCCAAACTTTGATTGATCATAACTCTCTCAATTTTGATCCAATGGAAGAGTTCTTTATATGGATTTGAAGCTTGGAATGTGATCTTTAATTGGCTCACCTTGGGCCTAAATTTTGAAGCTTTTATCATGGAGAAAGAATGCTTTGAAGTGTAGTGCAAAATGGTCCAAACTTGCCATTTTTGGAAACCCTAAGTTTCTAAAAATGGAAACTTTGTACATTTCTTGATTTTTGATGATTCCTCCATCATTTCTTGATCAAATTTTGCCCAATGAACATATGTGACTTGAATTTAATGAATTTGACCTTAAAAGTCAGGAGTTGACTTTTTTCACTGCACAATTGACTTTTTCCCCAATTTCTTGATTCTCAAGCAACTGGCCAATTGAACCTCTTCTGAAAAGAACCAATGGGCAATCTTCCATCCTTAGATACTTGACATCATGTAGAAAACATTGAGATCAAGTTTGAACCAAAATTTCATCAGGAGACTGCTTGAACTCAAAACCCTAATTTGGACTGTTTTTGATAGGAGGTGATGAACTGTCCAATCTCTTGGTGAATTCTCTTCTTCCAATGACTTGTGAGATCAATTGAGATCATGTGAAATGTAAGAGACCCTTGAGGCTTGCTTGAAGACCCTTGGCTCTAGCTCTTTGGCTTTGAATAGTCAATGCTCTGAAACCCACTGATCACATGCCCCAATTCAAAATGTATGAGATATGAACTGCAATGAGATGTAAGTGCAATGCAATGAAACATAAGCTAGGCAACAACAAGAGGGAAAATTTTAGGGTGTTACAGCTGCCCCTATTCAATCATCTGTTAACCTGAGAAGGATGAAATCAACGACTATTCAGACCATCAAGGTGAACTGTGATTGAATACCAAAACAACCAAAAAATTTGTACGCTAAATCAAGAAGAAAAGGGATATAAACCCCTCTGGAAGCATCAGCAAATAACTGCATAGATTGAAGTATATCAAAATAGGGATACAGACGAGTATCCATGACCATACGGATGAGTATGGACAGAAAACACGGACGAGTCTTTAGAGGACACGGACGAGTGTCAAAAGCCGACGATGCGGACTAGCATCGGGCAATCATCAAAGGTACACGACGAGTGACCAGGTCAAAGATACGAACGAGTATCGGACAATGATTAATAAGATATGGACGAGTATCTCAAAAGTCAATACGGACGAGTATTAGCTAAAAGGTTCAAACACGGACGAGTGTTGAAAGGACACGGACGAGTGTCAAAGGTCAACGATGCGGACGAGCATCGGACAATCATCAAAGGTACACGACGAGTGACCCAGTTGACGATACGGACGAGTATCAGACGATGATTAATAAGATATAGACGAGTATCTCAAAAGTCAATACGGACGAGTATTGGCTCAAAGTTCAAACACGGACGGGTGCTAAAAGGACACGGACGAGTGTTAAAGGTCAACGATGTGGACGAGCATCGGACAATAATCAAAGGTACACGACGAGTCACCAAGTCGACGATACGGACGAGTATCAGACGATGATTAATAAGATATGAACGAGTATCTCAAAAGTCAATACGGACGAGTATTGGCTCAAAATTTCAGACACGGACGGGTGCAGAAAGGACACGGACGAGTATCAAAGGTCAACGATGCTGACGAGCATCGGAAAATCATCAAAGGTACATGACGAGTGACCAAGTCGACGATACGGACGAGTATCGGACGATGATTAATAAGATACGGACGAGTATTGAAATAAGATTGTACGATCAAGTGTTGTAGTAAGCTCTGCTGGGATTGCATGACAATGTTTTGTCTATGAAATGCTCTGGCTTGCAGGTAAATGGTTGAACCTGGCTTATGTTTCATATGCGTATGTTTGAGTTTTTCCGTAATGCTCCATATCAATGGAATGCTACGCTTTAGAAAATGCTATGCAAACTATATGCAAATGCAAAAGAGACTCCGGACGAGGAATCCAAATCCACGAGGAAAAGATCATTGTTCGATCCTTCAATTACTCTGTGAGGGTTAACCCTTCTACCAGGGATAACGCTTGCCACAAATTGCCAAAAATAAATTGACTTGCACATGCACTAAGGTGTGATGATCCTGTTGAGGAAGTTTTCACTTGAATGACTCTGCCTTGGAGAGAGATTATTCAGTTCATAGAACTCCGCTGGGGATGAGAATTTTATGAATGACGTTCTGCTGAGGAAAAGAGTCATTAACACTCTACTTGGGGAACAATGATCACTGATTTGATCTCAAAAGTACCTGAAAGGATAATATCTCTGCTGGAGAAAATGCGAACAATCTGTCTGCTTGCAAAAATGAATTGGACTTTGAGATATAGGGGAAGTGATGACTCTGCCATGAATTATTTCATCTGTCTGGAGATGAATTCTGATCATAGCAACTCCTTCAGAGGAATGACAACTTTCCGACTTGGCTGGGGAAAGAATGTACTGACACTCTGCTGAGGAAGAGATTCTGTTGATTTGCTAAACCTCTGTGGGGCGAAAGAATAACTCAGCTGGGGAGTATTACTGACAAGATTCAATGCTGAACTCTGTGGGGGATACAACCGTATTTAGCCCTAGTTACTAAGCAATGAATTTACAGTCTCTTCTTGCTGAGAATAAACTGTTGGGGATACGATCTTGTTAAGGATCGGAACTACGTCGAGGATACACAAATCCTGGTTGGAAGACATTCCGTTGCAACATGCTGAGAAAGAGTCCCTAGAGATCTGCTGGGAAAACACAAAGCAAATCCACGGTAATCTGTTGAGGAACAAGACTGTCGAGCTTAGGATAAGAGCCACAATGCCCCATGTTAGGCGAACTTTCCGTTTAACGACTCCACTGGGGATAATGAGTTTACAACAAACTCTACTGGGTAAAACCGCTTCAAAGCTTCTCGTGCTGGGGATGCCCCAAGCATCTTCAAACTCTTAAACAAATGCTGAGACTTGAGCTAGTCGTATTAACTGGGAGATTACTCTCCTGGGGATAATAGATCTGGAACACATCCTATCGGAGGGATTTCACGATACTCCATGCTTGGGAGAGTCACAAACTCACTTTTGCCCCAGATTACACGGTTGATCTGAAGAAATCGTCCCAAGAGGATTTTACAGAAGATTTGGCATCTTCAAACTCCTGGACACTCACTGAGTCTTGAACATTAACTGTGAGGTCTGCGAAGCAGCTCTACTGGGGAATTTGTAACCGTTATCGACACAGAAAAGCTTGTAGCTACTGGAAGTACCGAATGGGAGAATAGACTTAATAAGATACCATGATACCCAGTGAAAATTAACTTGTCGATATCGAATCATCGTGAGCGACCGTCAGCCGAATGATGGACTCAATCAGTAAACATTGTGACAAAAGGGTGACATGTGAACCCTTTCCTAAACATGATTGCCCCGGTATTTTGCATTAGGGGTGAGTGATTACTGGTCTGGAAGAAACAGTCAATGCTCTCGTGTTTTTGCAACCGCTTCAATCTTGTTTTTGAGTCTGATACGAGGCTGCTACCTGCAAGCGAAAGATATGTACCTATGCCCCGTGCTGGATATAACTTCTGCTACTGAGAAATTCCAACTCTGAACCATCACTTGTTGAGGAGAGCACCCAACAATACTTTGTGTTGAAGATGACTTCCTGTTAGGCTTCTGCATGTAAACCTGCAACAAAATAAATGCACACATATGTCCCGGAGACTGCATTGTTTGAATCCATCATTTGGGGTTAATCAACATTCAAAGCAATTTTAAATGTTTTCCCTGCGCATGTTATTATAAAGCCTCAATGTTTCCAACAATGCAATGTTTTTTATCAAAAACTCGGACGTTTTTGCAAACAAAACAGTAAAATGAACACAAATAAGAAGCTTTTTTACTGAATAACCAATTTTATTGATTGAAATGCCCAGAATAGGCAAGTACATCCGGAAGCAATCCCTGGAAAGAGGTGATCGCTGAAAATTGAGAAAAGAAACTATCCTAATGGCAATGTGAAAACGACATTTCACTGAGTTTCAATTATGCTATGACCAGTATGTCTTCAAGACTTTCCGATTATCTTCACTTTCTGAAGAGGATGATTGGACTGATTCCTATCCTGTGGAGATTGCCAGTTTGAGTGAAACGATGAGGTAGTGCAGATCACTCAGATCGCAGTCCTCGCTTAATCCCTCTTTTGCGTGGACCGCCCTTTTCGGGTTTTCAATCCACCGGGATACCCTTTCTTGCCTGAGTTGTCCTTGCGGATTTTCAACTCACCGGGTGTACAATTTTTTATTCATTTATCCCTAATTTTTGCCCGAACCTATTTATTATATTTTTATGGTTCGCTGGGATGCCCTTTTTTGCCTGGACTTTTCTCTTCTTTTTTTTTCTTTTTTTTTTCATCCAGCGGGTCTATTTAAGCGAAGTATTTTTTGACTGCGTCGAAGTTGACAGGGGATGGAAAATTTGTACCATCCATGGTTGTAAGCATTAAGGCTCCGCCAGAGAAAACCTTTTTAACCACGAATGGACCTTCATAGTTCGGTGTCCATTTTCCCCTGTGATCTGTGTTTGGAGGATGGATCCTTTTAAGTACCAATTCACCAACTTGATACTCCCGAGGTCGCACTTTCTGATCAAATGCTCGCTTCATCCTTCTCTGATATAACTGACCATGGCAAATAGCTGCTAATCTCTTTTCCTCGACTAAGCTCAGCTCATTGAATCGGGTGCGAATCCATTCTGCCTCATCTAGTTTGACATCCATCATAACCCTCAGTGAAGGAATCTCAACTTCCACTGGTAGCACTGCCTCCATACCATACACAAGTGAGAACGGTGTTGCCCTAGTAGATGTCCTTACAGATGTTCGGTACCCATGCAAGGCAAATGGTAACATCTCATGCCAATCTTTATAAGTCACCACCATCTTTTGCACAATCTTCTTAATGTTCTTGTTGGCCGCTTCCACATCGCCATTCATCTTTGGACGGTATGACAAAGAATTGTGATGCTCAATTTTGAAGTCCCTACATAATTCTGCCATCATTTTGTTGTTGAGATTAGAACCATTATCAGTAATGATTCTTTCAGGCGCTCTATAGCGACAGATGATATCTCTTTTCAGAAATCTGGCTACCACCTGCTTGGTGACATTAGCATAAGACGCTGCTTCCACCCACTTGGTAAAGTAATCAATGGCGACCAAGATGAAATGATGGCCGTTTGAAGCAGTAGGCTCAATTTTTTCGATCATATCAATGCCCCACATTGCAAAGGGCCAAGGAGAAGACATTTCATTCAACGGATTCGAAGGTACATGCACTTTATCCGCATAAATCTGACATTTGTGGCATTTGAGGGCGTATGAACAATAGTCTGCATCCATAGTCATCCAGTAGTACCCTGATCTCAACAATTTCTTTGCCATTGCATGTCCTCCGGCATGGGTACCGAAAGAACCTTCGTGCACTTCTTGCATCAACATGTTTACCTCGTGTCTATCCACGCATCTGAGCAAAACCATGTCAAAGTTTTGTTTGTACAACACATCCTCATTCAAGAAGAAACTACCAGACAATCTCCTCAACGTCTTCTTATCTTTGGTAGATGCCCCAAACGGGTACTCCTGACTTTTCAAGAAGCATTTGATATCATGAAACCACGGCTTGTCATCAGACACTGCATCAACAGCAAATACATGTGCAGGCCTGTCAAGACGAGACACCTCAATCTTGGGTACATGGTTCCACCTTTGCACTTTGATCATAGAAGACAATGTGGCCAAGGCATCAATAAACTTATTCTCATCTCGAGGAATATGGTACAGCTTTACTGTTGTGAAAAACGTCAACAGTTTTCTCGTATAATCTCTATACGGAATCAAATGTGTCTGGTGCGTGTACCAGTTCCCATTCACTTGATTGATTACCAAAGCTGAATCACCGAAGATATCGAGGGTCTTAATTCGCAAATTAATCGCCTCCTCAATCCCCATTATACAAGCTTCATATTCTGCTTCATTGTTGGTGCATCCGAAAGTTACTCGGGCAGTGAAGGGCATATGAACACCTTCTGGAGTGATAAGAACTGCTCCAACTCCGCATCCATCCATGTTGACGGCCCCATCAAACATCAAACTCCATTTGGACTCAGGGTCTGGCCCCTCCTCTGGGAGTGGCTCCTCGCAGTCTTTAACTTTGAGAAACATGATGTCCTCATCAGGGAAATCAAATTTCATGGGTTGGTAATCATCAATAGGCTGTTACGCAAGATATCTAACAGGATACTTCCTTTGATGGCTTTCTGAGAAGTATACTGGATATCATATTCAGTCAACACCATCTGCCAACGTGCAACCCGTCCGGTCAATGTTGGTTTCTCAAATATGTACTTGACAGGGTCCATCTTGGAAATTAACAAGGTTGTATGAGTGAGCATATATTGCCTCAATCGCTTAGCAGCTCATGCAAGTGCACAGCATGTCCTCTCAAGCATTGAGTATCGGGATTCACAATCATTGAATTTTTTGCTTAAGTAGTAGATGGCGTGCTCCTTCTTACCTGTCTCATCATGTTGACCGAGGACACAACCCATGGATCCTTTAAGCACAGTCAAATACATGATCAATGGTCTCCCTGGAACTGGAGGCATGAGAATTGGAGGTTCCCGCAAATATTCTTTTATTTTCTCGAAAGCCCTTTTTGCAATCGTCATTCCACCTGACCGTTTGTTCTTTTCTTAACAGCTTAAATATTGGTTCACAAGTGGCTGTGAGGTGAGATATGAACCGTGCAATGTAGTTCAATCTACCCAGGAAACCACGTACTTCTTTTTCTGTTCTTGGTACAGGCATTTCTTGTATCGCTTTTATTTTGGCGGGATCAACCTCAATTCCTTTTTCGCTTACGATGAAACCCAGCAATTTACCGGACCGCACTCCGAAAGTGCACTTGTTCGGATTCAGCCTTAGTCGAAACTTTCTCAATCTCTCAAACAGTTTCTTCAAGTTGACCAGATGCTCTTCTTCTGTTCGAGACTTGGCAATCATATCATCCACATAACATTATCTCTTTGTGAATCAAATCGTGGAATAGCGTTACCATAGCTCGCTGATACGTTGCCCCGGCATTCTTCAACCCAAAAGGCATCACCTTGTAACAGAAGGTACCCCACGGGGTAATAAACGTTGTCTTCTCCATGTCTTCCGGTGCCATCTTGATTTGATTATACCCGGAGAAGCCATCCATGAAGGAGAATACCGAGAACTGAGCGGTGTTGTCAACCAGTACATCAATATGAGGTAAAGGAAAGTCATCTTTCGGACTTGCTCTATTTAGATCCCGGTAATCAACGCACATTCTGACCTTACCATCCTTCTTCGGCACAGGAACTATATTTGCAACCCATGGTGGGTAATTAGTGACAGCCAGAAATCCCGCATCTAACTGTTTTTGTACCTCCTCCTTGATTTTGAGAGCCATTTCTGGTTTAGTTCTCCAGAGCTTTTGTTTGACAGGAGGACAACCCTCTTTCAACGGCAACCTATGCACAACAATGTCTGTATCTAACCCCGGTATATCTTGATACGACCAGGCAAAGATGTCAACATATTCCCGCAGCATACTGATCAGCTCTTTCTTCACCTCGGCCTGCAGACTGGCTCCAATCTTAATCTCTTTCTTGGCGTCCTCGAAACCAATGTTAATAACCTCAATTATCTCTTGGTGAGGTTGAATGACCCTCTCCTTCTGCTTCAACAATCTAGCCAATTCCTCGGGAACTTCACAGTCTTCTTCATCCCCCTCTTCGGCTTGATAGATTGGATTATCGAAGTCATACTTGGCCATAGCAGAATCGTTATCAATGAAATCTGGGTGATTAAGTCTGCATGATTGAGGGTCGTGCTTTATTTTAGAATGAGTCTTCTTTGAAAAAAGAAACAAAAAATAAAACATTGCCATCTTATTGTTTTTTCTACAAAAATCAAAAATGAAAGACAGGGAACACAAAATTTGAATGTAAAACGTCCTTTATTAATGATAAAAAAACCTTGCAAATGCAATTATGAGGCCCTACAAATGGATCTAAACGCCTTGGGCAGAGCGCGAGATTTTAACATGCAACAAAGAAGAACAAAGAAAATTACTCTGTTTGAAGAATAACTTGAACAATTTCTTCAACAGACCAATTGCAAAGCTCTTGACCCGGTACACACGGGCGCACCCACTTGTCGAGGTCACAATCACTGTCGACGCCATCTTCACTTGCAGCACACATCTGATTTGGATTAATGATTCCCCCGCTGTAGAAAGTAATCGGCCCCTTGCGCTCTGTTGCAGTAGCTTGATACAGATTATAGCCTATACCGAACTTATCTTCCTTTGCAAAGACTTCAATCAATTGGCCCCAGCCTTGGGCATTACCTGCTTTGACTACTTCCACTGCCTGTCTGTAAGAAGCAATAGAAGTACCCACCTGTTCTTCGCCCTGAGAAGATACTTCCTGTGAAGACGAATCACCAATATTGACTGCCTCAAATGCTTGACTCAGCATCTCATGGATCTCTCCATCCATTTCCACGTACTTAAAGGTAGACAGCTGACTTACGAAGATGTCTTCCTCTCCACATATAGTCACCACTTGACCATCAACCACATATTTAAACTTTTGATGCAACGTAGATGTCACTGCCCCAGCGGCATGAATCCACGGTCTGCCTAACAAGCAACTATATGCGGGTTGAATGTCCATCACGTAGAACATGCACTTAAACACTTGAGGACCGATCTTTACTGGGAGCTCTGCCTCTCCGAATATAGAACGTTTCGAACCATCGAAAGCCCTCACTACCAAATCACTGGGTCTTAGAATGATTTCGTCAGCGTCTAACTTCATTAAGGCCTTCTTTGGTAACACATTCAGGGAAGACCCCGTGTCTACCAATACATGAGATAATACTGCCCCTTTACACTCCAGGGTGATGTGTAATGCCCTGTTGTGATTGCGACCCTCCGTAGTCAAATCAAAATCTGTAAAACCTAACCCATGGCTAGCATTGACATTAGAAACAACCAACTCCAATTGATTCACAGTAATCTCTTGAGGTACATAGGCCATATTCAAGACCTTCAAAAGTGCCTCTCGATGAGCTGCAGAACACATAAGCAACGACAAGATAGAAATTTTTGATGGTGTTTGGTTCAACTGATCGACCACTTTATAATCACTCTTTTTGATAAGTCTCATGAACTCCTCGACTTCTTTCTCAAAAGTACCTCTCTGCACCGATTCAGGAACAACAACCTCTTCTGTAGCCACCTGTTTACCTTTGGCTTTGGCTACTGCCTCAGTTTCGGCATTAGTTCTCAAAGTCTGTGGAGCGAACAAACGTCCACTTCTGGTGAAGCCACCAAGACCTCCAACATTATCAATGCTAGAACTACCCCCAGCTGGAGTTTCCACTTCTTGTTTTTCCCATTGGTAGTAAACATCTGCACCGTAGTTCCATGGAATAGCCCGCTCACTAGTATAAGGAACTGGTCCTGGTACCGTGATAGTAACAGGACTCACTACATCAGGCACAATGATAGCAGCAGGCGATGGCACTTGAATTTCAGCTGGCATAAAATAAATGGTAACAGCCGACACGTCATCGTCCCCTTTGTCCCCCTGATCAAACTGTAGACACCCTTCATTAATCAAATTTTGAATATCGGACTTCAGTTTATCACAACCATTACTCTGATTCTTGCAATCAACACAACCTTCTTCACAGCCAGGGAACACTTGCCCCTTCAACAACCGAGCCTTCACAAAACTCAAAGGAGTCTTCACCCTGTTCACATCAGTTACCAAATTCAAAACCTTCCCATCTTTGATGGCGTTGACCTTTGGCACATTATGATCTGGCATAGGATTCTGAAGCACATTCGGTGGAGGTGAGAAGTTAATTGCCTTAGCATCAATCAAATCCTGTACCTTATGCTGAAATGTCTGATACTTTTCAATAGAATGACCTGGAGCCCCAGAATGAAACTCACAGTGGGCATTAGAATAACCCTTTGGCAATACAGCAGGAGCCGGACCCATCGTACGAAGCTCCACCAGATTAAGCTTCAACAATTGAGGTAACAAAGATGCATAAGTCAAAGGCAGAGGGTCCATGTGCCTGTCATTTTGTCTCTACTGATATGATCTCTGTGGCTGTTGATTATTCTGTGGCTGAACATTCTGTTGCTGTGGCTGTGATTGAACTTGTGGACTAGGAATGGTCACAGTGGGAACCTGATTATAGGAATCTTGATAGCCTCTACCTCTTCCTTTATTCTTATAAACAGCACTGGCCTCTCCATCTCTCTTCCTGGTAGATCCAGCGAATGGTTTCCTCACTCCTGAAGAACTAGCACCACTGACATCTTGTATTTTTCTGAGCTTCAACAAACTCTCAATCCTTTCCCCAGCGATTATAATGTCCGCAAACCCAGTTGAAGGACAGGAAGCCAACCTATCAAGATAAGTTCCCTGAAGGGTACCTATAAACATGTCGGCCATCTCTCGATCCTGCAGTGGAGGTTGAACCATGGCAGCCAACTGGCGCCATCTTTGAGCATATTCCTTAAAACTCTCCTTCGCATTCTGAGCCATGCTCTGTAGCTGAGTACGGTTTGGAGCCATATCCATATTGTATTGATACTGCTTGACGAAAGCATAAGCTAACTCCTTCCAGTTCCTCACAGAAATCCTGCTCAACTTCATATACCATTCTTGAGATGCCCCAGTAAGGCTGTCTTAGAAATAGTACATCCATAATTTCTCATCATCAGTATGAGCGGCTATCCTCCCCACATAGGATTGAAGATGAGTTTTAGGACAAGTAGTGCCATTGTACTTGTCAAATGTTGGTGGCTTGAACTTATGTGGGATTCTTACTCCAGGTACCAATCCCAAGTCAGAAACATCAAAACCAAGAGTGTTTTGGGATTCAATGGATCTGATTTTTTCAGCGAGCTCATCGAATCGGTGAGTGTTCTCATCTTCAGCATCTAACAGAGTGAACTGATCATCTTGGTTGTCTTCCACAACATGACGAACCCCAGTATTTCTAGGAGGGTCACCGTCTGCATTAACGCCAACCTGATTACCATTGCCATTTTGCACCTCTATCTGTGGCCGCTCGACCATTGCCCTGAGTCTTTCCTGATTTTGAGCCATGCCAGTCATTAATGTCATGAACTGGTCCATCCTGTTCCTTAGCTCAGCCAATTCAATTTGCATCTGACCCATGATCTTAGCTTGGTTTCTGCGAGTTGCGTACCGGTGGACGTGGTTACCAGCTATAGTGCCTGCAACCAAATAAAGGTTAGAGGACCTGCAACGAGTACCTGTCATGCAAAAATGATATGCAATGCAATGCAAATGCCATGTTTATCATTTTCGAGGTGCCTTACACCCTGATTCCAATCTTAACCACAGAAATCTGAAGATCAGAAATCGTGATATGGAGGGACGTGTCGTGACTATGTACTTGTGTACAGATAACTGGCAAAGGAAAATTTCTGAATAAACTGCTTGTTTTAATTAAAAGGAACCAGACATACGCATAGCGTTAAACAATGATTTCAAATGACATACATCAAAAAAGTGGATTCATCAACAAGCCTGATGATATCCATTTACAAAACTACATTAAGAGAAAGAGAGAAAAACTGTCAATCTGATAACTCTAAATCCTTCAACTTTTCACTTGAATACTTGACCTCCTCGAAGAGTATGCGAGTGCGCTGGTGATTTGGTCTTTCGATTAACTCCTTAATCAGAACATCTCTCTTCGTGAGAGCTTCAGTCAGCGAACCCATATGCATCAAGAGAGCTTCATCATCACAGACTCCTTTATGCCTTTTCACGCCGGCTTGCATTTTGAGTTTCCCCATATCTGCCATAGCCTCTTCAAGCTCCTTCTTGGAAGTCTTTAGCTCCTCTCTGGCGCTTTCCAATTGCTCTTGGCTTTTGCCAAGGTTCTCCCGATATTTTCTCCGTTGTTCGTGCGCCTTTTTAAGCTCGTCGTCCTTAATCTTTAGCTATTCCTGCAACTCTGCGTTTTCGATCCTAACCTCATCCCAAGCTTGCTAAAACTTGGCTAGCGTGTCTTTAGTCTGGGCTAAAGTCTGTTTGGTCTTCTTATGAGCTTGAGTGGAAGCGTCGACACCCTTACTAATTTTTTGGAAATGTTGAGCTCTTTCGGCGAAATCCTTTTCTCTTGCAGCTAAGATTTTTCTGGCGTCTTGGGCTTTATGCTCCAACTCTTTATTGGCATGTAGAGCGTTTTGAACAAGACTACTCAGATCGGAATTCTCCACCCGAAGCTCCTTCACCAACTTCTGCAGCTTGTCAAACTCCTCGATGGCTACCGTGGTAGGCTGCTCTGGCATTATGGGATATAAAGGGGGTTCACTTGAAAAAGGCAAGTGTAATTCGTTTACCTTCACTTCAATCCATCTTTCATAATCAGGATAAGATTTGCAATCCATTTTTCTAAAAGCTGTTTTTCCTGTTTTACGCGGGTGCCCCCAAGCATTCACAACTTCTCGTAACATTTCCTCATTTTCAGTCCCTGTAAAGAACAAAGATTTCTCAACATCCCGATCTGTGGGAGGATACCTGGAAGCGTATCTAAACTGTCTAATGGCCAAGATCGGGTTATAATTGATTCCCCCTTTCCTGCTAATTAGAGGCATATTGGGAAAGTTCCCACAACTAGTGATAATCTTTATTCCCAGCAACTTACGATCGAACCAGACGATGTTATTAGCAGTTAATCCCATTATCCGCTTGGACCATTTTAAAGAATCTTTTGTGTCTACAAAAGCGCCTGTCTGAGGTAAATGCTTCAAAAACCAATGAGATAAAATTGGAGTGCAACAGTTGACAGATCCTCCCCTTCTTTTTTCATTCTTGAAGTGCACCGAGTAGTAAAAATCTCCTAACAAAGTGGGAACCGATTTTTGAGAACAAAAACTCTTATAGCCTGCATATCCACAAAATCCTGTTGATTAGGGAAAAAAAAATGTCGTATATGCACTAAGCTAGGATGGAATTGTAAACCGCCCAATCCTTTGCTTCAGCAGCCTCTTGAGCTTGACCGGTAAGAAAGGCTAAGTGAAAACCTTTGACCCCATTTTTGATAGTCACATTTACTTTTATCACTGAATCTTTCACCTGTATCGCAGCTGCAATCTCCTCTATGCTAGGATGACTACCAGAAAAGAATGGTACTGCTGATTTGACTGGAATTCCCAAAATAAATGAGAGCTCTTCCAACGTCGGCATCAAAATGTAATCAGGAAAAAGAAAGCATCTCAACGAAGGCTCATAAAATTGTAGCAAAGTGTGAAGAGCATCATGTTCTTACTGTGTGATTCTGTGGACCATCTCAACCAATTTCCCATATCTCTTCTGGAAGTTGACAAGAACACCCGGGTCAACCATAGCTACCATCTTACGCAGTAAATCCAAAGTAGGTTCTGGGAACTTGTTGGCAACATTGTTCTTTCTCTTGGCAACTGTCTCTGTCGAGCCCATTGATTGGAATCAGAAGTGTAATAAGCACCTGTAAATGACAAACATGAATGTTATGACATGATAATGCAATGCAAAAGGGCATGGTATCAGCGTGCTCTGTGTCTGTGTTAGACTGTGTGCACGGTGTCTGTACCAATCTGAGAATAATACTGTAGATAGAAACCCACTGACTGTAATAGGTTACATCATCTGTCTGTGAAAATACCAGAGTATTAGGGTATGTGGGAGGCATGGTCACCTGCAAACCTGTAAACACCCGCCCATACTCACATGTGGGTACTAGAATGGCGGTTCTTCAATTTCGGATTCTCTGTTTTGAGAAGCAATAGTACATTCATCCCTCGGGGTACAGTACTATCGCCAAACAAAGAGAACGTTCACTGATTCCCTATAAATAAAGGCCATCATATGTAAGTTCCAAAGTGGGCCCTCGGGTGCGAATGGGTTTGCCATAGAATATGGTCTGCCACTGTCACCACTAAAGAGGGATGTTTCCACTAAGGTCCTCAATGATCGGTCACCAGAGTCGACAGCGTTCTAGGTTAACACCCCGAAATGCACAAGACGCGTAAATCAGAGCATCTCCCAAGAAAACCTCGTCTAGTTGTGGATTTCGTGTAAACCATACGTACCAAGACGCTACGTAGGCCACACTACTTTCCACTCTAATACTATGTATGTACTCAAGCCTGTGTAATGGGCTTATCTCTCAGAATACCCATCCCGCCAAACAGAAAACCAGCACAGCATAGTCCAGTATAATAATGATATGTAATGTAGTAAATGCAATAAATACAGTAACAATAAATAGCAATATAGTAAAAACAGCAAATACAACATCAAAGTAAACACCCAATGAAAGAAAAACAAACAAGCGCTAGGATTTACTCGCTTAGGCAACCAAAGATTCTGGGTTCGATCCCCAGGAGAGTCGCCAGCTGTCGCTCCCGGGATTTTCATCCAAGTACAAACGCGAAAGTGACAAGGAAACAGAGTCGGCAACAATGTGTATTTATCCCAAGAGAGGGAAAAGAAACACTGCGTAAACCTGAGGGAAGGAAAGAGCACCGGCTTGCGACCAAGAGAACTGGGTTCGGGAGTCGGTTACGCGAGGAGAAGGTATTAGCACCCCCACGCGTCCATCGTACTCGATGGGATCCACGCTTGCTGTTATCGATCAAAGGGTGTAGGGTATCTGAAGCTCAACTGCTACTGGAAAATTGGAAATGAAAGGCAGAAAAGAAAAGGGAAAGGAGAAAGAAGTGACTCGATAAGACACTATCGTTGTCCTAGGCCTACGTATTCCCTTAGTGCAATGGGAAAGTCAGAGTCAACGTAGTTCGACGGACTACGGGAAAGGTTGCTCGTCGAGATATCGCATCTCGTGCCTACTTATCTTCAATCAGACGAGAAAGAAGAATCAGAACAAACATAGTTCGGCTCAACGAGGGTTGCCTTGTTTGTGTTTTTTTAATGGAAACGTCAGAGTGCACGTCCCAGCAGTTAGGTGTTGCAACTCGCTGTGTGGAGACTTAGGCGTTACCTGTTTGCGGTAGAACGGACATGACGAGTCCTTAAGGAATAGAATGAAGGAGATGAGAAGAGAATTTGTTTGTTTTTGTCTTTTAGAAAGAAGTGTTTTGATTATTTTGTTTACAACGCATATTGTATTTAAGTCGTTCACGTAGGATCGAATGCACCGCATATCGACCCATGACGGGACGTATGCTAAACATTCTA
This sequence comes from Lathyrus tuberosus, assembly GCA_022829125.1. NCBI lineage: Eukaryota > Viridiplantae > Streptophyta > Magnoliopsida > Fabales > Fabaceae > Lathyrus > Lathyrus tuberosus. The sequence continues at coordinate 3,343,342 of JALAZF010000101.1, read as the reverse complement.
AGAAAGTGAGAGAAGACCCCTCGCTATCTTATTCTCACATGAAAGGCTCAAATGCAATATATGTTATGCCTTTATTAAGTGATTTTGCTTTTGTTTTGAGATGAGAAGAAGAGAGACTCAAAGGTTAAGAAGGGTAAAATCTAATGAGGGGGACTAAGACTCAAACCCTAAATTTATCATACATGGATGTTCCTAATGGTTAAGTGTGGTTTAGAAGCCTAACTCTAAAAGAAAAGAGAAGAAGAGTGAGTTCTAACTTACTTCAAAGATGGAAGTTAAGTTGAGAACTCAAGGGGATGGAAGAGATTGAACAAAGAAAGCATTAAATGCTTATCACAATCACAACTTGAAAGCTTAAAAGAGATAAAAGAAGAGTTTGTATATGGGTGCACACCCACACACTTGACTTAACATTAGCCCCTGAAAATGTTAGCAAAATAATTTGCAAGTAAAGAAATAAAGAAAGAATGACAAGTAAAGATCAAACAAGTTAAGAACTAAAGAAGAAAGGTCCTAAAGGTTGAGAAGTACTCAAGGTCAGTATGTACACCATAAGGAAGTCCTCTAAGGTTAAGGTACCAAACACAAGCAAATTTTGCACAAACAATGTCTTAAACATCAAAGAAATGCACCAAGAAAGTAGTTGGTTAAAGATGAACAAAAACGCACAATGCACATGTATTTATGCTTAATGAAATGTCAAGGTCAGAAGCATACATCATTTATGAATATCTTATAATGCATATGAACAATCATACAAGTCATGGATGAAATGATTCAAGTAGAAGAAAATAGATGAAGAAGAAATGAAAAGGAGAGAAACAAGTTTCAATTAGATGCACAAATTTACATGTTAAAGATGCATGACATATAAAATGAGCATGAATGCATATAGACCAGTAGCATACAATTGATGATATGCAAATGGTGTTAATGAAATGGCATACACAATGCAAACACCAATCATGTAGAGCACAAGAAGAAATGAGGTGTGGAATTAGGTCACAAATGCAAGTTAAAATGCATAAACACATATCAAAGGTAAACACAAATCAAGGGACCTATAAATGAATTAAGAAGGACCTATAATTCTCTAAAAAAAACCCTACAATCTCACACGAAGCAAGCATAATAGGGTGGCACAAGTGCCTCATCAAAATCAAGTTAGATGGAAGTATAAGAACATGCACAAATGCTGCTTCAAATGCAAGGTATCAAACAATTACTAAATAACATGAGAAAAATAATGAACATAGGTCTCAACCAAACTAATTCAGAAGCTAAAGACATGTCAAAAACTCATGGCAAAACTCAAAAAGAAAAATGATCAAAAGATCTCACAAAGTCTCATTGAAACACATCCAAAGGAATCTCAAATATGAACATCAAAACCTAAGATAAAATGACTTTAAAAATAAAATGAAAATGTTTTTAGATGCTTTCAGATGTTATTTAACAAGTTCAAAAAGAATGAATGCAAAATATTGGGTGAGTTAAGAGAAATAAAATGGAAAATGTCAAGTATCAATGAAGGACATCATTTAAAAAGAAATTAAAGAGAAATTCTGAAAATATAAGTAAAAATTACTAAAATCAGAATTAAAAATAATAGAAAATTATTTTTATGTATCAAGATGACATATGAATTCATTTAGAATTTTTAGAGTTGAATTATTATTTTTAATAAAAGAAAATCAAACAATATAAAAAAAGAAATTAAAAATGTAAAAGAAAAGAAGCAGGGGGTGTGGCGAAGGTAAAAATGAAGTTCAAAAGTGTTTGGACTCAGAACATGGGCGTGTGAAAAGTAATTTGAAACCCAGTCCAATAAGGCGCGTGTGTGTGTGAATTATGGTGCATCTCAGTCAAACATTTGACTCAATCTGAGCCACATGATCAATCACAATCATATTATCACAGAATTAATTCAATCCAATGGATCAAAACGCATACACACCACAATTACCATGCACGCACACACATGCAATTCCTCATAGGCAAATAAAAATAGCACGTGAATGCCACATGGTCATTAATGCGTTGGTAGCATAATAGACGTGGGATCAAAACACATCTAACGGCTATGATATAAACTGGAGCTTAAACCCTAGATGAACCTCACCAGCCGGAGAAGGACCTCCAGCCATCTTCTTCGGCGAAGCACCACCACCTGCAATCCTCAAACTTTCCAGAAAATCAGAAATTGTACACCATTCGAAAGCTGAACTCATGTAGATCATAAATCCACAATTATTTTTCACAGATCAATCACGTACAAAGAGAATCGAAGAGATGAATATTGCCCTAGGTTTTGAATCTACACCTCTAAAAGGTCTATCATCTAGCCGGATTATGCATTGCTTTTATTAAGCCATAATCAACATAAAACACAGCTTAAACAGTAGAAATCATGTAAGAGATTTTGAATTTCAAACCTGAAATGTGAAGCTACTTAGAACACAAGAAAACCAGAGAGGAGAATCATTTGCTCTTGATCTTCCAAAGAGCAAAATAAATGCTCTAAAGCTTGAGATCTTGAAGAGAATAGAGAGAAAATTCGAATTGCAGTGAAGATGTGCTTGAGGAAGTGATCTTGTTCTTGCTTGCTCTTGAACAATGATGAACTATTGATGATGATGATGATGAAATGTAGAAACACTCGTGCAAAGAGAGAGAATTAAGAGAGAGATTTCAGAGAGAAAAATGTGAGAGTGATTTGTGAAATGTGTGAAAAATGAATGAAGCTCCTCTCAAAATCTGTTAGAGTTAACTTATATATGGCTGGTTAAGGTGTTAACTACAAGAGTTAACAGTTGGAACTGTGATTAAATGAGTTGAGTTAACTGAGTTTGAGTTAACAAAATGATTTAGGTGGTTAATGGTACGAGTTTAAGGGTTTGGATAGAGTGTGGAGAAGTTTGTGAGGTGGTATGGTGAGGATGATGGAGTGAAAGGTGGTGATGAGGTGATGTTGTGCAACAGCTTGGGAAACTTAGTGAACAAGCTTGTTATTTTCCTCTTTGGTGCATAATAGTATGGCATGTGTAATGTGTAAGAGAGTGTGTGTGTGTTCAGATGAGGGAAAGAGTGGATGATGTAAGTGTGTAAACAAACTGAATCAACAATAACAATGCAAAACACTTCATCTTGGCCAGCATGACATCAATGAAAACATGGATGTTTGTTGATGAAATTCTCTATGTATGATGAATGGTTTGATGAGTTTTTGATGGCTATAGACTGAGGACACATCATAGAACATGTTTGGTGTTGATTTTGGATTGAATAGAAGTTTGCAAAGTGATGAAAAAGTGGCTTAGAACACAAGGAGATGAGACTGCATCATGGGCGAGGCAAGTGGTTGGCAGACCTGGTCATGGCCTATGGATATTTCAGTGTGAGACCTCTATGTTTGAGCAACCATATGATCTCCATAACGTGTTCAAATGAAAAAATGTCCAACATCAAAGTTGAAGAGGACATGGAGATGAACAACTTTAATGTTCAACAATTTTTCATTTGAAGCCTTCTTGATGGAGGAAATTGGCTTGACATTTGGCACACCAAGTGTTTGATGAAATTATGGCCTGGAGGCCTGAACTTGCCTTGCCATGACTTGAGATTTGCCTTGATTTTGCCAAACTTTGATTGATCGTAACTCTCTAAATTTTGATCCAATGGAAGAGTTCTTTATATGGATTTGAAGCTTGGAATGTGATATTTAATTGGCTCACCTTGGGCCTGAAGTTTGAAGCTTTTATCATGGAGAAAGAATGCTTTGAAGTGTAGTGCAAAATGATCCAAACTTGCCATTTTTGGAAACCCTAAGTTTCTAAAAATGGAAACTTTGTACATTTCTTGATTTTTGATGATTCCTCCATCATTTATTGATCAAATTTTGTCCAATGAACATATGTGACTTGAATTTCATGAATTTGATCTTGAAAGTCAGGAGTTGACTTTTTTCACTGCACAGTTGACTTTTTCCCCAATTTCTTGATTCTCAAGCAACTGTCTAATTGAACCTCTTCTGAAATGAACCAATGGGCAATCTTCCATCCTTAGATACTTGACATCATGTAGAAAACATTGAGATCAAGTTTGAACCAAAATTTCATCAGGAGACTGCTTGAAATCAAAACCCTAATTTGGACTGTTTTTGATAGGAGGTGATGAACTGTCCAATCTCTTGGTGAATTCTCTTCTTCCAATGACTTGTGGGATCAATTGAGATCATGTGAAATGTAAGAGACCCTTGAGGCTTGCTTGAAGACCCTTGGCTCTAGCTCTCTGGCTTTGAATAGTCAATGCTCTGAAACCCACTGATCACATGCCCCAATGCAAAATGTATGAGATATGACCTGCAATGAGATGTAAGTGCAATGCAATGAAACATAAGCTAGGCAACAACAAGAGGGAAAATTTTGGGGTGTTACACCATTATGCAACCCCAAGATTGGAATGAACCATTCGAAATCATGTGCGACGCGGGTGATTATGCTGTAGGTGCAGTCCTAGGACAAAGAAAGGACAAAAAGCTTCACGCAATCTACTATGCCAGTAGAACCTTGGATCATGCACAAATGAACTACGCTGCCACAGAAAAGGAACTCTTGGCTGTCGTGTTCGCATTAGATAAATTTCGTTCCTACCTAGTAGGAGCGAAAATAATCATCTATATCGATCACGCTACAATCAGGTACCTATTAAGCAAAAAGGACGTCAAACCAAGGCTTCTGAGGTGGATTCTACTCCTACAAGAATTTGACTTGGAAATCAAGGACAAGAAAGGCACTGAAAATGTAGTAGCTGGCCACCTGTCGAGAATGGAAAACATCCAACCAGAACAAGTACCTATTAATGACGATTTCTCTTATGAAAGACTCTTAGCCCAGTTAGAAAGTAATACAATTGAACAATCTCTGACTTATACTGATACAGAAACTATTGAAGTGGTAGAATCTGTCACCTGATCTAACCTATCAACAAAAGAAGAAATTCTAGCAGCTGGAGTACTGCCACCTGATCTAACCTATCAACAAAAGAAGAAATTCTTCTACGACCTTAAACACTATTATTGGGATGAACCACTTCTCTTCAAGAGGGGCGCCGATTGTATTTTCCGTCGTTGTGTACCCAAAGACGAGGTGGAAGATATAATTTCTCATTGTCATTCCGCGCCCTATGGTGGGCACGCGAGCACTTCAAAGACTTGTGCTAAGATCTTGCAAGCTGGCCTCTTTTGGCCTACTCTATGGAAATATGTCCGTATCGCAGTTATAAATTGCGACCGGTGTCAACACACTGGCAACGTCTCTAGACGCGATGAAATTCCTCAAAAGGGCATTCTAGAAGTAGAAGTCTTTGACGTGTGGGGAATAGATTTCATGGGACCATTTCCGTCCTCTTTTGGTAACAAGTACATACTCGTCGCTGTCGATTAAGTCTCAAAATGGATTGAAGCTATAGCAGCTCCTACCAACGACGCACGAGTAGTGAATAAGCTCTTTAAGAACATAATTTTTCCTAGGTTCGGTGTTCCGATACTGGTAATCAACGATGGAGGTTCCCACTTTATTTCGAAAATCTTTGAGAAACTTCTATCAAAATATGGAGTCAAACACCGTGTAGCAACACCTTACCACCCCTAAACGAGTGGGCAAGTAGAGGTATCAAACCGAGAAATTAAACAAATTCTAGAAAAGACCGTTGCCACCTCTAGGAAAGATTGGTCTTCTAAACTGCACGAAGCTTTATGGGCTTATAAGACCGCTTACAAAACCCCCATAGGAACCACTCCATTTAAACTAGTCTATGGAAAATCTTGTCACCTGCCGATAAAGATAGAACATAAAGCCTATTGGGCTATCAAAACTATTAATCTAAACCATACCGCTGCGGGCGAAAAGAGAATTTTGGACTTACATGAACTACACGAACTTAGATTAGATACCTATGAGAATGCTAGGATATACAAGGAAAGAACAAAAAAATGGCATGACAGGCGCATAGCAAGGAAAGGATTTGAAATAGGAGATATTGTGCTTTTATTTAACTCTAGACTCAAATTCTTCCCAGGTAAGCTTCGTTCTAGATGGGTCGGTCCCTTTGAGGTTACCAAAGTCTTATTAAGTGGCGCAGTTGAGATAAAAGGTAGATCTAGTGAACCGTTCATTGTAAACGGACAACGGTTAAAACACTATCACTGCATAGACAATAGGGATTATTCAACTGCTCTTAAACTGGCAGAAATGCCTACATCCCCCGTAAACTAATGATTCATATAAACTGTCGAGCTCCCGACGTTAAATGAAGCGCTGAGTGGGAGGCAACCCACGCAATTTGTTTTGATTTATTACTTTGTTTCTTTTCATCTTTATCATTATCTTTTATTTTGTTTTCACTTCGTTATTTTTCTTGTTACTTTTGTCTTATTATTTTTGGTCAAAAATCTACTTTACTTACCGATGCGGTATATTTTTCAATTATTTTAAAAAAATCAGTACTGATTATCTCATTATATGCCTCCAGGATTCTCATCTTTTTCTACCTTCTTCCTTCTCCATTTGCTTTACTTTTCCGACTAACTGTTAAGATGGATAACGAAGACACAATGGTTGTGCTATTCAGGGACGCTGTCCAATGGCACCGCTATGAAGCCCTCTCTCTTAGACCCAGGCCCTAACCGAATTCCCCCATGGACCTACCATGACTGCCTTAGGTATAGGAGATAGCATAGACTTTATGTTTAGCTAGATAGGATGGGATGGTTTTGCTAGAAAGAAGTATCCAACCTACCACAGACCGACTCTAGAATTTCTAAGCTCATTGTCCTACGACCCTAACTATGGCATGGGATTTAATAGGGCTAAGATAACCTTTAGGCTATTTGGATACACGTGCCACTTCAACATTAGAGAGATTGCGGACCTGTTGGATTTCCCCAATGGACCCGACGTTTTTACCATGGCACAGGAGGATTTAGTAATGGAAGATGAACTGAACTTTTTCTGGAGTAGTATTTTAGGACGACCTCATCATGACCCGCACCCTATGGTGTCCACTGAAATTCACAACTCGGCCATAAGATACTTTCATATGATTTTAGCCTACACCCTTTTTGGAAAAGCCGAGAATGACACCCTAGTCTCTAGAGATGAGTTATTTATCATGTTTTGTGTGTTTCAATCCCGACCCGTTAATGGAGCTACTTTTATGCTTGACAATCTCCGCAGGATTGCTCAAGCTGATCACGGTCCCATTTTGATAGGTGGCCTTGTAACAAAAATTGCTGATGCCATGGGATTTAGAACATGGCTTTCCCGAGTGAACCCTCTAGGCGGATATAGGCCAATGAACATCACTTTCTGTTTTAACCGAGGACTCATTAGAAATCTTGGACCACCCCCGTTTTAACTCCTGATCAATAATGAAGTTGTTTCACATTTTACACTGCCTGATCACGAGCGAACCAGTGTCAATAACCGCCACAACTAGATATATGATTTAGATGAGCCACAGCCTGAAAAAGATCTTGGTAGTCATGTGTCTGACATTGAGATTGACCCTGAAACTCCTCCTCACTATCATGATTTCCCTGAGCATCCCATGAATAATACTGATACTGTCCCCCTGCTAACATCCATGCTACACTTGAAGCTTTCCGCACTGCACTTCAAGATATGAGAGATGAACTTCAACTTATCCGTCTTGACGTTGTCGGTCTAATGGATACCACCGTCGAGGAACTGGACCATCTGAACCAGGCTGTGGAATCCTTGAAGAAGCAACGTGGCTAATATTGTCGCACTACATTTTTCCATTTTATTGCTTTGCTTTTAATGTTTTTAGAACCATATACTTTACTGTCGTTTTCTTTTTAATGTCAAGGAACAAGTTTACTTCAGTGCAATTTCAAATTTAATATTCTACTGCATTTTTTACTTTGAGTACACTGCTATCATTTTCCAGTTTTAATGAAGTATTCAATTCGTACTTACTGCTATTGGTTGCATTGATAATAATTTGTTTCTGTTCGTTTTTAATTTGTTTCTGTCATATATCTTATATGCTCTGTTATCTATTTACTTTCATTGCTTCAATGCTAATGTTTCATATGCCAACTTTATATGCATTCTGTTAAATTCCCAGAATTCGTGAGCATGACGACCGTAAGGCCCCCTGTCACGACCGTCACGCGTCTTACGACCGTGACAGGTCTGTGACGAGCGTCACGCATGCTTATAACATGCTCTCTATTTTATAATAGAGACCCTTCCTCTTCATCTTCTTTTCTTTTCATTTTCTCTTCAACCGTCCCACTCTTTCTTTACTTCCCAAAAAAAAACCCCAATTTATCTCCACCACTTCATATTCCCGTACCCATTATTTAAGCAACACAAACTCATCCTCATTCTCACAAAACCCATTCTCACTATTACCCACTTCCTCCATTTCACTTATTTCACATTGCATGCACCATGGCTAGACGCACCAGACAAACTCCAGACTTATCACCTATTAACTTCAGAGAGGGAGAGTCCGGTGACCGCCAAAGGGCTAATTACCTCAGCTTCTCCCCACGCTCATTCCAACCGACGAGGTACGTCATAGGCAGAGGATATGGACCTCATTAGATTTAGTTTTAGTTTTAGTATGTTTCTGTTTTATTTTTTGTCTCTTTTTGTAGTTTCTATCCGCATTTATATCGAAACATTGAGGACAATGTCCGATATAGTGTGGGAGAGGTACTTTATTTTCCCTTATGTATTCCCTTTCCACATTTCCTTTCAAATAAACAAGCTTTTATATGAAATTATCGTTCATGTAAAATTTCCCCACTTTATTTAGTTATAACAAAAAAAAATTGTGTGATCAATGCATAACTTGACACACCAAAACATAGGCTATGTAGGAAGTCGAGAAAAATTTAACAAGATTGATACCGTCTTGACACCTTAGACCTCTTGCATATGCGAGCTCAGTTTCAACATCCATTATACCGATACCTTCAGTTTTAGTTCTAAAGTAACCCCTAGTAGTTTATATTAGCAGTCAGCACCGTCTTAAACACAAACCACGTGGAGAGCCGATGAAGATAAGTGTTTGATGCCGAATCATTAAATATCTTTCGTATTCCTTGCTGTTATGAAAAATAGAAAAATGCACCAAACCTACGGTTACAAAAGTATTACAAAAGAAAAGAAAGAATCCATTGTTGGTTGGTTCAGAGGGACCTGGTTCTGAACTCGGTAGGGCGAACTACGGTTTGATCCCCCACAACCTACGATTAGGATATATATAAAGCGTTACCACACTTGTGTACCAGACCCCATGCTAGAAAGGATCAAAGTCAGTAACCGGCTACTCCACTACGTACGTGTAAAGGTAAAAGGTTTAATGTGATTGTGCTATAATGAAACCGGGTGAAATAGATACGAGAAACTTTAGGCTGAGCTATAATAGAATGATTAGAACTGGCTTGTATAGAGGGGAGGTCTATGATTATGCTTGTTGCTTGTGTCACTAATGTATCTTTAGTGTTTTACTTGAGTATCCGTCATCTTAACAAAATGCCTTACAAAACATTCTCAAAACAAAAGGGTATGTCAAGTGTGTGCGTTTGATAAAACTTGTCCGACGTTCTTACTGACTATTTGCTTGAGGACAAGCAAAGATTCAAGTGTAGGGGAGTTTGATAACACGAAAATGTATCATATATTTGCCTTGATTTACGACTAATAATTACGTTATTTCAGCTTAAGTTCCGATTATTCCACGAGTATTCTAGTATTTTCGCAGGTATTTCATTTTCCAAGCTAAAAATGAGCAAAGTAGTGGAATATGAAGAAATGAGAAGAAACAGGAAGAAATGACAGAGAAAAAGCAGGAAAATAGAAAGTGGTGTGTGTGACGACCGTCACACAAGCCACCACGACCGTCACACAAATAAAAGGCCACCACGCTCGTCACGAGAGCACCATGACCGTCACACGCACATAATGGTTGTAACGTTCAGAATACAGACGTGGATATGAAGGGCTAATTCATTCACGCACGTTCAACACTTTCTCCTGAATTCTCTCAACTTCAGCTTCAACTGCACATGAGCCCAGTCTCCCTTGGACTTCTCAATGGAAAGTTAATGCTCATACATTTCCTCCAACGTAAAGCAAGGCTAGGTCTATAAATAGGGCATTCATTGAACAGCCCCAGGGCAGAGATTTTCACCCCAAATTGCTGCAGAATTCATTTTGAGAATTATTATTTTCCCTGCATTCTTGTTTGTTCCCTTTTTTCATTCTTTGTTCACCATTACCTTAAATAGTGATAGTTTCTCACATCGAGGAGCTATCACACAGTAGTTAGGATTTTTAATCTTGCCTTCATCATTTGTTGTTCCGGTACGATCGAGCAAAAGCCTACCGACTTGTGGAGGAATTGCTAGAAACAAATTATTGCTTATTTACCAGGTTTTTATCATTAATTTAATAACAGCATTATTATTTCCCATTGCCATGTCTCATTTATCGTTTTGCAGTTTATGTTTATTCTTGTTTGTTTTAATTAATATGTCTAACTAAATCCATATTATCGGTATGTAATTAAGTTAACCGGAATGGATTCGATAAAAATAAGCTAAAACCATAAACAACTTAATTTCTGCCTGCGATTTCTTAATTAAAATTGGACTTTTATTACGAGAGTAAAAAGGTAGCAAAGGTTAGGATTAAGACCACGAGAGTGTGAGATTTTAACCGGATAGCTGAAATCGGGCATTGGTTTTAGAAACAGCGAGAGCGCTTTAAAGTTAATTAGATTGTATTGGTTTTCAAAAAGTATTTTTAAACTCAAATCGGCTAGCGAGAGCAGACATTATGATTTAGGAGTATAGTCCGAAGCAATAACCACGAGAGTGTGAGGTGAGGGCTTTTAAACTGATATTTTCTACAGAAATATAATGTGACTTATTTTTATACGCTTAAGTTTTATTGAATCCACGATGGTATACTAAGTTACGTATCGATATCCTAATATCAACTAGTTTATTCCAAATTTTAGATTCCCTTTTGTTTCCCATTTGAACTTAAAACCAAAACGTCTTCGCCTTAGCTAAACACAGTAGCAAACCGTAGCACTAGGTTAATTATCAAGTCTCTGTGGGATCGATATCTTTATTACTGCGCGATAGGCTGTGCGCTTGCAGTTAGTAACCGTTAGACTTAGAAAGTCGCGATCAAGTTTTTTGCGCCGTTCCCGGCAACGGAACCACAAAAACTTGATGCGTCCGCAAGTGTACGGATTTATCGAAGTAATATAAAAGATTGTCGAACCCACAGAGACCAATATCAACTTACCGTTATCTATTGCTACGATGTAAAGCTAATGCTGATGAATATTTAATTAAGAGGAAACTGGAACTAAAACTAAAAATGAACTTAGAAAATATGATAATAAAGAGAGGCCGGAATATGGGTTCCGCGTTCCTAAAAGACTTTGTAGAATTCGGGTACTAATTACAACTATAATTTAGTTCCGTAGAATAAACCAACTTAAAGACTTCGCCTCACGCTCTCGCGGTATTAACTAAAGTCATGTTCCCTAATTCCAAGATTTTGCTCTCGCTCGCCCGGTAACTAGGAAATATATTTTGAAAGCCAATAATATCCTAAACGTATCTAAAGCGCTCTCGCTGTATTTAGATATGCTGCTTAATTTCCACTTTCCGGTTCGACCCCCACGCTCTCGTAGTGCCGGCTCTAACCTTAATTAATTTCTCACTCTCGTGACAAAATTGTGTTAAATACCCTCTCACTCTCGTGACAAAGCTATTTAAATTAGACTTGGAAATTAAAACCAAAACAGAATTTTAATCATAAGTTCGTACCTATTATTTTCTACCGAGTCCCGTTGGTAATGACGGTCCTCACACGCCGGACTCTAAACAATTTAGCAAGACATGGAATTAAACGTAAACAAATTAAAGATTATAATTGCATTTGAAAACATCATAATAATTAATTTAGGAAAGAGATAAACAATAATAATAAGCAATGCGATAAAGAACCTGTAAAGACTTGATGTAAAATGCGGGAAATAAAGAAACTTGAATTAACTTTAACTTCAATAGCGACGGCAAGATTGTTGATCCAAGCAAGTTACATAGAACATAGGCCTAAATACTAATGGTGTAGTAATTCCTCGATGTGAGAAAATACTCCTTTTACAATTGTAATTTTCTGCCTAAAACTACGAACAGCGCTTTCGCGCACAAAACTTGGATCTCCTTGAAACTAAATGATAGGTCCTATATATAGTGATAACAGGTTGGAAGTTACATCAGAATTCATGTGAAAAGTAGTGGAGATAATGGGGCGTTGGAGAAGTAGTGGAGATAATGGGAAGTTGGAGAAGTTCAAGGGAGACTGGGCTCATGTGCAGTTGAAGCTGAAGTTGAGAGAGTTCAGGAGAAAGTGTTGAACGTGTGTGACTGAATTGGCCCTTTGTATCCACATCTGTATTTTGAACGTTATAACCCATTATGTGCGTGTGACGGTCGTGGTGCTCTCGTGACGAGCGTGGTGGCCTTTAATTTGTGTGACGGTCGTGGTGGCTTGTGTGACGGTCGTCACACACACCACTTTCTATTTTTCTGCTTTTTTTCTTTGTCATTTCTTCCTGTTTCTTCTCATTTCTTCATATTTTTCTACTTTGCTCATTTTTAGCTTGGAAAATGAAATACCTGCGAAAATACTAGAATACTCACGGAATAATCGGAACTTAAGCTGAAATAACGTAATTATTAGTCGTAAACCAAGGCAAATATATGATACATTTTCGTGTTATCAAACTCCCCCACACTTAAACCTTTTCTTGTCCTCAAGCAAACCATGACTCGCGAGAAAAATAGTGTATACGGATACTCATCCTAGGCTACCGACTCTACTTCGGTTAAGTTTGTGTCGATAGGTACTTGCTCATGCACTAAGGATATCGTAACAACACAATTCCGCTTTTGCGGTCATCGACCTCCATCCTATACAAACCAATCCGAATCATGTCATTATATCTGAGCCTAACTCACTCATCCTTCTTTCGTCCCTTTTCATTCTGGCACAATCACATTAAGCCCATTTGTAATACCCCAAATTTTGACCACTAAGATTTCCCATCATTGTGAAAATCATCCTCACAATATGGATGAACCATCATGCTTCATCAGTCTCCCCAAAGAGGGGTGAGCATCCAATACAAGCAAAATTAGGGTTTCAAGCCCTCTCTGAGTGCTTAGACAAAGGATCAATCAAGAAATAACATGATCTTCAACTTGTATAATCTCTCAAACATCCACAATGGATCAAAAAGGACTCCCACTTCAACGATTAAGCACAAGATTGCTCCCTTCTAGGTGGATCAAGTCTCAAGATCGACAGTGTCACCAAATTAGGGTTTTGGTCGACCAGGGTCTCCAGATGGAAATTTTCATCTGGGCACAAGGCAATGATCCAAAACATAACCTAATATACTTCATGGAACCTCATGAACCCATGCATCAAGTCAATTTTGCCTTAGGGGATGCATTCATCAAAAATCAGGAATTAGGGTTTCTTGACCTAATTCACCCCTAAGTTGACTTTTGGGGAAAACCATGAGCCAAGACCTCAAGAGATGATTTGAGGGTCTCTAATACACCATATTGATCCATTTGGAACAATGGATTGACCCAAGAAGCTTGAGCAACAAGTTTCATTTTCATCTGCACCACAATTAGGGTTTTAAGGGAAAAGTCAACTGTAACTTTGACTTTTGACCAAGACATGCTCCCAAACCCTAATACATGATTGAATATACCCTATGACACCCATGGAACATGTCCATCAAATTTGATTTAGGTCAAGGACATGATTTCCTGAAGAATTGCACAGTTTGGAATTCATCTGATAAAAAGTCAACTGTGCACAAAAGTCAACTTTGACTTTTTGAGATTTTTCACCAAAATGGATTTTTAACCCTAAAATGATGTTAATGTATGATTTGAATCATCATTCATCAAGAAAAATCAAGAAAAGTGAGATAACTTGTAAAAGGGGTAACCATAAAACTTAGAAATTTTTCTAAGTTAAAAATAAAGTGGCAAGGGTACCAACTTTGGAGGACCATAACTCCTAAACCACAAGGCCATTTTTTCTCATCCAAAGATGGATTTGTAGCCCTCATTATCACCTACAAAAACTTCAACTACAAGTCATTCTAATTCATTAAGGATTTTGAGTTATGGAGTGATCAAAGTGGCTGAAAAGTGAAAAAGTCACTTTTTCCAACACTTAGTGAAATTTTCACTAAGTCAGATTTGCCTTCACTTTTTGCCAAATGTAGGGGGATTTTTCACTTGGAATCAAAAGAGATCAAAACCAAACTTGTTCAAACAGTTGTTGTATCATGTTAGGGCTTTCCAAAATGGCCAAGAACATTGCCAAATTCAACATACACCATGAGATACAACATTGGCAAGTTGCCTTGCTAAAATCTGTCAAGGCAAGGCAGAATTTGCATTTTGGCTCGATTTGCAAAATCAGCCAATTGCAATTGCTCCAATCCACTTGGACACCTCAGAGGATTGAATCCAAAGGGGACAATCACTGAGCCAAGCCTCCAAGGTCCAAGGAACAAAGAATAGCATGTTGAACCTAGAGTTGCCAAAATAGGGACAAGACTTCAAATTTGGAATGAGGCATTCAATGGAACCATCAAGGTGGCATGGAATGAGCCATTCTCATCTGAAATCAATCAAGACTTATCCAAGACCAAGGGGACCAAAGCTCTGTGCCCTAACCTCTAGTCAATGGCTAGAGGAGACTTTCATTTCCATTGGCCAACATTGAGGAAACCTACTTACCAGCTGCCATGTACTATTCCTTGCAAAACAAACTTGCTCTACTATAAATAGAGCTCAATTGTGGTCAGTTTGAGTACACCAAAGCCATCTAACAGTTGCTTTCCTCAAAATCTCTTTCTCTTGGCAAAAATGCCTTTCTTAGCAAGGTGCTATCGGGTTTTGAGTTTGAGAGCAATTCTGCACAAACCAATCACTCACACACCTCACATACATCACATATGAGCTGATCAAACACTCACATAACTTCTGAAACATCAAAATCTCAAAATCACTTGCCATCCACACAAGTTTGAAGTGAAGTTGCAGCTGAGATGCCATAAACTGATCCAGTCCATTTCAATTCAATCCAAGTGTTCAAACACACTCCATATGGTGTAGGGAAGCTGTCCAGATCATCACCACTCATCTGTAACACCTCCAACTCAAAATCACATCTGAACTTGCTGTCACGACTTGGAGGTAAGCCTAAACTTGGTCATCTCTCAATCTATGCATATTTCCTCGCACAATAATTTGGCCATATGTTCATAATCATGCATGGAATGTTTTCCCTCAATTAATTGCATTGTTTGAATCGTGTATCAAAAATCCTAGCCTTCATGCAGAAATTAGGGTTCTTGAGGTTTCTTCGTGATTTCTTGTTGTATGTTTAATTTAAATGAAATTAAAGTACATAGACATGATCGTGAGGTTGAGGCGAGCATAATGATATGTGGATTGCATGTTATAATTACGTATTCAGTGAGATTGAATGGAAAATGCAAATCTGGGCAAACTGAAAAACGTGCGTGTTCTTGATGTTGTTCTTGGCGCCATTTTCATAAATTTGAATATTTGAATTTTGTGATTTTGTTTAATTGATTCAAAAATTAATTTCTCTCTGAGTTTTAATGATTTTGAGTTGATTCTTTTTTTAATAATTCACAAAAATGTTAAAATATTTTATTTTATCAAAAAATCCCAAAAATATTATTTATTTCATATAATTGATATTTTTGTAAAGAATTAATATTTTGATTGTTTTTGGCATTTTAAATATTTTTTCTACATTGATTTTGCAACTTTTAATGCTTTCTAATTATTTTGTAGGTCAATACTTAATTTTTGAAGCATTAATCCAAGATCACAATTTGTTTTCCATGTGTTAAACAATTTTTGATCATTTTAATTGAATTTTTATTCAATTAAATACATTTTGAAAACAAATTAGGGTTTTGGATTAATTCAACCCTCATAAATCATTTTCAAAACACTTTGGGCCTCTATTAGAGTGTAAGACCCAATCCTTTTTTGACCAAAACATTTTGGGCCTCACTTATTGTATAAGTCCCGATACCGTAAAAAAAACAAACGGCGCGATCGCCGCCTTTTCAAAAATCATCTGGGCCTCTCCTTGAGCTATAAGACCCATTCAAAATTTTTGGGCCTCTTGAGAGAGTGTAAGACCCATCCCCCTTGTACAAAAACTTTTTGGGCCTCACTCATTGTATAAGTCCCTCTGTACAAGTAAACGGCGCGATCGTCGCCCGTTTAAAAATAAAAACCATCTGGGCCTACCCTCGTGTTATAAGCCCCTCTCTTTTCTTTAAACCTTTTTGGGCCTCTTGAGAGAGTGTAAGACCCATCCCTTTGTACAGAAAACCTTTTTGGGCCCCAGTCACTTGTATAAGTCCCGCTGTACAAAGTCAAACAGTGTGCTCACTGATAAAACCCCGGGCCTCTCCTTGAGCTGTAAGCCCCAAATCTTTCTTTTTCAAAGAACTTTCTCCTTTGATTTTGAATATATTGTTGTTTTCAATCTTTCTTTGTTGAACAACTAACCAAACAGCATGGAAGCACTACAACCGAGTAAGTGGTTATCGCTTTCATTTACTGCTTTCATATTATAAACTGTATTGTGGGGCTGCTCACTGTAAGTCTCCTTTCATAAACTCATATCTACTGTGTAATAATAGTATAGATATTTCGAGTTTCCCCGACAACTACATCTAGAACTAGGTGACGCGGTTTCACTTATTCGTAGAAATAGACGCCTAGATCCCCAATAGGAGCACCAGATACAGTCTTCTCTTCGGCTATCCTCCTTAGGAATTGTCAAGGAACTCTATCCCCAAAGATGAATGTATTCTCTGTGAATGGCATCTTTGAGTTTCTTTCAAATTCTCGAACTTTCCTGACTTGATCTATTCCTTGTGGATAGCTTGCCTTGAATGTCTCGGGATTTGGGTACCCACTACGGTCATAATCTTGGAACTTAACTAAGGAACCCTCTTTAAAAGTTAAAAGTCGTTGGATAGTAAACCTCGCACGTTTACCAATGGTTTTCATCTTTAAAAGAGTTATCTCTCCCAATGGAAAGGAGATGATAGACCCACGGGCTTCTTAAAAGCATCGGCCTCCTCTTGGGCATTATTCAAGGACACTACGGCTTCTTAGAAGTATTCACAGCCTCCTCTTAGGCTTCGTATAATGATCTCTTCCTCCGGGAATGATAGCCTCCTCTTGGGCTTAGCACAAGGACCTGTCGGCTTCTTAAAATATTCCAGCCTCCTTTTGGGCTTCGTACAAATTGTCCCGACGCCCTCCTAGAGGTATAGGAACAGAACTTAATCATCTGCATAGAACAGTCCTTTCATAGAGTCTACTACTATTTCTCAAAGCATAGTATGAAAGAAAAAAAACTCTAGACACGGACAATCTAACTTCCTTGAGTCTCAAAGACATTCTCAAGCACCCTTCGTTAAATAGGAAGGAAACCCGCAGACTCGGACAGTCTCAATACCCTTTGGATTTCCCGTTTCCTCAAAGAGAAGGAAATATCCCGGATCCTTGAATCAAATCCTTGAGTACAGTGTTGCTCATATAAGAACTGATTTTCTCTTTTAAATCAGTATATTGGATCTGTCACTCAATTGAAACAGTTACAATAGCCTCCATCTCGGTCTTCGTACGAGATACCAAAATTCTCCCCAGTGGAGTCAAAATAACCTTTTCGCCTCTCTCTCGGGCTTTGTACGAGATACAAAAACACTCTATTACTGAGTATAAAAGATTCTCCAACTGAGTCAACTCTTTGCTAGCCTCCTCTTAGGCTTTGTATAACGATATGCCCCACTGGGTCAAAAACCTTTAGCCTCTCTCTCGGGCTTTGTACGAGACACAAAATAGCCTCCTCTTAGGCTTTGTATAAGAAAACCACTGGTTGATCCAATCGACCTTTTAGCATCAAAGATGTGCCTCGTTCGCAGTATACAAACATCAACAACTCCTTTCCCTTCATCTAATCGCTGTAAGCGGCAAGCCTCTGGATCATCTACATCCATGCCACTGTCCCTCTTTTAGCATGAGAAATTCCTAAGGAAAGATGGCATTGCTCTACACTGAGTTAAAGTCTTCTCCTTCAGGTTAAAACCCTTTCTTCGGAAATTATGGCATTGCTCGGATCCGCGTATCCCAGTTAAAGTAATTCTCCTTCCCCCTCTTTAGAGATGACAAATTCTCTCTAAAGTCGAGACCTTTCGCTTCACGTCTTGGGCTTTGAACAAGACACAAATAGACCTTTCAGCTTCACATCTTGGGCTTTGAACAAGATACAAACCACCTTTCGCTTCACGTCTTGGGCTTTGAACAAGACACCAAAAACACCAATTTCCTCCCATAGAATAGGAGGAACTACGAACGCTCTGATTTCCCTGTTTCGGTAAACGGGAATACGTAGGCATAAGATCGAAAGAAAAGATCTTAGCGAGCGCAATCAACAAAAAACCCAAATCCCATATCTTCATCACTCAAAAGCAGTAATTCAAAAGCATCAGTCCTAACATCCTAATCCTTATTCCCCGCCAAAAACCTTCTGCCCAGGTAAAAAGAAAAAAGAAAGAAAACCGTATTGGCGAAATACGAATAACCAGTACAAAAGCCCCCCCCCCCCCCACATTGATAGCATCCGTAACCTAACAGACCGCTGTTTAAACTCAGTATGCAAGCAGGGTTAATTTGAGACATCTATTTCCCTTCCTTATTCAGCTCACAATAGGATAAAAAATGAATCGACCTGTAGTTTAAAGCTCAAACCGCAGAGAGCGACCAGCGCTTAAGAACCGCGTCCAAAATCGCTCGCTACAGAAAAGTGGCGCCCACCGTGGGGCTAGTTTTTATTTCTGTCTGTTTTCCTTGTAAAATGGCGACTCTGCTGGGGAGTCTCCTTTTTTTCCTTAGGGCATCATCCCCATTTTCCACGGAAAATGGGAACTCTACCGAAGAGAAAGATTGACCTATGCTGGTCCATCTCTTAGGCAGGGAACCACAGATTGGGGCTTCCGCCGGGGAACCCATTTCTGTCAGGAACTTAAGATTCATAGCTTTATAAGTCTAGGATGATTAGGACAAATATATATACTGCTTTTCCTAATTGCTATACGTGTTTATTTTTCTACTACTGGGAATGCGTGTGATGCCGCATGTGGTGAGATTGAGTATACACTTAAGAAAAGCCAACCTTTTTCGTAGTGCGGAAGCTATCGGAAATAGTTGTTACGCGATACTACCCTCATTTGAGGCTGGTGATCTATTCTCGGTGAATGGCACTTACTCTAAGATTGCACACAACTCGCTGGTGATCCGCTTATTGTCTGCCTTCCTGGGAGGAGCTGATGATAATGAGTACAGGTACAAAAATCACCCTAGTATAAACCTTTGGGGATGGGTAGAGCCTTGACTTCATGACAACGACCCTTTGACCCCATGTTTTTTCTATGTTTTTGTATGCTGCATTCATGCATTCATTTAATAAAACATTAAAACATTCAAAAAACTTTCTCTTCTAGTCTCTCTGTTTTTCAAATTAAACTAAGACTGTGATTGCAAATATCAGAGAAAAAGATTGCATTAATGGATTTCGGTAGAAGGAGAACTCACCAGTATACCTTCAAGGTTCCAAAACTAGGGGATTTGAGAAAGTTAGCGAGGATGGTCGTTAACCCAGAGGCTTTCAGAGCCAAACACGGTGGTTTGCTACCACTGTTAAGAGTCCATGTGATTAAGGGGATCATGGACGCGCTCATTCAGTTCTACGATCCGGTTTATCATTGTTTCACATTCCCGGATTACCAGCTGGCACCAACGCTGGAGGAGTATTCTCATCTGACTGATTTACATATCACGGATCGAGCTCCATTTTCTGGACTGGAAGAAATTCCAAAGAATCAGACTATTGCAAGAGCAATTCATTTGGACGAGTCTGAGGTCAGGACTCACATGATTACTATGGGTGGCATCCAAGGTTTGCCAGCCCAGTTCCTGACCAAGAAAGCTCTGTACTTTGCTAGTATAGGGAACGGGACTGCTTTTGAAAGCATCTTTGTCTTGCTCACCTACGGATTATTTTTGTTTCCCAACATTAATAACTTCGTCGATATCAACGCTATTAAGGTTTTTCTCATTGGAAACCCTGTGCCGACTTTGCTCGCAGATGCGTATCATTCTGTACACTTGGGAAATTTGTACAGCGGAGGGGAGATCACATGTTGTGTACCTTTTCTCTACAAATGGTTTATCTCACACTTGCCCAAGTCTGCTGCTTTTTGGGATTGCAAGAGTGTCTTACGTTGGTCGCAGAAGATCATGTCCCTCACCAACTCTGATATAGATTGGTGTAATAGGATTTATGAGGGAATCAGAATCATTGACCGTTGTGGAAACTTCCCCAGCGTACCCCTCATAGGAACTAAAGGAGGAATCAACTATCATCCAATATTGGTTCTTCGTCAATTTGGATACCCGATGAGACACATCCCACTGGGTGTTCATCTGGAAGGTCTTTTCTTCAAAGAAGGAGAAAATGACAGAGCACTAAAGATGGAAATAGTGCAAGCTTGGAAACATGTTCATAAGATAGGACGAGAGTCTCTGGGAAAACCAAATTGTGTCTCAGTGGAGCCTTATCTCCATTGGGTACAAACCAGAGCTCTCAAGCTAAAGATGCCTTATCCTCGTTACGGAATTCTTCCGCCGAGGGAAATTGTCATGTACTTCATGACAGAAACTGAAAGGCTTCAGGTTAATCTCAACAAAGTTCAAAAGGAAAGAAGATCTTGGAAGAACAAGTACCACACCCTCGACGTAGAGTGTATCCAAATACAGCAATTACTGAAAGAGAAAGATGCTCTGATTGAGATTTTAGAGCAGCATGCTGTAGAGAATCAAGATGACCAAAGGAATTTGCTCACTCCTTTCACTTGGCAAAGGAATGACAATCCGACAACGGCCCAAGCGCCCCGGTCAAAGAAAAGGAAGATATCAGAATCAACACCCAGTTTCTCCTCAGAGAGGACTCGGGACCCATTAGTTTAGGTTTCTGTTTCTGCACTTTGTAATCTACTGTATTTCCATTTCTGTAATCCTTTGAATTTCAATAAAAAGGGGTTTCCCCACTGTTTGATATTTGCAATCTAATTGTCGAAGTTTATTTTAATTAAACCTAAAAACAATTAATATAATCATTGCATTCATCATTCTCACATCGCGTATTCTTCTTCCCTACGAATCTCACGTTTGTGTCTCGATTCTAGAGTCAAACTGTCTCATTCGTATAATACTCGGGCCAATCGTCAGAAAAAGATGGATGATCTTGAGGAAGAAAACAGAGAGTTGAAAGAAGAGATCGACGCTCTGAGAGAGGATATGAGAAAGCTTCGTAACGACATGCAAGCCATGGCAGAAGCTCAGCTACAAAGAACTGTGATCTCAGAGATCACCTCAATGCCCATCATAGAAAAGTATGATCCTAGGTATCAGATACCGAAAGATCGTCCTTGGGGCATGCCTGTTAACTATATCCTGGAAGGATATGTTCCGCCGATCACTGAAGATCATGGAATCGCAACAGAAGCCGCTGGGCCTGAAGGTTACAAACTTCGGGAAAGCGAAGATGCCAGGGGCATACTGAAGACTCCTGAAGGTTACAAACTTCGGGAGGCGCC
Source organism: Lathyrus tuberosus (assembly GCA_022829125.1). NCBI lineage: Eukaryota > Viridiplantae > Streptophyta > Magnoliopsida > Fabales > Fabaceae > Lathyrus > Lathyrus tuberosus. The sequence goes on along the minus strand of JALAZF010000101.1, from coordinate 3,321,466 downwards.
AAGACTTACTGTCGTAGTCACGGTACCACCTCCTGTGGTGCACACTGTCCCGGAAGGACAGATTCCACCAACACCTTCTGGTAAGAAGGAAACTATGTTTGACATAATGGATGAATTCCAGGAGCAGTTCTTGGAAATGCAGAAAGAGCTGCAAGCCATTCGCGGTCAGGATCTATTTGGAAAGGACGCCGCAGACCTCTGCTTGGTCCCAAATGTGAAAGTCCCGCACAAGTTCCAAGTGCCCGACTTTGAAAAATACAAGGGTAACTCTTGCCCTCAAAGCCATCTGGTGATGTACGCTCGGCGGATGTCAGCCCAGACGGAGAATCAGGACCTGCTGATTCACTACTTCCAAGATAGTTTAACCGGTGCCGCACTCAAATGGTACATGGGTTTAAACCGTACTACGATCAGTACATTCAGAGATCTTGGTACTGCCTTCGTCCAACAATACAAATACAATTTGGACATGGCACCCGACAGAGATCAACTCAGATCAATGTCGCAAAAGGAAAAAGAAACCTTTAAGGAGTATGCTCAAAGGTGGCGTGAAATTGCCGCTCAAATTTGTCCACCTCTTGAGGAAAAAGAGATGACAAAGATCTTCTTAAAGACCTTAAGCTCATTTTACTATGACCGAATGGTTACCAGTGCGCCCAGTGATTTCACCGAAATGGTCGGCATGGGTGTACGTCTTGAGGAAGCCGTCTGAGGAGGATGTTTGGTAAAAGACACTGGATCAACGAGCGGTACTAAAAAATACGATAGTGCTCTCCCTAAGAAAAAAGGGCAAGATATTGGGAATATCTCTCTCGGAAAGCAAATACGACGTTATCAGCCAGTAGCAGCTGTTACTCCTGCTATCGGCCCCGCGCCTGTTCATATGTATCAACCTCAGGTTGCGCAGAGCCAACCTGGCCAACAAAGGACACAACAGCCTCTTCAGCAGGCTCGTCCTCCATATAACAACAACCGTACAACACGGCCACCAGGATTTGATCCTATACCTGTAACATACGCAGAGCTGTTTCCGTTACTGCTGGCTAAGGGGCACATTCAGACTAAGTGTCCCCTTTCAGTTCCGGAAAATCCGCCTTTTTGGTTTAAAGCGGATCAGACATGTCCTTATCATCAAGGAGGTTCAGGGCATAACATTGAGACTTGCCTCAATTTTAAATCCGACGTGCAAAAGCTTGTTAGGAGCAGGCTCTTATCTTTTAAAGATACGAATCCTAATGTTCTTACAAACCCGCTGCCTCAACACGAGAAAGCTGCAGTCAATCTGATTGAGAAAGAGACTAACAATGTCTATCAAATTCACGATGTACTCTTATTGGGGACCAATCTGGTCAAGATGCATTGTAGACAGAGTGGATATGGCCATGATCCACCTCATAATTATCACCAGTGTGATATCTGCTCTAAAGATAACCAAGGATGTTCTGTAGTGCAAGCAGCTCTACAAGAACAAATGGATCTTGGATGGATCCAAGAGCACCGAGTTCATGGAGTTAACATGGTCTCTACGAATTCTAACGTCATTCAAAACCACGACATCCGTGCGATGAATGTCAACTTGGTGGCGATGCACTCAAGGCAAAGCCAGTATCATAATCTGCCACGGCACGATTACAGTTCCTGTCTGATTTGCTCGGTAAACAAACAGGGATGCTCTTTCATACAAGAGGCCCTCCAGCGTCAGATGGATCTTGGATGGATCCAAGACTACCATGATAGGAACTCCTATCAAATCAATATGGTTCAGATCTTTGACATTCGCGTGATGAATACCAATCTGGTAGAGTTACATGCTGAGCAGGTCCGACTCGGATTCTTAATATCACACGACTATCAAGATTGTAAAGCAGGTTGCGAAAACGATCGAGGTTGTACCCTTGTCCAGGAGGCACTTCAGCACTTGTTAAATCACTGGTGGATGCCAATCTATATGGACGAAGATACTCAGCAGATTAGTATCAATAACAGGAATCCTACTCGTCGTCAAAGTCAGGATGTCCGATCAATGGAAGGTAACCTAGTGAGGTTAATTGTATTTAAAGTGGGCGTGGCCAGGTGCCACCACACAACTATGACAGTTGTAGCGTCTGTTCGAAAAGTAACCAAGGGTGTTACCTTGTGAGAGCAGCTCTTCAGGGTCAGGTCGATCATGGAGAAATTCATCCATATCCAGGTTCAGGACCCATCATTTGGTCGCCGAACTACCTTGCCGATCAAGTTGAGGATGTTGTCACGATCTCTGGTCATCACCAGATCAGGGATGTTTTTGCCATCATCCCTCTACTTGACGAATCTAGAGTTCCCAACCGGGAACGGATCAAGGTTACTTATGATGGTCAGAAAAATCAGAAGGTTCCCATAGTCATCTATCTACCGGGGCCACTATCGTATGAATCAACTAAGGCAATCCCTTACAAATACGGTGCAACAACAATTGAAAATGGAAAGGAAATTCCATTACCCTACGTCGTAAATATTGCAGACATCAGTCGTGTAACACGGAGCGGTCGAATCTTCAACCGAGGGGTTGAAGAATCCAACAAAGAAAAGGAACTTCAGGCAGAAATTCCTGATCCACCAGTCAGTCAATCTGGTAATCCCAACTTTTCAAAAGACAAAGATGAGATGCTAAAGCTCATCCAAAGGAGTGAATACAACATTGTTGATCAACTGTTACAAACTCCTTCAAAGATCTCAGTATTATCACTGTTACTCAGTTCAGAAGCACACAGAGAGGCTCTATAGAAAGTCTTGGAGCAAGCCTTTGTGGAATAGGATGTAATAATTAGACAGTTCGATAGCATTGTCTCTAACATCACTTCTTGCAATAATTTGGGATTTAGTGATGAGGAGTTACCCGAAGAGGGCCGCCGTCATAATATGGCGCTCAACATTACAGTTAACTGCCAGGACGATGCTTTAGCCAACGTACTGGTAGACACAGGGTCAGCCCTGAATGTTATGCCGAAGTCCACTTTGATGCAATTATCATTCAAGGGCCCTCCGATGAGAGTCAGCGAGGTGGTCGTCAAAGCATTCGACAGATCCAAAAAAACAGTTATCGGCGAAGTTGATCTTCCCATAACTATTGGTCCTCACACTTTCCAAATCATTTTCCAGGTCATGGACATCCGGACAACATACAGTTGTTTATTAGGAAGACCTGGGATACATCAGGCTGGAGCTGTCACTTCGACCCTCCACCAAAAGCTAAAGTTCGTCAAGAACGATCAACTTGTCACGGTTTGTGGGGAACAAGCCTTGCTTGTGAGTAACCTATCATCATCTGCTTGTGTAGAACCCGAGGAGGTTATTGGAACTCAGTTCCAAGCACTATCGGTGAGCAAAGACAATCAGTTCAAAGAAGGAACTTCAATTTCTTCATACAAAGATGATATCAAAGCGGTCGAGAGTACCGATACGATAGGATGGGGACGGCTTGTCATTCCTATTGACAATAAAACAAAGAAGGGTCTTGGTTTTTCTGCAACCTGTACCCAGACACACGCCAACGATGAAAGTCTTCATCCCCTTCAAAACTTCTTCCACAATGGAGGTTTTCTTCACCCAGTGTCTCAGACAGTTCATGCTATCAATGAGGAAGATCCCTCTGACACAGATGAAGAATGGAAGTCCTACCTTAACAAGGACGGCTATATGTCTCAGGAAGAGGTGCCTAGGCCTTTTTGCTTTCCTACAGAAAGTCCGAGATTTATACCAAGATCAGATGTCAAAATGATCTACGGGGATTGTGATCCGGAAGGATGCCGCGCTCCGCCAAATTCATTAGAGGAAGACACTCCAATGAAAGATAATTTTGACTACACCTACTATGGCCCAATGGATGGTCTGCCAATGTGGCAACCTTACCCAGGAAACTTGGGGCAAGAGAGTCAGCCGAGCAATGAAAATCAGCTGAGCGTCATTGAACAGAAGACCTATGTCCCTACCCTGTCATGGGATCAACATTCAGGTCATTCGGAAACTACTCAACATGAAGATGAATTCGCAACGTTTGCAGGACTTGAATTCATCAACTATGCTTTTCCCGAGGTCAACGTCATCGAGAGAGGTGATTCCTCCGGTTCCAAAGAAGTTTGGGACACTTTGGGACAACCAAGTGGAAAATACGACTTTATGGTCAAGTACACTGCTCCCGAAAGCTCTCGTATCAGGCTCGAAGACATCCAGCCAACTGGATGGGGAGATACAGCTGAGAGCACAAATGCTATGCAAAATGCAACAGGGGAATCCTCCTACGACAATTATGCTTGGGAGACAGATTCCAATGATCCTGCTCCACCAGAAATCAGTGTCATTTCTGGAGACAAATCAAGGAAGGTGCCAGACTTTGTGATTCACCGAGGAGTTCGCCGCCAATGGGTTGCCGTCGAGGTTCCGAAGGTCGTTCATCAGTTAAAGTAATTGCCATCTTTAACCTTTCACCCTGCCCAGGTGAAACGGATGTTTTGATAGGGCTCTCTTTTTGTAAATTTCCCTCTTCGCTTTGCCCAGAGCGAGTGAGTTTTGTTTTATAGGGCTGTAGTTTCAAGATTCGACTTGTTCATTAATAAAATAACGTCGTTCTGTAATTTCTGCATTAATTGTTGTTTTCTCTTTTTGCTTTTTCAGAAAATGGTAATCCTAAAAAACATTCAATAATAAAAACAAGCAGTAAAATAAAAACACTGCACACACTTGCATTTTCTCTATCTCTTCTAAACACGAATCATCACGTCATGCAGATTGCTTGTTTTATACCCCGTTGAAACATACGATCCGATGCCTTCTTTCAACTTTGAGTTCCCGATATTCGAGGCTGAAGAAGAAAACGACAACGAAATTCCAGAAGAGATCTCCCGACTACTCAGACAAGAGGAAAGGTCCATTGAACCTCACAAAGAACCGTTGGAAACGGTAAACTTGGGTTCAGAAAAAGAGAAAAAAGAAATCAGGATCGGAGCATTGTTCAGTCCAACTGCCAGAGAGGGTTTGATAAAGCTTCTCAAAGAATTCCCCGATGTGTTCGCTTGGTCCTATCAGGATATGCCAGGGTTGGATACCGGCATCGTGGAACATCACTTACCGTTGAGATCGGAATGTCCGCCAGTAAAGCAAAGGTTGAGATGCACTCACCCGGACATGGCCATCAAAATCAAAGAGGAGGTACAAAAACAGATCGACGCGGGTTTCCTCGCTACATCTGAATATCCTCAATGGTTAGCCAACATCGTACCTGTTCCCAAAAAGGATGGAAAGGTCAGAATGTGTGTTGATTACAAAGATTTGAACAAGGCAAGTCCAAAGGACGACTTTCCTTTACCACACATTGACATGCTGGTAGACAGTACAGCAAAGTTCAAAGTTTTTTCCTTCATGGATGGATTCTCGGGCTATAATCAGATCAAAATGGCGCCGAAAGACATGGAGAAAACTTCGTTCATTACCCCATGGGGTACCTTTTGTTACAAGGTAATGTCGTTCGGTTTGAAGAATGCTGGGGCAACCTATCAAAGGGCCATGACTACTCTGTTTCATGACATGATACATAAGGAAATCGAGGTATATGTCGATGATTTGATTGCAAAATCAAGAACAGAGGATGAGCACGTTGAACATCTGTCAAAATTGTTCGAACGTCTAAGAAAATTCAAGCTCCGCTTGAATCCCAACAAGTGCACCTTCGGTGTCCGTTCAGGGAAACTACTAGGGTTCATCGTCAGCCAGAAAGGAATTGAAGTTGACCCTAACAAGGTCAAGGCCATTCAAGAAATGCCTTCTCCGAAAACTGAAAAACAAGTCAGAGGATTCCTGGGACGTTTGAACTACATCTCCAGATTCATATTCCTTATGACCGCCACTTGTGCGCCGATTTTCAAGTTATTGAAAAAGAACCAGGATTGCGTTTGGTCAGAAGATTGCCAAACTGCCTTCGACAGTATTAAGGAATATCTGTTGAATCCTCCGATTCTATCACCTCCAGTGGAAGGAAGACCACTGATCATTTACCTCACAGTCCTAGAGGACTCAATGGGATGTGTACTTGGCCAACAAGACGAAACCAAAAGGAAAGAGTCTGCCATTTACTATCTAAGCAAGAAATTCACCGACTACGAGACTCGGTACACAATGCTTGAGAAAACTTGTTGCGCTTTGGCTTGGGCAGCCAAACGTCTTTGCCAGTACATGATTCGTCATACTACTTGGTTGGTCTCCGAAATGGATCCAATTAAGTACGTTTTCGAAAAACCTGCTCTCACGGGAAGGATTGCCCGTTGGCAGATGTTACTATCAGAATATGACATAAAGTACCATGCTCAGAAAGCCGTTAAAGGAAGCATTTTAGCCGATCATTTGGCTCATCAACCGATTGACAATCAAGAATCAATCGGGTTTGACTTCCCAGATGAAGATGTCATGTATCTAAAAATGAAAGATTGCGATGAACCGCTACCCAGTGAAGAGCCAGAACCAGGTTCCCAGTGGGGACTTATCTTTTACGGAGCAGTCAATCATTATGGAAACGAAATTGGGGCAATCATTGTTACCCCTCAGGGTTCCCACATTCCTTTCACTGCCAGACTTACGTTCAAATGTACGAACAACGAGGCCGAATACGAAGCATGTATCATGGGTCTCGAAGAAGCGATTGATTTAAGGATCAAAAACTTGGACGTATACGGCGATTCATCCCTGGTTATCAATCAGATAAAATGAGATTGGAACACATACCAATCAGGATTGGTTCCTTACAAAGACTATGCAAGAAGGTTGTTACCCTTCTTCAACAGAGTCGACTTTCATCACATCCCTCGTGATGAGAATCACATGGCTGATGCATTAGCCACTCTCTCTTCCATGATTAGTGTAGGTCGATGGAATGACATACCTAAGATCGACATAATGCGCCTTGAACGGCCCGCTTACATCTTCGCGATTGAAGCAGTCATAGACGACAGACCTTGGTATCACGATATCAAATGCTTCCTTCAGAAACAAGAGTACCCATCTGGGGCACTCAGAAAAGACAGGAAAACCCTCAGAAGATTGGCTGGAAACTTCTTCCTGAGCGGTGACACTCTCTATAAGAGAAACTTTGACATGGTCTTGCTCCGATGCATCGACAGACCAGAAGCAGACATGCTCATGAAAGAAATTCATGAAGGATCCTTTGGCACTCATGCCAACGGACACACAATGGCGAGAAAAATTCTCAGGGCCGGGTATTATTGGTTGACAATGGAATCCGACTGCTACAAGTACATGAGGAGGTGTCACAAGTGTCAGATATACTCCGACAAAATTCATGTACCGCCATCACATCTCAAAGTTCTTTCTTCCCCATGGCCATTTTCCATATGGGGAATCGACATGATGGGTATGATTGAGCCCAAGGCTTCAAACGGACATCGGTTCATCCTGGTAGCCATTGACTATTTCACCAAATGGGTCGAAGCAGCGTCATTCGCCAATGTAACCCGACAAGTGGTGGTCCGATTTATCAAAAACAATATCATCTGCCGTTATGGTGTTCCAAGCGAGATCATTACTGATAATGGATCTAACTTGAACAATAAGATGATGAAAGAGTTGTGCGCAGAGTTCAAGATCGAACACCATAACTCATCTCCCTACCGACCCAAGATGAACGGAGCGGTAGAAGCGGCTAACAAGAACATCGAGAAGATCGTTCAAAAAATGGTTGTAACCTATAAAGATTGGCACGAAATGCTACCCTTTGCTCTTCATGGTTATCGAACATTTATCCGCACTTCAGCAGGGGCTACCCCTTTCTCTCTAGTATATGGCATGGAGGCAGTGCTTCCCATAGAAGTAGAGATCCCGTCAATCAGGGTATTGATGGAAGCTAAGCTCACCGAAGCTGAATGGTGTCAAAGTCGACACGACGAACTGAACCTGATCGAAGAAAAGAGAATCACGACACTATGCCACGGTCAGTTGTATCTCAAAGAATGAAGAGGGCGTTCGACAAAAAGGTCCGACCTGGTGTCTTCAGAAAAGGAGACCTCGTGCTCAAGAAGATACAATCATTTCTCACTGACTCTCGGGGCAAATGGACCCCAAATTATGATGGCCCCTATGTGGTCACGAAAGCTTTCTCAGGCGACGCCTTGAGACTTGCAACCATGGACGGAGAGGAATTTGCCTACCCCACGAATGTTGATGTAGTCAAGAAATACTTCGCCTAAACTAAAAAAAAACGTCTCGGTGGATTGAAAACCCGAAAGGGCGGTCCAGTCAAAAGTTAGAGACATGAAAAAAAAATCATCCCGATGGATTGGAAATCTCATAGTACAATCCAGGCAAAAGTTAGGGATAATGGCAAGTAATTATGTTCAACAGAGGCAAGTCCCTCAGCAGCAGTTACAGCATTATCTATCGGAGGAAATCTCCAGTCAAAGGTCATCTTCGACGGAAGCTCAGGATGCCCCGAATTCAAAGTTGGTAGAAGGATAGTGGTCGTTATGTTTCAACATAGCCCTTTTCCCTATAAATTACCATTTTCTAACTTTGTATATACTCTTTGGAATCACGCGTTTGGCTGATCTCCATCTTATCAATAAAATTTGAGCCCTTGTGCTTTTGTTTGTAATTCTTTGCTTGTTTTAGCTTTACAGAACGACGTTGTTTAAACTTAATCAGCGATTCTTGAAATAAAACAAAAATGAATTTACTTGTTAAAACTTTTTCTGCTTTTAAATTAAAGATGGCATTTCTTTTGACTGTTGAACATCAGAAGAACATCGATTGCTTCTCCCTAAGTAAGCGAACTTCAAAGTGCAGAATCAAAGTACTCATTCTAAGCCAGTGAGCCTGAATGAAGGATCAACTGTATCAGATGCGGTTTTCCCGTCCGATACCCTCGGCCGAGTTCTCATCTCCTAAGCCCGATCAACATAGCTCCCAACGGGACTATCTCCCCTAAGCAAGGTGGAATTGCTATTTTTGAATCAACGGTACTTCTTCGCCCCGCGATGGCCGAGTATCCAATTGTGTTCATCCATTAGTTTGTATGTCGCGTCAGTTTTGTTAGCATATACATACGTACTTCATGCATTTTGATTTGCATTTACATTTCATATTGCATCGTTATCACTCTAGCCGGTCTTGTCCCCTAGTGATAAACAGTTTTCTCAATCGAGTTTGTCAATTCTTTCCTCGTCAGGAAGTGTTGCGTTTGCACAATCTCGCCACCAGTGTATCTTTAGATCAGAGTCGGCACTTGGCCACTTTGATAACTTGAACCTCTGAAAAGCCAGAAAAAACTCTCAATAAACATCACTCTTCGCCATTGAAGATGATATCCTTGCTTTCCCGGATTAAGGAAAATCCACAGAGAAAGCCTCGTGATCAGAGATTCGGCAGCATGTCAGTATTTCTCCGAAAAGGACCGCTGATGAAAAGGTCATCGGCCCCACAAAATTGGACCCCATCATATGGCGTTTCTCCGGGAAGATCCCGAGAAAAGTATGATGAAAGATCCCAAACGAAAACAGTCTCTCAAGAGACTCGCTTTCCCTAGTAGAATCGACAAATGGCGTCCCCAACAGAGAAGTTTGTACAACTCTACAACTCAGACGAATGGGCTCCCCAGCAAGTCTGACATCAAAACTTTTTCCACTCAAATGGCATCTCCCCAGGAAAATTTGGCGAGAAGTTTGAAGGAAAACTGCTACATATAGCGTCCCTTGTCAATAAAGTTTATTGACAAAAGAAACTAAGACCAGTTCTTGGTAAGAAACCAGGATCGAGGGGAAGTTTAAATCAGAAACTAAGACCAGTTCTTGGTAGGAAACCAGGATTGAGGGGAAGTTTAAATCAGAGACTGAGACCAGTTCCTTGGTAGGAAACCAGGATCGAGGGGAAGTTTACCTTTTCTAAGCATCATCGCTTAGCTAAAGAAGATGAATGCGTAAGCCACCATTCATAACCACGATCAAAATTTTGGATATTCCGATATTTAATCCTCTTGCACCCCGAATGCCTGAATCCCTTCGTCATTCACACCTTCGGGTCCAAGAAGATTAAATAGGGGCATCTGTAATACCCCAAATTTTGACCACTAAGATTTCCCATCATTGTGAAAATCATCCTCACAATATGGATGAACCATTATGCTTCATCAGTCTCCCCAAAGAGGGGTGAGCATCCAATACAAGCAAAATTAGGGTTTCAAGCCCTCTCTGAGTGCTTAGACAAAGGATCAATCAAGAAATGACATGATCTTCAACTTGTCTAATCTCTCAAACATCCACAATGGATCAAAAAGGACTCCCACTTCAACGATTAAGCACAAGATTGCTCCCTTCTAGGTGGATCAAGTCTCAAGATCGACAGTGTCACCAAATTAGGGTTTTGGTCGACCAGGGTCTCCAGATGGAAATTTTCATCTGGGAACAAGGCAATGATCCAAAACATAACCTAATATACTTCATGGAACCTCATGAACCCATGCATCAAGTCAATTTTGCCTCAGGGGATGCATTCATCAAAAATCAGGAATTAGGGTTTCTTGACCTAATTCACCCCTAAGTTGACTTTTGGGACAAACCATGAGCCAAGACCTCAAGAGATGATTTGAGGGTCTCTAATACACCATATTGATCCATTTGGAACAATGGATTAATCCAAGAAGCTTGAGCAACAAGTTTCATTTCCATCTGCACCATAATTAGGGTTTTAAGGGAAAAGTCAACTGTAACTTTGACTTTTGACCAAGACATGCTCCCAAACCCTAATACATGATTGAATATACCCTATGACACCCATGGAACATGTCCATCAAGTTTGATTTTGGTCAAGGACATGATTTCCTGAAGAATTGCACAGTTTGGAATTCATCTGATAAAAAGTCAACTGTGCACAAAAGTCAACTTTGACTTTTTGAGATTTTTCACCAAAATGGATTTTTAACCCTAAAATGATGTTAATGTATGATTTGAATCATCATTCATCAAGAAAAATCAAGAAAAGTGAGATAACTTGTAAAAGGGGTAACCATAAAACTTAGAAATTTTTCTAAGTTAAAAATAAAGTGGCAAGGGTACCAACTTTGGAGGACCATAACTCCTAAACCACAAGGCCATTTTTTCTCATCCAAAGATGGATTTGTAGCCCTCATTATCAACTACAAAAACTTCAACTACAAGTCATTCCAATTCATTAAGGATTTTGAGTTATGGAGTGATCAAAGTGGCTGAAAAGTGAAAAAGTCACTTTTTCCAACACTTAGTGAAATTTTCACTAAGTCAGATTTGCCTTCACTTTTTGCCAAATGTAGGGGGATTTTTCACTTGGAATCAAAAGAGATCAAAACCAAACTTGTTCAAACAGTTGTTGTATCATGTTAGGGCTTTCCAAAATGGCCAAGAACATTGCCAAATTCAACCTACACCATGAGATACAACATTGGCAAGTTGCCTTGCTGAAATCTGTCAAGGCAAGGCAGAATTTGCATTTTGGCTCGATTTGCCAAAATCAACCAATTGCAATTGCTCCAATCCACTTAGACACCTCAGAGGATTGAATCCAAAGGGGATAATCACTGAGCCAAGCCTCCAAGGTCCAAGGAACAAAGAATAGCATGTTGAACCTAGAGTTGCCAAAATAGGGACAAGACTTCAAATTTGGAATGAGGCATTCAATGGAACCATCAAGGTGGCATGGACTAAGCCATTCTCATCTGAAATCAGTCAAGACTTATCCAAGACCAAGGGGACCAAAGCTTTGTGCCCTAACCTCTAGTCAATGGCTAGAGGAGACTTTCATTTCCATTAGCCAACATTGAGGAAACCTACTTACCAGCTGCCATGTACTATTCCTTGCAAAACAAACTTGCTCTACTATAAATAGAGCTCAATTGTGGTCAGTTTGAGTACACCAAAGCCATCTAACAGATGCTTTCCTCAAAATCTCTTTCTCTTGGCAAAAATGCCTTTCTTAGCAAGGTAGCTATCGGGTTTTGAGTTTGAGAGCAATTCTGCACAAACCAATCACTCACACACCTCACATACATCACATATGAGCTGATCAAACACTCACATAACTTCTAAAACATCAAAATCTCAAAATCACTTGCCATCCACACAAGTTTGAAGTGAAGTTGCAGCTGAGATGCCATAAACTGATCCAGTCCATTTCAATTCAGTCCAAGTGTTCAAACACACTCCATATGGTGTAGGGAAGCTATCCAGATCATCACCACTCATCTGTAACACCTCCAACTCAAAATCACATCTGAACTTGCTGCCACGACTTGGAGGTAAGCCTAAACTTGGTCATCTCTCAATCTATGCATATTTCCTCGCACAATAATTTGGCTATATGTTCATAATCATGCATGGAATGTTTTCCCTCAATTAATTGCATTGTTTGAATCGTGTATCAAAAATCCTAGCCTTCATGCAGAAATTAGGGTTCTTGAGGTTTCTTCGTGATTTCTTGTTGTATGTTTAATTTAAATGAAATTAAAGTACATAGACATGATCGTGAGGTTGAGGCGAGCATAATGATATATGGATTGCATGTTATAATTACGTATTCAGTGAGATTGAATGGAAAATGCAAATCTGGGCAAACTAAAAAACGCGCGTGTTCTTGATGTTGTTCTTGGCGCCATTTTCATAAATTTGAATATTTGAATTTTGTGATTTTGTTTAATTGATTCAAAAATTAATTTCTCTCTGAGTTTTAATAATTTTGAGTTGATTCTTTTTTTAATAATTCACAAAAATGTTAAAATATTTTATTTTATCAAAAAATCCCAAAAATATTATTTATTTCATATAATTGATATTTTTGTAAAGAATTAATATTTTGATTGTTTTTGGCATTTTAAATATTTTTTCTACATTGATTTTGCAACTTTTAATGCTTTCTAATTATTTTGTAGGTCAATACTTAATTTTTGAAGCATTAATCCAAGATCACAATTTGTTTTCCATGTGTTAAACAATTTTTGATCATTTTAATTGAATTTTTATTCAATTAAATACATTTTGAAAACAAATTAGGGTTTTGGATTAATTCAACCCTCATAAATCATTTTCAAAACACTTTGGGCCTCTATTAGAGTGTAAGACCCAATCCTTTTTTGACCAAAACATTTTGGGCCTCACTTATTGTATAAGTCCCGATACCGTCAAAAAAAACAAACGGCGCGATCGCCGCCTTTTCAAAAATCATCTGGGCGTCTCCTTGAGCTATAAGACCCATTCAAAATTTTTGGGCCTCTTGAGAGAGTGTAAGACCCATCCCCCCTTGTACAAAAACTTTTTGGGCCTCACTCATTGTATAAGTCCCTCTGTACAAGTAAACGGCGCGATCGTCGCCCGTTTAAAAATAAAAACCATCTGGGCCTACCCTCGTGTTATAAGCCCCTCTCTTTTCTTTAAACCTTTTTGGGCCTCTTGAGAGAGTGTAATACCCATCCCTTTGTACAGAAAACCTTTTTGGGCCCCAGTCACTTGTATAAGTCCCGCTGTACAAAGTCAAATAGTGTGCTCACTGATAAAACCATGGGCCTCTCCTTGAGCTGTAAGCCCCAAATCTTTCTTTTTCAAAGCACTTTCTCCTTTGATTTTGAATATATTTTTGTTTTCAATCTTTCTTTGTTGAACAACTAACCAAACAGCATGGAAGCACTACAACCGAGTAAGTGGTTATCGCTTTCATTTACTGCTTTCATATTATAAACTGTATTGTGGGGCTGCTCACTGTAAGTCTCCTTTCATAAACTCATATCTACTGTGTAATAATAGAATAGATATTTCGAGTTTCCCCGGCAACTACGTCTAGAACTAGGTGACGCCATTTCACTTATTCGTAGAAATAGACGCCTAGATCCCCAATAGGAGCACCAAATACAGTCTTCTCTTCGGCTGTCCTCCTTAGGAATTGTCAAGGAACTCTATTCCCAAAGATAAATGTATTCTCTGTGAATGGAATCTTTGAGTTTCTTCCAAATTCTCGAACTTTCCTGACTTGATCTATTCCTTATGGATAGCTTGCCTTGAATGTCTCGGGATTTGGGTACCCACTACGGTCATAATCTTGGACCTTAACTAAGGAACCCTCTTTAAAAGTTAAAAGTCGCTGGATAGTAAACCTCGCACGTTTACCAGTGGTTTTCATCTTTAAAAGAGTTATCTCTCCCAATGGAAAGGAGATGATAGACCCACGAGCTTCTTAAAAGCATCGGCCTCCTCTTGGGCATTATTCAAGGACACTACGGCTTCTTAGAAGTATTCACAGCCTCCTCTTAGGCTTCGTATAATGATCTCTTCCTCCAGGAATGATAGCCTCCTCTTGGGCTTAGCACAAGGACCTGTCGGCTTCTTAAAAGATTCCAGCCTCCTCTTGGGCTTCGTACAAATTGTCCCGACGACCTCCTAGAGGTATAGGAACAGAACTTAATCATCTGCATAGAACAGTCCTTTCATAGAGTCTACTACTGTTTCTCAAAGCATAGTATGAAAGAAAAAAAACTCTAGACACGGACAGTCTAACTTCCTTGAGTCTCAAAGACATTCTCAAGCACCCTTCGTTAAATAGGAAGGAAACCCGCAGACTCGGACAGTCTCAATACCCTTTGGATTTCCCGTTTCCTCAAAGAGAAGGAAATATCCCGGATCCTTGAATCAAATCCTTGAGTACAATGTTGCTCATATAAGAACTGATTTTCTCTTTTAAATCAGTATATTGGATCTGTCACTCAATTGAAACAGTTACAATAGCCTCCATCTCGGGCTTCGTACGAGATACCAAAATTCTCCCCAGTGGAGTCAAAATAACCTTTTCGCCTCTCTCTCGGGCTTTGTACGAGATACAAAAACACTCTATTACTGAGTATAAAAGATTCTCCAACTGAGTCAACTCTTTGCTCGCCTCCTCTTAGGCTTTGTATAACGATATGCCCCACTGGGTCAAAAACCTTTAGCCTCTCTCTCGGGCTTTGTACGAGACACAAAATAGCCTCCTCTTAGGCTTTGTATAATGATTTTCCTAGCGGAAATTAGCCTCCTCTTAGGCTTTGTATAAGAAAACCACTGGTTGATCCAATCGACCTTTTAACATCAAAGCTGTGCCTCATTCGCAGTATACAAACATCAACAACTCCTTTCCCTTCATCTAATCGCTGTAAGCGGCAAGCCTCTGGATCATCTACATCCATGCCACTGTCCCTCTTTTAGCATGAGAAATTCCTAAGGAAAGATGGCATTGCTCTACACTGAGTTAAAGTCTTCTCCTTCAGGTTAAAACCCTTTCTTCGGAAATTATGGCATTGCTCGGATCCGCGTATCCCAGTTAAAGTAATTCTCCTTCCCCCTCTTTAGAGATGACAAATTCTCTCTAAAGTCGAGACCTTTCGCTTCACGTCGTGGCCTTTGAACAAGACACAAATAGACCTTTCAGCTTCACATCTTGGGCTTTGAACAAGATACAAACCACCTTTCGCTTCACGTCTTGGGCTTTGAACAAGACACCAAAAACACCAATTTCCTCCCATAGAATAGGAGGAACTACAAACGCTCTGATTTCCCTGTTTCGGTAAACGGGAATACGTAGGCATAAGATCGAAAGAAAAGATCTTAGCGAGCGCAATCAACAAAAAACCCAAATCCCATATCTTCATCACTCAAAAGCAGTAATTCAAAAGCATCAGTCCTAACATCCTAATCCTTATTCCCCGCCAGAAACCTTCTGCCCAGGTAAAAAGAAAAAAGAAAGAAAACTGTATTGGCGAAATACGAATAACCAGTACAAAAGCCCCCCCCCCCCCCCACATTGATAGCATCCGTAACCTAACATACCGCTGTTTAAACTCAGTATGCAAGCAGGGTTAATTGGAGACATCTATTTCCCTTCCTTATTCAGCTCACAATAGGATAAAAAATGAATCGACCTGTAGTTTAAAGCTCAAACCGCAGAGAGTGACCAGCGCTTAAGAACCGCGTCCAAAATCGCTCGCTAGACCATTATCCTTTCACACTCATGATAGGATAGCCTGTTAGTGACCATGATCTCATTGTCATCATTTTTTTTTCTTTTTGCACATTGTCTTAAAAATCAATAAAATAAAGAAGTTTGCACCGTTGGGTTAAATGATCGGGTGAGGATCACCTAACTTAGAAGGAGAATTCATTTTTTTCTTTTCTTAATTTACCTTTTAAGCCTGAGGTCATATACTTATTTGCATCGGCTTCCTACTTAGTGCGTGCTTAGGATGGTGCTGACTGCTAAATAAACTACTTAGGGACTACTAAAGGGGTGAGAACTTAAGGCTATGGCATAACAAGCACTCAAATCGATTTCCATAATTTAGAGGCTCACGGTGTTAAGACGATACCGATCTTGCAGAATTTTCCCAAGTCTCACAATCTAACCTCAATTTCGTCTGTAACCTAAGATTTTCAAAAGAAACTCTATTTTTAACTCAAAAAATTTCAAAATATTTGGTATGGCTAAAGAGAATGGGGAAATCGATAAACAACATAAAATCAGCATAAAGACTAGACAGCACATGCACAGACGGACGAAACATTAAAACAGAAAAAATTTTAAAATCATGCCAGAAAATAGTAAATCTAACTAGAAAGCGGTAAATGTTCCTCCCCCACACTTAAACCAAACATTGTCCTCAATGTTTTGATAAAAGGTGTTAGAGGAAAGATAAAACCTGTATGAATGCTATTGCGTGCTACCACGGCCAAATTCGCGCTGATTCTTCCCTTGTTGTCCCTGTCTTCGCTGGCCACTTCTACTCCGGTGTCTTGCACTACGAGTTATCTGAATTTGCTGAAACTTCATTTTCTTGAAGCCGCTCATTATATTGCCTATTTCTGAAGGAAGTACCTGCAAAAATTTTTAGAAAAATACGGTGCGGTGTGTGCAGGTGGAACCTGGCCATGCAAAAAGACAAGGAGAAGGTGAGTTACGAACGGGACAGATATGCCCTCTCCTATCATACTCAACATTGGTGTCACCACCAGCAGCGACATTCGTAGGAATGCCCGTGGGCACCAGGTCATTTTAAAGGATTGTCATCTAGAGATCTTTCGCCTAAATGTAGCTGAGACGTGACAAGCGATACAATTCTTTATTTTCTGCAAGCACAAATAATAAAAGGAAAACATTAAATTAAAAGTTCATGGGTTGCCTCCCACGCAGGGCTTTGTTTAACGTCGATAGCTAGACGACTAATAAATTTCGGTTTCCATGGCCACTTATCAAGCCATCTCACATATCCCTCACCTTTTCTTCTCTTCCTTCTGTGGGGTGGTTCATTCTTTTGAACTTGTGGTGGTGGTTCTGGATCTATCATAACTATTATTTTTTCAAGCTTGGGCTTAGTTATTTCATCCATCACCTCAAAGTCTAACCTTACCCTCTTAGCAGTAATGATATCCCTAGTTTCATGGTCCTCGAATTTTCTCTTTTTATGCGTGACCTCAAACAAAGATGCATCGGTGTGGATATTTTCCAATACCTCCGCATACATTTTGGATTGGGATTCTACCTTAGCTTCCACAAACCTTTGCGATAAAGGAATTGGTGGGGTATATGGAGGAGGAACGACATTAGGTGCTTCTTTCTCTACCTCTTTGACAGCCTCCCTTTCAGGTGGTCCCAGTAAATTTTTCTCAATCTCTACTTCTTCCTCACCAGAACTCTCCTCAACCTCAATATCACTCTCCTCAACCTCAGTATCACTCTCCTCGGGATTCTCGATTTGTTTTTCATTAATTGTTGTTACAACATCCACATGCTCCTCAGGGTAGGGTCCTATAGGTGTCTGTGCAAGCAGGGAGATTTGAGTCTCCAATGCCTCAGTGTGAGTCGCAAGGGACTCCACTATTGTGTTTATCTGCCTAAGGGTTTCATAAGTATCGAGATGTTGTTTTCTAAGCTCTTCATTCTGGAGAGTTTGTGTCTCCACAAAGTGCTCCATCATAGACTCTATCCTAGAATTAGTTGTTGTTTCAATGAAGTCCTCCATTAATTCTTCGAGGTTGGAATTAACAGATTCTTGTGGTTCCTCGAAATATTGGGAATGGTGATCGTAGAGGAAATTTTGGTGTGGTTCCTCAAGATATTGGGAGTGAGTCAGTGTCGCATTGAAATCCTGCATTAATATTTCTAGGTTGGAATTATGAGATTCTGGCAGTTCCTCAAAATTTTGGGAATGGTAATCATAGGAAAATTTTGGTTGCGGTTCCTCAAAATATTGGGAGTATTGCGGTTGGTAATTGTAGATAAAATTTGGGTGTGGCTCCTCAAGATATTGTGAGTGGTTATCATAGAGAAAATTTGGGTGATACATAGTTTTTAATTCTTTAATTTTTTTATTATTTTTTTTATAGGGGTGCCTTAGTCTATACGGTGCAACAACGAAATAACAATATTGATTGTTGGTCCCCGGCAACGGCGCCAAAAACTTGATGCGTCCGCAAGTGCACGAATTTATCGAAGTAATATAAAAGATTGTCGAACCCACAGAGACTAATGTCAACCTACCGTTATCTATTGCTACGATGTAAAGCTAAGGCTGATGAATATTTAATTAAGAGGAAACTGGAACTAAAACTAAAAATGAACTTAGAAAATATGATAATAAAGAGAGGCCGGAATATGGATTCCGCGTTCCTAAAGGACATTGTAGAATTCGGGTACTAATTACAACTATAATTTAGTTCCGTAGAATAAACCAACTTAAAGACTTCGCCTCACGCTCTCGCGGTATTAACTAAAGTCATGTTCCCTAATCCCAAGATTTTTCTCTCGCTCGCCCGGTAACTAGGAAATATATTTTGAAAGCCAATAATATCCTAAACGTATCTAAAGCGCTCTCGCTGTATTTAGACATGCTGCTTAATTTCCACTATCCAGTTCGACCCCCACGCTCTCGCAGTGCCGGCTCTAACCTTAATTAATTTCTCACTCTCATGACAAAATTGTGTTAAATACCCTTTCACTCTCGTGACAAAGCTATTTAAATTAGACTTGGAAATTAAAACCAAAACAGAATTTTAATCATAAGTTCGTACCTATTATTTTCTATCGAGTCCCGTTGGTAACGACGGTCCTCACACGCCGGAGTTTAAACAATTTACCAAGACATGGAATTAAACATAAACAAATTAAAGATTATAATTGGATTTGAAAACATCATAATAATTAATTTAGGAAAGCGATAAACAATAATAATAAGCAATGCGATAAAGAACCTGTAAAGACTTGAAGTAAAATGCGGGAAATAAAGAAACTTGAATTAACTTTAACTTCAATAGTGACAGCAAGATTGTTGATCCAAGCAAGTTACATAGAACATAGGCCTAAATACTAATGGTGGAGTAATTCCTCGATGTGAGAAAATACTCCTTTTACAATTGTAATTTTCTGCCTAAAACTACGAATAGCGCTTTCGCGCACAAAACTTGGATCCCCCTGAAACTAAATTATAGGTCCTATATATAGTGATAACAGGTTGGAAGTTACTTCAGAATTCATGTGAAAAGTAGTGGAGATAATGGGGCGTTGGAGAAGTAGTGGAGATAATGGGAAGTTGGAGAAGTTCACGGGAGACTGGGCTCATGTGCAGTTGAAGCTGAAGTTGAGAGAGTTTAGGAGAAAGTGTTGAACGTGCGTAACTGAATTGGCCCTTTGTATCCACGTTTGTATTCTGAACGTTATAACCCATTATGTGTGTGTGTGTGACGGTCGTGGTGCTCTCGTGACGAGCGTGGTGGCCTTTAATTTGCGTGACGGTCGTGGTGGCTTGTGTGACTGTCGTCACACACACCACTTTCTATTTTTCTGCTTTTTTTCTCTGTCATTTCTTCCTGTTTCTTCTCATTTCTTCATATTTTTCTACTTTGCTCATTTTTATCTTGGAAAATGATATACCTGTGAAAATACTAGAATACTCGCGGAATAATCGGAACTTAAGCTGAAATAATGGAATTATTAGTCGTAAATCAAGGAAAATATATGATACATTTTCCTGTTATCACCGTACTACCAAGTGGTCATAAGTTTAATTCCTACTAAATCCTCAGGTTCACAGGCGCTGCATTAGGAAAACTCTGTTTTCACAATGATCGTGTTCAGCAGGCTGAATCCTACGGGCCCTCACCTGATTTGGTGGTCTACCAGGATCGCTTATTCGGGATTCACTCCCTATAACTCCACCCGTCTATGCCACCCCATATCTTAGGTTTCTCTCAAACTTTCCTGATGCGCATCAATCACATTCCCATTGACAAAAAAAATAAACACGGATATCAAGTAGGAAAATCAATATATATATATATATAGTATGATTGCTAACAACCTACACCTCTTAGGAGTTCTAATCTTAGTCCTAGACAGACAAAATGTTGTCCCCATCAGAGTCGCCATTTTTCTGTTGGGAAATTGGCGATTAATGGCGATTAAGGCCTAATACTCCCCAGCAGAGTCGCCATTTTACTGTTGGCGTGCGATTTTTGTCGGTGACGCGACCACCTTATCGCCATTTGGTTTTTCCTCACCACAACTGTAGGGATTGGGTGCTACTTTCTGATTTCTTATTTATCCGGTGAAGCTGGAAAGGAAAGGGAAACTATCTTAAACTAACCTTGCACGTAAATGTTTAACTGAACAAATGCTTTAAAGAGATCGGGGAGTTTGGGGTCAGGTTATTTAATGGGGAGTTGTCAATTACCCATCCTATATGTGGTTATCCACAGGTCATTAGCAATTTCTATATTGTTTTCTATTTACTTTTCCTACGTACTGGTGTTTGTTTGTCTATTGGGAAGGTTTTTTCTTTGGGAGTGTTTGAGAGAGAGAGAGAGAGAGTAAGTTTTTGATGATTTTGGTGAGGTACTGGAACTAAAGTTTTTGATTGGTATGCTCGCTAAGATTTCACAATCTTATGCCTACGTATTCCCGTTAAAGAAAATAGGGAAATCAGAGCAATCGTAGTTCCTCCTATTTTATGGGAGGAAAAAGATGTTTGGTGTCTTGTTCAAAGCCCAAGATTGAAGCTAGATGAGTATTTGTGTCTTGTTCAAAGCCCAAGATTGAAGCTAAAGGTTTGACTAAGAGAGAATTTGTCGTCTCTAAAGGGAGATATCTTATCTGTTTATCACAACTGTTGGGTGACTGATTATAAAGGAGAAATACTTTAACTAGGATATAAGAATCCAGCAATGCCATAATTTCCTTTATAGGGGATTTGTCCTGAAGGAGAAAACTTCAACTCAGTATTGAGCAATGCCATTTTTCCTTAGGAATCTTTCATGCTAAGAGAGGGACATTGGCTTGGATGTAAATAATCCAGAGGCTTGCCACTTACAGCAATTAGATGAAAGAGAGGATAAAAGATGGACGACAACTTGGATTTTTAAATCAACAAGTGTGCCACTTATAGTAGTTATCCGGGATTAAGGTTTGTTTTGATTTTCTGTTTTGATGTGTGATATACAGAGAAATGTCCTCCTACAAAGAGGTTTTTGACTTCCTCTGAGGGGATTTTGTTTTTTTTTTGTATGTGCCTTGATCAAAGCCCAAGGTTGAAGCTAAGAGGTTGATTGACTCCACTGGGGAGGTCCTTATACAAAGCCTAAGAGGAGGCTGGAAAAGGCTGACTTAATAAGAGAGTGCTTATTTGTCTTGTACGAAGCCCAATATTTTGGCTAAAAAGAGATTGACTCTTTTGGGGAATATTATTATATAAAGCCTAAGAGGAGGCAGAAGGTTGACTTTTTCAGGGAAATATTTATGTGTCATGTACAAAGCCCAAGATTGAGGCTGAAAAGGGAAACTGACTCTATTGGTGAGAGGTTTTATCTGTCTTGTACAAAGCCCAATATTGGGGCTAAAAAAGAAGATTGACTCTGCTGGAGGGTATGATTTGTCTTGTACAAAGCCCAAGATTGAGGCTGAAAAGAGAGATTGACTCTACTTAGGGAGATTAATTCCCAAAGCCTAAAAGAAGGCTGGGAGGAATTGACCCTGCTGGGAAGATATTTATCCAGAGCTTAAGAGAAGGTTTAGAAGATTTTGACTTTGTTGGAGAAAGTTTATATATGTCTTGTACAAAGCCCAAGATTGAGGATAAAAGGAGATGACTCAGTTGAGGATATTTCAGGTGTCTTGTAAAAAGCCCAAGATTGAGGCTGAAAGGAGATGACTCAGCAAGAAAGTGTTTTTTATCTGACTCAACAAGAGAGTGTTTTTATTTATTTGACTCAACAAGAGAGTGTTTTTGTCTGTCTTGTAAAAAGCCCAAGATTGAGGCTGAAAGAGATGATTAACTCAACAAAAGAGTATTTTTATCTGTCTTGTACAAAGCCCAAGATTGAGGCTAAAAGGAGATTGACTCAACAAGATAGTGCTGAAAAGGTGATTGACTCAACAAGAGTGTGCTTTTGTTTGTCTTGTACAAAGCCCAAGATTGAGGTTGAAAAAGGTTAGCTCGACAAAATAGTGCTTTTGAGACAGAAGATTAACTCAACAAAAGAGTGCTTTTGAGATAGAAGATTGACTCAACAAAAGAGTACTTTTGAGACAGAAGATTAACTCAACAAAAGAGTTATTTTGAGACTAATTCTGTTGAGGAAAATCATTATACAAAGCCTAAGAGGAGGCTGTCTTCTGCTGAGGATTATTGAGATCCAAAGGCAGGTCTAAAGTGGGGAATCAACTCTTGCTGAGGATTATAGAAGAGTTGAGGTATCAGATGCCTTGAGGTTCTGATTTGGGATAGTGTTATACTGATGATAAGCTGGCCCTAGCTGGGGAAATTTAAGATGAAAGACTGAGTTTTAGAACCTATGAGGGTTTTAAATGTACCGGAGATTGATTAAATGATCAGGGTATCTCCTGTGTTTGTAGGGAGCTTGAGAATGTCCTTGAGATCCAAGATAAGATTAGACTGTCCAAGTCTACTGGTATGGAAGAGTTTATCTTTGTATGATGCCCAAGAGGAGGCAGGTGTTTTAAGGGATGAGAATCAACCCTAAATTAGTCTGAGGTTTTGACTCTTTAGAAAGACTGCTCTAACAAAGAATGACTAAGTTTTGTCTTATACCTTTAAGAGGTTTTTAGGGTCCTTGTATTAAGCCAAAGAGAATGCATGAGAACTTCTAAGAAGCCTGAGGGTCCTTGTACAAAGCCCAAGAGGAGGCTGGGATGCTTTTAGGAATCCTATGGGTCCAAACTTAAGAAAAATTCAAGAAAAGTTTCACCGGGAGTAATCTTTTCTTTAGTGAACAGTTATAGGGTTTGAAGAAATTCAAGAGAGGTTTCACCGGGAATTAATCCTCTATGGGGGAAATGAATTTCTTTGATAATTTTCTAATAGTGACAGTCTGAGAAAAGTTTCACTGGGAATAATGCCTTTCTCTTTGTTACATATTGTATAAGCCCAAGAGGAGGAAAGACTGTTTCTAGAAATTCGTATGGGGAACTAGTTTTGACTGTGTTGAAAGAGTGACCACTGGCTTTATCTAATCCTAGACCTAATTGCCGGGGAAAACTCTAAGCAGACATATACAAGCATATATGTACAGATGAAATATATACTGTATGTAAAAGAGGGTTGAAGGACTTACAGGTGTGCAAGCTTCTAGCACAAATATATATATATATATATATATATATATATATATATATATATATATATATATATATATATATATATATATATATATATCTGTGTGTGTGGGTGTAAGTATGTAAAAGAAAGCTGATAAAATGTACATGTGAGCAAGCTTCCATTGTAACAGCTGTATGGTTAGTTGTTCAAGAAATTAAAGAAAGTTTTGATAACAACTATGAGTTTGAACCTAAATCAAAGGGGAAAGTTGTTTTGAAAAGATTGGGGCTTACACTTAAGGAGAGGCCCAAAGAATTATTTATTTATAAAAAGGGGTTAGGTCTTACAACTCAAAGAGAGGACCAAGAGTTTATTTTTGTACAAGAGATGGGGCTTACAACTCAAAGAGAGGCCCAAATAAAAAATAACGATCGCACCGTTATTTTGAGAATCGTACCGGGACTTATACAATGACTGAGGCCCAAAGAGGTTTATGTACAAAGAGATGGGTCTTACAACTCAAGGAGAGGCCCAAGGTGTTTGAAAAAGAAAAGAAATGGGACTTACAACACAAGGGGCCCAGATGATTTTTGTTTTGAAATGGCGATCGCGCCGAGATTTCTGAAAACGTGTCGGGACTTACACAATGACTGAGGCCCAAATTATTTTGTATTTATAAGGGATGCGTCTTACACTCTATTAGAGGCCCAAAATGTATTTAAAAAGAAAAGAGAATGGGACTTATAACTTAGGGAGATGCCCAGTGAAAGACAGTGATCGCACTGTCGTTTTAAGAATCGCAGAGGGACTTACACAATGACTGAGGCCCAAAATGGTTATTTACAAAGGGATGGGACTTACACTCTATCAAGAGGACCAAAAGAGTTTAAAATTTAAAATCAAGAGGAAACCCTAATTTTAAATTAAAATATCATTTTTCAAAAGGAAATTTAAATAATAAATGATATAAAAAAATCAAATATATTCAAAAACAAATTGTATATTTTGAAAAATATTTTGAAAAATCATGTTTAATCAAATGAAAGCTTGAAATTCAATTGGTTTTGAAAAATCAAAGTGGGAATTTCATTTAAAAATGTTTAAAAACAATAAAAATGAAATTAATTACAAAAATTCTAACTATATTAAATAAATAATATAAATTGGATTTATTTGTAAAATAAAATATTTAAACCTTTTTGTGAATTTTGAGAAAACGAATCAATTCAAAAACACAAATATTCAGAGAGAAATTAATTTTTGAATCAATTAAACAAAATAACAAAAATTCAAATATTTAAAAATTTGAAAAAGGGCGCCAACGGTCAAATGAAGAACACACGCGACCCTGTTTTCTGCAGATTTGCGTTTTCTCACTTTTCTCCATGATTACTCAATGGTTTTGCACGATTCAAGTACCAATCTTGTTCGTTTTTGAACAAGGATCACAACCATATAGATTAATTGCATTTATATTAAGTATGGAGGAAGAAATCAATGGAAAACCTCAAGAACCCTAATTTCAGCATGAACACAATGAAATTCTATACACGATTGATTCATGGCAATTGATTGAGGGTTATCACTCTACATACATGCATAAACAAGATGGTAACTCAAAAATTCATTCATGATGCATGGATCATAGAGTTTGAAGGGTTCAGGGCTACCTCTTACAGCTGGTGATCGAGTTTGATGATGGAGGAGTTGCAGATAGGTTCCAATGATCTGGACAGCTTCCTTAGGTGCCAAGGAGTGTGTTTGAATGCTAAGAGTGGATTGAAATGAGCTGGAACTGGTTGTGGTACCTCAACTGCAACACTGTCAAGAACTTGAGCAATTGGCTGGTGATTTTGTGAATTTGATGTTCCAGATGTTGTGTTAGTGTTTAGATCACTCACATATGATGTTTATGAGGTGTGTGTGTGATTGGTTTGGTTGGAATCACTCTCAATCTCAAAACTCAATATTGACTTGAGTTAGAAGGCAAAATTGGGGTGAAATGGAGATTTTGAGTAAAGCATCAGTGTGGGTGCTTTGGTGTACTCAAACTGATCACAAATGAACTCTAATTATAGTATAGCAAGTTTGTTTTGGCTGCAATAGTGAATGGCAGTTGTAGTAGGTCTGTGGAAGATTGTGATCAAATGGTATCTCAAGTCTCCTCTAGCCATTGACTTGAGGTTAGAGCACATGCTATGAGTTCTCTGGTTCAGGGATAAGGCTTGACTGAACTTGGATAACATTGTCTTGATGAATGCCACATTTATGCATCAATTAAATGCTTGGAAACAAAATTGACCATTTGGAAGAATCTTGAATTTTAGGAGTATCATGCCTAAACATAGATCCATGGACTTGTGAGGCTGGTGGATCAGTGTTTGTCCCTTGGTTGTTCCCCCTTGAGGTGTGCAGATGGATGACCATGCTTGAACTTGTCGAATTTTGCCAATTCGAGCAAAATTGCCAAATTATGTCTTGCACAAGACAGTTTGAAAGTGTGGTTTTGAGGGGATCACATCTCCTTGCTCAAATGGAGTTATGGAAAGCTCTTGTGCTTTTTAGAAAGCCCTCATATGGTACAAACCATGTGTGATCATAGTTGGTCTTGAAACTATTTGAATCCAACTGAAAAATCCCCATGAACTTTGATGTTCAAGGCTGGTAACTTAGGCAGATTTTCACTAAGTGTTGAAAAAGTGTCATTTTCTTCATTTTTGTCATTTTGATCACTCCATAACTTAAAATCCATGAAGAATTGGAGTTTAATGTAGTTGAAGCTTTTGTAGAATGTAGGAAGACCTACAAATCAGGCTTTGGATCACTCAAAATGGCTGCTTGGATCACAAGTTATGATCCTTGGAAGTTGGTACCAAAATCATTCAAATTTAGTAACTTAGAAAAATTTTCAATTTTTCAAGATTACCCCTTTTACAAGTTATCTTGGTTTCTTGATCAATTCTTGTTCAAATGACATTATAAGTCATATTTTATGAAAATATGAGTCATAAGGATCATTTTTCCTAAAAAGTCATGTTTTGACTTTTGGCTCTGGAGTGGTTCCGCGCGTAAAACCCTAATTCCCGACTTTTGAGGAATGCATCCTCTGAGGGTCATTTTTCTTTGCAAATGGATCCCTAGGGTTATTTTGAGCATATTGAGTCATATGTTGAAGTCTTGGCTCATCCTCTTGTGAAAATCTCACTCTAGAGGTCCCAGTCGTCCAAAACCCTAATTTGGCGACATCGGGTGTTTCGAGGCTCAAAACACTTGGAATGTCACAACTGTGTGCTTGATTTTTGATGAGAGGGTACTCTTGATCCTTTTTAGATGTTTTAAGAGGTTAGACAAGTTGAATATCATGTCATTTCTTGATTGACTCTTTGTCTAAGTGTTCTAAGAGGGCTCAAAAACCCTGATTCTCGATTGTAGTGAATGCTCAACAATCCCTAAGGAGATTGATGAGGTATGATGGCACATCCATATTGTGGAAATGATCCTCACAATGATGGGAAATCTTGTGGTCATAATTTGGGGTATGACAAGATCCAAGCAACAACCTCGGCTTCTACCCATTTTGTGAAATAATCGACTGCAACAATTAGGAACTTGAGTTGTCCTGAAGCAACTGGAAATGAACCTAGGATATATGCTCCCTAATGGTAGAATGGCCATGGAGAAGTAATCAGATGGAGCGGCTCGGATGGTAAGTGTTTGAATGGAATGAATACTTGGCACTTTTCACACTTGCTAACATATTCGATGCAATCTCGCATCATATGTGGACATTAGTACCCGAGTCTTAGGATCTTTCCAAATAGTGTTCTCCCACCAATGTGGCTACCACAAGCTCCTTCATGGACTTCTTTGATTACCAGTTCCATCTCAGACTCTGACACACATCTGAGCATAGGTGTTGACCTGCCCATCTTATACAACGTGTCCGAGAGTATGATATATCGGGAAGCTATCCTATTAATCTTCCGGGCTTCATTGATATCTTTGGGTAATACTTCCTGAGTCAAGTAGCTGATAATGGATCTCATCCACCCTTGGACATTCTCTATGGTTAACAATTCTTCTGATTGAATGATGGGTGCTTAGAGAACTTCTTGAATCACAATCTTATTAATTCCTGAATTTTTTGAGCTGGCTAGCCGGGATAGGAAGTCGGCCCGGGAATCCTTTGGATATGGACAACTTCGAATTCTAAGAACGTTTTGGATATCTCTGAAGCTTTCTGAAGTTACTTTATCAGGGTGGAATCCTTTGTTTGGTACTCGTTCTTCATTTGACCGACCACCAGCTGGGAATCAGTTTTCACCAACAAGTGTGTTACTCCGACTTCTCTTGCCAATTTCATTCCAACAATTAAGGCTTCGTACTCTGCCTAGTTGTTACTAACCTGAAAATTGAAACATAAAGAGTATTCTAATGTTAGATCTCCGGGTCCTTCCAAAATGACTCCGGCTCCGCTTCCCTTGAGATTTGAAGACCCGTCTACATGAATGATCTATCTGTTTGAGATTTCTTCTCCGGCCGGTGCACTTAAACTCAACCACAAAATCGGCCAGTGTCTGTGACTTAATACTGATCTCGAGTACAAAGTTGATGTCGTATTCGAAGAGCTCTATTGCCCATTTGACCATCAATCCTGCTAAGTCAGGCTTTCTCAGTATTTGTTTGATTGGGTAATTCGTCTTTATTGTGATGGGATGACCCTGGAAATAATGTCTCATCTTTCGGGATGTGATGACTACTGCCAGCGCTAAACGTTCAATCTTATGGTACCTTAGCTCTTCTCCTTTTAGGACTTTGCTGATAAAATATACATGTCGCTCTCCGTCTTCTCCATCTTGTACTAAAACCGAACTCAGGGCTTTATCCGTGACCGACAAGTATAGGACTAGAGGTGTATTTTCTTTGGGCCTTACTAGGATAGAAGGCGAGGATAGGAAACACTTTACTTCTTGAAAGGCTTCTTCACATGCCTCTGTCCATTCAAACTCCTTAGATTTCCTTGTGGATACAAAGAAATGTATTGACTTGTCTCCTACACATGATAGAAATCGTGATAATGCAGCCAACCTCCCCTGTCAGTTGTTGGACCTCCTTTTTCATCCTTGGACTTCTCATATCTATATCGCCTAGCATTTGTGCGAGTTCGCTTCTATTTCTTGTTTGTTGAGCATGAATCCGAGAAACTTCTCGGCTTGCACTCCAAAGGTGCACTTGTCCGTGTTCAGTCTCATGTTGTAGCTCCTAATGGATGCGAGGGTTTCATCTAGATCCTTCACATGTGACCAGTTTTGACTCGTCTTGATCACCATGTCATCTACATAGACCTCCAGGTTTCTCCCTGTCTGAGTAGCGAATACATTATCCATTAATCTCTGGTAAGTAGCCCCAACATTTTTGAGTCTGAAGGGCGTGACCTCATAGTAGTAATTGCTCTGATGAGTCATGAAAGCAATTTTTGGAGCTTCTATTAGATTCATGCGGATCTGGTTGTACCCGGAGTATGCATCCATGAAACTGAGTATACGGAAACCTGATGTAGCATCTATTAGTCGGTCAATATTTGGCATGGGATAAGGGTCTTTAGGACATGCTTTGTTGAGGTCCGTAAAGTCCACGCACATTCGCCATTTTCCAGATTTATTTTTTACCATCACAACATTGGATAACTAGGTCAGATACTTGATCTCCTTGATGAACCCGACCTGTGTTAACTTCTCGACTTCTTCTGCAATTGCCTTCCTCTTTTCATCGCCATCCTTTTTTTCCTTTGAGATACCGGCTTGATGTCTGGATCGATTGCCAAATGATGGCACATGAAATTGGGATTTATCCCTGGCATGTCTGAGGGCTTCCACGCGAAAAGGTCGACATTGCCCTTTAGCGCTTGGACGATCTCTTTCTCTTCTTTCGGGGACAAGTTGACTCTGATGTGTGTAACATAGAATGGTAGATGCCCAATCTGAACTTGCTTTGTTTCTTCGATGGGCATTATATTCTCTTAAACTGAATCATCACGCGGGTCTATGTCGACCAGGTTGACTTTGAGGGAATTCTTGGGATCTGCTTCTCCTATGGACTCCTTTTTTTTCAACTTCAAGTTGTCCTTATAACACTTTCTCGCCAATCCTTGGTCGTCTTTGACAATTCCAACCCGACCATATCCAAGTGGGAATTTCATTGTCAGATATAGAGTTGAAAGTGAAGCTTCCAGGGTGTTGAATGATGGCCGACCTATAATGATGTTATAGGGTGAAGCAGCATTGACTATCAAGTACCTTACTCGGAAAGTCTTTGCATTTTCCGTGTTTCCAAAGGTTGTCGGCAATTCTAGATGTCCGAGCACCTGAACTTGTTCTCCTGAGAATCATACTAGACTGCCTTTGAATGGTAGAAACTCGGTCGCATCAAGCCCCATTCCTCTGAATGCATCCCAATACAATATGTCGGCAGAGCTTCCAGGGTCTATTAGTACCCTCTTCACGCTCCAATATCTTATTTATACTTTGATAACCATAGGGTCATTCTCATGAGCCAAGACTCCTACGGTGTCTTGTTTGGAGAATGTTACAGCATATAAGTTGCCCTCCGGTTTCTCTGGGGATTTCTGGTCGATGTGCATAACTGCTCTAGCATATCTTTTTCTGGCTGAACTCGTCTCTCCACCACCAGCAAATCCCCCAGAAATGGTAGTTAGGTTGTACCGGGCTGTCTTTGTCTCATGACCCTCTTCAACATCTGAAATTTTCTTCCGGGATGACTTTTCTGGTCCCTGATCATCTCGGCGAGGACTTCTTTTGTTACTTAGTGGTCGAGAATCCTTCACGTATGCCAAGAGGTGTCCCCTTTGGATAAGAGCTTCAATTTCCTTTTTCAGCTGCTGACAATCTTCGATGTGATGTCCCCGTACACGATGGTAATTACACCAAGCTTCAGGTTGCCTTCCCATGATTGCGTTGGCTCTTTTGGGACGATGAGGCTCTGGTAACATATTCATGTGGCCGACTTTAAGGATATCTCCCCTACTTGTATTTAGTAGGGTGAGGTCTCTATCCGGCTCGTACGGCTATCTGTATGGTCTAGGAGCATGTCGCTCGCACGCAACTCCCTGAGGATGCTCTTTCCTCCTATTTAACACCTCTTCTTTGCTCTTTGTCTTTTCATTGTTGTCTCAGGCTCTTTCTCTTGGTTACTTTCTTCTCCTTTGATGTAACATTCAGCCCGGGTAGTGATCTTGTCCATGCTGATAGTGACTCATTGAATTGCCCGGCTCGTAATCCATACTGAAAAGCCCCCCACAAATAGCTCCTGATTTAGATGAGATACTTTGAGGGATTTCTCATTTAATCGAGCCAGGTACTCACGTAGTGATTTTACTTGCTTCTATCGGACACTGAACAATGTTGTCGTGGACACCTTCCGGCATTTGCTTGCCGAGAAGTGTTGCACTAACTTCTTAGTTAGGTCCTGGTAGCTTGTGATGGAGAGCCGAGGAAGGCTCATGTACCATCTTAGGGCTATATCCTTCAAGGTTCCGGCAATGAGTTTGCACTTTAGTGAGTCCGAAGGGGCAACTATGGCCATCTGATTGTTGGTGGCAATGACATGCTCCTGAGGGTCTGTCTTCCCATCATAAGAAGTTAATGATGATGCTTTGAATTTTTCGGGTACGTGGTCGTCCCAAATCTCTTGAGAGAGGTTGAGGCTCGAGAATCTACTCCTCACTATCACCGCCAGCTTAACTTTGTTGCTACAGCTCTTGTATGCTTTCTTGCAGCATTTCATTCTATTGTCTCATGGTCTCCATCATAGCTAGTAGTTGAGCCATGTCTGAAGGGTCTCCTTCAAAAGTCATGTCGTTAGTGAGAGGTGTGGCCTGGGAAAGTTTTACCTAGGCCCCACGGTGGGTGCCAAATGTTCTAGCAAAAAATGGATAGACCACCAAAAGTTCTAGCTCTCCTTATTCTGGACAAAGAGAGCTACGATGTCTATACTACAGGGTATGTTTGGGGATTTGAGAGCTATACAGGTGTTGTATATTGTCTCAAGAATGAATGTCTTGCTTAACCCTCATGCGGGAGCCCCATTATATAACCTTCTATTAAGACACACCATTAAGAGAATTCTCTTGGCCTTTTGGCGTTATTTGGCCATTATTGCCGTAAATTCCCTCCATGAATACAGGCTTTGAAGTTTTGGTAACGTCCTCATTGATGCACCGCCATCGTTACAACTGTTGGAGTGGCATTTGACGAGCCCGTGACCGGCATCGGTGTCGGGTTGGTGGGGTGTGATACCCTGCCTTGTGAGAACTCGGCTTGGTGGGAGTCGGGCTCCTGACTGGGCCGGGTTGTGTATGAGGCTTGTCTAGCTCTCTCCATTGCACGCTTTTTCCTTCTACTATAGTCTAGTTTGTGCTCACCTTTATCCGACTACACAACTCGGCATCAAATATATTTGGCTTGTATATTTAGGATTTTTAGTTAAGTCATTTCAATATTGATTTTAGCTTAATTGTTAGATTAGAGAAAACTTCAAAAAAATATATCTTCTTAATTAGGTTGCCAATTATTTTTTGAAATTCAACATTTAGGTTTTATTTAATTAGTTTCATCATTGATTTAACTGTTTAATTTTGTGAGCATGTGACTTAAGTTTTTCCCATTTGAGTTTGATTTCGAGTCTTGCCTTGGTTATGCCTCTACTTGTTATCTTGTGCTCCTCATCATTCATTAAACACGTGTATTTTATGCTATGTTATTTCTCTGTATACGATCTTATTCTATGTTTAGTGTTTTCATGATTTGATCCTAAGTTCTTGTATTAATAGCTTGTCCCTAATTCAAAAGGAAGGGATTCCCCCCGCTGACTGCCATGTCATAGCTTATCCTAACTTTAGGTCTTTCCCCTTCATCCTAGCCTTAGGATTAGAGTCGTTGTACTCTATGTAGGCATTCTGCCATGGACATTTACTTCCCTTTTATCCTAGCCTTAGGATTAGAGTCGTCGCACTCTATGTAGATGTCCTGCCATGGACGCGTACCTTCCTTCATCCTAGCCTTAGGATTAGAGTCGCCGCACTTTATGTAGGTGTCCCGCCGCAGACACTTACTTTTCCCTTTGGAACCTTAACCACAGTCAAGA
Organism: Lathyrus tuberosus; assembly: GCA_022829125.1. Lineage (NCBI taxonomy): Eukaryota > Viridiplantae > Streptophyta > Magnoliopsida > Fabales > Fabaceae > Lathyrus > Lathyrus tuberosus. The sequence goes on along the minus strand of JALAZF010000101.1, from coordinate 3,288,681 downwards.
GTTCCTCGCCCTTATTGAGGGGAACTATGAATGCTCTGATTCCATTCCCGTCAGGATACGTAGGCACGAGATGCGATGTCTTGGCGAGCATACTTAGAAATAACACCTTAGGTCTGTCTCCCTTTACCTATTCACCCTTTAGCAGACAAAATAACAAATAACACAATAAAACAAGAGGTTCCTGTAGAGTACTATAGATACTTAGGATGCTAACACCTTTCTTACTTGTCGCGGCCGGAAAAAATGTCAGAGTCACCATCATACTTTATTCGTCCTAAGGACAGTAAAATAATGATAAAACCTACAAACTAAGGGTGAGACACTAAGTTTGGGAGTCAGTTAAGTGAGTGGAAGGTGTTAGGTACCCCTCAACTCCATTGTACTCAATGGAATCCTCCTAAAGTTCTAGGGTATGTTTGTTTGCTACTTGAATGTTTGGCCATTTATATTTATTTACAAAATTCCTTTTATCATACAAGACAATGACGTAAATATAGGAGGGGAACCCTAATTTTTTTCTTATTATTGTACTCGCTAGTGTTTAAACCATATGCCTACGTACCCTCAAGTTTGAAGGATCAGAGTTTCCGTAGTTCACCTATCCTATCACCTATTTGGTTGGGGTTTTTTATCTGTTACCCCCTTTATTTTTAAGTTGTAATTATCCCTTATCCCTTATCCCTAATCCTTTATTTATACTCTCGGAATTTTAGAGTTTTATCCCCAATTTTTTTATCCCAGGTCAATCCCTAATGTCCCATTTCATTTGCAAAAATATCCATTTTTAAATTATTTATAAAAATAAATTAATTATATAGTCTATTAAAATATAATAAAAACCCCAAGTTTTATCCCCTATTCTAAATCCTAATTTTATACTCTTAGGACCCTAAGAGTTTTATCCCAAAAGTATATCCCATTTCTATCCCTAATATCCCATTTATTTTATTATAGAGAATATCCCTTTAACTTTATTTAGAAAATAAATTGATTATATAATATTTTAAATTGTATAAAGAAAACCCGTATTTTGTTATCTCTTATCCCTAGTCTTATATTTATACTCTTGGATCTTAAGAGTTCTATCCCCAAAATTTTTATCCCAAGTCTATCCCTAATATCCCATTTTATTGTGAAAATATTACTTTTTAATTTATTTAACAAAATAAATTAATTATATAATATAAAATTATATAAAGAAATACTCCAAATTTAATATCCCTAATCCTAAGTTTATACTCTCGGATCTTAAGAGTTTTATCCCAAAATTTATCTCATATTTTATTCCAAGAATTTATCCCTTAATTATCCCTTGTTATCCCAATATTACCCCTAAGAGGAACTCTTAAATAAAGAGAAAGTTACTTTAAATTTTAATTAACCCCTTTTATCTCAAGTAAGTTATCCCCTAATCCTAATTTGGTATGATTTTAATGTTCAGAATGAATCCTGTTTATAGAAGAATGTTTGAGATATTTGGAGAAAGGTTTGGATGAGGATACATGCTATTATACCATGAATGATGTCATATACCTATAACTTGAGTGCCAAGGTACATAGCCTCCATTCTCACATGGCTACCAATTCTGATCTTTTGAGCTTGATCCTCTCACATTGCATCTTATCCCTTGGTGTTTTGATCACTCTTGGACAGATTGGGAGGTTTTTGATCAATTTCACTATTCCACTTTAATGCTAGAGGACAAAACCTCACTTCCTACATTTTGAATGATTTTTTTCACATACCAAGTGATGAAACTTTGAAGATTCAGTTATTCTTTGCAGAGCACATGGTTCATGATCATTTTGGTGTTGATCTTGTGAAGATATGCAGCCAAACAAGGTCATCCAAATCATGTGGCACAAGCATGTTGTAAAAAATCTGTCTTGCCAAAACAGTGGTAACAAGCCCTCTTGTGAAAATCATATCTTCTTACTCAAGTAAATTAAAAGAATGAAACACCAACTTCATGGTATTATAACTTGAAATCTAAGCATTTTTTGGGATTTCACACTCAAGGACAAAGTTGTAGTATGTAACAAGCTCTTCAATTTGATTTTTGGATCAAAGAAAATGGTTACTTGGTTTGGAAGTTATGGCCTTAGAAAGTAGGGCAAAAATCATAGAATTTTATAACTCAGAAAAAATTCAACTTCTCAAATGTTGCCCATTTTACATGTAACCTCATATTTCTTGATTTTTATTGATAAATCATGATCCAAATCACACATTAACATCATTCTTGACTTGAAGTAACCATGTTCGACCAAAAATCTCAAAAGTCAAACTTGATTTTGATCATAGTTGACTTTAGTATTAGATGAACTTTGAACTATGTGATCTTTAATGAAATCAAACCCTTGGGCTATTTGAACACTATGGATGGACTTCAAAGGGGCTTTTGAGTGTCTTGAGTCATGTCCTAAGGTTTGAGATCATGTACTGGTCAAAAGTCAAAGATGCAATTGACTTTTTATCAAAATCCCTAGTTTCTGGACTAGATGAATTTGAATTCTTGCATTGCTTATGAATCAAGATCTTTGGATTAGTCCAATCATATGAATGGATAAATATGATGTATTTGAGGTCCTTGAAAGATCTCTTGAGGTTTAGGATCATGCCTTGCTCCAAAAGTCAACCTAGGGACTGAATTAGGTCAAAACCCTAATTATGGTGAACTGGGGATCTTGAAGCTTGATGAGCTTGTCATGATGCTATTTCGCACTTGATTATTGATGAATGAAAGCTCTTGATCTTCATGAATGACAAAGGGACTTGAGATGTTTGAATATGATGACCATCCTCTGATAATTCATCTGCTTGCGCTTTAGGGGACCACCTAACTTATAAAGTAAATAAACACACACATCTTGCATTTGTAATGGGTTTGTGATGCATAAAGACACACACACACACACACACACACACATATATATATGTTATGATGAATGTAATGCAAATGATGTAAGTGAGGTGGCATCTTAGGGGTAAAAAATTAGGGTATGACACAATTGAATGTGCTATTATTTACATTCAAGTTTTTATTTTTCTGCATAAGTGTTGTTTGCTGTCTTGATCTCAGTGTCTTGACATCTGGTATCTGTGTGCCAGAATTTCACATGCTCACATGGGTCCTATGCATGACCCTTCAGAAGACCTCAATAAGTTTAGAGATTTTTCCCTGCTTATCATAGGATAAAACCCCTAGTTAGATTTAAGGGACCCACGAATCTAGTAGGCAATTCTTAATATGAAGTATAAGTGCTCAATGATTTATGTAGTTGAAACTATTTGAAAATGTAATGAAATTGATGTGCAGAAGTTTCAATAAAAAGTTATGTCAAAAACATTTGATTTTGAAAATGAGAGAATATAAGTTTTGAATTGCTATGAAAGAGAGATGAGTTTGAATTCGGAAAATAATGATGTTTATATAAACATAATGCACATCTACAAATGAGTGCAACAAATGAAAGGTTTCCATGCTTCATGATCCAATTTAGAAAATCATTTGACTGAAAAAATGCAGTATTTTCAGACATTGCTTCAGTGTTAATCAATTACCAGCTTTGTACTGCAATATGGTTAATCTATTAACCCTTCTGCACAGGTCAAAATATTCAAAAATTACATAGATTAATCTATTAATAGTTTTATACTGCAAACTAGTTAATCGATTATCCAGAGACCAGAATTAAAAAATACTTCAAAATTGAGATGAAAAGCAAAGATTTTATGCAGAAAAATACTGTCGCGGTGTGAATCGGATATCAAGCTATTAATTAACTTGAATCACAAATCATGAAATTCACCACCGAACTTTGATTTATAAAAAGGAAAGGGTAAAGGTCGAAAAACCTAAGTGCGCTATGTAAAGACACAGCTAAGAGATCTAAGGTTCGGGGGTTGGTTATACCTAGGGAATGTGTTAGCATCCTAAGTATCTGTAGTACTCTACAGGAACCTCTTGCTAGTATTTTGTGTTATGTTAAAGTTTGCTTGCTAAGGGAAATGTGCTAAGGTAAAGACCTAGGGATATATACAAAGTATACTCGCCAAGACATCGCTTCTCGTGCCTACGTATCTTAACTCAAAGAATTAGAGCATTCATAGTTCACCTAATTACGGGTAAAAGGGTGAGAAGAAAAGGTTGTAAAAAAAGAAAAGTGTGGAAAAAAGAAAGGTGGCTCGCTAGGATCTCGCAATCCTATGCCTATGTATTCTGAAAAAGAACTTTGAGAAATCAGAGCGTTTGTAGTTCATGACTACGAGTTGCCAGGTTCTAAGAACCAAGAATAACAAAGACAAGTAAAGAACAGACGAGGGACATGCACAATGACGATGAGTCAACATACAGTCCCTTCCCTTGGATTGGGTCAACAAGGATAGAAAACAAAGCAATAAATACATGGAAGAACATCATGTAAATGGCAAGCAATAAATGAAGGCACAGACACAATACACGGAAAAGCATCATGTATGGTCAGACAGATCAGATTTTACAGAGTACACATGCAAAAACATCATAGTATGAACAGACAGAAAAGTCAACAGCAATACACGGAAAAGCATCATGTAATCAACAGACAAAGATACGCGGAAAAGCATCGCGAAAAAGATAAACAGATACGCGGAAGAGCATCATGTAGTGAATAAATAGAGACACGCAGCATAGCATCGCGGATAAACAGAGAGAAAATACACGACAAAACATCGTGGTATCAACAAATAGAATTAACAGCATACATGGAAAAGCATCAACGGAGATAAGCTCAAGACATAGAAGCAGACAAATCGCAAAATAGAGTCGGGTGACAAAAGAATTATTAATTAATTTAAATATTAATATTTAATAAGATTAATTAATAATTTAATTAACCAATATTAAATCAAAATATTTAAAATTAATTTATAATCACAAAAATATTATTAATAGATTAATTAAAAAATGAACATGGTTTAAATAACTAATAAAAATTGTTTTTTTTGTTTTTTTTTTTATATATCATATAAATTAAAAGAAGCTTAAACAAATAAAAACTACATCAAAGTATCATGTAACATCCCAAAACAATACAAGAAGAAAAAAATTAAAAAAGAAGTCAATAATCTCATCTCTCTTGCTCTCAGAATCGAACAACAACAGCAACAATAAGCTGATCACTTACATGCTTACACATCAAACACATTTTCTAGTATTCTTTTGGATATACAAATAAAAGGAAAAGACATAACATAATATTTATCACAAATCATGAAGCATGCCATACATAACGATAAAAATACTTACATTTCAGCAGTGTCTTGGTAGTACAAATTCTTCCGTGGAAAGTAACCTGCTTAGCCTTGACTTGCGTGTTCTTCACATCAACCTTGTTTCCACAAAGAACAAATGGGATGTCTTCATAAACCCGACAAAGATCGCGTTGGCGATGTCGTTGGTGAAGGGTAGCTTGATCGGAGTTTGTATGAGGCTGCATTATGGTTTTTTCGGTTTGTCGGCGAAGATAGAATGGCCACGCGAAAGAGAAGAAGGTGGTGTTTGATGAAAGTCAGTTATGGAGGTGAAGATGAACATTATGGTGTGAATGTGTAGCGACAAAATCATGAGTGTAAGCTATTGATTAACTTAACTAAAAAAGCAAGAGTCGCCACCGCACTTTTATTTTATCCAAAAAGGAAAGGAAAAAGAGCGAACAAAACCTACACAAGCTCTACAACAAGAACAAGTGGACAGAGACTGGGTAAGGGGGTTGGTTACGTTAAGGGAAGGTGTTAGCACCCAAAATGTCTGTAGTACTCTATACGAACCCTTTGAAATATTTACCTTTAGGTCTGAAAATAGTTTGCTTGAAAAAGATTGAGGAGATGAGAATAGAAATTGTTTTTAAGATTTTTGTGTTTAGAGAGACTTGTCGCCTCATGCCTACGTACCCACGAAGTGCAAAGTAGGATCAAAACCTCATAGTTCGTGGTACAAAGCATGAAATTCTTTTGTTTTGGTCGTTTTTAAATGTAAAGACAAGTCGTCATTTCCAAGCGAATAATTCCGCTTAAAGAAATGAATCATGTCTAAACTTATGAAAAAGTTTTGAAAGAGAAAATGCATGAGGGCACAAAAGGAATGTTGAGTTTGATGTTTTTTAAAGTCTTTTGAAAAAGGTGTCAATATGCTTATGTAATTTAGCATTTGTTAAGAAATGAAAAGAAAAGAGTAAAATCACATGACAAAGTCATGGTTTGATTATGAAAGAGGTGAGAGTTTGAAAACAAGAAGATTTTGAAAAAGAGAGAGTTTTGAAAATTGAAGAATGGGGAGGAGAAGAAGTGACTATCCTAAAGCGTAAAGTAAAAGCTAAGGATAAGAATAGCCTAACCACACAAGTAAGCTCCATAGTCTTCGAATCATAATTCCAAAGCAAAGGGAGAAAGGTCCTAAGTCTAAGTCCGAGGTTCCAAGAATTGCATTGGATGTCCAAGGTCTAGGTGTAAAACTCCATGTCTATTGCAAAGGATAGTAACCATAGTCCAAGATTAGAAGCATAAGTTTTTTAGAGGTTTTGGCCTTTATTAATGTTTTTGGTCCAAGTGGACAAAGAGAAAAAGGCATAGGCATAAACATGTGTCCAACGGACAAAGGAAAAAATTGCGGAAGCATAAACATATGTCCAACGGACAAAGGAAAAATTGCGGAAGCATAAACATGATATGAAATGATAATAATGGCGCATAAAAGTAAAAGAGAGATCGGGAGCGAGAAGGAATTATAAACAAAGTTAGTACAATAGTATTGTTAGTAAGTTAGTGATTAGTTGTTAGAGTAAGTGATCAATAATGGTTGAATAGTGTACTTAGGTCAAGGTTAATGAAGACTTGTTAGAAGATTGATAGAATCAAAGCCTCTACAACAACAAGCTTCATAGATTTTGAACCTAATACAAAAAAATCAATCAACATTGAGTTGTTTTCCGATATGGGACATAATGTTGCGCTATGTTAAGCAATCGTCGAGTAATTTATGGAGTAATTACCCTACAATGAGGCCGGTCAATAGCTCTTTGTGCTAATGCATGCTAGATGAACGATATGTAGATCGTCATCCAAAAGCAATACCGCACGAAAAGAAAAGAAAGTAACAATCTCGTCTTGATCAAAATTCGACAACGGAATTCTATAATCTATAAGACGTTCATCGATCAAAAGAAAAGAGAAATAGATGAAGAGAAAGCCAAATTAAACCACAAAAATATGTGATCTAAGGCTAAGAACAAAGGGAAGGGGAAGGAAATGGAAAAGGAACCAAAACAGCCCCAAAAACAAGGCAAAATATGCATTCTGTTTCGAAGTAACCGGTTACTCACCAGACGTTAACCGGTTACTCTAGTTCAAAATAAACACAGTTTTTCAAAATTAACACAGAGTAACCGGTTACTCACCAGACGTTAACCGGTTACTCTGCACCAGAATGCAGAAAATTGTGCAAAATTCAGCATGATCCACTTTCAAAACTTTTTACAAACACCTTGTGATCATGGAACTGAAATTGCACGAATTTTAAAGTAAAATAACAGTGAAAACCAGCAACTAAACACAATTACAAGATCCAAAGGATCAAGTAACAAAGATCACCAAAGATCTACATTATGGAAGATGAAGATGAAGCTTCAACAATGGTGAAAGATGAATTACCACTTCAAAACTGAAAATTCCTTCAAATTGCTTCAAGATCCAAGCACCAAAGCCTTGATCTATGAGAATTGATGAAGAAAAACAAGTTTGGATGAAGGTTTTAGCTCAAAATTGAACAAGATTCAATGTGAATTCTTGTTAACTTTCAAAAGAAGAAATGTGAGCTTTAGTGAAATTTGTGGTTGGGGATAGAATTTGCAAGAGGTTTGTTGGCTATCAAAAGCTTCAAGAGAAATTTTAGCAAGGTGAATTTGGCTTTCAAAAGCTTATGAATTGAATGAAATGAGGCCTCTATTTATAAAGTTTAGGCTTAGAAAAATTGGTGGTTTGGAAATTCATAAAAGAGTGGTGATTAGTGAAGGTGTATGGTAGGAAATGATCAAAGTGATGTAGGGGAATTAAAATGAGATGGTCTAGAATATTCCAACTGTGATCAAGGGCTAAGATTGGTGCAAAATTGCTGAATTTGAAATTGCTGAATTTTTTCAAATTTTCACGAGGGTAATCGGTTACTCACCACAGGGTAACCGGTTACTCAGTGCAAAATTTGTGAAAAATGAGCATTTTGTTGCACTGTTGTGCTTCCGGCTCGATTCTCTTGCTTGTCAAAGAAGACATGGAAATAAACACATGAACCTTGGAATTCATTGAATAATAATCAATTAAAACTTGGGGAATCCTTGACCAGATAAATTTGACATGATTGCAGATCAACTTTGACTGTTCTCAGATAAAATTCATTCGAGCTGTGGGACTGTTATTTTGGCATTTTTAACCTGTTCTTCCCCTGAAAATGTCAATAAAGAGAAAACAAAATATTTTTGGGTTTTGGTTAAGGTTAGTAAAATATAAACAAACAAAGCAATAAAGTGAATAAGAAACACACAGATGCTCGGTAAACCCTGCAAGGCATAAACCCAAAGAATGAGAGAGACAAGGGAACCAAAGCATGATCTTGTTTATGGTAAAGATGCAAAATGAGATATGAATGATATGTGGAATCTTAGGGGTCAAAAATTAGGGTCTTACAGTTGCCCCTATTTAAGTCTCTTCTATCGGGAGATATGAAGATACTTAAATACAAAAAGCTATATTTTTTAGCCCTAAGATACCACAAGATGATATGAATGCAAATGATAAAACACTCTGCGGGGAAACTTGAAACAAGAGATTTACGGTAAATTGAGAGAGAAGATGCGAAAAGACACGCCGGAGAACACAAGCTATTTCTGGACATCTGTCAAGGTGACAAGAAGTATCCATCAATAGTTGGAAAGAGAGGGACAAGACCCTAGGAAGACGAGTAGTGACATCCAAGAATAGCATTGGATAGAAACTACGAATGAGTCAAAAGGTATGCCAATAGACGTCCAAGAATGGCATTGGACAACAACAAGAAAGTTCCTAGTAAAAATAGCAGCGTCATCCAAGAATAGCATTGGATGAAAGTGAAAAAAAACACTCTATTAGGGGTAAGATATCCAAGAATGGTATTGGATGAAAGAAACTACAACATTCAAGAATGGCATTGAATGGGGCAACAACAAACATCATAGTCATCCAAGAATAACATTGGATATAAACAAAATTCCATTTGAAAGCTTCACTGGGGACATCCAAGAATGGTATTGGATGGAAAGGTTAAACATTGGAAATATCCAAGAATGGCATTGGACTTGGCTGGGGAAAAGGTGTCCAAGAATGGCATTGGACAGAAGAGGGTAAACATCAAAGATTTCCAAGAATTGCATTGGACTCTGTTGAGGAAAAGATATCCAAGAATGGCATTGGATAAAGAGAGATCACGACATTCAAGAATGGCATTGAATGAAGTGAAAAAGGTTCTGGAAAATATATTAGAAGTATCCAAGAATGGCATTGGATAAAAAGAGCAGGGGACTTTTAGGAATGGCACTGAAAGGTAAAGGTAAATCACTACATTCAAGAATGACATTGAATGATAGTGAGAAAGACATCCAGGAATAGCACTGAATGCAAAGAAGAAAACTCATTCAAGAATGGCACTGAATGAACAGATAATACTTTCAGGAATGGCACTAAAAGATATCCAAGAGAATATAATGGGGATTATAGAAGAGAGGCAAAACTTCCAAGAATAGCACTGGGAGAAACAAAAGGAACAAGATATCCATGAATAGCACTAGAGATCAAAAGAGACAGACATCCAGGAATGACACTGGAGTGGGAGAAAAATAAAGATCCAGGAATAGCACTGGAATGAAAGAAAACAAAGATCCAGGAATAACACTGGAATGGAAGAAAATGAACATTTAACAACAGGACATGATGCACAGGGAAATAACAAAATCCAGGAATGGCACTGGAAATAAAGAAGACAGGTAAACGACAACATTCAGGAATGACACTGAATGAAAAGGCAGGTAAAATTTTGGGTAGGCGCCAAGTAAGTTGGACTTTGATCACAAGGTAAGATGTTGACAGCAACAGGACCTCGAGAAATGCATATGAGCGCGAAACACACTTCGAGCTATGAAAATCTTTCTATGCAATGATATATGAATGATTCATGTATGCAATCCAGATGATTGGGACAACTGAGTAACACTATTTTTGTGAGGGAAGAATGGAACTCTGATTCCTCAACACAGGGAACACTGCCCACTCTGTTTGGAGAGAAGATGTTGAACACATCTCTGTCACACTTGTGAATTATATCAGGCTAATGGTCTTTTGAGGAAAGACATCTTGAGTATTCTTGAAGAATACTGCCCCAGGTTGATTGACTGATGAGGATAAACTGATCATAGCTTCAGTTTGACTGCTGTAGAGGAAAAATGAACTGATCATGACTTCAATTCTTGAAATGAATGCTGAGGATAAACTGATCATGGCTTTAGCTTGACTATTATTGTGGATGAACTGATCATGGCTTCAGTTCTTGTTGAGATTATTGTTAAGAACAAACTGATCATGGTTTCAGCTTGGCTATTGCTGGGGATGAACTGATCATGGCTTCAGTTCTTGAAATAACTGTTGAGAAGGTTAAACTCAGTATGGGTCTTGAAGGAGATCTTCTGGTTAACCAAATATGAGAATGACTTGTATTGAGCAACAGATCTTGAATTGATTCACAACAGGATCTGGAAGTAATGTGCCCCTGATAGGATCACTGACCAAGTTTCTCAACTATTTGAAAAATTTTTAATGAGGAAAGTTTTCCTGCAAATAAAATTATTCAAACAAACATGGTAATTTTAATGCAAAGCTCATGCAATTTTGAAATCAAAAATCATTTTTGGAATGATATTATTGATATAAAGCAAAATGAATCACTTGTCAAAACACGGCGGTTTAGACATTCAAAATGAAAGAGAAAGCAAAGGTAAGACATCAAAGCAAATGATTGGAAACAAACTTAGGAGTCAATTTACGCAACCTTGCTGTAGTATGCTTTCAAAAGAAACCTGGCTTCAATTAGGTCTTTTGAGGGTTGTAACATGGTATGGTTCACGGTTTTTGAAACAAAGGATATAGGCTCAAAGTTTATTTGTACCCAAACCATTCTTCGTGATGATCTCCAGTCCTATGCTCAGTTAATTCAAACTATGCATTCAGGTTCCAAGTGATTTTGGAATTGCAACACTGTTATGATGATGGTTCAAGAGATTTTTGAGATGGAAGTCATTCTTTCTTACAACATTTTGTTGTTTTTTATGAAGACTTCAGTCAACTCGTTTTGTCTTTGAGGATTTTGGTGACCTCTTGATTTATTTTTTTGTTACCCCTAACTTTTGCCTAAACTGTGTCATTTGAGCTTACAGTCAGCGGGATGCCCCAATTTTTGCCTAAGTCTCCTTCATAGGTTTTGACTTAGTGGGCTTTTCATTTGATTTTTTTCATTCTTTTTTTTTTGAAAGATAGTGACTGCCTGGCTTAATGATTACGGTGAACCATCATTGGCTTTTGATTTGAAAGACATCTTCGACACTACTTTGATGTGTGCGAAGGAAAGCTTGTGATTGCAATGATTCTCTTGTGTTTAAAATACACAGTCAAATTAACTGAGAACTACCCATCCCCAGGTTAAGATTGTGGGTTTTTTCGTACAGAAAGAAACTCCAACTTCTAGGCTCACAAGGGGTTGACAAAGGATTAACTTCCTTATTTCTCCAGTGTTTGGGAGTTGAAACAATGCATGTACATCATCAGCCAAGTTTCAAATTGAAAGCATACAATCCAGCAATTTTAGGTATTTCGCTTTCATCATCCTCCCTCCAATCTTTGCATAAACAAAAGCTTGATAAAGAAAGTGAACAGGAGATATATTTTTGTTTTGTGAAAAAGAAAGCATAAAGATGCACACAGTGGATATAAATGAATTGAATCAAAACATTGCAATGCTCATTTTATTGAAATTACCATGAAAGTACAAATAAAGTTTGAAAGCAAACAAACAATACAATCAAAGAAAAATGCAAACAGAAAGAAACAAGGCCTAGTGACTAATCAGCAACAAGGATGAGCTGTCTTGTCTGAAACACTGGCTTTAGGAGATGATCCGTCTGAACTGACTCAAATTTCACTTGGCATGCTCTCGCAAAGGATTGTTGACAACATTGGGATTCTCATCAAGAAAAGTCAGAATCTTTGAGTTCACCAATTCTTGTACTCTAGTTTTCAATGCATAGCAGCCTTACAAGTTATGGCCTGCACCACCTCAATGGAACTCACATTGAAGATCAGCCCTATAGCCAGCTGGGAGAGGATTTAGAGGAGGAGGTAGATCCCTCGTTGTAATCAAACCTTTCTTTACAAGACATGGATACAACTCAGTGTAGGACATCGAGATAGGATCAAAGTTAACCCTATTACGATTCTGATTCTGTCTATCATCCTGATGAGGAGCTTGGACTGTTTGAGCATTGACAACAGGAGCAACTGCAGCTACATATTGTTGTTGCCTGTGACGAGGTTTCCCTTCAACTGAAACAACATGGGTATCACCATCCTTTTTATTTTGAAAATTCCCGGCATACTTTTTAGCACCACTAAAGGCTTCAGCATTGGCAATCTTTCCTTTCTTGATACCCTCTTCTAGTCTTTCTCCAATAGTGACTAGGTCAGCAAAACCAGATGATACACTACCTATCATCTTTTCCTAAAAGAGTGGCTGAAGAGTGTCCATGAATAATCCATTCAATTCTTTTTCATCCAATGGTGGCTCCACTTGAGCAGCTAGCTCTCTCCAGTGCTGAGCGTACTCTTTAAAGGATTCTTTTTCTTTCTGAGACATATTTTACAATTGACGGCGGTCAGGTGCCATGTCCATATTATACTTATATTACTTTAAGAAAGCATCAGCCAAGTCCTTCCAACTTTGGATACGGTTCTTCTCAAGTCTCATATACCATTTCATTGAAGCCCCACTCAAGCTGTCTTGGAAACAGTGAATGAGCAGTTTGTCGTTTTTGGCATGAACAACCATCTTGCGGCAGTACATCACCAAGTGGCTTCTGGGACAGGTATGCCCCTTGTATTTCTCAAAATCAGGAGTTTTAAATTTCGCAAGCATAACCAAGTTTGGAACCAAGCACATGTCCATTGCGACAGCACTAAAGACATCACTTCCTTCCACGACTCTTATCCTTTTGTCTAGAGTTTGCCATTGCTCTCTGACTTCTTCAATGTATCCAAGTTCTCCCTGACTTTCAGATTGTGGACCAGCAGCATGGTACACGAAAAGAGGATTCTCAGGAATAGCTTGAGCAACATAATGCACAACAGGCTGAGGTTCAGTGAACAATGGAGCTGAAGATACTGCCAGTACAGACGGGACAAACACAGGAGTAGTTGCAAAGGGTGGCGAGTAATTCGGAGGTAACCCAAATTCTGGCCAAGTAGAAGCTGGTTGGTGAGTTAGTGGAGGGTCAACAGCAGTAAGTAAGATTTCAGAGATCACAGTCCTCTGATGTGGTTCACCTCTAGCAATCAGAACTTGCAGCATTTCTGTGAGTTTGGTCATGCTGGCCTTTAACTCATCAATTTCCATTCTGACTTCGGCATTGTGTTGTTCTTGGCTTTCCATTCTCAATCTGACAGCAGCTCTAGTTCCGTAGTTGTGTTGAGGAAACAGCTTGACGGTGAACAGATAACTGGAGAAAGAGACATTTGAAATGAGTTTCTGGACAACTTGGAAGAATGCATATGTATGCTCATGGATGCAACAACCATAAACAAGATCACTCAAAGCACACGGGTTCAAAGGTCCGAGTCACGAGCATGAAGTCGAGGTTAAGAAACCAACCCACAAAGGTATATACTAAGGTTTTGTCTTCATTGTACCTGCAGAAAACAGCAGTTCTAATAGAGTGCCCAGGGTCCACAATCCACTATCAGACACACCACGCACCGATTTGCTCGGAGGTTGGTAGTTATCCTCAAGAGAATCTAACTTGAGTGTGGCATCGCGTGACAGCTAAGTCAGATTTGCATCTTCATAGCTTCCGCGCCACGATCCTAAAAAAGGGTAAGATGGGTTAAAGGTTACTACGGTCCTCAGTGTTATAGGCTTCTATGGAAAAAGTAATGCCTTCACGATCGCTCAATCGGCATCAGTAATTCCAAAGAGGCAACCACCGAGTGGACGGATTCTTAAGTTCTGCTTTTTTGGGATTCGACTCCCTCAAAGCTCCCTTGACTATACCATCCTCCTATCTCAAAGTACACTCTAGTCCGGGTATAGGACCCATGTCACACATAGAGGAACTCCCAAATAGAACAAACAGGTAACAAACCAATCAGGCAAAAAGCAGTAAATAAATCAAAGTAGGCTAAACCCCTCAAGGGAGGATGATCCCCAGCAGAGTCGCCACTTTTCCTGTAGCGGCAAAATCATGAGTGTAAGCTATTGATTAACTTAACTCAAAAAGTAAGAGTCGCCACCGCACTTTTATTTTATCAAAAAAGGAAAGGAAAAAGAGCGAACAAAACCTAAACAAGCTCTACAACAAGAACAAGTGGACAGAGACTGGGTAAGGGGGTTGGTTACGTTAAGGGAAGGTGTTAGCACCCAAAACGTCTATAGTACTCTATAAGAACCCTTTGAAATATTTACGCTTTTGGTCTGAAAATGGTTTGCTTGAAAAAGATTGAGGAGATGAGAAGAGAAATTATTTTTAAGATTTTTGTGTTTGGAGAGACTTGTCGCCTCATGCCTACGTACCCACGAAGTGCAATGTAGGATCAAAACCTCGTAGTTCGTGTTACAAAGAATGAAATTTGTTTGTTTTGGTTGTTTTTAAATGTAAAGACAAGTCGTCATTTCCAAGCGAATAATTCCACTTAAAGAAATTAATCATGTCCAAACTTATGAAAAATTTTTGAAAGAGAAAGTGCACGAGGGCACAAAAGGAGTGATGAGTTTGATGTTTTTGAAAGTCTTTTGAAAAAGGTGTCAATATGCTTATGTAGTTTAGCATTTGTTAAGAAATGAAAAGAAAAGAGTAAAATCACTTGACAAAGTCAAGGTTTGATTATGAAAGAGGTGAGAGTTTGAAAACAAGAAGATTTTGAAAAAGAGAGAGTTTTCAAAATTGAAGAATGGGGAGGAGAAGAAGTGACTATCCTAAAGCGTAAAGTAAAAGCTAAGGATAAGAATAGCCTAACCACACAAGTAAGCTCCATAGTCTTCGAACCATAATTCCAAAGCAAAGGCAGAAAGGTCCTAAGTCTAAGTTCGAGGTTCCAAGAATTGCATTGGATGTCCAAGGTCTAGGTGTAAAACTCCATGTCTATTGCAAAGGATAGTAACCATAGTCCAAAATTAGAAGCACAAGTTTTTTAGAGGTTTTGGCCTTTATTAATGTTTTTGGTCCAAGTGGACAAAGAGAAAAAGGCATAAGCATAAACATGTGTCAAACGGACAAAGGAAAAAATTGCGGAAGCATAAACATATGTCCAACGGACAAAGGAAAAATTGCGGAAGCATAAACAAGATATGAAATGATAATAATGGCGCATAAAAGTAAAAGAGAGATGGGGAGCGAGAAGGAATTGTAAACAAAGTTAGTACAATAGTATTGTTAGTAAGTTAGTGATTAGTTGTTAGAGTAAGTGATCAATAATGATTGAATAGTGTACTTAGGTCAAGGTTAATGAAGACTTGTTAGAAGATTGATAGAATCAAAGCCTCTACAACAACAAGCTTCATAGATTTTGAACCTAATATAAAAAAATCAATCAACATTAAGTTGTTTTCTGATACGGGACATAATGTTGCGCTATGTTAAGCAATCGCCGAGTAATTTACGGAGTAATTACCCTACAATGAGGCCGGTCAATAGCTCTTTGTGTTAATGCATGCTAGATGAACGATATGTAGATCGTCATCCGAAAGCAATACTGCACGAAAAGAAAAGAAAGTAACGATCTCGTCTTGATCAAAATTCGACAACGGAATTCTATGATCCATAAGACGTTCATCGATCAAAAGAAAAAAGAAATAGATGAAGAGAAAGCCAAATTAAACCACAAAAATATGTGATCTAAGGCTAAGAACAAAGGGAAGGGGAAGGAAATGGAAAAGGAACCAAAACAGCCCCAAAAACAAGGCAAAATATGCATTCTGTTTCGAACTAACCGGTTACTCACCAGACGTTAACCGGTTACTCTAGTCCAAAATAAACACAGTTTTTCAAAATTAACACAGAGTAACCGGTTACTCACCAGACGTTAACCGGTTACTCTGCACCAGAATGCAGAAAATTGTCCAAAATTCAGCATGATCCACTTTCAAAACTTTTTACCAACACCTTGTGATCATGGAACTGGAATTGCATGAAATTTAAAGTAAAATAACAGTGAAAACCAGCAATTAAACACAATTACAAGATCCAAAGGATCAAGTAACAAAGATCACCAAAGATCAACATTATGGAAGATGAAGATGAAGCTTCAACAATGGTGAAAGATGAAATACCACTTCAAATCTGAAAATTCCTTCAAATTGCTTCAAGATCCAAGCACCAAAGCCTTGATCTATGAGAATTTATGAAGAAAAACAAGTTTGGATGAAGGTTTTAGCTCAAAATTGAACAAGATTCAATGTGAATTCTTGTTAACTTTCAAAAGAAGAAATTTGAGCTTTAGTGAAATTGGTGGTTGGGGATAGAATTTGCAAGAGGTTTGTTGGCTATCAAAAGCTTCAAGACAAATTTAAGCAAGGTGAAATTTGCTTTCAAAAGCTTGTGAAATGAATGAAATGAGGCCTATATTTATAGAGTTTAGGCTTGGAAAAATTGGTGGTTTGGAATTTGGTTTGTAAATGAAAATTAGGCTTGGAATTTGAATTTGGAGGGAAATTCATAAAAGAGTGGTGATTAGTGAAGGTGTATGGTAGGAAATGATCAAAGTGATGTAGGGGAATTAAAATGAGATGGTCTTGAATATTCCAAATGTGATCAAGGGCTAAGATTGGTGCAAAATTGCTGAATTTGAACTTGCTGAATTTTTTCAAATTTTCACGAGGGTAACCGGTTACTCACCACAGGGTAAACGGTTACTCAGTGCAAAATTTGTGAAAAATGAACATTTTGTTACACTGTTGTGGTTCCGGCTCGATTCTTTTGCTTGTCAAAGAAGGCATGGAAATAAACACATGAACCTTGGAATTCCTTGAATAATAATCAATTAAAATTGGGGAATCCTTGACCAGATAAATTTGACATGATTGCGGATCAACTTTGACTTTTCTCAGATAAAATTCATTCGAGCTGTGGGACTGTTATTTTGGCATTTTTAACCTGTTCTTCCCATGAAAATGTCAATAAAGAGAAAGCAAAATATTTTTGGGTTTTGGTTAAGGTTAGTAAAATATAAACAAACAAAGCAATAAAGTGAATAAGAAACACACAGATGCTCGGTAAACCCTGCAAGGCATAAACCCAAATAATGAGAGAGACAGGGGAACCAAAGCATGATCTTGTTTGTGGTAAAGATGAAAAATGAGATGTGAATGATATGTGGAATCTTAGGGGTCAAAAATTAGGGTCTTACAGAATGGTT
The DNA here is from genome assembly GCA_022829125.1 of Lathyrus tuberosus. Classification (NCBI taxonomy): domain Eukaryota; kingdom Viridiplantae; phylum Streptophyta; class Magnoliopsida; order Fabales; family Fabaceae; genus Lathyrus; species Lathyrus tuberosus. The sequence goes on along the minus strand of JALAZF010000101.1, from coordinate 3,270,947 downwards.
TTGTTGTGACATAATGGATTTTTGTTGAAGAAGAATGGAAGTTATGGCGTGGAAATGGTGTTTTTTGTACGGAGAAGAGGAAGTTTTATAGGTGGATGGGAGAAAAATAAAAATGGTGATGGAAGGAGGCGTGAGTGAGAAGGTTTTTACCGTGTTGGAAAATTATGATGGAGGAATATGAAGATGGTGGTCATGAGCTTGGAGGGAGTAATATGAGGTGCGTGTTGTAGTGTTACTAATGATGGTCTTTTTGTTTTCTTGTAATATGAAAAAATGGTGATAGTTTGTGGCGGTTGATGAATATGGGGAGTGGGATATGGAACTTAAGGTGGTGAAGATGGTCCTTGAGTGAGGCGAGAGAGGTTGATGGAAGGAGAGTTACGTGAGGTTTTGAGTTATATCATTAAGATGATGGTGTAAGTGTTATGTTGCTGGTAAGTTGCAAGTGAGTAACGAAGTGTTTATTATGGAGGTGTTATATCGTGTTGTGCAGGGAAAAAAGAAAGGGTGATTTGTGTTTCATCGTGTAAGGAGAATCATGATGTTTGGAAAATGATTTGTATGGTTATTATGTTGGAAAAATGCAGGTGTTTATGGCACGTGGAGAAGAGAAAATATGGAGAGTATGTGAGAGATGATGAGTTATGAAAACATGGTTGGAGCTATGGAAATGAAAAGGTATTGTATATTATAATGAGGAGGTTTTTTGGTTTGTCTTTATGCGTTGCAGACACAAGAAAAGAAGTGGGGTCCGCCAGTTTTTGTTACATGATGGCCTATTTTATGCTTTTCTTTTTTCTTAAGTGCAGGGAGTAAGTGTGTAGGTGCAGAAAAGGAGAGTAAAATTGGGTAGTATGTACTTGTTTGGTTTTTAAGACAAGGAAACGTGGAAAAGGAAAAAAATACATAGCCGTTGAAAAAGAGAGAGAGTAGTAGGTGGTGTGAAGCATGAGGGAACTTGTGCTACCTACTTGTATTACTACCATAAATCTGGACAAAATCTACTTTATTACCACAAAATCAGAAACCTTTCTTTTAAAAGCTCACCAAAAATTAAATAAAAAAAGATAAACATTAAAAATAAGAATAAATTATTAAAAATAAAAAATTGAACAAATTAATTTAAAATATATTAATTAAAAGCAAAAATGAAAACAGTAAAAAAATGAATAATTGGACCAATATCACAGTGCTCGAAAAAATAAAATGAATACACCAAAATGATCGGTGCAAAATATATGATTCGGAAAAATACAGCGTTTGGTCAAATTCTCAAATAAATTTTACCTGGTAAAATGGCTTTAACTGTCTAAAAATGCGACCGAAAAGTGGTCGAAAAATTTAAATGAGCATGCCAAGTTAAACAACGTGAAACGTAGATTAATATAACTGCCATTTGCAAGCTCGATTTTAAAAATTTTTGTCCACTGATTTTACGCATGGTTGACTTTTAGTTTGACCGATTCTCTGTAAATCCAACAAGTTTATTGTAGCTGATAAATTGGGTATTATGCAATATGATTGACCTAGAATGATATGCAAAAGATCAAAGAATCTAGGGGTAAAATTTGGGGTATGACAATTGCCCCTATTTAAATAACTTCACCGGATGACATGAGTGATGATAGTTCTCGTGAAATCATGGTGAAAGATATTTAAATATAGATAACCTAAAAATTTACCCTTAGATGCAATGACGTGTTATGCTATAGACAAAAGAAAACTAATCTAATAATGCTGACAAGCCAAGAACTCTAATATGATGAAAATGACGGAATGATAATATGCAAAATGCAGACAAAAACGAAAGTAGACAGGGACAAAATCTACACAATGAGCAACCACTCACTGGGGATGACAACAATACTGGGGAAGCTGAAACAAACTAGGAGAAATCTAAAGTGATTGAGCAGCAGGTCCAGACGGGACCGACTGACAATTTAGAAAGAAAATATAACACAAGATCCTCAAATGGAAGTAGAACCGCAAAGACGGTCTCCACTGGGGAATCAACAGTCGTCATCCATGAATGAAACTGGATGGAAAAGAGTCACAACATTCAGAATATCATTGAATGAGGTAAGGAGAAAATCTGGGAAATACATGAGAGACAAAATAGCAGACATCAGAGGTATTCAGGAAAGCGTTTAATAAACTCTGGAAAATAACAGACAACAGAGACATTCAGAAGAGCATTGAATAAACTCCAGAACACATCAGAGTATTTGGAAAAGCATCAAATAAACTCTAGCACACAATATAGATATTCAGAAAAGCATCAAATAAACTCCAGAGCACGTTAGAGATATTCAGAAAAGCATCGAATAAACTCCAAAACACATCCAGAAAAGCATTGGATGAAGAGCAGAAACATACTTGAAAATAATCAGCAGTTGTTAACCAAAGCCAGAAATAAATTAAAGACATCTAGAAGAGCATTAGATGAAAACAAAGATTCTGAAAATACATCTGAAACATTTAGAACAACATTAAATGCACGGGAAAAGGTTTTGAAGACATATCCGGAAGAGCATCAGATAAGCAACATTATATCTGGAAGAACATCAGAAGCAAAGATACATATCCAAAAAACATCGGATAAACAAGGTCATATCCGGAAGAGCATCAGGTAGACACAAAAGGAGTTCGGGAAAAACATCAGAAGCATAGACCTATCTGGAAGAACATCAGATAGACAAAAGAAATGAGATTATGGAAAAGCATCAGAATTACAAAGGTATATATCTGGAAACTCTTTGGGAAGTGAAACAAATTCTGAAAGGTTATTAGAATACAATGGAAATATCTAGAAAAGCATCAGATATGTTATGGAAAAACATCAGAACAAAAGACTCAATCTGGAAAAAACATTAGAAAGAGAGACACATCTGAAAGAGCATTAGATGGCAAAAGCAATGTCATTCCGGAAAAGCATCAGAATTAACAAAGCAAATATCTGGAAAAACATCAGATAACACAAAGATAGAGTTCTGGGAAAACGTCAGAACATGAGACTCGATCTGAAAAAACATCAGAGGAGACAAATATACGTGACACGCAAGAATGTCATTGGACACAAAAGAAGAACAAACATATCCGGAAAAACATCAGATAAGAAAGGTCAATCTGGAAGAATGTCAGATAGACACGACAATATCTATTTTAGTAGGATCCAAGTGAGTTAGACTTTGACCACAAGGTAAGACGCGAATAACAACATGACTTCGGGTGAAATGCAAATGAGGGTGAAACACTCATGCTATGCAATAGTATATGAAATATTCTATGATATATGATCAAATGCAAATGCGGATGTCGACGACACGACTCGACTCTTTTGGGGAGAACACTAGACAGATTCCTCAACACGGAGATCACTGCCATTCTGCTTGGAGACTAAAGATGTTACTATTGTACACATCTCTTCCACACTGGTTAAACTATATCCAGTTGATGATCCTTGTAGGAAGGATGGAGAGCTGCTTGGGGGTTCTTCAAGTAAACTTCCCCAGATTAGCTGACTGTTGTAGATGAACTGATCATTGCTTCAACTTGTCTGATTCTTGAGATGACTGCTTTACCGTGCGCTTGGAACGCTTGCCCCAGTCTGAGTCTTGAAATATCTTCTGAATGAACCAATTCTGAGAAGGACTTGCCCCTGATAGGATCACCGACCAAGTTTCTTAATTGTTTCAATATTCCTTGAGAGGATAGCCAGTTTGCAAACAAAATTATTTGTACAAACATGGTAAATGCAAAGTTCATGCAACCTTTGAAATCAAAATTATTTTTGGAAGATGCAAAACAAAATGAGTCACAGGTCTGAACATGGCGGTTCAAGACATCAAAGTGAAAAGATAAAGCACAGGTATGATGCCAAAACAAATGATCTGCACAAAATTTTTTAGAGTCAGTTTACACAACCTTGCTATAGTATGCTTTCAAAATAACCCTGCTTCAGTTAGGTCTTTCAAGGTTTGTATTGTGAACTGGTTCGCGGCTTAAGAAACAAAGGATAAAGGCTCAAAGTTTATTTGTACCCACCCAATCTTCGTGATAATCTTCAGTCCTATGCTCAGTTAACTCAAACTATGCACTCAGATTCCCAAGAGGTTTATAATTGCACTGATGATAGTGGTGATGATGGTTCAGAAGTCAAAGGACTCTTGAAATGGAGGTCACTACTTCCTTACCAATGTTTGCCATTGAGGACTTTCAGGATGAGGATTTAAAGATTTCCTCTTTTTTTTGTCGAACAAACCTTTTTTGTATAAGGCAAGGTCATGAGCTTCCCATCTTTTTTAGCTTTTGTCATGAAAGGGACTCGGCTCATTCTTTGGGTAAGAAAAGTGACTAACCAGCTTAATGATTACGGTGAACCATCATTGTGTTTGACTTGAGGGACATCTTCGACTCTTGATTGCTGTGTGCGAAGGAAATTTTTTTAGTGCAACCTTTATGTGAAAGGTGTCTTGCATGAACACACTGCCAAGCTAACTGAGAGCTACCCATCCCAAGGTTAAGATTGTGGTTTTTTTGTAAAGAAAGAAACTCTAACTTCTAGGCCTGAAGGGTTTGACAAGGGAATAACTTCCTTATTTCTCTAGTGTTTAGGGAATGTGAAACAATGCCTTACATCATCAACAAAGTTTATTTGAAAGCATACCAACAATTATGAGTATAGCATTTTCGTCATCCTCCCTCCAATCTTTGCACAATAAAAAAGAAAGTGGAAAAGAGATAAAATATTTTGCTAAAGAAAGCATAAAGATGTAAATAGTGGACAAAATGAATTAAATTAAAAGTTGCAATGCTCATTTCATTAATCACGAAAGTATAAACATCATTTGAAGGCAAACAACCATTACAAAATAAGAAAAATGCAAACAACAAGAAACATGGCTTAGTGACTAGTTAAACACAAGGATGAGTTGTCCTGTCTTTAAGAAGTAGATGAGCTGAAGTCGACCGAAGCTTCACTTGGCGTGTCTTGGAAGAGGGTTGCTCTGGACATTGGGATTGTCATGAAAGCTAATAATTCCAGTCTTAATCAAATCACGCACTCTAGATTCAAAGCATAGCAATTTTCCAAGTCGTGGCCTGCGACACCTTCATGGAATACATAGTGGAGATCAGACCTAAATCCAGCCGGAAGAGGATTGGGCGGAGGAGGTAAAGTCCTTGTGGTAATCAAACCTTGTTCAACCAGACCAGGATAAAGTTCAGTGTACTTCATTGGAATAGGATCAAATTGATTCCTATTATGGTACTGATTATGTCCAACAGCTGGACGTTGAGGAGCTTGAGATGGTCGTGGAGCAGTAACAGCAGCAACAACAGTGACAGTAGGTGGATTGGCGTACTGAGGTATATGACGAGGCCTTCTCACTTCAACCATGACAGCATTAGTCTGATCTTCTCTCTTCTTCTGACAGTTCCCATAGGATTTCTTCGCACCATTGGAAGATTCAGCAGCTTTAGACACTTTACTGTTTTTGAGACCTTCCTCGAGTCTTTGGCCGATAGTAACCAAATCAGTGAAGTTGGAGGAAACACTTCCGATCATCTTCTCCCAATAGAATGGAGACAGAGTATCCATAAACATTCCAGTCAATTCCTTCTCAGCCAAAAGAGGCTCAACCTGGGAAGCCAACTCTCTCCAGCGCTGAGCATATTCCTTAAAAGATTCCTTCTCATGTTGAGTCATGTTTTGTAGCTGGCGGCGATCAGGAGCCATGTCAAGGTTATACTTATACTGCTTCATGAAGGAATTTGCAAGATCTTGGAAGCAGTGGATGGAGTTTTGCTCGAGACTCATATACCATTTGGGTGAGGCTCTACTCAAACTGTCTTGGAAACAATGGATAAGCATTTCTGATTGTTGGTATAAGCAGCCATCTTGCGAAAATACATGACCAAATGAGCCCTTGGACAAGAGTGGCCCTTATACTTCAGAAACTCTGGAATTTTGAACTTAGCAGGCATAACGAGGTTAGACACTAAGCACATGTTGTCTGCATCCACATTGAAAAAGTCAATACCCTCAACGACTTTGAGTCTCTTATATATGATCTCAAACTATTCTCGGACAACTTCAGGTTCAACAAAATCTTCACGCTCTTCACCCCGAGCACTGGCAGCATTGTACTCGTAGAGGGGGTTCTCAAAGGGAGCTCAACAGTTTGGGTAACAGCATGGACCACAGGTCTAGGCTCGACGAAAACAGGAGCTTGAAAAACTGGCATAGCAGTTTGACCAACCATATCAGTAGATGCGGTCGGTGGAGAGTAGTTGCGTGGCAAACCAAACTCTGGCCAAGTTGAAGGTGGAATTTGAACCGGTGGAGGATCAGCACTCGAAACTTCCTGGATGATATTTCTTTGGGGTGGCTCTCCCCTAGCAATCAAAACTTGGAGCATCTTAGTGAGTTTACTCATGCTTGACTTAAGGTCGTCGATCTTCATTCGGATCTCAGCATTGTGTACCTCTTGCTCTGACATCTTGCGTCTATAGTTAGCTCTAGTCCGGTACTTGTGTCGAGGAATCAGCTTGACGACTCACAGGTGACACTGGCAGATAGAGATAGCTAGAAATAAGTAACTGGACAAACAGACGCGTGCAATGAATCATGCAAAGATGCAAATGATATGCAATGCAAACAGGATGCAAAACGCATGCAACAGGATCAAGGTTCGAGATCACAACATGGAGTATGGGTAAAGAACCAACCACAGGGTGTGTATTAGGGTTCTTGTATTTGTAGAATAGGGTTATAAGAAGTTCCCAGAGTCATCGATAAATCTTTCGGATATTACCGGCCTACACGACTACTCATGCGAGTTAATAATATTCTCAAGATAAACTCGTCTGAGTGTAGTATTGCATGACAACCATCACAGGTCTACACCTGGATAATCATTGCACTACGTCCTAAAAGGCTAAGAGGAGTGAAGGGTTACTAAAGGTCCTCAGTATCACGGACTCCCAGGTCAGAAAAGTGATATCAATACGACTACTCGCATCAGACATCAGTAATCCCAAAGGGGCCTCCACTGAGCGTGGTCATCATATGCTAGACATGTTAGGACTACTCCCAACAGCCAACTATTGATTACACCATAATCCTATCATATGTGTGCTCTCAAGTCCGGGTTAGGACTTATCTCACCACTCAAGGAAATAACCCTGCACACAGAAAACCCAAGCACAACAGGCATATATATACAGGTATAAATATGTACAGATACAAGCAAGCAAACATGTAAATAACACAAATACAAAACAAGGTGGGCTTAACCCTCTTAGGGTTTATTCCCCAGTGAAGTCGCCATTTCTGTCGCAGTGAGAATTGGATATCAAGCTATTAATTAACTTGAATCACAAATCATGAAATTCACCACCGAACTTTGATTTATCAAAAGGAAAGGGTAAAGATCGAAAAACCTAAGTGCGCTATGTAAAGACATAGTTAAGAGATCTAAGATTCGGGGGTTAGTTATACCTAGGAAAGGTGTTAGCATCCTAAGTATCTGTAGTACTCTACAGGAACCTCTTGCTAGTATTTGTGTTATGTTAAAGTTTGCTTGCTAAGGGAAATGTGCTAAGGTAAAGACCTAGGGATATATACAAAATATGCTCGCTAAGACATCACATCTCGTGCCTACGTATCTTGACTCAAAGAATCAGAGCATTCGTAGTTCACCTAACTACGGGTAAAAGGGTGAGAAGAAAACGCTGTGAAAAAAAAGGAAAAGTGTGGAAAAAAGAAAATGTGGCTCGCTAGGATCTCGCAATCCTATGCCTACGTATTCTCAAAAAGAACTTTGAGAAATCAGAGCGTTCGTAGTTCATGACTACGAGTTGCCAGGTTCTAAGAACCAAGAATAACAAAGACAAGTAAAGAACAGACGAGGGACATGCACAATGACGATGAGTCAACATACAGTCCCTTCCCTTGGATTGGGTCAACAAGGATAGAAAACAAAGCAACATAGACATGGAAGAACATCATGTAAATGGTAAGCAATAAATGAAGACACATACACAGTACACGGAAAATCATCATGTATGGTCAGAAAGATAAGATATTACAGAGTACACATGGAAAACATCATAGTATGAATAGACAAAAAAGTCAACAGCAATACATGGAAAAACATCATGTAATCAACAGACAAAGATACGTGGCAAAGCATCGCGAAAAAGATAAACAGGTACGCTGAAGAGCATCACGTAGTGAATAAACAGAGACACGCGGCAAAGCATCGCGGATAAACAGAGAGAAAATACACGGCAAAACACCGTGGTATCAACAAATAGAATTAACAACATACATGGAAAAGCATCAACGGGAATAAGCTCAAGACATAGAAGCAGGCAAATCGCAAAATAGAGTTGGGTGACAAAAGAATTATTAATTAATTTAAATATAAATATTTAATAAGATTAATTAATAATTTATTTAATCAATATTAAATCAAAATATTTAAAATTAATTAATAATCACAAAAAAATATTATTAATAGATTAATTAAAAAAATGAACATAATTTAAATAACTAATAAAAATTGTTTTTTTTTTGTGATTTTAGATATCATGTAAAGTAAAAGAAGCTTAAACAAATAAAAACTACATCTAAGTATCATGTAACAGCCCAAAACAATACAAGAAGAAAAAAAAATCAAAAAAGAAGTCAATACTCTCATCTCTCTTGCTCTCAGAAGTGCTAACACAACAAACACATTTTCTAGTATTCTTTAGGATATACAAACAAAAGGAAAAGACATAACATAATATTTATCACAAATCATGAAGCATGCCATACATAACGATAAAAATACTTGCATTCCAGCAGTGTCTTGGTACTGCAAATTCTTCTGTGGAAAGTAACCTGTTTTGCCTTGACTTGCGTGTTCTTCACATCAACCTTGTTTCCACAAAGAACAAATGGGATGTCTTCACAAACCCGACAAAGATTGCGGTGGCGATGTCGTTGGTGGAGGGTAGCTTGATCGAAGTTTGTATGAGGTTGCATTACGGTTTTTTCAGTTTGCCGGCAGAGATAGAGTGGCCACGCGAAAGAGAAGAAGATGGTGTTTGATGAAAGTCAGTTATAGAGGTGAAGATGAACATTATGGTGTGAATGGTTTTGTTGTGACATGATGGAATTTTGTTGAAGAAGAATGGAAGTTATGGCATGGAAATGGTGTTTTGTGTATGGAGAAGAGGAAGTTTTATAGGTGGATGGGAGAAAAATAAAAATGGTGATGGAAGGAGGCGTGAGTGAGAAGGTTTTTACTATGTTGGAAAATTATGATGGAGGAATATGAAGATGGTGGTCATAAGCTTGGAGGGAGTAATATGAGGTGAGTGTTGTAGTGTTACTGATGATGGTTTTTTTGTTTTCTTGTAATATGAAAAAATGGTGATAGTTTGTGGCAGTTGATGAATATGGGGAGTGGGATATGGAACTTAAGGTGGTGAAGATGGTCCTTAAGTGAGGCGAGAGAGGTTGATGGAAGGAGAGTTAAGTGAGGTTTTGAGTTATAGCATGAAGATGATGGTGTAAGTGTTATGTTGTTGGTAAGTTGCAAGTAAGTAAAAAAGTGTTTATTGTGGAGGTGTTATATCGTGTTGTGCAGGGAAAAAAGAAAGAGTGATTTGTGTTTCATCGTGTGAGGAGACTATCGTTGTAGCATGAGAGAATCATGATGTTTGGAAAATGATTTGTATAGTTATTATGTTGGAAAAATGCAGGTGTTTATGGTATGTGGAGAAGAGAAAATATGGAGAGTATGTGAGAGATGATGAGTTATGAAAACATAGTTGGAGCTATGGAAATGAAAAGGTATTGTATATTATAATGAGGAGGTTTTTTGGTTTGTCTTTATGTGTTGCAGACACAAGAAAAGAAGTGGGGTCCGCCAGTTTTTGTTACATGATGGCCTATTTTATGCTTTTCTTTTTTCTTAAGTGCAGGGAGTAAGTGTGTAGGTGCAGAAAAGGAGAGTAAAAGTGGGTAGTATGTACTTGTTTGGTTTTTAAGACAAGGAAACGTGGAAAAGGAAAAAAAATACATAGCCGTTGAAAAAGAGAGAGAGTAGTAGGTGGTGTGAAGCATGAGGGAACTTGTGCTACCTACTTGTATTACTACCATAAATCTGGACAAAATCTACTTTATTACCACAAAATCAGAAACCTTTCTTTTAAAAGCTCACCAATAATTAAATAAAAAAAGATAAACATTAAAAATTTGAATAAATTATTAAAAATAAAAAACTGAAAAAATTAATTTAAAATATATTAATTAAAAGTAGAAATGAAAACAATAAAAAACGAATAATTGGATCGGTATCACAGTGCTCGAAAAAATAAAATGAATACACCAAAATGATCGGCGCAAAATATACGATTCAGAAAAATACAGCGTTTGGTCAAATTCTCAAATAAATTTTACCCGGTAAAATGGCTTAAACTGTCCAAAAATGCGACTGAAAAGTGGTCGAAAAATTTAAATGAGCATGTCAGGTTAAACAACGCGAAAGGTAGATTAATATAACTGACATTTGCAATCTCGATTTTAAAATTTTCTGTCCACTGATTTTACGCATGGTTGACTTTTAGTTTGACCGATTCACTGTAAATCCAATACGTTTATTCTAGCTGATAAATTGGGTATTATGCAATATGATTGACCTAGAATGATATGCAAAAGATCAAAGAATCTATGGGTAAAATTTGGGGTATGACAAATACTTTAATGAATCATGGCATAAATGAATGATAACTTGAACACTTGTAATCCATATTCAACCATCTTGATTCTTCCATTAATTTTCCAAAAATTTTTTGATAATTTGAACTCGATTGCTCTAATCTTCAAGCTTTGACTTCTTTTTGTTGATGTGTTTGTCTTCATAAAAACTATAACCAAGGACAAGAAGAACTCTTCTTCACACATATAATCGACAAGCTACCTCGTATCAAAGACACCCGCCTCTCCAAGTGCAGAATATAGTACAACCAATGCAACACACCCCCACGCTCAGGTACATGGTTAAAATCAGTAAAAAGAGACATGTACCTCACATCGATGTAAATAAGAGATTTATCCGCTAAGATAGTACATCCTACAATATGTAACATGTATACTCTACCAGCTCCCTCATACATAGACTTCCATACCAACTTCTTATACCTCTCCCAGATCCAAGATATGAGAAAGTGAACACCCTTGTTAACCTTAAACTCCTTCAGCACCTGTGCCTCGGTAACCCTAAGTATTGTGTAGTAGTAATATATGCAATCTCCTAGTTAATGAGAATAATAATGAAGAAACTACCTGATAGAGGGAGATGGAACGGGGATAAGACATCATCTAAAGAAATCATCATCTCACTAAAAGGAAGATGAAAAGAGGATGTCTCCTTATGCCATCGTTGAACAACAGCTGACAATAGTGGGACGTCAAACATTGTCAATGAATAGTCCACCAATGAAAGGAGGCTACAATCATCGACAATCTCCCTAACCTCCATAGGTATCTAGAAATCTAAGAACTTCTTCAACTTCTCTCTGTGAGTTGGAACCTTCAGCGGTAGGCAGTCCTGTGCCAAATAAAGTAAAGAACATCAGTTATTTTCAACATATCAATAATAAATAAAAACAAATTTAAAATAACATACATACCTATCTCTGCCATAATCTTAATTCCACATGATCAAAATATCCGGTGAGCACGATACAATCACTAGTCCCTCTAAGAAACCCTCCATTAGTGTGTACAAACGACTTCGTTGAAACCAAAACACTCGCGTTCGTATCAGTCGGAGCAATCACCTTCATATTATCCAGAGGAGACACATCATAGAAGATGTAACATGTATACTTTAGCAGCTGCCTCATACAAAGGTTGTCCTACCAACTTTGTATACCTCTCTCGGAACCAAGATAGGAGAAAGTGAGCACCCTTGTTAACCTTAAACTCCTTCACCACCTCCACCTCAGGAACCCCGAAGTGTTGTGTAACAATAATACATGTAATGTCCTGGTTAATGAGAAGAGCAGTGAAGAAACTACCTAACAAGGGGAGATGTAACAAGGAGGAGACATCATCCAAAGTAATCGTCATCTGACCAAATGGAAGATGAAAGAGGGTTGTTTCCTTATGTCATCGCTTAACAAAAGCTAACAACAGTAGAGCGTCTAGCAATGTCAATGAATAGTCCACCAACAAAAGGAGACCGCAATCATCGACAATATCCCAAATCTGCGAAGGCATTTGGACATCTGAGAACTTCTTCAACTTTGCCCAATGGGTAGGCACCTTCAGTGGCAGGCGATCCTATAACAAATAAAGTAAAAAGAATAAGTTATTTTCAACGTATCAATAATAAATAAAAACAAGTTTAAAATAACATATTTATACCTCTCCCTGCCATAATCTCAACGCCACATGATTGACATATCCTGTGAGCATGGAACGATCATGGGCCCTCTAGGAAACCCTTTGTGTGTACAGACGAATCTGTTGAAGTCAGAGGAATCACCTCTATATCAGCCGGAGGAGTCACCTCTATATCTGCCGGATGGGTCACCTCCACCGTATCAGTCGGAGTCTCCGTCTCAGCATGATGTGTCACCTTTCTCTCAGTCACCACATGTCCGTCATCATGACCCCACAACCTCTTGAGTTACCAATCATCCCGACCCACCCACCTCCTTAGTTTCCCATCATCATGACCCCCAACCTCCCGAGTTATTGTCTCGATATCGTCAACAATCGCAACATCGGGCTCATCAGCAAGATCTCTGACTCGTTCATCAACTCTACCTCTTCTACGACGGATAGTGCGGGAATGCTCTACCCGCTCAGATATGCAAATCTTTGACGCCATCTGATTCCACACGAGAGCTCTGTGTAGCTGCTCTCTCAATTATGTCAGTCTGTCTCGAAGCAATCATGTCATCTTGTCCTGGTCCTCACTACAAAAAAAAAAACAAAGAAATATGAACTACCAAACTTTTTTAAAATATTTGGTATGCTTGTATGCGTTTTTATTGGACTTTTCAAAATCATCGATAAAAATGCATGTGGTTTTATCAGATTTTTCAAAATATTCGATAAAAATGCATGAGAAATGAGTCTTTACCTGCCATTTCAAAAATGCCAGTAAAAATGCATGTTTTTTTTTACAAAAATTCCAGTATGAAACATAAACTACCGATTTGTAAAAATTCGATAGTTGCCTTGAAATCTCTAATAAATCGCACAATTTTTAAAACAATTCAAAATAGTATAATTGAAATTTAAAATAATTTTTAAAAATTCAAGAACAATTTAGTAAAAGTACTGTGATAGATTTTCAGGTAAAATTCGGGTGGTGAGAGTGAGACCATACATTCGTGGCCTACAAATGACTCTCATTTTATATTTGTAGAAATGTGAAAGGTCATTGTCAGTAATATATAACTCACTGAACTATTGTCCCTGTCAATATCTCATTGACCATGTCCACACAAAATGAAATATCCAATCCAATACAAGAGTTTTGAAATAACAGGTTGATAAAAAAAAAATTAAAATTCATTCATCTTATCTTAATTTTTAATCAAATAGTCCATCAACTTTTTAAATACTATTTTTCTTTTAATTTTATTTTTGATGTCTTAGTATTTATATAGAAATTTTTAATAAATATCATTTAAAATAAATATAAAATTAAAATATTTTGTTTAAAATCTAAAATAAACTGGAAATAGAAAATAAATATTAATGATTATGAAATTTACCTGACCGTCTAAAGTAAATTGGAGAATCTCATTCTGATGCTCAAAGAAAGTTTCATTCATTTTTCTTTTTGAATCTTATGATTGTTTTACGGTTGAAATTTCATATGAAATACTGCTGTAAATTTTCAAATTAATTACTGGAAATATAGTATGCTATATTTGGTGTAATAGCATTAATGAAAAACCATGAAATAAAATTATAAAGTAAGTTTACTCTTAATTTGGACTACCTGTCCTAAAACTAGGAAACGCAGCTTCATCGTTGCTGACTATGTTACAAAATTCAGGGATAGGATCCGCTGCCTTTACTATTTGGTACCTTTGGTACCTTTATTATAAATTAGAAGACAATTGTATGATTAAAATAGTAATTAAATTAAAAAGAATGAATAGTAAAGCAACATATAGTGATAAAGTTACAAAGGTATAGAAAACCAAAAGCAATGTCCCACCACTTCCTGGCAACATCCTCCTTCCTTAAAACAGAGGAAAGAATGACGTTATAATCCTCGTCGACACGTTGTATCATAGTATATCTAATATATATACTTGCATGTTAAGTAATACTATATATATTTCTTTTTATTTACTACTACCTTCATTCTTTTTGATAAGAGATAACTCATTTTTTAAATTCATTAAATAATGAATGTATTTAGTTTATAAACGGCCAAATACATTAATTATTGAATGAACTTAAAAACTGATTTGTCTCTTATATAAAAGAACGGGGTAATATTTATTTAGCGATTTTTTTTACCAACTTTATGGAATATATTTCATGGATTTGGATCCTCAGCAGCGTTTTCTCTGCTGCTTCCATTCAGCCATCAATTTTGGCCATTCATCTTTTTTTTCTCACTTTTCAAAGTAACATCCTTTTATCTAAATATTTTTTATCAATTTTCAGCCATTAGATGAAGCATGCGAGAGATGGCAGAAGAGAAAGGCAGGAGATGATCTGTTTTGATATTTCATGGATAAGTTACCGCGTAAATTGATACGTTACTCATCATCAATATATAACATCATCAACCGGACTTTCAACAATTCATTCTCTTCTCCATTCACATTTTCTATCATTCATTATATTTTCTCGTTATCAAAGAAACTTTTGTTCTTCAAATCATGACATTGACCTTATTCACAAACATGAACCGCATTGAGAATCTTCTCAATGCACCCAAAACCAATTCCAAACACAACAAAAGATGGCATAATGCTTTCATCACAATCTATTGTTCTAGAGCTTTCAACTTAACTTTCACCAACAAACCTAAGATCACACCTATACCATCTTTCTCTGTCCTTGATATCAATTCACCACACTCTTTTACCATTGATCAACAAACTCTCATTGATATCGTCCAAGGGAAAAACATTGAAACCCTTCATACACATGCTGAAGGAGTTCAAGGTATTGCTTCATCTCTTCAAACCAACACCGACTTTGGTATTAATGATGATTTTGAAAACATTGCACTCAGAAAACAAGTGTTTGGTTCCAACACATATAATAAACCACCTTCAAAAACTTTCTTCCATTTTGTTCTTGAAGCATTTAAGGATGTGACGATTCTAATCCTTTTGGTTTGTGCTTCTCTTTCACTTGGCTTTGGTATCAAAGAACATGGAATCAAAAAAGGTTGGTATGATGGTGGTAGCATTTTTCTAGCTGTTTTCATTGTTATTTCAATGTCATCCATCAGCAACTTCAAACAAAACAAACAGTTTGATAAATTGTCTCAAGTTAGCAATGATATTCAAATTGATTTGGTTCGAAGTGGTCGTCGACAAAAGGTGTCCATCTTTGAGATTGTTGTTGGTGATATTGTTTGTTTGAAGATTGGCGATCAAGTACCGGCCGACGGATTGTTTGTAGATGGACATTCACTCAGAGTGGATGAATCCAGCATGACTGGTGAGAGCGATCATTTAGAGATCAGTAAACAACATCATCTTTTTTTGTTTTCTGGAACAAAAGTTGCTGACGGATATGCAAAAATGCTCGTTACATCAGTCGGTATGAACACAACATGGGGACAGATGATGAGTTCAATAAGCAAGGACATTGATGAAGAAACACCTTTGCAAGCAAGGTTGAATAAGCTAACATCATCCATCGGAAAGGGTGGTTTGGCTGTCGCGTTTTTAGTCCTTGTCGTATTGCTGATTCGATATTTCACCGGGAACACAGAGACTGATAATGGAGTTCAAGAATTTAATGGAAGAAAGACTAGTTTTGATGAAGTGATGAATGCAGTGATTGGAATTATTTCTGATGCAGTTACTATTGTTGTTGTTGCTATCCCGGAGGGTTTGCCATTAGCTGTGACTTTGACTCTTGCTTATTCTATGAAGAAAATGATGGCGGATCAAGCTATGGTCAGAAAACTTTCTGCATGTGAGACAATGGGATCTGCAACAACTATTTGCACTGATAAAACAGGTACTGTTAGGAAATATAGAAGTTAGTTATCTTGATTCTTGGTTTTCCATCTTAATGAAAAGCTAAACCTATTTTGTGTGATTTGTAACAGGTACACTAACTTTGAATCAGATGAAGGTGACGAAATTTTGGCTTGGTCTAGAACCATTGGAAGATGGTGCATATTTAAATGTTGATCCATTTGTTCTTCAATTGATCAAAGAAGGAGTTGCTCATAATACAACTGGTGGTGTTCATGAATCTAAATCAGACTCTGATTCAAAATTTGAGTTTTCTGGTAGTCCAACAGAAAAGGCAATATTATCTTGGGCTGTTTTGGAGTTGAATATGGAGATGGAAACTTTGACAAAAAGTTGCTCTATTCTTCAAGTCGAGACTTTCAACTCAAAGAAGAAAAGGAGTGGAGTTTTGTTGAAAAGAAATGTAGACAACAAAGTGAATGCACATTGGAAAGGAGCGGCAGAGATGGTACTAAGAATGTGTTCAAAATACTATGATTGTTATGGTGTTGTGAAATATCTTGACAATGAAACCATGTCAAAATTCGAAAGTATTATTCAAGGTATGGCCGCTAGTAGTCTTCGTTGTATCGCATTTGCATATGCTGAAGTTGAAGTTCATGAGCTAGGAGATGAAGGAGAAAACAGCAAGATAGTGGTAAAAGACAATGGTTTAACATTGTTAGGACTTGTTGGGATTAAGGATCCGTGTCGTCCTGGGGTGAAGACTGCAGTGGAAGCTTGCCAACATGCTGGTGTGAATGTCAAAATGATTACAGGTATTTCAGAAATATCTAATTTATTGATAACTTGCTCTAATTATAACAGTTTGGTTCGGAACCAAGAACTGATGCACCAAACCTTTATAACAGTTCGGTTAACAAACTATTAACGAACATTTTATCTCGAATAACAGGTGACAATATTTTCACTGCAAAAGCTATAGCATTTGAATGTGGGATTCTTCAAGCTAATCAAGACACGGATGAAACCGTGGTTGAAGGCGAGCAATTTCGCAACTTCACACATGAAGAAAGGTTAGAGAAAGTTGAAAAAATCTGTGTGATGGCAAGATCATCTCCATTTGACAAACTTCTAATGGTTCAATGCTTAAAAGAAAAAGGGCATGTAGTTGCTGTAACAGGAGACGGTACAAATGATGCACCGGCATTAAAAGAAGCTGATATTGGACTTTCAATGGGAATTCAAGGTACAGAAGTTGCAAAAGAGAGTTCAGATATTGTTATATTAGATGACAATTTTGCATCTATAGTAACAGTTTTAAATTGGGGAAGATGTGTTTACAACAACATCCAAAAATTCCTTCAATTTCAGTTAACAGTGAATGTAGCTGCACTTGCTATCAATTTTGTAGCAGCAGTTTCGGCAGGTGAAGTTCCATTAACAGCAGTTCAACTGTTATGGGTCAATTTGATTATGGATACGTTAGGTGCTTTGGCTCTTGCAACAGAAAAACCTACTAAGGAATTAATGGATCAAAAACCTGTTGGTAGAACAAAGCCTCTTATTACTAACATTATGTGGAGGAATCTTCTGTCACAAGCAATCTACCAAATATTAGTTTTATTGACTCTTCAATTTAAAGGTGAAACTATTTTTGGTGTGACATCAAAGGTGAATGACACGTTGATTTTTAATACATTTGTTCTCTGTCAAGTGTTTAATGAGTTCAATGCAAGGAAGTTGGAGAAGAAGAATGTGTTTGAAGGGATATTTAGAAGCAAATTGTTTATGGGAATAATTGGTGTGACATTGGTGCTTCAAGTAGTGATGGTTGAGTTTTTGAAGAAATTTGCAGATACAGAAAGGTTGAATTGGGGAGAATGGATTATTTGTGTTGGTCTTGCTTCTGCTTCTTGGCCAATTGGTTTTGTTGTGAAGTTGATACCTGTCTCTGATAAACCATTACTTGATTTTCTGAGTTTGAAGAAGATATTATGAAGATTAGTCCATATTGTTAAGGTGGAATCTGGTTAGGTTAATTTTCTATTTTATTTCTTGTCAGTTAGGTATGGTTTTCTCTTATATAAGGAACCAACTATATGTAATTTTTTGTTCACTCATTTAATGTTAATGGATCTCTTTATATTTCAAAGGTTGGTAATATAGTATCAGTAGAAATCACCAAACATTTATTATATATGATAATTTTAAATTACATTTTTTAATAATCACTTTTATGGGATCGTTGTATTTGGATTATACATTTTTAATACATTTGTTACATAATACATTCTCTAGTTTTAGATTACATTTTTTTAGTAATCACTTTTGTCAATAAGTTTAATTTCTGGAGTTCTATTTTGGCACTAATTTCACTTAATTTCACTACAATAGCACCAATACCACTTAATTTCACTACAATTGCTGCAATGTTTTCATAGAGTGATTGAAGAAAGATGTGGCTAGTTAGGAAGTGGAGGTCTTCAATTCATAATATTGAGAAGTTACCTCGTCATCTTTTATGTTTCATCATGAGGTAGATGTTGACATCTTCTTCTTAATTATCTAAGGATTCTTCATCATCTTCTTTTCATACAACATATGATTTATTTATTTTTTCTGAGATTTCTTTAATTTTTCTTAATATGCCTTTTTAGCTACGGGACAATATGACCTGATATGTCCTTTCTTTCTATAGTCATAGCATGTTGGAATGGATGACCTTTTCCCATCTTTTTCTTGTTTTTCCCTTTGATTCTTCTCATTCCTAAGGAATCTTTTGAAGTTCTTTATACTATAAGAGACATGACACCATTAGAGTCAAATTACTCGGTCTTGAGTGTTATATTTTTGTTTTTCTTTACTTCTTCTTCATCTATGTCCAGAGTCGGCCCCGAGAATTTGAAGGCTCTGTTCCAATTTTAAAAATGGGTCACAATAAAAAGGAAGGTACTTTTTTTTATAAAATAATATATTTAAATAGTAAAAGTGTAGCTATTAAAGATTGAACCATTGATCTTTAAGTAAAAAACAAGCTTCTTTACCACTATGTTAACCATCTTACATTACAAATTAAATTCAACAACGCATATTTATATATTTATTTCAGGTTTATAACTTATAAAAAATAACTTGGAGCCCCTTATTTTTTGGAGGCCCTGAGCTGTGGGCCGTCTTGCCCGTGCACAAGGCCGACCCTGCTTATGTCTCGTCTTTTTAGTTCCATTTCATATTCCTGCAATTTGTCGAACAGGGTGTGTGTATCCATAGTCGTCAAATCATTAAATTCAAAAATCGCAGTGACTTTAGATTATCAGTTACGGTTTAGACATCTAAGAATTTTTATGACTAGTTTCTCATTTGAAAATATGTTACCCATAGTTCTCATATGACTCACAATATAGGTAAATCGCGTTTACATATGTTTAATGCTCTCTTTAGGTTTCATTATGAAGAGTTCATATGTATGTGTTAATGTAATAGCAACGAAAATAAAGTAATAATCAAGCTGCATTGTGCATTGCTTCAAATCTAGTCTTCCATGAGAGGACCAAACATATTGAGATAGACTGTCACTTTGTCAGAGAGAAGATCGAGTAAGGCGATATCGTTATCAGCTTTGTCAACTCTAATGATCAATTGGAAGTTGTATTTACAAAATTCCTGCGAAGTCCCAAAACCAACTATATATGTAACAAGTTCTTGATTGAGAAACGAAGTTTCTTGATTGAACAATGAAAACTGTTAGAATAATAAAGGGAGAGAGAAAGAAGAAAGAAGGAGAATAAGATTTTGGGCAAACTGTTTTCTATTCACTTTCTCATTTAGGATTTACAAATGAATAACACAATTGGTCTCTCTCAACAACCTGAGAGATCTAGCTTATTTATAGACTAACTAGCTAACTTAAATAACAAGCTAACTAAACAATTGTATCCATAAAACAAGGCCTAATTCGACACTACATTTCGACATTACATACTAGAACTAGCTTCGACTACAACATGTAATACTTCGACCTCACCATGTGAACAATCTTTGACTTCATGCTTGTCTCCTGTCGAAACACATGAAAGTTATCCCTCGACAGAGCTAGAGCTCAATCCAAAATCTCACAAATCTCCACCTTGGAACTAACTCTACAAACAACAGGGAATAAACTAGCTTTTATCATGCAGCTTTATCAACTGCATACAATGGAAAAACTTGCATTCGACAATGTCTTGGTGATCATATCAGCAGCATTGTCATCAGTCGAAAACTTCATCACCTAGACTTCACCGCGCTCGATTATCTCTCTGACGAAGTGCAACCTTACATCGATGTGTTTGGTTCGCTCATGATAAGCTAGATTCTTCGACAGGTGTAATGCACTTTGACTATCACATTTAACAGTGATAACTCGACCTTGGAGTTTCAGCTCCTTTGCAAAACCTTTAAGCCACAATGCTTCTTTCACAGCTTTAGTGAGGGCAATTGATCGGTCACCATTTCTACTATGTTTCTGTCCCTTATTCGGCATTAATCCATGAATCGGTAATACTTTGTCTCGTCTTTTCATTGTTTTTCGAGGTAATTTTACTTTTCGTATTTTATTCTCGCATTTTATGAGTTTTAGTATTATTTCAATTATGTTTCATTTTATGCGTTGGTTTGTTAGTTTTGATGGTTTTAGGTCTAAGTGGAAAAGCCCAAAGGACTTGTGCAAAGAAAATGGAAGTTCCGGGAATTTAGAAGAGTTTTTTGCAGGAAGACAGTGGCCTGACACGGCCACCTATGTCACCTGACACGGGCCGTGTCATGAAGAAACCAAGAGAAAGCAAAAATGAGGAGAGACAGTGGGCTGACACGGGTGCCCTGTCACCTGACACGGCCCGTGTCAGCAAGCCTGAAGCAGATAACATTCTTTGCAGAGAGACAGGGGGGCCAACACGGCCGCCCGTGTCAGCTGACACGGCTCGTGTTGGCTGAGGCGCTTCATCTTCTAATTTTTTTGGATTTTTGTCTTAAGTGATCTGTGAGGGTATTTTTCTACTGCTGTATTGGACTTGGGAGTATTTTAGATGTTTTTTGACAAAGAAAATTGGGGCTTTTGGACGAGAGAAGAATTACACAATCAAGAATTGAGCGATCAAGAGAAAAGGGAGAACTGGAGATTTTTATGCGCGAGAGCAATTGAAGATCAAAGTAATCCAAAATTCTTGTAATGTTTAATCTTATTGTTGAATTTTCTTTGAATATTATGAGTAGCTAAAATCCCTAATGCTAGGGGGTGCCCCTGAATTTCTTTTGTAAGGATCTTGGTTTCCTTTGTTCAATGACATAAGTGCTTTTTCATAATCATTTTTATTGTACTATGTACTTAATGTTTTTTCTATCAGACAAATAGAAATTGATTTACGGTTAACTTTTAGGTCGGACAAACCATTGTTAACGCTTTTTGTGCGATAATGCATCAGTAGATATTACCTAGTACTAGGGATACCCTGTTGCACTTGGAACACTATTGACATTATAATGCTTGATTTCAAACGTAATTACCTATGGACATAGTAATTAGGTTGAGAAATCAAAGGTTTTCTCACTAAGGACTTAGAAGTAAACAACTTAGGTCAAGAAATTGATTATTTTAAGCCATGTCTCTGAAATAAGGATTATGGTTGTTACAAGGCAATTCATACATTGTGCCCTAGCATGCTTCTCATATCTGTTAAAAACTCAATTTTCTTATTCTGGTTTATTCTCTCACTGTTAGTTTATAATTTTCCAAACAAAACCCAAACTCCCAAGTACTTTTTGTTTAATTGAATTACTACAAGAACTTATATTCATACACAGTCCTCGAGATCGATACTGGGGATAAACCTCTATTTTAACTACATCCGCGAAAATAGTACACTTTCTATTTCACCGATCACCAATGTATTCTGCTTCAGTGGTTGATGAGGCAACAACCTTCTGAAGTTTTGCTTTCCAACTGATTGTTGCGCTGAACATAGTGAACACGTATCCATAAATAGACCTTCTGTAATCCATATAACCTGCATAATCAGAGTCGACGAATCCTTCGACTTCGACTTTGCTATCACCACAGGCTCCACCATAAATCAAGACTCTTCTTAGAGACCCATTTATGTACCTGAGAATCCACTTTAATGCTTGTCATTGCGCCTTTCCAGGATTGGCCATATACTTGCTTACAAGGCTCACTCCATACGCTATGTCTGGCCTCATACATACCATAACATACATCAAAGAACCTACTATACTAGCATATGGAATGCTACTCATATAGATTCTTTCAGCTTCAGTACTCAGACTTTGAGTAGTACTAAGTTTAGCTTTGAATTAGACATACCAAACTTGTCGAGAACCTTCCGTAGGTATGTCTCTTGAGATAAGCATAATCTCGATTGTTTTCTATCTCTCCAGATGTCAATCCCAAGAATCCTGATGGCAGCTCCCATATCTTCATTTTGAACGCCTTACTAAGTTCAGCTTTCACCTCCATTACATCCTCGACACTGTTGCTAGTTATGAGGTTATCATCCACATAAAGTAACAAAATAACAAGTGAATTTTTAGGTCGAAAATCTGAAGTAAACACAGTGGTCGAATTGGCTCCTAGTGAAACCAATGTGTGCCATGAACTTGTTGAATCTCCTGTTCCACTATAGAGGAGATTGTTTCAGGCCATACAAAGACCTATTTAGCTTGCACACATAATCTTCCTTATCCTTTTCTGCATACCCTTCAGGTTGTCACATCAGGATCGTTTCATCTAGATCACCATACAGAAATGTTGTCTTCACATCCATTTGTTCAAGTTCCAGGTCGAACTTCGCCACCATGGCTAACAACATTATAATCGATCTATGATTTAATATAGGAGAGAACACATCATTAAAGTCGACACATTTTTTCAGAGTGAACCCTTTAACAACCAACCTTGCCTTAAAGCGCTTCGACATCACTCCTTCGATTCCTTCCTTGACCTTGAAAATCCACTTACAACTGACTAACTTGGCTCCTACAGGTTTCTCGATAAGCTCCCAAGTGTTATTATCATGAAGATATTTCATCTCGTCATCCATGGCTTTTTTTCCATTCATTCTTATTTCGACTCCTCATAGCTTCCTTGTAATCTCTAGGTTCTTCCTCAAGTACCTCACTTGCAGAGATTAAAGTAAAAGCTATAAGATCTGCATAACCAAGTCTCTGAGGTGGCTTGATGAATCTTCTCGACCTATCTCTTGCCAGTAGGTAGTCATAGATAGTTTCCTTAATCTCTTCAGCATCTTGCTCTTCTTCTTTGACTTCATATGGGTTATACACTTCAGCATCACTACGCTCCACCTCAACATGAATCTTTACCTGTTCCATCTCCTCTTCAGATATTTCTGCACTTCGACCAGCATCACTAGTTTTCTTGAACGCCATCTCGACTTCATTGAAAACTACATCACAACTTGTGATACATCTTCTGTGACCTGGTTCTAGGAACCACGGCCTATAACCTTTGACTCCCTCAGAATATCCAAGGAACATGCATCTTAGAGCTCTATGTTTGACATTATCTTTCCTAATGTGAGCATAGGCTAAACAACCAAATACTCTCAGTTTGTTGAGATCTGGTGGTTCACCCGACCAAACTTCTTCAGGTGTCTTCATTCCCAAGGCAGTCGAGGGACATCTATTTATCAGATAAGCTGCTGTTGAAATAGCCTCCGCCCAAAACACATTCTTCAATCCAACACTAACTAACATGCATACAACCCTTTCAAGGATTAATCGATTGAATCTCTCAGCTAAGACATTTTGTTGAGGAGTACCTGCTACAGTCTTATGCCTTGCAATCCCAGACTCGACACAATAACTGTCGAAAGCTTCATTGCAGAACTCAAGGCCATTCTCAGTTCTCAACCTTTTAACGTTTTTGCCAGTTTGAGTTTCGACCAGAACCTTCCAACTTTTGAAATTCTCAAAAGTTTCATCCTTAATCTTCTAAATGAATACCCATAACTTTCTGGAATATTCATCAACTATGAATAGAAAATACCTTGCACCTGAATGTGAAGGATTCCTTGTAGGCCCCCAAAGATCAGCATGAATGTAATCAAGGGATCCATGTGTTCTTTGTTTACCTTTGTTAAACTCCAACTTCTCGACTTTGTCACCACCTAGTAGGTTCTGTTTCTCCAGTTCGACCAGACCTCTTTTGCTGACATGGCCCAATCCCATGTGCTATAATTCCATCTTCGACACAGGTTTCGTGGATGCAAAATATGCCGAACCACTTACAACCTCAGCCTCAAGGGTATACAAGTCTTGTTTCTTTATGCCTCTCAAGACTTCCTTCGACCCCTTCATGACTTTTAGGATACCTTGTGTAACACCCTTTTCTACCCCCAATAATGTTGCAGCAGAAACAACTTAAATAATCAGAGTAAGGCATAAAAATTTCCCTCAAAGGGTGCACATTTCTCATTAAGTCAAAATAACACACTTGCCCTGTAAACAAAGGGATTTTTCCTCAAAATAACTCAAAAGCCTTCACATGGCAGCGGAACTCAAAATTCTCAATTAAAAGGTTTTCAACAAACATCATAATAATATAAATAAAACCATATCGTCAAATAACAACAAAAATAAGGAAACAACATAGTTCGACTCAAAGGACCCCAACCCGATGTTACACTATCAGAGCAAGACCCTCTAAATCGACCAGAAGCAAATAACTTCAAGTCCTCGAAAGCATCCACAGCTAAACCTGATCACCTGCACGTTACCCACGTGGAGGCAACATTCAAACAGGTAGGGTGAGTAATCACAATTCATAATAATCATTATAAAACAAGATATACATAAAATGGCATTATCTTCATAAACGACATCATCAAGGTCATCATCAAGGAAAACATCAGGAAACACCATATCACAAATTCATCAATGCCACATAAGATGCAATGCATAACAAGACTCATGCATGTGGTACCAATCGTCACAAAGGATGAACACCAGGCCATCAACCCTTCAAAGATCCCCGTCAATAGGATCGATCCCGCATTTGGAATCGGAGCACGTCATAATTACCTCATATCCGCACAATGGGAATGAAGCGTCGTCACAGAGTATGCATATGAATGTATGATACACAAACGTCAATAATTCATCATCATCATGTAAACATAATTATGTGCATCATCATTCATAAATTCTTCATAAATTCATATCATCATATATTCATCGAAACATCACAAACCAGCACCTCAATATCATCAAGAACATCATGGTAAATCATCATAAATATCACAGCATCAAACACCAGAACGACACAGCACAGAAAATGGAATTTTTGCGAAACAGCAGTTGTTCGCTCCAAGGTTCGCCTAGCGAACCTGTTCGCTACGGCCTTCGCCTAGCGAAGCTGCCAGCGAACCCCACAGATCCCACACTCAACACCATAAACCCCACCATCTGTCATGCTCGCTAATTTGTTCGCTTAGCAAACCTACTCGTTGTTCCCTTCGCCTAGCGAGGCTTCCAGCGAATCACTCCCTCTACTCCAGAATCACCTCTGTACTCACACTCACAATATCGCGCATTCGCTGTGCTGCTCGCCTAGCGAGCCTTGGCAAACATTCGCCTAGCGAAGCAATGGTTCACCTAGCGAACCTGCGATTACAGCAAATCGCTGCTACGCATCAGTAGCTCCCAAACCTCCAAGGTACCTGCGATTACAGCCCCGATTGACCCAAAAACATCCCTATAACAGTTCTAATACATCACAGAATTTAAAGGCCTAAAACCTATGTCTGTTAGGTCGATTCATGACCCTACGGGAAACCTTAATTTCTCTTAAACCTTCAAAACTCTCAAGCTTCATATAACCTCATAAATCCTTCACCACAGGGTTAAAACTACAGCAACGGAGAAGTCTGCCCCAAAGGTCTATTTTACCGATTAAATTCGACTCTTATCAATCGTTCTCACAGAATGCCCTCAAAGTCATCAGTTTACCTCAAAACCCATAAACCCTCAAAACCCCAAAATTCCCAACATCCACTTTAATCAATCGAATCCTATAATGAAAACAATGAAAGGCAATTACTCCTCATACCTTAGATTGTCGATCCGATGAGTTCTCTCTTGAGCCTTTGGAAACCTTCACGAAAATCCTCGCCTTCTCCCTTTTTCCTCAGAGCTCTGGACTTTCTCCTTATTTTCACGATCTCCACAAATGAATCCTAATTCTCCTCAATTCCTCCTTTTTGGTTAATTTAACTCTTGGGCCTCAAAATTGGGCTTTCTCCATAATACCCTCACTAATACTCCTAAAATATCCATCTTACCCTCAATTCCTCTAATATTATTTTAAATTAATAATAATACTAATATATTCATATTATATACTATTATTTAATTAAAATAACCAAAACTTCACCAAAAATACCGACATCGACACCAACCACCAAAAATCACAGAAAACCACGAATATAATATTTAAATAAATTAAATAAATATCCTTACGAAAATCGGGGTGTTACACCTTGCTCTCCTTTGAAGGCATATCCTTTCTTGTCGAATTCACCAAGAGAAATCAAATTCCTCTTAAGGTTAGGTACATACCTAACCCCATTCAATAACCTTATTGACTCATCATAGAGCTTGAATCTTACAGATCCAATACCTGCAATTTTGCAAGCTTTATTGTTTCCCAATAGCACTGATCCACCATCTTGATCACATAATTCTTTAAACACGTTCTTGTTTGGAGTCATATGCCAAGTACATCCTGAATCCAAAATCCACTCTTTGCAAGAGTTGCTGCTCGACACCATAAGGATATCAGATGATTCATAATCATCTTGCACAATAGTTGCATTGCCATTGTCCTTACCTCCATAATTATTCAGGCGCTCAGGACATATCTATCTTTTGTGACCCTCCTTCTTACAGTGATAACACCTAATACCAGAAATATCAATACCATAAGACTTCTGTTAAGTTTTACCTTTCTTCTTCTCGAACCTACCATCTCTCTTCGAGGATTTCCCCTTCATGGACAACCCTTCGCCAACTGATGATGATGGTTTCTGCTCACTTCTTTCGTTCAAATCCTTCCAATACAAGGTTGCTTGAACTTCTTCAAAGGTTAGGGACTCTCTTCCATACAAGGGGGTTTCTTTGAAGTGAGCATGCGACTTAGGTAAAGAACACAACATTAATAACGCTTGATCTTCGTCACTGATGGTAACATCAAAATTTTCAAGATCAAGAATCATCTTGCTGAACACATCCAGCTGCTACAACACCGCTTTATCTTTATTCATCTTGAATGAATGCAAGACTTGCTTCAAGTACAAACAATTCACTAAGGACTTTGTCATATACAATCCTTCGAGTTTCAGCCAAACACCAGGTGTCGTCGTCTCCTTCGAAACATGCCTGAGAACTTTATCACCAAGACTCATAACAATTGCGATGTGGGCTTTCTCGATCATCATTGTCTTATCCTTCTCTGTCAATGCAGCATCCATAGCTTGTTCTCCCTTTAACGCTTCTAGAAAACTCTGTTGAACAAGAAGGGCTCGCATCTTCAAACGCCATACCTGGAATCATTAACTCTGATGAACTTCTCAATTTCAAACATTGTTGACGTCACCTTTCTCCATCCTCAGCGCACCAGTTTGTTGTGACATAAAAGATACCAATTAACAAATTCTTGATTGAGAAACGGAGTTTCTTGATTAAACAATGAAAACGGTTATAATAAAAAAGGAAGAGCGAAAGAAGAAAGAAGGAGAATAAGATTTTAGGCAAACTGTTTTCTATTCACTTTCTCATTTAGGGTTTACAAATGAATAACACAATTGGCCTCTCTCAACAACCTGAGAGATCTAGCCTATTTATAGACTAACTAGCTAACTTAAATAATAAGCTAACTAAACAATTGGATCTATAACACAAGGCCTAATTCGATATTATATTTCGACATTACATACTAGAACCAGCTTCGACTACAACATGTAATACTTTGACCTCGCATGTGCACAATCTTCGACTTCATGCTTGTCTCCTGTCGAAACACATGAAAGTCATTCCTCGACAGAGCTAGAGTTCGATCAAAAATCTCATATATATATATATATATATATATATATATATGTGTGTGTGTGTGTGTGTGTGTGTGTGTCTATATATATATATATATATATATATATATAAAGAGAATATTCCCTATAATATTCTAGAATAGAGTAGGATATTTATGTAATTAATTCAACGATCTGTTTTTTTTCCTATATAAATTATCTTCCGCTGTGTTATTCAACACACTGTTTAATCTAAATGTCTCTTAATCTCGCTTATTTCAACACCTATTAAGACACCTCAAAACTTTATTAGTAGCAATATCATTGGAAATAGGCTAACCTAGAGCCTTAAAACGATTTATAAGATGTGTGAACCTCTTTTGCATGTAAGAAACGGTTTCACCATGCTTCATGCAAAATAGTTCAAACTCTTGATTTAAGGTATTGATCTTAGCTTATTTGACTTCATTAGTTCCCTCACATACAACTTCTAATGCGTCCCATATAGCTTTGGTCGTTTCACAATGAGAGACACGATAATATTCACTAACACTAAGGGCGAATATAAGAATATTTTGTGCCTTCCAATCATGTGACCACAATCCCTTATCATTATCTGGTTTTGGTACGGCGACACCTTCACCATTGGTCATTATAATTTGATTAGGACCATTGATGATGGAGTCCCATACACCCTTATCAACCGAGTTGATATAGATACTCATACAAGCTTTCCAATAGCCATAGTTTTCACTGGTACAGATGGACACTCTATTGTACGCCCCTTTAGGTTCGGTAGCCATTTTCTAATAAGAGAATATTGAAGCATATAATTAACCAGAGCTCGTGATACCACTTGTTAGACGAAAGCAAATTATCTAGAGGGGGTGAATAGATCCTAAGTTAAAAATTACTTTACAAAAAACAGTTTTGAGAAATTTAACGGCTAAAGGAAGTGACCCAGATCGAATAGTCTAAACCGAACCGCTATAAAAAAGTTCTGATATGTGTATATGAAAACCAATTGATGATAATGATATCAATAAATATGCTTATAACCACAATCACTTGAATGTTACCCAACAAATAAAGCTATTTCCAATGATAAGATATACAAAAACGAAATTGAGGCAAATTATCAAACACCTTATATGCAATCAATTTCATTTAGAATTTTGTATGGTTTGGTTGATTTGCAAATCCAACCACAATCTAATAGATTGTGATCAACTCAATAAAACCTTTTTCAAAGTTTATCAAAAAGTTTAACCAAACATATTGATCGCACTGTTGAGACAAATTTGTTTCATACCATGTATCCTCTAAGGTTTTAATGATAACAAAGTATTTGGAAAATAATTAGGATTTCTAACTAGCTGATTCTTGTGTACAGAATTATATTTATTTGATGAAACAAGTTATGTTACAGAAGAAGCCTTGGTTTGGTTATGGTCGAGTACTTGGGAAAGATTCTAATCAGAAAGATACCATTAGTACATTTCAGAATCAGAAGCGTGCTAAACTCTACCTCTCAAACTGAGTAATGTCAACTCAAGTTTAGAAATCATGGGACTCGAGAAAATTTGACATTATCTTCAAAAAATTGTGTTGTACTTGTTTCACTAAAGAGTTCTCTGGACAAAAGCCTTGTTTAGTGGATAATTCCTTGGCTACAAGTTCCAACACCTGCTTTATTGGAAAAGAAGACGTACTAGAAGATTTGATTTGAATATAGCCGTTGGAGATGCTTCAACGAATCTATATAAAAGGAACATAAGAATTGAAGATCAACCAAGAGAATAACGCTGCAACTACAACTAAAATATACACGCACTTCATTCATATCAGCTCAAGAGAAGCTTTTCTATTAAGAGTACTTATTCTTGTATAGCTTAAGAATCTTTAGTGTTTTAAGTGTGTTGTATGATATTTGAACACCTCTGATTGTTAATCAAGTGTTGTTGTAAGTTATTCCTTCTCTAAACAGTTAGTTTAGATAAAGCCTTTTTGCCTTGGGCTTAAGCGGTGAAGTCTTGGACTGTAGGTCTAAGCAGAAGTCCTGAACCTGAGGGGTTTGAGCAGAAGTCTTGAATCCGTGGGATTTGACCAGGAAATCTTGGACCGTGGGTCTAAGTAGGAAGTCTTGAATCCGAGGGGTTTACGCAGGAAAGTCTTAGGATCTGAAGATCTAAGCAAGGAAGTCTTGATCAGGTGCTGATTAAGAAAGAAGTCTTAGGTTGTAGGTCTTAGTAGGAGAAAGTCTTATACTTGAGTGTATAAGCAGTTGTAATCTATTTGATTATAGTGGAAATTTCTTGTGCTGCAAGGGGACTAAACTAATCTCAGTTAGAGAGGAACCAGAATAACTTTTGTGTGCTCTTTTCCTATTTATTTACTTCTGTCATTTTATCTGCTGCACTTGTTAATCAGATTCTGAATCTCTATTTAGAATCTGAACTCTGTTCAGAAGTAGAAAAGATTTGGAAAACATAATTCGACCCCCCTTCTTGTGTATTATATCTCACATTCATGCACAATCAAAGAATTAAAGAATTTGCAAATGAAAAATAAAAGAGATAGAGAGGGAGGGAGAGAGACAGAGAGAGAGGGAGTACTCAAGGATTTATTTAGGTAGTTCCCTAATCGGCCTTGCTATGGGTACGTCTTCCCTCAATGAACTCAAATTGAGATAGTGAAAATTAACCTTACTTTGCAAATGTAGTTTACAAGAGAAATGTAGCAATGCAACCCCACAAACCCTGTGTTTTATGTTGATTCTAACACTTTCTCTTCCCTTAATCTAAGTTTGATCAAGTCACCAAGAATACCAATTTGGTTCACCGTCTCATGCTACTCATTTGCAAGAACCCTCTATTATTCAAAGCCTTCGCTCGATCGAATCCAAATTACAAATTGTTGTAACCCAAGATTTACCAAAATGATCCACCATCTCACACTAATCATTTGCAAGAAATCCCAGTTTTTCATAGCTTTCACTCGATCAGATCCAAATTGTGTAATCTTGTCCAAAACCTCCAAGTCCCCAATTGTTCTTGAAGGAAAACCCTACCTTGGTTTTCTTATTTTAAACCCTCAAAGATTCTCAAGCCAATTTACAATTCAACAACCTACATTAGACGTTATCAACTCTAATTCTAGATGACACCCAAACAAAAAATGATTATGTGTAGTTTGTTTGTGTGTATGCATAGAATGAAGGTTGAAGATAAAGTGAACTCTTTGAAATCCCGATTTCGTTTGTGATTTTCTAAAAAAATCACTGAAAGAAATGATGCATTTATGAAGCATATATATGTGTACAAGTTGGAGGCAAAAGGAATACAAGAGATTTGAAAACATCACGAATTTTTGGAAAATATGTTGCATGTGTCAACCTATGTAAGTTATGCGTCAACCTATTTGACGCATGAGTCGATCTGTATAGGTCATGAGTCGACCTGTATAGGTCATGTGTCGACCTATGCATTCCGCACATCAAATAAAGGCAGCAGGCTTTAAAAATGAGTTACATATGTCAACCTATAGCTCGTATGTATCGACATGTATAGGTCATGTGCCGACCTGTATAGTTTATGTGTCAACACATATAGGCAACACATCAAACAGAAGGTACAAACTTTACAAATGAGTTACATGTGTCGACCTATAACACGTATTTGTCGACATGTGGACCTATTTTTCACATAAAAACTAGTTTTTAAGGCATGAAACCTTTTCTAAATCATTTTTTAATGCATGAAACCTTTTCTAAATCATTTATATAATGTTTTTATGCTTCCTAATGCTAAGATACACATTAGGACTCAGAAGATACTGTCTAATATACATAAACGATAAAGTATCCTAGTTTTGACATCATACAAAATACATCTAACAGAAAGTTCCACTCACAAAAGTGAGCACGTTTGTTAACCTTAAACTCCTTCACCATCTCCACCTCAGGAACCCCCAAGTGTTGTGTAGCAGTAATACATGTAATGTCCTGGATAATGAGAGTAACAGTGAAGAAACTATCTAACAAGGGAAGATGGAATAAGGAAGAGACATCATCCAAAGTAATTGTCATCTCATAAAATGGAAGATGAAAGAAAGATGTCTCCTTATGTCATCGCTCAACAAAAGCTGACAATAATGGATCATAAAGCATTGTCAACAAATAATCCACCGACGAAAGGAGCCCGCAATCATCGACAATATCCCTGACACGCAGAGGCATTTTGACATCTGAGAACTTCTTCAACTTTTCCCAGTGGGTGGGCATCTTCAGTGGCAGGCATTCCTATAACAAATAAAGTAAAAAGAATCAATTATTTTCAACGTATCAATAATAAATAAAAACAAGTTTAAAATAACATATATATACCTCTCCCTGCCATAATCTCAATGCCACATGATCACCATATCTAGTGAGCAAGGAACGATCAACGGGCCATCTAGGAAATCATATGTGTGTACAAATGACTCTGTTGAAGTTAAATCAGTCACCTATGTATCAGCTGGAGGAGTCACCTTCGTTTCTCCCAGAAGAGTTGCCTTTGTATCATCAAGAGTCATCACCTCCACCGTATCAGCCAGAGCCTCCGTCTCAGTTTGACAGGTCATTTCTCTCTCTCTCTCTCTCTCTCTCTCTCTCTCTCTCTCTCTCAACCACCACGTGTCATTCATCCTGACCCACAACCTTCTGAGTTGCCTATCATCCTGACCAACACACCTCCTTAGTTGCCCGTCATCCTGACCCCAAACCTCATAAGTTGTTGTCTCGACATCAGCAACAATCGCAACATCGACCTCATTAACAAGATCTTTGACTCGTGCATCTGATCTACCTCTTCTACGGCAGATAGTGCAGGGTGTGCGCGACTGCTCAGCCAACCTCCTCTTGTTAGAACTGATCGGGACTATTCACTACTATGGAACAGACCTTTAACAATGGTTGGGAAAGATATATAACCACGCAGGACCAGACATTGTTATGTAGAGTGTGCTTGTATATATGATACTTACAATTACGGCCCTGTAACCGTTGTAATAAATTGGAAAGCGTGCGCTCTATCACGACGGTTTATCCAAAAAACCGTTGTGATAAAGTGACAGTGCGCGAGTTATTATAACGGTTATGATAAATAGTCGTTGTAAAATTTTCTGCAGAATATACAATTATATCCTGCTTTTATAATTTATACCAATTTTAAACATATATTACTGTTCACCATATCACAGCAGAAAATACAACACAGATTTGTGATAAAGTTATAATAATATTAATTATATTATATTCATGATACACCATAACATCACATGAATCTTATGTAACAAATACATCAACCATTACACCATCAGTAAACATACAAACCTAATCAACTATAACCTAATTCGTCATTACAACAAATGCAATGAACACTAAAAATAAAAAAATCCAGGTAATCTTCAACTGTTTCTCCAGGATCTTCACCTTCAACATCAATTTGACCTCATTGGCTTTGTAGGTGTTAACCATTCCCTTCTCCTCATTCAAGTTCTTTACTAGTGAAAAAATTATTTGTTTTGCTCTAGGATTCATCTCGTCATCCAACCAAGCAAAGTGAGAGCATTGTTTGTATCCTTGAATCTTATACATCCCACAACCATAAAAATGGCGACCTGGGTTCGTGTCGGTCCATGTCGTCATCAACGGAGCGTTGAGACCACACTTGCATACGTACCTTGAACGATTTGAGGACCTGCTTCCATGGCTACAGCCGGACTGCTGAGACATTTTATTGGAAAGATTTGATGGAAACTTTATGGAAAAGAATGAAAAAAAAAGTATACGGTGAAACTTTATGGAAGGATTTGCTGAGACACTTTCTTATTTCAACTAGTTCATGAAGCTATGAAAAAAAAGTACAAGGTGAATGAAGTTAACACAATAGCTTCATACTTCTTGTATTTTTCTTCATAGCTACACAAACCATATGTAACATAGAGAAAGTATACTTCTTGTATTTGTTAAGGTGGTGATGATGGTTCTGAAAAAATGAGAACATTCAAGAAGAAATAAAATTAGAACTCACTTTTAACAAGACAAAGACAAGTAAACGAAATCGAAGCATAAGTGTAATGAACGAACCTGAAGTTAGCGATTAGTAAATGAATCTGAAGACGTATCTGAAGGTTGAAGTATGTTTAGAGTTATGTTATGAGAGGGAATAGTGAAATATGTTAGGGTTTTCTTTTGAGAGAAACGACTGCTATGAAGTGAACGATAAATACGTTCGCTTATATACTAAAAAATATCATTTTTCATCACGGTTAGAAATTACAACCATAATGCAATTTTCAAATTTTACAACGGTTGTTTAGTATCACCGTGGTTAAATATCTTGGTTAAATAATTTTCAATTTTTTATTTTTTTCAAAAGTCCTATAACAACGGTTGGTTTATTAACCGTTGTAAAAGCATTTACAATTTAATTTTTAAATAATAGACTTAAGTGACACATGCTTAATGTAGTATAAAAAAATTGAAAACGTGTATTTGCTGGGGATCGAAGCTTGCTACAAATCATATATTACTACAGTGTTATTAGACAACCGTAGTAATAAATCCTGCTACTCACTGATGCGCGAACAATATAACTTATTACAACGGTGTAAATGAATCCGTTGTAAACCTAGTGTTGTTGTTTGCGTGTTTTGTAGTAGTGATTCTACCCACTCAGATATGTGAATCCTTGACGCCAACTGCTTCCACACGAGAACACTCTGCAGCTGCTCTCTCAGCTCTGTCAGTCTGTCTCGAAGAAAATGTGTCGTCTCGTCCTATGGTCCTCATTAAAAAAAAAACAAAGAAATATGAACTATCGAACTTTTAAAAAATTCGGAAATCAACACGTGTTTTCTAGATTTTTCGAAAAATTCAATTACCATCTCAACATTTTTTTCTATCGAATTTTTTGAAATACTTGGTATGCTCGTATGCATTTTTGTTGGACTTTTCAAAATCATCGGTAAAAATATATGTGGTTTTATTAGATTTTTCAAAATATCTGATAAAAATGCATGAGAAATATCAGTTTTTACTGGATATTTTAAAAATGTTATGCAGTTTTTTTTAAATCTAGTATAAAACATAAATTGCCGATAAAAACACAACTTGTAAAAATCCGATAGTTGACTCGAATTCTCCAATAAATCGCACAACTTTTAAAACAATTCAAAATATTATAATAGAAATTCAAAATAATTTTTTAAAGTACAATGATAATAATAATTTAGTAAAAGCACTGCAGTGAATTTTCAGGTAAAACTCGGATGGTGAAATAATACCTTTGTGGCCTACAAATGACTCTCATTGTGTATTTGTACAAGATGTGAGTCAAATAATATACAACTCACTGAACTATTGTCACTGTCAATATCTCATTGACCAAGTGCACACAAAATCAATTTCCAATTCAATACAAGAGTTTTGAAATATCAGGTAAATCAGTTTCTTAGTATTTATAAAGAAATCTTTATAAAAAATCATTTAAAATAAATATAAAATTATAATATTTTAATTATAATAGGAAATAAGTATGCATGGTTAGGAAATTTGTTTGACCGTGTAAAATAAAGTGGAGAATTCCGTTCAGATGCTAAAAAAAAGTTCGATTCATTTTTTCCGTAAATCTTATAACTGCTTTACATTTGAAATTTTCCATAAAATATTGTTGTAAATTTTCAAATTTAATATCTGAAATATAGTATGTTATATTTGGTTTAATAACATTAATGAAAAATCATGAAATAAAATTATAGAATAAGTTTACTCTTAATTTGGACTATCTATCGTAAAACGATGAAACGCATTTTCACCTTTGCTGACTATGTTACAAAATTAAAGAAATGTCCCACCACTTTTCTGTATGGTGATAAAATAGATGGATGAAATTTTTAATAGATAGAACAAAATAATCTATTAATTTATTAATAATTCATTAAAAGTAATTTAAAAATATTCAATTCAATCTATCTATAGAAGATAAAGTTGATCAAATTCATTAACATATCCTATTTTTAATGGATGAATATTTATCCATTCAAAAAATGTATTTTTATTTTTGAAATACAAAAAGATTTTTAATTTGATATTTTTATATTTTAAAAAAATTATTTTCTATTTTTGAAAATAATTGAATTTTTTATTTTCAAAAAAATTGATTGTTTTTCAAAAAAAAATAATTTTTTATTTTTGAAATAAAACAATTTTTTTTATTTTCGAAAAAACATTGATTTTTTTTTTGAGAAATAATCGATTTTTTTAAGAAAATATTGGTTTTTGTATTAAAATTTTTTTTTTGAAAAAAAATCAAGTTTTTGTATTTTCCAAAACTCGGTTTTTTTTAATTTTCGGAAAAAATCATTTTTTTATTTTATTTTTAAAATAATAATCCATTGAATTGTTGAATGGATTGGATCAATATATATATATATATATATATATATATATATATATATATATGAATTTAATCAAATTTATTAACTTACTTTTTATGTGATGAATAAATTAAATGAATTTTTTAATAGATAAATTGAATTGATTTTCTCTTATTGAATTCAATTTTCAGCCAACTTCCTAGCAACAACCTACTTTCTCAAACAAGAAAATAATATCGTTCTAAT
Organism: Lathyrus tuberosus; assembly: GCA_022829125.1. Lineage (NCBI taxonomy): Eukaryota > Viridiplantae > Streptophyta > Magnoliopsida > Fabales > Fabaceae > Lathyrus > Lathyrus tuberosus. The sequence continues at coordinate 3,233,982 of JALAZF010000101.1, read as the reverse complement.
CCTTGTTGACACCTTGTTGACACGATGTAATCATATCTATCTATCTATATATTTATTGTAAAAAAACAAAAAAAAGGAATATATTTACCGCGTAAATCGATACGTTTGCTCGCCATCAATATATAATATCTTACACCATCAACTGTACTTTCAACAATTCCTTCACTCTTCTATTCTATCATTCATTATCAAACAAATCATGACATTGACCTTACTCACTAACATGAACTATTTAATAAGAGAATGCTGCCATGGAAATGGAGCTTCTAAAAGTGAAAGAAGAAGAAGAATAACAGAATTTGTAACAAAATTTATTATTCAGTTTTCAATCAGTTACAGAATGGTGTATTCTCCACCTTATATACAAGAGGAAAACTTATCTACAATGCAATCACCTCTAATTACATTATTACCCTTAATACTCCCCCTCAAGTGGGAAGGTATATATCTAACATTCCTCACTTGGAAATAAGAAACTCATAAAGTGGTTTGGAAAGCGCCTTGGTTAGAGGATCTGCAAGCTGTTGTGCTGATTTAACATGGACAAGTTTGAGGAACTTGGTTTGTACATGTTGACAGATAAAATGACAATCAATATTTACATGTTTAGACCTTTCATGACTTAAAGGATTGGAACCAAGTTGAATTGCAGACTGACTGTCACAAAACACCATGACAGACTGCAGATCGATTTCAAAGGTTCGAAACAGTTGTTTTATCCATAATAGTTCAGATGTAAGTGAAGCAAGTGCACGATATTCAGCTTCTGCTAAAGAACGAGCAACAGTGGGTTGTTTCTTAGACTTCCAAGCAATGAGAGCTTCTCCTAAGAAAACACAAAAACCTGTCGTGGATTTTCTTGAAACTTTACAACTACCCCAGTCAGCATCAACAAAAGCAGTAAGTCTAAGAGAGGATTTTGAAGGAAAGAACAAACCCTTGCCTGGTGTGCCTTTAAGATATTGCAAAATGTGATGGACTGCTGCTAGATGAGGAGTGTGTGGCTTCTGCATAAACTGACTCAGTCGATTCACTGCAAATGTGATGTCAGGCCTTGAAATGGTCAAGTACATGAGTTTCCCAATCAGTCTTCTGCAGCCAGAAATGTCTTCCAAGAGCTCACCATCAGTATCATTGAAAGAAACTGCAGCATCTATTGGAACAACCATGGGTTTTGATGCTAAATATCCTGTATCTTGTAGGAGCTGCAAGGTATACTTTCTTTAACAAAGATGAATACCACTACTAGATTTAGCAATTTCCAAGCCCAAAAAATAATTCAAATCTCCAAGGACTTTCAACTTGAAGTGCTGCTTTAGGATATCTTCCACCATTTTTAATCTATCCATATTAGGACCAGCAAGCACAATGTCATCTACATATACAAGTAGAATGATTAAGGTAGAACCTGTGCCACTAAAAAGCAAAGAATAATCAGCAGGTGATTGTTCAAAGCCTACTGATGTGAGTGTGGAACTAAACTTTTGATACCACTGTCTAGAAGCCTGTCTTAGACCATATAAGGATTTGTTGAGTTTGCACACTAAGTTCTCCCCCTTGATTGGATATCCCTTGGGTAACTGCATATAAACTTCTTCAGACAAATCGCCATTTAGAAAGGCATTGTTGATGTCAAGCTGAACAAACTTCCATTGTTTTTGAGCAGCAACTGAGAGAAGAAGTCTCACAGTGGTAAGCTTTGCCACATGAGAAAAGGTATCTAGAAAGTCCACTCCAGCTTGTTGTGTGAATCCCTGAGCTACCAATCGTGCCTTGTACCTGTCAAGAGAACCATCAGCCCTATACTTAACCTTATACACCCATCTGCATCCCACAGTCTTTTTGCCAGGTGGAAGAGGTTGAACATACAAAGTATTATTGGCCTCCAAAGCAGCAATTTCTTCTGCCATGGCAAGCCTCCATTGAGGGTCAGAAACTGCTTGATGATAAAAAGAGGGTTCATATATGGTAGATACTTGATTGATATATTGGTGATAAGAAGGATGGAGTCTCTTATAGGATAAGTGTCTTTGTATAGGATATTGGACATTGCATTGAAAATCTTGTAAATATGAGGGAGGTCTGGATTGTCTAACTGACCTTCTAAGAGCAGGACTTTGTCAACTCAAAATCATTAAAATTCAGAGAGAAATTAATTTTTGAATCAATTAAATAAAATCACAAAATTCAAATATTTGAATTTTTGAAAAAGGCTGCCAAGAACACCCAAGAACACGCGCATGTTCTGAGTTTTGCCCAGATTTGCATTTTCTCATCAATCTCACTGAATACTTGATGAAATCACACAATCCACATATCAATCTACTCGTTTTCACCTCACGATCATGTCTATGGTCTTTAATTTCATTTATTTTAAACATGGAATAAGAAATCAAAGAGAAACCTCAAGAACCCTAAATTCTGCATGAAGGCTCAGAAATTTCACACACGATTCATACAAAGCAATTAATTGAGGGGAAACATTCCATACATGATTATGAACATATGGAAAAATTATTGTGCGAGGAAATATGCATGAATCATGAGCTGACCAAGTTGAGGCTTACCTCTTGCAGCTGGTGATCGTGTTTTAGGTTGGAGGTGTTACACCTTGGTTCCAATGATGTGGACAGCTTCTGTAGGTGCTGTGGAGTGTGTCTGAATGCTTGGAGTGGATTGAAACAAGCTGGAACTTAAAATGGTACCCCAACTGCAAGTCTGCTAAAAGCTTGAGCAGTTGGATGGTGATTTTGTGAAATTGGTGTTCCAGATGTTGTTTAAGTGTTTGGATCACTTCTATATGATGTTTATGAGGTGTGTGTGTGTGATTGGTTTGGTTGGAATTGCTCTCAAGTTCAAAACCCTTTAGTGACTTGCTTTGGAAGGCAAAATTGGAGTGAAATAGGTGATTTTGAGGAAAGCATCAATTTGGGTGCTTTGGTGTACTCAAACTGATCACAAATGAGGTCTATTTATAGTGCACCAAGTTTGTTTTGGCTGCAATAGTGTATGGCAACTGGTACAGGTCTGTGGCCAATTGGATCACTTTGGAATCTCAAGTCTCCTCTAGCCATTGACTTGAGATTAGAGCACAAGCCTATGGTTCTTTGATTCAAGGATAAGGCTTGACTGAAGTGTTAATCTTTGCTCTGATACATGCCACCTCTAAGCATCCATTGAATGCCTCAAAACAAAATTGGAGTCTTGAGGCATCTTTAGCTTTTAGGGGTGCCAAACCTATATGTAGTTCCAAAGACTTGGGAGGCTTATGGATCAGTGTTTGTTCCTCCTTGGTCTCCCCCTGAGGTGTGCAGATGGATAAACTTGTTTATCATTTGCACAAATTAACCAAATCGAGCCCTAATACACAATCTGCCTTACCAAGACAGTTTGCAGCAAGGCATGTTGCAGCTGTCATAACTCCTAGCTCAGATGGAATTTGATGGAGTTCTTGGTCACTTTGGAAAGCTGATGTATCCTACTTTAATGTGATGTCCAACTTTGGTTTTGAAGCAACTTGCATTTGGTTGAAAAATGCCTCAACATTTGGAAAAAGTGAAGCAGATTCTGACTTATTGAAAATTTCACTAAGTTTGGAAAAATGTCACTTTTGTGTTTTCATCCATTTTGATCACTCCATAACTTGAAATCCATGAGGAATTGGAATGAGGTGTAGTTGAAACTTTTAAAGTATGCCATGAGAGCTACAAATCCATCTTTGGGCCATCCAAAATGGTTGCTTGGGTCTCAAGTTATGATCCTTGGAAGTTAGTACCCTAGCCACTTTGTTCCATAACTTAGAAAAATTCTAAGTTTTAATGGTTACCCCTTTTACAAGTTATCCCACTTTCTTTGATTTTTCTTGATGAATGATGATTCCAATCACACATTATCATTGTTTTAGGGTCAAGGAACCATAATTATGAAAAATCTCAAAAATTCAAACTTTGACTTTTGTGCACAGTTGACTTTTTATCAGATGAATTCCAAACTGTTCGATCCTTTGTGAAATCAAGTCCTTGATCTAAATCAAACTTGATGGATATGTTCCATATGTGTTATAGGGTGTATTGAATCATGTCCAAAGGTTTGGGAGCATGTCCAGGTCAAAAGTCAAAGGTACAATTCACTTTTTCCCCGAAACCCTAATTGTGGTCCAGATGAAATTGAAGCTTGTGGATCAAGCTTCTTGGATCAATCCATTGTTGTAAATGGATCAATGTGGTTAATTAGAGACCCTAAAATCATGTCTTGAGGTCTTGGCTCATGTTTTGTCCCAAAAGTCAACTTAGGGGTGAATTAGGTCAAGAAACCCTAATTCCTGATTTTTTGGTAAATGCATCCCCTGAGGTCAAATTGACTTGATGATTGGGTTTATGATGTCCCTTAGAGTATCTTGGGTTGTGCTTTGAAGCATTGGCTCATGCCCAGAGGAAAAATTCCATCTGGAGGCCTCAGTCGACCAAAACCCTAATTTGGTGACACTGGTGATCTTGAGGCCTAATCCACTTGGAATGCTGCAACTTTGTGCTTGATTCTTGATGTGGGAGTCCTCTTGATCATTTATGGGTGTTTGAGAGGCTAGACAAGTTGAAGATCATGTCATTCCTTGATTGATCCCTTGTCTAAAGCTCTGAGAGGGCTTGAAACCCTAATTCTTAGCTGTAGTGAATGCTCACCCATCTGTGAGGAGATTGATGAGGCATGAAGGTACATCCATATTGTGATGATGATTTGCACAATGATGAGAAATCTTAGTGGTCAAAATTTGGGGTATGACAATCTGGGTTTCTTATTCATGGTGCTTGAGCTGGGTCAATTGAAGATCCAGAATTCCAAGGTTTTCTTTCTTATCCGCCGTCAAAAGGTCCTTCAAGAAATTGCTACTATGTTTCCCATCAAGTCAAGATATCTTTGTGGATTAAAATACAAGATATAGGACAAAAGATCCATGATATTCAAGACATTGTTATGCATGATGGTTTCTTTGAACCTTGGTGGATTGTCATTTGATGTTTGGAGTTCAAATTGTTTGGTGGGAAGTTTTAATCCTTGAATTTGTCTAGAAATGATTCAAGTATGATAAACTTGTGGATTTCAAGGACTTCTCGGAAGATTGAGCATAAATTTCAAATCTTCACTTCCTTGATTGAATTCAAAAGGTTACAAGTATTTGCAAACGATTAATTGGTCATGGCAAAATTTCAAAAAAGATGGATTGTCAACTTGAAGAAAAATAACTTTAAGTTTGCGAAGTTTTTATAATAAACAATCATCAACCATGTTTTCATCAATTATGTGAACTTTTGGAACATCTTGGTCGATTATAATGCAACATATAACATCATTAATTGGGATAAATATGTCAAGTACATAAATGTCAATATGCTATCATTTACACATTATCCTATGTCGTTATCAAGGCGTATGCCTTTTGGCAGTTATAAAATTGACGAAGATAATATTGCTGCTGCTTCCAAACAATTGCGTATGGCCTATGGCAAATGAGGTCTCAACATTTTTTTGAGAATTGGGACTTGAGGAGAGAACTCTTCCTGCTCACAAGCTGATTTTGGCTACTCCTCCTTTGTCATCATAATAATGCCCACCGTTTCTCCATGCACCGCTGCACTACATCTATGCTGGCTGGACACAGACTCCATATGGATAACATTGCTTTTTCTAGGGGCTTTAAGTCTTGCCGCTGGTGAAGGAATATGAAGAGGATACGGAACGTCGACAAGTTGTTTGACACAGAAATAGGATGGAGCTAACATGTCCATGTATTAAACCATCATCAATTACGCAATCAAAAGACACTTCACGGCATTGCAGATCCAAAGCATCACATGAAAAATCAAAGATAAGGTCAGAGAGTTATGGCCAAGAATTAAGAATAGTTGCCAAAATAAAAAAAAGATCAGACAGGATAAGTCGGAAACGGCAAGTTTCATCATCACAATTCATGTTCCAGACAAATCTTGAAATCTTTCCAAAACAGGTTCAGACATGTTCAAACAAAAAAGGAATCCTCATCATCACACAATCACTAGTAGTATTTTCTTCATATTCAATTCAAATTGGAAATTCACATATAAAAGGGGCAACTCACATCAGTATAGGACGCATACACAAGGAGCAGAGAAACAGTATTACAACAAACAAACACACACGCATTGAAGAGGAAGAGTAATCTATCATAGGTCTCATATAGACATTCACAACATATTCACAAAATAAAGAACTAAAGATTCACACAAATATCATCACGCACAAAGAAGCAGTATTGACAACACGCAAGACATATACGCAGCATCACAAAGTGGGAAAAAGAAATACCTCCGAATTTACCGACGACGTCGAAACCGCTGCGTCGAGTTCTTCATAGGTACGTATTAATCCGACTCTTACATCTGAAAGAACATGATTGCAAGCTGGTAGTGATTTCAACTAATGGTATCAATTTGAATCCGTATCGAATTCGAAGCGAGCATTTAAACGAAACCGAAGCGTACGAAGTCGAAATGAGAAAGAGGGGAATGCGTTAATGTAGCCACGGCGTTGTGGGACTCGCGTTTTGCTCCGGCGATTGGTTGCGAGCGATCGAGAAGGAGATGCGGCGAGGGACGGAGGGAATAACGAGGAAGAGAAAGAGAGTGAGCTGTAAAAATAAAATGAGAATAGAAAGGAATTTAGGGATTGCTTCTTTCGCTGATTTTCTTAAAACAACATGTTTTTTTATTTATTTTTGAAGATATGATTGGGCTTAGAGCATTAGCCCATACATTTTGTTTTGTTTTTTTTACATACCATATTTTCTTTCTTTTGCACCCTCCCGTGTTTCTTCTTTCCCTAAATTTTTTATTTAAATTTTTTATTTAGTGTTCTAGCCAAAAATGGTTAGACTGCCAAAAGTGCTAGTTCTCCTTATTCTGGACAAGGAGAGATACATTGTCTATACTACAGGGTATGTTTGGGGATTTGAGAGCTATACAAGTGATGTATACTGTCTCAAGAATGAATGTCTTGCTTAACCTTCATGTGGGAGCCCCATTATATAGCCTTCTATTAAGACAAGCCATTAAGAGAAGTCTTTTGGCCTTCTGGCGTTATGTGGCCATTATTGTCGTAACTTCCCTCCATGAATACAGGCTTTGAAGCTTTGGTAACGTCTGCATTAATGCGTCGCCACCGTTACAACTGTTGGAGTGGTATTTGACGAGCCCGTGACCGGCATCGGGGCCGGGTTGGTGGGGTGTGATACCCGGCCTTGTGAGAACTCGACTTGGTGGAAGTCGGGCTCCTGACCGGGCCGGATTATGTATGAGGCATGTCTAGCTCTCTTCATTGCACACTCTTTCTTGCTACTATAGTCTAGTCTGTGCTCACCTTTATCCGACTGCACAACTCGGCATCAAATATATTTAGCATGTACATAAGCCCCCCCGAGTACTATATCTGTAACACCCCAAATTTATTAGAATATTTATTTAATTTATTTTAATATAATATTTGTGAATTTTCGGTGAATTTTGGTGGTTGGTGTCGACGTCGGTATTTTGGTGAAGTTTGGTTATTTTAATTAAATAATAGTATGTAATATGAATATATTAGTATTATTATTAATTTAAATAATATTAGAGGAATTAAGGGTAAATTGGACTTTCGAGGTGGATTAGTGAGAGTATTATGGAGAAAGCCCATATTTGAGGTCCAAGAGTTAAATTAACCCAAAAAGGAGGAATTGAGGAGAATTATGATTCATTTGTGATTAATCATGAAAGGAAGGAAAGAAGGTGCAGAGCTCTGAGGAAAGAAGGGAAACGACGAGGATTCGTGAAGGTTTCCGCAGGATCGATAGAGAAAGCTCAGATTCGACAATCTAAGGTATGGGGAGTAATTACCTTTCATTGTTTTCATTATAGGATTCGATGTAATTGAAGTGGTTGTTTTGTGTTTGAGGGTTTATGGGATTTTTGTGACGAATTGATGATTTGAAGGTATTTTGTGAATCGATTATTAAGGGTTGAATTTAATCGGATAAAAACAGACCTTGGGGCCGATTTCCCCGCGTTGTAGATTTAACCTTGTGGTGAGAGGATTTATGGAGTTTATGGGGAGCTTGAGAGTTTTGAAGGTTTAGGGGATTTAAGGTTCCCATAGGGTCACGAATCGACCTATTAGACGTAGGTTTTATGCCTTTGACTTCTGTGATATATTAAAACTGTTATGGGGATGTTTTTGGATCATTTGGGGCTACAATCGCAGGTACTTTAGTGGTTGTGGAGCTACTGATGCGTAGCAGCTATTTGCTGTAATCGCAGGTTCGCTAGGCGAACCATTGCTTCGCTATGCGAATGTTCGCCAAGGCTCGCGAAGCGAGCAGTGCAGCGAATGCGCGATAACATGAGTGTGGATACTGAGATGATTCTAAAGTGGAAGTGGGGATTCGCTGGAAGTTTCGCTAAGCAAATGAACCAGCGAGTGGGTTCGCTAAGTGAATAAACTCGCGAGTATGACAGAGGGTGCTTTCTGGTGTCTTAGTATGGTGTCTGTGGGATTCGCAGGCCGCTTCGCCAAACGAAGGTTTTAGCGAACAGGTTCGCCTAGCGAATCCTGGAGCGAACGTCTGCTGTTTCGCGAGATTTCGTTTTTGTGGCTGTGTTGTTCTGGTGTTTGATGCTGTGATATTTATGATGTTTTAGCATGATGTTAGTGACGTTAATGATGATTATAACGTGATGATTTCGTGATGTTTTGACGAGTACTTGACGAGATGAATTTCATGAGAATATTGATGATTATGAACTGTGTATATTTGACGTATGATGATTACTTGACGATATAAATTACTATGACGTATATTGATGACCAGGAGTTATTTATGTATGATGTATGATGATAAGACGATGACGCATGATGTTTTGATGAATAAATGACGACGTGACGGACATGATGTTTTGATGAATGATGATGCACATAATGATGTTTTGATGATGATGAGTATTGACGTTTGTGTATCATGCATTCATATGCATACTCTGTGACGACGCTTCATTCCCATTGTGTGGATATGAGGTAATTATGACGTGCTCTGGTTCCGATTGCGGGATCGATCCTATTGACGGGGATCTTTGGAGTGGTGATGGCCTAGTGTCCATCGATTATGACGATTGGTACCACATGCATGAGTCTTGTTATGCATTGCATTTTATGTGGCATTGATGACTTTGTGATATGGTGCTTCTTGATGTTTTCCTTGATGATGACCCTGATGATGTTGTATATGAGGATAATGCCATTTTATGTATATCTTATTTTATAATGATTATTATGAATTGTGATTACTCACCCTGCCTGTTTGAATGTTGCCTCCACGTGGGTAACGTGCAGGTGATCAGGTTTAGCTGCGGATGCTTTCGAGGACCTTGAAGTCTATTTGCTTTTGGTCGATGTAGAGGGTCTTGCTCTGATAGTGTAACATCGGGTCTGGTCGTCAAGTCGAATCATGTTGAATTATTTGTTGTTGTTTGATGTTATGGTTTAGTATAAAACCTTTTTTAGTGTTTGTGGTTATGGTGGATCTGCTGCCTATTTTGAGGGCTTTTATTAAAAACCTTTTTATTTTGAATTATCGAGTTCCGCTACCATAAGAAGGCTTTTGAGTTATTGTGATGAAAACCCGTTGTTTACGGAGCAAATGTGTTTATTTGAGTTTTGTTGAGAAATGTGCACCCTTATGAGGTGATTTTACTCTGATATTTTATGTATTTTGCCGTGATTATTTGTGTGGTAGAAAAGGGTGTTACATTAATGGTATCACAGCAGGTCGGTTCGTCCGGCCAGGTTGTCTAATGTTGTTTGTTTCCCTAGTGTACGACATGTGTGTAAAAACACTGTCGATGCTTATTTTGTTTTCCATTTGCAGGTTGGGAATGGAACAAATGAGGGAGAAGATGGTGCTTCTCCAAGGTGTTTCGAGTGTGGAGCGTTGGCTAAGTGTGGTGTTGGACGCTGCGATAGTTGGTGGAGATAGTTTATACCGCCTCATGATATCGACTGTTATTGATAAATTAAGGAACTGATCACCCTTAATCTCTTATTGATAATAGACGGGATCATGTTAGGTGGGATAGATGTGTCTTGCGAACTTGAGTAGTGTGCGTAGTGAATTGTTGGGGTTAAGCCGAGTGCTTGCAGATTGTTTTGTTGAGTCGATGCAGACTATTAGATTTGAAGAGGAGGCGAGCTAGAGTCTCTTGCCTGTCGGTCAAGTTGGGATATCTTGAGGAGAACAATCAGGTATTGTTGATGTCTGCTTTTGAGGGATAGAGAACAGGGTGGTGGCTAGTGATATGCTAGTGGTGTGTGATTCCTGATGTTTTCCTGAAGATATCTACGACTTGCCTCTAGAGCATGAATCTAAGTTTGACGAGGGTGAAGAGTTGTTTATTCTGTTAAGCAAGTGGATAAGTTTGTTGTTGTATTCATTGACGATATTCTGATTTATTCTTCTTCATCAAGGTGGGTTCCATAGTTGGTATAACATTTGGGGGGAGAAGATTAGGAGTTTGGGGGATTTAGGTTTTGTGTGATAATATGTGTATATGATGGTTTTGTGTTCTACATGATGATATTGATGAAATACAAGCTATACTATGTTAGTCTATGCTAAATGTTGATCTAAACTCTAGGGTGTTGTGGGAAAAGTTTATAACATTGCAAGTGGTGTAGAGAGGGTTTAGAAATGAGTTTTTCATGATATAGCAAGTGCAAATCGATTACACCCTGCTGTGAATCGATTGCACCCTGCTGCAGAAGTGATTTTTGAAATCATGGGACTGTCCAATCGATTACACACTAGTGCAAATCGATTGCACACTGCTATTTTTTGAAAAATGCAAAATTGAATCGGCCATAACTTGAGTTTCGTAACTCCACTTGACGCGCGGTCGGAAGCTTTGGAAAGCTGACATAATGAACTACATTATGATTGAATTATATGAGTGCTTTGATACATGATTCCAGTACCTATGTGTTTATGAGCTTAATTTATCGCATGATGTTATGTTACGACATGCTATTTGATGATAAACACGATGTTGATGATAAGGTCCTATTGCGGTGATTTGTTATTAATGTTGTTGTGACGTATATGAAGTGACTATCAAGAGTAAATGAGATATCCCAATTGGTGATGAAGTGAGGATTTAAGGATATTCCGAAGACAGTTTTTAGGACGAGGTACGGTCATTATGAGTACACTGTGATGCCGTTTGGTGTATCCAATGCACCTGGTGTGTTCATGGAGTATATGAATCAGATTTTTCATGAGTATCTGGATCAGTTTGGGGTGGTTTTCATTGATGATATTCTGATATATTCTAAGTCGGAAGAAGAGCATGTTGAGCATTTGAGAACCGTGTTGCAAGTGTTGAAGGAGAAGAAGTTGTATGCAAAGCTGTCGAAGTGTGAGTTCTGGTTGAAGGAAGTGAGTTTCCTTGGCCATGTGATTTCAAGTGGTGGAATTGTTGTAGACCCTTCCAAGATTGATGTTGTGTTGCATTGGGAGAATCCAAAGTCTGCTACTAAAATGAGAAGCTTTATGGGTTAACAAGTTGCTATCGCAAGTTTATTGAAGGTTTTTCTAAGTTGGCATTACCGGTGACTTAGTTGAGTCGAAAGGGTCAAGAGTATGTGTGAGATGTTGCATGTGAAGAAAGTTTTGTAGAACTGAAGAAGAAATTGATGACCGCTTTGGTATTCATTTTGCCTAATCCGAGTGAGTCTTTTGTGGTTTATTGTGACGCGTCGAAGACGGGTCTTGGTGGAGTGTTGATGTAGAATGGTCAAGTGGTTGCTTATGCTTCCAGACAATTAAAAGTTCATGAACGGAATTACCCTACGCGCGATTTAGAGTTGGCAGTTGTGGTGTTTGGGTTGAGAATTTGGCAACCTTATCTGTTTGGCTCTAAGTTTGAAGTGTTCACTGATCATAAAAGTTTGACGTACTTGTTTGATCAGAAAGAATTGAATATGAGGCAGAGAAGGTGGTTAGAGCTGTTAAAGGATTTGGATTTTGATTTGAGTTATCATTTGGGGAAAGCAAAGGTAGTGGCTGATGCATTAAGCAGAAAGTCATTGCATATGTCGATGCTTATGGTGAAAGAGCTGGAATTAATTGAGCAATTCGGAGATTTGAGTTTGGTATGTGAAGAGACTCCTGACAGTGTGAAGTTGGGAATGTTGAAGTTGACAAGTGGTATTCTAGAAGAGATCAGAGTGTGACAACAATCTGACATGAAGTTAGTTGACCAATTGACTTTGATCAACCAAGGTAACGGAGGAGAATTCCGAATTAACGAGAATGGTGTGATGATGTTCAGAGACAGGGTGTATGTTCCAGATGTCCCAGATATTAAGAAGAGAATTCTTGAGGAAGGACATCGAAGTAGGTTTAGTATCCATCCTAGTGCTACGAAGATGTACCAAGATTTAAAAAAGTTGTTTTGGTGGCCGGGTATGAAGAAGGATGTCACGGAGTTTGTTTATGTGTGTTTGACTTGTCAGAAGTCGAAGGTTGAGCATCAGAAGCCGTTAGGTATGATGCAGCCGTTGAGGATTCCAAAATGGAAATGGGATAGTATTTCCATGGATTTCGTGGTGGGATTGTCGAAGACTGCCAAGGGAAATGATTCCATTTGGGTGATTATGGATAGATTAACTAAATCGGCTCATTTCTTGTCGATGAAGATTAATCATTCTATGCAGAAGTTAGCCGAGGTGCATATTGAGGAGATTGTGAAGTTACATGGGGTACCTTCGAGTATTGTGTCGGATAGAGATTCGAAGTTTACATCGAGGTTCTGGAAGAGTTTACAAGATGCGTTGGGTACTAAGTTGAGGATGAGTTCTGCCTATCATCCGCAGACAGATGGTCAGACAGAAAGGACTATCCAATCTTTAGAGGATTTGCTGAGAGCTTGTGTGTTGGATCATGGAGGATCTTGAGATAGCCATTTTACATTGATTGAATTCACGTACAATAATAGTTTTCATGCTAGTATTGGAATGGCGCCCTATGAAGCTTTGTATGAGAGGAGGTGTAAGACTCCTTTGTGTTGGTATGAGTCGGGCGAGAGTGATGTACTCGGACCTGAGATTGTGCAAGAGACGACCGAGAAGATTAAGATGATCTGAGAAAGGATGAGAGCGTCGCGGAGTCGCCATAAGAGCTATCATGATAATAGAAGAAAGGCACTTGAATTCCAAGAGGGAGATCACGTGTTTTTGAGGGTGACGCCAGTGACTGGTGTGGGTCGAGCTTTGAGGTCTGGGAAGCTCACTCCACGTTTTGTTGGTCCATATCAATCTCGTAGAGGATAGGAGAGGTAGCCTACCGAATTACTTTACCGCCGTCACTTGCGAATTTGCATGATGTGTTCCATGTGTCTCAGTTGAGGAAGTACATTTCGGATCTGTCGCATGTGATTCAGATGGATGGTGTACAAGTGAGGGATAACCTGACAGTGGAAGCTTTACCGGTGCGGAATGACGGTAGAGAGATGAAGCAATTGCGGGATAAAGACGTAACTTTGGTGAAGGTATTGTGGAGTGGATTAACTGGCGAAAGTTGGACTTGGGAAGGTGAAGATCAGATGAGGGAGTCGTATCCGACTCTATTTCCTTGAGGTAATTTTCGAGGGCAAAAATTCTTTAAGTGCGGGAGAGTTGTAACACCCCAAATTTATTAGAATATTTATTTAATTTATTTAAATATAATATTTGTGAATTTTCGGTGAATTTTGGTGGTTGGTGTCGACGTCGGTATTTTGGTGAAGTTTGGTTATTTTAATTAAATAATAGTATGTAATATGAATATATTAGTATTATTATTAATTTAAATAATATTAGAGGAATTAAGGGTAAATTGGACTTTCGAGGTGGATTAGTGAGAGCATTATGGGGAAAGCCCATATTTGAGGCCCAAGAGTTAAATTAACCCAAAAAGGAGGAATTGAGGAGAATTAGGATTCATTTGAGATTAATCGTGAAAGGAAGGAAAGAAGGTGCAGAGCTCTGAGGAAAGAAGGGAAACGGCGAGGATTCGTGAAGGTTTCCGCAAGATAGATAGAGAAAGCTCAGATTCGACAATCTAAGGTATGGGGAGTAATTACCTTTCATTGTTTTCATTATAGGATTCGATGTAATTGAAGTGGTTGTTTTGTGTTTGAGGGTTTATGGGATTTTTGTGACGAATTGATGATTTGACGGTATTTTGCGAATCGATTGTTAAGGGTTGAATTTAATCGGATAAAAACAGACCTTGGGGCCGATTTCCCCGTCGTTGTAGTTTTAACCTTGTGGTGAGAGGATTTATGGAGTTTATGGGGAGCTTGAGAGTTTTAAAGGTTTAGGGGATTTAAGGTTCCCATAGGGTCACGAATCGACCTATTAGACGTAGGTTTTATGCCTTTGACTTCCGTGATATATTAAAACTGTTATAGGGATGTTTTTGGGTCATTTGGGGCTGCAATCGCAGGTACTTTAGTGGTTGTGGAGCTACTGATGCGTAGCAGCGATTTGCTGTAATCGCAGGTTTGCTAGGAGAACCATTGCTTCGCTATACGAATGTTCGCGAAGCGAGCAACGCAGTGAATGCGCGATAACATGAGTGTGGATACTGAGATGATTCTGAAGTGGAAGTGGGGATTCGCTGGAAGTTTCACTAAGCGAATGAACCAGCGAGTGGGTTCGCTAAGCGAATAAACCCGCGAGTATGGCAGAGGGTGCTTTCTGGTGTCTTAGTATGGTGTCTGTGGGATTCGCAGGCCGCTTCGCCAAGCGAAGGTTTTAGCGAACAGGTTCGCCTAGCAAATCCTGGAGCGAACGTCTGCTATTTCGCGAGATTTCGTTTCTGTGGCTGTGCTGTTCTGGTGTTTGATGATGTGATATTTATGATGTTTTAGCATGATGTTAGTGACGTTAATGATGATTATGACGTGATGATTTCGTGATGTTTTGACGAGTACTTGACGAGATGAATTTCATGAGAATATTGATGATTATGAACTGTGTATATTTGACGTATAATGATTACTTGACGATATGAATTACTATGACGTATATTGATGACCAGGAGTTGTTTATGTATGATGTATGATGATAAGACGATGATGCATGATGTTTTGATGAATAAATGACGACGTGACGAACAGATGTTTTGATGAATGATGATGCACATAATGATGTTTTGATGATGATGAGTATTGACGTTTGTGTATCATGCATTCATATGCATACTCTGTGACGACGCTTTATTCCCACTGTACGGATATGAGGTAATTATGACGTGTGTCATACCCCAAATTTTGACCACTAAGATTTTCCATCATTGTGCAAATCATTATCACAATATGGAGGAACCATCTTACTTCATCAGTCTCCCCAAAGATGGGTGAGCATCCACTACAATCAAAATTAGGGTTTCAAGCCCTCTCTGAGTGCTTAGACAAAGGATCAATCAAGGAATGACATGATATTCAACTTGTCTAACCTCTCAAACATACACAAAGGATCAAAAAGGACTCCCACTTCAAGGATTAAGCACAAGGCTGCTCCCTTTTAGGTGGATCAAGTCTCAAGATCGCCAGTGTCACCAAATTAGGGTTTTGGTCGACCAGGGCCTCCAGATGAAAAATTTCATTTGGGCACAAGCCAATGATCCAAAACCTAACCTAATATACTCCATGGAACCTCATGGACCCAATCATCAAGTCAATTTTGCCTCAGGGGATGCATTCATAAAAAATCAGGAATTAGGGTTTCTTGACCTAATTCACCCCTAAGTTGACTTTTGGGACAAATCATGAACCAAGGCCTCAAGAGAGGGTTTGAGGGTCTCTAATGAACTATATTGATCCATTTGGAACAATGGATTAATCCAAGAAGCTTGAGCAACAAGTCTCAATTTCATCTGCACAACAATTAGGGTTTTAAGGGAAAAGTCAACTGTAACTTTGACTTTTGACCAGGACATGCTCCCAAGCCCTAAGACATGATTCAATATGCCCTATGACACCCATGGAACATGTCCATCATGTTTTATTTAGGTCAAGGACATGATTTCTTGAAGAATTGCACAGTTTGGAATTCATCTGATAAAAAGTCAACTGTGCACAAAAGTCAACTTTGACTTTTTGAGATTTTTCACCAAAATGGTTTTTTAACCCTAAAATGATGTTAATGTATGATTTGAATCATCATTTATCAAGAAAAATCAAGAAAAGTTGGATAACTTGTAAAAGGGGTAACCATAAAAACTTAGAAAATTTTCTAAGTTAAAAATAAAGTGACAAGGGCACCAACTTTGAAGGATCATAACTCCTAAACCACAAAGCCATTTTTTCTCATCCAAAGATGGATTTGTAGCCCTCATTACCCTCTACAAAAACTTCAACTAGACCTAAGTCCAATTCATTAAGGATTTGGAGTCATGGAGTGATCAAAATGGCTGAAAAGTGAAAATGTCACTTTTTCCAACACTTAGTGAAATTTTCACTAAGTTAGAATCTGCCTTCACTTTTTGCCAAATGTAGGGGGATTTTTCACTTGGATTCAAAAGAGATCAAAACCAAACTGTAATACCCTAAATTTTGACCACTTAGATTTCCCATCATTGTGAAAATCATCATCACAATATGGATGTACCTTTATGCTTCATCAGTCTCCCCAAAGATGGGTGAGCATCCAATACAATCAAAATTAGGGTTTCAAGCCCTCTCTGAGCTTTAGACAAAGGATCAATCAAGAAATGACATGATCTTCAACTTGTCTAATCTCTCAAACATCCACAATGGATCAAAAAGGACTCCCACTTCAAGGATTAAGCACAAGGCTGCTCCCTTCTAGGTGGATCAAGTCTCAAGATCGCCAGTGTCACCAAATTAGGGTTTTGGTCGACCAGGGCCTCCAGATGGAAATTTTCATCTGGGCATAAGGCAATGATCCAAAACATGAACTAATATACTCCATGGAACCTCATGGACCCAATCATCAAGTCAATTTTGCCTCAGGGGATGCATTCATCAAAAATCAGGAATTAGGGTTTCTTGACCTAATTCACCCCTAAGTTGACTTTTGGGACAAACCATGAGCCAAGACCTCAAGAGATGATTTGAGGGTCTCTAACACACCATATTGATCCATTTGGAACAATGGATTGATCCAAGAAGCTTGAGCAACAAGTCTCATTTTCATCTGCACCACAATTAGGGTTTTAAGGGAAAAGTCAACTGTAACTTTGACTTTTGACCAAGACATGCTCCCAAACCCTAATACATGATTGAATATACCCTATGACACCCATGGAACATGTCCATCAAGTTTGATTTAGGTCAAGGACATGATTTCCTGAAGAATTGCACAGTTTGGAATTCATCTGATAAAAAGTCAACTGTGCACAAAAGTCAACTTTGACTTTTTGAGATTTTTCACCAAAATGGATTTTTAACCCTAAAATGATGTTAATGTATGATTTGAATCATCATTCATCAAGAAAAATCAAGAAAAGTGAGATAACTTGTAAAAGGGGTAACCATAAAACTTAGAAATTTTTCTAAGTTAAAAATAAAGTGGCAAAGGTACCAACTTTGGAGGACCATAACTCCTAAACCACAAGGCCAATTTTTTCCATCCAAAGCTTGATTTGTAGATCTCACTGCCCTCTACAAAAACTTCAACTAGGCCTAACTCCAATTCCTTATGGATTTTGAGCTATGAGTGAGCCAAAGTGGCTGAAAATGTGAAAAAATACCATTTTCCAACACTTAGAAAAATTCTGCCTAAAACAGAATTTTGTTGAAACACCAAAACTTGTGGGATTTTTGCACATAGATGCAAGCTGAATCAGTCCCAAAGTTAAACATCAATGTTGTTGCATATGTTGCTAAGAATTCAAAGGGCTCAACAGCATGAATTGATTCAACTCAAGCCATGAGAAATCCATGCCCAAAGTCATGCTGCTGCAAGCTGTTTTGGAAAAATCAGTTTGCATGTTTGCTTATCTCACACGATTTTGAGCCAAAGACTGAGGATCAGCATGCCACTTGTGTTCAAACCAATCACATTGCATCTAATCCAACTGATAAATCTGAGTCAAAAAGCCAAAGAACCTTCCAACTTGAAATTCATCCACTTTGGCACTTTTTGCCTTGAATTCAAAATGCATTTATGTGGAATAGTGCATTGTCAAGATTCTCACTCTCCTCAGTCAAGTTCTCTGATTAAACAACATTAAAAACATCTGAAGAATGTGATTTCAGTCAAGGCATAGCTGATCTATTTGGAGCAGCTGTTATGCCTAGTGCAAGAGGCATTTATGCCAAGCCAATCCAAGCAAATGTGATCTGATCCAGCTGCCATTCACTATTCCTCCAAGACAATAGTTGATCACCTATAAATAGAGGTCTCAATGGACCACTCAACTGACCCCAAAGCCAGTTACAGCACTGCTTTCTCTCATTCTTTCTTGAACTTCAAGTTTTCTTGTTTTTGAGTAACCACTATCGGGTTTTGAGTTGCAGCCATAAGCAATCAATTCCAATTGCTCAAACACATCACATATGATGTATTTGAGGTGTCCAAGTGCTTAAACAACATCTGTAACACTCCCAGCTCAAAATCACTCTTCAACCAAGCCATTTTGCTTCAGTTTTGCAGGTGGAGGTCTCCAGTTTGATCCAGACAATTTCAAAGTTTTCCAAAGCTTGCAACACACTCCATAACATCCATTGAAGCTGTAGGGATCATCAATTCACGACTGGAACACCATCTGGGCAAAGTTCCATTTCAGCTTGCATCAAGGTGAGCTTCAAACTCAAACTCCATGATCCATGCATATTTCCTCGCATGATAATTTTTCCATTTGATTACCATCATATGCTGATTGTTTTGCCTCAATAAATTTGAT
Organism: Lathyrus tuberosus; assembly: GCA_022829125.1. Taxonomy (NCBI): domain Eukaryota; kingdom Viridiplantae; phylum Streptophyta; class Magnoliopsida; order Fabales; family Fabaceae; genus Lathyrus; species Lathyrus tuberosus. Next base: position 3,215,012 of record JALAZF010000101.1, on the reverse strand, counting down.
CATAGACCTCATAACCATGCTTGCACGATTGCTTTTGCAAATTAGGGTTCATCTGTGTTCATCATGATTATTTCACTCCACACTGAAAATGAATAAAATTGGGTATTGCCATCTTGTTCCTTGTGAAAAAACGCACGAGTTTGGTGTTTGAATCATGTCCAACGGTTGAGAGATGAGTGAGATAGGGTGCTTCATGCACGAGCTCGGGGAAGGAGATGGCCATGGCGCCATTTTCAAAAAACCAACCAAGTTCTCTATATAATTTTCACTTGCCATATATTTAATGAATTGGCATTGCGCCCCAGCGGTTCATCAGCTAGTTTTGTGAGTATTAGCAAGCGAGAGGTCTGGGGTTCGAATCCCCCTCGCCCCAGACTTCTTTTTATCACTTTTTTATTTTATTATTTTTCATACTATTATTTTTAATGATTTGAAAAATTAATAACTCCTTCAATTTTTATCATTTTTTATTGGTTCTTTTTGCAATAATTCACAAAAATGTTAAAATATTTTATTTTATCAAAAAATCCCAAAAATATTATTTATTTCATATAATTGATATTTTTGCAAAGAATTAATATTTTAATTGTTTTTAACATTTGAAATATTATTTCCACAATGATTTTGCAACTTTTAATGCTTTCTATTTGTTTTGTAGGTCAATACTTAATTTTTGAAGCATTAATCCAAGATCATAATTTGTTTCCCATGTGTAAAACAATTTTTGATCAATTTAATTGAATTTTTATTCAATTAAATACATTTTGAAAACAAATTAGGGTTTTGGATTAATTCAACCCTCATAAATCATTTTCAAAACACTCTGGGCCTCTATTAGAGTGTAAGACCCAATCCCCTTTTAACCAAAACATGTTGGGCCTCACTTATTGTATAAGTCCCTCTGCGTTAAAAGAAAACCTCGGCGCGATCGCCATTTTTAAACGAAAAATCATTTGGGCCTACCCTCGTGTTATAAGCCCCACTCTTTTTCTTTAAACCTTTTTGGGCCTCTTGAGAGAGTGTAAGACCCATCCCTTTGTATAGAAAACCTTTTTGGGCCCCAGTCACTTGTATAAGTCCCTCTGTATAAATTCAAACAGTGCGCTCGCTGATAAAACCCTGGGCCTCTCCTTGAGCTGTAAGCCCCAAATCTTTCTTTTTCAAAGCACTTTCTCTTTTTGATTTTGAATATACTGTTGTTTTTAATCTTTCTGTGTTGAACAACTAACCAAACAGCATGGAAGCACTACAACCGAGTAAGTGGTTATCACTTTCATTTACTGCTTTCATATTATAAATTGTATTGTGGGGCTGCTCACTGTAAGTCTCCTTTCATAAACTCATATCTACTGTGTAATAATAGTATAAATATTTCGAGTTTCCCCGGCAAATACGTCTAGAACTAAGTGACGCCGTTTCATTTATTCGTAGAAATAGATGCCTAGATCCCCAATAGGAGCACCAGATACAGTCTTCTCTTCGGCTGTCCTCCTTAGGAATCGTCAAGAAGCTCTATTCCCCAAGATGAATGTATTCTCCGTGAATGGCATCTTTGAGTTTCTTCCCAATTCTCGAACTTTCCTGACTTGATCTATTCCTTGTGGATAGCTTGCCTTGAATGTCTCGAGGTTTGGGTACCCACTACGGTCATAATCTTGGACCTTAACTAAGTATATTGGATCTGTCACTCAACTGAAACAGTTACAATAACCTCCATCTCGGGCTTCGTACGAGATACCAAAATTCTCCCCAGTGGAGTCAAAACAACCTTTTAGCCTCTCTCTCAGGCTTTGTATGAGACACAAAAGATTCCCTCATTGAGTCAATCACCCCTTTTTTTTGCCTCCATCTCGGGCCTCGTACGAGATATAAATCCCTTAAGCAAGAGTCGAACTCTTTGCTAGCCTCCTCTTAGGCTTTGTATAACGATATGCCCCACTGGGTCAAAAACTTTTAGCCTCTCTCTCGAGTTTTGTACGAGACACAAAATAGCCTCCTCTTAGGCTTTGTATAATGATTTTCCTAGCGGAAATTAGCCTCCTCTTAGGCTTTGTATAAGAAAACCACTGGTTAATCCAATTAACCTTTTAGCATCAAAGCTGTGCCTCGTTCACAGTACACAAACATCAACAACTCCTTTCCCTTCGTCTAATCGCTGTAAGCGGCAAGCCTCTGGATCATCTACATCCATGCCACTATCCCTCTTTTAGCATGAGAAATTCCTAAGGAAAGATGGCATTGCTCTACACTGAGTTGAAGTCTTCTCCTTCAAGTTAAAACCCTTTCTTCGGAAATTATGGCATTGCTCGGATCCGCGTATCCCAGTTAAAGTAATTCTCCTTCTCCCCTCTTTAGAGATGACAAATTCTCTCTAAAGTCGAGGTCTTTTAGCTTCACATCTTGGGCTTTGAACAAGATACAAATCACCTTTCGCTTCACGTCTTGGGCTTTGAACAAGACACCAAAAACTAATTTCCTCCCATAGAATAGGAGGAACTACGAACGCTCTGATTTCCTTATTTCGGTAAACGGGAATACGTAGGCATAAGATCGAAAGAAAAGATCTTAGCAAGCGCAATCAACAAAAAACCTAAATCCCATATCTCCATCAATTAAAAGCAGTATTTCAAAAGCACCAGTCCTAACATCCTAATCCTTATTCCCCGCCAGAAACCCTTTGCCTAGAAAAAAGAAAGAAAGAACCGTATTGGCGAAATACGAATAACCAGTACAAAAGCCCCCCTCACATTGATAGCATCCGTAACGTAACAGACCGCTGTTTAAACTCAGTATGCAAGCAGGGTTAATTGGAGACATCTATTTCCCTTCCTTATTCAGCTCACAATAGGATAAAAAATGAATCGACCTGTAGTTTTAAGCTCAACCGCAGAGAGCGACCAGCGCTTAAGAACCGCGTCCAAAATCGCTCGCTACGGAAAAGTGGCACCCACCGTGGGGCCGATTCTTTCTTTCTTACAATTTAAACCTTGGGTAAGTCATTTTCTTGGCGGTGGCCGCCAACAGGAAAAGTGGCGCCCACCGTGGGGCCAGTTTTTATTTCTGTCTGTTTTCCTTGTAAAATGGCGACTCTGCTAGGGAGTCTCCTTTTCTGCCTTAGGGCATCATCCCCGTTTTCTACGGAAAATGGGAACTCTACCGAAGAGAAAGATTGACCTATGCTGGTCCATCTCTTAGGCAGGGAACCACATATTGGGGCTTCCGCCGGGGAACCCATTTCTGTCAGGAACTTAAGAATCGTAGCTTTATAAGTCTAGGATGATTAGGACAAATATATATACTGCTTTTCCTAATTGCTATACGTGTTTATTTTTCTGCTACTGGGAATGCGTGTGATGCCGCATGTGGTGAGATTGAGTATACACTTAAGAAAAGCCAACCTTTTTTGTAGTGCGGAAGCTATCGGAAATAGCTGTTACGCGATACTACCCTCATTTGAGGCTGGTGATCTATTCTCGGTAAATAGCACTTACTCTAAGATTGCACACAACTCACTGGCGATCCGCTTGTTGTCTGCCTTCCTGGGAGGAGCTGATGATAATGAGTACAGGTACAAAAATCACCCTAGTATAAACCTTTGGGGATGGGTAGAGCCTTGACTTCATGACAACGACCCTCTGACCCCATGTTTTTTCTATGTTTTTGTGTGTTGCATTCATGCATTCATTTAATAAAACATTAAAACTTTCAAAAAACTTTCTCTTCTAGTCTCTCTGTTTTTCAAATTAAACTAAGACTGTGATTGCAAATATCAGAGAAAAAGATTGCATTAATGGATTTCGGTAGAAGGAGAACTCACTAGTATACCTTCAAGGTTCCAAAACTAGGGGATTTGAGAAAGTTAGCGAGGATGGTCGTTAACCCAGAGGCTTTCAGAGCCAAGCACGGTGGTTTGCTACCACTGTTAAGAGTCCATGTGATTAAGGGGATCATGGACGCGCTCATTCAGTTCTACGATCCGGTTTATCACTGTTTCACATTCCCAGATTACCAGCTGGCACCAACGCTGGAGGAGTATTCTCATCTGACTGATTTACATATCACAGATCGAGCTCCATTTTCTGGACTGGAAGAAATTCCAAAGAATCAGACTATTGCAAGAGCAATTCATTTGGACGAGTCTGAGGTCCGGACTCACATGACCACTAAGGGTGGCACCCAAGGTTTGCCAGCCCAGTTCCTAACCAAGAAAGCTCTGTACTTCGCTAGTATAGGGAACGGGACTGCTTTTGAAAGCATCTTTGTCTTGCTCACCTACGGATTATTTTTGTTTCCCAACATCAATAACTTCGTCGATATCAACGCTATTAAGGTTTTTCTCATTGGAAACCCTGTGCCGACTTTGCTCGCAGATGCGTATCATTCTGTACACTTGGGAAATTTGTACAGCGGAGGAGAGATCACATGCTGTGTACCTTTGCTTTATAAATGGTTTATCTCACACTTGCCCAAGTCTGCTGCTTTTTGGGATTGCAAGAGTGTCTTACGTTGGTCGCAGAAGATCATGTCTCTCACCAATTCCGATATAGATTGGTGTAATAGGATTTATGAGGGAATCAGAATCATTGACCGTTGTGGAAACTTCCCCAGCGTACCCCTCATAGGAACTAAAGGAGGAATCAACTATCATCCGATATTAGTTCTTCGTCAATTTGGATACCCGATGAGACACACCCCACTGGGTGTTCATCTGGAAGGTCTTTTCTTCAAAGAAGGAGAAAACGACAGAGCACTAAAGATGGAAATAGTGCAAGCTTGGAAACATGTTCATAAGAAAGGACGAGAGTCTTTGGGAAAACCGGACTGTGTCTCAGTGGAGCCTTATCTCCATTGGGTACAAACTAGAGCTCTCAAGCTAAAGATGCCTTATCCTCGTTACGGAATTCTTCCACCAAGGGAAACTGTCATGTACTTCATGACGGAAACTGAAAGGCTTCAGGTTACTCTCAACAAAGTTCAAAAGGAAAGAAGGTCTTGGAAGAACAAGTACCGCACCCTCGACGTAGAGTGTATCCAAATACAGCAACTACTGAAAGAGAAAGATGCTCTGATTGAAATTTTGGAGCAGCATGCTGTAGAGAATCAAGATGACCAAAGGAATTTGCTCACTCCTTTCACTTGGCAAAGGAATGACAACCCGACAACGGCCCAAGCGCCCCGATCAAAGAAAAGGAAAGTACCAGAGTCAGCACACGGTTTCTCCTCAGAGAGGACTCGGGACCCATTAGTTTAGGTTTCTGTTTCTGCACTTTGTAATCTACTGTATTTCCATTTCTGTAATCCTTTGAATTTCAATAAAAAGGGGTTTCCCCACTGTTTGATATTTGTAATCTAATTGTCAAAGTTTATTTTGATTAAACCAAAAAAAACAACAATTAATATAATCATTGCATTCATCATTCTCACATCGCGTATTCTTCTTCCCTACGAATCTCACGTTTGTGTCTCGATTCTAGAGTCAAACTGTCTCATTCGTATAATACTCGGGCCAATCTTCAGAAAAAGATGGATGATCTTGAGGAAGAAAACAGAGAGTTGAAAGAAGAGATCGACGCTCTGAGAGAGGATATGAGAAAGCTTCGTAACGACATGCAAGCCATGGCAGAAGCTCAGCTACAAAGAACTGTGATCTCAGAGATCACCTCAACGCCCATCATAGAAAAGTATGATCCTAGGTATCAGATACCGAAAGATCGTCCTTGGGGCATGCCTGTTAACTATATCCCGGAAGGATATGTTCCGCCGATCACTGAAGATCAGGGAATCGCAACAGAAGCCGCTGGGCCTGAAGGTTACAAACTTCGGGAAAACGAAGATGCTAGGGGCATACTCAAGACTCCTGAAGGTTACAAACTTCGGGAAGCGCCAAGACTTGCTACCGTAGTCACGGTACCACCCCCTGTGGTGCACACTGTCCCGGAAGAACAGATTCCACCAACACCTTCTGGTAAGAAGGAAACTATGTTTGACAGAATGGAGGAATTCCAGGAGCAGTTCTTGGAAATGCAGAAAGAGCTGCAAGCCATTCGCGGTCAGGATCTATTTGGAAAGGACGCCGCAGACCTCTGCTTGGTCCCAAATGTGAAAGTCCCGCACAAGTTCCAAGTGCCCGACTTTGAAAAATACAAGGGTAACTCTTGCCCTCAGAGCCATCTGGTGATGTACGCTCGGCGGATGTCAGCTCAGACGGAGAATTAGGACCTGCTGATTCACTACTTCCAGGATAGTTTAACCGGTGCCGCACTCAAATGGTACATGGGTTTAAACCGTGCCACGATCAGTACTTTCAGAGATCTTGGCACTGCCTTCGTCCAACAATACAAATACAATTTGGACATGGAACCCGACAGAGATCAACTCATATCAATGTCGCAAAAGGACAAGGAAACCTTTAGGAAGTATGCTCAAAGGTGGCGTGAAATTGCCGCTCAAATTTGTCCACCTCTTGAGGAAAAAGAGATGACAAAGATCTTCTTAAAGACCTTAAGCTCATTTTACTATGATCGAATGGTTGCCAGTGCGCCCAGTGATTTCACCGAAATGGTCGGCATGGGTGTACGTCTTGAGGAAGCCGTCCGAGAAGGACGTTTGGTAAAAGACACTGGATCAACGAGTGGTACTAAAAAATACGGTAGTGCTCTCCCTAAGAAAAAAGAGCAAGATATTGGGAATATCTCTCTCGGAAAGCAAAGGCGTCGTTATCAGCCAGTAGCAGCTGTTACTCATGCTATCGGCCCCGTGCCTGTTCCTATGTATCAACCTCAGGTTGCGCAGAGCCAACCTGATCAACAAAGGACACAACAACCTCTTCAGCAGGCTCGTCCTCCATACAACAACAACCGTACAACACGGCCACCAGGATTTGATCCTATACCCGTATCGTACGCAGAGCTGTTTCCGTTACTGCTGGCTAAGGGGCACATTCAGACTAAGTCTCCCCTTTCAGTTCCGGAAAATCTGCCTTTTTGGTTTAAAGCGGATCAAACATGTCCTTATCATCAAGGAGGTTTAGGGCATAACATTGAGACTTGTCTCAATTTCAAATCCGACGTGCAAAAGCTTGTTAGGAGCGGGCTCTTATCTTTCAAAGATACGAATCCTAATGTTCTTACGAACCCGCTGCCTCAACACGAGAAAGCTGCAGTCAATCTGATTGAGAAAGAGACTAACGATGTCTATCAAATTCATGATGTACTCTTATTGGGGACCAATCTGGTTAAGATGCATTATAGACAGAGTGGATATGGCCATGTGCCACCTCATAACTATCACCAGTGTGATATCTGCTCTAAAGATAACCAAGGATGTTCTGTAGTGCAAGCAGCTCTACAGGAACAAATGGATCTTGGATGGATCCAGGAGCACCGAGTTCGTGGAGTTAACATGGTCTCTACGAATTCTAACGTCATTCAAAACCATGACATCCGTGTGATGAATGTCAACTTGGTGGCGATGCACTCAAGGCAAAGCTAGTATCATAATCTGCCGCGGCACGATTACAGTTCCTGTCTGATTTGCTCGGTAAACAAACAGGGATGCTCTTTCATACAAGAGGCCCTCCAGCATCAGATGGATCTTTGATGGATCCAAGACTACCATGATAGGAACTCTTATCAGATCAATATGGTTCAGATCTTCGACATTCGCGTGATGAATACCAACCTGGTAGAGTTACATGCTGAGCAGGTCCGACTCGGATTCTTAATATCACATGACTATCAAAGCTGTAAAGCAGGTTGCGGAAACGATCGAGGTTGTACCCTTGTCCAGAAGGCACTTCAGCACTTGTTAAATCACTGGTGGATGCCAATCTATATGGACGAAGATACTGAACGGATTAGTATCAATAACAAGAATCCTACTCGTCGTCAAAGTCAGGATGTCCGATCAATGGAAGATAACCTAGTGAGGTTGCATTGCATTCAAAGTGGGCGTGGCCAGGTGCCACCACACAACTATGACAGTTGTAGCGTCTGTTCGGAAAGTAACCAAGGGTGTTACCTTGTGAGAGCAGCTCTTCAGGGTCAGATCGATCATGAAGAAATTCGTCCATGTTCGGGTTCTGGACCCATCATTTGGTCGCCGAACTACCTTGCCGATCAAGTTGAGGATGTTGTCACGATCTCTAGTCATCACCAGATCAGGGATGTTTTTGCCATCATTCCTCTACTTGACGAATCTAGAGTTCCCAACCGAGAACGGGTCGAGGTTACTTATGACGGTCAGAAAAATCAGAAGGTCCCCATAGTCATCTATCTACCGGGGCCATTACCGTATGAATCAGCTAAGGCGATCCCTTATAAATACGGTGCAACAATAATTGAGAATGGAAAGGAAATTCCATTACCCTCTGTCGTGAATATTGCAGACGTCAGTCGTGTAACACAGAGTGGTAGAATCTTCAACCGAGGGGTTGGGGAAGCTAACAAAGAAAAGGAACTTCAGGCGGAAATTCTTGATCCACCAATCGGTCAATCTGGTAATCCTGACTTTTCAAAAGACAAAGATGAGATGCTAAAGCTCATCCAAAGGAGTGAATATAACATTGTTGATCAACTGTTACAGACTCCTTCAAAGATCTCAGTATTATCACTGTTACTCAGTTCAGAAGCACACAGAGAGGCTCTACAGAAAGTCTTGGAGCAAGCCTTTGTGGAACAGGATGTAACAATTAGACAGTTCGATAGCATTGTCTCTAACATCACTTCCTGCAATAATTTGGGATTTAGTGATGAGGAATTACCTGAAGAGGGTCGTCGTCATAACATGGCGCTCAACATTACAGTTAACTGCCAGGGCGATGCTTTAGCCAAGGTACTGGTAGACACAGGGTCAGCCCTAAATGTTATGCCGAAGTCCACTTTGATGCAATTATCATTTAAGGGCCCTCCGATGGGAATCAGCGAGGTCGTCGTCAAAGCATTCGACGGATCCAGAAAAACAGTTATCGGCGAAGTTGATCTTCCCATAACTATTGGTCCTCACACTTTCCAAGTCACTTTCCAGGTCATGGACATCCGGGCAACATACAATTGTTTATTAGGAAGACCTTGGATACATCAGGCTGGAGCGGTCACTTCGACCCTCCACCAAAAGCTAAAGTTCGTCAAGAACGATCAACTTGTCACAGTTTGTGGGGAACAAGCCTTTCTTGTAAGCAACTTATCATCATCTACTTGTGTGGAACCCGAGGAGGTTATTGGAACTCAGTTCCAAGCACTATCGGTGAGCAAAGACAGTCAATTCAAAGGAGGAACCTCAATTTCTTCATACAAAGATGCTATCAAAGAGGTCGAGAGTACCGATACAAAAGGATGGGGACGGCTTGTCATTCCTATTGACAATAAAACAAAGAAGGGTCTTGGTTTTTCTGCAACCTGTACCTAGACGGCCGCCAACGATGAAAGTCTTCATCCCCTTCAAAACTTCTTCCATAGTGGAGGTTTTCTCCACCCAGTGTCTCAGACAGTTCATGCTATCAATGAGGAAGATCCCTCTGACACAGATGAAGAATGGAAGTCCTACCTTAACAAGGACGGCTATATGTCTCAGGAAGAGGTGCCTATGCCTTTTTGCTTTCCTACAGAAAGTCCGAGATTTATACCAAGATCAGATGTCGAAATGATCTACGGGGATTGTGATCCGGAAGGATGTCGTGCTCCACCAAATTCATTAGAGGAAGACACTCTGATGAAAGAAAACTTTGATCGCAATTACTATGGCCCGATGGATGGTCTGCCAATGTGGCAGCCTTACCCAGGAAACTTGGGGCAAGAAAGTCAGCCGAGTAATGAAACTCAGTTGACCATCATTGAACAGAATACCTGTGTCCCCGCCATGTCATGGGATCAACACTCAGGTCATTCAGAGACTACTCAACATGAAGATGAATTCGCAACGTTCGCAGGACTTGAATTCATCAACTATGCTTTTCCTGAGGTCAACGTCATTGAAAGGGATGATTTCTCCAGTTCCAAAGAAGTTTGGGACACTTTGGGACAACCAAGTGGAAAATACGACTTTATGGTCAAGTACACCGCTCCCGAAAGCTCTCGTATCAGGCTCGAAGATATCCAGTCAACTGGATGGGGAGATGCAGCTGAGAGCACCAATGCTATGCAAAATGCAACAGAGGAATCCTCCTACGACAATTCTGCTTGGGAGACAGATTCCAACGATCCTGCTCCACCAGAAATCAGCGTCATTTCTGAAGACAAATCAAGGAAGGTGCCAGACTTTGTGATTCACCGAGGAGTTCACCGCCAATGGGTTGCCGTCGAGGTTCCGAAGGTCGTTCATCAGTCAAAGTAATTGCCATCTTTAACCTTTCACCCTGCCCAGGTGAAACAGATGTTTTGATAGGGCTCGCTTTCTGTAAATTTCCCTCTTCGCTTTGCCTAAAGCGACAGAGTTTTGTTTTATAGGGCTGTAGTTTCAAGATTCGACTTGTTCATTAATGAAATAACGTTGTTCTGTAATTTCCGCATTAATTGTTGTTTTCTCCTTTTGCTTTTTCAGAAAATGGTAATCCTAAAAAACATTCAATAATAAAAACAAGCAGTAAAATCAAAACACTGCACACACTTGCATTTTCTCTATCTCTTCTAAACACGAATCATCACGTCATGCAGATTGCTTGTTTTATACCCCGTTGAAATATACGATTCGATGCCTTCTCCCAACTTTGAGTTCCCGGTATTCGAGACTGAAGAAGAGAATGACAACGAAATTCCAGAAGAGATCTCCCGACTACTCAGACAAGAGGAAAGGTCCATTGAACCTCACAAAGAGCCGTTGGAAACGGTAAACTTGGGTTCAGAAAAAGAGAGAAAAGAAATCAGGATCGGAGCACTGCTCAGTCTAACTGCCAGAGAAGATCTGATAAAGCTTCTCAAAGAATTCCCCGATGTGTTCGCTTGGTCCTATCAGGATATGCCAGGGTTGGATACCAGCATCGTGGAACATCATTTACCGTTAAGATCGGAATGTCCACCAGTAAAGCAAAGGTTGAGACGCACTCACCCGGACATGGCCATCAAAATCAAGGAGGAGGTACAGAAACAGATCGACGCGGGTTTCCTCGCTACATCTGAATATCCTCAATGGTTAGCCAACATCGTACCCGTTCCCAAAAAGGATGGAAAGGTCAGAATATGTGTTGATTACAGAGATCTAAACAAGGCAAGTCCAAAGGACGACTTTCCTTTACCACACATTGACATGTTGATTGACAGCACAACAATGTTCAAAGTATTCTCCTTCATGGATGGATTCTCGGGCTATAACCAGATCAAAATGGCGCCGAAAGACATGGAGAAAACTTCGTTCATTACCCCATGGGGTACCTTTTGTTACAAGGTAATGCCGTTCGGTTTGAAGAACGCCGGGGCGACCTATCAAAGGGCCATGAATACTCTGTTTCATGACATGATACACAAAGAAATCGAGGTATATGTCGATGATTTGATTGCAAAATCAAGAACAGAGGATGAGCACGTTGAACATCTGTCAAAATTGTTCGAACGTCTAAGAAAATTCAAGCTCCGCTTGAATCCCAACAAGTACACCTTCGGTGTCCGTTCAGGGAAACTACTAGAGTTCATCGTCAGCCAGAAAGGAATTGAAGTTGATCCTGACAAGGTCAAGGCCATTCAAGAAATGCCTTCTCCGAAAACTGAAAAACAAGTCAGAGGATTCCTGGGACGTTTGAACTACATCTCCAGATTCATATTCCTTATGACCGCCACTTGTGCGCCGATTTTCAAGCTATTGAAAAAGAACCAGGATTGCGTTTGGTCAGAAGACTGCCAAACTGCCTTCGACAGTATTAAGGAATACCTGTTGAATCCTCCGATCCTATCACCTCCAGTGGAAGGGAGACCACTGATCATTTACCTCACAGTCCTAGAGGACTCAATGGGATGTGTACTTGGCCAACAAGACGAAACTAAAAGGAAAAAGTCTGCCATTTACTATCTAAGCAAGAAATTCACCGACTGCGAGACTCGGTACACAATGCTTGAGAAAACTTGTTGCGCTTTGGCTTGGGCAGCCAAACGTCTTCGCCAGTACATGATTCGTCATACTACTTGGTTGGTGTCCGAAATGGATCCAATCAAGTACGTTTTCGAAAAACCTGCTCTCACGGGAAGGATTGCCCGTTGGCAGATGTTACTATCAGAATATGACATAGAGTACCACGCTCAGAAAGCCGTTAAAGGAAGTATTTTAGTCGATCATTTGGCTCATCAACCGATTGACGATCAAGAATCAATCGGGTTTGACTTCCCAGACGAAGATGTCATGTATCTAAAGATGAAAGATTGCGATGAACCGCTACCCAGTGAAGGGCCAGAACCAGGTTCCCAGTGGGGACTTATCTTTGACGGAGCAGTCAATCATTATGGAAACGGAATTGGGGCAATCATTGTTACCCCTCAGGGTTCCCACATTCCGTTCACTGCCAGACTTACGTTCAAATGTACGAACAACGAGGCCGAATACGAAGCATGTATTATGGGTCTCGAAGAAGCGATTGATTTAAGGATCAAGAACTTGGACGTATACGGCGATTCAGCCCTGGTTATCAATAAGATAAAAGGAGATTGGAACACATACCAATCAGGATTGATTCCTTACAAAGACTATGCAAGAAGGTTGTTACCCTTCTTCAACAGAGTCGACTCTCATCACATCCCTCGTGATGAGAATCACATGGCTGATGCATTAGCCACTCTCTCTTCCATGATTAGTGTAGGTCGATGGAATGACATACCTAAGATCGACATCATGCGCCTTGAACGACCCGCTTACATCTTCATGATTGAAGCAGTCATAGACGACAGACCTTGGTATCACGATATCAAATGCTTCCTTCAGAAACAAGAGTACCCATCTGGGGCACTCAGAAAAGACAGGAAAACCCTCAGAAGATTGGCTGGAAACTTCTTCTTGAGCGGTGACACTCTTTATAAGAGAAATTTTGACATGGTTTTGCTCCGATGTGTCGACAGACCAGAAGCAGACATGCTCATGAAAGAAATTCATGAAGGATCCTTTGGCACTCATGCCAACGGACACACAAAGGCGAGAAAAATTCTCAGGGCCGGGTATTATTGGTTGACAATGGAATCCGACTGCTACAAGTACATGAGGAGGTGTCACAAGTGTCAGATATACTCCGACAAAATTCATGTACCGCCATCACATCTCAAAGTTCTTTCTTCCCCGTGGCCATTTTCCATATGGGGAATCGACATGATTGGTATGATTGAGCCCAAGGCTTCAAACGGACATCGGTTCATCCTGGTAGCCATTGATTATTTCACCAAGTGGGTCGAAGCAGCGTCATTCGCCAATGTAACCCGACAAGTGGTGGTCCGATTTATCAAAAACAATATCATCTGCCGTTATGGTGTTCCAAGCGAGATCATTACTGATAATGGATCTAACTTGAACAATAAGATGATGAAAGAGTTGTGTGCAGAGTTCAAGATCGAACACCATAACTCATCTCCCTACCGACCCAAGATGAACGGAGCGGTAGAAGCGGCTAACAAGAAGATCAAGAAGATCGTTCAAAAGATGGTTGTAACTTATAAAGACTGGCACGAGATGTTACCTTTTGCTCTTCATGGTTATCGCACATCTGTCTGTACTTCAACAGGGGCTACCCCTTTCTCTCTAGTATATGGCATGGAGGCAGTGCTTCCCATAGAAGTAGAGATCCCGTCAATCAGGGTATTGATGGAAGCTCAGCTCACCGAAGCTGAATGGTGTCGAAGTCGACACGACGAACTGAACCTGATCGAAGAGAAGAGAATCACGGCACTATGCCACGGTCAGTTGTATCAACAGAAAATGAAAAGGGCGTTCGACAAAAAAGTCCGACCTCGTGTCTTCAGAAAAGGAGACCTCATGCTCAAGAAGATACAATCATTTCTCACTGACTCTCGGGGCAAATGGACCCCGAATTATGATGGCCCCTATGTGGTCACGAAAGCTTTCTCAGGCGGCGCCTTGAGACTTGCAACCATGGACGGAGAGGAATTTGCCTACCCCATGAATGTTGATGTAGTCAAGAAATACTTCACCTAAACTAAAAAAAAAACGTCTCGGTGGATTGAAAACCCGAAAGGGCGGTCCAGGCAAAAGTTAGAGACATGAAAAAAAATCATCCCGATGGATTGGAAATCTCGTAGTACAATCCAGGAAAAAGTTAGGGATAATGGCAAGTAACTATGTTCAACAGAGGCAAGTCCCTCAGCAGCAGTTGCATCATCATCCGTCAGGAAAACTCTAGTCAAGGTCATCTTCGAGAGAAGCTCAGGATGTCCCGAATTCAAAGTTGGTAGAAGGATAGTGGTCGTTATGTTTCAACGTAGCCCTTTTCCCTATAAATTACCGTTTTCTAACTTTGTATATACTCTTTGGAATCACGCGTTTGGCTGATCTCTATCTTATCAATAAAATTTGAGCCTTTGTGCTTTTTGTTTGTAATTCTTAACTTGCTTTAACTTTATAGAACGACGTTGTTTAAACTTAATCAGCGATTCTTGAAATAAAATAAAAATGAATTTACTTGTTAAAACTTTTTCTGCTTTTAAATTAAAGATGTCATTTCTTTTGACTGTTGAACATCAGAAGAACATCGATTGCTTCTCCAGAAATAGGCGAACTTCAAAGTGCAGAATCAAAGTACTCATTCTAAGCCAGTACTCCTGAATGAAGGGATCAACTGTGTCAGAGACCTTGTTTCGTCTGACACGCTTCGGCCGAGTTCTTATCTCCTAAGCCCGACCAACATAGCTCCCAACAGGGACTATCTCTCCTAAGCAAGGTGGAATTGCTATTTTGAATCAACGGTACTTCTTCGCCCCGCGATGGCCGAGTATCCAATTGTGTTCATCCATTAGTCTGTATGTCGCGTCTGTTTTGTCAGCATAAACATACATACTTCATGCATTTTATTTGCATTTACATTTCATATTGCATCACTATCACTTGAGTCGGTCTTGTCCCCTAGTGATAAACAGTTTTCTCAATCGAGTTTGTCAATTCTTTCCTCGTCAGGAAGTGTTGCGTCTGCACAATCTCGCCACCAGTGTATCTTTAGATCAGAGTCGGCACTTGGCCACTTTGATAACTTGAACCTCTGAAAGATCAGAGAACCTTTAACAAATGTCACTCTTCGCCATTGAAGATGATATCCTCGCTTTCCCGGATTAAGGAAAATCCACAGAGAAAGCCTCGTGATCAGAGATTCGGCAGCATGCCAGTTTGCTCCAAAAGGATCGCTGATGAAAAGGTCATTGGCACCTCAAAATTGGACCCCATCATATGGCGTTTCTCCGGGAAGATCCCGAGAAAAGTATGATGAAAGATCCCAAACGAAAACAGTCTCTCAAGAGACTCGCTTTCCCCAGTAGAATCGACAAATGGCGTCTCCAACAGAGAAGTTTGTACACCTCTACAACTCAGACGAATGGGTTCCCCAGCAAGTCTGACATCAAAACTTTTTCCACTCAAATGGCATCTCCCCAGGAAAATTCGGCGAGAAGTTTGAAGGAAAACCGCTACGAATAGTGTCCCTTGTCAGTAAAGTTTATTGACAAAAGAAACTAAGACCAGTTCTTGGTAAGAAACCAGGATCGAGGGGAAGTTTAAATCAGAAACTAAGACCAGTTCTTGGTAGGAAACCAGGATCGAGGGGAAGTTCAAATCAGAAACTAAGACCAGTTCCTTGGTAGGAAACCAAGAACGAGGGGAGGTTTATTTCAAAAGAAAACTGAGACCAGTTCCTTGGCTGAAGACCAGGATCGAGGGGAAGTTTACCTTTTCTAAGCATCATTGCTTAGTTAAAGAAGATGAATGTGTAAGCTACCATTCATAACCACCATCAAAATTTCGGATATTCCGATATTTAATCCTCTTGCACCCCGAATGCTCGAATCCCTTCGTCATTCATACCTTCGGGTCCAAGAAGATTAAATAGGGGCATCTGTAATACACCAAATTTTGACCACTTAGATTTCCCATCATTGTGAAAATCATCATCACAATATGGATGTACCTTTATGCTTCATCAGTCTCCCCAAAGATGGGTGAGCATCCAATACAATCAAAATTAGGGTTTCAAGCCCTCTCTGAGCTTTAGACAAAGGATCAATCAAGAAATGACATGATCTTCAACTTGTCTAATCTCTCAAACATCCACAATGGATCAAAAAGGACTCCCACTTCAAGGATTAAGCACAAGGCTGCTCCCTTCTAGGTGGATTAAGTCTCAAGATCGACAGTGTCACCAAATTAGGGTTTTGGTCGACCAGGGCCTCCAGATGGAAATTTTCATCTGGGCATAAGGCAATGATCCAAAACATGACCTAATATACTCCATGGAACCTCATGGACCCAATCATCAAGTCAATTTTGCCTCAGGGGATGCATTCATCAAAAATCAGGAATTAGGGTTTCTTGACCTAATTCACCCCTAAGTTGACTTTTGGGACAAACCATGAGCCAAGACCTCAAGAGATGATTTGAGGGTCTCTAATATACCATATGGATCCATTTGGAACAATGGATTGATCCAAGAAGCTTGAGCAACAAGTCTCATTTTCATCTGCACCACAATTAGGGTTTTAAGGGAAAAGTCAACTGTAACTTTGACTTTTGACCAAGACATGCTCCCAAACCCTAATACATGATTGAATATACCCTATGACACCCATGGAACATGTCCATCAAGTTTGATTTAGGTCAAGGACATGATTTCCTGAAGAATTGCACAGTTTGGAATTCATCTGATAAAAAGTCAACTGTGCACAAAAGTCAACTTTGACTTTTTGAGATTTTTTACCAAAATGGATTTTTAACCCTAAAATGATGTTAATTTATGATTTGAATCATCATTCATCAAGAAAAATCAAGAAAAGTGAGATAACTTGTAAAAGGGGTAACCATAAAACTTAGAAATTTTTCTAAGTTAAAAATAAAGTGGCAAAGGTACCAACTTTGGAGGACCATAACTCCTAAACCACAAGGCCAATTTTTTCCATCCAAAGCTTGATTTGTAGATCTCACTGCCCTCTACAAAAACTTCAACTAGGCCTAACTCCAATTCCTTATGGATTTTGAGCTATGAGTGAGCCAAAGTGGCTGAAAATGTGAAAAAATACCATTTTCCAACACTTAGAAAAATTCTGCCTAAAACAGAATTTTGTTGAAACACCAAAACTTGTGGGATTTTTGCACATAGATGCAAGCTGAATCAGTCCCAAAGTTAAACATCAATGTTGTTGCATATGTTGCTAAGAATTCAAAGGGCTCAACAGCATGAATTGATTCAACTCAAGCCATGAGAAATCCATGCCCAAAGTCATGCTGCTGCAAGCTGTTTTGGAAAAATCAGTTTACATGTTTGCTTATCTCACACGATTTTGAGCCAAAGACTGAGGATCAGCATGCCACTTGTGTTCAAACCAATTACATTGCATCTAATCCAACTGATAAATCTGAGTCAAAAAGCCAAAGAACCTTCCAACTTGAAATTCATCCACTTTGGCACTTTTTGCCTTAAATTCAAAATGAATTTATGTGGAATAGTGCATTGTCAAGATTCTCACTCTCCTCAGTCAAGTTCTCTGATTAAACAACATTAAAAACATCTGAAGAATGTGATTTCAGTCAAGGCATAGCTGATCTATTTGGAGCAGCTGTTATGCCTAGTGCAAGAGGCATTTATGCCAAGCCAATCCAAGCAAATGTGATCTGATCCAGCTGCCATTCACTATTCCTCCAAGACAAGAGTTGATCACCTATAAATAGAGGTCTCAATGGATCACTCAACTGACCCCAAAGCCAGTTACAGCACTGCTTTCTCTCATTCTTTCTTGAACTTCAAGTTTTCTTGTTTTTGAGTAACCACTATCGGGTTTTAAGTTGCAGCCATAAGCAATTAATTCCAATTGCTCAAACACATCACATATGATGTATTTGAGGTGTCCAAGTGCTTAAACAACATCTGTAACACTCCCAGCTCAAAATCACTCTTCAACCAAGCCATTTTGCTTCAGTTTTGCAGGTGGAGGTCTCCAGCTTGATCCAGAGAATTTCAAAGTTTTCCAAAGCTTGCAACACACTCCATAACATCCATTGAAGCTGTAGGGATCATCAATTCACGATTGGAACACCATCTGGGCAAAGTTCCATTTCAGCTTGCATCAAGGTGAGCTTCAAACTCAAACTCCATGATCCATGCATATTTCCTCACATGATATTTTTGCCATTTGATTACCATCATATGCTGATTGTTATGCCTCAATAAATTTGACCATAGACCTCATAACCATGCTTGCATGATTGCTTTTGCAAATTAGGGTTCATCTGTGTTCATCATGATTATTTCACTCCACACTGAAAATGAATAAAATTGGGTATTGCCATCTTGTTCCTTGTGAAAAAACGCACGAGTTTGGTGTTTGAATCATGTCCAATGGTTGAGAGATGAGTGAGATAGGGTGCTTCATGCACGAGCTCGGGGAAGGAGATGGCCATGGCGCCATTTTCAGAAAACCAACCAAGTTCTCTATATAATTTTCACTTGCCATATATTTAATGAATTGGCATTGCGCCCCAGCGGTTCATCAGCTGGTTTTGTGAGTATTAGCAAGCGAGAGGTCTGGGGTTCGAATCCCCCTCGCCCCAGACATCTTTTTATCACTTTTTTATTTTATTATTTTTCATACTATTATTTTTAATGATTTGAAAAATTAATAACTCCTTCAATTTTTATCATTTTTTATTGGTTCTTTTTGCAATAATTCACAAAAATGTTAAAATATTTTATTTTATCAAAAAATCCCAAAAATATTATTTATTTCATATAATTGATATTTTTGCAAAGAATTAATATTTTAATTGTTTTTAACATTTGAAATATTATTTCCACAATGATTTTGCAACTTTTAATGCTTTCTATTTGTTTTGTAGGTCAATACTTAATTTTTGAAGCATTAATCCAAGATCATAATTTGTTTCCCATGTGTAAAACAATTTTTGATCAATTTAATTGAATTTTTATTCAATTAAATACATTTTGAAAACAAATTAGGGTTTTGGATTAATTCAACCCTCATAAATCATTTTCAAAACACTCTGGGCCTCTATTAGAGTGTAAGACCCAATCCCCTTTTAACCAAAACATTTTGGGCCTCACTTATTGTATAAGTCCCTCTGCGTTAAAAGAAAACCTCGGCGCGATCGCCATTTTTAAACGAAAAATCATTTGGGCCTACCCTCGTGTTATAAGCCCCACTCTTTTTCTTTAAACCTTTTTGGGCCTCTTGAGAGAGTGTAAGACCCATCCCTTTGTACAGAAAACCTTTTTGGGCCCCAGTCACTTGTATAAGTCCCTCTGTACAAATTCAAACAGTGCGCTCACTGATAAAACCTTGCGCCTCTCCTTGAGCTGTAAGCCCCAAATCTTTCTTTTTCAAAGCACTTTCTCCTTTTGATTTTGAATATACTGTTGTTTTTAATCTTTCTGTGTTGAACAACTAACCAAACAGCATGGAAGCACTACAACCGAGTAAGTGGTTATCGCTTTCATTTACTGCTTTCATATTATAAATTGTATTGTGGGGCTGCTCACTGTAAGTCTCCTTTCATAAACTCATATCTACTGTGTCATAATAGTATAGATATTTCGAGTTTCCCTGGCAAATACGTCTAGAACTAAGTGACGCCGTTTCATTTATTCGTAGAAATAGACGCCTAGATCCCTAATAGGAGCACCAGATACAGTCTTCTCTTCGGCTGTCCTCCTTAGGAATCGTCAAGAAGCTCTATTCCCCAAGATGAATGTATTCTCCGTGAATGGCATCTTTGAGTTTCTTCCCAATTCTCGAACTTTCCTGACTTGATCTATTCCTTGTGGATAGCTTGCCTTGAATGTCTCGGGGTTTGGGTACCCACTATGGTCATAATCTTGGACCTTAACTAAGGAACCCTCTTTAAAAGCTAAAAGTCGCTGGATAGTAAACCTCACACGTTTACCTGTGGTTTTCATCTTTAAAAGAGTTATCTCTCCTAATGGAAAGGAGATGATAGACCCACGGGCTTCTTAAAAGCATCGGCCTCCTCTTGGGCATTATTCAAGGACCCTACGGCTTCTTAGAAGTATTCACAGCCTCCTCTTAGGCTTCGTATAATGATCTCTTCCTCCGGGAATGATAGCCTCCTCTTGGGTTTCGTACAAGGACCCGTCGGCTTCTTAAAAGTTTCCAGCCTCCTCTTGGGCTTCGTACAAATTGTCCCGACGACCTCCTAGAGGTATAGGAACAGAACCTAGTCATCCTCATAGAGCAGTCCTTTCATAGAGTCTACTACTGTTTCTCGAAGCATAGTACGAAAGATAAAACTCTAGACACGGACAGTCTAACTTCCTTGAGTCTCAAAGACATTCTCAAGCACCCTTCGTTAAATAGGAAGGAAACCCGCAGACTCGGATAGTCTCAATACCCTTTGGATTTCCCGTTTCCTCAAAGAGAAGGAAATATCCCTGATCCTCAAATTAAATCCCTGTGTACAGTGTTACTCATATAAGAACTGATTTTCTCTTTTAAATCAGTATATTGGATCTGTCACTCAACTGAAACAGTTACAATAGCCTCCATCTCGGGCTTCGTACGAGATACCAAAATTCTCCCCAGTGGAGTCAAAACAACCTTTTAGCCTCTCTCTCAGGCTTTGTATGAGACACAAAAGATTCCCTCGTTGAGTCAATCACCCCTTTTTTTTGCCTCCATCTTGGGCCTCGTACGAGATATAAATCCCTTAAGCAAGAGTCGAACTCTTTGCTAGCCTCCTCTTAGGCTTTGTATAACGATATGCCCCACTGGGTCAAAAACTTTTAGCCTCTCTCTCGGGCTTTGTACGAGACACAAAATAGCCTCCTCTTAGGCTTTGTATAATGATTTTCCTAGCGAAAATTAGCCTCCTCTTAGGCTTTGTATAAGAAAACCACTGGTTAATCCAATTAACCTTTTAGCATCAAAGTTGTGCCTCGTTCACAGTACACAAACATCAACAACTCATTTCCCTTCGTCTAATCGCTGTAAGCGGCAAGCCTCTGGATCATCTACATCCATGCCACTGTCCCTCTTTTAGCATGAGAAATTCTTAAGGAAAGATGGCATTGCTCTACACTGAGTTGAAGTCTTCTCCTTCAGGTTAAAACCCTTTCTTCGGAAATTATGGCATTGCTCGGATCCGCGTATCCCAGTTAAAGTAATTCTCCTTCTCCCCTCTTTAGAGATGACAAATTCTCTCTAAAGTCGAGGTCTTTTAGCTTCACATCTTGGGCTTTGAACAAGATACAAACCACCTTTCGCTTCACGTCTTGGGCTTTGAACAAGACACCAAAAACCAATTTCCTCCCATAGAATAGGAGGAACTACGAACGCTCTGATTTCCCTGTTTCGGTAAACGGGAATACGTAGGCATAAGATCGAAAGAAAAGATCTTAGCGAGCGCAATAAAAAAAAACCCAAATCCTATATCTCCATCAATTAAAAGCAGTATTTCAAAAGCACCAGTCCTAACATCCTAATCCTTATTCCCCGCCATAAACCCTTTGCCTAGAAAAAAGAAAGAAAGAACCGTATTGGCGAAATACGAATAACCAGTACAAAAGCCCCCCCCCCCCCCCACATTGATAGCATCCGTAACCTAACAGACCGCTGTTTAAACTCAGTATGCAAGCAGGGTTAATTGGAGACATCTATTTCCCTTCCTTATTCAGCTCACAATAGGATAAAAAATGAATCGACCTGTAGTTTTAAGCTCAACCGCAGAGAGCGACCAGCACTTAAGAGCCGCGTCCAAAATCGGTCGCTACACAAACATGTTCAAACAGTTGTTGTATCATGTAAGGGCTTTCCAAAATGGTCAAGAACATTACCAAATTCAACTTACACCATGAGATATGACATTGGCAAGTTGCCTTGCTGAAATCTGTCAAAGGCAAGGCAGAATTTGCAATTTTGCTCGATTTGCCAAAATCAGCCAAATTCAAATGCTCCTATACACTTGGACACCTCAGAGGATTGAACCTAAAGGGGACAATCACTGAGCCAAGCCTCAAAAGTCCATGGAACAAGAAATAACATGTTGAACCTAGAATGGCCAAAATAGGGACAAGACTCCAAATTTGGATTGAAGCATTCAATGGAAGTATCAAGGTGGCATGGACTGAGCCATTCTCATCTGAAATCAGTCAAGACTTATCCAAGACCAAGGGAACCAAAGCTCTGTGCCCTAACCTCTAGTTAATGGCTAGAGGAGACTTGGATTTTCATTTGCCAACATTGGCCAAACCTACTTACCAGTTGCCATTCACTTTCCTTGCAAAACAAACTTGCTCTACTATAAATAGAGCTCAATTGTGATCAGTTTGAGTACACCAAAGCCATCTAACAGATGCTTTCCTCAAAATCTTTTTCTCTTGGCAAAAATGCCTTTCTTAGCAAGGTAGCTATCGGGTTTTGAGTTTGAGAGCTTTTCCAATCAAACCAATCACTCACACACCTCACATACATCATATGGAAGTGATCCAAACACTCACATAACATCTGGAACACAGATTTCACAAAATCACCAGCTGGTTGCTCAAACTTTCAATCAAGTTGCAGCTGAGGTACCACAAATCGTTCCAGCCATTTTCAATCAAGTCCAAGCATTCAAACACACTCCATAGGGTGTAAGGAAGCTGTTCAGATCATCACCACTCATCTTCAACACCTCCAAATCAAAAGTCACATTGCACTTGCTGTCACGGCCTAGAGGTAAGCATACACTTGGTCATCTCTCAATCTATGCATATTTCCTCGCACAATAATTTGGCCATATGTTCATAATCATGCATGGAATGTTTTCCCTCAATTAATTGCATTGTTTGAATCGTGTATCAAAAATCCTAGCCTTCATGCAGAAATTAGGGTTCTTGAGGATTTTTCATGATTTCTTGTTATATGTTTAATTTAAATGAAATTAATGGACATAGACATGATCGTGAGGTTGAGACGAGCATAATGATATGTGGATTGCATGTTATAATCAAGTATTTAGGGAGATTGGATAGAAAATGCAAATCAGCCAAACCCAGAACACGCGTGTGTTCTTCAGCTGTTCTTGGCGCCTTTTTTGAGTTTTCAAATATTTGAATTTTGTGATTTTTGTTTAATTGATTCAAAAATTAATTTCTCTCCGAGTTTTAATGATTTTGAGTTGATTCTTTTTTTAATAATTCACAAAAATGTTAAAATATTTTATTTTCCCAAAAAATCCCAAAAATATTATTTATTTCATATAATTGATATTTTTGCAAAGAATTAATATTTTAATTGTTTTTGACATTTTAAATATTTTTTCCACCTTGATTTTGCAACTTTTAATGCTTTCTAATTATTTTGTAGGTCAATACTTAATTTTTGAAGCATTAATCCAAGATCACAATTTGTTTTTCACATGTTAAACAATTTTGATAATTTTAATTGAATTTTTATTCAATTAAACACATTTTGAAAACAAATTAAGGTTTTTGGATTAATTCAACCCTCATAAATCATTTTCAAAACACTTTGGGCCTCTAATAGAGTGTTAGACCCAATCCTTTTTTTGACCAAAACATTTTGGGCCTCAGTGTATTGTATAAGTCCCGATACCGTCAAAAATAAACGGCGCGATCGTCGCCTTTTGAAAAATAACCTTGGGCCTCTCCTTGAGCTATAAGACCCATTCAAAACTTTTGGGCCTCTAATAGAGTGTAAGACCCAATCCTTTTTTTGACCAAAACATTTTGACCCTCAGTGTATTGTATAAGTCCCGATACCGTCAAAAACAAACGGCACGATCGTCGCCTTTTGAAAAATAACCTTGGGCCTCTCCTTGAGCTATAAGACCCATTCAAAACTTTTTTGGGCCTCTAATAGAGTGTAAGACCCAATCCCCTTTTAACCAAAACAATTTGGAGCCTCACTTATTGTATAAGTCCCTCTGCGTTAAAAGGAAACCTCGGCGCGATCGCCATTTTAAACGGAAAAATCATTTGGGCCTACCCTCGTGTTATAAGCCCCACTCTTTTTCTTTAAACTTTTTGGGCCTCTTGAAAGAGTGTAAGACCCATCCCTTTGTACAGAAAAACATTTTGGGCCTCAGTCACTTGTATAAGTCCCTCTGTACAAATTCAAACAATGCGCTCACTGATAAAACCCTGGGCCTCTCCTTGAGCTGTAAGCCCCAAATCTTTCTTTATCAAAGCACTTTCTCCTTTGATTTTGAATATACTGTTGTTTTCAATCTTTCTTTGTTGAACAACTAACCAAACAACATGGAAGCTCTACAACCAAGTAAGTGGATATTGCTTTCATTTACTGCATTCATATACATATAACTGTATTGTGGGGCTGTTTCGCTGTAAGTCTTCTTTCATAAACTCATATCAACTGTGTAATAATAGTATAGATATTTAGAGTTTCCCCGGCAACTACGTCTAGAACTAGGTGACGCCGTTTCGTTTATTCATAGAAATAGACAGCTAGATCCCCAATAGGATCACCAGATATAGTCTTCTCTTCGGCTGTCCTCATTAGGAATTGTCAAGAAACTCTATTCCCAGAGATGAATGTATTCTCCGTGAATGGTATCTTTGAGTTTCTTCCAAATTCTAGAACTTTCCTGACTTGATCTATTCCTTGTGAATAGCTTGCCTTGAATTTCTCGGGGTTTGGGGACCCGCGGACTTCTTAAAAGCATCGGCCTCCTCTTGGGCATCGTTCAAGGACCCACAGGCTTCCTAAAAGCGACCCCGCCTCCTCTTGGGCTTAGTACAAGGACCCACCGGCTTCTTAGAAGTATTCACAGCCTCCTCTTAGGCTTCGTATAATGATCTCTTCCTTCGGGAATGATAGCCTTCTCTTGGGCTTCGTACAAGGACCTCTCAGCTTCTTAAAAGTTTCCAGCCTCCTCTTGGGCTTCGTAAAAATTGTCCCGACGACCTCCTATAGGTATAGGAACAGAACTTAGTCATCTTCATAGAACAGTCCTTTCATAGAGTCTACTAGTGTTTCTCCAAGCATGGTACAAAAGATGACACTCTCGACTTGGACAATCTAATTTCCTTGAGTCTCAAAGATATTCTCAAGTGACCCCTTCGTAAAATAGGAAGGAAACCCGTAGACTCGGACAGTCTCAATACCCTTCGGATCTCCCGCTTCCTTAAAGAACAGGAATAACCCGGATCCTTGAATCAAATCCATGAGTACAGTGTTGCTCATATAAGAACTGATTTTCTCTTTCAAAATCAGTATACTGGACCTGTCACTTAACTGAAACAGTCACCATAGCCTCCTCTTGGGCTTTGTATAATGATTCTCCCCAGCGGAGTCAAACAACATTTAGCCTCTCTCTCGGACTTTGTACGAGACACATAAGAGACTCCCTCGTTGAGTCAATCACCCCTTTCGCCTCCATCTCGGGATTTGTACGAGATACAAAAAGTCTCTCTTGTTGAGTCAAACTTTTCGCCTCCATCTCGGGCTTTATACGAGATACAAAAAGGTTCTTATTGAGCCAAACAAATTTTAGCCTCCATCTCGGGCTTCGTACGAGATACAAAAAACACTCTCTTGTTGAGTATAAAAGATCCTCTTGTAGGATCAACCCCTTTTAGCCTCTCTCCCGGGCTTTGTACGAGACACATATCAGCCTCCGCTTAGGCTTTGTATAAGAAAACTACTGGTTAATCCAATTAACCTTTTAGCATTAAAGCTGTGCCTCGTTCACAGTACACAAACATCAACAACTCCTTCCCCTCCATCTAATTGCTGTAAGTGGCAAGCCTCTGGATCATCTACATCCATGCCACTGTCCTTCTTTTAGCATGAGAAATTCCTAAGGAAAGATGACATTGCTCAACACTGAGTTAAAGTCTTCTCCTTCAGGTTAAAACCCCCTATAAAGGAAATTATGGCATTGCTAGGATCCGCGTATCCCGGTTAAAGTAATCCTCCCTTTATAATCAGTCACCCAACAGTTGTGACAGACAAACCTCTTTAGAGATGACAAATTCTCTCTAAAGTTGAGACCTTTTAGCTTCACATCTTGGGCTTTGAACAAGATACAAATCACCTTTCGCTTCACGTCTTGGGCTTTGAACAAGACACCAAAAAAAAACCATTTCCTCCCATAGAATAGGAGGAACTACGAACGCTCTGATTTCCCTGTTTCGGTAAACGGGAATACGTAGGCATAAGATTGAAAGAAAAGATCTTAGCGAGCACACTAAATAAAAACCCAAAATCCCATATCTCCATCCATCAAAAGCAGTAATTCAAAGCATCAGTCCTAACGTCCTAACCCTTGTTCCCCGCCAGAAACCTTCTGGCAAGATAAAAAGAAAGAAACTGTATTGGCGAAAATACAAATAACCAGTACAAAGGCCCCCCCACATTGATCGCATCCGTAACCTAACAGATCGCTGTTTAAACTCAGTATGCAAAGCAGGGTTAATTGGAGACATCTATTTCCCTTCCTTCATCAGCTCAAAATAGGATAAAAAATGAATCGACCTGTAGTTTAAGCTCAACCGCAGAGAGCGACCAGCGCTTAAGAACCGCGTCCAAAATCGCTCGCTACAACGTGCTCCGGTTCCGATTGCAAGATCGATCCTATTGACGGGGATCTTTGGAGCAGTGATGGCCTAGTGTCCATTGATTATGACGATTGGTACCACATGCATGAGTCTTGTTATGCATTGCATTTTATGTGGCATTGATGACTTTGTTATATGGTGCTTCCTGATGTTTTCCTTGATGATGACCCTGATGATGTTGTATATGAGGATAATGCCATTTTATGTATATCTTGTTTTATAATGATTATTATGAATTGTGATTACTCACCTTGCCTGTTTCAATGTTGCCTCCACGTAAGTAACGTGCATGTGATCAGGTTGAGCTGCAGATGCTTTCGAGGACCTTGTAGTCTATTTACTTTTGGTCGATGTAGAGGGTCTTGCTCTGATAGTGTAACATCGGGTTGGGTCGTCGAGTCGAATCATGTTGAATTATTTGTTGTTGTTTGATGTTATGGTTTAGTATAAAACCTTTTTGAGTGTTTGTGGTTATGGTGGATCTGCTGCCTATTTTGAGGGCTTTTATTAAAAACCTTTTTATTTTGAATTATCGAGTTCCGCTGCCATAAGAAGGCTTTTGAGTTATTTTGATGAAAACCCGTTGTTTACGGAGCAAATGTGTTTATTTGAGTTTTGTTGAGAAATGTGCACCCTTATGAGGTGGTTTTACTCTGATATTTTGTGTATTTTGCTGTGATTATTTGTGGGGTAGAAAAAGGTGTTGCAATATCCATTTATAAGGGTTCAGTACTCGGCAGTGACATAAGCCCGAATATATTTGCTAGGTGTCGTGCTATGGATCAGCCTTTTCTACTTAGGTCCTTTCCTGTCAAAAATTTCTTGGAGGGTCGTGTCCTTTCAATTTCCCCAATATAATGGTGACTATTAAAGGCTACTCCCTAGCTACTCTTAAGTCTTTTATCAAAATTCCTCGTTTCCTTTTCTACATCTAAACCATCTTCACTCTCACCCAGAACGCTTTCCAATCTCCAAGGCTTCTTTACTCACAGGTATCCTTCCATTACCTCTAATTTTATTCTTTTAATTTTGGTTTTAGAAAATATGGTAGTCTTTAGTAAACGAGACAGTGAATGTAGTAGTAGCGAAGTCCGTATGAATGCCATGGAGAGAAAAGAGTTGTGGGAACAATCCACGAGGGAAATAGAAAGTGCTTTAGGGCCAGAGGAGTATAGACGAGTCATAAACGAAATCTATGGCGATGTTCTTACTTCTGGGAATAATTTTGATTTTGGTTCATCTTCCTCAGGTTTTGTAGAGGTTTCAGTGACGACTGCTGCTTCTTTTGATCTTGAGGTGATAAACCATAAGAATAGTACCTTTGATGATGTAGAAAACGCTAAACTATGGTCCCTAAGGCAAATATCTTCAACTGGGTCCGAAGATGATGTTGTCTTGGAATTGTGTATTCCTGGAGAGTGCGTTTGTATACTCCGCCCTAAAGGCGTTTAAGAAGATTTTTTCTACTTTTATACCGGGGTTTTAGAAGACTTTAATATACAAATACCTTTTTCTGATTTTGAAGCGGACGTGCTAAAAACTGTGAACATAGCTCCCTCTCAACTTCATCCCAATAGTTGGGGTTTCATAAAGTCGTTTGAACGGGTTTGTGAGGTCTTACACATCACCCCTACAATTGGTCTGTTTTTCTCTTTCTTTGAAGTGAAAGGTGTCGACAACTATAGTTGGATACAAATCAGTGGGATTCCCGGGCGGAGTTTCCTCCATGCCTATACTTCTAATTATAAAAACTATAAGAATCGCTTCTTAAGGGTAAAGAGTGGACCGAGGTGTCCACAAGTGTT
The DNA here is from genome assembly GCA_022829125.1 of Lathyrus tuberosus. NCBI lineage: Eukaryota > Viridiplantae > Streptophyta > Magnoliopsida > Fabales > Fabaceae > Lathyrus > Lathyrus tuberosus. The sequence continues at coordinate 3,186,479 of JALAZF010000101.1, read as the reverse complement.
GTACTCTTTGGATAGCCAGCCTTATTTTCCCTTTTACTGGGCCGAGAACCCATTACCTATCACAGATTTCAACTGTGAGAAACTGAGTGATTTGGAAACTCAATCTTTGATTGTTCTTGATTCCTTCCATATGATGAAAGTTAAGGAATTGCTACCTATAAGTGACGAGCAACTACTCGCCTTCCTGGGTAATTTCCCGCTCATTCATTTGTTCGTATCTTTAATTATTATCGTTCTAACGTTTAAGATTTTTTCTACAGATACCATGACTAAATAGTCAGTAGCTGAACAAAAAAAAATGATGTTGGAGGCTCGTGCTGCTCGGAGAGGATCCGGAGGGGTTGTCTCCTCCATGTCGGATATGGCCGGGTTGGAAATCCACCAACCAAAACGGACCCGGGGTGCTAGTGCAAAGGCGACTCCAAGTAAAAATGAACCTCAGCCTTCTGCTCCTCCAGCTCATGAAGAAGCTTCACAAGGTGTTTCCAAGAGGTTAAAAACCATCATGACTGATGAAGTTTGTTAGGCCGACATGGAGATTAATTCTCTTATGCGAGTTCCCGGGGAGAATGTTGCGTCCGGGGAGCTTAAATTTTGGTCCAACAACTTTGATGGGCTTAGGTTTCTATACGACCATCTTAATGCCACTGAGGACATTAACAAAGTAAAATATATTGGTCGGCAGAAGATTACGCAGAATATTAGCTCTTACCTTATGCAGTGTGCTGTTCTTGCTAGGGGTCTGTTTGAATCTAGTGACGACTATGAGTTGGAGAAACTTAAGCTGAAGGAAGAGGTTGCCCAACTACAAGAAGCCCTCAAGGATTAATCAGAAAAGCTTTCTGGTTTAGAGAAAAACCTGGATGAGGAGAAGAAGAGCAAAGAGACTCTTGAATGTGAACATAAGTCGGCTTTGTCTAAGGTTGCTGAGGAGCTGAGGCAGGTCAAAGTCTCTCATCAAGAGCTTTCAGTTTCTAATACCGAGCTCACTGAGTCTCTTAAGAAGGCTCAAATTGAAGTTCTCTCCGCTGGTGACGAGGCCTTTGACAGGGCAATGGAGCAAGTTTTGTGTCTCCATCCCGTGCTGAATCTGTCTGAGGCTGACTATTTCAAGGTGGTGCAGGATGACCGCCTTATAGATCTGGACGAGCTTGAAAAGAATAATCTGGAGAAGACTCCTGCTCCTGTCAATGGTGGAATGAGAACCCATATAATGTTGGCGCTGATGGCACCTTAGTTTGAATGATTGTGAAATTCATCTTGTATTAGTTAGTCATCCTTCTGGATGCATTTTGATGTATTTTGGCGAGGGTGTGTGGTGTTGTCCCCCTTTATGCTTATGAATTTTCAGCCTCCGTGCTTTACAATGTACAATTTTTTTGCCCCTCTGAGGCTTTTATTTATGTAACTGTTGTTTATCATGTTTGTTTCCTTGCAAAATAATCTCGTACATATATCCAGCCCCTCAGACACTAAGTTAGAATAACTTATGGTGTCCGATTATAGATTGACGGGTATTACTTTTGCTTTCGCTTTTGCTTGATTTTCCTGACCTTTCAAGTAGCTTACTATGAGGCCAATTATAAAGGGGCCTTTAGTTATCTTGTGTATAGTCTTCATACTTTTGAGAGTTATGGACTCTTGTAGGCATAGGCGCCGATTATGGTATGTACCTGGGCGTCCTTTCTACAGAGATTTGCCCTTTTCTTATTGACAGTTTGTCGTGTATGCCTTTTTACTTACAAGCCCCAAGTATCTTTTGAGATGTTTCATCATCTTTATGTTAGATTGTCCGACTCTTATGTACGGAGCTACTTATACATGTTTGTTCAACCCGTGTACGCGGAGCGTCTGTGGGCGACTTATGTACGCGGAGCAAGTCTACACGTTTATAGGAGTTTTATCAACCCGTTTATGGGAGACCTATGTACGCGAAGCAAGTTTACACATTTATAGGAATTTTATCAACCCGTTTATGGGCGACCTATGTACACGGAGTAAGTCGGCACGTTTATAGGAGTTTTATCAACCCGTTTATGGGCGACCTATGTACGCGGAGCAAGTCGACACGTTTATAGGAGTTTTATCAACCCGTTTATGGCCGACCTATGTACGCGGAGCAAGTCGACATGTTTATAGGAGTTTTATCAACCCGTTTATGGGCGACCTATGTACGCGGAGCAAGTCGACACGTTTATAGGAGTTTTATCGACCTGTTTATGGGTGACCTATGTACGCGGATCAAGTCGACATGTTTATAGGAGTTTTATCAACCCGTTTATGGGCGACCTATGTACGCGGAGCAAGTCGACACGTTTATAGGAGTTTTATCCGAGTTATAACTCATCGTCTCCCGCCGAATACCTATAAGCAAGACATAATAAATTTTTAAGTTCAGGTGCCTCATTAAAAACCCTTGCCCTTGCAAGGGAAAAGAGTGCAACCTAGATCTTTTATTATTAGATTACATAAGATTAAGCTGAAGTACAACCTAAGATTGGATACATTCCATGTCCTAGGCATTTCTATTCCTTCTAATGTTTCCAACTTATATGCTCCGTTGTTTAGCTTTTGAACTACCCTGAACGGGCCTTCCCAATTGGGGGCCAGATTTCCTTTGTTTTTTGGGTTTGTGATTTTCTTCATGACCAGGTCGCCTTCTTGGAACTCCCTCTGCCGGACTTTTAGATTGTACCTTCTTGCAAACCTCTGTTTTGCAGCAACTTCTCTAATTCGTGCTATCTCTCTGACTTCATCTATCTGATCAGCCGAGATGTTCAAATTCTACATGTTGGTATTTTCATCAAAGTGTTCTCATCTCCAAGTCAGAGTGTTGATTTCCACCGGTATCATTGCATCATCTCCATACACCATCCTGAAGGGTGTTTCATTAGTGGTAGAATGTGGTGTTGTGTGGTATGACCATAAGCTCTCTGGCAAGTACTCAGCTCACATTCATTTTGCTTCCTCTAACTTCTTTTGTATTCCGCCTAAGATAACCTTGTTGGCAACTTATGCTTAGTCGTTGGTTTGTGGATGTTTTACCGATGTGAACCTGTTCTGTATTCCATAATCCTTACAAAAGTCTACAACTGAAGTGCTTGCAAATTGAGCCCCGTGTGAGGGCTGAGGTCTCTCATCTATTTTTGTTTTAATGATGTCAACCAATAAGAGTGTCATTAGATTGTAATTTGAGCGGTGTCACTTCACTGTCGGGAAAATTGTATCTAATCATCAATGTTCATGTGTCTAAACATATAGGAAGAAGTCTACACAATTTCTACATGTGCATGATCATAATATTGGTGTTTGGAATACTTGTTCGAGTCTTGGTCAGCAAAAACATGTAGAAAAATAAGTTTTTGAAAAACCTGCATGTCTTGAGTCGACCCAAGGTGAGCATGAGTCGACTCATGATGTTTTGAACAAATTTTGTGAAAACTTCGGGAAAGCGCACGCTGACCCCCTGGTAGTCATGAGTCGACGCATGTTTCTGGAAATTCAAATTTCTGCAAAATTTGCAGGCTTGCATCGACGCAAGGCATTGATGGGTCGACGCATGATGTCAAAATTTGTATAGACAGTGTTACGGGTTAGCTCACACCGACCCTCATTAAAGGGTCGGTCGACTCATCTCAGTCTGAATTGATTTTTTTGCATTTAATTTTTTTCTGTTATTTCTGTTACTTCATTTTGTGGGTCACATTACTCATTATAAATAGTTAGGTCAACTCACATTTCAAAATAACAAGAAACGTGAAAATTGATACCAATCTTTCTCTTCATCTTCATCTTCAACCTTGAGTAAACAAACTATTACACATAATCATTTTTGTTTGTGTCGCCCATTGTTTTGAAGTGATAACGTTCAGAATTAGGAAGTGTGTGATCTTCATTTCTGGGTTGAGAATTGGTAGGTGTTTCTTGAATAAAACCTTAAGTTTTATCCTCCAAGAATCAAAGGAGATTTTGGGGGTTTTTGGCACAAACCGTTTCGTTCTATAGGGATTCAGCCGTGTGAAGGTAACCGAAGAACAGAGTATTCTTTCGGTTTAGTAGCTACAGTCGGAGGATTGTAGAAGAAAGGATTCGGGATCGAATTATGGAGAATTGAAGTCGACCGAGTGAAGGTGACTGAAGAACGGTGGTTTCTTGCAGTCTAGTAGCGTGGGACGGTGACTTGTTCAACCGAATTCGAGGCACTTGATTCGTCTTGAATCAAGGGGAGAGAAGACTCTGCATTAACAATCAAAGACGTTTGAGAGTTTGGATGTTCATAGTTCTTCTCTTGTATAAACAATTTGCAAACAGCAACATATATATATATATATATATATATATATATATATATATATATATATATATATATATATATATATATATATATATATATATATATATATATATCAATTCCAATTATGGAATTGGGGGCAGAGGTACCCAAAGTGAGGACGATTGGGGAACTTCCTAATCAAATCGTATTTGTTCTCTTTCCCTTAACTCTTTACGTTTGATATCATTCGAATTTGCGAAGTTTAAATTGATCGAAATTTCTGAGCTAATGTTATATTGAGCTGTTAAATTGTTTCGTAAATTTGATACAATCCCTTGGATTGTATTTAAGAATAGCTCAACGTCACTTTACTTTGAAATCTGAACTTAGTGTGTTAACGCACATCAAGTGTTCGATAATTTTGTTTCAACGCAAAATCGAACGTATTCCCAGTAAATTATTTGTCGATTTACCTCATTGGGTTGGATTAACTATCAAGCAAATAAAACATTGTTGATTGCATTTAAATTATGTTAATCAATCTGAATTTTTCGGTAAAACTTCTTGGAATATGGCGAACGAACCTAAAGGGGCTTATAATAGACCTCCAGTTTTTACAGGCGAGAATTACGGCTACTAGAAGGATTGTATGCGCGTCCATATAAATTCCATAGATCGGAAGGTTTGGAACATTATTTTAAACGGTCCCATTGAAATTACAATGACCAATGCCGAAGACATTGTCGTTCCCAAACTCGAAGCTCAATGGAATGAGGAGGACGAGAAAAAGTACAACTATGATTGGAAGGCTCGAAATATGTTGATCTCCTCTTTGGGAGTTGACGAGTATTATCGAGTCTCTCATTGTGAAATGGCCAAAGCCATGTGGGATGCGTTACAAGTAGCCCACGAAGGCACTAATGATGTTAAAATGGCCCGTATCAACACACTAACGCAAGAGTTCAATCTTTTTTACATGAAGCAAGGGGAAACCATTGCGGATATGCAAAAACGATTTACTTATATTATCAACCAGTTGAATGTACTTGGTAAACCAATTCCAAACGAGGTTGCTACTAATAAGATTTTGAGGTGTCTTAACAGGGAATGGCAGCCGAAGGTCACCGCGGTCAAGGAGGCCAATAATCTAGCTACCCTAGACCTCACCATATTATTTGGCAAAGTCGATGAGCATGAGCAAATGCTCATTAGCCTTGAAAAACATGATAAGAGTATAAAGAAGGAGAAAACAAAAGATACGAAAAGAAGTCGATTGCTCTTAAGGCTTCTTGTTTAAAGTCCACATCTAAAGAGCAAAGTGATGATGAAACCAACAATGACGAAGATGATGACTCCGATGATGATACGGGTCTATTTGTGAAGAGATACAATAGGTATGTTCGAAAGAATGAGATTCAACACTCGGATAAAAATCTAGTCAAATTTAAGAGGCAATCAAGAAATGAAGGAAATAAGAATGGCAAGGTTAAAGGAACGTGTTACAACTGTGGAAAATCCAGGCACTACAAGCCGAATTGTCCATCACTTAAGAAAGACAAGGATAAGGATAAGGATAAGAATCGTCAACACAAAAAGTCAAACAAGTCTAGACGAGCATACATCGCTTGGGAAAGCGATAGCGAGTCGGAAAAAGATGACAACTCAAGTGACGAAAGTGAATCCGTTAATCTATGTCTTATGGAACGTCAAAACAAGAAGAAAGAGGTAAAACACTCTAAATATGATCATTCTAAAAGTATGTCTCATTTAGAATTACAAAAGGCTTTTGATATGTTGCACCAAGAGGTTAAGGAATATTTTCAACGCTTAGCCTCGAACAAAAATATTTTTAAATACTTGGAGAAAAAGGTTTCTGATTCTGAAAAGAAATTGGAAGCTCTTAAAAACTCCATGGTGGATGTATCAAAAGCTAAGATTGATGAGAATAAGTCTCCATGGTTCAAGTTTGGGGGTTATGATACTTGTCATATTTGGCAAAAAGAGGTGAGAACCCTTAAGGCCAAATTAGACAAGGCTCTTAAGCCTAAAATTACGTTTGCTATTGATCGATCACATTATCGAAAAAGTATGGGTTGTGGTATTCCAAAGGTAGTGTTTGTTCCTTAGTTGGCTATTCCGATTCCGACTTTGCTGGGTGCAAGTTGGATAGGAAAAGTACTAGTGGCACGTGTAACCTTTTCACAAATTCCTTGGTGAGCTGGCATAGCAAGAAACAGGTTTCAGTTGCTTTGTCAACAACCGAGGTGGAATACGTTGTCGCCGGCAGTTGTTGCGCTCAAGTCTTATGGCTTAAGCAACAATTGCTTGATTTCAATTTAAAACTTGAATGTATTCCTATTTTATGCGATAACACTAGTACTATTAACCTAACTAAGAACCCCGTATTACATTCACGCACCAAGCATATCGAAATACGTCATCATTTCCTTAGGGATCATGTAGAGAAGGGCGATGTGGTCTTTGAGCATGTTGATACCAAAAATCAACTTGCTGACATCTTTACAAAACCACTAGCTACAGAACCTTTGTTTCACATCCGTAGGGAACTTGGCGTTCTCGACATTTCGGATCGTGTTTGATATTCCTCCAAGATACTTACTCTTCACACACATATATATATATATATATATATATATATATATATATATATATATGTTTGTTTATGTTATTGACTAACAATGCAAAAAGTCATTGAGCTATATGTGAGGGCTCTCATCTTTCATTATGATCAAGGTAATATCGTTCCGCTTCGTAATGTTCTTTGGTGTGTACCATGTTAAGTGCTTTAAAAATTGATGTTTATTACATATGTTAGCATATATTATTCATTTGGATGATTGATCTATGTGTTTGCATATTTATTTATCCTTTTTTTTGGGACTTTTGTTTGCAAAATTTAAAAAAAAATTTCCATGTTTCACTTGGATGAGTCGACCTAAGAATGCCATGGGTCGACTCATGAATTGAAAGTGTTTGAATGAAAACAACCGGGTCAGCGCGCACCTACCTTTGGTCGGCGCATCTCAAATTTTTTAAAAAATTTTCAAAAACATGTCATCTTGTGCCGACGCATCCAGTGCTTAGTGTAGCGAGTGATTTTTGGATGTGGTTGCGAAGCACGATCGCTCTGGTACTACAACTCGATTCATTTTTATTGCTATTAAAGCTGATGAAGGAAGGGAAATAGATGTCTCCAATTAACCCTGCTTGCATACTGATATTAAACAGTCAAAACTGTTGGTTTACAGATGCTACAAAGATTCGGGGTTTCTCCTAGGTTATTTTGTTGACGAGGGGTGCTTTAGGCTATCGGTTGGGATGTTAGGACGAATGTATGAGAGTATGGGATTTTTGGTTTTTGTTTAGTGTGCTCGCTAAGATCTTTTCTTTCAATCTTATGCCTACGTATTCCCGTTTACCGAAACAGGGAAATCAGAGCGATCGTAGTTCCTCCTATTCTATGGGAGTAGGAGGAAATGGTTGTTTTGGTGTCTTGTTCAAAGCCCAAGACGTGAAGCGAAAGGTAGTTTGTATCTTGTTCAAAGCCCAAGATGTGAAGCTAAAAGTGTTGACCTTAGAGAGAATTTGTCATCTCTAAAGGGGTCTGTTTGTCACAACTGTTGGGTGACTGACTGTAAAGGAGGATTACTTTAACCGGGATTTGTGAATCCGGCAATGCCATAATTTCCTTTATAGGGGATTTTAACCTAAAGGAGAAGACTTTAACTCAGTTTAGAGCAATGCCATCTTTCCTTAGGAATTTCTCATACTAAAAGAGGGACATTGGCATGGATGTAGATGATCCAGAGGCTTGCCGCTTACAGCAATTAGATGAAGGGGAAAAAGTTATTGAAGTTTGTGTACTGTGAACGAGGCACCGCTTTGATGCTAAAAGGTTGATTGGACCAACCAGTGGTTTTCTTATACAAAGCCTAAGAGGAGGCTAATATGTGCCTTGTATAAAGCCCGAGAGAGAGGCTAAAAGGTTTTGACTCGACGATGAAGTCTTTTGGTATCTCGTATAAAGTCCGAGATGGAGGCTATTTGACTCAACAAGAGAGTTTTTGTATCTCGTACAAAGCCCGAGATGGAGGCGAAAATTTATTTGGCTCAATAAGAACCTTTTTGTATCCCGTATAAAGCCCGAGATGGAGACGAAAGGGTGATTGACTCAACGAGGGAGTATTTTTATGTGTCTCGTACAAAGCCTGAGAGAGAGGCTAAACGTTGTTTGACTCCGCTGGGGAGAATCATTGTATAAAGCCCAAGAGAGAGGCTATTCTAACTGGAGAAGGATCATTATACAAAGCCTAAGAGGAGGCTATGGTTACTGTTTCAGTTGAGTGACAGGTCCAGCATGCTGATTTAAAGAGAAAATCAGTTCTTATATGAGCAACACTGTACTCGAGGATTTGATTCGAGGATCCGAGCTATTCCTGTTCTTTAAGAAATTGGGAAATCCGAAGGGTATTGAGACTGTCCGAGTCTACGGGTTTTCTTCCTATTTAACGAAGGGGTCACTTGAGAATGTCTGGAAAACTCAAGGAGATTAGACTGTCCGTGTCTAAAGTTTCATCTTTTGTACCATGCTTTGAGAAACAGTAGTGGACTCTTTGAAAGGACTATTCTATGCAGATGACTAATTTCTGTTCCTATACCTCTAGGAGGTCGTCGGGACAATTTGTACGAAGCCCTAGAGGAGGCTGGAAACTTTTAAGAAGCCGATCAGTCCTTGTACGAAGCCCAAGAGAAGGCTATCATTCCTGGAGGAAGAATCATTATACGAAGCCTAAGAGGAGGCTGTGAATACTTCTACGAAGTCGACAGGTCCTTGTACTAAGCCCAAGAGGAGGCGGGGTTGCTTTTAGGAAGCCTGTGGGTCCTTCTGGGCCCAAGAGGAGGCCGATGCTTTTAAGAAGCCCGTGGGTCCCCAAACCCCGAGAAATTCAAGGCAATCTATTCGCAAGGAATAGATCAAGTCAGGAAAGTTCGAGAATTTGGAAGAAACTCAAAGATGCCATTCACGGAGAATACATTCATCTCTGGGAGTAGAGTTTCTTGACAATTCCTAATGAGGACAGCCGAAGAGAAGACTGTATCTGGTGATCCTATTGGGGATCTAGTTGTCTATTTCTATGAATAAACGAAACGGCGTCACCTAGTTCTAGACGTAGTTGCCGGGGAAACTCGAAATATCTATACTATTATTACGCAGTTGATATGAGTTTATGAAAGAAGACTTACAGTGAAACAGCCCCACAATACAGTTATATGTATATGAAAGCGGTAAATGAAAGCAATAACCACTTACTTGGTTGTAGAGCTTCCATGCTGTTTGGTTAGTTGTTCAACAAAGAAAGATTGAAAACAACAGTATATTCAAAATCAAAGGAGAAAGTGCTTTGAAAAAGAAAGATTTGGGGCTTACAGCTCAAGGAGAGGCCCGGGGTTTTATCAGTGAGCGCATTGTTTGAATTTGTACAGAGGGACCTATATAAGTGACTGAGGCCCAAAAAGGTTTTCTGTACAAAGGGATGGGTCTTACACTCTCTCAAGAGGCCCAAAAGGTTTAAAGAAAATGAGTGGGGCTTATAACATGAGGGTAGGCCCAGTTGACTTTTCGTTAAAAATGGCGATCGCGCCGAGATTTTCTTTTAACGCGAAAGGGCTTATACAATATCTGAGGCCCAAATGATTTTGGTTAAAAGGGGGTTGGGTCTTACACTCTATTAGAGGCCCAAAAATTTTGAATGGGTCTTACTACTCGAGGGTAGGCCCAGTTGGTTAATTTTAAACTGGCGACGATCGCGTGTTTATTCGAAAATGTACAGTGGGACTTATACAACGAATGAGGCCCAAAAAGTTTTCTGTACAAGAGGGTTGGGTCTTACATTCTAATAGAGGCCCAAAGAGTTTTAAGAAAAGAAATGGGTCTTACTACTCGAGGGTAGGCCCAGAAGGTTATTTTTCAAAAGGCGACGATCGCGCCGTTTGTTTTTTGACGGTATCGGGACTTATACAATACACTGAGGCCCAAAAATGATTTGGTCAAAAAAGGATTGGGTCTTACACTCTATTAGAGGCCCAAAGTGTTTTGAAAATGATTTATGAGGGTTGAATTAATCCAAAAACCCTAATTTGTTTTCAAAAATGTGTTTTAATTGAATAAAAATTCAATTAAAATGATCAAAATTGTTTAACATAGGAAAAACAAATTGTGATCTTGGATTAATGCTTAAAAAATTAAGTATTGACCTACAAAATAATTAGAAAGCATTAAAAGTTGCAAAATCAAGGCGGAAAAAATATTTTAAATGTCAAAAACAATTAAAACATTAATTCTTTGCAAAAATATCAATTATACAAAATAAATAATATTTTTGGGATTTTTTGGGAAAATAAAATATTTTAACATTTTTGTGAATTATTAAAAAAAAGAATCAACTCAAAATCATTAAAATTCAGAGAGAAATTAATTTTTGAATCAATTAAATAAAATCACAAAATTCAAATATTCAAATATTCAAAAAATGGCGCCAAGAACACACCAAGAACACGCGCGTGTTCTGGGTTTGCCCAGATTTGCATTTTCTCTTCAATCTCACTGAATACTTGATCATATCATGTAATCCACATACCAATCAACTCGTTTCAACCTCACGATCATGTCTATGGTATTTAATTTCATTTAAATTAAACACATAACAAGAAATTACGAAAAATCCTCAAGAACCCTAATTTCTGCATGAAGGCTAGGATTTTTGATACACGATTCAAACAATGCAATTAATTGAGGGGAAACATTCCATGCATGATTATGAACATATGGCCAAATTATTGTGAAGCAAAAATTGCATGGATCATAGAGTTAGAAGAGCTCATGCTTACCACTTGCAGCTGGTGATCGTGATTTGTGTTGGAGGTGTTACAGCTAGGTTCCAATTATCTGGATAGCTTCCCTAGGTGCCATGGAGTGTGTATTAATGCTTGGAATGGATTGAAATGGTTTGGAGCTGAAGATGGTACCTCAACTGCAAAACTGTCAAGAACTTGAGCAATTGGCTGGTGATTTTGTGAAATCTGTGTTCCAGATGTTATGTGAGTGTTTGGATCACTTCTATATGATGTATGTGAGGTGTGTGTGTGATTGGATTGATTGGAAAAGCTCCCAAACTCAAAACCCGATAGTGACTTGCCTTAGAAGGCAAAATTGGAGTGAAAGAAGAGATTTTGAGGAAAGCATCTGTTTGATGGCTTTGGTGTACTCAAACTGATCACAATTGAGCTCTATTTATAGTAGAGCAAGTTTGTTTTGCAAGGAATAGTGAATGGCAACTGCTGAGTAGGTTTGGCCAATGTTGGCAAATGAAAATCCAAGTCTCCTCTAGCCATTGACTAGAGGTTAAGGCACAGGCTGCTGGTTCCCTTGGTCTTGGATAAGTCTTGACTGAATTCAGTTGAGAATGGCTCAGTCCATGCCACCTTGATGCTTCCATTGAATGCTCCAATCCAAAATTGGAGTCTTGTCCCTATTTTGGCAATTCTAGGTTCAACATGCTATTTCTTGTTCCAAAGACTTTGGAGGCTTGGCTCAGTGATTGTCCCCTTTAGATTCAATCCTCAGAGGTGTCCAAGTGGATAGGAGCATTTGGATTTGGCTGATTTTGGCAAATCGAGCAAAAATGCAAAATCTGCCTTGCCTTGACAGATTTCAACAAGGCAACTTGCCAATGTTATATCTCATGACTCAAATTGAATTTGGTAATGTTCTTGGTCATTTTGGAAAGCCCTTACATGATACAACAACTGTTTGAACATGTTTGGTTTTGATCTCTTTTGAATCCAAGTGAAAAATCCCCCTACATTTGGCAAAAAGTAAGGTAAAATCTGACTTAGTGAAATTTTCCCTAAGTGTTGGAACAAAGTGACTTTTCTTGATTTTGATCACTCCATAACTCAAAATCCATGAGGAATTTGGACATAGGTCAGTATGAAGCTTTTGTAGAGGGAAATGAGATCTACAAATCAAGCTTTGAATGGGGAACAATGGCCTTGTGGTTTAGGAGTTATGGTCCTCCAAAGTTGGCGCATTAGTGTCACTTTTTCCATAACTTAGAAATTTTTCTAAGTTTTTATGGTTACCCCTTTTACAAGTTATCCCACTTTCTTTGATTTTTCTTGATGAATGATGATTCAAATCATACATTAACATCATTTTAGGGTTAAAATCCATTTTGGTGAAAAATCTCAAAAAGTCAAAGTTGACTTTTGTGCACAGTTGACTTTTTATCAGATGAATTCCAAACTGTGCAATTCTTCATGAAATCATGTCCTTGACCTAAATCAAACTTGATGGATATGTTCCATGGGTGTCATAGGGTATATTTAATCATGTCTTAGGGCTTGGGAGCATGTCCTGGTCAAAAGTCAAAGTTACAGTTGACTTTCCTCGCGAAACCCTAATTGTGGTGCAGATGAAATTGAGACTTGTTGCTCAAGCTTCTTGAATTAATCCATTGTTCCAAATGGATCAATATAGTTCATTAGAGACCCTCAAATCATGTCTTGAGGTCTTGGCTCATGATTTGTTCCAAAAGTCAACTTAGGGTGGAATTAGGTCAAGAAACCCTAATTCCTGATTTTTGATGAATGCATCCCCTGAGGCAAAATTGACTTGATGATTGGGTCCATGAGGTCCCATGAAGTATATTAGGTTATGTTTTGGATCATTGGCTTGTGCCCAGATGAAAAATTTCCATCTGGAGGCCCTGGTCGACCAAAACCCTAATTTGGTGACACTGTCGATCTTGAGACTTGATCCACCTAGAAGGGAGCAGCCTTGTGCTTAATCCTTGAAGTGGGAGTCCTTTTGATCCATTGTGGATATTCTAGAGGCTAGACATGTTGAAGATCAAGTCATTCCTTGATTGATCCTTTGTCTAAGGCTCTAAGAGGGCTTAAAATCCTAATTTTCATTGTAGTGAATGCTCAACAACCCTTGAGGCATTTGATGAGGCATGATGGTTCATCCATATTGTGATGATGATTTGCACAATGATGGGAAATCTTAGTGGTCAAAATTTGGGGTATGACACTGAGGTCGACGCATACTTGACAAATTCTGAATCCTTTCTTATTTGGAACGCGTGCGCCGACCTAGTGGTTCTAAACTTCAATACATACTGTCAATGTACTTAACAATTCTTCATTACATATCATAATTTGGTTGTTCTTGGTCTTCTCCTCTCCTTCTCTTCCAAATTCCATTCAAACTCCATCAAAGTCCACTAAACCCTAAAACTCAAAACCCACAAAGTTGAATTTATAAGGTTTATAAGAAAGGGGTGTCACAGGGCATTTGGAAGCAAGCACTCTATCAAGTGTTCTTCATTTGCGCACTATTCACTGAACACTATTCATGTTCTTCCTCAATTCTTCAATAATGGCTTCTCGACGTGTAACTGGAAAACGGTCTACAAGAACTTCAAATTCAAGAGCTGGAACTTCTTTAACTCTGGTAACTGCTATGTCTCTACTCTCCAATGCTCTGTCTGAGTCCTTCAATGATGATTTCCGCAACCGTGTTGTTATTCGACAACATGCATTCTACCCCTTGATGGCTCCTAACTATCATCTCACAGAGATAGTTATCATGCTAAATGCTCAGAATTTTAATGAATTTCTTGAATGTGATGATAAGTTCAACTGTGATCTGGTTCGCTTGTTCTATTACGGGATTGAGGGAAACTTTGAATGTACAAATTTTACTTATTTTATGAATAACGCGCCTCATTCCATGAACAATGCTATTTGGACTAGTTTGTTCAGTTTGGACACTGATGAAAATCTTCCTCAAGTGACGGACACCAAATTTGTTCCCAACTATGAGTTTAAGACTGTTTTGAACTCTATGTTACGTGAACCATACTCAAATGATGTTGTTGCAAGCGAGCTGTTTCCGAAAAATGTCACAACAGGTCATCTGAAATTTGATGATCGTGTTTTACAGTGGATTGTCTCTCGCATTTTGACCCCAAAGAAAGGAGGTTTTTCTAGAGTGGATAAAACTGAAGTTCATCTTATCTATATTCTGAAGAACAAGATCAAAATCAGTTGGCCATATTATTTCACATACCGTATGTTTGCCCTTCGCGACTCTACAAAAGGTACTGCTTTGGGTTATGCATCATGTATTCAAAATATCTTGAACAAGGCTGGTATCTCTGTTCCTAACATTCGTTATGTCCACATTTCATCTGAGCATCGATTTCAACAAAAGACTCTCACCATGATGGGGTACACTTGGGATCCGGTTGAAAATGGATACACATATAAATTTAGATCAACTCATCCTTTTCCTAATGTTCCTGACGACCAAGAAATTGCAGAAGGGCATGTGAATGAAAACCAAGATAATGCGGCATGGATGGGTAACAATCCTGATATAAATATGGTGGACGAAGATAATGAGGGATGGTTGGGTAATTCTCAACCAGAAGAGAATTATGATGATCAGGGCTGGGGATAGTGGCAAAATAACAGTTGGACTGTTCTTGGGGAAGCTTATGTCCCTTCAAACTATGGTTGGCAGCAAAGTGACGAATATGTCTGGCAACAGTCTGAATATTCCATACCTCCGACTCCGCAGCCACAACAGGAGCAAGATTTCCAGGCCTCTGAAGAAATCCTGGCAATGTTGCACCAAATGAACCTCGAACAGGAGCAATTTTGGGAATTACAAGATCAGAGGTACACTGCTCAGCAGGAGAGGCTTACTACACTGTCGAATCGGTTTGCTGCTCATACATAGGATTTCACTGGGTTTGCTAATGCCTCCATGACCAGATTCACACATTTGGAAAATGTTATGGCTATTCAGACTCAAAATCTACCTAACAGCCTCAACATTCTCAACAGCACGGTCATCGAATTGAATCGTTCCATAGAGGACTTGCCACCACCAGCCATTATTACTGAGGAAGAGGTCACCCATTTAGGGGGAGGAGACCATAGGAGTTAGCATCATCATTATTAGTGCATTATATTGTTTGTGCTTTTGATTCTATGTTTTGTTCTTTAGATTGCATGTTATTTTGGTTTGTTTCTAGAAGGGAGCAACCTTATTTTGGTGACACTGTCGATCTTGAGACTTGATACACCTAGAAGGGAGCAGCCTTGTGCTTAATCCTTGAAGTGGGAGTCCTTTTGATCCATTGTGGATATTCTAGAGGCTAGATAAGTTGAAGATCAAGTCATTCCTTGATTGATCCTTTGTCTAAGGCTCTGAGAGGGCTTAAAACCCTAATTTTGATTGTAGTGAATGCTCAACAACCCTTGAGGCATTTGATGAGGCATGATGGTTCATCCATATTGTGATGATGATTTGCACAATGATGGGAAATTTTAGTGGTCAAAATTTGGGGTATGACAGATGCCCCTATTTAATCTTCTTGGACACGAAGGTGTGAATGACGAAGGTATTCGGGCATTCGGGGTGCAAGAGGATTAAATATCGGAATACCCAAAATTTTGACAGCGTCTATGAATGGTAATTCACGCATTCATCTTCTTTTGCTAAGCAATGATGCTTAGAAAAGGTAAACTTCCCCTCGATCCTGGTCTTCAGCCAAGGAACTGGTCTCAGTTTCTGATTTAAACTTCCCCTCGATCTTGGTTTCCTACCGAGGAACTGGTCTTAGTTTCTGATGTAAACTTCCCCTCGATCCTGGTTTCCTACCGTGGAACTGGTTTTAGTTTCTGATGTAATCTTCCCCTCGATCCTAGTTCCCTACCAAGGAACTGGTCTTAGTTTCTGATGTAAACTTCCCCTCGATCCTGGTTTCTTACCAAGGAACTGGTCTTAGTTTTTGATGTAAACTTCCCCTCGATCCTGGTTTCCTACCAAGGAACTGGTCTTAGTTTCTTTCGTCAATAAACTTTACTGATAAGGGACGCTATTCGTAGCGGCTTTCCTTCAAACTTCTCGCCGAATTTTCCTGGGGAGATGCTATTTGAGTGAAAAAAGTTTTGATGTCAGACTTGCTGGGGAACCCAGTCGTCTGAGTTGTAGAGGTGCACAAACTTCTCTGTTTGGAGATGCCATTTGTCGAATCTACTGGGGAAAACGAGTCTCTTGAGAGACTGCTTTCGTTCGGGGTCTTTACATCATACTTTTCTCGGAGATCTTCTCGGAGAAATGCCATATGATGTGATCCAATTTTGAGGTGCCGATGACCTTTTCATCAGTGGGTTTTTCGGAGAAAAACTGCCGTACTGCCGAATGTCCGATTTAGGAGGCTTTCTCTCGGGATTTTCTTTAATCCGGGAAAACAAGGATATCATCTTCAATGGAGAAGAGTGATGTTAACTGAGGGCTCTCTGGTCTTTCAGAGGTTCAAGTTATCAAAGTGGTCGAGGACCCAACTTCAATCCAGAAATAAAACTAGAGGAGAGAGATTGTTCAGACGTAACACTTCCTGACGAGGAAAGGGCTGACAACTCGATTGAGAGGACTTTTATCACTAGGGGAGAAGACCGACTAGAGTGATAGTGATGCAATATGACTGTGAATGTAAATCAATAATGCATGATGCATGTATGTATATGCTGACAAAGACTTGACACAACACACAGACTGACGGATGAAACGACTGGATACTCGGCCACTGCTGGAGATGAAAGGTATCACTTGGTTCAAGATAGCAATTCTGCCTTGCTTAGGAGAGATAATCCCTGTGGGGAATACCATTGATCGGGCTTAGGAGATAAGAACTCGGCCGAGGGTATCAGATGGTAAAGCCGCATCTCATACAGTTGATCCTTCGTTCAGGCGTACTGGCCTAGAAGGAGTACTTTGATTCTGCACTTTGAAATTCAAACGCCTTTAGAGACGCAATCGACGTTTTTTCGATGTTCAACAGTCAAAAGCAATTTCCATCTTTAATTTAAAAGCAGAAAAAGTTTTAACAAGTAAATTCATTTTTTGTTTTATTTCAAGAATCGTTAATCATATTAAAATGTCGTTCTGTAAAGCTAAAACAAATAAGAATTACAAACAAAAGTACAAGGGCTCAAATTTTTTTGATAAGATAGAGATCAGCCAAACACGTGATTCCATAGAGTATATACAAAGTTTGAAAATGGTAATTTACAGGGAAAAAGGGCTACGTTGAAACATAACGACCACTATCCTTCTACCAACTTTGAATTCGGGACATCCTGAGCTTCTGTCGAAGATGGCCCTGACTGGAGTTTTCCTCCGATGGATGATGTAACTGCTGCTGAGGGACTTGCCTCTGTTGAACATAATTACTTGCCATTATCCCTAACTTTTGCCTGGATTGTACTGTGATGTTTCCAATCCACCAGGATGATTTTTTTTCTCTATCTCTAAATTTTGCCTGGACCGCCCTTTCGGGTTTTCAATCCACCGAGACATTTTTTTTTTAGTTTAGGCGAAGTATTTCTTGACTACATCAACATTCGTGGGGTAGGAAAATTCCTCTCCGTCCATGGTTGCAAGTCTCAAGGCACCGCCTGAGAAAGCTTTCGTGACCACATAGGGGCCATCATAATATGGGGTCCATTTGCCCCGAGAGTCAGTGAAAAACGATTGTATCTTCTTGAGCACGAGGTCTCCTCTTCTGAAGACACGAGGTCGGACCTTTTTGTCGAACGCCTTCTTCATTCTCTGTTGATACAATTGACCAAGGCATATTGCCGTTATTCTCTTTTCTTCGATCAGATTCAATTTGTCGTGTCGACTTTGACACCATTCAGCTTCTGAAAGCTTAGCTTCCATCAATACCCGGATTGATGGGATCTCTACTTCTATGGGAAGTACCGCCTCCATGCCATATACTAGAGAGAAAGGGGTTGCCCCTATTGAAGTGCGGACAGATGTGCGATAACCGTGAAGAGCAAAGGGTAGCATCTCGTGCCAGTCTTTGTAGGTTACAACCATCTTTTGAACGATCTTCTTGATATTCTTATTGGCCGCTTCTACCGCTCCGTTCATCTTAGGTCGGTAGGGAGATGAGTTATGGTGTTTGATCTTGAACTCAGCGCACAACTCTTTCATCATCTTATTGTTCAAGTTAGATCCATTATCAGTAATGATCTCGCTTGGAACACCATAACGGCAGATGATATTGTTTTTGATAAATCGGACCACCACTTGTCGGGTTACATTGGCGAATGACGCTGCTTCGACCCACTTGGTGAAATAGTCAATGGCTACCAGGATGAACCGATGTTCGTTCGAAGCTTTGGGTTCAATCAATCCAATCATGTCGATTCCCCATATGGAAAAAGGCCACAGGGAAGAAAGAATTTTGAGATGTGATGGCGGTACATGAATTTTGTCGGAGTATATCTGACACTTGTGACACCTCCTCATGTCCTTGTAGCAGTCGGATTCCATGGTCAACCAGTAGTACCCTGCTCTTAGGATTTTTCTCGCCATTGTGTGTCCGTTGGCATGAGTGCCAAAGGATCCTTCATGAATTTCTTTCATAAGCATGTCTGCTTCTGGTCTGTCTATGCATCGGAGCAAGACCATGTCAAAATTTTTCTTATAGAGAGTGTCACCGCTCAGGAAGAAGTTTCCAGCCAATCTTCTGAGGGTTTTCCTGTCTTTTCTTAGTGCCCCAGGTGGGTACTCTTGTTTCTGAAGGAAGCATTTAATATCATGATACCAAGGTTTGTCGTCTATGACTGCTTCAATCGTGAAGATGTAAGCGGGCCTTTCAAGGCGCATTATGTCGATCTTAGGTAAGTCGTTCCATTGACCTACACTAATCATGGAAGAGAGAGTGGCTAATGCATCAGCCATGTGATTCTCCTCACAAGGGATATGATGAAACTCAACTCTGTTGAAGAAAGGTAGCAACCTTCTTGCGTAGTCTTTGTAAGGAATCAATCCTGATTGGTATGTGTTCCAATCTCCATTTATCTGATTGATAACCAAGGCTGAATCGCCGTATACATCCAAGTTTTTGATCCTCAAATCAATTGCTTCTTCGAGACCCATAATACAAGCTTCGTATTCGGCCTCGTTGTTCGTTCATTTGAACGTAAGTCTGGCAGTGAAAGGAATGTGGGTACCCTGAGGGGTAACAATGATTTCTCCAATTCTGTTTCCACAATGATTAACTGCTCCGTCAAAGACAAGTCCCCAATGGGAACCTGGTTCTGGCCCTTCACTGGGTAACGGTTCATCGCAATCTTTCATTTTTAGATACATGACATCTCCGCCTAGGAAGTCAAACCAGATTGATTCTTGATCGTCAATCGGTTGATGAGCCAAATGATCGGCTAAAATACTTCCCTTAACGGCTTTCTGAGCGTGGTACTCGATGTCATATTCTGATAACAGCATCTGCCAACGGGCAATCCTTCCCGTGAGAGCAGGTTTTTCAAAGACGTACTTGATTGGATCCATTTCGGAGATTAACCAAGTAGTATGACAAATCATGTATTGGCGAAGACGTTTGGCTGCCCAAGCCAAAGCGCAACAAGTTTTCTCAAGCATCGTGTACCGAGTTTCGCAGTCGGTGAATTTCTTGTTCAAACAGTAAATGGCAGACTCTTTCCGTTTGGTTTCGTCTTGTTGGCCAAGTACACATCCCATTGAGTCTTCCAAGACTGTGAGGTAGATGATCAGTGGTCTTCCTTCCATTGGAGGTGATAGAACCAGAGGATTCAACAGATATTCCTTGATACTGTCGAAGGCGGTTTGACAATCTTCTGTCCAAACGCAATCCTGGTTCTTTTTGAGTAACTTGAAAATCGGCGCACATGTCGCAGTCATGAGGAATATGAATCTGGAGATGTAGTTCAAACGTCCCAAGAATCCTCTGACTTGTTTTTCAGTTTTCGGAGAAGGCATTTCTCGAATGGCCTTGACCTTGTCAGGATCAACCTCAATTCCTTTCTGGCTGACGATGAACCCTAGTAATTTCCCTGAACGGACACCGAAGGTGCACTTGTTGGGATTCAAGCGGAGTTTATACTTTCGCAAACGCTCGAATAGTTTTGACAGGTGGGTCACATGCTCCTCTTCTGTCTTAGATTTTGCAATCATATCATCGACATATACCTCGATCTCTTTGTGTATCATGTCATGAAAAAGAGTTATCATGGCCCTTTGATAGGTTGCCCCGACGTTCTTCAAACCGAACGACATCACCTTGTAACAAAAGATACCCCATGGGGTAATGAACGAAGTTTTCTCCATGTCTCTCGGCGCCATTTTGATCTGATTATAGCCCGAGAATCCATCCATGAAGGAGAAGACTTTGAACTTTGTTGTACTGTCTACCAGCATGTCAATGTGTGGTAAGGGAAAGTCGTCCTTTGGACTTGCCTTGTTCAGATCTCGGTAGTCGACACACATTCTGACCTTTCCATCCTTTTTCGGAACGGGTACGATATTGGCTAACCATTGAGGATATTCTGACGTGGCGGCATCAATCTGTTTCTGTACCTCCTCTTTGATTTTGATGGCCATGTCCAGGTGAGTCCGTCTCAACCTCTGCTTTACTGGCGGACATTCCAATCTTAAAGGCAAATGATGTTCCACGATGCTGGTATCCAAACCTGGAATATCCTAATAAGACCAAGCGAATACATCGGGGAATTCTTTAAGAAGCTTTATCAAACTCTCTTTGGCAGTTGGACTGAGAAGTGCCCCAATCCTGATTTCTTTTCTCTCTTGTTCTGAACCCAAGTTTACCGTTTCCAACGGTTCTTTATGAGGTTCAATGGACCTTTCCTCTTGTCTGAGTAGTCGGGAGATCTCTTCTGGAATTTCGTCGTCATTTTCTTCTTCAGCCTCGAATATCGGGAACTCAAAGTTGGGAGAAGGCATCGGATCGTATGTTTCAACGGGGTTTAAAACAAGCAATCTGCATGACGTGATGATTCGTGTTTAGAAGAGATAGAGAAAATGCAAGTGTGTGCAGTGTTTTATTTTACTGCTTGTTTTTATTATTGAATTGTTTTTTAGGATTACCATTTTCTGAAAAAGCAAAAAGAGAAAACAGCGATTAATGCGGAAATTACAGAACGACATTATTTTATTAATGAACAAGTCGATTCTCGAAACTACAGCCCTATAAAACAAAACTCTGTCGCTTTGGGCAAAGCGAAGAGGGAAATTTACAGAAAGTGAGCCCTATCAAAACATCCGTTTCACCTGGGCAGGGTGAAAGGTTAAAGATGGCAATTACTTTGACTGACGAACGACCTTCGGAGCATCAACAGTAACCCATTGGCGGCGAACTCCTCGGTGAATCACAAAGTCTGGAACCTTCCTTGATTTGTCTTCAGAAATGACGTTGATTTCTGGTGGAGCAGGATCATTGGAATCTGTCTCCCAGGCAGAATTGTCGTAGGAGAATTCCTCAGTTGTATTTTGCATAGCATTCGTGCTCTCAGCTATATCTCCCCATCCAGTAGGTTGGATATCTTCGAGCCTGATATGAGAGCTTTCGGGAGCGGTGTACCTGACCATATAGTCGTATTTTCTGCTCAGTTGTCCCAAGGTGTCCCAAACTTCTTTGGAACTGGAGGAGTCATCTCTCTCGATGACGTTGACCTCGGGAAAAGCATAGTTGATGAATTTAAGTCCTGCAAACATTGCGAAATCATCTCCATATTGAGTAGTTTCTGAATGACCGGAGTGTTGATCCCATGACATGGTGGGGACACAGGTATTCTGTTCAATGATGGTCAGCTGATTTTCATTGTTCGGCTGACTCTCTTGCCCCAAGTTTCCTGGGTAGGGCTGCCACATTGGCAGACCATCCATTGGGCCATAGTAGGTGTAGTCAAAATTGTCTTTCATCAGAGTGTCCACCTCTAATGAGTTTGGCGGAGCACGGCATCCTTCCAGATCACAACTCCATAGATCATTTCGACATCTGACCGTGGTATAAATCTCGGACTCTGTGCGGGATAGCAAAATGGTATATGCACCTCTTCCTGAGACATATAACCGTCCCCGTTAAGGTAGGACTTCCATTCTTCATCTGTGTCAGAGGGATCTTCCTTATTGATAACATGTACTGCTTGAGACACTGGGTGATGAAAACCTCCACTGTGGAAGAAGTTTTGAAGGGGATGAAGACTTTCATCGTTGGCAGCTGTCTGGGTACAGGTTACAGAAAAACCAAGACACTTCTTGGTTGTATTGCCAGTAGGAATGACAAGTTGTCCCCATCCTGTCGTATCGGTACTCTCGACCGCTTTGATAGCATCGTTGTATGAAGAAATGGAAGTTCCTTCTTTGAACTGATTGTTCTTCCTCACCGGCAGTGCTTGGAACTGAGTTCCAATAACCTCCTCGGGTTCTATACCAGTAGATGATGACAAGTTACTCACCAGCAAGGCCTGCTCCCTGCAGACTATGATGAGTTGGCCGTTCTGGACGAACTTTAGCTTTTGGTGGAGGGTGGAAGTAACCGCCCCATCCTGATGTATCCAAGGTCTTCCTAATTAACAACTGTACGTTGCCCGAATGTCCATGACCTGGAAAGTGACTTGGAAAGTATGAGGACCGATAGTTATAGGAAGATCAACTTCGTCGATAACTGTTTTTCTGGATCCGTCGAACGCTTTGACGACGACCTCGCTGATTCTCATCGGAGGGCCTTTGAATGATAATTGCATCAAAGTGGACTTCGGCATAACATTCAGGGATGACCCTGTGTCTACCAGTACGCTGGCTAAAGCATCGTCCTGGCAGTTGACTATGATATTGAGCGCCATGTTATGACGACGACCCTCTTCAGGTAATTCCTCATCACTAAATCCCAAATTGTTGCAGGAAGTGATGTTAGAGATAATACTTTCGAACTGTCTAATTGTTACATCCTGTTCCACAAAAGCTTGCTCCAAGACTTTCTGTAGAGCCTCCCTGTGGGCTTCTGAACTGAGTAATAATGATAATACCGAGATCTTTGAAGGAGTTTGTAACAGTTGATCGAAAATGTTGTATTCACTCCTTTGGATGAGCTTCAGCATCTCATCATTATTTTTCGAAAGGTCGGGATTACTGGATTGACCGACTGGTAGATCAGGAGTTTCCGTCTGAAGTTCCTTTTCTTTGTTAGCTTCCCTAACCCCTCGGTTGAAGATTCTATCACTCCGTGTTACACGACTGATGTCTGCAATATTCACAACGGAGGGTAATGGAATTTCCTTTCCATTTTCAATTGTCGTTGCACCGTATTTGTAAGGGATTGCCTTAGCTGATTCATACGGTAGTGGTCCCGGCAGATAGATGACTACGGGAACCCTCTGATTTTTCTGACCATCGTAAGTAATCTCGATCCGTTCCCGGTTGGGAACTTTAGATTCGTCAAGTAGAGGGATGATGGAAAAAACATCCCTGGTCCTGTGATGACCAGCGATCGTGACAACATCCTCAACTTGATCGGCAAGGTAGTTCGGCATCCAGTTGATGGGTCCAGAACCCGGATATGGACGAATCTCTCCACGATCCACCTGACCCTGAAGAGCTGCTCTCACAAGGTAACACCCTTGGTTACTTTCCGAACAGATGCTACAACGGTCATAATTGTGTGGTGGCACCTGGCCACCCCCACTTTGAATACAATGTAACCTCACTAGGTTAGCTTCCACAAATTGGACATCCTGACTCTGACGCCGAGTGGGGTTTCTGTTATTGATACTAATTTGCTGAGTATCTTCATCCATATAAATTGGCATCCACCAGTGATTTAACAAGTGCTGAAGTGCCTCTAGGACAAGGGTACAACCTCGATCGTTTTCGCAACCCGCTTTACAGCTTTGATAGTCGTGTGATATTAAGCATCCGAGTCGGACCTGCTCAGCATGTAACTCTACCAGGTTGGTATTCATCACGCGAATATCAAAGATCTGAACCATGTTGATTTGATAGGAATTCCTATCATGGTAGTCTTGGATCCATCCAAGATCCATCTGACGCTGGAGGGCTTCTTGTAAAAAAGAACAACCCTGTTTGTTTACCGAGCAAGTCAGACAAGAACTGTAATCATGCCGCGGCAGATTATGATACTGGCTTTGCCTTGAGTGCATCGCCACCAGGTTGGCATTCATTGCACGGATGTCGTGGTTTTGAATGATGTTGGAATTCGTGTAGACCATGTTAACTCCATGAACTCGGTGCTCTTGGATCCATCCAAGATCCATTTGTTCCTGTAGGGCTGCTTGCACCACAGAACATCCTTGATTGTCTTTAGATCAGATATCACACTGGTGATAATTATGAGGTGGCACATGGCCATAACCACTCTGTCTACAATGCATCTTGACCAGATTGGTCTTCAACAAGAGTACATTGTGAATTTGATAGACATCGTTAGTCTCTCCTTCTATCAAATTGACTGCAGCCTTCTCATGTTGAGGCAGCGGGTTCGTGAGAACATTAGGATTTGTATCCTTGAAGGATAAGACCCCGCTCCTAACAAGTTTTTGCACGTCGGACTTGAAATTGAGACAAGTCTCGATGTTATGCCCTGATCCTCCTTGGTGGTAAGGGCAAGTTTGATCCACCTTACACCAAAAAGGCGGATTTTCCGGTACTGTAAGAGGAGATTTAGTCTGAATGTGCCCCTTAGCCAGTAGTAATGGAAACAACTATGCGTACAACATGGGTATAGGATCAAACCCTTATGGTCGTGTTGTACGGTTGTTGTTATCTGGAGGACGAGCTTGCTGAAGAGGCTGTTGTGTCCTTTGCTGATTAGGTTGGCTTTGCGCAACCTGAGGTTGATACGTAGGAATAGGCGCAGGGCTGATAGCAGGAATTACAGCTGCTACTGGTTGATAACGTCGCCTTTGCTTTCCGAGAGAGATATTCCCAATATCTTGCTCTTTTTTCTTAGGGAGAGCACTACCGTATTTTTTAATACCGCTCGTCGATCCAGTGTCTTTTACCAAACGTCCTTCTCGGACGGCTTCCTCAAGACGTACGCCCATGCCCACCATCTCGGTGAAATCACTGGGTGCACTGGCAACCATTCGGTCATAGTAAAATGAGCTTAAGGTTTTTAAGAAGATCTTTGTCATCTTTTTTTCCTCAAGAGGTGGACAAATTTGAGCGGCAATCTCATGCCACCTTTGAGCATACTCCTTAAAGGTTTCCTTGTCCTTTTGCGACATCGATCTGAGTTGATCTCTGTCGGGTGCCATGTCTAAATTGTATTTGTATTATTGGACGAAGGCAGTGCCAAGATCTCTGAATGTGCTGATCGTGGTACGGTTTAAACCCATGTACCATTTGAGTGCGGCACCGGTTAAACTATCCTGGAAGTAGTGAATCAATAGGTCCTGATTCTCCGTCTGAGCTGTCATCCGCCGAGCGTACATCACCAGATGGCTTTGAGGGAAAGAGTTACCCTTGTATTTTTCAAAGTCGGGCACTTGAAATTTGTGCGGAACTTTTACATTGGGGACCAAGCAGAGGTCTGCGGCGTCCTTTCCAAATAAATCCTGACCGCGAATGGCTTGCAGCTCCTTCTACATTTCCATAAACTGCTCCTGGAATTTATCCATTCTGTCGAACATGGTTTCCTTTTTACCAGAAGGTATCTGTGGAATCTGTCCTTCCGGGACAGTGTGCACCACAAGGGGTGGTATCGTGACTACGTCACTGAGTCTTGGCGTTTCCCAAAGTTTGTAACCTTCAGGAGTCTTCAGTATGCCTCTGGCATCTTCGCTTTCTCGAAGTTTGTAACCTTCAGGCCCAGCGGCTTCAGTTGTGATTCCCTGATCTTTAGTGATCGGCGGAACATATCCTTCCGGGATATAGTTAACAGGCATGCCCCAAGGACGATCTTTCGGTATTTAATACCTAGGATCATACTTCTCCACTATGGGCGTCGAGGTGATCTCTGAGATCACAGTTCTTTGTAGCTAAGCTTCTGCCATGGCTTGCATGTCATTACGAAGCTTTCTCATATCCTCTCTCAGAGCGTCGATCTCTTCTTTTAACTCTTTGTTTTCTTCCTCAAGACCATCCATCTTTTTCTGACGATTGGCCCGAGTATTATACAAATGAGACAGTTTGACTCTAGAACCGAGACACAAACGTGAGATTCGTAGGTAAGAAGAATACGCGATGTGAGAATGATGAATGCAATGATTATATTAATTGTTTTTTTGGTTTAATCAAAATAAACTTCAAAAATTAGATTGCAAATATCAAACAGTGGGGAAACCCCTTTTTATTGAATTCAAAGGATTACAGAAATGGAAATACAGTAGATTACAAGGTGAGGAAATAGAAACATAAGCTAATGGGTCCCGAGTCCTCTCTGAAGAGAAATCGGGCGCGGACTCTTTCCTTTTCTTTGACCAGGGCTCTTGGGCCGTTGTCGGGTTGTCATTCCTTTTCCAGGTGAAAGGAGTGAGCAAATTCCTTTGGTCATCTTGATTCTATACAGCATGTTGCTCCAAAATTTCAATCAGAGCATCTTTCTCTTTCAGTAATTGCTGTATTTTGATGCACTCTACGTTGAGGGTGCGGTATTTGTTCTTCCAAGACCTTCTCTCCTTTTGAACTTTGTTGAGAGTAACCTGAAGCTTTTCAGTTTCTGTCATGAAGTACATGACAGATTCTCTCGGCGGAAGAATTCCGTAACGAGGATAAGGCATTTTTAGCTTGAGAGCTCTAGTTTGTACCCAATGGAGATAAGGCTCCCTCGAGACACAATCCAGTTTTCCCAGAGACTCTCGTCATTTCTTATGAACGTGTTTCCAAGCGTGCACTATTTCCATCTTTAGTGCTCTGTCGTTTTCTCCTTCCTTGAAGAAAAGACCTTCCAGATGAGCATTCCGTGGGACATGTCTCATCGGGTATCCAAATTGACGACGAACGAGAACTGGATGGTAATTGACTCCTCCCTTAGTTCCTATAAGGGGTAAGTTGGGGAAGTTTCCACAACGATCAATGATTCTGATTCCATCATAGATCCTATTACACCAATCTATATCAGAGTTGGTAAGAGACATGATCTTCTGCGACCAACGTAAGGCACTCTTGCAATCCCAAAAAGCAGCAGACTTGGGCAAGTGGGAGATAAACCATTTGTAAAGCAAAGGTACACAGCATGTGATCTCACCTCCGCTGTACAAATTTCCCAAATGTACAGAATGATACGCATATGCGAGCAACGTCGGCACAGGGTTTCCAATGAGAAAAACCTTAATAGAGTTGATATCGACGAAGTTATTGATGTTGGGAAACAAAAATAACCCGTAGGTGAGCAAGACAAAGACGCTTTCAAAAGCAGTCACGTTTCCTATACTGGCAAAATACAGGGCCTTCTTTGTCAAGAACTGGGCTGGCAAACCTTGGATGCCACCCTTAGTGGTTATGTGAGTCCTAACCTCAGACTCATCCAAATGAATTGCTCTTGCAATGGTCTGATTCTTTGGAATTTCTTCCAGTCCAGAAAATGAAGCTCGATCAGTAATGTGTAGATCAATCAGATGAGAATACTCCTCCAGCATTGGTGCGAGCTGGTAATCCGGGAATGTGAAACAGTGATAAACCGGATCGTAGAACTGAATGAGCGCATCCATGATTCCCTCAATCACATGGACTCTTAACAGTGGTAGCAGACCTCCGTGCTTGGCTCTGAAAGCCTCAGGGTTAGTGATCATCCTCGCTAACCTTCTCAAATCCTCTAGCTTTGGAACCTTGAAAGTATACCTATGGGTTCTCCTTCTACCGAAATCCATTAGCGCAATCCTTTTCTCTGATATTTGCAATCACAGTCTTAGTTTAATTTGAAAAACAGAAAGACTAGAAGAGAATTTTTTTTTTTAATGTTTTTTAAATGAATGCATGAATGCAGCACACAAAAACATAGGAAAAACATGGGGTCAAAGGGTCGTTGTCCTGAAGTCAAGGCTCTACCCATCCCCAAAGGTTTATACTAGGGTGATTTTTGTACCTGTACTCATTATCATCAGCTCCTCCCAGGAAAGCAAAACAACAAGCGGATCGCCAGCGAGTTGTAGAGCGATCTTAAAGTAAATGTCATTCACCGAGAATAGATCACCAGCCTCAAATGAGGGTAGTATCGCGTAACAACTATTCTCGATAGTTTCCGCACTACAAAAGGGTTTGGCTCCTCAGCTTCTCAGACATCACAATCGGCCCATTGTCTAGGTGAGAGAATGGGTTGCATTGGTCAGCCTCCACTGAGGTTGATGGTCGACCTCGTCGCCATCACTTATCTTAAGTGTATACTCAATCTTTCCACATGCGGCATCACACGCATTCCCATTAGCAGAAAAATAAACACGTATAGCAATTAGGAAAAGCAGTATATATTTGTCCTAATCATCCTAGACCTTTAAAGCTATGAATCCTAAGTTCCTGACAGAAAATGGGTTCCCCGGCGGAATTACCATCCTGTGGTTTCATTCCAAATTAACGGCCTTTTGACCTAAGATCCTAATGACGTCAAGGTTTCTATCTAGGGGACAAAAAAAGAACAAGATCCCTAAAGAGTGATTTTTGGATGTGGTTGCGAAGCACAATCGCTCTGGTACTACAGCTCGATTCATTTTTTATCCTATTAAATTTGATGAAGGAAGGGAAATAGATGTCTCCAATTAACCCTGCTTGCATACTGAGATTAAACAGTCAAAACTGTTGGTTTACAGATGCTACAAAGATTCGGGGTTTCTCCTAGGTTATTTTGTTGACGAGGGGTGCTTTAGGCTATCGGTTGGGATGTTAGGACGAATGTATGAGAGTATGGGATTTTGGGTTTTTGTTTAGTGTGCTCGCTAAGATATTTTCTTTCAATCTTATGCCTACGTATTCCCGTTTACCGAAACAGGGAAATCAGAGCGATCGTAGTTCCTCCTATTCTATGGGAGTAGGAGGAAATGGTTGTTTTGGTGTCTTGTTCAAAGCCCAAGACGTGAAGCGAAAGGTAGTTTGTATCTTGTTCAAAGCCCAAGATGTGAAGCTAAAAGTGTTGACCTTAGAGAGAATTTGTCATCTCTAAAGGGGTCTGTTTGTCACAACTATTGGGTGACTGACTGTAAAGGAGGATTACTTTAACCGGGATTTGTGAATCCGGCAATGCCATAATTTCCTTTATAGGGGATTTTAACCTGAAGGAGAAGACTTTAACTCAGTTTAGAGCAATGTCATCTTTCCTTTGGAATTTCTCATACTAAAAGAGGGACATTGGCATGGATGTAGATGATCCAGAGGCTTGCCGCTTACAGCAATTAGATGAAGGGGAAAGAGTTGTTGAAGTTTGTGTACTGTGAACGAGGCACAACTTTGATGTTAAAAGGTTGATTGGACCAACCAGTGGTTTTCTTATACAAAGCCTAAGAGGAGGCTAATATGTGTCTCGTACAAAGCCCGAGAGAGAGGCTAAAAGGTTTTGACTCGACGATGGAGTCTTTTGGTATCTCGTATAAAGCCCGAGTTGGAGGCTATTTGACTCAACAAGAGAGATTTTGTATCTCGTACAAAGCCCGAGATGGAGGCGAAAATTTGTTTGGCTCAATAAGAACCTTTTTGTATCTCGTATAAAGCCCGAGATGGAGGCGAAAGGGTGATTGACTCAACGAGGGAGTCTCTTTATATGTCTCGTACAAAGCCCGAGAGAGAGGCTAAACGTTGTTTGACTCCGCTGGGGAGAGTCACTGTATAAAGCCCAAGAGAGAGGCTATTGTAACTGGAGAAGGATCATTATACAAAGCCTAAGAGGAGGCTATGGTTATTCTTTCAGTTGAGTGACAGGTCCAGCATGCTGATTTAAAGAGAAAATCAGTTCTTATATGAGCAACACTGTACTCGAGGATTTGATTCGAGGATCCGGGCTATTCCTGTTCTTTAAGGAATTGGGAAATCCGAAGGGTATTGAGACTATCCGAGTCTACGGGTTTTCTTCCAATTTAATGAAGGGGTCACTTGAGAATGTCTGGAAAACTCAAGGAGATTAGACTGTCCGTGTCTAGAGTTTCATCTTTTGTACCATGCTTTGAGAAACAGTAGTAGACTCTTTGAAAGGACTGTTCTATGCAGATGACTAATTTCTGTTCCTATACCTCTAAGAGGTCGTCGGGACAATTTGTACGAAGCCCAAGAGGAGGCTGGAAACTTTTAAGAAGTCGATCGGTCCTTGTACGAAGCCCAAGAGGAGGCTATCATTCCCAGAGGAAGAATCATTATACGAAGCCTAAGAGGAGGCTGTGAATACTTCTAAGAAGCCGACGGGTCCTTGTACTAAGCCCAAGAGGAGGCGGGGTTGCTTTTAGGAAGCATGTGGGTCCTTGTATGATGCCCAAGAGGAGGCCGATGCTTTTAAGAAGCCCGTGGGTCCCCAAACCTCGAGAAATTAAAGGCAAGCTATTCACAAGGAATAGATCAAGTCAGGAAAGTTCGAGAATTTGGAAGAAACTCAAAGATGCCATTCACGGAGAATACATTCATCTCTGGGAGTAGAGTTTCTTGACAATTCCTAATGAGGACAACCGAAGAGAAGACTGTATCTGGTGATCCTATTGGGGATCTAGTTGTCTATTTCTATGAATAAACGAAACGGCGTCACCTAGTTCTAGACGTAGTTGCCGGGGAAACTCGAAATATCTATACTATTATTACACAGTTGATATGAGTTAATGAAAGAAGACTTATAGTGAAACAACCCCACAATACAGTTATATGTATATGAAAGCGGTAAATGAAAGCAATAACCACTTACTCGGTTGTAGAGCTTCCATGCTGTTTGGTTAGTTGTTCAACAAAGAAAGATTGAAAACAATAGTATATTCAAAATCAAAGGAGAAAGTGCTTTGAAAAAGAAAGATTTGGGGCTTACAGCTCAAGGAGAGGCCCAGGGTTTTATCAGTGAGCGCACTGTTTGAATTTGTACAGAGGGACTTATACAAGTGACTGAGGCCCAAAAAGGTTTTCTGTACAAAGGGATGGGTCTTACACTCTCTCAAGAGGCCCAAAAGGTTTAAAGAAAAAGAGTGGGGCTTATAACACGAGGGTAGGCCCAGTTGACTTTTCGTTAAAAATGGCGATCGCGCCGAGATTTTCTTTTAACGCGAAGGGGCTTATACAATATCTGAGGCCCAAATGATTTTGGTTAAAAGGGGGTTGGGTCTTACACTCTATTAGAGGCCCAAAAATTTTGAATGGGTCTTACTACTCGAGGGTAGGCCCAGTTGGTTAATTTTAAACTGACGACGATCGCGTCGTTTATTCGAAAATGTACAGTGGGACTTATACAACGAATGAGGCCCAAAAAGTTTTCTGTACAAGAGGGTTTGGTCTTACACTCTAATAGAGGCCCAAAGAGTTTTAAGAAAAGAAATGGGTCATACTACTCGAGGGTAGGCCCAGAAGGTTATTTTTCAAAAGGCGACGATCGCGCCGTTTGTTTTTTGACGGTATCGGGACTTATACAATACACTGAGGCCCAAAAATGATTTGGTCAAAAAGGATTGGGTCTTACACTCTATTAGAGGCCCAAAGTGTTTTGAAAATGATTTATGAGGGTTGAATTAATCCAAAAACCCTAATTTGTTTTCAAAAATGTGTTTTAATTGAATAAAAATTCAATTAAAATGATCAAAACTGTTTAACATAGGAAAAACAAATTGTGATCTTGGATTAATGCTTCAAAAATTAAGTATTGACCTACAAAATAATTAGAAAGCATTAAAAGTTGCAAAATCAAGGTGGAAAAAATATTTTAAATGTAAAAAACAATTAAAACATTAATTCTTTGCAAAAATATCAATTATACAAAATAAATAATATTTTTGGGATTTTTTGGGAATATAAAATATTTTAACATTTTTGTGAATTATTAAATAAAAGAATCAACTCAAAATCATTAAAACTCAGAGAGAAATTAATTTTTGAATCAATTAAATAAAATCACAAAATTCAAATATTCAAATTTTCAAAAAATGGCACCAAGAACACACCAAGAACACGCGCGTGTTCTTGGTTTGCCCAGATTTGCATTTTCTCTTCAATCTCACTGAATACTTGATCATATCATGTAATCCACATACCAATCAACTCGTTTCAACCTCACGATCATGTCTATGGTATTTAATTTCATTTAAATTAAGCACATAACAAGAAATTACGAAAAATCCTCAAGAACCCTAATTTCTGCATGAAGGCTAGGATTTTTGATACACGATTCAAACAAGTCAATTAATTGAGGGGAAACATTCCATGCATGATTATGAACATATGGCCAAATTATTGTGCAGCAAAAATTGCATGGATCATAGAGTTAGAAGAGCTCATGCTTACCACTTGCAGCTGGTGATCGTGATTTATGTTGGACGTGTTACAGCTAGGTTCTAATGATCTGGATAGCTTCCCTAGGCGCCATGGAGTGTGTATGAATGCTTGGAATGTATTGAAATGGTTTGGAGCTGAAGATGGTACCTCAACTGCAAAACTGTCAAGAACTTGAGCAATTGGCTGGTGATTTTGTGAAATCTGTGTTCCAGATGTTATGTGAGTGTTTGGATCACTTCTATTTGATGTATGTGAGGTGTGTGTGTGTGATTGGTTTGATTGGAAAAGCTCCCAAACTCAAAACCCGATAGTGACTTGCCTTAGAAGGCAAAATTGGAGTGAAAGAAGAGATTTTGAGGAAAGCATCTATTTGATGGCTTTGGTGTACTCAAACTGATCACAATTGAGCTCTATTTATAGTAAAGCAAGTTTGTTTTGCAAGGAATAGTGAATGGCAACTGCTGAGTAGGTTTGGCCAATGTTGGCAAATGAAAATCCAAGTCTCCTCTAGCCATTGACTAGAGGTTAGGGCACAGGCTGCTGGTTCCCTTGGTATTGGATAAATCTTGACTGAATTCAGTTGAGAATGGCTCAGTCCATGCCACCTTGATGCTTCCATTGAATGCTCCAATCCAAAATTGGAGTCTTGTCCCTATTTTGGCAATTCTAGGTTCAACATGCTATTTCTTGTTCCAAAGACTTTGGAGGCTTGGCTCAGTGATTGTCCCCTTTAGATTCAATCCTCAGAGGTGTCCAAATGGATAGGAGCATTTGGATTTGGCTGATTTTGGCAAATCGAGCAAAAATACAAAATCTGCCTTGCCTTGACAGATTTCAACAAGGCAACTTGCCAATGTTATATCTCATGACTCAAATTTAATTTGGTAATGTTCTTGGTCATTTTGGAAAGCCCTTACATGATACAACAACTGTTTGAACATGTTTGGTTTTGATCTCTTTTGAATCCAAGTGAAAAATCCCCCTACATTTGGCAAAAAGTAAGGTAAAATCTGACTTAGTGAAATTTTCACTAAGTGTTGGAACAAAGGGACTTTTCTTGATTTTGATCACTCCATAACTCAAAATCCATGAGGAATTTGGACATAGGTCAGTATGAAGCTTTTGTAGAGGCCAATGAGATCTACAAATCAAGCTTTGAATGGGGAACAATGGCCTTGTGGTTTAGGAGTTATGGTCCTCCAAAGTTGGCACATTAGTGTCACTTTTTCCATAACTTAGAAATTTTTCTAAGTTTTTATGGTTACCCCTTTTACAAGTTATCCCACTTTCTTTGATTTTTCTTGATGAATGATGATTCAAATCATACATTTACATCATTTTAGGGTTAAAAATCCATTTTGGTGAAAAATCTCAAAAAGTCAAAGTTGACTTTTGTGCACAGTTGACTTTTTATCAGATGAATTCCAAACTGTGCAATTCTTCATGAAATCATGTCCTTGACCTAAATCAAACTTGATGGATATGTTCCATGGGTGTCATAGGGTATATTGAATCATGTCTTAGGGCTTGGGAGCATGTCCTGGTCAAAAGTCAAAGTTACAGTTGACTTTCCTCGCGAAACCCTAATTGTGGTGCAGATGAAATTGAGACTTGTTGCTCAAGCTTCTTGGATTAATCCATTGTTCCAAATGGATCAATATAGTTAATTAGAAACCCTCAAATCATGTCTTGAGGTCTTGGCTCATGATTTGTCCCAAAAGTCAACTTAGGGGGGAATTAGGTCAAGAAACCCTAATTCCTGATTTTTGATTAATGCATCCCCTGAGGCAAAATTGAGTTGATGATTGGGTCCATGAGGTCCCATGAAGTATATTAGGTTATGTTTTGGATCATTGGCTTGTGCCCAGATGAAAAATTTCCATCTGGAGGCCCTGGTCGACCAAAACCCTAATTTGGTGACACTGTCGATCTTGAGACTTGATCCACCTAGAAGGGAGCAGCCTTGTGCTTAATCCTTGAAGTGGGAGTCCTTTTGATCCATTATGGATATTCTAGAGGCTAGACAAGTTGAAGATCAAGTCATTCCTTGATTGATCCTTTGTCTAAGGCTCTGAGGGGGCTTAAAACCCTAATTTTGATTATAGTGAATGCTCAACAACCCTTGAGGCATTTGATGAGACATGATGGTTCATCCATATTGTGATGATGATTTGCACAATGATGGGAAATCTTAGTGGTCAAAATTTGGGGTATGACACTTAGGTCGACGCATACCTGACAAATTCTAAATCCTTTCTTATTGGGAACGCGTGCGCCGACCTAGTGGTTCTAAACTTCACTACATACTGTCAATGTACTTAACAATTCTTCATTGCATATCATAATTTGGTTGTTCTTGGTCTTCTCCTCTCCTTCTCTTCCAAATTCCATTCAAACTCCATCAAAGTCCACTAAAACCCTAAAACTCAAAACCCACAAAGTTGAATTTACAAGGTTTATAAGAAAGGGGTGTCACAGGGCATTTGGAAGCAAGCACTCTATCAAGCGTTCTTCATTTGCGTACTATTCACTGAACACTATTCATCTTCTTCCTCAATTCTTCAACAATGGCTTCTCGACGTGTAACTAGAAAACGGTCTACAAGAATTTCAAATTCAAGAGCCGGAACTTCTTTAACTCTGGTAACTGCTATGTCTCTACTCTCCAATGCTCTGTCTGAGTCCTTCAATGATGATTTCCGCAACCGTGTTGTTATTCGACAACATGCATTCTACCCCTTGATGGCTCCTAACTATCATCTCACAGAGGTAGTTAACATGCTAAATGCTCAGAATTTTAATGAATTTCTTGAATGTGATGATAAGTTCAACTGTGATCTGGTTCGATTGTTCTATTACGGGATTGAGGGAAACTTTGAATGTATAGATTTTACTTATTCTATGAATAATGCGCCTCATTCCATGAACAATGCTGTTTGGACTAGTTTGTTCAGTTTGGACACTGATGAAAATCTTCCTCAAGTGACGGACACCAAATTTGTTCCCAACTATGAGTTTAAGACTGCTTTGAACTCTATGTTGCGTGAACCATACTCAAATGATGTTGTTGCAAGCGAGCTGTTTCCGAAAAATGTCACAACAGGTAATCTGAAATTTGATGATCGTGTTTTACAGTGGATTGTCTCTCGCATTTTGACCCCAAAGAAAGGAGGTTTTTCTAGAGTGGATAAAGCTGAAGTTCATCTTATCTATATTCTGAAGAACAAGATCAAAATCAATTGGCCATATTATTTCACATACCGCAGGTTTGCCCTTCACGGCTCCACAAAAGGTACTGCTTTGGGTTATGCGTCATGTATTCAAAATATCTTGAACAAGGCTGGTATCTCTGTTCCTAACATTCGTTATGTCCACATTTCATCTAAGCATCGATTTCAACAAAAGACTCTCACCATGATGGGGTACACTTGGGATCCGGTTGAAAATGGATACACATATAAATTTAGATCAACTCATCCTTTTCCTAATGTTCCTGACGACCAAGACATTGTAGAAGGGCATGTGAATGAAAACCAAGATAATGCGGCATAGATGGGTAACAATCCTGATATAAATATGGTGGACGAAGATAATGAGGGATGGTTGGGTAATTCTCAACCATAAGAGAATTATGATGATCAGGGCTGGGGACAGTGGCAAAACAACAGTTGGACTATTCTTGGGGATGCTTATGTCCCTTCAAACTATGGTTGGCAGCAAAGTGACGAATATGTCTGGCAACAGTCTGAATATTCCATACCTCCGACTCCGCAGCCACAACAGGAGCAAGATTTCCAGGCCTCTGAAGAAATCCTGGCAATGTTGCACCAAATGAACCTCAAACAGGAGCAATTCTAGGAATTACAAGATCAGAGGTACACTGCTCAGCAGGAGAGGCTTACTACACTGTCGAATCGGTTTGCTGCTCATACACAGGATTTCACTCGGTTTGCTGATGCCTCCATGACCAGATTCACACATTTGGAAAATGTTATGGCTATTCAGACTCAAAATCTATCTAACAACCTCAACATTCTCAACTGCACGGTCATCGAATTGAATCGTTCCATAGAGGACTTACCACCACCAGACCATTATTACCGAGGAAGAGGTCACCCATTTAGGGGGAGGAGACCATAGGAATTAGCATCATCATTATTAGTGCATTATATTGTTTGTGCTTTTGATTCTATGTTTTGTTCTTTAGATTGCATGTTATTTTGGTTTGTTTCTAGTTTGAACTATGTTTCAGGTTGTCCTTGACTTTATGTCTTAAACTATGGAATGAATTGTGTCTGCTTCTTGCGTTCCGTATTTATCCGTTCATAGTATCGCGTTAACTGTATCATATGTGGATGCTTGTTAATGTCGTTGCTTTGCAAATTGGTGAATGAACCATTACTTGTTATGATGATATCTCTTTAACCACCTTCTTTTACTCTTTTTGATGTTGTCAAAGGGGGAGAAGGATACTAGCAGTAGAAAAATATGAAAGCAGCAAACGTTAAAGTGTTAAAGACAGGGGGAGTTTTTCCGTTCTCAAATTACAAATCAAGAGAAAGACATATAGGGTTGCCATCATCAAAAAAAGGGAGTATGTGAGGGCTGAGGTCTCTCATCTATTTTGGTTTTAATGATGTCAACCAATAAGAGTGTCATTAGATTGTAATTTGAGCGATGTCACTTCACTGTCGGGCAGATTGCATCTAATCATCAATGTTCATGTGTATAAACATATAGGAAGAAGTCTACACAATTTCTACATGTGCATGATCATAATATAGGTGCTTGGAATACTTGTTCGAGTCTTGGTCAGCAAAAACATGTACAAAAAGAAGTTTTTGAAAAATCCGCATGTCTTGAGTCGACCCAAGGTGAGCATGAGTCGACTCATGATGTTTTGAACAAATTTTGTGAAAACTTCGGGAAAGCGCACGCTGACCCCCTGGTAGTCATGAGTCGACGCATGTTTCTGGAAATTCAAATTTCTAAAAAATTTGCAGGCTTGCGTTGACTCAAGGCATTGATGGGTCGACGCATGATGTCAAAATTTGCATAGACAGTGTTACGGGTTAGCTCACGCCGACCCTCGTTAAAGGGGCGGTCGACTCATCTCAATCTGAACTGACTTTTTGCATTTAATTTTTTTCTGTTATTTCTGTTACTTTATTTTGTGGGTCACATTACTCATTATAAATAGTTGGGTCAGCTCACATTTCAAAATAACAAGAAACGTGAAAATTGATACCAATCTTTCTCTTCATCTTCATCTTCATCTTCAACCTTGAGTAAACAAACAATTACACATAATCATTTTTGTTTGTGTCGCCCATTGTTTTAAAGTGATAACTTTTAGAATTAGGAAGTGTGTGATCTTCATTTCTGGGTTGAGAATTGGTAGGTGTTTCTTGAATAAAACCTTAAGTTTTATCCTCCAAGAATCAAAGGAGATTTTGGGGGTTTTTGGCACAAACCGTTTCGTTCTATAGGGATTCAGTCGTGCGAAGGTAACCAAAGAACAGAGTATTCTTTCAGTTTAGTAGCTATAGTCAGAGGATCATAGAAGAAAGGTTTGGGGATCGAATTGCGGAGAATTGAAGTCGGCCGAGTGAAGGTAACTGAAGAACGGCGGTTTCTTGCAGTCTAGTAGCGTGGGACGGTGACTTGTTCAACCAAATTCGAGGCACTTGATTTGTCTTGAATCAAGGGGAGAGAAGACTCTGCATCAACAATCAAAGACGTTTGAGAGTTTGGATGTTCATAGTTCTTCTCTTGTATAAACAATTTGCAAACAACAACATATATATATATATATATATATATATATATATATATATATATATATATATATATATATATATATATATCAATTCCAATTATGGAGTTGGGGGCAGAGGTACCTAAAGCGAGGACGATTGGGGAACTGCCTAATCAAATCGTGTTTGTTCTCTCTTTCCCTTAACTCTTTACGTTTGATATTATTCGAATTTTCGAAGTTTAAATTGATCGAAATTTCTGAGCTAGTGTTATATTGAGTTATTAAATTGTTTCGTAAATTTGATACAATCCCTTGGATTTTATTTAAGAACAACTCAACGTCACATTACTTTGAGATCTGCACTTAGTGTGTTAACGCACATCAAGTGTTCGATAATTTTGTTTCAACGCAAAATCAAAAGTATTCGCAATAAATTGTTTGTAGATTTACCTCGTTGGGTTGGATTAACTATCAAGCAAATAAAACATTGTTGATTGCGTTTAAATTGTGTTAATCAATCTAAATTTTTCTCATCCATAATTCATTCCCAATATTGTCGTGCATATCCGATCCCTCTAGTAGAGGTTCGTTGTAGACGTAATTCAGTGGCCGCTTCTATCAAACTTTTAAAACCAATTTTTGGAAAGCCATTTGCGTGTAAAACTCGAAGGATCTATTTAACCCCCCTTCTAGATCATAGCCATCGCCTAACACCCCGTTGTTTGAGACTATGACTCGTGGAAAACTAAACCGACATATGATGTTCCTCCAATAAAACTTACGGATCTTCTCGGCAGAGTTCTGTAGCGTGCGATTTTTTTCGATGACGCGACCACCTTATCGCCATTTGGTTTTTCCTCACCGCAGTGGTAGGGATTGGGTGCTACTTTTTGATTTCTTATTTATCCTGTGAACCTGGAAAAGAAAGGGAAGCTATCTTAAACTAACCTTGCACGCAAATGTTTAACCGAACAAATGCTTTAAAGAGATCGGGGAGTTCGGGGTCAGGTTATACAATGGGGAGTTGTCAATTACCTATCCTATATGTGGTTATCCACATGTCATTAGCAATTTCTATACTATTTTCTATTTACTTTTCCTACTTACTGGTGTTTGTCTGTTTATTGGGAAGGTTTTTTCTTTGGGAGTGTTTGAGAGAGAGAGAGAGAGTGTGAGTTTTTGATGATTTTGGTGAGGTACTGGACCTAAAGTTTTTGATTGGTATGCTCGCTAAGATTTCACAATCTTATGCCTACGTATTCCCGTTAAAGAAAATAGGGAAATCAGAGCAATTGTAGTTCCTCCTATTCTATGGGAGGAAAAAGATGTTTGGTGTCTTGTTCAAAGCCCAAGATTGAAGTTTGATGAGTATTTGTGTCTTGTTCAAAGCCCAAGATTGAAGCTAAAGGTTTGACTGAGAGAGAATTTGTCGTCTCTAAAGAGAGATATCTTATCTGTTTATCACAACTGTTGGGTGACTGATTATTAAGGAGAAATATTTTGACTGGGATATGATAATCCAACAATGCCATAATTTCCTTTATAGGGGATTTGTCCTGATGGAGAAAACTTCAACTCAGTATTGAGCAATGCCATTTTTCCTTAGGAATCTTTCATGCTAAGAGAGGGACATTGGCTTGGATGTAAATAATCCAGAGGCTTGCCACTTACAGCAATTAAATGAAAGAGAGGATAAAAGATGGACGAAAGCTTGGATTTTTAAATCAACAAGTGTGCCACTTATAGTAGTTATCTGGAATTAAGGTTTGTTTTGATTTTCTGTTTTGATGTGTGATATACAGAGAAATGTCTTCCTACAGAGAGGTTTTTGACTTCCTCTGAGGGGATTTTGTTTTTTTTGTATGTGCCTTGATCAATGCCCAAGTTTGAAGCTAAGAGGTTGATTGACTCCATTGGGGAGGTCCTTATACAAAGCCTAAGAGGAGGTTGGAAAAGGCTGACTCAACAAGAGATTGCTTATCTGTCTTGTACGAAGCCTAAGATTGAGGCTAAAAAGAGATTAACTCTTTTGGGGACTATCATTATATAAAGCCTAAGAGGAGGCTGAAGGTTGACTTTTTTGGGGAAATATTTGTGTGTCTTGTACAAAGCCCAAGATTGAGGCTAAAAAGGGAAACTGACTCTATTGGTGAGAGGTTTTATCTGTCTTGTACAAAGCGCAAGATTGGGGCTGAAAAAGAAGATTGACTCTGCTGGAGGGTATGATTTGTCTTATACAAAGCCCAAGATTGAGGCTGAAAAGAGAGATTGACTCTGCTTAGGGAGATTAATTCCCAAAGCCTAAAAGAAGGCTGGGAGGAATTGACCCTGCTGGGAAGATATTTGTCCAGAGCTTAAGAGAAGGTTTAGAATATTTTGACTTTGCTGGAGAAAGTTTTTCTATGTCTTGTACAAAGCCCAAGATTGAGGCTAAAAGGAGATGACTCAGCTGAGGATATTTCAGGTGTCTTGTACAAAGCCCAAGATTGAGGCTGAAAGGAGATGACTCAGCAAGAGAGTGTTTTTTATCTGACTCAACAAGAGAGTGTTTTTATTTATTTGACTCAACAAGAGAGTGTTTTTATCTGTCTTGTACAAAGCTCAAGATTGAGGCAAAAAAGATGATTAACTCAACTAAAGAGTATTTTTATCTGTCTTGTACAAAGCCCAAGATTGAGGCTGAAAGAGATGATTAACTCAACAAAAGAGTATTTTTATCTGTCTTGTACAAAGCCCAAGATTGCGGCTAAAAGGAGATTGATTCAACAAGAGTGTGCTTTTGTTTGTCTTGTACAAAGCCCAAGATTGAGGCTGAAAAAGGTTAGCTCAACAAAAGAGTGCTTTTGAGCCAGAAGATTTACTCAACAAAAGAGTTCTTTTGAGACAGAAGATTGACTCAACAAAAGAGTGCTTTTGAGATAGAAGTTTGACTCAACAAAAGAGTGATTTTGAGACTAACTCTGCTGAGGAAAATCATTATACAAAGCCTAAGAGAAGGATGTCTTCTGCTAAGGATTATTGAGATCCAGAGGCAGGTCCAAAGTGGGGAATCAACTTTTGCTGAGGATTACAAAAGAGTTGAGGTATCATATGCCTTGAGGTTCTAATTTGGAATAGTGTTATACTGATGATAAGCTGACCCTAGCTGGGGAAATTTAGGATGAAAGACTGAGTTTTAGAACCTATGAGGGTTTTAAATCTACCGGAGATTGATTAAATGATCAGGGTCTCTCCTGTGTTTGTAGGGAGCTTGAGAATGTCTTTGATATCCAAGAGGAGATTAGACTGTCCAAGTCTACTGGTATGGAAAAGTTTATCTTTGTATAATGCCCAAGAGGAGGCAGGTGTTTTAAGGGATGATAATCAACCCTAAATTAGTCTGAGGTTTGACTCTTTAGAAAGACTGCTCTAACAAAGGATGACTAAGTTCTGTCTTATACCTTTAAGAGGTATTTAGGGTCCTTATATTAAGCGCAAGAGAACTTCTAAGAAGCCTGAGGGTCCTTGTACAAAGTCCAAGAGGAGGCTGGGATGCTTTTAGGAAGCCTGTGGATCCAAACTTAAGAAAAGTTCAAGAAAAGTTTCACTGGGAATAATCTTTTCTTTAGTGAACAGTTCTAAGGTTTGAAGAAATTCAAGAGAGGTTTCACCGGGAATTAATCCTCTCTGGAGGAAATGAATTTCTTTGATAATTTTCTAATAGTGACAGTCTGAGAAAAGTTTCACTGGGAATAATGCCTTTCTCTTTGTTCCATATTGTATAAGCCCAAGAGGAGGTAAGACTGTATCTGGAAATTCCTATGGGGAACTAGTTTTGACTGTGTTGAAAGAGTGACCACTGGCTTTATCTAATCCTATACCTAATTACCGGGGAAAACTCTAAGCAGACATATACAAGCATATATATACAGATGAAATATATATTACATGTAAAAGAGGGTAGAAGGATATACAGGTGAGCAAGCTTCTAGCACAAACAAATATATATATATATATATATATATATATATATATAAAAGAAAGCTGATAAAAGAAAACTGATAAAACTTATAGGTGAGCAAGCTTCCATTGTAACAGTTGTATGGTTAGTTGTTCAAGAAATTAAAGAAAGTTTTGATAACAACTATGAGTTTGAACCTAAATCAAAGGGGAAAGTTGTTTTGAAAAGATTGAGGCTTACACTTAAGGAGACACCCAAAGAATTGCTTATTTATAAAAAGGGGTTGGGTCTTACAACTCAAAGAGAAGACCAAGAGTTTATTTTTGTACAAGAGATGGGGCTTACAACTCAAAGAGAGGCCCATATGAAAAATAACGATCGCACCGTTATTTTGAGAATCGTACTGGGACTTATACAATGACTGAGACCCAAAGAGATTTATGTACAAAGAGACGGGTCTTATAACTCAAGGAGAGGCCCAAGGTGTTTGAAAAAGAAAAGAAATGGGACTTACAACACAAGGGTAGGACCAGATGATTTTTGTTTTGAAATGGCGATCGCGCCGAGATTTCTGAAAACGTGTCGGGACTTACACAATGACTGAGGCCCAAATTATTTTGTATTTATAAGGGATGGGTCTTACACTCTATTAGAGGCCCAAAGTGTATTTAAAAAGAAAAGAGAATGGGACTTATAACTCAGGGAGAAGCCCAATGAAAGACAGTGATCGCACCGTTGTTTTAAGAATCTTAGAGGGACTTATACAATGACTGAGGCCCAAAATGGTTTATTTACAAAGGGAAGGGACTTACACTCTATCAAGAGGCCCAAAAGATTTTAAAATTTAAAATCAAGAGGAAACCCTAATTTTAAATTAAAATATTATTTTTCAAAAGGAAATTTAAATAATAAATGATATAAAAATATCAAATATATTCAAAAACAAATTGTATACTTTGAAAAATATTTTGAAAAATCATGTTTAATCACATGAAAGTTTGAAATTCAATTGGTTTTGAAAAGTCAAAGTGAGAATTTCATTTAAAAATGTTTAAAAACAATAAAAATAAAATTAATTACAAAAATTCTAACTATATTAAATAAATAATATAAATTGGATTTTTTTTTTGTAAAATAAAATATTTAAACATTTTTGTGAATTTTGAGAAAAAGAATCAATTCAAAAACACAAATATTCAGAGAGAAAATAATTTTTTAATCAATTAAACAAAATAACAAAAATTCAAATATTTAAAAATTTGAAAAAGGGTGCCAACGGTCAAATGAAGAACACGCGCGACCCTGTTTTCTGCAGATTTGCGTTTTCTCACTTTTCTCCATGATTACTCAATGGTTTTGCACGATTCAAGTACCAATCTTGTTATTTTTTGAACAAGGATCACAACCATATAGATTAATTGCATTTATATTAAGTATAGAGGAAGAAATCAATGGAAAACCTCAAGAACCCTAATTTCAGCATGAACATAATGAAATTCTATACACGATTGATTTATGGAAATTGATTGAGGGTTATCACTCTACATACATGCATAAACAAAATGGTAACTCAAAAATTAATTCATGATGCATGGATCATAGAGTTTGAAGGGTTCAGGCCTACCTCTTGCAGCTGGTGATCGAGTTTGATGATGGAGGAGTTGCAGATAGGTTCCAATGATCTGGACAGCTTCCTTAGGTGCCAAGAAGTGTGTTTGAATGCTTAGAGTGGATTGAAATGAGCTGGAACTGGTTGTGGTACCTCAACTGCAACTCTGTCAAGAACTTGAGCAATTGGCTGGTGATTTTGTGAATTTGATGTTCCAGATGTTGTGTTAGTGTTTAGATCACTCACATAAGATGTTTATAAGGTGTGTGTGTGTGATTGGTTTGGTTGGAATCACTCAATCTCAAAACCCGATAGTGACTTGAGTTAGAAGGCAAAATTGGGGTGAAAGGGAGATTTTGAGTAAAGCATCAGTTTGGGGTCTTTGGTGTACTCAAACTGATCACAAATGAACTCTATTTATAGTAGAGCAAGTTTATTTTGGCTGCAATAGTGAATGACAGCTGTAGCAGGTCTGTGGCAGATTGTGATCAAATGGTATCTCACGTCTCCTCT
The DNA here is from genome assembly GCA_022829125.1 of Lathyrus tuberosus. NCBI lineage: Eukaryota > Viridiplantae > Streptophyta > Magnoliopsida > Fabales > Fabaceae > Lathyrus > Lathyrus tuberosus. Next base: position 3,142,045 of record JALAZF010000101.1, on the reverse strand, counting down.
AGCCATTTACTTGAGGTTAGAGCACAGGCTATGATTTCTCTGGTTCAGATGGATAACCATGCTTGAACTTGTCCAATTTTTCCAATTCGAGCAAAATTGCCAAATTTTGTCTTGCACAAGACAGTTTGAAAGTGTGGTTTTGAGGGGATTACATCTCCTTGCTCAAATGGAGTTATGGAAAGCTCTTGTGCTTTTTAGAAAGCCCTCATATGGTACAATCCATGTGTGATCATAGTTGGTCTTGAAACAATTTGAATCTAACTGAAAAATCCCCATGAACTTTGATGTTCAAGGCTGGTAACTTAGGTAGATTTTCACTAAGTGTTGAAAAAGTATCATTTTCTTCATTTTTGTCATTTTTATCACTTCATAACCTAAAATCCATGAAGAATTGGAGTTTGATGTAGTTGAAGCTTTTGTAGAATGTAGGAAGACCTACAAATCAGGATTTGGATCACTTAAAATGGCTGCTTGGATCACAAGTTATGATCCTTGGAAGTTGGTACCAAAATCATTCAAATTTAGTAACTTAGAAACATTTTCAATTTTTCAAGATTACCCCTTTTATAAGTTATCTTGGTTTCTTGATCAATTCTTGTTCAAATGACATTATAAGTCATATTTTATGAAAATATGAGCCATAAGGATTGAAATTATGGTATCAGACGTGTGATGTTAAGTGCGATGTCACAACAACGCACTCTACAAAGGACGATGCAATAACAGCAAAAAATCAACACAAAGAATTGTTCACCCAGTTCGATCTAACTACCTACGTCTAGGGGCTACCAAGCCAGGGATGAATTTCACTACTTGTAGAATTAAATTACAGACTCAACAACCCAGTTGACAATCTCCTAATCTTAATTCCTACTAGTGACTTTCTACCTAAGAAACCACTTAGATATGAGAACACTACTCAATCCCTTAAACCTCTCAAAGAACAACCTCTTTGAGAAACCTTGATTCTGCTTCACAGCTTTGATCAAGTTACACAACTCTCTTTGCTTCACAGCTTTAGAGAGGACAGATCACCAATTCACACTAGAATGGTTTACTCACAATTCGTACAAAATACTTAAGACACTCAGCCTATGCTCTTTATCTTCAATCTGTACTTTTTCCTTTGGTACTGGTGCGCTTTATATAGCTCTTTGAATTGGGCTTGGACCTGCTACAATATCTGATCTGATTCGTTATTTAAAACTGAATATTCAAAACATATTTTCTCCTAAAATCTTTTCAAATCTTCAACCTTTTAAATCTCCTACAAATCTGCATCAAATCTCTATGCAACAGAAAATATCTAGCCCAAGATATTCGCATCCAATGAGACAACCTGCTCTTCACAATTCCAGCTAACACGCAAACCCTAACAACATCACAAACCTGGTGTTATTAATTCTGCAGATCTAATGTCATAACATCGCTTGTGACATCAGACACCCAACTTAAGCAACTTAAACACTTAACACAGCCCAGTGTTAAGACTCAATGTTGTGACATCACCACCTTGACATCAAACATTGAATAACCTTTGTTTTACCAAAATTCCAGCCAATCCAAGAAGCTAACAATCTCCCCCTTTGGCTAATTTTGGCTAAAACAATCTCTGCACCTTCAGAGACTTCAGTAGCGGAATAAATTTCAATCATTTTTGAACCTTCAAGCAGCAACATCTTCAATACAAAAAGACTTCACTTCACTCATGCTGTGGCACCATCTTCAATAGCTACCATTTTCAACAATCAGCAATGGTGCTCCCCCTCAAACATGAACCAGCATAACAGTTGTTCAGCATGCACAACAATTTCTCCCCCTTAATTTCTGCACTTCTGCATCACATCACTTTAGCAGCATTTGACATTTGTACTCTTTGACACTCTTGGCTCACTTGGCTATTTCTCCCCCTTTTTAGCCATAATTTGACAAACCTCAACAAGTTAAATCTCCTATGACACCCTGTACAAAACCATACTTCTTCTGTCAGCAATATCCACATTTTGAAAATCCAGACATATTCTTCATCCATCTAGTTATGAAGGCTTCACACAATCATCCACAAGATCTGAAGCACACACACAATGCCTTCCACTGAACTCTAAGTCAACTCCTCACACTTAGAATAACACACACCAAGACAAGTGTACAATCTATTCAAGGCCAAGATTCAATCTTGTCTTCAGACATCTCCTCAGAAGCATGTGCGCACAAGATTCAAACAATTAGCTTCATATGACTAGAACCATTCAAGGCCACACCAAAACACCAATCAACAGCCTAATGTCATAACATGCTATCTGACATTATATCTTCATAAGAGGCAAGCAATCTCCACAAGCTTGATCAGCATGCAATCTTCACAATAAATGCACCTTTGCTGCAAAATCCATAGACAAGTACTCCCCCTGTCATGATTAACAAATGCTCTAGATGGAGATGAACATTTGAGCACATTTTTTTAGTACATACATTTTGGTACCACTGTCCCTTTCTCCAAAGGCTATCATACAATTCATCTTCACCATCCAAGGCAAACCTTCTACTTCATCATTCTCCCGTATGACTATGTAGATGCTCCTTAGATATAATGTAAGCACTAAGCTTCAGATCCAGAACACATACATCCTTCACCAAGGATACTCTTGACACTCTTGACACCAGGGTATTACATATGCTCCACTACTGGATTTACTATCAGCAAAATAATCCAAACCTAACACTGTGACACAAACTCCACAAATTCTCAGCTTACTTATAAGCTTTACTGAGATCCAGTCTCTTCAAGAGATCACAATTCCTCTATCCTTACATCCACCAGTAATTGTTGAAACTGGTGAAGTCTTCAAAGACAGTATTCATACTTTGCCAGAACAAACTACTAAACACATGACCATAATCTCCACCTCTTCTGACCAAAAATGCTAGAGCATCCAACTCCACATGTCCAATCTTAGCAAACATGATGTTATAACATCTTTTGGGACATCAGCTTCTCATCACCATTCAAAAGACTCATTGCACAAAGAAGTCCTTCAAGAAGCTCCCAATAAAACACAGTCAGAGCAACTTATTCATACACACCTGAATACCATAAGTTCCCACACCCTCTCTGAACCATATCCTAGCAAACTCAACCATATCTAGAGTATCTATACCAAATTCTTTTTCCAGAACATACTTCCACCATTTTATGAAAAGCACAGGAATGTTATCTAGTATGGCCTTTTGAATTTTCTCAGAAGTTCTAACAACAACGGCTTCCTTCATTTGAGAGATATCCTGGACATTATCATCAGACTTATCTCTGATCTTCCTATTTCTGGAAGAGATGAACACTTTACTCCTGGATTTTGCAGTACCATCCACATAGATCTTCTACTTATCAGTTCTCATCTTTGGAGGTGACTCAATAGCTTTCCTCTTCCTTGATTTCAGTCGTTTAGCAACCCCAGGAACCACTTTTGCAATTAGTTCATCAGTACCTTTCTTGACTTGAGATGTTTTAACATCAGCTCTAACATCTGCATCTTCCAACCTAAGGATTGTCAACCTGTGAAATTTTTCTTCTGAACTATAGGAGTCATTAGTCAGGTTGTCATCTTTCTTGGCCTCGCAAGTATTCAGCTCCCAAAACTTCTTAAGGTCACAACTTTTGATCCTTCCATCAGCATTGTTGACTCCTTCATCTTGCTCACATAACTGACTACTCAAGTTGGCTTTTAACACATCATCCAACTTAGGAGTAACAGCACCATAAGTCATTAACCCATATTGACTTTTCACCATACTTTCACACTTGATGTCACCATCTGATGTTACAACATCAACCTTAGCATCACTAGATAGGCTGTCCACTTGAGGTATCCACTGATAGCAATTATCTTTGGATCTTACTCCCTTCATCACTACCTCATTCTGCTCATCAGCTACCACACATTCATCTTTGGTGTAGCTTACCTTGTAACCTTCATCACAAAGTTGACTTATGCTAATTAAATTAGCACTCAACCCTTGAACAAGGAGCACATTATCAAGAGTAAGACCATCATGATTCTTCACTCTTCCAACTCCTTCTACTACTCCTTTTTCACCATTGCCAAAAATAACATCATTTGCATGGCAAGGATTAAACTCTACCAAATGCTTCTTGGATCCAGTCATGTCCTTTGAACATCCACTGTCAAAGTACCATGCATCCATAGCAAAATGTCCATCTGATGTGTGAGCCAATAGACATGTGACCTGAGCTTTAGGAACCCATTGTTTTACTACTTTGGGCCTGACCTCCTTCTGTCTGGGTTGAGGAGCAGAATTTGGATAACCATGAAGCTTGAAGCAAGAGAACTGCATATGTCCAAATCTGCCACAGTAGAAGCATCTAACTCTATCATCTCTAAAGTGATTAAACCTTCTACCACCATGATGATGATGTTGCTGGTGTTGCCATCCATAGTGTTGATTTCTTCTTCTATGATAAGGTTGTTGTCTTCTACTATCATAGTTTGACTATCTTCTATGGTAAGGATACTGTCTTTTGAACTGTCTCCTATGGTGATGAGGCTTCCTTCCTCCATAGTAATGAGGCACATCATTGTTGTATCCATATTCATACATGTTCCCCTGATGTTGATGAACCATGTTCTGATTCAACCTAGCAGCCTTCATGCTCTTGTGATATTGAGGTGGCATATACTGACTAGCTCCTTGAGGCTGCACCTTCCTTTGATGAGTACTATTTTTCTTCTCAACATTCTATGGCTGAACAACCTTCTTAGGTGTAGGATCCTGTCTCTTGGTTTGATGTTGAGACAATGGTTGAGACATCTCCTTCTTGGTTCCTGAAGTGCTTGTTTTTGTAGAACCCTTTTCCTCAACCACATATCTTATACATGATTTATCTCCAGCAGCTTTCTCTGACTGCAGAATCTTATCAAGAGTGTTTGTACCACTGTTCAGCATCCTAACAGATTTAGTCATATGATCAAGATGAGCTTTGACCAGTGAGACTTCATTTTTCAAATCAGCTTTAGCAGTCTCAAGCTGAGCAATCTGTCTCTTTTAACTCTTGTTTTCTTGACAGATTTCAGCACTTTTTAAACACAACTCTTGATAAGTAGATGCTAACTCCTCATAAGTTATTTCTCCATCACTATCATCATCAGAAACAACAGTTCCTGTTAAGGCTCTAACATGCTTTGCTGACTCACCTTCACTTTCACTATCAGATTCAGACCAGGAGACTGTCATGCCCTTCTTCTGATTCTTCAAGAAGGTGGGACATTCTTTCTTGACATGTCCATACCCTTCACATTCAAAGCACTGAACACCTTTATCCTGGGCAGTCTTCTCTTCATCTTTCTCTTTTGACTTGCAGATGTCAGAAGGGATGTTCTTGACATTAGGCTTGTAGTTATTGTTCCACCTCTTGAACACTTTGTTGAACTGCCTTTCCAACATAGCAATGGCTTGAGACAGGTCTTCCTGAGAATCATCATCTTTAACTTTCTTAGCTTCTGCAGGAGTGGAGACCAAAGCTATACTCTTGGGTTTCTTTTCTGGTTCTTCCTCATTCAAACCAAGCTCAAAAGTTTGAAGAGATCCAATGAGCTCATCAACCCTCATCTTGCTGATGTCTTGAGCTTCTTCAATTGCAGTCACCTTCATCTTGTACCTCTTAGGAAGGGACCTAAGGATTTTCCTAACAAGCTTTTCTTCTGACATCTTTTCACCAAGAGCACTGGATGCATTAGCCAGTTCAAGAACACTCATGTGAAAGTCATGAATAGTCTCATCTTCCTTCATCTTCAGGCTTTCAAACTTAGATGTTAGAAGCTGAAGCCTTGACATCTTAAATCTAGATGTACCTTTATTAGTAGCCTTCAAAATATCCCACGCTTCCTTATCCACTTCACAGGTATTAATCAACCTAAATATATTCTTATCCACTCCATTGAAAATAGCATTTAGAGCTTTGGAATTTCCAAGGGCAAGCTCATCTTCTTCCTTGGTCCATTCTTCTTCAGGCTTCGGCTTCGAGGTGCCCTCTTTATCTTTCCCAGCATCATCTTTGTCAAACACAACAGGTGCTTTCCATTCTTTAATTATAGCCTTCCAAGCCCTGTTGTCCAAGGATTTCAAAAACGTGATCATCCTTGGCTTCCAATAATCATAATTCGAGCCATCCAAGATAGGGGGTCTGTTGACAAATCCTCCAACTTCTTTGTCCATCTTTACACCAGAAAGTAACTTCCCTAGATCTCACCCAGAGACAGACAGGATGCCTGCTCTGATACCAATTGAAATTCTGGTAACAGACGTGTGATGTTAAGTGCGATGTCACAACAACACACTCTGCAAAGGACGATGCAATAACAGCAAAAAATCAACACAAAGAATTGTTCACCCAGTTCGATCTAACTACCTACGTCTGGGGGCTACCAAGCCAGGGATGAATTTCACTACTTGTAGAATTAAATTACAGACTCAACAACCCAGTTGACAATCTCCTAATCTTAATTCCTACTAGTGACTTTCTACCTAAGAAACCACTTAGATATGAGAACACTACTCAATCCCTTAAACCTCTCAAAGAACAACCTCTTTGAGAAACCTTGATTCTGCTTCACAGCTTTGATCAAGTTACACAACTCTCTTTGCTTCACAGCTTTAGAGAGGACAGATCACCAATTCACACTAGAATGGTTTACTCACAATTCGTACAAAATACTTAAGACACTCAGCCTATGCTCTTTATCTTCAATCTGTACTTTTTCCTTTGGTACTGGTGCGCTTTATATAGCTCTTTGAATTGGGCTTGGACCTGCTACAATATCTGACCTGATTTGTTATTTAAAACTGAATATTCAAAACAGATTTTCTCCTAAAATCTTTTCAAATCTTCAACCTTTTAAATCTCCTACAAATCTGCATCAAATCTCTATGCAACAAAAAATATCTAGCCCAAGATATTCGCATCTAATGAGACAACCTGCTCTCCACAATTCCAGCTAACACGCAAACCCTAACAACATCACAAACCTGATGTTATTAATTCTGCAGATCTAATGTCACAACATCGCTTGTGACATCAGACACCCAACTTAAGCAACTTAAACACTTAACACAGCCCAGTGTTAAGACTCAATGTTGTGACATCACCACCTTGACATCAAACATTGAATAACCTTTGTTTTACCAAAATTCCAGCCAATCCAAGAAGCTAACAAGGATCATTTTTGCCAAAAAAGTCATGTTTTGACTTTTGGCTCCGGAGCGGTTCCGCTTGTAAAACCCTTATTCCCGACTTTTGAGGAATGCATCCTCTGAGGGTCATTTATCTTTGCAAATGGATACCTAAAGTTATTTTGAGCATATTGAGTCATATGTTGAAGTCTTGGCTCATCCTCTTGTGAAAATCTCACTCTGGAGATCCCAGTCGTCCAAAACCCTAATTTGGCGACATCGGGTGTTTCGAGGCTAAAAACACTTGGAATGTCACAACTGTGTGCTTGATTTTTGATGTGAGGGTCCTCTTGATCCTTTGTGGATGTTTTAAGAGGTTAGACAAGTTGAAGATCATGTCATTTCTTGATTGACCCTTTGTCTAAGTGTTCTAAGAGGGCTCAAAAACCCTGATTCTCGATTGTAGTGAATGCTCAACAATCCTTGAGGAGATTGATGAGGTATAATGGCACATCCATATTGTGGTAATGATCCTCACAATGATGGGAAATCTTGTGGTCAAAATTTTGGGTATGACAGATGCCCCTATTTAATCTTCTTGGACCCGAAGGTGTGAATGGTGAAGGTATTCGGGCATTTGAGGTGCAAGATGATTAAATATCGGAATACCCGAAATTTTGATTATGGTTATGAATGGCTGCTTTCCCGTCCATCTTCTTTTTGCTAAGCAATGATGCTTAGAAAAGGGTGAAACTTCCCCTCGGTCCTGGTCTTCAGCCAAGGAACTGGTCTCAGTTTCTAATATAAACTTCCCCTCGATCCTGGTTTCTAGCCACAGAACTGGACTCAGTTTCTGAAATAAACTTCCCCTCGATCCTGGTCTCTAGCCAAGGAACTGGTCTTAGTTTCTTCTTGTCAAGTTCCTTCCTTGTCTGTGTAGCGGTTTTCGTCAAACTTCTCGCCTAGTTTTCTTGGGGAGGCGCCATTTGATGTAAAAAATGAGATCAAACTTGCTGGGGGCACCCATTCGTCTGAGCTGTAGAGGTGTGCAAACTTCTTTGTTGGAGATGCCATTTGTTGACTCTACTAGGGAAAATGAGTCTTTTGAGAGACTGCTTTTCGCTTGTGGATACTACATCATACTTTTCTTCGAGACTTTTCGGAAAAATGTCATGTGATGTAATCCAATTTTGAAGTGCTGATGACTTCCTTAACATCGACTTTCTTGGGAGAAAAACCAATGCGTTGCTGAGATTCTTCGATGGAGAGGCTTTCCTTGGGTATTTTCCTTAATCCGGGAAAGCGAAGATATCATCCTCAATGGTGAAGAGTGATGTCCCAAAGGTGTCTGCCGAATGTCTTCTTGCCTTTCAGAAGTTCAGGCTATCAAAGTGATTGATGATAGTCTCCAATCCAGAAATAAACTGGGGGAGATATTGTTTAGATGATATATTTCCTGACGAGGAAAGAACTGACAACTTGATTGACAATAAGACTTTTATCACTTGGGAAATGAGTATGACCAGAGCGATATTAATGCGATATGATTATGAATATAAATCAATTATGCATGATATATGTATGTTTATGCTGACAAAACAGACGCGACATACAGACTGGTGAATGAACACGAAGGGATACTCGGCCACTGCGGGGGATAAGAAGTATCATTGGTTCAAGATAACAATCCTGTCTTGCTTAGAAGAGATAATCCCTGTGGGATAACACGTCCATCGGTCTTAAGAGGTAAGCACCATGTCGGGGATGTTAGATGAAACACGACATCTGACACAGTTGATCCTTTATTCAGGCGTACTGGTTTAGAAGGAGTACTTTGATTCTGTACTTTGAGGTTCAATCACCTCTGGAAAAGCTATCGATGCTCGTTTTGAAGTTTACAGTCAAAAGAATTGCCATCTTTATTTAAAAGCAGAAAGATTTTGACAAGTAAATTCATTTTTGTTTTATTTGAAGAATCGTTAATCATGTTAAAAATGTCATTTTGTAAGGCTAAAATAAACGAGAATTGCAAACAAAAGCACTAGGGCTCAAATTTTATTGATAGGATGGAAATCAGCCAAGCGCGTGATTCCATAGAGCATTTACAAAGTTTAGAAAATAGTAATTTACGGGAACAGGGGCTACATTGAAACATAACGACCGTTATCCTTCCATTAACTTTGAATTCTGGACATCCTGAGCTTCTGTCGAAGATGACCCTGACTTGAGTCTTTTGACGAATGGTATTACCGTTGGGGATTTAACCTTGTCGATCGTAGTTACTTGCCATGAATCCCTAATTTTTGCCTGGATTGTACTTTGAGATTTCCAATCCATCGGGATGATTTTTGCTTATGTCTCTAATTTTTTCCTGGACCGCCTTTTCAGGATTTCAATCCACCGAGATGTTTTTTTTATTTATTTATTTACTTAGCCAAAGTATTTCTTGACTACGTCAACATTTGTGGGGTAGGTGAATTCCTCTCCATCCATGGTTGGGAGCCTCAAGGCGCCGCCTGAGAAGGATTACTTGACCATATTGGGGCCGTCATAATTCGGAGTCCATTTTCCCCGGGAATCAGTGAGGAATGATTGTATCTTCTTTAGCACGAGGTCTCCTTTTCTGAAGACACGGGGGTCAGACCTTTTTGTCAAACACTTTCTTCATTCTTTTCTGATATAACTAACCATGGTATAAAGTCGTTATTCGCTTTTCTTCGATTAGGTTCAGTTCAGGTGCTTGCTTTGACACCACTCAGCTTCTGTTAGCTCAGTTTCCATTAATTCCCGAATTCATGGGATCTCTACTTCTAGGGGAAGCACTGCTTCCATGCCATATACTAGAGAGAAAGGGGTTGCCCCTGTCGAAGTGCGGACAGATGTACGATAACCGTTAAGAGCAAAGGGTAGCATCTCGTGCCAGTCTTTGTAGGTTACAACCATCTTTTGAACGATTTTCTTAATGTTCTTGTTAGCCGCTTCTACCGCTCCATTCATCTTATGTCGGTAGGGAAATGAGTCATGGTGTTCGATCTTGAACTCAGCGCATAACTCTTTCATCATCTTGTTGTTCAAGTTAGATCCATTGTCAATAATGATCTGGCTTAGAACACCATAACGACAGATGAGATTGTTTTTGATAAATCGGACCACGACTTGTCGGGTTACATTGGTGTATGACATTGCTTCGACCCACTTGGTAAAGTAGTCAATGGCTACCAGGATGAACCGATGTCCGTTTGAAGCCTTGGGTTCGATCATGCCAATCATGTCGATTCCCCATATGGAAAAAGGCCATGGAGAAGAAAGAATTTTGAGATGTGTTGGCGGTACATGGATTTTGTCTGAGTATATCTGACACTTGTGACATTTCCTCATGTACTTGTAGCAATCGGATTCCATGGTCAACTAATAGTATCCTGCTCTCAAAATTTTTCTCGCCATTATGTGTCTGTTGGCATGAGTGCCAAATGATTCTTCGTGAATTTCCTTCATCAACATGTTTGCTTCTGGTCTGTCTACGCATTGGAGCAAGACCATGTCGAAATTTCTCTTATAGAGTGTATCACTGCTCAGGAAGAAGTTGCCTTCCAGCCTTTTGAGGGTTTTCCTGTCTTTCCTGGATGCCCCATGTGGGTACTCTTGTTTCTGAAGGAAGCATTTGATATCGTGATACCATGGTTTATTGTCTATGACTGCTTCGATCATGAAGATGTAGGTGGGCCTCTCTAGGCGCAATTTGTCAATCTTAGGTACGTCGTTCCATTGACCTACACTAATCATGGAAGAGAGAGTGGCTAGTGCAGCAGCCATATGATTCTCTTCACGAGGGATATCATGAAACTCGATTCTATTGAAGAATGGTAACAACCTTATCGTATAATCTTTGTAAGGAATCATTCCTGATTGGTATGTGTTCCAATCTCCTTTGATCTGATTGATAACCAGGGCTAAGTCTCCATACACATCCAAGTTCTTGATCCTTAAGTCGATCGCCTCCTCGAGACCCATGATACAAGCTTCGCATTCGGCCTCATTATTTGTGCACTTGAATGTCAGTCGGGCGGTGAAAGGAATGTGGGTACCCTGAGGTGTTATGATGATTGCCCCAATTCCATTTCTGTAGATGTTGATAGCTCCGTCAAAGATTAGTCCCCATTGGAAACCTGGTTCTGGCCCTTTACTGGGTAGCGGTTCATTGCAATCTTTCATTTTTAAGTACATGACATCTTCGTCTGGGAAGTCAAATCCGGCTGATTCTTTATCGTCAATCGGTTGATGAGCCAAATGATCGACTAAAATACTTTCTTTGATGGCTTTTTGAGCGCGGTACTCGATGTCGTATTCTGATAACAACATCTGCCAACGGGCAATCCTTCTCGTGAGAGCAGGCTTTTCAAATACGTACTTGATTGGATCCATTTCGGAGATTAACCAAGTAGTGTGACAAATCATGTACTGGCGAAGATGTTTGGCTGCCCAAGCCAAAGCGCAACAAGTTTTCTCAAGCATAGTGTACCGAGTTTCACAGCCGGTAAATTTCTTGCTCAAATAGTAGATGGCAGACTCTTTTCTTTTTGTTTCGTCTTGTTGAGCAAGTACATAACCCATAGAGTCTTCCAAGATTGTTAGGTAGATGATCAGTGGTCTTCCCACCACTGGAGGAGGCAGAATCAGTGGATTCAATAGATACTCCTTGATACTGTCGAAATTTTTTTGGAAATCTTCTGTCCATACACAACTTTGATTCTTTCTGAGTAGTTTGAAGATCGGCGTGCATGTTGCGGTCATAAGAGATAGGAATCTGGAAATGTAATTCAAACGTCCCAAAAATCCTCGGACTTGTTTTTCAGTCTTTGGCGAAGGCATTTCTTAAATGGCCTTGACCTTGTCAGGATCAACCTCAATTCCTTTTTGGCTGACGATGAACCCTAAAAGTTTTCCCGAGCAGACACCAAACGTGCATTTGTTGGGATTTAAGTGGAGTTTGTACTTTCTCAGACACTCGAATAACTTTAACAAGTGGGTCACATGCTCCTCTTCTGTTTTAGATTTGGCAATCATATCATCGATATACACCTTGATTTCTTTGTGCATCATGTCGTGAAACAGAGTAGTCATGGCCCGTTGATAGGTTATCCCAGCGTTCTTTAAACCGAACGGCATTACCTTGTAACAAAAGGTGCCCCATGGGGTGATGAATGAAGTTTTCTCCATATATTTCGGCACCATTTTGATTTGATTATAGCCCGAGAATCCATCCATGAAAGAGGAGACTTTGAACTTTATTGTACTGTCAACCAGCATGTCTATGTGCGGTAAGGGAAAGTCATCCTTTAGACTGGCTTTGTTCAGACCCCTGTAATCTACACACATTCTAACTTTTTCATCCTTTTTCGGAACTGGTACTATGTTGGCTAACCATTGAGGATATTCTGAGGTGGCGAGAAAACCTGCGCCAATCTGTTTCTGCACTTCCTCCTTGATTTTGATGGCCATATCTGGGTGAGTTCTTCTCAGCCTTTGTTTCACCAGAGGACATTCTAATTTCAATGGTAGACGATGTTCAACAATGCTGGTATCCAACCCTGGCATGTCCTGATAGGACCAAGCAAACACATCTGGAAATTCTCTGAGAAGTCTTATCAAGCTTCCTTTGACAATTGGACTGAGCAGTGCTCCAATCTTAACTTCTTTCTTTTCTTGTTCTGACCCTAAATTGACCGTTTCTAATAGCTCTTTGTGAGGCTCAATAGACCTTCCCTCTTGCTTGAGTAGTCGTAAGATCTCTTCTGGAATTTCTGCGTCCTCTTCTTCTTTAGCTTCAAATACCGGGAATTCAAAGTTGGGAGAAAGCATTGGATCGTATGTTTCAACGGATTTAAAACAAGCAATCTGCATGCGTGATGATTCATTTTTTAGAAGAGATAGAGAGAATGCAAGAGTGTGTGCAGTGTATTTTTTGAAAAATGCTTGTTTGTTTTTTATTTTTTTTAGGATTGCCATTTTTTGAAAAGCGAAAAGTGAAAACAACAATAACTGCGGAAATTACAGAACGACTTCATTTTATTTATGATTTTGTCGATTCTTGAAATACAGCCCTATAAAACTAAACTTTGTCGCTTTGGGCGAGGCGAAGAAGGATATTTACAGAAATGTGAGCCATATAAAAACATATGTTTCACCTGAGCAGGGTGAAAGGTTAAAACAAAGATGACAATTACTTAGACTTATGGACGACTTTTGGGACATCGACAGCAACCTATTGGCGACGAACTCCTCGGTGAATCAAAAAGTCTGGTACCTTCTTTCTTGGTTTATCCTCGGAAATGACGCTGATTTCTAGCGGAGCAGGATCGTTGGAGTCTTCCTCCCATGCAAAGTTATCATACACGAACTCTTCTGTTGTATCATGAATAATGTTTTCATTCTCAGGCGGATCTCCCCATTCAGTTGGCTGGATGTCTTCGAGCCTGATACGAGAACTTTCAGGAGCGGTGTACTTGACCAGGAAGTCGTACTTACCATTTGGTTGTCCTAAGGTGTCCCATTCAGTTGTGCTGGATATCTTCGGAATTTCTTGTGTAATGATCCCATGACTGGGTGGGGATACAGGTATTATTTTCAATATTGCTCAGCTGATAAGCGTCATTTGGTTAACTCTTTTACCCCAAGTCTTCTGGGTACGGTTTCCAGATAGGCAAGTCATCCAGTGGGTCATAATAGTCATAGTCAAAGTTGTCTTTCATCGGATCGTCTTCTAATGAGTTTGGCGGAGCATAGCATCCTTCAGGATCACAATCTTCGTATATCATCTTGACATCTGATCTCGATATATATCTCGGACTCTGTGTGGGAAAGCAAAATGGTGTATGTGTCTCTCCCTGAGACATATAACCGTCCTCGTTGAGATAGGACTTCCACTCTTCATCTATATCGGAGGAGTCACCCTTATTAATGGTGTGTACTTCTTGAGACACTAGGTGGAGAAAGCCTCCACTATGGAAGAAGTCCTGAATGGGATGAAAATTTCCATCTTTCTTGGCAGTCTGGGTGCAGGTTGAAGAGAAACCAAGACCTTTCTTTGTCTTGTTATCATTAGGAATTACGAGTTGTCCCCATCCTTTTGTGTCGTTACTCTCGATTGCTTTGAGAGCATCTTTGTATAAGGAAATCAACGTCCCTTTTTTTGATAGATTCTCATTGCCCATTGACAGTGCTTGAAACTGGGCTCCAACGACCTCCTCGGGTTCTACACGGGATAAGGATGATAAGTTGCTTACAATCAAGGCCTGCTCTCCACAGACTGTGACTAGCTTGTCATTCTTGACGAACTTCAGCTTCTGGTGAAGTGTCGAAGTGACTACCCCAACCTCTTGTATCAAAGGTCTACCTAATAAACAGTTGTATGCTTCCCAAATGTCCATGAACTAGAAAGTGGCTTGGAAAGTGTGAGGACCGATGGTTATGGGAAGATCGACTTCGTCGATAACTGTTTTTCTGGACCTGTCAAAGGCTTTGACGATGACCTCACTGCCTCTCATCGGAGATCCTTGAAATGATAGTCGCATTAGAGTATATTTTGGCATAACATTCAGAGCTGATCTCGTGTCTACCAGTACGCTGGCTAGAGCATCGTCCTGGCAATTGACTGTAATGTTAAGCGCCATGTTGTGATTTTTGCCTTCTTTCGGAAGCTCTTCATCACTGAATCCTAAATTGTTGCAAGAAGTGATGTTGGAAATGATGTTGTCAAACTGCCTTACCGTCACATCTTGTTCTACGAAAGCTCGGTCTAAGACTTTCTGCAAAGCTTCCCTGTGACCTTCAGAACTAAGTAGGAGAGATAACATAGAGATTTTAGATGGAGTTTGCAACAGTTGGTCCACAATGTTATACTCACTTCTCTGGATGAGCTTCAGTATCTCATCGCTGTTCTTTGTAAGTTCAGGATTACTGGATTGCCCGACTGGTTGATTTGGAACTTCTGTTTGAGGTTCCTTCTCTTTGTTAGGTTCTCCAACTCCTCTGTTGAAGATCCGACAGCTCTGTGTGACTTGACTGATGTCAACAATGTTTACGACTGAGGGTAATGGAGTTTCCTTTCCATTTTCGATTGTTGTTGCACCGTACTTGTAAGGGATAGCCTTTTCTGATTCGTACGGTATTGGACCTGGCAAGTAGATAACCACGAGAGCCTTTTGATTTCTCTGACCGTTATAGGCAACTTCAATCGGTTCCTGGTTAGGAACCTTTCTACTGTCCAGAGGAATTCTTGATTCATCGAGTAAAGGTATTATGGCACAAACGTTTTTTGTCCTCTCATGATCAGAGATTATGACACGTCTCTGCTTTGATCAAGGAAATAGTCCGGTATCATGTTGATCGTCCCAGAGCTTGAACACGGTTGAATCTCTTTGTGGTCTAAGTGATTTTGAAGATCCGCTCGTACGAGGTAGCATCCTTAGTTGTTCTCTAAACAGACTCTACAGTGCTCGTAGTTATGTAGTGACACCCGACCATGCCCGCTTTGTATGCAGTGCATCTTTACTAGAGCTGTTTCCATCGAGCATACATCCTGACTTTGATATCTAGTAGGATTCCCGTCAGTCATACTGATCTACTTTGTAGCTTCGTTCAAGTAGATTAGAAGCCACCAGTGGTCCAATAAGTGTTGAAGTGTTCTTTGGACAAGTGCACACCCTTGATCGTTCTTACAACACTTTTTACAATCTTGATAATCATGTGAAGCCAGAAAACCGAGCCTGACTTGCTTAGCGTGTAATTCTACCAGACTGGTATTCGTCAAGCGTATGTCAAAAATCTGAATCATATTAACTTGATGGTAACTTCTCTCACGATAGTCCTGAATCCATCCAAGATCCATCTGACGTTGGAGGGCCTCTTGTATAAAAGAGCATCCCTGATTGCTTATTGAGCAGATCGGACAAGCATTGTAATCGTGTCGTGGCAGATTATGGTATTGACTTTGCCTTGAGTGCATTGCCACCAAGTTGACATTCATCTCCAGAATGTTGTGGTTCTGGACAATGTTGGGATTTGCGTGAGCCATATTGACTTCTCGAATTCGGTGATCTTGGATCCATCCGAGATCCATTTGTTCTTGTAGAGCTGATTGTACTATGGAACACCCCTGATTATTCTTCGAGCAGATATCACACTGGTGATAATTGTGAGGTGGTACATGACCTTACCCGCTTTGTCTGCAATGCATCCTCACCAGGTTGGTTCCTAATAGGAGTACATCGTGAATTTGATAATTGCAGCCAACCTCTTCCTCTATCAAATTTATTGCAGTCTTTTCATGTTGAGGCAACGGGTTCATCTGAACATTGGGATTAGTATCCTTGAAGGATAAGACCCCGTTCCTGACAAATTTCTATACATCAGACTTGAAGCTGATACAGTTCTCGATGTTATGCTCGGGTCCTCCTTGATGGTAAGGGCATGTTTGATCTGCTTTGAACCAAAAAGGCGGATTTTCGACATGCCCCTTGACCAGTAGTAGTAGAAACAGTTCTGCGTACAACATTGGTATAGGGTCGAACCCTGATGGTCATGTCGTACGATTGTTGTTATTGTATTGGAGACGAGCCTGCTAAAGAGGTTGTTGTGTCCTTTGTTGATACTGTTGTTGAATTTGTTGGCTCTGAGTAACCTGAGGTTGATAAGTCGGAGCCGACGTTGGGTTGATAGCAGGAGTTACTGCTGCTACTGGTTGATACCTTCCCCTTTGCTTTCTGAGAGAGATATTAACAATATCTTTCTCTTTTTTCTTTGGGAAAGCACCACCGTATCTTTTGGTACTGCTCGATGATTCTGTGTTTTTTATCAAACATCCCTTTCGGACTACTTCCTCAAGGCGCACTCCCGTGTTCACCATTTCAGTAAAGTTGTTGGGCGCACTTGCAACCATTCGGTCGTAATAGAATGAGCTCAAGGTTTTCAAAAAGATCTTTTTCATATATTTTTCCTCAAGATGGGGACAAATCTAGGCGGCAATTTCTCGCCATCTCTGAGCATTTTCCTTGAAAGTTTCTTTGTCCTTCTGCGACATTGCTCATAGCTGATCTCTATCTGGTGCCATGTCCAGGTTATACTTATACTGCTGAATGAAAGCTGCGCCAAGATCCCTGAAAGTGTTGATCATGGTACGGTTTAAACCCATGTACCATATGAGTGCGACACCGGTTAAAGTGTCTTGGAAATAATGGATCAGTAGCTGTTGATTTTCTGTCTGAGTTGACATCTTTCGAGAGTACATCAATAAATGACTTTGAGGGCAAGAGTTGCCCTTGTATTTTTCAAAGTCAGGCACCTCGGTATTTTCACATTAGGGACCAGACAGAGGTCTGTGGCGTCCTTTTTGAATAAATCTTGACCGTAAATGGTATGCAGTTCCTTCTGCATCTCCAGGAATTATTCCTGGAACTCATTCATTATTTCGTACATGTCTTTGTTTCCACCAGAAATTACTTGTGGAATTTGTCCTTCTGAATAGTGTGTACCACTGGTTGTGGTATAGTCATTACGGCGATGACTCTTGGTGCTTCTATGCCCTAAAGTTTGTAACCTTCAGGAGGTGCCATTATAACTCTTGCGTCTTCGCTTTCCCGAAGTTTGTAACCTTCAGGCCCAGTGGTTCCTACTGGAGTTTCTGGGTCTTCCGTGACCGGCGGGATGTATCCTTCAGGGACAAAGTTGATATGCATGCCCCAGGGGCGATCTTTAGGCATGTTGTACCGAGGATCATATGTCTCCACTACGGGCGTAGATGTGATCTCTGAGATCACAGTCCTTTGTTGTTGCCTCTGAGCTGCTGCCAGGGATTGCATATCACTGTGAAGTTTTTTCAGATCTTCCTTCAGAGCATCGATTTCTTCTCTCAGCTCTCTGTTCTCTTCCTCGAGATCGTCCATTTTCTTTTGTCTATTGGCCTGAGTATTGTATGAGTGAGACAGTTTGACTATAGAATTACGGCGTATACGTGAGATTCGAAGATAAGAAGAACGCGTTATGTGAGAATGATGAATGTAATGATATATATATATTTTTTTTTAATCAAAGAGAAACTTCAACAAATAGATTGCAAATATCATACAGTAAAGGGTGGAGACCCTGTTTTATAGAATTTGAAAGATTGCAGAAAGGGAAAATACAGTATTTTACAAAGTGTTGTAAAAGTAACGTCTAAGCTTATGGATCCTGAGTCCTCTCTGAAGAGAGCTCAGATGCTGGTTCTGATATTTTCCTTTTGTTTGACCGGGGCTCTTTAGCCGTTGTCGGGTTGTCAGTCTTTTTCCAAGTGAAAGGAGCGAGCAGATTTCTTCGGTCTTCTTGATTTTCCATAACATTTTTCTCTAGTATCTTAATCAGAGCATCCTTTTCTTTTAACAGTTCCTGAATTTTGGTACACTCCACATTGAGGATACGGTACTTGTTTTTCCAAGAGCTCTTCTCATGTTGAACTTTGTTGAGAGCGATCTGGAGTTTTTCCGTGTCAGACATGAAATACAGGACAATTTCCTTTAACAAAAAAACTTCTTGGCGAGGGTAAGGCATCTTGAGAGCTCTAGTTTTCACCCAGTGGAGATAAGGTTCCATGGAGGTACATTTTGGCCTTCCTAGAGACTCTCTTCCTTTCTTGTGAATATGTTCCCAGGAATGCACTATTTCCTTCTTTAGTGCTTTGTCATTTTCCCCTTCCTTGAAGAAAAGACCTTCCAGATGAGCATTATGCGGGATATGCCTCATTGGGTATCCGAGTTGACGGCGAACTAAAATTCAATGATAGTTGATTCCTCCTTTAGTTCCTATGAGGGGTGCATTAGGGAAATTTCCACAACTGTCGATGATCTCTATCGCCTCATAAATCCTATCATATCAATCTATGTCAAAGTTGGTAAGAGACATGATCCTTTGCGACCAACGTAGAGTACTCTTGTGATCCCAAAAAGCAGCAGACTTGGGTAAATAGGAAATGAACCATTTGTAAAGCAAGGGCACACAACATGTGATCATTCCTCCACTATATATATTCCTTAAGTGCACAGAATGATAAGCATCTGCGAGCAAGGTTGGTACGGGGTTTCCAATCAGAAATATCTTAACAGCGTTGGTATCAACGAAGTTGTCAATGTTGGGAAAGAGGAATAACCCGTATGTGAGTAGGACAAAGATATCTTTGAAAGCAGTTACATTTCATATACTAGCAAAGTACAGGGCTTTCTCTACCAAAAACTTGGCTGGTAAACCTTGGATTTCTCCTTTGGTGGTCATGTGAGTCCTGACTTCTGACTCGTCCAAACAAATGGCTCTTGTGATGACCTGATCCTTTGGAATTTCTTCCAGTCCAGAAAAAAGAGTTTGATCAGTGATAGGTAGATCGGTCAAATGAGAGTACTCATCTAATGTTGGTGCCAGTTGGTAATCCGGGAATGTGAAACAGTGATAAACCGGATCATAGAACTGAATTAACGTAGACAGGATTCCTTCAACTACATGAACCATTAACAGAGACAGCAGTCCACCATGCTTAGCTCTGAAAGCATCAGGGTTGGTGATCATCCTTGCCAATCCCCTTAAATCCTCTAGTTTTTTAGCCTTGAAATTGTACTTGTGCGTCTTTCTTCTACCTAAATCCATAGCGCAATATCTCTGATATTTGCAATCATTGTTTCAGTTTAATTTCAAAAAAGAGAGAGGAGAAGAGAAGATTTTTCTTTGTTTAAGAGTTTTTTTTAATGAATGCATGAATGCAGCACACAAAAACATTGAAAAAACATGGGTTCAAGGGTTCAACGTCACGAACATGGAGTCATGGCTCTACCCATTCCCGAAGGTTGTATTCTGGTCAATTTTTGTTCCTGTAGAACGGATCCTAAGGTTCCCAAAATCATTGACCCCCCTAGGGATAACAACAACAAGCTGGTTCACCCGAGCGAGCTATAGCATCCTAGGGTAATCTCTTTTGAGTGTAGTATCGCATATCAACTATTTCCGATAGTCACTGCACTACCAAGTGGTCATAAGGTTAATTCCTACTAAATCCTTAGGTTCACAGGCGCTGCATTAGGAAAACTCTGCTTTCACAACGATCGTGTTCAGCAGGCTGAATCGTACGGGCTCTCACCTGATTTGGTGGTCTACCAGGACCGCTTATTCGGGATTCACTCCCTATAAGTCCACCCGTCAATGCCAGCCCTTATCTTAGGTTTCTCTCAAACTTTCTAGATGCATATCAATCGCATTCCAATTGACAAAAAAAAAATAAACACGGATATCAAGTAGGAAAACCAATATATATATATATATATATATATATATATATATATATATATATATATAGTATGATTGCTAACAACCTAGACCTCTTAGGAATTCTAATCTTAGTCCTAGATAGACAAAATGTTGTCCCCAGCAGAGTCGCCATTTTTCTGTTGGGAAATTGGCGATTAATGGCGATTAAGGCCTAATACTCCCCAGCAGAGTCGCCATTTTACTGTTAGAGTTCGATTTTTGACGGTGACGCGACCACCTTATTGCCATTTGGTTTTTCCTCACCGCAATGGTAGGGATTGGGTGCTACTTTCTGATTTCTTATTTATCCTATGAAGCTGGAAAGGAAAGGGAAACTATCTTAAACTAACCTTGCACGCAAATGTTTAACTGAACAAATGCTTTAAAGAGATCGGGGAGTTCGGGGTTAGGTTATACAATGGGGAGTTGTCAACTACCCATCCTATATGTGGTTATCCACAGGTCATTAGCAATTTCTATACTATTTTCTATTTACTTTTCCTACGTACTGGTGTTTGTCTATTTATTAGGAAGGTTTTTTCTTTGGGAGTGTTTGAGAGAGAGAGAGTGTGAGTTTTTGATGATTTTGGTGAGGTACTGCAACTAAAGTTTTTGATTGGTATGCTCGCTAAGATTTCACAATCTTATGCCTACGTATTCCCGTTAAAGAAAACAGGGAAATCAGAGCAATCGTAGTTCCTCCTATTCTATTGGAGGAAAAAGATGTTTGGTGTCTTGTTCAAAGCCCAAGATTGAAGCTAGATGAGTATTTGTGTCTTGTTCAAAGCCCAAGATTGAAGCTAAAGGTTTGACTGAGAGAGAATTTATCGTCTCTAAAGGGAGATATCTTATCTGTTTATCACAACTGTTGGGTGATTGATTATAAAGGAGAAATACTTTAACTGGGATATGAGAACCCAACAATGCCATAATTTCCTTTATAGGGGATTTGTCCTGAAGGAAAAAACTTCAACTCAGTATTGAGCAATGCCATTTTTCCTTAGGAATCTTTCATGCTAAGAGATGGACATTGGCTTGGATGTAAATAATCCAGAGGCTTGCCACTTACAACAATTAGATGAAATAGAGGATAAAAGATGGACGACAACTTGGATTTTTAAATCAACAAGTGTGCCACTTATAGTAGTTATCTGGGATTAAGGTTTGTTTTGATTTTCTGTTTTGATGTGTGATATACAGAGAAATGTCTTCCTACAGAGAGGTTTTTGACTTTCTCTGAGGGGATTTTGTTTTTTTTTGTATGTGCCTTGATCAAAGCCCAAGGTTGAAGCTAAGAGGTTGATTGACTCCACTGGGGAGGTCCTTATACAAAGCCTAAGAGGAGGCTGGAAAAGGCTGACTCAACAAGAGAGTGCTTATCTGTCTTGTACGAAGCCCAAGATTGAGGCTAAAAAGATATTGACTCTTTTGGGGAATATCATTATATAAAGCCTAAGAGGAGGCTGGAGGTTGACTTTTTCGGGGAAATCTTTATGTGTCTTGTACAAAGCCCAAGATTGAGGCTGAAAAGGTAAACTGACTCTATTGGTGAGAGGTTTTATCTGTCTTGTACAAAGCCCAAGATTGGGGCTAAAAAAGAAGATTGACTTTGCTGGAGGGTATGATTTGTCTTGTACAAAGCCCAAGATTGAGGTTGAAAAGAGAGATTGACTCTGCTTAGGGATATTAATTCCCAAAGCCTAAAAGAAGGTTGGGAGGAATTGACCCTGCTGGGAAGATATTTATCCAGAGCTTAAGAGAAGGTTTAGAAGATTTTGACTTTGCTGGAGAACATTTATATATGTCTTGTACAAAGCCCAAGATTGAGGCAAAAAATAGATGACACAGCTGAGGATATTTCAGGTGTCTTGTACAAAGCCCAAAATTGAGGCTGAATGGAGATGACTCTGCAAGAGGGTGTTTTTTATCTGACTCAACAAAAGAGTGTTTTTATTTATTTGACTCAACAAGAGAGTGTTTTTGTCTGTCTTGTACAAAGCCCAAGATTTAGGCTAAAAATATGTTTAACTCAACAAAAGAGTATTTTTATCTGTCTTGTACAAAGCCCAAGATTGAGGCTGAAAGAGATGATTAACTCAACAAAAGAGTATTTTTATCGGTCTTGTACAAAGCCCAAGATTGAGGCTAAAAGGAGATTGAATCAACAAGAGTGTGCTGAAAAGGTGATTGACTCAACAAGAGAGTGCTTTTGTTTGTCTTGTACAAAGCCCAAGATTGAGGCTGGAAAAGGTTAGCTCAACAAAAGAGTGCTTTTGAGACAGAAGATTGACTCAACAAAAGAGTTCTTTTGAGATAGAAGATTGACTCAACAAAAGAGTGTTTTTGAGACAGAAGATTAACTCAACAAAAGAGTTCTTTTGAGACTAACTCTGTTGAGGAAAATCATTATACAAAGCCTAAGAGGAGGTTGTCTTCTACTGAGGATTATTGAGATCCAGAGGCAGGTCCAAAGTGGGGAATCAACTTTTGCTGAGGATTACAAAAGAGTTGAGGTATCAGATGCCTTGAGGTTCTGATTTTGGATAGTGTTATAATGATAATAAGCTAACCCTAGCTGGGGAAATTTAGGATGAAAGACTGTGTTTTAGAACCTATGAGGGTTTTAAATCTACCGGAGATTGATTAGATGATTAGGGTCTCTTCTGTGTTTGTAGGGAGCTTGAGAATGTCTTTGAGATCCAAGAGGAGATTAGACTGTCCAAGTCTACTGGTATGGAAGAGTTTATCTTTGTATGATGCCCAAGAGGAAGCAGATCTTTTAAGGGATGAGAATTAATCCTAAATTAGTCTAAGGTTTTGACTCTTTAGAAAGACTGCTCTAACAAAGGATGACTAAGTTCTGTCTTATACCTTTAAGAAGTCTTTAGGGTCCTTGAATTAAGCCCAATAGAAGGCATGAGAACTTATAAGAAGCCTGAGGGTCCTTGTACAAAGCCCAAGAGGAGTCTAGGATGCTTTTAGGAAGCCTGTGGGTCCAAACTTAAAAAAATTTCAAGAAAAGTTTCACCGGGAATAATCTTTTCTTTAGTGAACAGTTCTAGGGTTTGAAGAAATTCAAGAGAGGTTTCACCAGGAATTAATCCTCTCTGGGGGAAGTGAATTTCTTTGATAATTTTCTAATAGTGACAGTTTGAGAAAAGTTTCACTGGGAATAATGCCTTTCTCTTTGTTCCATATTGTATAAGGCCAAGTGGAGGCAAGACTGTATTTGAAAATTCCTATGGGGAACTAGTTTTGACTATGTTGAAAGAGTGACCACAGGCTTTATCTAATCCTAGACCTAATTGTCGGGGAAAACTCTAAGTAGACATATACAAGCATATATATACAGATGAAATATATACTGTATGTAAAAGAGGGTAGAAGGACTTGCATGTGAACAAGCTTCTAGCACAACCAAATATATATATATATATATATGTGTGTGTGTGTGTGTGTGTGTGTGTGTGTGTGTGTGTGTGTGTGTGTGTGTAAGTATGTAAAAGAAAGTTGATAAAACTTACAGGTGAGCAAGCTTCCATTGTAATAGCTGTATGGTTAGTTGTTCAAGAAATTAAAGAAAGTTTTGATAACAACTATGAGTTTGAACCTAAATCAAAGGGGAAAGTTGTTTTGAAAAGATTGGGGCTTACACTTAAGGAGAGGCCCAAAGAATTGTTTATTTATAAAAAGGGGTTGGGTCTTACAACTCAAAGAGAGGACCAAGAGTTTATTTTTGTACAAGAGACGGGGCTTACAACTCAAAGAGAGGCCCAAATGAAAAATAACGATCGCAATGTTATTTTGAGAATCGTACTGGGACTTATACAATGACTGAGGCCCAAAAAGGTTTATGTACAAAGAGATGGGTCTTACAACTCAAGGAGAGGCCCAAGGTGTTTGAAAAAGAAAAGAAACGGGACTTACAACACAAGGGTAGGCCCAGATGATTTTTGTTTTGAAATGACGATCACGCTGAGATTTTTGAAAATGTGTCAGGACTTACACAATGATTGAGGTACAAATTATTTTTTATTTACAAGGGATGGGTCTTACACTCTATTAGAGGCCCAAAGTGTATTTAAAAAGAAAAGAGAATGGGACTTATAACTCAGGGAGAGGCCCAATGAAAGACAGTGATCACACCGTCGTTTTAAGAATCGCAGAGGGACTTATACAATGACTGAGGCCCAAAATGGTATATTTACAAAGGGATGGGACTTACACTCTATCAAGAGGCCCAAAAGAGTTTAAAATTTAAAATCAAGAGGAAACCCTAATTTTAAATTAAAATATCATTTTTCAAAAGGAAATTTAAATAATAAATGATATAAAAATATCAAATATATTCAAATACAAATTGTATACTTTGAAAAATATTTTGAAAAATCATGTTTAATCACATGAAAGCTTGAAATTCAATTGGTTTTGAAAAATCAAAGTGGGAATTTCATTTAAAAATGTTTAAAAACAATAAAAATGAAATTAATTACAAAAATTCTAACTATATTAAATAAATAATATAAATTGGATTTTTTTGTGAAATAAAATATTTAAACATTTTTGTGAATTTTGAGAAAAAGAATCAATTCAAAAACACAAATATTCAGAGAGAAATTAATTTTTGAATAAATTAAACAAAATAACAAAAATTCAAATATTAAAAAATTTGAAAAAGGGCGTCAACGATCAAATGAAGAACACACGCGACCCTGTTTTCTGCAGATTTGCGTATTCTCACTTTTCTCCAAGATTACTCAATGGTTTTGCACGATTCAAGTACCAATCTTGTTCGTTTTTGAACAAGGATCACAACCATATAGAGTAATTGCATTTATATTAAGTATGGAGGAAGAAATCAATGGAAAACCTCAAGAACCCTAATTATAGCATGAACACAATGAAATTCTATACACGATTGATTCATGGTAATTGATTGAGGGTTATCACTCTATATACATGCATAAACAAGATGGTAACTCAAAAATTCATTCATGATGAATGGATCATAGAGTTTGAAGGGTTCAGGCCTACCTTTTGCAGCTGGTGATCGAGTTTGATGATGGAGGAGTTGCAGATAGGTTCCAATGATCTGGACAGCTTCCTTAGGTGCTAAGGAGTGTGTTTGAATGCTTAGAGTGGATTGAAATGAGCTGGAATTGGTTGTGGTACCTCAACTGCAAATCTGTCAAGAACTTGAGCAATTGGCTGGTATTTTGTGAATTTGATGATCCAGATGTTGTGTTAGTGTTTAGATCACTCACATATGATGTTTATGAGGTGTGTGTGATTGGTTTGGTTGGAATCACTCTCAATCTCAAAACCCGATAGTGAATTGAGTTAGAAGGTAAAATTGGAGTGAAAGGGAGATTTTGAGTAAAGCATCTATTTGGGTGCTTTGGTGTACTCAAACTGATCACAAATGAACTCTATTTATAGTAGAGTAAGTTTGTTTTGGCTGCAATAGTGAATGGCAGCTGCAGCAGGTCTATGGCAGATTGTGATCAAATGGAATCTCAAGTCTCCTCAAGCCATTGACTTGAGGTTAGAGCACAGGCTATGAGTTCTCTGGTTTAGGGATAAGGCTTGACTGAACTTGGATAACATTGTCTTGATGAATGCCACCTCTATGCATCAGTTAAATGCTTGGAAACAAAATTGACCATTTGGAAGGATCTTGAATTTTAGGAGTGTCATGCCTAAACATAGATCGATGGACTTGTGAGGCTGGTGGATCAGTGTTTGTCCCTTGGTTGTTCCCCCTTGAGGTGTGCAGATGGATAACCATGCTTGAACTTGTCCAATTTTTCCAATTCGAGCAAAATTTTCAAATTCTGTCTTGCACAAGACAGTTTGAAAGTGTGGTTTTGAGGGGATCACATCTCCTTGTTCAAATGGATTTATGGAAAGCTCTTGTGCATTTTAGAAAGCCCTCATATGGTACAATCTATGTGTGATCATAGTTGGTCTTGAAACTATTTGAATCCAACTGAAAAATCCCCATGAACTTTGATGTTCAAGGCTGGAAACTATTTGAATCCAACTGAAAAAGTGTCATTTTCTTCATTTTTGTCATTTTGATCACTCCATAACTTAAAATCCATGAAGAATTGGAGTTTAATATATTTTAAGCTTTTGTAGAAATGGCTGCTTGGATCACAAGTTATGATCCTTGAAAGTTTGTACCAAAATCATTCAAATTTAGTAACTTAGAAAAATTTTCAATTTTTCAAGATTACCCCTTTTACAAGTTATCTTGGTTTCTTGATCAATTCTTGTTCAAATGACATTATAAGTCATATTTTATGAAAATATGAGTCATAAGGACCATTTTTGCCTAAAAAGTCATGTTTTGACTTTTGGCTCTAGAGCAGTTCCGCACGTAAAACCCTAATTCCCGACTTTTGAGGAATGCATCCTCTGAGGGTCATTTATCTTTGAAAATGGATCCCTAGGGTTATTTTGAGCATATTGAGTCATATTTTGAAGTTTGGCTCATCCTTTTGTGAAAATCTCACTCTGGAGGTCCCAGTCGTCCAAAACCCTAATTTGGCGACATCGGGTGTTTCGAGGCTCAAAACACTTGGAATGTCACAACCGTGTGCTTTATTTTTGATGTGAGGGTCCTCTTGATCCTTTGTGGATGTTTTAAGAGGTTAGACAAGTTGAAGATCATGTCATTTCTTGATTGACCCTTTGTCTAAGTGTTCTGAGAGGACTCAAAAACCCTGATTCTCGATTGTAGTGAATGCTTAACAATCCTTGAGGAGATTGATGAGGTATGATGGCACATCCATATTATGGTAATGATCCTCACAATGATGGGAAATCTTGTGGTCAAAATTTGGGGTATGACAAGATCCAAGCAACAACCTCGGCTTCTACCCATTTTGTGAAATAATCGACTGCAAAAATTAGGAACTTGAGCTGTCTTGAAGCAACTGGGAATGAACCTAGGATATATGCTCCCTACTGGTAGAATGGCCATGGAGAAGTAATCAGATGAAGTGACTCGGATGGTAAGTGTTTGAATGGAGTGAATACTTGGCACTTTTCACACCTGCTGACATATTTGATGCAATTTCGTATCATATGTGGCCATTAGTACCTGACTCTTAGGATCTTTCCAGATAGTGTTCTCCCACCAATGTGGCTACCACAAGCTCCTTCATGGACTTATTTGATTACCAGTTCCATCTCAGACTCTGACACACATCTGAGCATAGGTGTTGACCTGCCCATCTTATACAACGTGTCCGAGATTATGATATATCGGGAAGCTATCCTTTTAATCTTCTGGGCTTCATTAATATCTTCGGGTAATACTTCCTGAGTTAAGTAGCTGATAATGGGTCTCATCCACCCTTGGACATTCTCTATGGTTAACAATTCTTCTAATTAAATGATGGGTGCTTCGAGAACTTCTTGAATCACGGTCTTATTAATTCCTGAATTTTTTGAGCTGGCTAGCCGGGATAGGAAGTCGGCCCGGGAATCCTTTGGATATGGACAACTTCGAATTCTAAGAACGCTTTAGATATCTCTGAAGCTTTCTAAAGGTACTTTATCAGGGTGGAATCCTTTGTCTGGTACTCGTTCTTCATTTGACCGACCACCAGCTGGGAATCAGTTTTCACCAACAAGTGTGTTACTCCGAGTTCTCTTGCCAATTTCATTCCAGCAATCAAGGCTTCGTACTCTGCCTAGTTGTTACTAACCTGAAAATTGAAACATAAAGAGTATTCTAATGTTAGATCTCTGGGTCCTTCCAAAATGACTCAGGATCCGCTTCCCTTGAGATTTGAAGACCCATCTACATGAATAATCCATCTGTTTGAGATTTCTTCTCCGGCCAGTGCACTTAACTTAACCACAAAATCGGCCAGTGTCTGTGACTTAATACTGGTCCCGAGTACAAAGTTGATGACGTATTCGGAGAGCTCTATTGCCCATTTGACCATCAATCCTGCTAAGTCAGGCTTTCTCAGTATTTGTTTGATTGGGTAATTCGTATTTATTGTGATGGGATGACCCTGGAAATAATGTCTCAACTTCCGGGATGTGATGACTATTGCCAGCGCTAAACATTCAATCTTCTGGTACCTTAGATCTTCTCCTTTTAGGACTTTGTTGATAAAATATACTTGTAGCTCTCCATCTTCTCCATCTTGTATTAAAACTGAACTCAGGGCTTTATCCGTGACCGACAAGTATAGGACTAGAGGTGTATTTTCTTTGGGCCTTACTAGGATAGAAGGCGAGGATAGGAAACACTTTACTTCTTGAAAGGCTTCTTCGCATGCCTCTGTCCATTCAAAATCCTTAGATTTCCTTATGGATACAAAGAAATGTATTGACTTGTCTCCTGCACATGATAGAAATCATGACAATGCAGCCAACCTCCCTGTCAGTTGTTGGACCTCCTTTTTCGTGGTTGGACTTCTCATATCTATTATCGCCTAGCATTTGTGCGGGTTCGCTTCTATTCCTCGTTTGGTGAGCATGAATCTGAGAAACTTCTCGGCTTGCACTCCAAATGTGCACTTGTCCGGGTTCAGTCTCATGTTGTAGCTCCTAATGGATGTGAGGGTTTCATCTAGATCCTTCACATGTGACCGGTTTTGACTCATCTTGATCATTATGTCATCTACATATACCTCCAGGTTTCTCCCTGTCTGAGTAGCGAATACCTTATCCATTAATCTCTGATAAGTAGCCCCAACATTTTTGAGTCTGAAGGGCATGACCTCATAGTAGTAATTACTCTGATGAGTCATGAAAGCAGTTTTTGGAGCGTCTATTGGATTCATGTGGATCTGGTTGTACCCGGAGTATGCATCCATGAAAGTGAGTTTACGAAAACCTGATGTAGCATCTATTAGTCGGTCAATATTTGGCATGGGATAAGGGTCTTTAGGACATGCTTTGTTGAGGTCCGTAAAGTCTACGCATATTCACCATTTTCTAGATTTCTTTTTACAACAATGGATAACCAGGTCGGATACTTGATCTCCTTGATGGACTCGACCTGTGTTAACTTCTCGACTTCTTCTGCAATTGCCTTCCTTTTTTCATCGCCATTCTTTCTTTTCCATTAAGATACCGGCTAGATGTCTGGATCGATTACCAAATGATGGCACATGAAATTGGGATCTATCCCTGGCATGTCTGAGGGCTTCCACGCAAAAAGGTCCACATTGTCCTTTAGCGCTTGGACGATCTCTTTCTCTTCTTCCGGGGACAAGTTGACTCCAATGTGTGTAACATAGGATGGTTGATGCCCAATCTGAACTTGCTTTGTTTCTTCGATGGGCACTATATTCTCTTCAACTGAATCATCACGCGGGTCTATGTCGACCAGGTTGACTTTGAGGGAATTATTGGGATCTGCTTCTCTTGTGGGCTCCTTTCTTTTCAACTTCAAGCTATCCTTATAACACTTTCTTGCCAGTCCTTGGTCGCCTTTGACAATTCCAACCCGGCCATCTCCAAGTGGGAATTTCATTGTCAGATATAGAGTTGAAAGTGATTCTTCCAGGGTGTTGAATGATGGTCGGCCTATAATGATGTTATAGGGTGAAGCAGCATTGACTATCAAGTACCTTACTCGGAAAGTCTTTGCATTTGTCGTGTTTCCAAAGGTTGTCGGTAATGCTAGATGTCCGAGCACCTGAACTTGTTCTCCTGAGAATCATCCTAGACTGCCTTTGAATGGTAGCAACTCGGTCGCATCAAGCCCCATTCCTCTGAATGCATCCCAATACAATACGTCGGCTGAGCTTCCAGGGTCTATTAGTACCCTCTTCATGCTCCAATCTCTTATTTCTACTTTGATAACTATAGGGTCATTCTCATGAGCCAAGACTCCTATAGCGTCTTGTTTGGAGAGTGTTACAGCATATAAGTTACCCTCCGGTTTCTCTGGGGATTTCTGGTCAATCTGCATAACTGCTCTAGCATATCTTTTTCTGGCTGAACTCGTCTCTCCACCACTAGCAAATCCCCCAGAAATGGTGTTTAGGGTGTACCGGGCTACCTTTGTCTCGTGAGCCTCTTCAGCATCTAAACTTTTCTTCCGTGATGACTTTTCTGGTCCCTGATCATCTAGGCGAGGGCTTCTTTTGTTACTTAGTGGTCGAGAATCCTTCATGTATGCCAAGAGGCGTCCCCTTTGGATAAGAGCTTCAATTTCCTTTTTCAATTGCTGACAGTCTTCGGTGTGATGTCCCCATACACGATGGTAATTACACCAAGCTTCAGGTTGCCTTCCCATGATTATGTTGGCTCTTTTGGGACGATGAGGCTCCGGTAACATATTCATGTGGCCTACTTTAAGGATATCTCCCCTGCTTGTATTTAGTAGGGTGAGGTCTCTATCCGGCTCGTACGGCTCTCTGTATGGTCTAGGAGCATGTCTCTCGCGTGCAGCTCCCTGAGGATGCTCTTTCCTCCTGTTTAACACCTCTTATTTTATCTTTGTCTTTTCATTGTTGTCTCGGGCTCTTTTCTCTTGGTTACTTTCTTCTCCTTTGATGTAACATTCAGCCCGGATAGTGATCTCGTCCATGCTGATAGCCGGCTTCTGAGCCAGTGACTCATTGAATTACCCGACTTGTAATCCATACTGAAAAGCCCCCCATAAACAGCTCTTGATTTGGATGAGATACTTTGAGGTTTTCCTCATTTAATCGAGCCAAATACTCACGTAGTGATTTTGCTTGCTTCTATCGGACACTGAACAATGCTGTCGTAGACACCTTCCGGAATTTGCTTGCCGAGAAGTGTTGCACTAACTTCTTAGTTAGGTCCCGGTAGCTTGTGATGGAGAGCCGAGGAAGGCTCATGTACCATCTTAGGGCTACATCCTTCAAGGTTTCGGCCATGAGTTTGCACTTTAGTGAGTCCGAAGGGGCAACTATGGCCATCTGATTGTTGATGGCAATGACATGCTCCTGAGGGTCTGTCTTCCCATCATAAGAAGTTAATGATGATGCTTTGAAGTTTTCAGGTACGTGGTCGTCCCAAATCTCTTGAGAGAGGTTGAGGCTCGAGAACCTCCTTCTCATTATCACCGCCAGCTTGACTTTGTTGTTGCAGCTCTTGTATGTTATCTTGCAGCATTTCATTCTGTTGTCTCATGGCCTCCATCATAGCTAGTAGTTGAGCCATGTCTGAAGGGTCTTATTCAAAAGTCATGTCGTTAGTGAGAGGTGTGGCCTGAGAAAGTTTTACCTAGGCCCCAAGGTGGGCGCCAAATGTTCTAGCCAAAAATGGATAGACCATCAAAAATTCTAGTTCGCCTTATTCTGGACAAGGAGAGCTACGCTATCTATACTACAGGGTATGTTTGGGGATTTGAGAGCTATACAGGTGTTGTATAGTGTCTCAAGAATGAATGCCTTGCTTAACCCTCATTCGGGAGCCCCATTATATAACCTTTTATTAAGACAAGCCATTAAGAGAAGTCTCTTGGCCTTCTGGCGTTATGTGGCCATTATTGCCGTAACTTCCCTCCATGAATACAGGCTTTGAAGTTTTGGTAACATCCTCATTGATGCGCCACCACCGTTACAACTGTTGGAGTGGCATTTGACGAGCCCGTGACCGGCATCAGTGCCGAGTTGGTGGGGTGTGGTACCCGGCCTTGTGAGAACTCGGCTTGATGGGAGTCGGGCTCCTGACCGGGTTGGGTTGTGTATGAGGCTTGTCTAGCTCTCTTCATTACACGCTCTTTCCTTCTACTATAGTCTAGTTTGTGCTCAACTTTATCGGACTACACAACTCGGCATCAAATATATTTGGCTTGTACATTTAGGATTTTTAGTTAAGTCATTTCAATATTGATTTTAGCTTAATTGTTAGATTAGAGAAAACTTCAAAAAAATATATCTTCTTAATTAGGTTGCCAATTAATTTTTGAAATTCAACATTTAGGTTTTATTTAATTAGTTTCATCATTGATTTAACTGTTTAATTTTGTGAGCATGTGACTTAAGTTTTTCCCATTTGAGTTTGATTTCGATTCTTGCCTTGGTTATGCCTCTACTTGTTATCTTGTGCTCCTCATCATTCATTAAACACGTGTATCTTATGCCATGTTATTTCTCTGTATACGATCTTATTCTATGTTTAGTATTTTCATGATTTGATCCTAAGTTCTTGTATTAATAGCTTGTCCCCAATTCCAAAGGAAGGGATTCCCCCCGCTGACTGCCATGTCATAGCTTATCCTAACTTTAGGTCTTCTCCCTTCATCCTAGCCTTAGGATTAGAGTCGTTGTACTCTATGTATGTGTTCTGCCATGGACATTTACTTCCCTTTTATCCTAGGCTTAGGATTAGAGTCGTCGCACTCTATGTAGATGTCCTGCCATGGACGCGTACCTTCCTTCATCCTAGCCTTAGGATTCGAGTCGCCACACTCTATGTAGGTGGCCCACCGCAGACACTTACTTTTCCCTTTGGAACCTTAACCAAAGTCAAAAGTTCCTCACCCTTATTGAGGGGAACTACGAATGCTCTGATTCCATTCCCATCAGGATACGTAGGCACGAGATGCGATGTCTTGGCGAGCATACTTAGAAATAACACCTTAGGTCTCTCTCCCTTTACCTTTTTACCCTTTAGCAGACAAAATAACAAATAACACAAAAAACAAGAGGTTCATGTAAAGTACTATAGATACTTAGGATGCTAACACCTTTCCTAGGTATAACCAACCCCGAACCTTAGATCTCTTGCATTGTTTTTACATTGCAATTAGGGTTTTTTATCTTTACCCTTTCCTTTGGATAAATAAAAGTTTGGTGGTGAATTACGATTTGCGAGCCTAGTTAATATAATAGCTATGGTATCTGATTCTCACCGTGAAAGTTAGGATGGACTCTCTTTAGGGAAGTGTCCCCAGCAGAGTCGCCAATTGTCGCAGCCGAAAAAAATGACAGAGTACCCATCATACTTTATTCGTCCTAAGGACAGGAAAATAATGATAAAACCAACAAACTAAGGGTGAGACACTAAGTTCGGGAGTCAGTTAAGTGAGTGGAAGGTGTTAGGAACCCCTCAGCTCCATTGTACTCAATGGGATCTGCTTGAAGTTCTAGGGTATGTTTGTTTGCTACTTGAATGTTTGACCGTTTATATTTATTTACAAAATTCCTTTTATCATACAAGACAATGACGTAAATATAGGAGGGGAACCCTAAGTTTTTTCTTATTATTGTACTCGTTAGGGTTTAAACCCTATGCCTACGTACCCTCAAGTTTGAAGGATCAGAGTCTCCCTAGTTCACCTCCCCTATCACCTATTTGGTTGGTGTTTTTTATCCCTTACCCCCTTTATGTTTAAGTTGTAATTATCCCTTATCCCTAATCCTTTATTTATACTCTCGGAATTTTAGAGTTCTATCCCCAATTTTTTTTATCCGAGGTCAATCCCTAATGTCCCATTTCATTTGCAAAAATATCCATTTTTAATTTATTTATAAAAATAAATTAATTATATAGTATATTAAAATATAATAAAAACCCCAAGTTTTACCCCCTATTCCAAATCCTAATTTTATACTCTTCGGACCCTAAGAGTTTTATCCCAAAAGTATATCTCATTTCTATCCCTAATATCCCATTTATTTTATTATAGAAAATATCCCTTTAACTTTATTTAGAAAATAAATTGATTATATAATATTTTAAATTGTATAAAGAAAACCCTTATTTTGTTATCTCTTATCCCTAGTCCTATATTTATACTCTTAGATCTTAAGAGTTCTATCCCCAAATTTTTTATCCCAAGTCTATCCCTAACATCCCATTTTATTGTGAAAATATTACTTTTTAATTTATTTAACAAAATAAATTAATTATATAATATAAAATTATATAAAGAAAAACTCCAAATTTAATATCCCTAATCCTAAGTTTATACTCTCGGATCTTAAGAGTTTTATCCCAAAATTTTATCCCTTAATTATCCCAAAATTTATCTCATATTTTATTCCAAGAATTTATCCCTTAATTATCCTTTGTTATCCCAATATTACCCCTAAGAGGAACTCTTAAATAAAGAGAAAGTTACTTTAAATTTTAATTAACCCCTTTTATCTTAAGTAAGTTATCCCCTGATCCTAATTTGGTATGATTTTAATGTTCAGAATGAATCCTGTTTATAGAAGAATGTTTCAGATATTTGGAGAAAGGTTTGGATGAGGATACATATTATTATCCCATGAATGATGTCATATACCTATAACTTGAGTGCCAAGGTACATAGCTTCCATTCTCACATGGCTACCAATTCTGATCTTTTGAGCTTGATCATCTCACATTACATCTTATCCCTTGGTGTTTTGATTACTCATGGACAGATTGGGAGGTTTTTGATCAATTTCATTATTTCACTTTAATTCTAGAGGACAAAACCTCACTTCCTACTTTTTGAATGATTTTTTTCACATGCCGAGTGATGAAAATTTGAAAATTCAATTATGCTTTGTAGATCACATGGTTCATGATCATTTTGGTGTTGATCTTGTGAAGATATGCAGCCAAACAAGGTCATCCAAATCATGTGGCACAAGCATGTTGTAAAAAATCTATCTTGCCAAAACAGTGGTAACAAGCCTTATTGTGAAAATCATATCTTCTTGCTCAAGTAAAGTAAAAGAATGTTCTTGGCCATTTTGAAAAGCTGTGATAACATACTTCAACTTTGATGTTCAAAGTTTGTCTTGAATCAAAGTGGATCATGGAGAAAATGACCCTAAAGTTGGCTCCAACATGAGACAGATTTTGTCCAAAAATTTTCTAAGTGTTGGAATTCATATTTAAATGAAACACCAACTTCATGGTATTATAACTTGAAATCTAAGCATTTTTTGGGAATTCACAGTCAAGGACATAGTTGTAGTATGTAACAAGCTCTTCAATTTGATTTTTGGATCAAAGAAAATGGTTACTTGGTTTGGAAGTTATGGCCTTAGAAAGTAGGGCAAAAATCATAGAATTTTATAACTCAGAAAAAATTCAACTTCTCAAATGTTGCCTATTTTACATGTAACCTCATATTTCTTGATTTTTATTGATAAATCATGATCCAATGTTCGACCAAAAATCTCAAAAGTCAAACTTGATTTTGATCATAGTTGACTTTTGTATTAGATGAACTTTGAACTATGTGATCTTTAATGAAATCAAACCCTTGGTCTATTTGAACAATATGGATGGACTCCATAGGTGCTTTTGAGTGTCTTGAGTCATGTCCTAAGGTTTGAGATCATGTACTAGTCAAAAGTCAAAGATGCGATTGACTTTTTATCAAAAACCCTAGTTTGTGGACCAGATGAATTTGAATTCTTGCATTGCTTATGAATCAAGTTCTTTTGATTAGTCCAATCATATGAATGGATAAATATGATGTATTTGAGGTCCTTGAAACATCTCTTGAGGTTTAGGATCATTCCTTGCTCCAAAAGTCAACCCAGGGACTGAATTAGGTCAAAACCCTAATTATGGTGAACTGGGGATCTTGAAGCTTGATGAGCTTGTCATGATGCTATCTTGCACTTGATTATTGATGAATGAAAGCTCTTGATCTTCATGGATGACAAAGGGACTTGAGATGTTTGAATATGATGACCATCCTCTGATAATTCATCTACTTGAGCTTTAGGGGAACCACCTAACTTATAAAGTAAATAAACACACACATCTTGCATTTGTAATGGGTTAGTGATGCATAAAGACACACACACACACACACACACACAGATATATATATATATATATATATATATATATATATGTGTGTGTGTGTGTGTGTGTGTGTGTGTGTGTGTGTGTGTGTGTTATAATGAATGTAATGTAAATGATGTAAGTGAGGTGGCATCTTAGGGGTAAAAAATTAGGGTATGACACAATTGAATGTGTTATTATTTATATTCAAGTTTTTATTTTTTTGCATAAGTGTTGTTTGTTGTCTTTATCTCAATGTCTTGACATCTGGTATCTGTGTGCTAGAATTTCACATGCTCACATGGGTCTTATGCATGACCCTTCAGAAGACCTCAATAAGTTTAGAGATTTTCCCTGCTTATCATAAGATAAAACCCCTAGTTAGAGTTAAGGGACCCACAAATCTAGTAGGTAATTCTTAATATGAAGTACAAGTGCTCAATGATTTATGTTGTTGAAACTATTTGAAAATGTAATGAAATTGATGTGCAGAAGTTTCAACAAAAAGTTATGTCAAGAACATTTGATTTTGAAAATGAGAGAATATAAGTTTTGAATTGCTATGAAAGAGAGATGAGTTTGAATTCGGAAAATAATGATGTTTATATAGGCATAATGCACCTCTACAAATGAGTGCAACAAATGAAAGTTTGCCATGCTTCATGATCCAATTTAGAAAATCATTTGACTGAAAAAATGCAGTATTTTCAGACATTGCTTCAGTGTTAATCGATTAACAGCTTTGTACTGCAATATGGTTAATCTATTAACCCTTCTGCACAGGTCAAAATATTCAAAAATTACATAGATTAATTTATTAACAGTTTTGTACTGCAAACTGGTTAATCGATTAACCAGAGACCAGAATTAAAAAATACTTCAAAATTAAGATGAAAAGCAAAGATTTTATGCAGAAAAACACTGTCGCGGTGAGAATCGGATATCAAGCTATTAATTAACTTGAATCACAAATCACGAAATTCACCACCGAACTTTGATTTATCCAAAGGAAAGGGTAAAGATCGAAAAACCTAAGTGCGCTATGTAAAGACACAGCTAAGAGAT
This sequence comes from Lathyrus tuberosus, assembly GCA_022829125.1. Lineage (NCBI taxonomy): Eukaryota > Viridiplantae > Streptophyta > Magnoliopsida > Fabales > Fabaceae > Lathyrus > Lathyrus tuberosus. The sequence continues at coordinate 3,104,743 of JALAZF010000101.1, read as the reverse complement.
CTAAGGTTCGGGGGTTGGTTATACCTAGGGAAGGTGTTAGCATCCTAAGTATTTGTAGCACTCTACAGGAACCTCTTGCTAGTATTTTGTGTTATGTTAAAGTTTGCTTGCTAAGGGAAATGTGCTAAGGTAAAGACCTAGGGATATATACAAAGTATGCTCGCCAAGACATCGCATTTCGTGCCTACGTATCTTGACTCAAAAAATCAGCGCAATCGTAGTTCACCTAACTACGGGTAAAAGGGTGAGAAGAAAAAGTTGTGAAAAAAAGAAAAGTGTGGAAAAAAGAAAAGGTGGCTCGCTAGGATCTCGCAATCCTATGCCTACGTATTCTCAAAAAGAACTTTGAGAAATCAGAGTGTTTGTAGTTCATGACTATGAGTTGCCAGGTTCTAAGAACCAAGAATAACAAAGACAAGTAAAGAACAGACGAGGGACATGCACAATGACGATGAGTCAACATACAGTTTCTTCCCTTGGATTGGGTCAACAAGGATAGAAAACAAAGCAACAGATACATGGAAGAACATCATGTAAATGGCAAGCAATAAATGAAGACACAGACACAGTTCACGAAAAAGCATCATGTATGGTCAGACAGATAAGATATTACAGAGTACACATGGAAAAACATCATAGTATGAACAGACAGAAAAGTCAACAGCAATACACGGAAAAGCATCATGTAATCAACAGACAAAAATACGCGGCAAAGCATCGCGAAAAAGATAAACAGATACGCGGAAGAGCATCACGTAGTGAATAAACAGAGACACGCGGCAAAGCATCGTGGATAAACAGAGAGAAAACACACGGCAAAACATCGTGGTATCAATAAATAGAATTAACAACATACATGGAAAAGCATCAACGGAGATAAGCTCAAGACATAGAAGCAGACAAAACGCAAAATAGAGTCGGGTGACAAAAGAATTACTAATTAATTTAAATATAAATATTTAATAAGATTAATTAATAATTTAATTAATCAATATTAAATCAAAATATTTAAAATTAATTAATAATCACAAAAATATTATTAATAGATTAATTAAAAAAATGAACATGATTTAAAAAACTAATAAAAATTGTTTTTTTTTGTTTTTTTATATATCATATAAATTAAAAGAAGCTTAAACAAATAAAAACTACATCTAAGTATCATGTAACAGCCCAAAACAATACAAGAATAAAAAAATTAAAAAAAGAAGTCAATACTCTCATCTCTTTTGCTCTCAGAATCGAACAACAACAGCAACAATAAGCTGATCACTTACATGCATACACAACAAACACATTTTCTAGTATTCTTTAGGATATACAAATAAAAGGAAAATACATGACATAATATTTATCACAAATCATGAAGCATGCCATACATAACGTTAAAAATACTTACATTTCAGCAGTGTCTTGGTACTGCAAATTCTTCAGTGGAAAGTAACATGCTTTGCCTTGACTTGCGTGTTCTTCACATCAACCTTCGTTTCCAAAAAGAAAAAATGGGATGTCTTCACAAACCCGACAAAGATCGCAGTGGCGATGTCGTTGGTGGAGGGTAGCTTGATCGGAGTTTGTATGAGGTTGTGTTATGGCTTTTTTGGTTTGCCGGCGGAGATAGAATGGCCACGCGAAAGAGAAGAAGGTGGTGTTTGATGAAAGTCAGTTATGGAGGTGAAGATGAACATTATGGTGCGAATGGTTTTGTTGTGACATGATGGAATTTGGTTGAAGAAGAATGGAAGTTATGGCGTGGAAATGGTGTTTTTTGTATGGAGAAGTGGAAGTTTTATAGGTGGATAGGAGAAAAATAAAAATGGTGATGGAAGGAGGCATGAGTGAGAAGGTTTTTACTGTGTTGGAAAATTATGATGGAGGAATATGAAGATGGTGGTCATGAGCTTGGAGGGAGTAATATGAGGTGAGTGTTGTAGTGTTACTAATGATGGTTTTTTTTGTTTTCTTGTAATATGAAAAAATGGTGATAGTTTGTGGCGGTTGATGAATATGGGGAGTGGGATATGGAACTTAAGGTGGTGAAGATGGCCCTTGAGTGAGGCGAGAGAGGTTGATGGAAGGAGAGTTACGTGAGGTTTTGAGTTATAGCATGAAGATGATGGTGTAAGTGTTATGTTGTTGGTAAGTTGCAAGTAAGTAAAAAAGTGTTTGTTATGGAGGTGTTATATCGTGTTGTGCAGGGAAAAAAGAAAGAGTGATTTGTGTTTCATTGTGTGAGGAGACTATCGTTGTTGCCTGAGAGAATCATGATGTTTGGAAAATGATTTGTATGGTTATTATGTTGGAAAAATGCAGGTGTTCATGGCATGTGAAGAAGAGAAAATATGGAGAGTATGTGAGAGATGATGAGTTATGAAAACATGGTTGGAGCTATGGAAATGTAAAGGTTTTGTATATTACAATGAGGAGGTTTTTTGGTTTGTCTTTATGCGCTGCAGACACAAGAAAAGAAGTGGGGTCCGCCAGTTTTTGTTACATGATGGCCTATTTTATGCTTTTCTTTTTTCTTAAGTGCAGAGAGTAAATGTGTAGGTGCAGAAAAGGAGAGTAAAAGTGGGTAGTATGTACTTGTTTTGTTTTTAAGACAAGGAAACGTGGAAAAGAAAAAAAATACATAGCCGTTGAAAAAGAGAGAGAGTAGTAGGTGGTGTGAAGCATGAGGGAACTTGTGTTACCTACTTGTATTAATACCATAAATCTGGACAAAATCTACTTTATTACCACAAAATCAGAAACCTTTCTTTTAAAAGCTCACCAAAAATTAAATAAAAAAAGATAAACATTAAAAATAAGAATAAACTATTAAAAATAAAAAACTGAACAAATTAATTTAAAATATATTAATTAAAAGTAGAAATGAAAACAGTAAAAAAAAACAAATAATTGGACCAGTGTTGAAGCTAGAATAGCAGCAAGCAAAAATATATAAGTAACCCAATTTATCGTTCTCCACAGGGATCAATGCGAGGGAAAGAATGACATTCAACGGTATCTATATTTCTAAGCTTATGGTTCAAAAGTTTTGGTGTAAAGCGAACCAAAAGCAAATGCGAAAAATATAAAGACGGAAAATATAAAGTAATGACAGAATTATAAACGGAGCCTTGTTGGAATTGGATCTCATCAATTGATAATGTAACACCCCCAATCTATACCCCCAAGCTATTAAAACGATAATTAAAAATTCAAAATTTCATCAGAGTATATTTAAAACATTCATGGCATAGACCGAGGGGTCACATCAATTTGAAACAAAATACACATAAACCTGCCCATAAAGATATGCAACAATCAGGTAGCAATTAACAGAGGAACTTAGTTCCTACTATCCACAGTTCAGATACAGAATAAAACCGGAAAATCTGTACTGAAATCTCATATATATATATATCATGAAAAGTTTGTCTGCCAAATACAATCATACATGTACAATCTCAAAGGAACATATACATATACACACAAATCACCAACGGTCTCCCTAACTACCCGATGTCACATATCAGAGCCGACCGACAAAAGAATGAAGACCTAAGCTTCACAAAAAGGACCTCCAGCAATCTAATCTGCAATGCCTCATAGAGCATTATAAAACAGCAGAAGGGTGAGAAACACAATCATAATATAATTGCATATAATTATATAATAATACAACATTACACACATAAAATATTCTCACCACAACGTACAACAGATTCCAAATACCACACAACACAATACATGTCTCAACTCATCAATTCCAATCACAATTCCACACAAACTTAATTCATTCATGAATGATGCAAATGCAAGAGACCGACACAACGACTCTATGCATATGCACATGCGGTACCATCCATCCATCATCTCAACACTAGTTCACTCAGGAACTATTGGAACCATCGCTTGTTACTTAATGTAACTCCCCGTCAGGCAAACGATGTTCCCCGTCGCTTTAGGTCCTCTTATTTTTTTAAGGCACACGACGTTTATGGATCGCTTTAGGTCCTCTTTGTATAAGGCACACGATCTGATCGCTTTAGGTCCTCTTTGTATAAGGCACACGATCGTCTATAATCATCGCTTTAGGTCCTCTTGGTATAAGGCACGCGATGTTATAGCGGATTCCCTCTGGAATCGATTCGTCGCTCACACCCACTAGGGCACACGACATCACCAACATGCATACCATGATGCTTGGCATACAATGACTCATGACATTCATATGCACACATATACACATCTATAATCATGCGTATATCATCAAATACAACACATATCACGTGCATTTTCATTTCACAACAGCACACAAGTTATACCACATTCATAGAGATAGCACATTGCATGATACACATCAATTACACATAATTACAATGGTACAAGTTAACAAAACAACACCATTCCAATTCCCCGACATAATTTAATCGGCCAACAATCTCAGAACCAATACTATAAGAAAGTACATGCTACAAGCTTTCTAACACATCAAACGACGCCTCAAACCGACTCTCGGATCAAAAGTTACAGAGAAAATAAACTGGGAAAAACTGTCATGTTCGCAGTGCGAAGCTCCTAGCGAGTCCTTCGCTTCTTCATTCGCAGTGCGAATGTACCAGCCAACAGTGGCAGAAGCAAAATAGCCTAGAAAATCCCCAACGTTCGCAGTGTGAACCCCCAGCGAATTCTCGCTACCCCATTCGCAATGCGAATCCTCCAGCGAACAGTGGCAGAATGAAAAATAATACAACGTTCGCAGTGCGAACCTCACGCGAACGCTCGCCACCTATTCGCTGGCCATTCGCAGTGCGAACCTGCGATTTCAGCAAAACCCAGCAGCGCACCAGGTCACCCAAAAATGATATTTTCTCAAACAAAACATTTCCAAACCAACATATGACAATCAGAACCTAGTCTAATCATGGTAACAAGTATTCTACCGCATTTACATCAATTTCCAACCGCAAAAACATCGATTTCTCTCTATCGACCTAGAATAGAAAACTATGAAAACACAACAAACAATCCAATACACACATACATAATCATACACAAGCATAGTATAATCGAGTTTCGCACCCTTACCCGATTAAATAGCGTGTAGAAAAGTCGGCTGATCGATTCTTAGATTTTCCAAGTTTTTCTCTCTTTCTCCTTTTCTTTCTCTTTTCTTCTCATTTTCCTTCTTCTCTTTTCTTTCTCTCTATTTTTCTCTCAATCTATCTATTATACTAACTTAACAAAAATAAAGTGAAATGACCAAAATACCCCCCACACTCAAATATCTCGCAAATGTTCCCAAAACGCGATAAAATATAATCTCAATGAAAAATAACATATTTTCAAATAAAAGTCAGAAATAAAATAATATAATAATAAAATAATCAAAAACGACTCAATTAAATAAAACTGACAAAACTGGGGCGTTACAACTCTCCCCCACTTAGAAATTTTCGTCCTCAAAAATAATACCTGAGACGAACAACTCTGGGTACGACTCCCGCATCCGACTCTCCAACTCCCAAGTCAAATTGCCCTCAGCAACGCCTCCCCACGCTATCTTCACAATTGCAATATCCTTGCCCCTTAACCGCTTCACCTCGCGATCCAAAATCCTCACTGGTAATGCCTCAACCGTAAGGTTCTCCCTTACCTCAACCTCGTCCATCGGAATCACATGCGACGGATCCGAAACATACTTCCGAAGCTGTGAAACATGGAACACATCGTGCAAATTCGACAGACTCGGCGGCAACGCCACCCTATACGCCACAACACCCACTCTCACGGATATCTGGTAAGGACCAATAAACCGAGAAGTAAGTTTCTTCGACTTCAATGCACGACCCACACCCGTTACCTGTGTAACTCTCAAAAATACATGATCGCCCTCTTGGAACTCGAGATCTTTTCTTCTCCAATCATGATAACTCTTTTGCCTACTCTGAGAAGCCTTCATTTTCTCATGAATAAGTTTCACCTTGTCCGTAGTCTTTTGCACCAACTTTGGTCCAACCACCGAACTCTCACCAGATTCGTGCTAACACAACGGTGTTTGACATCTTCGTCCATATAACGCTTCAAACGGTGCCATTCCAATACTCGAATGGAAACTGTTATTGTACGTGAATTCAATCAACACAAGATAACTAACCTACACACCACCTTATTCAAGAACACACGCTCTCAATAAATCTTCCAACGACTGAATCGTTCTCTCCGTCTGTCCATCTGTCTGCGGATGATAAGCCGAACTCAATCTCAATTTAGATCCCAACGCCTTTTGTAAACTTTCCCAAAATCTCAAAGTAAACCTCGGATCTCGATCAGACACAATACTTAACGGAACACCATGCAATTTCACAATCACACTGATGTAAATCTCAACCAACCTCTCCAAAGTAAAACTGATGTCAATCGGAATGAAATGTGCCGATTTAGTCAGCCTATCAACAACCACCCAAATAGCATTATGCCCTCGCTGTGTATTCGGCAACCCTGTCACAAAATCCATGGAAATGTTGTCCCACTTCCACTCAGGAATATCCAAGGGTTGCAACAAACCATTAGGCCTCAGATGTTCGACCTTTGACTTCTGACAAGTCAAACACGCATACAAAAACCGAGCCACATCTCTCTTCAATCCAGACCACCAGAAAATCTTCTTCAAATCTTGGTACATTTTATTCGCTCCCGGATGTATACTCAAATTACTCCGGTGTCCTTCCTCCAAAATCATCCTTTTCAACTCCGAATCATCAGGAATGCAAATCCTACCACGAAATCTCAAAACACCCTGATCATCCACTTTAAAGTCCTCATTTTCACTTAGATCCCCAACCATCATCAAATCCATAAATTTCACGTCCAATTTCTGTTTCTCGCTAACGGTCAACAGAAAATCATTAGTAACCTTCAACATTCCAAGCCTTACACTGTCCGACGTCAATTCACATACCAAACTCAAATCTCTAAATGATTCCAAAAGTTCACACTCCTTAACCATCAAGGTCGACATATGCAACGATTTCTGACTCAACGCATCGGCTACCACATTAGCTTTACCAGGATGGTAATTCAAGCCAAAGTCGTAGTCCTTCAAGAATTCCAACCATCTACGTTGCCTCATATTCAGCTCTTTCTGATCAAACAAGTATTTTAGACTCTTATGATCACTAAAGACTTCGAATCTTGCACCGTAGAGATAATGCCTCCAAATCTTTAACACAAAAACCACAGCCGCTAATTCAAGATCATGAGTAGGATAATTTTTCTCATGCACTCTCAACTGTCTTGAAGCATAAGCCACAACCTTACCTTTCTGCATCAGCACGCCACCTAGACCAACCAAAGACGCATCACAATAAACCACAAGCGGTTCATTAGGATCCGGTAAAATCAAAATCGGAGTTGTCGTCAATCTTCTCTTCAGCTCATTAAAACTTTCCTCACACCGAATATCCTAAATGAACGCTTGACCTTTACAAGTCAACTGGGTCAAAGGAAGTGCTGGCTTAGAAAAACCTTCAATGAACCTGCGATAATATCCAGCCAAGCCCAAAACGCTTCGAATTTCCGTAACATATCTCAGAGCCTCCCATTGTAGAACTGCATCTACTTTAGATGGATCCACAGAAATACCATTACCTGAAATCACGTGTTCAAGAAAACTCACTTCTAACAACCAGAACTCACACTTGGACAGTTTGGCAAAAAACTTTCTTTCTTTTAAAACCTGTAAAACAATACGCAAATGCTCCGCGTGCTCCTCACGAGACTTAGAATAAATTAAGATATCATCAATAAACACAACCACAAAACGATCCAAATGCTCGTGGAAAATACGATTCATGTACTTCATAAACACACCTGGCGCATTAGAAACCCCGAACGGCATCACAGCATATTCATAATGACCGTAACGTGTCCTAAAACCCGTCTTCTGAATATCTTCCTCTTTCACCCTTATCTGATGATACCCCGACCTCAAATCAATCTTACTAAACACACACGCACCCACCAACTGATCCATCAGATCATCAATTCTCAGAAGAGGATACTTATTCTTAATCGTCACCTTATTCAACTGGCGATAATCAATACACAATCGCATACTTCCATCTTTCTTTTTCACCAATAAAACTGGAGCACCCCAAGGAGAAACGCTTGGTCTCACAAACCTCTTTTCTAGAAATTCATTCAACTGCTTCTTTAACTCAACCAACTCAGATGCCGACATACGATAAGGTGCCATAGAAATAGGTCTAGTACCAGGAACTAGATCTATAGAAAACTCCACCTCTCTCTCTGGCGGCACATCTGAAATATCCTCAGGAAACACTTCCGAAAAATCACACACAACAGGAAACACATCCAGTGCAACTTGACTATCCACAGCCAACGATGCAAACAACCCAAACAACTGAGTTTCATCCGCCAAAAGTTTCTCCAACTCTTTGGTAGATACGAAACTCGAGTCTTCGTCTTCCTCAAGAGAAGGAAATCTTACTAGCTTATGATAACAATCAATATGAACCCGATTAAACTGTAACCAGTTCATTCCCAAAACCACATCTAAACCCTCCAATGGCAAACACTCCAAATCCAACTCAAAGTCTTTACCATAAATGGTCAAAGGACAACTTAAACAAACCAAAGAAGTAGTTACTGACCCCATTGCTGGAGTATCAATAACCATCTCTCCATCCATCAAAGACAACACAAGATTCAAACGCTTCACGCACTCCGACGAAATAAACGAATGCGTCGCTCCAGTATCAATAATAGCAACTAAAGGAATACTATTAATAAAACAAGTACCTCGAATCAGACGGTCTGCACTTGAAGTCTGAGTCCCTGCCAACGCAAAAACTTTCCCACCAGCTGGAGCTTGCTTCGGTTTCGGACACTTCGTACTAACATGCCCAGGTTCACCATAATTGAAACACTTCACCACGTTCCTCTTACAATCAGCTGCAATATGTCCTAAACCTCTACAATTAGAACACTTCCTCAAATCCTTCCTACATTCGAACTGACGATGTCCTAATTCACCACACCTAAAACATCTCGGAGAATTAGACATTCCTCCCCCACTGGACCTTCGATCAAAAGTGCCCCTTTGTCTACCATTATCGGCTGGTGTCACATAAGGACCACCACGCATCTGTTGCTTCCCTTTCCTCTCGGTCATACTCTTATATTGAATAGAACGAGCCTTACTATCCTCATCATAAATCCTACAACATTCCACCAAATCTGAAAACCTTCGAATCCTCTGATAACCAATAGCCTGTTTAATCTCCAGACGCAACCCATTCTCAAACTTAACACACTTTGAAAACTCCGCAGTCGCTTCCCATAATGTGGGTAAAACTGCACCAGCTCCACAAACTTAGCAGTATAATCGACAACCGACATACTACCTTGTTTCAATTCCAATAAATCTATCTCTTTCTTTCCTCTGACATCCTCGGGAAAATACTTCCTTAGAAACTCAATGCTAAACACATCCCAAGTAATCTCTTCCTCTGCAGCTTCCAACACATGACGTGTACCAACCCACCAATCATCAGCTTCTTCCAGCAACATATGAGTACCCAGTCTCACCTTCTGATCCTCAGCACAATCCATGACTCGGAAGATCCTTTCAATCTCTTTCAGCCAAATTTGTGCACCATCAGGATCATATCTTCCTTTGAAGACAGGCGGTTTGTTCTTCCTGAACTCATCATTACCTGCAGCATTAGGTGCACCCTGCATAGCCCGAGCCATAGCTTGCATCGCAGCAGCCAAAGCAGCGTCGTTCCTTCTAGCCATATTCTGTTCATTTCCATTAACAGCACTATGGTTAAACAAACAGCTCACCCAAACACAACGACCACCCAGGACTGACACAAACTGACACGGACTGGCTCTGAAACCACTTAATGTAACGCCCCCAAACTATTAAAGCGATAATTAAAAATTCAAAATTTCATCAGAGTATATTTAAAACATTCATGGAATAGACCGAGGGGTCACATCAATTTGAAACAAAATACATATAAACCTGCCCATAAAGATATGCAACAATCAGGTAGCAATTAACAGAGGAACTTAGTTCCTACTACCCACAGTTCAGATACAGAATAAAAGTGGAAAATCTGTACTGAAATCTCATATATATATATATATATATATATATATATATATATATATATATATATATATCATGAAAAGTTTGTCTGCCAAATACAATCATACATGTACAATATCAAAGGAACATATACATATACACACAAATCACCAACGGTCTCCCTAACTACCCGGTGTCACATATCAGAGCCGACCGACAAAAGAATAAAGACCTAAGCTTCACAAAAAGGACCTCCAGCAATCTAATCTGCAATGCCTCATAGAGCATTATAAAACAGCAGAAGGGTGAGAAACACAATCATAATATAATTGCATATAATTATATAATAACACAACATTACACACATAAAATATTCTCACCACAACATACAACAGATTCCAAATACCACACAACACAATACATGTCTCAACTCATCAATTCCAATCACAATTCCACACAAACTCAATCCATTCATGAATGATGCAAATGCAAGAGACCGACACAACGACTCTATGCATATGCACATGCGGTACCATCCATCCATCATCTCAACACTAGTTCACTCAGGAACTATTGGAACCATCGCTTGTTACTTAATGTAACTCCCCGTCGGGCAAACGATGTTCCCCGTCGCTTTAGGTCCTCTTATTTTTTTAAGGCACGCGACGTTTATGGATCACTTTAGGTCCTCTTTGTATAAGGCACACGATCCGATCATTTTAGGTCCTCTTTGTATAAGGCACACGATCGTCTTTAATCATCGCTTTAGGTCCTCTTGGTATAAGGCGCACGATGTTATAGCGGATTCCCTCTGGAATCGATTCGTCGCTCACACCCACTAGGGCACACGACATCACCAACATGCATACCATGATGCTTGGCATACAATGACTCTTGACATTCATATGCACACGTATACACATCCATAATCATGCGTATATCATCAAATACAACACATATCACGTGCATTTTCATTTCACAACAGCACACAAGTCATACCACATTCATAGAGATAGCACATTGCATGATACACATCAATTACACACAATTACAATGGTACAAGTTAACAAAACAACACCATTCCAATTCCCTGACATAATTTAATCGACCAACAATCTCAGAACCAATACTATAAGAAAGTACATGCTACAAGCTTTCTAACACATCAAACCACGCCTCAAACCGACTCTCGGATCAAAAGTTACAGAGAAAACAAATTGCGAAAAACTGTCATGTTCGCAGTGCGAAGCTCCTAGCAAGTCCTTCGCTTCTTCATTCGCAGTGCGAATGTACCAGCGAACAGTGGCAGAAGCAAAATAGCCTGAAAAATCCCCAACGTTCGCAGTGCGAACCTCCTGCGAATACTCGCTACCCCATTCGCAATGCGAATCCTCCAGCGAACAGTGGCAGAATGAAAAATAATGCAACGTTCGCAGTGCGAACCTCACGCGAACGCTCGCCACCTATTCGCTGGCCATTCGCAGTGCGAACCTGCGATTTCAGCAAAACCCAACAGCGCACCAGGTCACCCAAAAATGATATTTTCTCAAACAAAACATTTCCAAACCAACATATGACAATTAGAACCTAGTCTAATCATGGTAACAAGTATTCTACCGCATTTACATCGATTTCCAACCGCGAAAACATCGATTTCTCTCTATCGACCTAGAATAGAAAACTATGAAAACACAACAAACAATCCAATACACACATACATAATCATACACAAGCATAGTATAATCGAGTTTCGCACCCTTACCCGAATAAATAACGTGTAGAAAAGTCAGTTGACTGATTCTTAGATTTTCCAAGTTTTTCTTTCTTTCTCCTTTTCTTTCTCTTTTCTTCTCTTTTTCCTTCTTCTCTTTTTCTTTCTCTCTATTTTTCTCTCTATCTATCTATTATACTAACTTAACAAAAATAAAGTGAAATGACCAAAATACCCCCCACACTCAAATATCTCGCAAATGTTCCCAAAACGCGATAAAATATCATCTCGATGAAAAATAACATATTTTCAAATAAAAGTCAGAAATAAAATAATATAATAATAAAATAATAAAAAACGACTCAATTAAATAAAACTGACAAAACTGGGGCGTTACAGATAACACATGCATTCTTCTAATCAAGTAAACACAAATCAATCATTTGCCTAATATCCTCACGTATCACTCACAACAGAGGTTATGTCTAACGCAACGTCGAGAGAACAATCGTATTGTCTCATTGGTGATATCTCACGCAACTCAACAACATAGAGAAGTAAGAACTGATACTCACGCAAGTGTTAGGCCTGAATCTATGTCTAGAGTTCAGTCCTAACAGATATTACTATAACGTCCATATCAAATAATTGATTTCTTCGTATTTAAGAAAGATCAAAATAAGTACACACGCTTAACCCTTTTTACATGTATTCAACTAATTTGCCCAATGAATGTGAATATCCTTCTTCATCACTATTATCACGCATCCTCGCGATACAGTATCGATCCTACTCATGCTAGCCATGCTACTTAATCAACACAATACAACAAAAGATAAACTGAATATCAACTCACAAAACCATGTCAAAAGCTTGTTCATTGATAGATGAAAATCTAAAATCAAAGATTTGTAAAGGTTTTGTCAAGACCACAAATAATCAATCAAAGACAACAACAATAGAAAATCAGAATTCATTCACAAATATACATTAGATGAAATACACAAGGTATCAAAAGATTACATCCCTCTCCAACAAGAAATCAAAGCTCTTACCTTTTCTCCCTTGGAAATGAAGAAATGTAATGTTCTATGCTAAAAACTACAAGTTATCACTCTCAAAAACTAAAAATATAACCTAAAAAGTGTGAAAATTCTATTTATACAATTTCAGGATTTTCACCGTTCGCACTGCGAACCATTCATTCGAACAGCGAATGGCTAAAAACAGGCACTTCAGGTGCCTCTGCTGATCAAGCCGCCCCAGAAAATTCACGTTACTTCGTATTGCGAAGGATTTGTTCGCACTGCGAACCTTAGCTCCTTTTGGTTCTGTCCAATTCTAGGACCATTCGCTGGGACCTTCGCCAGAGTTCGCAAAGCGAACCTTCGCTGTCACTCACCTTCCCATTCGCAAAGAAAACCAACTAATGCATTCCTCAATTCTTTGACAGCTTGCACCATTTCTTGTATCTTACACTTTTGATCGTTTCATGCCTTATACTGCACAATAGCACACATATTACAAGCACCAAAGGTATTTTCTTAAGGTTAGAAGAACAACAACAATCATGTATAAAAACCAATGAAAACATGAGAAAAGAGTGGAAAAAATGCAAAGAAAGATATGTCATTTTTAGGTCAAATTTGCACCTAACACTCTCCCCAACTAAACTTTTGCTTGTCCTCAAGCAAAGCACCCCTCATGAAAACAAGAGGATTTGCTCAAGCATAAGAATCAACCAAAGCAAGATAAATGCAGACAAACATGAAAATGCGCACAAGCAACGTTCACCACTCAATAGAATCGAACAATGACCAAGAATTAAGTTCTTAAACAAAAAATCATAATTGTTTCCAAGAACAACTAAGTTTTCATACTTGAATCACTCTAACACTCCTCTTCAGAATAAGAATGAAGAAATTGACGCGTTTGCAACCGCGGGGAAATTTCACTCACCCGACAAACAATGCAAATAACAATCAATTCATACAACATCTAACAATCAAAAATGAAAACATGGAAGTAAAAAGATCACTAAGGGCTTTTAAGGTTGTAGCTTGGTCGGGTTAACAACAAAGGGACATTTCTAAAGGCCATTGAATCGAAATTGTCGATAAATGGTATTTACTCATTACAACTTCATTCACCATTCTCATTCCTTTATCACCAACCTTCTCAAACTTCCTTATGCACAATTATTTCATCTCTATTTTTCTCATCAAACAAGCATACTTTTTTTTTATGTTTTTCACCTTCATATTTACACTTTTTCATTTCACGCTTATTTGAAATTTTTCAAAAGTTGAAAGCAACCTACCATCTTCTTTTTCATTCTCCCCAACTTGAATTCAACTAAACCTCAAGTGAATGAACCTTACTTTTTTAAGGCAAGGAAATCAAATTATACCAATGTTCAAAGGTTCAAGAAGAAATTTTTAGAAACTCACAAAATTCAATGATGAACCACACTTTCAAATTATGTACATAAACAAGTTCATCCCTAAAATGAGATCTAAACTGTTTAGGCTCAAAAGGGCTAACGAATTCTCACTACTCACGGGTAAGATACTTTTGGATACGGTTGTGCTCAATATAAACAAATGCCTTGATCATTTCTAATGCTTCCACAAAATCACAATAATCAAAAGATAAAGCATGAATCAAACGAATTAACAAAGTTATCAGTCATCCAAGCATTTAGTAAACAACGGAGGTTTCCGTGGCTTTTGGATCTAAGTGAAACAAGCATTCAAACAAGTTGCAAAATGAAACAAGAATACACATTTGCACAAAGCACAAAATTCTTAAATCAATCTAACATTCTATAAAGCAGTACAATTTACCATTCATACTTTCCACGCTCAACATCCATCCAGACTCGGTCGAAGCTTCATTGAATACTTTTATACATAAAGCAACTAATCTAGAAGTTCTCATCATTCCTGATCACACTAGAGAAAACATTAAAGGAACACAAATGCATATAATATTAATAAATTTACAAAGCTTAAAAATATAGAAATTATGCGATGCGATTCAATATCTAAACACCGATCCCCGGCAACGGCGCCATTTTGTAGAAGCTAGAATAGCAGCAAGCAAAAATATATAAGTAACCCAATTTATCGTTCTCCACAGGGATCAGTGCGAGGGAAATAATGCCATTCAACGGTATCTATATTTCTAAGCTTATGGTTCAAAAGTTCTGGTTTAAAGCGAACCAAAAGCAAATGCGGAAAATGTAAAGACGGAAAATATAAAGTAAAGACAGAATTATAAACGGAGCCTTGTTGGAATTGGATCTCATCAATTTATAACACATGCATTATTCTAATCAAGTAAACACAACTCAATCATTCGCCTAATATCCTCGCATATCACTCATAACAGAGGTTATGTCTAACGCAACGTCGAGAGAACAATCGTATTGTCTCATTGGTGATGTCTCACGCAACTCAACAACACAAAGAAGTAAGAACTGATACTCACGCAAGTGTTAGGCCTGAATCTATGTCTAGAGTTCAGTCCTAACAGATATTACTATAACGTCCATATCAAATAAATGATTTCTTCGTATTTAAGCAAGATCAAAATAAGTACACACGCTTAACCCTTTTTACATGTATTCAACTAATTTTCCCAATGAATGTGAATATCTTTCTTCATCACTATTATCACGCATCCTCGCGATACCGTATCGATCCTACTCATGCTAGCCATGCTACTTAATCAACACAATACAACAAAAGATAAAATGAATATCAACTCACAAAACCATGTCAAAAGCTTGTTCATTGATAGATGAAAATCTAAGATCAAAGATTTGTAAAGGTTTTGTCAAGACCACAAATAATCAATCAAAGACAACAATAATAGAAAATCAAAATTCATTCACAAACATACATTAGATGACATACATAAGGTATCAAAAGATTACATCCCTCTCTAACAAGAAATCAAAGCTCTTACCTTTTCTCCCTTGGAAATGAAGAAATGTAATGTTTTATGCTGAAAACTACAAGTTCTCACTCTCCAAAACTAAAAACATAACCTAAAAAGTGTGAAAATTCTATTTATACAAGTTCAGGATTTTCACCGTTCGCACAACGAATATCTAAAAACAGGCATTTCAGGTGCCTCTGCTAATCAAACCGCCCCAGAAAATTCACGTTACTTTGCACTGCGAAGGATTTGTTCGCACTGCGAACCTTCGCTTTCCCGTTCGCACTGCGAACTTTAGCTTCTTTTGGTTCTGTCCAATTCTGGGACTATTCGCTGGGACCTTCGCCAGAGTTCGCAAAGCGAACCTTCACTGGCACTCGCCTTCCCATTCGTAAAGCGAACCAACTGATGCATTCCTCAATTCTTTGACAGCTTGCACCATTTCTTGTGTCTTACACTTTTGATCGTTTCATGCCTTATACTGCACAATATCACACATATTACATGCACCAAAGGTATTTTCTTAAGGTTAGAAGAACAAAAACAATCATGGATAAAAACCAATGAAAACATGAGAAAAGAGTGGAAAAAATTCAAAGAAAGATATGTCATTTTTAGGTCAAATCTGCACCTAACAACCAGTATCAAAGTGCTCAAAAAAATAAAATGAATACACCAAAATGATCGGCGCAAAATATACGATTCGGAAAAATACAGCGTTTGGTCAAATTCTCTAATAAATTTTACCTGGTAAAATGGCTTAAATTGTCCAAAAATGCGACTGAAAAGTGGCCAGAAAAATTTAAATGAGCATGCCAAGTTAAACAACGTGAAGCGTAGATTAATATAACTGACATTTGCAAGCTCGATTTTAAAAATTTTCGTCCACTGATTTTATGCATGGTTGACTTTTAGTTTGACTGATTCTCTGTAAATCCAACAAGTTTATTGTAGTTGATAAATTGGGTATTATGCAATATGATTGACCTAGAATGATATGCAAAAGATCAAAGAATTTAGGGGTAAAATTTGGGGTATGAGAGTTGCCCCTATTTAAATAACTTCACCGGATGACATGAGTGATGATCGTTCTCGTGAAATCATGGTGAAAGATATTTAAGTATAGATAACCAAAAATTTTGCCCTTAGATGCAATGACATGTTATGCTATGGACAAAAGAAAACTAATCTAATAATGCTGACAAGCCAAGAACTCTAATATGATGAAAATGACGGAATGATAATATGCAAAATGCAGACAAAAACGAAAGTAGACAGGGACAAAATCTACACAATGAGCAACCACTCACTGGGGATGACAACAATACTGAGGAAGCTGAAACAAACTGGGAGAAATCTAAAGTGATTGAGCAGCAGGTCCATACGGGACCAACTAACAATTTAGAAAGAAAAGATAACACAATATCCTCAAATGGAAGTAGAACCGGAAAGACGGTCTCCACTAGGGAATCAATAGTCGTCATCCATGAATGGAACTGGATGGAAAAGAGTCACAACATTCAGAAGATCATTGAATGAGGTAAGGAGAAAATCTGGGAAATACATGAGAGACAAAACAGCAGACATCAGAGGTATTTAGGAAAGCGTTGAATAAACTCTGGAAAATAACAGACAACAAAGACATTCAGAAGATCATTAAATAAACTCCATAACACATCAGAGTTATTCGGAAAAGCATCAAATAAACTCCGACACACAACAGAGATATTCGGAAAAGCATCGAATAAACTCCATAACACATCAGAGATATTCAAAAAAGCATCGAATAAACTCCATAACACATCCAGAAAAGCATAGGATGAAGAACAGAAACAGACTTGAAAATATTCAGCAGTTGTTAACCAAAGCCAGAAATAAATTGAAGACATCTAGAAGAGCATTAGATGAAAACAAAGATTCTGAAAACACATCTGAAACATTTAGAACAACATTAAATGTACGGGAAAAGGTTTTGAAGACATATCCGAAAGAGCAACAGATAAGCAACATTATATCTGGAAGAACATCAGAAGCAAAGATACATATCCGAAAAAACATCAGATAAACAAGGTCATATCCGAAAGAGCATCAGATAGACACAAAAGGAGTTCTGGAAAAACATTAGAAGCATAGAACTATCTGGAAGAACATCAGATAGACAAAAGAAATGAGATTCTGGAAAAGCATTAGAATTACAAAGGTATATATCTGGAAACTCATTGGGAAGTGAAACAAATTCTGAAAGGTTATTAGAATACAATGGAAATATCTAGAAAAGCTTCAGATATGTTCTAGTAAAACATCAGAACAAAAGACTCAATCTGGAAAAAAACATCAGAAAGAGAGACACGTCCGAAAGAGCATCAGATGGCAAAAGCAATTTCATTCCGGAAAAGTATCAGAATTAACAAAGCAAATATTTGGAAAAACATCAGATAACACAAAGAGAGAGTTATGGGAAAACGTCAGAACATGAGACTCGATCTGAAAAAACATCAGAGGAGACAAATATACGTGGCACGCAAGAATGGCATTGGACGCAAAAGAAGAACAAACATATTCGGAAAAACATCGGATAAGAAATGTCATATCTGGAAGAACGTTAGATAGACACGACAACATCTATTTTAGTAGGTGCCAAGTGAGTTGGAATTTGACCACAAGGTAAGATGCGAATAACAACACGACTTCGGGTGAAATGCAAATGAGGATGAAACACTCATGTTATGCAATGGTATATGAAATATTCTATGATATATGATCAAATGCAAATGCGGATGTCGACGATGCGACTCAACTCTTTTGGGGAGAACACAAGACTGATTCCTCAACACGGAGATCACTGCCATTCTGCTTGGAGACTAAAGATGCTACTACTGAACACATCTCTTCCACACTGGTAAACTGTATCCAGTTGATGATCCTTGTAGGAAGGATGGAGAGCTGCTTGGGGATTCTTCAAGTAAACTGCCCCAGATTAGCTGACTGTTGTAAATAAACTGATCATTGCTTCAACTTGTCTGATTCTTGAGATGGCTGCTTTACCGTGCGCTTGGAACGCTTGCCTTAGTCTGAGTCTTGAAATATCTTCTGAATGAACCAATTCTGAGAAGGACTTGCCCCTGATAGGATCACTGACCAAGTTTCTTAATTGTTTGAACATTCCTTGAGAGGATAGCCAGTTTGCAAACAAAAGTATTTGTACAAACATGGTAAATGCAAAGTTCATGCAACCTTTGAAATCAAAATTATTTTTGGAAGATGCAAAACAAAATAAGTCACAGGTCTGAACACGGTGGTTCAAGACGTCAAAGTGAAAAGATAAAGCACAGGTATGATGCCAAAACAAATTATCTGCAAAAATATTTTTAGAGTCAGTTTACACAACCTTGCTATAGTATGCTTTCAAAATAACCTTGCTTCGGTTAGGTCTTTCAAGGGTTGTATTGTGAACTGGTTCGTGGCTTAAGAAACAAAGGATAAAGGCTCAAAGTTTATTTATACCCACCCAATCTTCGTGATAATCTTCAGTCCTACGCTCAGTTAACTCAAACTATGCACTCAGATTCCCAAGAGGTTTAGAATTGCACTGATGATAGTGGTGATGATGGTTCAGAAGTCAAAGGACTCTTGAAATGGCGGTCACTACTGCCTTACCAATGTTGGCCATTGAGGACTTTCAGGATGACGATTTAAAGATTTCCTCTTTTTTTTTTGTCAAACAAACCTTTTTTGTATAAGGCAAGGTCATGAGATTCCCATCTTTCTTAGCTTTTTCTTTGAAAGGGACTCGACTCATTCTTTGGGTAAGAAAAGTGACTAACCAGCTTAATGATTACGGTGAAACATCATTGTGTTTGACTTGAGGGACATCTTCGACTCTTGATTGTTGTGTGCAAAGGAAATTTTTTGAGTGCAACCTTTATGTGAAAGGTGTCTTGCATGAACACACAGCCAAGCTAACTGATAGCTACCCATCCCAAGGCTAAGATTGCGGTTTTTTTTGTAAAGAAAGAAACTCTAACTTCTAGGCACGAAGGGTTTGACAAGGGAATAACTTCCTTATTTCTCCAGTGTTTAGGGAATGTGAAACAATGCCTTACATCATCAACAAAGTATATTTGAAAGCATACCAGCAATTATGAGTATAGCATTTTCGTCATCCTCCCTCAAATCTTTGCACAATGAAAAAGAAAGTGGAAAAGAGATAAAATATTTTGCAAAAGAAAGCATAAAGATGTAAATAGTGGACAAAATGAATTGAATCAAAAGTTGCAATGCTCATTTCATTAATCACGAAAGTACAAACATCATTTGAAGGCAAACAACCATTACAAAATAAGGAAAATGCAAACAACAAGAAACATGGCTTAGTGACTAGTTATACACAAGGATGAGATATCCTGTCTTTAAGAAGTAGCTGAGCTGAAGTCGACCGAAGCTTCACTTGGCGTGTCCTGGAAGAGGGTTGCTCTGTACATTGGGATTGTCATGAAAGCTAAGAATTCCAGTCTTAATCAAATCATGCACTCTAGATTTCAAAGCATAGCAATTTTCCAAGTCGTGGCCTGCGGCACCTTCATGGAATGCATAGTGGCGATCAGACCTAAATCCAGCCGGAAGAGGATTGGGCGGAGGAGGTAAAGTCCTTGTGGTAATCAAACCTTGCTCAACCAGACCATGATAAATTTCAGTGTACTTCATTGGAATAAGATCAAATTGATTCCTATTATGGTACTGATTATGTCCAACAACTGGACGTTGAGGAGCTTGAGCTGGTCATAGAGCAGTAACAGCAGCAACAACAGTGACAGTATGTGGATTGGCGTACTGAGGTATAGGACGAGGCCTTCTCACTTCAACCATGATAGCATTAGTCTGATCTTCTCTCTTCTTCTAAAAGTTCCCATAGGATTTCTTCGTACCATTGGAAGATTCAGCAGCTTTGGACACTTTACCATTTTTGAGACCTTCCTCGAGTCTTTGGCCGATAGTAACCAAATCAGTGAAGTTGGAGGAAACACTTCCGATCATATTCTCCCAATAAAATGGAGACAGAGTATCCATAAACATTCCAGTCAATTCCTTCTCAGACAAGGAGGTTCAACCTGGGAAGCCAGCTCTCTCCAGCGCTGAGCATATTCCTTAAAAGATTCCTTCTCATGTTGAGTCATGTTTTGTAGCTGGCGGCAATCAGGAGCCATGTCGAGGTTATACTTATACTGCTTCATGAAGGCATTTGGAAGATCTTGGAAGCAGTGGATGGAGTTTTGCTCGAGACTCATATACCATTTGGGTGAGGCTCCACTCAAACTGTCTTGAAAATAGTGGATAAGCAGTTTCTGATTGTTGGTATAAGTAACCATCTTGTGAAAATACATGACCAAATGAGCCCTTGGACAAGAGTGGACCTTATACTTCAGAAACTCTGGAACTTTGAACTTAGCAGGCATAACGAGGTCAGACACTAAGCATATGTTATCTGTATCCACATTGAAAAAGTCAGTACCCTCAACGGCTTTGAGTCTCTTATCTATGATCTGAAACTGTTCTCGGACAACTTCAGGTTCAACAAAATCTTCACGCTCTTCACCCCGAGCACTAGCATCATTGTACTCATAGAGGAGGTTCTCAAAGGGAGCTCGAACAGTCTGGGTAACAGCATGGACCACAGGTCTAGGCTCGACGAAAACAGGAGCTTGAAAACTGGCATAGCAGTCTGACCAACTATAGCAGTAGATGCGATCGGTGGAGAGTAGTTGCGTGGCAAACCAAACTCTGGCCAACTTGAAGGTGGAATTTGAACCGGTAGAGGATCAGCACTCGAAACTTCCTGGAAGATAGTCCTTTGGGGTGGCTCTCCTCTAGCAATCAAGACTTGGAGCATCTCAGTGAGTTTAGTCATGCTTGACTTAAGGTCGTCGATCTCCATTCGGATCTCAGCATTGTGTACCTCTTGCTCTGACATCTTGCGTCTGTAGTTAGCTCTAGTCTGTTACTTGTGTCGAGGAATCAGCTTGACGACTCACAAGTGACACTGGCAGATAGAGATAGCTGGAAATGAGTAACTGGACAAACAGACGCATGCAATGAATCATGCAAAGATGCAAATGATATGCAATGCAAAACACATGCAACAGGATCAAGGTTCGAGATTAGAGCATGGAGTCTGGGTAAAGAACCAACCACAGGGTGTGTACTAGGGTTCTTGTATCTGTAAAACAGGGTTCTAAGAAGTTCCCAGAGTCATCGATAAATCTTTTGGATATTATCGGCCTACACGACTACTCGTGCGGGTTAATAATATTCTCAAGATAAACTCGTCTGAGTGTAGTATCGCATGACAACTATCACAGGTCTACACCTGGATAATCACTGCACTACGTCCTAAAAGGCTAAGAGGAGTGAAGGGTTACTAAAGGTCCTCAGTATCGCGGACTGCCAGGTCAGAAAAGTGATATCAATACGACTACTCGCATCAGACATCAGTAATCCCAAAGGGACCTCCACTGAGCGTGGTCGTCATATGCTAGACATGTTAGGACTACTCCCAACAGCCAACTATTGATTACACCACAATCCTATCATATGTGTGCTCTTAAGTCCGGGTTAGGACTTATCTCACCACTCAAGGAAACAACCATGCACACAGAAAACCCAAGCACAACAGGCATATATATACAGGTATAAATATGTACAGATACAAGCAGGCAAACATGTAAATAACACAAATACAAAACAAGGTGGGCTTAACCCTCTTAGGGTTTATTCCCCAGCGAAGTCACCATTTCTGTCGCGGTGAGAATTAGATATCAATCTATTAATTAACTTGAATCACAAATCATGAAATTCACCACCGAAATATGATTTATCCAAAGGAATGGGTAAAGATCGAAAAACCTAAGTGCGCTATGTAAAGACACGGTTAAGAGATCTAAGGTTCGGGGGTTGGTTATACCTAGGAAATGTGTTAGCATCCTAAGTATCTGTAGTACTCTACAGGAATCTCTTGCTAGTATTTGTGTTATGTTAAAGTTTGCTTGCTAAGGAAAACATGCTAAGGTAAAGACCCAGGGATATATACCAAATATGCTCGCCAAGACATCACATCTCGTGCCTACGTATCTTGACTCAAAGAATCAAAGCATTCGTAGTTCACCTAACTACGGGTAAAATGGTGAGAAGAAAAGGCTGTGAAAAAAAAAAGAAAAGTGGGGAAAAAAGAAAATGTGGCTCGCTAGGATCTCGCAATCTTATGCCTACGTATCCTTAAAAAGAACTTTGAGAAATCAGAGCGTTCGTAGTTCATGACTACGAGTTGCCAGGTTCTAAGAACCAAGAATAACAAAGACAAGTAAAGAACAGACGAGGGACATGCACAATGACGATGAGTTAACATACAGTCCCTTCCCTTGGATTGGGTCAACAAGGATAGAAAACAAAGCAACAGATACATGGATGAACATCATGTAAATGGCAAGCAATAAATGAAGACACATACACAGTACACGGAAAAGCATCATGTATGGTGACAAAAGAATTATTAATTAATTTAAATAGAGTCGGGTGACAAAAGAATTATTAATTAATTTAAATATAGTCGGGTGACAAAAGAATTATTAATTAATTTAAATATAAATATTTAATAAGATTAATTAATAATTTAATTAATCAATATTAAATCAAAATATTTCAAATTAATTAATAATCACAAAAAATATTATTAATAGATTAATTAAAAAAATGAACATGATTTAAATAACTAATAAATTTTTTTTTTTGTTGTATTTTTAGATATCATATAAATTAAAAGAAGCTTAAACAAATAAAAACTACATCTAAGTATCATGTAACAACCCAAAACAATACAAGAAGAAAAAAATCATAAAAGAAGTCAATACTCTCATCTCTCTTGTTCTCAAAATCGAACAACAACATCAATAATAAGCTAATCACTTATATGTTTACACAACAAACACATTTTCTAGTATTCTTTAGGATATAAAAATAAAAGGAAAAGACATAACATAATATTTATCACAAATCATGCAGCATGCCATACATAACGATAAAAATACTTACATTCCAACAGTGTCTTGGTACTGCAAATTCTTCCGTGGAAAGTAACCTGCTTTGCCTTGACTTGTGTGTTCTTCACATCAACCTTGTTTCCACAAAGAACAAATGGGATGTCTCCACAAACCCGACAAAGATCGTGGTGGAGATGTCGTTGGTGGAGGGTAGCTTGATCGGAGTTTGTATGAGGTTGTGTTATGGTTTTTTTGGTTTGCAGGCGGAGATAGAATGGCCACGCGAAAGAGAAGAATGTGGTGTTTGATGAAAGTCAGTTATGGCGGTGAAGATGAACATTATGGTGTGAATGGTTTTGTTGTTACATGATGGAATTTTGTTGAAGAAGAATGGAAGTTATGGCGTGGAAATGGTGTTTTGTGTATGGAGAAGAGGAAGTTTTATAGGTGGATGGGAGTAAAATAAAAATGGTGATGGAAGGAGGCGTGAGTGAGAAGGTTTTTACTATGTTGGAAAATTATGATGGGGGAATATGAAGATGGTGGTCATGAGCTTGGAGGGAGTAATATGAAGCGAGTGTTGTAGTGTTACTGATGATGGTTTTTTTTTGTTTTCTTGTAAAATGAAAAAATGGTGAGAGTTTGTGGCGGTTGATGAATATGAGGAGTGGGATATGGAACTTAAGGTGGTGAAAATGGTCCTTGAGTGAGGCGAGAGAGGTTGATGGAAGGAG
The DNA here is from genome assembly GCA_022829125.1 of Lathyrus tuberosus. Taxonomy (NCBI): domain Eukaryota; kingdom Viridiplantae; phylum Streptophyta; class Magnoliopsida; order Fabales; family Fabaceae; genus Lathyrus; species Lathyrus tuberosus. Next base: position 3,080,215 of record JALAZF010000101.1, on the reverse strand, counting down.
AGTTACGTGAGGTTTTAAGTTATAGCATGAAGATGATGGTGTAAGTGTTATGTTGTTGATAAGTTGCAAGTAAGTAAAAAAGTGTTTGTTATGGAGGTGTTATATCGTGTTGTGCATGGAAAAAAGAAAGAGTGATTTATGTTTCATTGTGTGAGGAGACTATCGTTGTTACCTAAGAGAATCATGATGTTTGGAAAATGATTTGTATGGTTATTATGTTGGAAAAATGCAGGTGTTTATGGTATGTGGAGAAGAGAAAATATGGAGAGTATGTGAGAGATGATGAGTTATGAAAACATGGTTTGAGCTATGGAAATGAAAAGGTTTTGTATATTACAATGAGGAGGTTTTTTGGTTTGTCTTTATGCGCTGCAGCCACAAGAAAAGAAGTGAGGTCCGCCAGTTTTTGTTACATGATTGCCTGCCTATTTTATGCTTTTCTTTTTTCTTAAGTGCGGGGAGTAAGTGTGTAGGTGCAGAAAAGGAGAGTAAAATTGGGTAGTATGTACTTGTTTGGTTTTTAAGACAAGGAAACGTGGAAAAGGAAAAAAATACATAGCAGTTGAAAAAGAGAGAGAGTAGTAGGTGGTGTGAAGCATGAGGGAACTTGTGCTACCTACTTGTATTACTACCATAAATCTGGACAAAATCTACTTTATTACCACAAAATCAGAAACCTTTCTTTTAAAAGCTCACCAAAAATTAAATAAAAAAAGATAAACGTTAAAAATTAGAATAAACTACTAAAAATAAAAAACTGAAAAAATTAATTTAAAATATATTAATTAAAAGTAGAAATGAAAACAGTAAAAAACGAATAATTGGACCGGTATCACAGTGCTCGAAAAAATAAAATGAATACACCAAAATGATCGTCGGAAAATATAAGATTCAGAAAAATATAGCGTTTGGTCAAATTCTCAAATAAATTTTACTCGGTAAAATGGCTTAAACTGTCCAAAATGCTACTGAAAAGTGGTCGAAAAATTTAAATGAGCATGCCAGGTTAAACAACGCGAAACGTAGATTAATATAACTGACATTTGCAATCTCGATTTTAAAATTTTCTGTCCATTGATTTTACGCATGATTGACTTTTAGTTTGACCGATTCGCTGTAAATCCAACAAGTTTATTCTAGCTGATAAATTGGGTATTATGCAATATGATTGACCTAGAATAATATGCAAAAGATCAAAGAATCTAAGGGTAAAATTTGGGGTATGACAAATACTTTAATGAATCATGGCATAAATGAATGATAACTTGAACACTTGTAATCCATATTCAACCATCTTGATTCTTCCATTAATTTTCCAATTTTTTTTTTATAGTTTGAACTCGATTGCTCTAATCTTCAAGCTTTGACTCCTTTTTGTTGATGTGTTTGTCTTCATCAAAACTATAACCAAGGACAAGAAGAACTCTTCTTCACACATATAACCGACAAGCTACCTCGTATCAAAGACACTCGCCTCTCCAAGTGCAGAATATAGTACAACCAATGCAACACACCCCCACGATCAGGTATATGGTTAAGATCAGTAAAAAGAGACATGTACCTCACATCGATGTAAACAAGAGATTTATCCGCTAAGATAGTACATCCTACAAGTTGTAACATGTATACTCTACCAGCTCCCTCATACATAGACTTCCATACCAACTTCTTATACCTCTCCCAGATCTAAGATATGAGAAAGTGAGCACCCTTGTTAACCTTAAACTCCTTCAGCACCTATGCCTCAGTAACCCTAAGTATTGTGTAGTAGAAATATATGCAATCTCCTAGTTAATGAGAATAATAATGAAGAAACTACCTGATAGAGGGAGATGGAACGGGGATAAGACATCATCTAAAGAAATCATCATTGAAATTCTGGTATGACAGATCCCAAATGTCCTACAGGATGTCGAGACATCTGGTCTGTTACAGATAACATGGCAAGGTATAAACAATAACAGTACTGAAAAGTATAAACAACACAAGAATTTTTCACCCAGTTCGGTCTAACAACCTACATCTGGGGGCATACCAAGCCAGGAAGAAAGTTCACTATCAGCAGTATCAATTCATAGACCCTACAATCAACACACCCGTTGATGATCTACTCATTTAATCACTACCCAATGACCCTTCTACCTAAGTCCACCCTAGATAAGAGACTCCATCTCACTTCCAATCATCGCAATGATGTCTAGCAGTCAACACCTCAGCCACTGCATCAACATCTTAATTTCCAACAACTCTTCAATCACAGAAAAGTAGAAGACACACTTTAAAGACACACCTTGGAGTTGCTTCAAAGCTTCCTCCAAGAACAATACAAAACTCATTACCTACAGGTTTCTAAGTGAGAACACAATGACCATCTCACAACCCGAGTGGTTCACTTAGACAAAACCCTAATGATCTACATCTTGGACTCGTGCTTTTTATGGGTTACAAGCATTCTATTTATAACTTATTCCCAACTGGATTTGGGCTTCAAATCACAGCATAACAGCTGCTACAAATCAGCAGAAACTTCTGCTACATAATAGGTCTTCAATCAATTCCTTCCTAATTTATCTCCATAATTAGAAAGTCATTATTCTTCAATATTCTTCTTGATTCTGACTTGAATCTTCCAGACCTATAAAACAGCGCCACATAATATTCCCAGAAAAATTCCTTACATTGGGCTTGGGCATTAGCAGATCATAGTTTTAATTAATAATTAAAACTAATTATTCTCCAAATCTTTATACATGAAAATAGCCAACCCTATTCTTCACAAACAGATTGCTTCCAAATAATATCACTCCAACATAATTTTACTCCCAGAATTATGCATGTAATCACTCAACACAAACACACAAAAGATTGCTAAAAATAGCGCAGCAATTAAAACCTAAAAATCTGAATTGGAAGTTCTGTCTACTGATGTCAGAACATCGTGTTTGACATCACGCACAAATCCTGCAATACTAAAAACACACCACCTGCAGAAGATTAGAATCACATGTCAAGACATCAAGCAAGACATCTTGATGTACCACATTCAACTGCAAGACCTTCTCCATAAAAATAGGAACAAATCTCCAAATAGTTTCCTAAAAAGTATCCAAGATCCTTTTTATGAAATCCAATTAAATCTGCACTTTGTTCCTAATAAATCTCCTTGACATGTGTTATAATGATGAGGTATATCCAAAAAGATCTCATCAGATCAAATCAAATATGTCAAGAGATATACCACAGCAGCACCTGCTGTAACAGACAATGATGTTGTGACATCTCCTTTAACATCTTGATTAACCATCACATGACAGCAAAACAACAACACTTACTGTACCAGATTAAGATGTTATGACATCTGTCTTCGACATCTGTCTGAACCACATACTGTTGTACCAGATCAAGATGTTATGACATAAGACAGTAGAATTGCCATGACAGCTGATGATGCTTCAACATCTTACTCGACATTCTGCCAAGTATTATAACCACATCTGTACTGATGTCTGATCAACCAAGTCAGGACCTAACAATCTCCCTCACAATAAAACCATTCAGTCCAAAATCCCCACTTGTTGCATTGGTTGAGAGTTGTATTTATCTGATGCGCAGCTGCTTCAATCTTGGAAAATGCGCATCATACATCAGTCAATACATTACACAGAAATCCTGAAGCATCCCTGCATAAATAGCCACGTCATAGAACCTTAACCTTCAGGTTCAGTGAAGTGCAACATGTCATGACATCTGTCATGACATCTCAGAAAACTCCTGCAGAATGGAATTCTGTCACACCATAAAATAACCATGCACTCATACTAGCTTAGTGCAGCCCAATGTCACGACATCCCACTTGACATATCACAATCTGCAATTAAACTATTATGGCAGATACACATACAACATGTTAAAACACCTTCAGTTACATAAGAGCTAACATAAAGGTTTTAACAAAATTTAGCCAACATACATACTACATAGCTGCAGAACTAACAAATTCCCCCTTTGGCAAATTTTGGCTAAAACCAACAAATAGAGACACCAGCACATCATGCAATCACATCACACACTCTCCCCCTTTTTAGCTATATTTGGCAAGGCAATAGCACACCAGAGCAATATTCATACAACCTTTGGATAACACAACCAGCTCCCCCTTAAGGAGACAACCAAGGAACTCTACTACAACTTACAACCATCTCTCCCTTATTAGCCATAATATGCCAAACCAAACAGCTATGCATTTAAGGACAATCAACCAAAAGCAACCAAGTTAGTAGCAGAACACATCCTACTCAGAAGCTTGTACTATCTGACAGGTTACAGTATTCTCTCTGTCATGGATAACCAATGCTCCATTGCAAGAAGAACACCCAAAATGAATGGAAAACACAAGACGCATCTTCATGTCTTCAAGAGTGCACCCTCTGTTCAACACACCTGCTGAACACATTCACCTACTGCTTGACCCTCAAGCAAACTATGTACCACAACAGTACATAAATAGATAGAAGCTTGTGTTCTCTGGAGACAAAAACCATAACATTCTGAATAGAATGTTCTGTCAGCAGATGTTAAGACATCAGTCTTGACATCATGATTAGAATCCAGCTGCACTAAGAAAAACACCACATTCCAAATAAAAACAGAATCTCCAAGCTCCCACTTAAGCCAAGGAACCAAAAAACCAGAAAACCAAACAACCACCACATAATTCTACACTACAACACTCTCTACTCTCCCCCTATCTTTCTCAACATATGCTTCTTCAGCAAGAACCACCCCAAAACTACTACATGATATCCTATGTCAGCTTCATGATCATATAGTGTGTGGATGCCCAGAACCCATCCGTGTACCACGACCAACAGACTTGAGGTCAAAGTTCCAGGAATTTTCAGCCCAATTGTTCCATAAGCACTAAACTTATCCACTTCTAGCATGTCCTATTCACATCAGGCTTCCAAGACAATCCTTTACCCATCATTCTCCCGTATGACAAGGTAAATACTTCTTAGATAAGATGTGAACTTAGAGTCCTACTCCAAGGATAACTAACCCCGAAAATGTTCTAATATCTGTTAGGACATTCTTGACACATCACATACACCACACACCATGAAAAGAAATAAACAGCCAAATAGAGAAAAGTAAATTCTCAACACTTCTGCAGTCCTGCACTTTTACATCAGACATATACATAGTCTCCCATCAATGTATTTTGTCATTAGTTGAAAGCACAACACCTTAGATACATGCACAGCTCCCGTCAGAGTATCCACTATCGGTTAGATGCACATCCTTATCAAGAGCAGACAAATACTCAACTCCTGTCAAGGTATTTATCATATGTGATAAGGTAACCTTCTCATGCAAATACCAGGGAACCATCATCTTTTGGTCCAAAAAAAACACCAACTCCTCCTTGCTCCAAACACAAATCTGAAATGCTCATCCTAGATGGTTTGGATGACAATCCAACAATGAAGACACCAGCCAACCAGTTACACCTCCTCTATGCACAGCCCTTTGAGTTTCTCTTCCACTAGAACAAGAGTTTCATGCTCTCAGAGACTTGATAGTGATATCAAGTTTGAGTAAACAACCTTCATCCTGTTTTTGAGAAACACCACCAGACATATTGAGAAAAATAAATTCTCAATACAAAGATGTTAAGGCATTATGTCTGACATTTCTTCGAGTTCTTCCAGCATCAAATTAAGGACTCCCCCTTATTAACTGCTAAGAACTCCTAAGGGAATTATTCATTCTCCCATCCAATAGTTGCACATCCTGTGGTTAGTACACACATATAACTCCTTTGAAACAGAATCTGCTCCATGGCTATCAACAAGATTCTATACACTCTGCTGGTTTGATGTTCCAACAACTGGTAGAACATCATTCAAGAACAACACCATGAGAACCTTCAATTTAGACCTGTGGATGGTCTTTCAGAGAAGAGAGCAAAAATAAATTGCATCCTTCTGATTAACAAACTTCTTGAAAATGCCTTTATGAGTGGACTTGGGTCAACCCTCAAGTATCCTTGGTCACTTTACACAGTTGGTTGAAACAGTCTTGCATACACTACATCATCACACATCAACACTTCTGAGGAGACTAACCCTACTGCCCTTCCTTTACTAGCGACACAAGGAAACCCCAGGGTTTCATCAGATACCATGCAGCGGAATACACAAATAAAGAAAACCCCTCAACAACCTTTAGGCAAAACTTAATAACCAATGCACAAACACCACACTCCAGGTGCAACAGGTCAGCATAGGTTGAAAATAAATCACCCTACAAAGCAGCTCACCACGCCTGACAACTTCAAACAGAGCCAATACACACCCAATCATGAATAGTCCATCCTCCACTTCAAGGGACCACTCAAACAACATATGAACTAACCAAGTCCATACAACTTCTCAGTAAAACTATTTTCCTTGCACATAAACCAGAAAGTATCTTCCCTAGGATCTCACCCAGAAAAACGAACAAGATGCCTGCTCTGATACCAATTGAAATTCTGGTATGACAGATCCCAGATGTCCTACAGGATGTCGAGACATCTGGTCTGTTACAGATAACATGGCAAGGTATAAACAATAACAGTACTGAAAAGCATAAACAACACAAGAATTGTTCACCCAGTTCGGTCTAACAACCTACATCTGGGGGCATACCAAGCCAGGAAGAAAGTTCACTATCAGCAGTATCAATTCATAGACCCTACAATCAACACACCCGTTGATGATCTACTCACTTAATCACTACCCAATGACCCTTCTACCTAAGTCCACCCTAGATAAGAGACTCCATCTCACTTCTAATCGTCGCAATGATGTCTAGCAGTCAACACCTCAGTAGAAGACACAGAAAAGTAGAAGACACACTTCAAAGACACACCTTGGAGTTGCTTCAAAGCTTCCTCCAAGAACAATACAAAACTCATTACCTACAGGTTTCTGAGTGATAACACAGTGACCATCTCACAACCCGAGTGGTTCACTTAGACAAAACCCTAATGATCTACATCTTAGACTCTTGCTTTTTATGGGTTACTAGCCTTCTAATTATAACTTATTCCCAACTGGATTTGGGCTTCAAATCACAGCATAACAGCTGCTACAAATCAGCAGAAACTTCTGCTACATAATAGGTCTTCAATCAATTCCTTCCTAATTTATCTCCATAATTAGAAAGTCATTATTCTTCAATATTCTTCTTGATTCTGACTTGAATCTTCCAGACCTATAAAACAGCGCCACATAATATTCCCAAAAAAATTTCCTTACATTGGGCTTGGGCATTAGCAGATCTTAGTTTTAATTAATAATTAAAACTAATTATTCTCCAAATCTTTATGCATGAAAATAGCCAACCCTATTCTTCACAAACAGATTGCTTCCAAATAATATCACTCCAACATAATTTTACTCCCAGAATTACGCATGCAATCACTCAACACAAACACACAAAAGATTGCTAAAAATAGCGCAGCAATTAAAACCTAAAAATCTGAACTGGAAGTTCTGTCTACTGATGTCAGAATATCGTGTTTGACATCATGCACAAATTCTGCAATACTAAAAACACACCACCTGCAGAAGATTAGAATCACATGTCAAGACATCTTGATGTACCACATTCAGCTGCAAGATCTTCTCCATAAAAATAGGAACAAATCTCCAAATAGTTTCCTAAAAAGTCTCCAAGATCCTTTTTATGAAATCCAATTAAATCTGCACTTTGTTCCTAATAAATCTCCTTGACCTGTGTATAATGATGAGAAATATCCAAAAAGATCTCATCAGATCAAATTAAATATGTCAAGAGATATACCATAGCAGCTCCTGCTGTAACAGACAATGATGTTGTGACATCTCCTTTAACATCTTGATTAACCATCACATGACAGCAAAACAGCAACACTTGCTGTACCAGATTAGGATGTTATGACATATGTCTTCGACATCTGTCTGAACCACATACTGTTGTACCAGATCAAGATGTTATGACATAAGACAGTAGAACTGCCATGACAGCTGATGATGCTTCAATATCTTACTCGACATTCTGCCAAGTATTATAACCACATCTGTACTGATGTCTGATTAACCAAGTCAGGACCTAACAATCTCCCTCACAATAAAACCATTCAGTCCAAAATCCCCACTTGTTGCATAGGTTGAGAGTTGTATTTATCTGATGCGCAGCTGCTTCAATCTTGGAAAATGTGCATATACATCAGTCAATACATTACGCAGAAATCCTGAAGCATCCCTGCATAAACAGCTACGTCACAGAACCTTAACCTTCAGGTTCATTGAAGTGCAACATGTCATGACATCTGTCATGACATCTCAGAAAACTCATGCAGAATGGAATTCTGTCACACCATAAAATAACCATGCACTCATACTAGTTTAGTGCAGCCCAATGTCACGGCATCCCACTTGTCATATCACAATATGCAATTAAACTATTATGGCAGATACACATACAGCATGTTAAAACACCTTCAGTGACACAAGAGCTAACATAAAGGTTTTAACAAAATTTAGCCAACATACATACTGCATAGCTACAGAACTAACAATCATCTCACTAAAAGGAAGATGAAAAGAGGATGTCTCCTTATGCCATCGCTGAACAACAGCTGACAACAGTGGGACGTCAAACATTGTCAACGAATAGTCCACCAATGAAAGGAGGCTACAATCATCGACAATCTCCCTAACCTCCAGAGGTATCTAGAAATCTAAGAACTTCTTCAACTTCTCCTTGTGAGTTGGAACCTTCAGTGGTAGGCAGTCCTGTGGCAAATAAAGTAAAGAACATCAGTTATTTTCAGCATATCAATAATAAATAAAAATAAATTTAAAATAACATACATACCTCTCTCTGCCATAATCTTAATTCCACATGATCAACATATCCGGTGAGCACGATACAATCACTAGTCCCTCTAAGAAACCCTCCATCAGTGTGTACAAACGACTTCGTTGAAACCAAAGCACTCGCCTTCGTATTAGTCAGAGAAATCACCTTCATATTATCCAGAGGAGACACATCATAGAAGATGTAACATGTATACTTTAGCAGCTGCCTCATACATAGGTTGCCCTACCAACTCTGTACACCTCTCTCAGAACCAAGATAGGAGAAAGTGAGCACCCTTGTTAACCTTAAACTCCTTCACCACCTCCACCTCAGGAACCCCGAAGTGTTGTGTAACAATAATACATGTAATGTCCTGGTTAATGAGAAGAGCAGTGAAGAAATTACCTGACATGGGGAGATGCAACAAGGAGGAGACATCATCCAAAGTAATCGTCATCTGACCAAATGAAAGATGAAAGAGGGTTGTTTCCTTATGTCATCACTTAACAAAAGCTAACAACAGTGGAGCGTCTAGCATGGTCAATGAATAGTCCACCAACAAAAGGAGACCGCAATCATCGACAATATCCCTAATCTGCGAAGGCATTTGGACATCTGAGAACTTCTTCAACTTTGCCCAATGGGTAGGCACCTTCAGTGGCAGGCGGTCTTATAACAAATAAATTAAAAAGAATAAGTTATTTTCAACGTATCAATAATAAATAAAAACAAGTTTAAAATAACATATATATACCTCTCCCTGCCATAATCTCAATGCCACATGATTGACATATCCTGTGAGCATGGAACGATCATGGGCCCTATAGGAAACCCTTTGTGAGTACAGACGAATCTGTTGAAGTCAGAGCAATCACCTCTATATCAGTCGGAGGAGTCACCTTTATATCATCCGGATGGGTCACCTCCACCGTATCAGTCAGAGTCTCCGTCTCAGTATAATGTGTCACCTTTCTCTCAGTCACCACATGTCCGTCATCATGACCCCACAACCTCTTGAGTTGCCAATCATCCCGACCCACCCACCTCCTTAGTTTCCCGTCATCATGACCCCCAACCTCCCGAGTTATTGTCTTGATATCGTCAACAATCGCAACATCGGGCTCATCAGCAAGATCTCTGACTCGTTCATCAACTCTACCTCTTCTACGGTGGATAGTGCGGGAATGCTCTACCCGCTCAGATATGCAAATCTTTGATACCATTTGATTCCACACGAGAGCTCTGTGTAGCTACTCTCTCAATTCTGTCAGTCTGTCTCGAAGCAATCATGCCATCTTGTCCTGGTCCTCACTACAAAAAAAAAACAAAGAAATATGAACTACCAAACTTTTCTAAAATTTGGAAATCAACATGTGTTTTTCGAATTTTTCGAAAAATTCGATTACCATCTCAACATTTTTTTCTATCGGATTTTTTGAAATATTTGGTATGCTTGTATGCGTTTTTATTGGACTTTTCAAAATCATCGATATAAATGCATGTGGTTTTATCAGATTTTTCAAAATATTCGATAAAAATGCACGAGAAATGAGTTTTTACCTGCCATTTCAAAAATGCCAGTAAAAATGCATGTTTTTTTGTACAAAAAATCCAGTATAAAACATAAAGTACTGATTTGTAAAAATTCAATAGTTGACCCGAAATCTCTAATAAATAGCACAACTTTTAAAACAATTCAAAATATTATAATTGAAATTTAAAATAATTTTTTAAAATTCAAGAATAATTTAGTAAAAGTACTGTGATAGATTTCAGGTAAAATTCGGGTGGTGAGAGTGAGACCATACATTCGTGGCCTACAAATGACTCTCATTTTATATTTGTAGAAGATGTGAAAGGTCATTGTCAGTAATATATAACTCACTGAACTATTGTCCCTGTCAATATCTCATTGACCATGTACACACAAAATGAAATATCCAATCCAATACAAGAGTTTTGAAATATCAGTTTGATAAAAAAAAATTAAAATTCATTCATCTTATCTTAATTTTTAATCAAATAGTCCATCAACTTTTTAAATACTATTTTTCTTTTAATTTTATTTTTGATGTCTTAGTATTTATATAGAAATTTTTAATAAATATCATTTAAAATAAATATAAAATAAAAATATTTTGTTTAAAATCTAAAATAAACTAGAAATAGAGAATAAGTATTTATGATTATGAAATTTACCTGGCCGTCTAAAGTAAATTGGAGAATCTCATTCCGATGCTCAAAGAAAGTTCCATTCATTTTTCTTTTTGAATCTTATGATTGTTTTACGGTTGAAATTTCGTATGAAATACTGCTGTAAATTTTCAAACTAATTACCGGAAATATAGTATGCTATATTTGGTGTAATAGCATTAATGATTAATGAAAAACCATGAAATAAAATTATAAAGTAAGTTTAATCTTAATTTGGACTACCTTTCCCAAAACTAGGAAAGGGTGCTTCATCGTTGCTGACTATGTTACAAAATTCAAGCAATGTCCCACCACTTCCTGGCAACATCCTCCTTCCTTAAAACAGAGGAAAGAATGACGTTATAATCCTTGTCGACACGTTGTATCATATATCTAATATATATACTTACATGTTAAGCAAAACTATATATTTCTTTTTATTTACTATTTATTTATCGATTTTTTTGACAGCTTTATGGAATATATTTCATGGATAAGTTACCGCCTAAATTGAAACGTTACCCATCATCAATATATAACATAATCAACCGTACTTTCAACAATTCATTCTCTTCTCCATTCACATTTTCTACCATTCATTATATTTTCTCGTTATCAAAGAAACTTTTGTTCTTCAAATCATGACATTGACCTTATTCACAAACATGAACCGCATTGAGAATCTTCTCAATGCACCCAAAACCAATTCTAAACACAACAAAAGATGGCATAATGCTTTCATCACTATGTATTGTTCCAGAGCTTTCAACTCACTTTTCACCAACAAACCTAAAATCACACCAATACCATCTTTCACTGTCGTTGATTTCAATTCACCACACTCTTTTACCATTGATCAACAAACTCTCATTGATATTGTCAAAGAGAAAAATATTGAAACCCTTCATACACATCCTGGAGGACTTCAAGGTATCACTTCATCTCTTCAAACCAACACTGACTTTGGTATCAACCATGATTTTCAAGACATTGCACTCAGAAAACAAGTATTCGGTTCCAACACGTACAAAAAACCACCTTCAAAAAGTTTCATTCATTTTGTTCTTGAAGCATTTAAGGATGTAACCATTCTAATCCTTTTGGTTTGTGCTTCTCTTTCACTTGCCTTTGGCATCAAGGAACATGGAATCAAAGAAGGTTGGTATGATGGTGGTAGCATTTTTCTAGCTGTTTTCATTGTTATTTCAATGTCATCCATCAGCAACTTCAAACAAAACAAACAGTTTGATAAATTGTCTCAAGTTAGCAATGACATTCAAATTGATTTGGTTCGAAGTGGTCGTCGACAAACGGTGTCCATCTTTGAGATTGTTGTTGGTGATATTGTTTGTTTGAAGATTGGCGATCAAGTACCGGCCGACGGATTGTTTGTAGATGGACATTCACTCAGAGTGGACGAATCCAGCATGACTGGTGAGAGCGATCATTTAGAGATCAGTAAACAACATCATCCTTTTTTGTTTTCTGGAACAAAAGTTGCTGACGGATATGCAAAAATGCTCGTTACATCAGTCGGTATGAACACAACATGGGGACAGATGATGATTTCAATAAGCAAGGACATTGATGAAGAAACACCTTTGCAAGCAAGGTTGAATAAGCTAACATCATCCATCGGAAAGGGTGGTTTGGCTGTCGCGTTTTTAGTCCTTGTCGTATTGCTGATTCGATATTTCACCGGGAACACAGAGACTGATAATGGAGTTCGAGAATTTAATGGAAGAAAGACTAGTTTTGATGAAGTGATGAATGCAGTGATTGGAATTATTTCTGATGCAGTTACTATTGTTGTTGTTGCTATCCCGGAGGGTTTGCCATTAGCTGTGACTTTGACTCTTGCTTATTCTATGAAGAAAATGATGGCGGATCTGCAACAACTATTTGCACTGATAAAACAGGTACTGTTAGGAAATATAGAAGTTAGTTATCTTGATTCTTGGTTTTCCATCTTAATGAAAAGCTAAACCTATTTTGTGTGATTTGTAACAGGTACACTAACTTTGAATCAGATGAAGGTGACGAAATTTTGGCTTGGTTTAGAACCATTGGAAGATGGTGCATATTTAAATGTTGATCCATTTGTTCTTCAATTGATCAAAGAAGGAGTTGCTCATAATACAACTGGTGGTGTTCATGAATCTAAATCAGACTCTGATTCAAAATTTGAGTTTTCTGGTAGTCCAACAGAAAAGGCAATATTATCTTGGGCTGTTTTGGAGTTGAATATGGAGATGGAAACTTTGACAAAAAGTTGTTCTATTCTTCAAGTCGAGACTTTCAACTCAAAGAAGAAAAGGAGTGGAGTTTTGTTGAAAAGAAATGTTGACAACAACGTGAATGCACATTGGAAAGGAGCGGCAGAGATGGTACTAAGAATGTGTTCAAAATACTATGATTGTTATGGTGTTGTGAAATATCTTGACAATGAAACCATGTCAAAATTCGAAAGCATTATTCAAGGTATGGCAGCTAGTAGTCTTCGCTGTATTGCTTTCGCGTATGCAGAAGTTGATGCTCAAGAGCTAGGAGATGAAGGAGAAAACAACAAGATAGCGGTAAAAGACAATGGTTTAACATTGTTAGGACTTGTCGGGATTAAGGATCCGTGTCGTCCTGGGGTGAAGACTGCGGTGGAAGCTTGCCAACATGCTGGTGTGAATGTCAAAATGATTACAGGTATTTAAAAAATATCTCATTTATTGATAACTTGCTCTAATTATAATAGTTCGGTTAACAAACTATTAGCTAACATTTTAACTTGAATAACAGGTGACAATATTTTTACTGCAAAAGCTATAGCATTTGAATGTGGGATTCTTCAAGCTAATCAAGACACAGATGAAACCGTGGTTGAAGGCGAACAATTTCGCAACTTCATACACGAAGAAAGGTTAGAGAAAGTTGAAAAAATCTGTGTGATGGCAAGATCATCTCCATTTGACAAACTTCTAATGGTTCAATGCTTAAAAGAAAAAGGGCATGTAGTTGCTGTAACAGGAGATGGTTCAATGGGAATTCAAGGTACAGAAGTTGCAAAAGAGAGTTCAGATATTGTTATATTAGATGACAACTTTGCATCTATAGTAACAGTTTTGAATTGGGGAAGATGTGTTTACAACAACATCCAAAAATTCATTCAATTTCAATTAACAGTGAATGTAGCTGCACTTGTAATCAATTTTGTAGCAGCAGTTTCGGCAGGCGAAGTTCCATTAACAGCAGTTCAACTGTTATGGGTCAATTTGATTATGGATACATTAGGTGCTTTGGCTCTTGCAACAGAAAAACCTACTAAGGAATTAATGGATCAAAAACCTGTTGGTAGAACAAAACCTCTTATTACCAACATTATGTGGAGGAATCTTCTGTCACAAGCAATCTACCAAATAATAGTTTTATTGACTCTTCAATTTAAAGGTGAAACTATTTTTGGTGTGACATCAAAGGTGAATGACACATTGATTTTTAATACATTTGTTCTCTGTCAAGTGTTTAATGAGTTCAATGCAAGAAAGTTGGAGAAGAAGAATGTGTTTGAAGGAATATTTAGAAGCAAATTGTTTATGGGAATAATTGGTGTGACATTGGTGCTTCAAGTAGTGATGGTTGAGTTTTTGAAGAAATTTGCAGATACAGAAAGGTTGAATTGGGGAGAATGGATTATTTGTGTTGGTCTTGCTTCTGCTTCTTGGCCAATTGGTTTTGTTGTGAAGTTGATACCTGTCTCTGATAAACCATTACTTGATTTTATGAGTTTGAAGAAGATATTATGAAGATTAGTCCATATTGTTAGGGTGGAATCTGGTTAGGTTAATTTTCTATTTTATTTCTTGTCAGTTAGGTATGGTTTTCTCTTATATAAGGAACCAACTATATGTAATTTTTTGTTCATTCATTTAATGTTAATGGATCTCTTTATATTTCAAAGGTTGGTAATATAGTATCAGTAGAAATCACCAACCATTTATTATACATGATAATTTTAAATTACATTTTTTAATAATCACTTTTATGGGATCGTTGTATTTGGTTTATACATTTTTAATACATTTGTTACATAATATATTCTCTAGTTTTAGATTACATTTTTTTAGTAATCACTTTTGTCAATAAGTTTAATTTGTGGAGTTCTATTTTGGCACCAATTTCACTTAATTTCACTACAAAAGCACCAATATCTAGAGGTGACAATTGGATCCATTAAGACAAAATCCATTCAATCCATCTATCAAAAAATCCATCCAATCCATCCACCACATAAAAAATAAGTTAATGGATTGGATTAAATCCATCCATTTATATGTACGGATTGGTTCAATCCATCCAACATATTTTAAGAATCCAATGAATTATTTTTATCTCCGTTAGATTTATTTTTTTAAAAATAATTAAAAATGGATTTTTTTCCAAAAAAAAACAAAATTTTTTCCCCAAAAAAACCGATTTTTTTTCGAAAAAAATAGATTTTTTTTCAAAAAAAAATGATTTTTTTCGAAAAAATACCGACTTTTTTTTCGAAAAAAAAACTGACTTTTTTTTATCGAAAAAAAAACCGATATTTTTTTCGAAAAAAAACCGACATTTTTTTCCGAAAAAAAACTGACTTTTTTTTTTCGAAAAAAACCGACTTCTTTTTTCGAAAAAAAAAACCGACTCTTTTTTTCTGAAAAAAAACCACTTTTTTTTTCGAAAAAAATCGATTTTTTTCCGAAAAAAAACCGACTTTTTTTCCGAAAAAAAACCGACTTTTTTTTTCCGAAAAAAAAACCGACTTTTTTTCCAAAAAAATAAAACTGATTTTTTTCCCAAAAAAAACCGACTTTTTTTCCAAAAAACAACTGATTTTTTTTTTGAAAAAAACTGACTTTTTTTTCGAAAAAAAACTGATTTTTTTTTTCGAAAAAAAACCCGACTTTTTTTTTCCGAAAAAAAATCGACTTTTTTTTCAGAAAAAAAAACCGATTTTTTTTTCGAAAAAAAACCCGACTTTTTTTTCAAAAAAAAAACTGACTTTTTTTTCGAAAAAAACCGATTTTTTTAAAATAAAAAAAATTGGATGGATGAATATCCATCCATTAAAAATATGTTAATGGATGGATTTTATTTTTAACGGATGAATTGGATTGGATAATTTTAAGACAATTTTAGTGGATTGTTAATGGACTAATGGATTGTTTTGATCCATCCATTAACAATCTAATCCATATCCATCCAATCCATCCATTTTGCCACCCCTACCAATATCACTTAATTTCACTACAATTGCTGCAATGTTTTCATAGAGTGATTGAAGAAAGATGTGGCTAGTTAGAAAGTGGAGGTCTTCAATTCATAATATTGACAAGTTACCTTGTCATCTTTTATGTTTCATCATGAGGTAGATGTTAACATCTTCTTCTTAATTATCTAAGGATTCTTCATCATCGTCTTTTCATATAACATATGATTTATTTATTTTTTCTGAGATTTCTTTAATTTTTCTTAATATGCCTTTTTAGCTACGAGACAATATGGCCTAATATGTCATTTCTTTCCACAGTTATAGCATGTTGGAATGGATGACCTTTTCCCATCTTTTTCATGTTTTTCCTTTTGATTCTTCTCATTCCTAAGGAATCTTTTGAAGTTCTTTATACTATAGAGTCAAATTACTCGGTCTTGAGTGTTAAATTTTTGTTTTTCTTTTTTTCTTTTTCATCTATGTCCAGAGTCAGCCCCGAGAATTTGAAGGCGCTGTTCCAATTTTAAAAATGGGTCACTGATCCGAAGTACTCGATCAGATCCACACACGCTGGTCGTCAGATGGCAAGGTGCTCGGCGGATGATGGTCGTTAGACGTGCTGGGTGTTCGGACTGTTGATGAGGAGAAAAGGGGGTGTACCTGCAAGGCACTCCGACGCTCAAGTAAGAAAGGGTCAGAGAAAAAGGGGCAAGTACAAAGTGTATTCTTAGGGTGAAAATGTGATACCTGACCCTCTCAAGTGAGAGGGTTTATATAGAGGCCCCAGCGCGTGGCCAACGGTCCTATTTTCGGGACGAACTAACCGTTTTTCCCAAAGAATAGCTAACTGCCCAAACTAGCCGTTGTGACGGGCAGGTTGCCATGAACTAGCCGTTATGTCGGGCATAGACGCAGTTGCGGACACCTGCCCGTTGACGTTCGGGCAGCGAGGAAGCCGTGCGTAACGGGCATCAGAACCGGGGAGGGACGTTGCGTTCCTTGCCCGGGTGGAGGGGCAGAAATGTCACTTTTTCCCCTCTGTGGATTGGGCTTAGGCAATTTGGGCCGCTCTGGAGCAGAAGCGAATTGGGCCAATTCTAGCCATTGATCCGTCCTCACCACGATCGTGTGGGCCAAGAAATAGTGCCTCAGTCGTCTGGCAGCGTTAACGAGGGCCAGTGCTACCTTCTCTATCTGCTGATATCGCAACTCCGCGTCTTGCAACGCTTTGCTCGTGAAGTATACGGGCTTTTGCCCGGCGTGATTCTCGCGGATGAGAACAGCGCTCACGGCCTCGGCGGTGACAGCGAGGTATAGGAACAAAACTTCCCCGGTATCTGGCCGCGATAACACGGGCGGTTTCGACAGAGCTTGTTTTAAGTGAAGGAGGGACGCCTCGCATTCTTCGGTCCATTCAAACGCGGCTTCTTTTCTCAAGAGCTTGAAGAAAGGAAGGGCGTGTTGGGCGGATTTCGCGACGAAGCGGGACAACGAGGTGGGTACCCCGTTGAGGGACTGGATGTTCTTCTTAGACGTGGGCGTTGGGAACTCAGAGAATGCCCGGCATTTGTCGGGGTTAGCCTCTATTCCTCGTTCCGTTAGGTAGAAACCAAGGAATTTACCTGCCCGTACGCCGAACGTGCACTTCTCTGGGTTAAAACGCATTTGATATTTTCTTGCTTGCTCGAAAATTGTTCGAAGATGGGCGACATGGTCTAGTTCCTCGTGGGACTTGACGATCATGTCGTCCATGTATACCTCGAGCATGTCGCCTATTTGTCCTTGGAAGACTTTGTTCATCATTCGTTGGTATGTAGCGTCGGTGTTCTTCAGACCGAAAGGCATCACGTTGTAGTAATAATTGCCCGATTCGGTCATGAAGGCCGTGTAAGTTGTATCGCTCGTAGCCATTGGGATTTGATTGTAGCCCGAGTAGGCGTCGAGGAACGATAGCAGCTTAAAACCTGCTGAGTTATCCACGAGCTTATCTATATTGGGGAGGGGGTAGGCGTCCTTCGGACAGGCCTTGTTAACATCAGTATAATCAACGCACATTCTCCATTTGCCATTATTTTTTCTTACAAGTACAACATTTGAGAGCCACGTAGTGTATCTGGCCTCGGAAATAAACCTAGCTTCTAGAAGGTCTTTAACAGCTTTCTCCGCGGCTTCCATCTTCTCCGGAGACTGTTTCCTTCTGTGCTGGGCAACGACTTTGATGGCCGGATCGATTGTAAGCTGGTGGCAAGCGACGGAGGGGTCCAATCCTGGCATTTCAGCAGCACTCCATGCGAACAAGTCTGCGTTTTCCCTGAGGCACGCTTTTAGTTGTCTCTTGGCCAGGTCGGGGAGGTCTGCTCCGATCTTTACTCCCCGTTGGGGGTCTTCTCCGAACGGGACGATCTCGAAGTTGCCATCTGGTATGGGGCGCAGGAGATGGCCGTTGTTGTGGGACTGGCTACCCGAAGTGGTCGGGGCTTTGGCGTGATCCTCCTCGTTGGAACGGCAGTCCAAGTCGATGGATTCGACCTGGGGGAGTGGCTTTGGCCGCTCGGAGCTGCTGGGCAGAGGAGGGCGACCAGATGTCCTCGGCTTCGCTGAGATTGTGCTCAATCCTTTTGATGCTGCTTCAAAGCATCGACCGGCAGCTTCGATGTCGCCGTGGAGGGTGGCGACCATCCCTTCAGAAGTGTAGTACTTCATCTTGAGATGTATGGTGGAAGGCACTGCAACCAACTCTGCCAGGGTTGGCCTTCCAAAAATGCACTGATATAGTGACGGGCAGTCGACTACTAGAAACTGTGCTTTGATTGCTCGAGTTGTCTTTCCTGAACCGAAAGTCACGATGAGCTCTACGTAACCTCGGGGCCTTGTTACTGCTCTGTTGAATCCCTACAGGTCGGATCCAACGTATGGAGTAAGGTGAGAGTCGTCCAACTGCAGTGTCTCGAACAGGTGGTTGTACATTATATCAACTGAACTGTCCTGGTCCACGAGTATCCTGCGAATGTCGAAGTTCGCCATCCTTGCCCGGATGAGAAGCGGGATGCTTGAGTTCGGTGACCCGCCGAGGAGCTCCTCTTTTTAGAAGGAAATGGGAGAGGATCCTTTGCGAGTGGTATCCAGCATGGTGACTTCGTTGGCGCTCTTGCTGATCAGTTGATCGAACTTCCTCTTGACCGAACCAACCGTGATTTTGTTGAATCCACCACCGGAGATGACCATGGCCGACGGGAAGGTTTCCCACGGGCTGTGAGCGCCGAGGAACGTGGAAGCGGGCAGACTGTCAGGGATACAGAAGTCTTCTGGTCGAGTCACGGACATAGCGACCTGTACGTTGGTGTCATCGGAGGGCGGAGTCTCTTCAGCCGCCTTCTTGCTCTCCTGGGTTTCTTGCCAGGGAGCTTCTTTTTTCTTCGCGAACTACTTCAGATAGCCGTCGCGAATGAGGATCTCTATGGCATCTCTGAGGTGGATGCATTCTTCCGTCGTATGGTCGTGGCTCTTGTGGAAGCGGCAATACTTGGATTTGTCCACACCTGGCCTGGCCGGCAGCTGTTTGGGGAAACGGACCCCCGCCTGCTTGAACTCTGAGTTGGCACATTCGGACAAGATTTTCTCCCTCGAGGTAGTGAGGGGGGTATAGTCATGGAACCGTCCAGAAGGTCCCTTCTGTTCGCGTGCATCGCGAGGCCGATCGCCGCGTCTTTTATCTCCTCGACGGGATGTCGAGGGCTCTTCAGCTCTGGATGTCCGGGCGCCTTCTTGGTGACGGGAGGCCCGGAGAGAGTGGGCAGCGACCTTCTCCTCATACTGTATATGCGACTGGGCTTGGTGGAGGAGAGCGTTGAGGTTCCTTGGTGGATCTAGGCCGATGGCTTTCGCGAAATCTGAGCCAGGACGTAATCCCTGCTCGAGCAGGAATTTCTTCATCTCGTCGGTCGTTGGCACTTGGACGGCTTCCTTGTTGAACCGCTCAATGTAGTCCCGAAGAGGTTCATCTCTCCCCTGTACAACAGCTCCAAGGGACGCCTCAGTCTTTGGATGGCGTCGTGATGCGGTAAAGTGTCGGGAGAAGATCCTCCCGAGCTGCCTCCAGGAGGTGATGGATTCCTCTGGCAGTTGTTTGTACCAGGTCATTGCTCCCTTCCGGAGCGTGGTTGGGAACAGGCGGCACTTGATGGCTCCTCGTACACCCCGGTAGTCCAGAAGAGCATCTATGTTTTCTATGTGCTCGTCTGGGTCCGTGGTTCCATCATAAGTCCCTAGAGACGGAGGCTTCTCTAGTCCTTTGGGGAGACGGGTTGCCAGGATCCTGCGGGACAACAGGCCGCGAGGCTCGTCGTCGCTGTCCGAACTTGAAGTCGACGGTGACCGTTGTCTGCGCTCGCGACGGCGGTCTCTGCGAGGTGAGGGCGATCGTGGCCGGTCGCGAGGTCTGACCGGTGGAGAATGCCCGTCTTGCCTCGTTCTCTTGTGTCTTAGTGGCGACTGGTCCCGCGGGGAGATCTGGTCGCGTTTGCGAACGCGTAGTGGTTCAGGCCTTGTCATACGGTCTTCCCGGCGCCTAGGTGGCGGGCTTCTTGATTTCTGGTGTTTCCTCTTGGGAGGAGAAGATCTTGGAAGAGTTGCTTCCTCGAGGGCTCTTATCCTTTCGCCTTGCTGCAAGATAAGGAGGTTCGTGCGGTTGACAGCGTCCAGGAGGGCTGCAACGGCCAGATCGGCGCTGGGGGGGCCAAGAATCGGTCGTTCCCCCAACGGTGACTATTTTCCTCCTTGCTCGGTGGGAGGAGGAGTTGGAGACGCAGTGGCCCCGTCACGAAGGAAACGGGGATCAGAAAGTAACGACGAACTGCCATTGGCGTCCATCTTGTTGACAGGGACAAGAACCGTAGCGTCAGCACCTTTTGCGGAGTTCTGAGCGGCCATTCGTGGGTGGGTCAAAGAAAGTATGTTTTGATCTTTCGGTTTCCGAGGAGGAAAGAAAGAAGGGGAGAACAAGGAGTTTCCACAGACGGCGCCACTGATCTCGAGTATTCGATCAGATCCACGCACGCTGGTCGTCAGATGGCAAGGTGCTCGGCGGATGATGGTCGTTAGACGTGCTGGGTGTTCGGACTGTTGATGAGGAGAAAAGGGGGTGTACCTGCAAGGCACTCCGACGCTCAAGTAAGAAAGGGTCAGAGAAAAAGGGGCAAGTACAAAGTGTATTCTTAGGGTGAAAATGTGATACCTGACCCTCTAAAGGGAGAGGGTTTATATAGAGGCCCCAGCGCGTGGCCAACGGTCCTATTTTCGGGACGAACTAGCCGTTTTTCCCAAAGAATAGCTAACTGCCCAAACTAGCCGTTGTGACGGGCAGGTTGCCATGAACTAGCCGTTATGTCGGGCATAGACGCAGTTGCGGACACCTGCCCGTTGACGTTCGGGCAGCGAGGAAGCCGTGCGTAACGGGCATCAGAACCGGGGAGGGACGTTGCGTTCCTTGCCCGGGTGGAGGGGTAGAAATGTCACTTTTGCCCCTCTGTGGATTGGGCTTAGGCAATTTGGGCCGCTCTGGAGCAGAAGCGGATTGGGCCAATTCTAGCCATTGGTCCAGTCCAGAACAGTCACAATAAAAAGGAAAGTACTTTTTTTTTATAAAATAATATATTTAAATAGTAAAAGTGTAGCTATTAAAGGTTGAACCATTGATCTTTAAGTAAAAAACAAGCTTCTTTACCGCTAACTATCTTACATTACATATTAAATTCAACAACACATATTTATATATTTATTTCAGGTTTATAACTTATAAAAAATAACTTGGAGGCCCTTATTTTTTGGAGGCCCTGAGCTGTGGGCCGTCTTGCCCGTGCACAAGGCCGCCCCTGCCTATGTCTCGTCTTTTTAGTTCCATTTCATATTCCTGCAATTTGCCGAACAGGGTGTGTGTATCCATTGTCGTCAAATCATTAGATTCAAAAATCGCAGTGACTTTAGATTATCAGTTACGGTTTAGACATCTAAGAATTTTTATGACTAGTTTCTCATTTGAAAATATGTTACCCATAGTTCTCATATGACTCATAATATAGGTAAATCGCGTTTACATATGTTTAATGCTCTCTTTAGGTTTCATTCTGAAGAGTTCATACGTATGTGTTAATGTAATAGCAAAGAAAATAAAGTAATAATCAAGCTGTATTACGCATTGCTTCAAATCTAGTCTTCCATGAGAGGACCAAACATATTAAGATAGACTGTCACTTTGTCATAGAGAAGATCGAGTCAGGCGATATCGTTATCAGCTTTGTCAACTCTAATGATCAATTGGAAGTTGTGTTTACAAAATTCCTGCGAAGTCCCAAAACCAACTATATATGTAACAAGCTTGGTGCATTTGACTTATATGCTCAAGCTTGAGGGAGAGTGTTGATATATATATATATATATATATATATATATATATATATATTGTGACACAAACGATACCAATTAACAAATTCTTGATTGAGAAACGAAGTTTCTTGATTGAACAATGAAAACTGTTAGAATAATAAAGGGAGAGAGAAAGAAGAAAAAAGGAGAATAAGATTTTGGGCAAACTGTTTTCTATTCACTTTCTCATTTAGGGTTTACAAATGAATAACACAATTGGTCTCTCTCAACAACCTGAGAGATCTAGCTTATTTATAGACTAACTAGCTAACTTAAATAACAAGCTAACTAAACAATTGGATCCATAAAACAAGACCTAATTCGACACTACATTTCGACATTACATACTAGAACTAGCTTCGACTACAACATGTAATACTTCGAACTCACCATGTGAACAATCTTCGACTTCATGCTTGTCTCTTGTCGAAACACATGAAAGTTATCCCTCGACAGAGCTAGAGTTCAATCCAAAATCTCACAAATCTCCACCTTGGAACTAACTCTACAAACAACAGGGAATAAACTAGCTTTCATCATGCAGCTTTATCAACTGCATACAATGGAAAAACTTGCAACTCGACAATGTCTTGGTGATCATATCAGCAGCATTGTCATCAGTCAAAAACTTCATCACCTAGACTTCACCGCGCTCGATTATCTCTCTGACGAAGTGCAACCTTACATCGATGTGTTTGGTTCGCTCATGATAAGCTAGACTCTTCGACAGGTGTATTGCACTTTGACTATCACATTTAACAGTGATAACTCGACCATGGAGTTTCAGCTCCTTTGCAAAACCTTCAAGCCACAATGCTTCTTTCATAGCTTCAGTGAGGGCAATTGATCGGTCACCATTTCTACTATGTTTCTGTCCCTTATTCGGCATTAATCTATGAATCGGTAATACTTTGTCTCGTCTTTTCATTATTTTTCGAGTTAATTTTACTTTTCGTATTTTATTCTCGCATTTTATGAGTTTTAGTTTTATTTCAATTATGTTGCATTTTATGCGTTGGTTTATTAGTTTTGATGGTTTTAGGTCTAAGCGGAAAAGCCCAAAGGACTCGTGCGAAGAAAATGGAAGTTTCGGGAATTCAGAAGAGTTTTTGGCAGGAAGACAATGGCCTGACACGGCCACCTATGTCACCTGACACGGGCCGTGTCAGGAAGAGACCAAGAGAAAGCAAAAATGAGGAGAGACAGTGGGCTGACACGGGTACCCTGTCACCTGACACGGCCCGTGTCAGCAAGCCTGGAGCAGATAACATTCTTTGCAGAGAGACAGAGGCCAACACGGCCGCCCGTGTCAGCTGACACGACTCGTGTTGGCTGAGGTGCTTCATCTTCTAATTTTCTTGGATTTTTGTCTTAAGTGATCTGTGAGGGTATTTTTCTACTGCTGTATTGGACTTTGGAGTATTTTAGATGTTTTTTGACAAAGAAAATGGGGGCTTTTGGACGAGAGAAGAATTACACGATCAAGAATTGAGCGATCAAGAGAAAAGGGAGAACTGGAGATTTTCATGCGCGGGAGCAATTGAAGATCAAAGTAATCCAAAATTCTTGTAATTTTTAATCTTATTGTTGAATTTTATTTGAATATTATGAGTAGCTAAAACCCCTAATGCTAGGGGGTGCCCCTGAATTTCTTTTGTAAGGATCTTGGTTTCCTTTGTTCAATGACATAAGTGCTTTTTCATAATCATTTTTATTGTACTATGTACTTAATATTTTTTCTATCGGACAAATAGAAATTGATTTACGGTTAACTTTTAGGTCGGACAAACCATTGTTAACGCTTTTTGTGCGATAATGCATCAGTAGATATTACCTAGTACTAGGGATACCCTGTTGCACTTGGAACACTATTGACATTATAATGCTTGATTTCAAACGTAATTACCTATGGACATAGTAATTAGGTTGAGAAATCAAAGGTTTTCTCACTAAGGACTTAGGAGTAAACAACTTAGGTCAAGAAATTGATTATTTTAAGCCATGTCTCTGAAATAAGGATTAAGGTTGTTACAAGGCAATTCATACACTGTGCCCTAGCATGCTTCTCATATATGTTAAAAAACTCAATTTTCTTATTCTGGTTTATTCTCTCACTGTTAGTTTATTATTTTCCAAACAAAACCCAAACTCCCAAGTACTTTTTGTTTAATTGAATTACTACAAGAACTTATATTCATACACAGTCCTCGAGATCGATACTGGGGATAAACCTCTATTTTAACTACATCCGCGAAAATAATACACTTTCTATTTCATCGATCAGCAATGTATTCTGCTTCAGTGGTTGATGAGGCAACAACCTTCAGAAGTGTTGCTTTCCAACTGATTGTTGCGCTGAACATAGTGAACTCGTATCCATAAATAGACCTTCTGTAATCCATACAACCTGCATAATCAGAGTCGACGAATCCTTCGACTTCGACTTTTCTATCACCACAGGCTCCACCATAAATCAAGACTCTTCTTAGAGACCCATTTATGTACCTAAGAATCCACTTTAATGCTTGTCATTGCACCTTTCCAGGATTGGCCATATACTTGCTTACAAGGCTCACTCCATACGCTATGTCTGGCCTCATACATACTATAACATACTTCAAAGAACCTACTATACTAGCATATGGAATTCTACTCATATAGATTCTTTCAGCTTCAGTACTCGGACTTTGAGTAGTACTAAGTTTAAACTAAGGATTTGTCAGAGTCATAACAGGCTTTGAATTCGAAATACCAAACTTGTCGAGAATCTTCCGTAGGTATGTCTCTTGAGATAAGCATAATCTCGACTGTTTTCTATCTCTCCAGATGTCAATCCCAAGAATCCTGATGGCAGCTCCCAGATCCTTCATTTTGAACGCCTTACTAAGTTCAGCTTTCACCTCCATTACATCCTCGACACTGTTGCTAGTTATGAGGTTATCATCCACATAAAGTAACAAAATAACAAGTGAATTTTTAGGTCAAAAATCTGAAGTAAACACAGTGGTCGAATTGGCTCCTAGTGAAACCAATGTGTGCCATGAACTTGTTGAATCTCCTGTTCCACTATCGAGGAGATTGTTTCAGGCCATACAAAGACCTATTTAGCTTGCAAACATAATCTTCCTTATCCTTTTCTGTATACCCTTCAGGTTATCACATCAGGATCGTTTCATCTAGATCACCATACAGAAATGTTGTCTTCACATCTATTTGTTCAAGTTCCAGGTCGAACTTCACCACCATGGCTAACAACATTATAATCGATCTATGATTTACTATAGGAGAGAACACATCATTAAAGTCGACACATTTTTCTGAGTGAACCCCATAACAACCAACCTTGCCTTAAAGCGCTTCGACATCACTCATTCGATTCCCTTGACCTTGAAAATCCAGTTACAACTGACTAACTTGGCTCCTGCAGGTTTCTCGATCAGCTCCCAAGTGTTATTATCATGAAGATATTTCATCTCGTCATCCATGGCTTTTTGCCATTCATTCTTATTTCGAATCCTCATAGCTTCCTTGTAATCTCTAGGTCCTTCCTCAAGTACCTCACTTGCAGAGATTAAAGAAAAAGCTATAAGATCTGCATAACCAAGTCTCTGAGGTGGCATGATGAATCTTCTCGACCTATCTCTTGCCAGTAGGTAGTCATAGACAGTTTCCTTAATCTCTTCAACATCTTGCTCTTCTTATTTGACTTCATATGGGTTATGCACTTCAGTATCACTACGCTCCACCTTAACATGAATCTTTACCTGTTCCAGCTCCTCTTCAGATATTTCTGCACTTCGACCAGCATCACCAGT
The DNA here is from genome assembly GCA_022829125.1 of Lathyrus tuberosus. Taxonomy (NCBI): domain Eukaryota; kingdom Viridiplantae; phylum Streptophyta; class Magnoliopsida; order Fabales; family Fabaceae; genus Lathyrus; species Lathyrus tuberosus. The sequence goes on along the minus strand of JALAZF010000101.1, from coordinate 3,053,653 downwards.
TTTCTTGAACGCCATCTCGACTTCATTGAAAACTACATCACAACTTGTGATACATCTTCTGTGACCTGGTTCTAGGAACCACGACCTATAACCTTTGACTCCCTCAGAATATCCAAGGAACATGCATCTTAGAGCTCTATGTTTGACATTGTCTTTCCTAATGTGAGCATAGGCTAAACAACCAAATACTCTCAGTTTGTTGAGATCTGGTGGTTCACCCGACCAAACTTCTTCAGGTGTCTTCATTCCCAAGGTAGTCGAGGGACATCTATTTATCAGATAAGCTGCTGTTGAAATAGCCTCCGCCCAAAACACCTTCTTCAATCCAACACTAACTAACATGCATCCAACCCTTTCAAGGATTATTCGATTGAATCTCTCAGCTAAGACATTTTGTTGAGGAGTACCTGCTACAGTCTTATGCCTTACAATCCCAGACTCGACACAGTAACTGTCGAAAGCTTCATTGTAGAACTCAAGGCCATTCTCAGTTCTCAACCTTTTAACGTTTTTGCCAGTTTGAGTTTCGACCAGAACCTTCCAACTTTTGAAATTCTCAAAAGTTTCATCCTTAATCTTCTAAATGAATACCCATAACTTTCTGGAATATTCATCAACTATGAATAGAAAATACCTTGCACCTGAATGTGAAGGATTCCTTGTAGGCCCCCAAAGATCAGCATGAATGTAATCAAGGGATCCATGTGTTCTTTGTTTACCTTTGTTAAACTTCACCCTACAGGATTTACCAAATACATAAGGTTCACAAAACTCCAACTTCTCGACTTTGTCACCACCTAGTAGGTTCTGTTTCTCCAGTTCGACCAGACCTCTTTCGCTGACATGGCCCAATCTCATGTGCTATAATTCCATCTTCGACACAGGTTTCGTGGATGTAAAATATGTCGAACCACTTACAACCTCAGCCTCAAGGGTATACAAGTCTTGTTTCTTTATGCCTCTCAAGACTTCCTTCGACCCCTTCATGACTTTTAGGATACCTTGCTCTCCTTTGAAGGCATATCCTTTCTTGTCGAATTCACCAAGAGAAATGAAATTCCTCTTAAGGTTAGGTATATACCTAACCCCATTCAATAACCTTATTGACTCATCATATAGCTTGAATCTTACAGATCCAATACCTGCAATTTTGCAAGCTTTATTGTTTCCCAATAGCACTGATCCACCATCTTGATCACATAATTCTTTAAACACATTCTTGCTTGGAGTCATATGCCAAGTACATCCTGAATCCAAAATCCACTCTTTGCAAGAGTTGCTGCTCGACACCACAAGGACATCAGATGATTCATAATCATCTTGCACAATAGTTGCATTGCCATTGTCCTTACCTCCATAATTATTCAGACGCTCAGGACACATCTATCTTTTGTGACCCTCCTTCTTACAGTGATAACACCTAATACCAGAAATATCAATACCATAAGACTTCTATTGAGTTTTACCTTTCTTCTTCTCGAACCTACTATCTCTCTTCGAGGATTTCCCCTTCATGGACAACCCTTCGCTAACTGATGATGATGGTTTCTGCTCACTTCTTTCGTTCAAATCCTTCCAATACAAGGTTGCTTGAACTTCTTCAAAGGTCAGGGACTCTCTTCCATACAAGGGGGTTTCTTTGAAGGGAGCATGCGACTTAGGTAAAGAACACAACATCAATAACGCTTGATCTTCGTCACTGATGGTAACATCAAAATTTTCAAGATCAAGAATCATCTTGCTGAACACATCCAGCTGCTACAACACCGCTTTATCTTTATTCATCTTGAATTAATACAAGGCTTGCTTCAAGTACAAACAATTCACCAAGGACTTTGTCATATACAATCCTTCGAGTTTCAGCCAAACACCAGGTGTCGTCGTCTCCTTCGAAACATGCCTGAGAACTTTATCACCAAGACTCGGAACAATTGCGATGTGGGATTTCTCGATCATCATTGTCTTATCCTTCTCTGTCAATGCAGCATCCATAGCTTTTTCTCCCTTTAACGCTTCTAGAAAACTCTGTTGAACAAGAAGGGCTCGCATCTTCTAACGCCATACCCGGAATCATTAACTCTGATGAACTTCTCAATTTCAAACATTATTGACGACACCTTTCTCCACGCTCAGCACACCAGTTTGTTGTGACATAAAAGATACCAATTAACAAATTCTTGATTGAGAAACAGAGTTTCTTGATTAAACAATGAAAACGATTATAATAAAAAAGGAAGAGAGAAAGAAGAAAGAAGGAGAATAAGATTTTAGGCAAACTGTTTTCTATTCACTTTCTCATTTAGGGTTTACAAATGATTACAAATGAATAACACAATTGGCCTCTCTCAACAACCTGAGAGATCTAGCCTATTTATAGACTAACTAGCTAACTTAAATAACAAGCTAACTAAACAATTGGAACTATAACACAAGGCCCAATTCTATATTATATTTCGACATTACATACTAGAACCAACTTCGACTACTACATGTAATACTTTGACCTCAGCATGTGCACAATCTTCGACTTCATGCTTGTCTCCTGTCGAAACACATGAAAGTCATTCCTCGACAGAGCTAGAGTTCCATCAAAAATCTCATATATATATATATATATATATATATAAAGAGAATATTCCTTATAATATTCTAGAATAGAGTATGATATTTATGTAATTAATTCAACGATCTGTATTTTTTCCTATATAAATTATCTTCTGCTGTGTTATTCAACACACTGTTTAATCTAAATGTCTCCTAATCTCGCTTATTTCAACACCTATTAAGACACCTCAAAACTTTATTAGTAGCAATATCATTGGAAATAGGCTAACCTAGAGCCTTAAAATGATTTATAAGATGTGTGAACCTCTTTTGCATGTAAGAAACGGTTTCACCATGCTTCATGCAAAATAGTTCAAACTCTTGATTTAAGGTATTGATTTTAGCTTATTTGACTTCATTAGTTCCCTCACATACAACTTCTAATGCGTCCCACAAAGCTTTGGCCGTTTCACAATGAGAGACACGATAATATTCACTAACACTAAGGGCAAATATAAGAATATTTTATGCCTTCCAATCATGTGACCACAATCCCTTATCATTATCTGGTTTTGGTACGGCGACACCTTCACCATTGGTCATTATAATTTGATTAGGACCATTGATGATGGAGTCCCATACACCTTATCAACCGAGTTGATATAGATACTCATACAAGCTTTCTAATAGCCATAGTTTTCACCGGTAAAGATGGACACTCTATTGTACGTTCTTTAGGTTCGGTAGCCATTTTCTAATAAGAGAATATTGAAGTATATAATTAACCAGAGCTCGTGATACCACTTGTTAGACGAAGGAAAATTATCTAGAGGGAGTGAATAGATCCTAAGTTAAAAAATTACTTTACAAAAAACAGTTTTGAGAAATTTAACGGCTAAAGGAAGTGACCCAGATCGAATAGTCTAAACCGAACCGCTATAAAAAAGTTTAGATATGCGTATATGAAAACCAATTGATGATAATGATATCAATAAATATGCTTATAACCACAATCACTTGAATGCTACCTAACAAATAAAGCTATTTCCAATGATAAAATATACAAAAGCGAAATTGAGGCAAATTATCAAACACCTTATATGCAATCAACTTCGTTTAGAATTTTGTATGGTTTGGTTGATTTGCAAATCCAACCACAATCTAATAGATTGTGATCAACTCAATAAAACCTTTTTCAAAGGTTATCAAAAAGTTTAACCAAACATATTGATCGCACTGTTGAGACAAATTTGGTTCATACCATGTATCCTCTAAGCTTTTAATGATAACAAAGTATTTGGAAAATAATTAGGATTTTTAACTAGCTGATTCTTGTGTACAGAATTATATTTATTTGATGAAACAAGTTATGTTACAGAAGAAGCCTTGGTTTGGTTATGGTCGAGTACTTGGGAAAGAGTCTAATCAGAAAGATATCATTAGTACATTTCAGAATCAGAAGCGTGCTAAACTCTACCTCTCAAACTGAGTAATGTCAACTCAAGTTTAGAAATCACGGGACTCGAGAAAAGTTGACATTATCTTCAAAAAATTGTGTTGTACTTGTTTCACTAAAGAGTTCTCTGGACAAAAGCCTTGTTTAGTGGATAATTCCTTGGCTACAAGTTCCAACACCTGCTTTATTGGAAAAGAAGATGTACTAGAAGATTTGATCTGAATATAGCCGTTGGAGATGCTTCAACGAATTTATATAAAAGGAACAGAAGAATTGAAGATCAACCAAGAGAATAACGCTGCAACTACAACTGAAATATACACGCATTTCATTCATATCAGCTCAAGAGAAGCTTTTTTGTTTAGAGTACTTATTCTTGTATAGCTTAAGAATCTTTAGTGTTTTAAGTGTGTTATATGATATTTGAACACCTCTGATTGTTAATCAAGTGTTGTTGTAAGTTATTCCTTCTCTAAACAGTTAGTTTAGATAAAGCCTTTTGCCTTGGGCTTGAGCAGTGAAGTCTTGGACTGTAGGTCTAAGCAGAAGTCTTGAACCTGAGGGGTTTGAGCAGAAGTCTTGAATCCGTGGGATTTGACCAGGAAGTCTTGGACCGTGGGTCTAAGCAGGAAGTTTTGAATTCGAAGGGTTTACGCAGGAAAGTCTTAGGATCTGAGGATCTAAGCAAGGAAGTCTTGATCAGGTGCTGATTAAGAAAGAAGTCTTAGGTTGTAGGTCTTAGTTGGAGAAAGTCTTATACTTGAGTGTATAAGCAGTTGTAATCTATTTGATTATAGTGGAAATCTCTTGTGCTGCAAGGGGACTAAACTACTCTCAGTTGGAGAGGAACGAAAATAACATTTGTGTGCTCTTTTCCTATTTATTTACTTCTGTCATTTTATCTGCTGCACTTGTTAATCAGATTTTGAATCTCTATTTAGAATCTGAACTCTGTTCAGAAGTAGAAAAGATTTGGCAAACATAATTCAACCCCCATTCTTGTGTATTATATCTCACCTTCATGCATAATCAAAGAATTAAATAATTTGCAAATGAAAAATAAAAGAGATAGAGAGGGAGGGAGAGAGACAGAGAGAGAGGGAGTACTCAAGGATTTATTTAGGTAGTTCCCTAATCGGCCTTGCTATGGGTACGTCTTCCCTCAATGAACTCAAATTGAGACAGTGAAAATTAACCTTACTTTGCAAATGTAGTTTACAAGAGAAATGTAGCAATACAACCCCATAAACCCTGTGTTTTATGTTGATTCTAACACTTTCTCTTCCCTTAATCTAAGTTTGATCAAGTCACCAAGAATACCAATTTGGTTCACCCTCTCATGCTACTCATTTGCAAGAACCCTCTGTTATTCAAAGCCTTCACTCGATCGAATCCAAATTACAAATTGTTGTAACCCAAGATTTACCAAAATGATCCACCATCTCACACTAATCATTTGCAAGAAACCACCGTTTTTCTTAGCTTTTAGTCGATCAGATCCAAATTGTGTAATCTTGTCCAAAACCTCCAAATCCCCAATTGTTCTTGAAGGAAAACCCTACCTTGGTTTTCTTATTTTAAACCCTCAAAGATTCTCAAGCCAATTTACAATTCAACAACCTATATTAGACGTTATCAACTCTAATTCTAGATGACACCCAAATAAAAAATGATTATGTGTAGTTTGTTTGTGTGTATGCATAGAATGAAGGTTGAAGATAAAGTGAACTCTTTGAAATCCCGATTTCGTTTGTGATTTTCTCAAAAAATCACTGAAAGAAATTATGCATTTATGAAGCATATATATGTGTACAAGTTGGAGGCAAAAGGAATACAAGAGATTTGAAAACATCACGAATTTTTGGAAAAATATGTTGCATGTGTCAACCTATGTAAGTTATGTGTCAACCTATTTGATGCATGAGTCAATCTGTATAGGTCATGAGTCGACCTGTATAGGTCATGTGTCGACCTATGCATTCCGCACATCAAATAAAGGCAACAGGCTTTAAAAATGAGTTACATATGTCAACCTATAGCTCGTATGTGTCGACATGTATAGGTAATGTGCCGACCTGTATAGTTTATGTGTCAACACATATAGGCAACACATCAAACAGAAGGTACAAACTTTAAAAATGAGTTACATGTGTCGACCTATAACACGTATGAGTCGACATGTGGACCTATTTTTCACATAAAAACTAGTTTTTAAGGCATGAAACCTTTTCTAAATCATTTTTTAATGCATGAAACCTTTTCTAAATCATTTATACAATGTTTTTATGCTTCCTAATGCTAAGATACACATTAGGACTCAGAAGATACTGTCCAATATACATAAACGATAAAGTATCCTAGTTTTGACATCATACAAAATACATCTAACGGAAAGTTCCACTCACAAAAGTGAGCACGTTTGTTAACCTTAAACTCCTTCACCACCTCCACCTCAGGAACCCCCAAGTGTTGTGTAGCAGTAATACATGTAATGTCCTGGATAATGAGAGTAACAGTGAAGAAACTATCTAACAAGGGAAGATGGAATAAGGAAGAGACATCATCCAAAGTAATTGTCATCTCATAAAATGGAAGATGAAAGAAGGACGTCTCCTTATGTCACCGCTCAACAAAAGTTGACAATAGTGGATCATAAAGCATTGTCAACAAATAATCCATCGACGAAAGGAACCCGCAATCATCGACAATATCCCTGACACGCGGAGGCATTTTGACATCTGAGAACTTCTTCAACTTTTCCCAGTGGGTAGGCATCTTAAGTGGCAGGCATTCCTATAACAAATAAAGTAAAAAGAATCAATTATTTTCAACGTATCAATAATAAATAAAAACAAGTTTAAAATAACATATATATACCTCTCCCTGCCATAATCTCAATGCCACATGATCACCATATCTAGTGAGCAAGGAACGATCAACGGGCCATCTAGGAAATCATATGTGTGTACAAATGACTTTGTTGAAGTTAAATCAGTCACCTATGTATCAGCTGGAGGAGTCACCTTCGTTTCTCCCAGAAGAGTTGCCTTTGTATCATCAAGAGTCATCAACTCCACCGTATCAGCCAGAGCCTCCGTCTCAGTTTGACAGGTCACTTTTCTCTCTCTCTCTCTCTCTCTCTCTCTCTCTCTCTCTCTCTCTCTCTCTCTCTCAGCCACCACGTGTCATTCATCCTGACCCACAACCTCCTGAGTTGCCTATCATCCTGACCCACACACCTCCTTAGTTGCCCGTCATCTTGACCCCAAACCTCCTAAGTTGTTGTCTCAACATCGGCAACAATCACAACATCGGCCTCATTAACAAGATCTTTGACTCGTGCATCTGCTCTACCTCTTCTACGACAGATAGTGCAGGGTGTGCGCGACTGCTCAGCCAACCTCCTCTTGTTAGAAATGATCAGGACTATTCAATACTATGGAACAGACCTTTAATAATGGTTGGGAAATATATATAACCACGCAGGACCAGACGTTGTTATGTAGAGTGTGCTTGTATATATGATACTTACAATTACGGCCCTATAACCGTTGTAATAAATTGGAAAGTGCGCGCCCTATCACGACGGTTTATCCAAAAAACCGTTGTGATAAAGTGACAGCGCGCGAGTTATTATAACGGTTATGATAAATAATCGTTGTAAAATTTTCTGCAGAATATACAATTATATCCTGCATTTATAATTTATACCAATTTTAAACATATATTACTGTTCACCATATCACAGCAGAAAATACAACACAGATTTGTGATAGAGTTATAATAATATTAATTATATTATATTCATGATACACCATAACATCATCACATGAATCTTATGTAACAAATACATCAACCATATCACCATCAGTAAACATACAAACCTAATCAACTATAACATAATTCGTCATTACAACAAATGCAATGAACACTAAAAATAAAAAAATCCAGGTAATCTTCAACTGTTTCTTCAGGATCTTCACCTTCAACATCAATTCGACCTCCTTGGCTTTGTAGGTGTTAACCATTCCCTTCTCCTCATTCAAGTTCTTTACTAGTGAAAAAATTATTTGTTTTGCTCTAGGATTCATCTCGTCATCCAACCAAGCAAATTGAGAGCATTGTTTGTATCCTTGAATCTTATACATCTCACAACTATAGAAACGGCGACCTGGGTTCGTGTCGGTCCATGTCGTCATCAACGGAGCGTTGAGACCACACTTGCATACGTACCTTGAACGATTTGAGGACCTGCTTCCACGGCTACAGCCGGACTGCTGAGACATTTTATTGGAAAGATTTGATGGAAACTTTATGGAAAAGAATGGAAAAAAAAGTATACGGTGAAACTTTATGGAAGGATTTGCTGAGACACTTTCCTATTTCAACTAGTTCATGAAGCTATGAAAAAAAAGTACAAGGTACATGAAGTTAACACAATAGCTTCATACTTCTTGTATTTTTCTTCATAGCTACACAAACCATATGTAACATAGCGAAAGTATACTTCTTGTATTTGTTAAGGTGGTGATGATGGTTCTGAAAAAATGAGAACATTCAAGAAGAAAAAAAAATTAGAACTCACTTTTAACAAGACAAAGACAAGTAAATGAAATCGAAGCATAAGTGTAATGAACGAACCTGAAGTTAGCGATTAGTAAATGAATCTGAAGACGTATCTGAAGGTTGAAGTATGTTTAGAGTTATGTTATGAGAGGGAATAGTGAAATATGTTAGGATTTTCTTTTGAGAGAAACGACTGCTATAAAGTGAACGATAGATACGTTCGCTTATATACTACAAAATATCATTTTTCATCACGGTTAGAAATTACAACCATAATGCAATTTTCAAATTTTACAACGGTTGTTTAGTAACACCGTGGTTAAATATCTTGGTTAAATAATTTTCAATTTTTTATTTTTTTCAAAAGTCCTATAACAACAGTTGGTTTATTAACCGTTGTAAAATCATTTACAATTTAATTTTTAAATAATAGACTTAAGTGACACACGCTTAATGTAGTATAAAAAATTGAAAACGTGTATTTGCTGGGGATCAAAGCTTGCTACAAATCATATATTACTACGATGTTATTAGACAACCGTAGTAATAAATCCTGCTACTCACTGGTGCGCGAACAATATAACTTATTACAACGGTGTAAATGAATCCGTTGTGAACCTAGCGTTGTTATTTGCGTGTTTTGTAGTAGTGATTCTACCCACCCAGATATGTGAATCCTTGACGCCATCTGCTTCCACACGAGAACTCTCTATAGCTGCTCTCTCAGCTCTGTCAGTTTGTCTCGAAGAAAATGTGTCGTCTCGTCCTATGGTCCTCACTAAAAAAAAAACAAAGAAATATGAACTATCGAACTTTTAAAAAATTCGGAAATCAACACGTGTTTTCTAGATTTTTCGAAAAATTCAATTACCATCTCAACATTTTTTTCTATCGAATTTTTCAAAATACTTGGTATGCTCGTATGCATTTTTGTTGGACTTTTCAAAATCATCGGTAAAAATATATGTGGTTTTATTAGATTTTTTCAAAATATCTAATAAAAATGCATGAGAAATATGAGTTTTTACTGGACATTTTAAAAATGTTATGCATTTTTTTTAAATTTAGTATAAAACATAAATTGCCGATAAAAACACAACTTGTAAAAATCCGATAGTTGACTCGAATTCTCCAATAAATCGCACAACTTTTAAAACAATTCAAAATATTATAATAGAAATTCAAAATAATTTTTTAAAGTACAATGATAATAATAATTTAGTAAAAGCACTGCAGTGAATTTTCAGGTAAAACTCGGATGGTGAAATAATAACTTTGTGGCCTACAAATGACTCTCATTGTGTATTTGTACAAGATGTGAGTCAAATAATATACAACTCACTGAACTATTGTCACTGTCAATATCTCATTTACCAAGTGCACACAAAATCAATTTCCAATTCAATACAAGAGTTTTGAAATATCAGGTAAATCAGTTTCTTAGTATTTATAAAGAAATCTTTATAAAAAATCATTTAAAATAAATATAAAATTAAAATATTTTAATTATACTAGAAAATAAGTATGCATGGTTAGGAAATTTATTTGACCGTGTAAAGTAAAGTGAAGAATCCCGTTCAGATGCTCAAAAAAAGTTCGATTCATTTTTTCCTTGAATCTTATAACTGCGGTACATTTGAAATTTTCCATAAAAATTGTTGTAAATTTTCAGATTTAATATCGGAAATATAGTATGTTATATTTGGTTTAATAACATTAATGAAAAATCATGAAATAAAGTTATAGAATAAGTTTACTCTTACTTTGGATTATCTATCGTAAAACGATGAAACGCATTTTCACCGTTGCTGACTATGTTACAAAATTAAAGGAATGTCCCACCACTTTTCTGTATGGTGATAAAATAGATGGATGAAATTTTTAATAGATAGAACAAAATAATCTATTAATTTATTAATATTTCATTAAAAGTAATTTAAAAATATTCAATTCAATCTATCTATCGAAGATAAGGTTGATCAAATTCATTAACATATTTTTAATGTATGAATATTTATCCATTCAAAAAATGTATTTTTATTTTTAAAATACAAAAAGATTTTTAATTTGATATTTTTATATTTTAAAAAAATTTATTTTTTATTTTTGAAAATAATTGAAATTTTTATTTTCAAAAAAATTGATTGTTTTTCAAAAAAATAATTTTTTATTTTTGAAAAAAAAACAATTTTTTTTTATTTTCGAAAAAACATTGATTTTTTTTGAGAAATAATCAATTTTTTTAGAAAATATTGGTTTTTGTATTAAAATTTTTTTTGAAAAAAAATCAAGTTTTTGTATTTTCCTAAACTCGATTTTTTTTTAATTTTCTGAAAAAATCATTTTTTTATTTTATTTTTAAAATAATAATCCATTGAATGGATTGGATATATATATATATATATATATATATATATATATATATATATATATATATATTGATGAATTTTAATCAAATTTATTACCTTACTTTTTTTGTGATGAATAAATTGAATGAATTTTTTAATAGATGAATTGAATTGATTTTCTCTCATTGAATTCAATTTTCAGCCCAACTTCCTAGCAACATCGTACTTTCTCAAACAAGAAAATAATATCGTTCTAATCCTTGTTGACACTTGTTCTAATCCTTGTTTACACTTGTTGACACGATGTAATCATATCTATATTTATTGTAAAAAAACAAAAAAAAAGGAATATATTTACCGCGTAAATTGATACGTTTGCTCGTCATCAATATATAATATCTTACACCATCAACCGTATTTCAACAATTCCTTCACTCTTCTATTCTATCATTCATTATCAAACAAATCATGACATTGACCTTACTCACTAACATGAACCGCATTGACACACTTCTCCATGCACCCAACACCAATACCAAACACAACCAAAAAAGATGGCACCGTGCTTTCATCGCTATCTATTGTTCTAGAGCTTTCAACTCATCTTTCACCAACAAACCTAAAATCACTCTCCTTGATATCAATTCACCTCACTCTTTTACCATCGATCAACAAACTCTCATTGATATCGTCAAAGAGAAAAACACTGAAACCCTTCATGCACATGCTGGAGGACTTGAAGGTATTGCTTCATCTCTCAAAACCAACACTGACTTTGGTATCAACCATGATTTTCAAGACATTGCACTCAGAAAACAAGTGTTTGGTTCCAATACATACAATAAACCACCTTCTAAAACTTTCTTCCATTTTGTTCTTGAAGCATTTAAGGATGTAACCATTCTGATCCTTTTGGTTTGTGCTTCTCTTTCACTTGCCTTTGGTATCAAACAACATGGAATCAAAGAAGGTTGGTATGACGGTGGTAGCATTTTTGTGGCTGTTTTCATTGTTATTTCAATGTCATCCATAAGCAACTTCAAACAAAACAAACAGTTTGATAAATTGTCTCAAGTTAGCAATGATATTCAAATTGATTTGGTTCGAAGTGGTCGTCGACAAAAGGTGTCCATCTTTGAGATTGTTGTTGGTGATATTGTTTGTTTGAAGATTGGCGATCAAGTACCGGCCGATGGATTGTTCGTAGACGGACACTCACTCAGAGTCGATGAATCCAGCATGACCGGTGAGAGCGATCATGTAGAGATCAATAAACACCATCATCCTTTTTTGTTTTCCGGAACAAAAGTTGCTGACGGATATGCAAGAATGCTAGTTACATCGGTCGGTATGAACACAACATGGGGACAGATGATGAGTTCTATAACCAATGACAATGATGAAGAAACACCTTTGCAGGCAAGGTTGAATAAGCTAACATCCTCCATCGGAAAGGGTGGTCTGGCTGTCGCGTTTTGTGTCCTTGTTGTATTGTTGATTCGATATTTCACCGGGAACACAAAGACTGATAACGGAGTCCAAGAATTTAATGGAAGAAAGACTAGTTTTGATGAAGTGATGAATGCAGTGATTGGAATTATTTCTGATGCAGTTACTATTGTTGTTGTTGCTATCCCAGAGGGTTTGCCATTAGCTGTGACTTTGACTCTTGCTTATTCTATGAAGAAAATGATGGCGGATCAAGCTATGGTTCGAAAACTTTCTGCATGTGAGACTATGGGATCTGCAACTACTATTTGCACTGATAAAACAGGTACTGTTAGGAAATATAGAAGTTAGTTATCTTGATTCTTGGTTTTCCATCTTAATGAAAAGCTAAACCTATTTTGTGTGATTTGTAACAGGTACACTAACTTTGAATCAGATGAAGGTGACGAAATTTTGGCTTGGTTTAGAACCATTGGAAGATGGTGCATATTTAAATGTTGATCCATTTGTTCTTCAATTGATCAAAGAAGGAGTTGCTCATAATACAACTGGTGGTGTTCATGAATCTAAATCAGACTCTGATTCAAAATTTGAGTTTTCTGGTAGTCCAACAGAAAAGGCAATATTATCTTGGGCTGTTTTGGAGTTGAATATGGAGATGGAAACTTTGACAAAAAGTTGTTCTATTCTTCAAGTTGAGACTTTCAACTCAAAGAAGAAAAGGAGTGGAGTTTTGTTGAAAAGAAATGTTGACAACAAAGTGAATGCACATTGGAAAGGAGCGGCAGAGATGGTACTAAGAATGTGTTCAAAATACTATGATTGTTATGGTGTTGTGAAATATCTTGACAATGAAACCATGTCAAAATTCGAAAGTATTATTCAAGGTATGGCCGCAAGTAGTCTTCGTTGTATCGCATTTGCATATGCTGAAGTTGAAGTTCATGAGCTAGGAGATGAAGGAGAAAACAGCAAGATAGTGGTAAAAGACAATGGTTTAACATTGTTAGGACTTGTCGGGATTAAGGATCCGTGTCGTCCTGGGGTGAAGACTGCAGTGGAAGCTTGCCAACATGCTGGTGTGAATGTCAAAATGATTACAGGTATTTCAGAAATATCTAATTTATTGATAACTTGCTCTAATTATAACAGTTTGGTTCGGAACCAAGAACTGATGCACCAAACCTTTATAACAGTTCGGTTAACAAACTATTAACTAACATTTTAACTTGAATAACAGGAGACAATATTTTTACTGCAAAAGCTATAGCATTTGAATGTGGGATTCTTCAAGCTAATCAAGACACGGATGAGACTGTGGTTGAAGGTGAGCAATTTCGCAACTTCACACATGAAGAAAGGTTAGAGAAAGTTGAAAAAATCTGTGTGATGGCAAGATCATCTCCATTTGACAAACTTCTAATGGTTCAATGCTTAAAAGAAAAAGGGCATGTAGTTGCTGCAACAGGAGACGGTACAAATGATGCTCCGGCATTAAAAGAAGCTGATATTGGACTTTCAATGGGAATTCAAGGTACTGAAGTTGCAAAAGAGAGTTCAGATATTGTTATATTAGATGACAATTTTGCATCTATAGTAACAGTTTTAAATTGGGGAAGATGTGTTTACAACAACATCCAAAAATTCCTTCAATTTCAGTTAACAGTGAATGTAGCTGCACTTGTTATCAATTTTGTAGCAGCAGTTTCGGCAGGTGAAGTTCCATTAACAGCAGTTCAGTTATTATGGGTCAATTTGATTATGGATACATTAGGTGCTTTGGCTCTTGCAACAGAAAAATCTACTAAGGAATTATTGGATCAAAAACCTGTTGGTAGAACAAAGCCTCTTATTACTAACATTATGTGGAGGAATCTTCTGTCACAAGCAATCTACCAAATAATAGTTTTATTGACTCTTCAATTTAAAGGTGAAACTATTTTTGGTGTGACATCAAAGGTGAATGACACATTGATTTTTAATACATTTGTTCTCTGTCAAGTGTTTAATGAGTTCAATGCAAGAAAGTTGGAAAAGAAGAATGTGTTTGAAGGAATATTTAGAAGCAAATTGTTTATGGGAATAATTGGTGTGACATTGGTGCTTCAAGTAGTGATGGTTGAGTTTTTGAAGAAATTTGCAGATACAGAAAGGTTGAATTGGAGAGAATGGATAATTTGTATTGGTCTTGCTTCTGCTTCTTGGCCAATTGGTTTTGTTGTGAAGTTGATACCTGTCTCTGAAAAACCATTGCTCGATTTTCTGAGTTTGAAGAAGAGATTATGAAGATTAGTCCATACTTTTAAGATGGAATCCATTGAGTGTTTGAGTTTTCAGTTAGTTAGAGTAATTTCCTATTTTATTTCTTGTCAGTTATGTATGGTTTCCTCTTATATAAGGAACCAACTATATGTAATTATTTGTTCACTCGTTTAATAATAATGGATCACTTTCTATTTCAAAGGTGTGTAATATGGTATTAGTAGAGATCACCAAAGATTTGTTATTTGATAAATCAAACAAAATAGATATATCAAACAAAATAGACAAAAAGTTGTCTAGTGCATCGACCATCAAACAGAGTACAATACAAAAAATTGTCTTGTACTTTTATGTACTGTCTTGTATTGTCTAGTATTGTTCTGTCCAGTACTTCTTATTTTGCAAATCAAACGCACTCTAAAGGCGTATGAACCCTACTAGAGCAACACACGAAGGAGGAATCAGTTACGATTTGCGAAAGGAGGAGAGTAGGCAAAATCAGAAACTTGTTTGAAGGTGAAATCGAAAACACCATTGTTGAATACAGGTTTGTTTCACGAAATCTTTCTATAATTGTAAAATGTTGTAGTTTTAGGGTTTAGGTTTAGGTGTTTATTGTTTCTGAAATATTTTTGTTGTTAATGTTTATGGTTTCTGATTATAGGGTTTAGTTTTTTAATGTTGATAGTTTCTATCTTTAGGGTATTGTTTGAAATGGACGAATATTTACATCTCAAAATCCATCATAGTGGTGAATTTATTGATGAAGAATTTCGTGTAAAAAGGAGGAACAATTGATGATATGAGAGTAAAGATTGACAGGTGGAGTTATTTTGAGTTGTTAGGCTGCTTTAAGGAGTTAGGCTTTAGTGACGTAGAGAAAATATATTACAAGGATCCTACATTTGGGATGAATGTGTTGGTTGATGACAAAGGTGCCTTAGAGATTGCTGATCTTTATAGGGTGTATATAAGCGTTGATATCTATATTCAACACCCTTTATCCCAGCGTGAGTATTATGATGGTCCTCTTGATGAGATAGAAGTAGATCACAATGACATTTTAGATGAGAGTGAATAAGTGTTTGCTGCAATGTGTGAAGAAGTAATTAGCGAGGAGATGAAAGAAGATGAGATGAAGGAAAGTGAGGCAAATGAATTTGAACTAAAGGAAAGTGAGGAAAATGAAGCTAAGGAAAATCATGATAATGTGCATGAGGTGGTGAGGTGCATGATGATGTTAGTTCTGATGACACTGAGGAATTATGATAGCGCTTTGGAGATAGCTTTTGATGATGAATCTGATCAGTATGATGATTTTGAGAAAGATGAACTTGCTAATCTAATTGACAATGAGCATGAAGAAGATCAAGAGCGTAACAACAAAAAAGGAAAGAAAAGTGGGAAGAAAACAAGGAAGAAATTAAAGGGAGTGATAATGAGAGTGAAGAGCTAGAAAGTGGATGTGAGAGTGATGATAACAATGGAGTTAGGAAAAAAAAGTACCACATGTCCAAGTTACAAAAAGACATGTTCAATTCCAAATGGGAGGTAGGAATGTATTTTAGTACCAAATGTGATTTTAAGGAAGAAATAACCTTATGTGCAGTCCAATCTGGTAGAAACTTGAAGTTAACTAAAAATGACAAAATAAGGGTAAGGGTTAGATGTAAAGATGGATGTGAGTGAGAAGCATATTGTTCTAAGTTGCCAAGTGAGGATTCTTAGCAACAAAGGAAGGTAGTTGACGTTCATGATTGTAGTAGAGAGTATAATTTGAAGATGATGAGTACTAAATGGTTGAGCAAAAGGAATAAAAACTCCTTGAAAAATAATCCTAGGATGAAGATTATGAATATAAAGGAAAAGGAACAAAAGAAGTGGAATGTAGAGATCAACAAGATTAAGTCCATAAGAGCTAGATTTGCAGCTAGAGAGATAGTTTATGGTTCTTTCCTAGGAGATTATAATAGAATTTATGACTATTGTCCTGAGATGTTAAGAACAAACTCAGGGTCAACAGTAAAACTAAATGTTCAACATATTCAAGAAGGTATTAATGATCAAAGACCCCATTTCAGAAGGCTATACATATGTTATGTAGCATGTAAGGAAGCTTCAAGTTATGTAGATATTTCTTATGCCTTAATGGTTGCTTTTTAAAAGGTCTTTATGGAGGGAAATTCTTGGCATCCATAAGTAGAGATCCCAATGATCAAATGCTTCCAATACCTTTTGCAGTAGTGGAGGGTGAAAATAAGGATAGCGGGACAACGTTTTTGGAGCTGCTTATTGATGATCTTGGAGGTAGAAATAAGTGTCTCACATACACATTTATTTTTGATCAATAAAAGGTATGTTATGTTTTCTGATGACCTTGTGTTGTTATAATTATGTTTTATGTTATATTTATGTGTTTTTATTTTTTATTGTTGTTATATTTTTGATTGCAAGGTCTATTACCTGCAATGGATGAACGTCTACCTATTGTTGAACAGAGACTCTATGCCATGCATCTATATAACAACTTTAGGAAGAAGTTTCCTGGAAAGATGTTGAAGGAATTCATATGGAAGGCTGTAAAATCAACCTACTCATAAGCTGTTGAGTGCAGAATAGGGAAAGCAAGCAAAAATATTTATTTTTGGAAGAATTCCCTCCGGGATTTATACCGTGTCCATAGAGATCGGTTCGAGGGAAAGAATGTCATTCGACAATCTCTCGCGTTAATGAGTTTGGGGTTTAAATCATTTAAAGCGGTAAATGAGGAAAAGTAAACATAAAAACATAAAAAATTCTTCAGAGACACACTTATCAGGCACTGCATATAATCGACTCCTCACAAACTTAAACTTACCGACCAGTTATACTCCACCTACAATACTCATCAATATCACCCAACATCGCTCACAACACAGGTTATGTCTAACGCAAAGTTGAGAGAACAACCGTGTCACTCTCTTCGTCACTCTCGCGAGCGAAGCCTCGAAACACGGAAGACATTAAGCTTCGACGCCTATTGAAGATTGTTAGCTCCTAAATCTATCTCTAGAGTCCAGAAACTAACAGACAATCGTCCCTAATCGAAGTTTACGAAGGTTATGTCTAACGCAACCCAAACCCCGCGCATAAAGCAAAAATCAGAGACAATCACCAATAAAGATTTGTAAAGCAAGTTTTATACAACGCCATGGGCGACAAATATACATGAGTTTGCAGCAAATACATATACACAACCCAACCATAAAGAAAAACACAAAGAAGAAAAGAAATGAACCAAACATCTCGCGGATTGTCGGAGCCGGTCGACGATCAATCCACCCCGGTTCATCCGTATGCATGCTCCATAGTTGTTTTCTAAGCAAAGCAATGAAAAATGAAGTTTGATGGAAGTGGGATCAAGAAACCCCAAAACCATCCCTAAAAAATGCTGAAAAATGAACTATATACATTGCAAATTCTGCATGGTTCGCAGTGCGAACGATCATTCGCAGTGCAAATGACTCAAAAAATGGCACTTTAAGCGCCTCTGAATACCAAACCGCCTTTGCTTTCCTTCGTTGGTTCGCAGTGCGAACGAACCATTCGCAGTGCGAATGCTTGCTGACTGGTTCGCAGTGCGAACTTTGGCTTGTTTTGCCCCTGACTCTTTCTGGCCTCCTTCGCTGTGGACTTCGCTGGCCTTCGCAATGCGAATGCTCACTGCCAGTTCGCAGTGCGAACATGACAGAAAACCAATCCTTATTTTTGCCACAACTTCTTCACCGAAACTCCGATTTACGCACGGTTTGAAGCGCTGGAAAGCTTATTCAATGCTCTTCAAGAATATGGCAAGAAAGCCTTTATTTAATACCTACAAAATGAGATAAAAATCAATTAAACTACGTAATATTTACACGTTACGCAATATATACACTAAAACGTAAAGTAAACGTATTTATAAACAAAGTGGGTTTATTTGAACGATATAGATAAAAAGTATCGATAAGTGCAACAAAACTTATATACAATATTAGGTACATTTTGCACTTATCAAACTCTCCCTAACTTACCTAATTGTTTGTCCTCAAACAAGAATCAAACAACTCAACGAAACAAGGTGATCACCAAAGAATCACGAATCAACAAGTTTTGAAAAACGGAAGAAAAATGTATGGTTCAAATGAAAAACGGTACACACAAAAAGTAAATACTTACCACTAAACTGCAACGATAACATAGTCACGAAACAAATGCAAAATACAAAAATCATGCCAAAAATTCGTAAACAACACAAGTTCCAAAGTGAAATACACCTAGTAAAAAAATCATCGCTAGATGAAAAACACACAATAAGGTACTTTACACTCACACAACATTCATGTAAACAAAAGACTAAATTATGCATACATCCACAAATTCACATTGAAAATACAAAGGCAAGAATCACAAGGGCTTTTCAAGGTTGTAGCGTGGTCGGGTAAACAAACATGGGGCAATTTCTAAAGGTAATTGAAACAAAAACTTGCCTAAACCTAAGGGAGTGAAAACTCACAAAGATTCACACACAAAATTTCAACCAACTTCTTCCACAATCCCAAGTGCTACACAACACACAATACTTATTTAGCACAATTATTGAAACTCTTTTTGTTTCCTTTTTCAAGGATTTTTCTTTTTCTTCTTTTTTCTTTCTTTTTCTCTTTCACAAATTTTTCTCTTTTTTCTTTTCTTTTTCAATCCGCATAGAATCCAACCAATGAGTACATAATCATTCTCTCCCCAACTTGAATTCAACCGCACCATCATGTGAATACTCCCTACTTTCTAAGGCAAGGAAAAAAATCCATACAACAACACAAAGTTGAGGTCCAAGAAAAAACAAAATCCATTCAAAAATAAGTGAACTAAATACTCATAGACAAGCATTAAGTTCAAATAGAAACATGGATCAAAAAGCTCAAAGGGGTTACGAATTCTCACACACTCACAAGGTGAATTGACTATTTGGCTAGGGTGGTTGTGCTCAAAATGAAACAATTGCCTTGATCCTTTTCATGCATTTATATAATCAACACAAACAAAAGATTCAACATAATAAAATCCAGTTAGAACAAGAATGTTGGTTCTCCGCGCCTATATGAACAATAGAAGGCTTCCTCACAAAAAGGTTGGGAACTAAAGTGATTCACAATAGAACAAGTATTCAAAAGAATGGATGGCATGGAAGTTTGTAAAATGCCTAAGTATCATGAATATGCTAAAGTATAGAAAGCGATAAATACATACCTCAGACGTGTACAAAACTTAACAAAATCATTACCATGCATTCACAAGTTGAAACGAACCAACTTGGAAAATCACAAAAGCATCCTCAAGTAAGTCAATCAAAATCTGTGAGCGAACAACAACCAAAAAAATTCGAAAAGAAAAACTATAAAACATGCTTGTTTTACGTCGTAAGCTCGACGCCTTTACGGTGCTTAATTAGAAACTTCCTTCATTCATGCCATGGTGATGTCTCACCGTGCAACCAAAAGCAATCGTCCTAACCAAACACTTGAACAAACGTCAAAATGTACAAGTATCAATATAAACAAGTGAAAATATACAACATGTACGATATCTACAAAACTCAAAAACAAAGAAACTATCGCAATGCGATTCAATATCAAAACCAATCCCCGGCAACGACGCCATTTTGTTGATTGCAGAATAGGGTAAGCAAGCAAAAATATTTATTTTTGGAAGAATTCCCTCCGGGATTTATGTCGTGTCCACAGAGATCGGTTCGAGGGAAAGAATGTCGTTCGACAGTCTCTCGCGTAAATGAATTTGGATTAAAATGGTTTAAAACATGAAAACAGAAAAGTAAATATTAAAACATAAAAAGAAATTCATTCTTCAGCAAGACAAACTTATCCGGCGTGCACATAATCGACTCCTCACAAACTTAAACTTACCGACCAGTTATACTCCACCTACAATACTCATCAATATCACCCAACATCGCTCACAACACAGGTTATGTCTAACGCAAAGTTGAGAGAACAACCGTGTCACTCTCTTCGTCACTCTCGCGAGCGAAGCCTTGAAACACGGAAGGCATTAAGCTTTGACGTCTATTGAAGATTGTTAGCTCCTAAATCTATCTCTAGAGTCCAGAAACTAACAGACAATCGTCCCTAATCGAAGTTTACGAAGGTTATGTCTAACGCAACCCAAACCCCGCGTATAAAGCAAAAATCAGAGACAATCACCAATAAAGATTTGTAAAGCAAGTTTTATACAACGCCATGGGCGACAAATATACATGAGTTTGCAGCAAATACATATACACAACCCAACCATAAAGAAAAACACAAAGAAGAAAAGAAATGAACCAAACATCTCGCGGATTGTTGGAGCCGGTCGACGATCAATCCACCCCGGTTCATCCGTATGCATGCTCCATAGTTGTTTTCTAAGCAAAGCAATGAAAAATGAAGTTTGATGGAAGTGGGATCAAGAAACCCCAAAACCATCCCTAAAAAATGCTGAAAAATGAACTATATACATTGCAAATTCTGCATGGTTCGCAGTGCGAACGATCATTCGCAGTGCAAATGACTCAAAAAATGGCACTTTAAGCGCCTCTGAATACCAAACCGCCTTTGCTTTCCTTCGTTGGTTCGCAGTGCGAACGAACCATTCGCAGTGCGAATGCTTGCTGACTGGTTCGCAGTGCGAACTTTGGCTTGTTTCGCCCCTGACTCTTTCTGGCCTCCTTCGCTGTGGACTTCGCTGGCCTTCGCAATGCGAATGCTCACTGCCAATTCGCAGTGCGAACATGACAGAAAACCAATCCTTATTTTTGCCACAACTTCTTCACCGAAACTCCGATTTACGCACGGTTTGAAGCGCTGGAAAGCTTATTCAATGCTCTTCAAGAATATGGCAAGAAAGCCTTTATTTAATACCTACAAAAATGAGATAAAAATCAATTAAACTACGTAATATTTACACGTTACGCAATATATACACTAAAACGTAAAGTAAACGTATTTATAAACAAAGTGGGTTTATTTGAACGATATATACAAAAAGTATCGATAAGTGCAACAAAACTTATATACAATATTAGGTACATTTTGCACTTATCAAACTCTCCCCAACTTACCTAATTGTTTGTCCTCAAACAAGAATCAAACAACTCAACGAAACAAGGTGATCACCAAAGAATCACGAATCAACAAGTTTTGAAAAACGGAAGAAAAATGTATGGTTCAAATGAAAAACGGTACACACAAAAAGTAAATACTTACCACTAAACTGCAACGATAACATAGTCACGAAACAAATGCAAAATACAAAAATCATGCCAAAAATTCTTAAACAACACAAGTTCCAAAGTGAAATACACCTAGTAAAAAAATCATCGCTAGATGAAAAACACACAATAAGGTACTTTACACTTACACAACATTCATGTAAACAAAAGACTAAATTATGCATACATCCACAAATTCACATTGAAAATACAAAGGCAAGAATCACAAGGGCTTTTCAAGGTTGTAGCGTGGTCGGGTAAACAAACATGGGGCAATTTCTAAAGGTAATTGAAACAAAAACTTGCCTAAACCTAAGGGAGTGAAAACTCACAAAGATTCACACACAAAATTTCAACCAACTTCTTCCACAATCCCAAGTGCTACACAACACACAATACTTATTTAGCACAATTATTGAAACTCTTTTTGTTTCCTTTTTCAAGGATTTTTCTTTTTCTTCTTTTTTCTTTCTTTTTCTCTTTCACAAATTTTTCTCTTTTTTCTTTTCTTTTTCAATCCGCATAGAATCCAACCAATGAGTACATAATCATTCTCTCCCCAACTTGAATTCAACCGCACCATCATGTGAATACTCCCTACTTTCTAAGGCAAGGAAAAAAATCCATACAACAACACAAAGTTGAGGTCCAAGAAAAAACAAAATCCATTCAAAAATAAGTGAACTAAATACTCATAGACAAGCATTAAGTTCAAATAGAAACATGATCAAAAAGCTCAAAGGGGTTACGAATTCTCACACACTCACAAGGTGAATTGACTATTTGGCTAGGGTGGTTGTGCTCAAAATGAAACAATTGCCTTGATCCTTTTCATGCATTTATATAATCAACACAAACAAAAGATTCAACATAATAAAATCCAGTTAGAACAAGAATGTTGGTTCTCCGCGCCTATATGAACAATAGAAGGCTTCCTCACAAAAAGGTTGGGAACTAAAGTGATTCACAATAGAACAAGTATTCAAAAGAATGGATGGCATGGAAGTTTGTAAAATGCCTAAGTATCATGAATATGCTAAAGTATAGAAAGCGATAAATACATACCTCAGACGTGTACAAAACTTAACAAAATCATTACCATGCATTCACAAGTTGAAACGAACCAACTTGGAAAATCACAAAAGCATCCTCAAGTAAGTCAATCAAAATCTGTGAGCGAACAACAACCAAAAACATTCGAAAAGAAAAACTATAAAACATGCTTGTTTTACGTCGTAAGCTCGACGCCTTTACGGTGCTTAATTAGAAACTTCCTTCATTCATGCCATGGTGATGTCTCACCGTGCAACCAAAAGCAATCGTCCTAACCAAACACTTGAACAAACGTCAAAATGTACAAGTATCAATATAAACAAGTGAAAATATACAACATGTACGATATCTACAAAACTCAAAAACAAAGAAACTATCGCAATGCGATTCAATATCAAAACCAATCCCCGGCAACGACGCCATTTTGTTGATTGCAGAATAGGGCAAGCAAGCAAAAATATTTATTTTCGGAAGAATTCCCTCCGGGATTTATGTCGTGTCCACAGAGATCGGTTCGAGGGAAAGAATGTCGTTCGACAGTCTCTCGCGTAAATGAATTTGGATTAAAATGGTTTAAAACATGAAAACAGAAAAGTAAATATTAAAACATAAAAAGAAATTCATTCTTCAGCAAGACAAACTTATCCGGCGTGCACATAATCGACTCCTCACAAACTTAAACTTACCGACCAGTTATACTCCACCTACAATACTCATCAATATCACCCAACATCGCTCACAACACAGGTTATGTCTAACGCAAAGTTGAGAGAACAACCGTGTCACTCTCTTCGTCACTCTCGCGAGCGAAGCCTCGAAACACGGAAGGCATTAAGCTTTGACGTCTATTGAAGATTGTTAGCTCCTAAATCTATCTCTAGAGTCCAGAAACTAACAGACAATCGTCCCTAATCGAAGTTTACGAAGGTTATGTCTAACGCAACCCAAACCCCGCGTATAAAGCAAAAATCAGAGACAATCACCAATAAAGATTTGTAAAGCAAGTTTTATACAACGCCATGGGCGACAAATATACATGAGTTTGCAGCAAATACATATACACAACCCAACCATAAAGAAAAACACAAAGAAGAAAAGAAATGAACCAAACATCTCGCGGATTGTCGGAGCCGGTCGACGATCAATCCACCCCGGTTCATCCGTATGCATGCTCCATAGTTGTTTTCTAAGCAAAGCAATGAAAAATGAAGTTTGATGGAAGTGGGATCAAGAAACCCCAAAACCATCCCTAAAAAATGCTGAAAAATGAACTATATACATTGCAAATTCTGCATGGTTCGCAGTGCGAACGATCATTCGCAGTGCAAATGACTCAAAAAATGGCACTTTAAGCGCCTCTGAATACCAAACCGCCTTTGCTTTCCTTCGTTGGTTCGCAGTGCGAACGAACCATTCGCAGTGCGAATGCTTGCTGACTGGTTCGCAGTGCGAACTTTGGCTTGTTTCGCCCCTGACTCTTTCTGGCCTCCTTCGCTGTGGACTTCGCTGGCCTTCGCAATGCGAATGCTCACTGCCAATTCGCAGTGCGAACATGACAGAAAACCAATCCTTATTTTTGCCACAACTTCTTCACCGAAACTCCGATTTACGCACGGTTTGAAGCGCTGGAAGGCTTATTCAATGCTCTTCAAGAATATGGCAAGAAAGCCTTTATTTAATACCTACAAAAATGAGATAAAAATCAATTAAACTACGTAATATTTACACGTTACGCAATATATACACTAAAACGTAAAGTAAACGTATTTATAAACAAAGTGGGTTTATTTGAACGATATATACAAAAAGTATCGATAAGTGCAACAAAACTTATATACAATATTAGGTACATTTTGCACTTATCAAACTCTCCCCAACTTACCTAATTGTTTGTCCTTAAACAAGAATCAAACAACTCAACGAAACAAGGTGATCACCAAAGAATCACGAATCAACAAGTTTTGAAAAACGGAAGAAAAATGTATGGTTCAAATGAAAAACGGTACACACAAAAAGTAAATACTTACCACTAAACTGCAACGATAACATAGTCACGAAACAAATGCAAAATACAAAAATCATGCCAAAAATTCTTAAACAACACAAGTTCCAAAGTGAAATACACCTAGTAAAAAAATCATCGCTAGATGAAAAACACACAATAAGGTACTTTACACTTACACAACATTCATGTAAACAAAAGACTAAATTATGCATACATCCACAAATTCACATTGAAAATACAAAGGCAAGAATCACAAGGGCTTTTCAAGGTTGTAGCGTGGTCGGGTAAACAAACATGGGGAAATTTCTAAAGGTAATTGAAACAAAAACTTGCCTAAACCTAAGGGAGTGAAAACTCACAAAGATTCACACACAAAATTTCAACCAACTTCTTCCACAATCCCAAGTGCTACACAACACACAATACTTATTTAGCACAATTATTGAAACTCTTTTTGTTTCCTTTTTCAAGGATTTTTCTTTTTCTTCTTTTTTCTTTCTTTTTCTCTTTCACAAATTTTTCTCTTTTTTCTTTTCTTTTTCAATCCGCATAGAATCCAACCAATGAGTACATAATCATTCTCTCCCCAACTTGAATTCAACCGCACCATCATGTGAATACTCCCTACTTTCTAAGGCAAGGAAAAAAATCCATACAACAACACAAAGTTGAGGTCCAAGAAAAAACAAAATCCATTCAAAAATAAGTGAACTAAATACTCATAGACAAGCATTAAGTTCAAATAGAAACATGGATCAAAAAGCTCAAAGGGGTTACGAATTCTCACACACTCACAAGGTGAATTGACTATTTGGCTAGGGTGGTTGTGCTCAAAATGAAACAATTGCCTTGATCCTTTTCATGCATTTATATAATCAACACAAACAAAAGATTCAACATAATAAAATCCAGTTAGAACAAGAATGTTGGTTCTCCGCGCCTATATGAACAATAGAAGGCTTCCTCACAAAAAGGTTGGGAACTAAAGTGATTCACAATAGAACAAGTATTCAAAAGAATGGATGGCATGGAAGTTTGTAAAATGCCTAAGTATCATGAATATGCTAAAGTATAGAAAGCGATAAATACATACCTCAGACGTGTACAAAACTTAACAAAATCATTACCATGCATTCACAAGTTGAAACGAACCAACTTGGAAAATCACAAAAGCATCCTCAAGTAAGTCAATCAAAATCTGTGAGCGAACAACAACCAAAAACATTCGAAAAGAAAAACTATAAAACATGCTTGTTTTACGTCGTAAGCTCGACGCCTTTACGGTGCTTAATTAGAAACTTCCTTCATTCATGCCATGGTGATGTCTCACCGTGCAACCAAAAGCAATCGTCCTAACCAAACACTTGAACAAACGTCAAAATGTACAAGTATCAATATAAACAAGTGAAAATATACAACATGTACGATATCTACAAAACTCAAAAACAAAGAAACTATCGCAATGCGATTCAATATCAAAACCAATCCCCGGCAACGACGCCATTTTGTTGATTGCAGAATAGGGCAAGCAAGCAAAAATATTTATTTTCGGAAGAATTCCCTCCGGGATTTATGTCGTGTCCACAGAGATCGGTTCGAGGGAAAGAATGTCGTTCGACAGTCTCTCGCGTAAATGAATTTGGATTAAAATGGTTTAAAACATGAAAACAGAAAAGTAAATATTAAAACATAAAAAGAAATTCATTCTTCAGCAAGACAAACTTATCCGGCGTGCACATAATCGACTCCTCACAAACTTAAACTTACCGACCAGTTATACTCCACCTACAATACTCATCAATATCACCCAACATCGCTCACAACACAGGTTATGTCTAACGCAAAGTTGAGAGAACAACCGTGTCACTCTCTTCGTCACTCTCGCGAGCGAAGCCTCGAAACACGGAAGGCATTAAGCTTTGACGTCTATTGAAGATTGTTAGGTCCTAAATCTATCTCTAGAGTCCAGAAACTAACAGACAATCGTCCCTAATAGAAGTTTACGAAGGTTATGTCTAACGCAACCCAAACCCCGCGCATAAAGCAAAAATCAGAGACAATCACCAATAAAGATTTGTAAAGCAAGTTTTATACAACGCCATGGGCGACAAATATACATGAGTTTGCAGCAAATACATATACACAACCCAACCATAAAGAAAAACACAAAGAAGAAAAGAAATGAACCAAACATCTCGTGGATTGTCGGAGCCGGTCGATGATCAATCCACCCCGGTTCATCCGTATGCAGGCTCCATAGTTGTTTTCTAAGCGAAGCAATGAAAAATGAAGTTTGATGGAAGTGAGATCAAGAAACCCCAAAACCATCCCTAAAAAATGCTGAAAAATGAACTATATACATTGCAAATTCTGCATGGTTCGCAGTGCGAACTATTATTTGCAGTGCGAATGACTCAAAAAATGGCACTTTAAGTGCCTCTGAATACCAAACCGCCTTTGCTTTCCTTCGTTGGTTCGCAGTGCGAACGAACCATTCGCAGTGCGAATGCTTGCTGACTGGTTCGCAGTGCGAACTTTGGCTTGTTTCGCCCCTGACTCTTTCTGGCCTCCTTCGCTGTGGACTTCGCTGGCCTTCGCAATGCAAATGCTCGCTGCCAGTTCGCAGTACGAACATGACAGAAAACCAATACTTATTTTTGCCACAACTTCTTCACCGAAACTCCGATTTACGCACGGTTTGAAGCGCTGGAAAGCTTATTCAATGCTATTCAAGAATATGGCAAGAAAGCCTTTATTTAATACCTACAAAAATGAGAACAAAATCAATTAAACTACGTAATATTTACACGTTACACAATATATACACTAAAACGTAAAGTAAACGTATTTATAAACAAAGTGGGGTTTATTTGAACGATATAGACAAAAAGTATCGATAAGTGCAACAAAACTTATATACAATATTAGGTACATTTTGCACTTATCATAAGCATGTGAAAGTGAAATGAAAGGAATAATATTTGTCAATGAAGATGCCTTGAGACACATGTTGAGCACTCCACCAAGATTATGGAGTAGATCATACTTTAAGACACATAATAAGTATGACATTGTTCTCAATAACATGTCAGAAGCTTTTAATAGTGTTATTATTGTGTCAAGGGCCAAGCTACTGATAACCATGATGGAAGAAATCAGAACCTACACGATGGAAAGATGGGCTACCAAAAGTAAGATGTTTCAAAACTTGGCAGATGTTAATGTGTTACCTAAGATTAGAAGGGAATTTGAAAAAACCAACACATACACCAATTTATGTCTGGTCAGGTAATTGTACAAAAAACAACTTTTTGTCTGTCATACAAGTTTTATGTGAGTATCATGTGTTGACCTAAAGTTTTCTATTATAGGATGTCAGCTGAGCACATCTTTGAAGTGAGGCACCTAGAAAATCCAAAATATAAGTTTGTAGTCGATTTGAAGGAACATCTATGCTCGTGTAAAAGATAGGAACTCACATGCCTTCCTTGTGTTCGTGCATTTTCAGCTATGAAGAGTAGAAACCATAAGGTTGATGACTATATCCCTGAGTATTATAGGAAATCAAGATACATATCAGTCTACAAACATGTGATTTATCCTGTAAATGGATCAAATATGTGGGTTAGAACAAAGTATCCTGATGTGCAACCACCTAAGTATAGGAAAATTTCTGGAAGACCAAAGAAGAGAAACAATCTAAACCAAGGAGATATTGATGGTTCTAATAAAAAAATGAGAAGAACTGGATTCATTGTCAATTGCACTAGGTGCAAGAAACGAGATCACAACAAACTTACTTGTAAGATGGCACCATCTAGTCAACCATCTCAACAATAAACATCTCAACGAACATTTCAACAACCAGCATCTCAACAACCAGCTACTCAACAAGCATCTCAAAAACCAGCTACTCAACAAGCATCTCAACAACCAGCTACTCAACAAGCATCTCAACAACCAGCTAATCAACAAGCTTCTCAACAAACAACTCATGGAAAGGCATAGAAGATAACTATTAAGAGGGCGTCTCAACTAGCTACTCAAAAATCTCAGTAATAAACTCATGGAAGTGCAAATAAGCTACTTGTTAGGAGACGTTCAACACCAGTGCCACCGGGACCTACAACTAGATTGGTGCAGCCAAAAGTGCAGTTGGGCTAACAATAAGAAGGACTACACCAACAAAGAAAACCACACTAAAGAAGAAAATTTATTTTAAGTTATAATTGTATGTTTGTTGCCTATTGAACTTAGTTTAACTTATAATTTAGTTTAAGTTTGAAATTGTATCCTTATGCAATGTGTTTTGGATATTTAATATGTTTTGTACCTATGTTCATATGTAGAATATGTTATATGTTTTAAACCTGTGTTGTAATGCAGAATATTAGTGGTATACACCACATATTATTAATGTGTTTTGGTATAAATCAATTGTGCATTGTTTTCTCTATTTTGGTATAATGTGTTTTGGTTTAAACCACAAATTTTGTTGGTTTTATGTGTCAATTGATGTAAACCAAACAAATAGTCTTAAATGATAAAATGTGTAAAAAACTAAGCAATTTGTAACAAGTGGTATAATGTGTTCTAAACCAAACAATTAGTGTCAACTGGTATAATGTGTTCTAAACCAAACAATTAGTGTCAACTGGTATAATGTGTAATAAACCAAACAATTAGTGTCAACTGGTATAATTTGTTAATCAACTGAATATGTAAACCATTCAAAGTGATATAAATTGTTCAATTTGTAAAAAATAACTTACACTCATGCCATTTAAACTGATAACCATTAATACAAACATCAAATGGTTCAAATGTTACAAGTTGATACAAATATATGCAACCTAACACAAAATTATTATCTGGAAACAATTACATATTCTTACAACATCCTAAATACCAACACACATAAAACAATACAAAACATAATCTTCTAAAAAAATTCTCAGTTCACCATCTTCTTCATTTGAATTTGAAGTTCCCTCAACTCTTGCTTCTGTTCCTTATTTGTAACGCTAAGATTTTCGACCTCCATTTTTGTTGTATTAACTTCTTTTGCTAGTTTCTCTAACCTAATTTTTTTTCTTCTTCATAAATTGGTCTATTTCATCTAACACATCCTCATAGAACCAATAAAAAAACCACAACCAACTTGTGTAGAACCATATGTAAATTAGGAAAATTGTTTATATCAGTTAACACTACTAAGAACAGAAATTTTAGATCCTTTCTTACCTTAAAATGTCAACAACCCCAAAAAAAATTTCCAAAATTCGTAATGGTTGATGCCCTGCGAAGATCAACCATGTCTCTATAACGAAAAATGGGTTTCCATAGAAGATTTAAGCTCGTGTATACATTGGAATCAAAACTTTAAGAACTCTTCTGATTAGATTTGTTTGAATAGCGCCCATAATTCATTGTCGATGGTTCCTTCAATTTCAGTGAGGAATTTCAGTTAAAAATCGGGAGAAATTCCATAGCTCTTCCTTTAATAAGATATGAGGAAAACCCAAACAAGAAATGGATGAAGCTTAGGTTGGAAACGAAGAAGATAACTGTTAAGAGCCAACTACTATTATAAAATAGACCTTTCGTAATACCAATTTTACAATGGTCTTCCTGTTAACCATGATAATAATTCTTTTTTGGGCCTTTTTTTGGTATTTACTAAAGGACATTTCACAACAATCATATGTACCAACCGTAGTGAAATGTACCTAGAGTGAAACAGAATCAATCCAAGCACCAACAATTTTCCATTTATCGTGACATGATGGGCTTGACCTTATGTATCACCAAGATTTTTATAATCAACTGTGGTAATAGTTTCAATCATTTCATCACGGTTTGTATTGTCAACTGTGGTGAAAGGTGCTACTTATTTATATAAGCGAAACTTTCTCTCGACTCAGTACATTATAGTCGTCAATCTAAAAAAAACCTAACATCTCTTTCACTCGTCTCTCTCAATACGAAACCTTATCATCTTTGTCACTCATCTCTCTCATATGGAATCCCCAAATTTATGCATCCAACTCGTCTTCTTCGAAGGATACCTTTGTTTCATCAAATCATAGAAAATGGCTACTTTATAGGTTCATCTTCACTATAATTTATGTTTCAAAATCTGCTTATGTATTATTGTTTATGTTTCAATAGCTTGTTTCATAATGTTTGAACTTTCTGCTTATTTTGACTTGTAGGTAGGGATGCTTGTTTCAATAACGAGGACAAAGCTAAAGTAAGCATTGAAAACTTGTGTGAAAGACCCAGAATGACATCCATTCAAAATAGACACAAGTTTGTAGCTCTAACTTCAGCTTCATCCTTCTTAGATTGCGAAGACGCTATTATAGGACATGTACATTTCTGAAACATTATATGACCTGATATGTTTTTTGTATCGTGTATGTTATTTATGATTGTTTGTTTGTTGATGAATGTTGCCGTTAATGTTTGTTTAAAAGATAAGTTTATTATATCTTATGTGGTTTGAGTGTTTTTCCAATCCCTTACCGAATATATAACTTTTCAGATTCATTAGAAAATTAAAATATGATAGATAAAGTAATATTAGAAAACAAGTACATGTTTAGTTCTTGACAAAAATTATTCAATTCGTTATATGCATGTTGTTCTTTAACTATTAAAACTTTATTTAATGATTGTAGTTCTTCAACCGCCCCTATCTCCATCTCTAATTTTGTTTGCAACATAAATAATATTTTGAAAAATGAACTAGAGGTGAAGTCAGGGGTGGTTGCAGAACTAGGATCATTAAGCAAAGTTCTAAGTGTTAAAGAGAAAAATATGGATAAGGAGTTGAAGAACTCTTGTCAAGCATTGAATACAAACTTGTTATTCTAAGATAACTTAATTTGTAATATTATAATGTTCTAGTTAAGATTGAAAGGTTATATGTTTAATGTATATATCATAACAGTTGTTTATACCAACCGTTGTTAAATGTTATGCATTAAAGAATATCACAATACTTATTTAAAGTAACTGTTGTGGTAGGCAGCGAGCTACATAGCTTATAATCATGGTCACACGACCGTGGTGGAAAGCATCAAACTTACAATCACACCTTACCTCACAACGGTTGGTTCATTGTGGTGGTATCCCTTTTCCAACCGTTGGGATATGTATTTTGCGTAGTAGTGAACTCATCTGTCACGCATACATAAATAAACGTCGGTTGAGAAAAATAGACGGAAAGGACTTATGTGGCATTGTTTGAATAATTAAAGGATTAAAATAACCTCTTTTAAAATTGAGGGACAAAAATAGACCCAGAGGTAAAGTTAAAGGACAAAAATGGTAATTTTCCTTTTTTTAATACATTTGTTACATGATACATTCTCTAGTTTTATGTTACATTTTTTAATAACCGCTTTGGTAAATAACTTTAATGTGTGGAGTTCTATAAATTTTGGTACCATACCTTGCACACTACTTCACTTAATTTCACTACAATTTCACTAATATTTTCATAGAGACATTGAAGAAAGATGTGGTCAGTTAGGAAGTGGGGGTCTCTAATTCCTTATCATTGAGAAGTTACCTTATCATCTTTATGTTTTTCCATGAGGCAGATGCTGGCTTCTTCTTCTTCGTTATATGAGGATTTTGTATCATTGCCTTCCCATACAATATGTGCTTTATTTCCCTTTTTCTGAGGATTCTTGAATTTCTCTTGATATGCCTTTTAATCTACGAGACAATATGGCCCGACGTGTCTTTTCTTTCTGCAGTTGTAGAATGTTAGAACGAATGGCCTTTTTCCCATCCTTTTCCTATTCTTCCTTTTGCTTCTTGTCATTCCCAAGGAGTCTTTTGAAGTTCTTTACTATAAGAGAAATGTCACCATCAGAGTTGGATTACTATTAAGGGCCAAATTGTGCATACTTTTGACTATATTTTATGGTCATTTCAATTGGTTTCCTTGATAATTTAGTAGAATATCTAGTAGTTTTAGTATATTTATGCTAATTTCTGATTTTACTGTACATATTGTATATTATGATCATTTTGATGCTCTTTGACAAGTCTTCTTGCTTATATTTGATGATAGGAACAATTGGTGAAGGAAAGAAGGCCTGAAAGTTGATTTTCGAAGAGTTCGTGACGGTAACTCGCGCTAAGCGAGCTTTTCAGCACAGTATCAGCACGCACATTTTGCAATTCCAATAACAATAGGTCCAAGACCGCGCTAAGCGAGCTTTTCAGCGCAGTATCAGCGCGCTCTTTCAGCAACTTCCAGTAGCTAAAGTCACCAACCGCACTTAGCGTGCTTTCTGGGAAATTGTCTACATTTTTACTGACTGCGCTTAGCGCGCTCCTGATAGCGCTTAGCGCGATGCCACTTACTGCACTTTGTGCACTTGCTATAAATATCTTCTCTTGGAGATATTTTCTAATAACTTGTACTTTACACTTTTCAGCATTTCTAAGAGTGAAAAAAGGGTTTTCTAGGTCAAAAAACCTTAGGATTTCAAGGAGAAGTGAGAATCAAATCTTTGGAGCATCAATCCTCAATTCTTCGACTTTGATGCTATCAAAGCTTCTTTTCTTACTTGTTGATCAAGCTACCATGGTGATGGGTAGCTAAACACTTTTGTGTCAAGATTAGAGGTAGTTAATCTTGCTTGTATGTATATCTTTTGATCTTTTGCATATGAACAAGGTTGATGATCAATATATGATGAAGTTGTTTGCTTTTAATGTTGTATTTATGGTTTGAATCACTCTAGACATATACTTTCCAAATCTTGATCTAATGTCTTCATCTATTAAAAACCAAACTTTAGACATAGATTTGGGATTTAATATTTGCTTTGTATTGGTCTTAATGTTTCTTGTTTCGATTGTTTGCGTGAGACATCATCTAACGATTTAAACAATAATACCCATGAAATCGCTTTAGACATAAACGGAATCATGAGGATACACGATTGTATTGATTGAAACTAAGTTCATATGCGTGATTAATTAGATACGTATGAAAAGGATTAACGAAATCTAATCTTGACATGCTTTTCTCAAAACTAAAACATCTTTTCCCTAATTTACCTTTTTGCAACAAACTTATGCTACAAAACAAGAAATCATTTGAAAACTCTTTACTTAAAACGGTAAACTATTGAACGGTGAGCATCTATATATCTTGCGTACAATCCCTGTGGATACGATAAAACACCCACCGAAAATACTTTTAACAATTACTCGGCCTCGAGTGCTAAACTTTTGTTTTTCTTTTCTCCAACTTCATCTATGGCTAGTCTTTTTTGTTTCATTTCATGTTCATGATATTCGCCAAACAAGGTGTGTGTATTCATAGTCGCCAAATCCTCAGATTCAAGAATCGCAATGACTTTGGGTTACCAGCTACAGTTTAGACATGTTAGAATTTTTATGACTAGCTCCTCGTTTAAAAATGTTTTACCCATAGTTCTCATATGACTCACCATATAGGTCAATTGTGTTTGCATTTGATTAATTCTCTCTTCAGGTTTCATTCTGAAGAGATCATACTCATGGGTTAATGTGTCAAACCTTGCCCTTTTCTCGCCAGTAGTACCTTATGGGTGATTTGGAGGATTTCCACATTTATTTTGCAGTCTCAAAGTGAGGATGTCCCACATTTATTGTGGAGGATGCCATTTTCTAACAATTTTAAGATATAAAAAGGTTAGAAAAGAAATTTTAAGTGTGTGTGTGTGTGTGTGTGTGTGTGTGTGTGTGTGTGTGTCTGTGTTTGTGTGCATGTGTGTGTGCGTGTGAGTTGCCTTAGAACTTAGGAGCCACTTCCTTACTTTTACAAAACTCTGGCCACTTAGACAGGAAAAACTGGGAGAGCTTTCACACTTTCTCTTTTCATTACTCTGAGGCTTTAAGATTCTTTGCCATATATACCAATCATATAAGTACTTGAATATTGAATATATTTTCTTGATGAGGATTGATATGTTGTTCTTGTTGGATCACCATCATCATTGAGTTGAAAGCTATTGCCACCGAATTCAACAACAATAACTGATGTCGTCATCAAAACTTCAGAGAGGATCTTATGCGGGATTTATATCTGCAAACACATAGATCCACATTGTGTTCATTTAATCTTGTTCAACATTTAGAGAAACTCCATATATCATCTCAAGAGTACCCCACATTTCCTTAGAGTATTTGCAATTATGAACAAAAAGAAATTGATGATTATCTAAAGACATGACTAAAAAAAATATTAACTTTGAAATCAATTTCAAATTTTCTCTTTTCCTCTATGGTCCAAAAAAAATCAGGTTTATCTACTACTTATCCACTTATGTGGTGAGTATGGTTAAACTAATTGTTGATTATTATTTCCCTCAATTCAAAATTAAAACTTTGAATGAAGATTTTAATTATGGTTTTCCATAGCTCAAACCTATCACCATCAAATGGTGGAGATATGTTTAGGAAAGATCTCCTTTTAAAAATAGTTTTGGAAGTCATCCTCCACTTAAGACAATTAGTCTTTAAACGGGAGCTAGGATCTAACGCCATTTGTTGAACGTGTGACTACACACAAGAGGGATGAGGAGTGAATTGCGGTGGTTTGAAAAATGACACTTTAAAACAAACTTGTTTTCTAAATCAGAGTTCAAAAATATTTTCAAGAAAACATTTGAATGTTATAGTGGAAAATCAATGTAAAGAAAATTTGTGGAAAGTAAAAGATAAGGGAAAAGAGATGACACCAAAATTTATAGAGGTTCGTTCTAAATGAAGTGACATGTTCCTCTCCCCAATAATTGATATTGATATTATCCCATAATACTTATGAGATTTTAACAAGTTAAACTCAAGAACCCCCCCCCCCCCCCCCCCTCCCCTCCTATACAAGGAAAAATTAAGCTTTAGGTTTACTTCCAACCAAACAACAAACAATGGACTTAAGCGGTTATTCTTCCTTCCAAACGAGAACAAAACTTCGAGCGGTTAGTCTCCAAGCTAAACTGATATTTTATACAGACTTATTTCGAACTAATTGGATTTTTTGAACTGGTTATCCTTCATACCGAGCCAAGGTTTTTCACAGATTCACCACTAACCTAACCAAGGTTTTACATAGGTTAACCACTGATTATCTTCAAGAACCTAGAAAGAGAGCTTTTCTTAAGTGGCTCAGCTCACAAACAAAAAAAAGACCAATATTAAACCCCCAAACCAAAAATTTTAACTGGTTTAGCTTTAAACCCAAAATAAACACTTCAGATGGAAGAAATATTCACCCAAAAGGAAAAATAACTCTTGATGAATTTATAACATTACCCCTTCTAGAAAAATTTCCTTAGTTAAACACAAGAAACTTTATCGAAGCACTGTGGCAAATTTTATGTGAGAGAAAGTAAAACTATTTGAGAGAGAGAGAGAGAGAGAGAGGTGAGATAAATCATGTTTCTTGATGTGAAAGAATGAGCGGAGTTGCCTTTATTTATAAGAAAAAAGTTGGTTCAAGAAAGGAAACTATCCATGGTCAAAATTAATTGACCATTAAATTGTAACCTCATTCTTGTCACTTGGATAACTTAAATAACCAATTAATTTTTTCCATTTTGGTAATATTTTATAGAGAGACCATACTCTTCATTAAGACATTGTCCTAATCAAATATGGATTCAATTTTATCTTATTTAATCAGTTGAGAATATGCTCGAATCGATTAGACAGTTCAAAATACATGTTCTAATAATTCTGATAGTTTCCAATTCATTTGGCTAGGCTCCAAAACATTTTAAAGTTATTTTATTTGTGAAATAAAGGTTTTAAAATGAATTTTAGTGAGTGTTTGAATTAGCCATATTAATTTCCAAAAATGGCCTTACGTTTTTTACAGAACACTGATCACTCAGATACGATCAGACGAGCTTTCACATTTCCACTCTTTCACACTCTGAAGCTTCAAGTATTTGTCGAATATACTAGTCATATAATAACTTTACTTGAATATTATTTGAGATGAGACTTGAGATATCTTCAATTCAGATGCCATCATTAAAGGATATCACGGTGATCATTAAACCCTAATTATTTGGCTTTATTCATAGGAAGAGCTTGATCAAACTATCTTTTACATTTTGACCACTTGTTTGAGTTGTCATTAACCTCATTTTGCATGAGTTGTAATCATCAAAACATCAAGGCTATAATAGGTCTAGAAAATTTTTGTTTAGCTTTAATCACTTTTTGATTGAACATGCAAACACATTCCACATCCACAACATTACTTCAAATAGTCATACTTCATCAGCAACTCTTCATACTACACAACTTATTCGGTATATCCTTAAGAGGAAATAGGTAGATATTACAAAGGTAATTTCCAAATAATTCTGCAGTATTCTGAATTAGGAACAAAAACAGGATCTTGCTTTTCATGGTCTGATCATATGATTATGCAAGCTACATAATATGGATATTTTATATAACTATCATCTCCACCTTAATTTTAAGTTATAAAATGACTTTGTACCTCACCATTGCAGGGGTCGAAGAAGAAGGAGACCACCACCACCATAAAACCTTCCAACTACACCATCCGAGTACCAACTAGAGATGGTAAACTTTGATGCCATGAACCCAAACTCGAGAGCATGATTCAAATATTGCTGGGATGTCAGTGGTGCGTACCATAGAGGTATGTTTTCTCTCAACGAGCCATGTATAAGTTGTAGTTAAGGATGTAGAAACCACATGCTCCATATGAGACAGTACCCACTCCATAGGATTTTAGCAACCATCTCCAGTGGCTTATGAGAAGGCCATTCTACTCCGGAGGTGGTAGTGGTAAAGCTAGTGGAAAAGGTAATGTGCAAGAGGAGAGCTAAGAGAATGAAGAAGATAATGAAGAAAATGAAGAGGGGGGGGGGGGGGGGGGGGGGAGTGAATAAGAAGCAGAAATGAAAAATGAAGATAAGTATTAAGATTCATCCACCATCATCGTGAACTTTATTTAACGCTTTGGAATAAGTTAATTTATTCCACACGCAATAAAATTAACTTAGTTATTTATTGCGTGTTGAACAATTTGTGTGTTTTTATGTGTATTAATAAACATGTCGTGAACAAGTGGAATATGTACATGTTGGGTATTTTATTGAGCATGTTCGAATTCCCAAAATATTTGAGTATCTTAGGACCTCATCTATGAATGAATAAATGTCTATGTTCATGAATGTGTGTGAAATTCAAACAAAGTACAACAGGTAGCGCTGAAGGCAATAGAAAACCCACAAAGCAAGTTATTTTGCCCGCTAAGCGAGTTTTGTTGAATCAAACTCGCCTAGCAAGATTCAAAAACTTCTTAATAAAGTTCTGAGATCTTTCTTCATCACTACATAATAAATTTTTTGAACCATTTGTATTGATTTTGTTTGAGGACAGACAAAAAGATAAGTTAGAGAAAGTCGATAAGTGCTAAAAATACTTAAAATTCACAAGAACTTATTAACTTATTTTGCAAGTAATCAATGAAAACCCCCCCTAATTTATCATTAAAAATCTAATAAAATGCTTGTGTGAACTTTTAAATTGCGTATTTATCAAGTACATGCAAAAATGACCAAGAAAGCACAAAATTTAGAAGAATAAAAATACACCATTTAGGCATCAAGGCTCGCTTAGCCAAGGAACATACCTCACTAAGCCAAAAATAGGCAGAAAAAGGCTTAGAAAACCTTAGCTAGACACCAAAAATCTCTAGCATGTGTGTTAAGCGAGGTATGGTTGTCAAAACATTTATGTGGAAGATCATCTATTCACTCACATACTCATTCTCAGACTAAATCTGGAATTTCTCATCAAGAAGGATGTTATGTCGTTATGGTTACTAACCTAACTTCATCAAATAAATTGGTTTGACTGGATGTTTAGCCACATGATCTTTTGTGAGAAGAATCTCTTAGTAGGATTTCCCTATGGAAGTCTAATTACCAAAATCTTGGCTTTAGTTGAATCACCCTTATGGATGAACCTGTTGATGCAATCCACTCTCAGATCAACTCATTGTCTCTAAGAAAAATCAAACTTTGAGTCTTTTGATGTGAATTGAGGAACGGTCCCATGGAAGAAGATGAAGAAAAATCTTATCCAAATGCATAAAAAGACAAAGTGTTAATCATTCTCGCAATGACTCATCAAAACACTATCACCATTCAAAATTTGTTCAAGGATGTTGTCATCATCAATAAGAACACATCGGGAAAATCTATAATCAAGGATGAATATAATAGTGACATCGGGTAGTTGTATCACTTTTGTTTTTATTTTTCACCTTAAGAGTGTTTAATTTCCTATTTTTCCCTCGTTTAATTAATGAAGTATTTTAAGTTTTTGTGCTTATGTTTGTTATTGTGATCTATGTGCTTGTATCTTCCATATTTATTTATCGTTATTCTCGACTTTTTGATAGTTCCAAAGGGGGGAGAATTATACTCTCAAGGGGAGTAGGGTTTACTCTCTATATTTGTCAAGGGAGTTTAACCACTCAAATCTATCACTTTATATTTTCTTGTTTCTCCACCTCACTAAGAGATGTGTTATCATCATCATAATTAAAAAGAGGGAGAATATGGATCTATGTTCTTGCAGGAATATTCACTACCATAATCTAGTGACCTACTTAGTTTTGATTATGACAACATTGTGAGGTGAAGTCATCATTTGATGTGATGCTTAAGTTGTGGCTTTTGAGATCAAGTAGTCAAGGCCTATCTTTAGAAAACAACACATAATGTTAAGCGTCATTCGGCGGAGTCAATGAAGATCTCTTATCAAGAAATATCTCTGATGATGGTATCTTTCATTAAGACTTATCAAGCATTATCATAAAGAAGAAGTCAAGTCCTAGATGAAATGTCAAATCATGGTTGTATCAAGCAAAGGATCTTGAATCTTTAAAGTTATGAAAGAGAGGAAGTGTGAAAGTTTTCCTTCTCTGTGTTAAGTTATATGTGTCTGTAAAGGTATAAGACTATCTCTTGAATTACTAAGCCAAATCACAGACACTTTCAAATGATCGCAAAGCCTCCCACCTTTTATAAAATCACCCGAAAACATTTTATGTAAGGAGTTAGTTGGTTACTAGCTTGAATAATACTTTATGAGTGTAATTTACATTAGATAACCAATTAACACATCAAGGTTATTTTATTATCTCTTTTGTAATGCCTCATAATCGATTAATATGGGTTATAATCAATTAGTGACCTGCATGGTTAGCACTTCAATGTCCAAGTCAGTTTAGGTTTCAAGATTGAAGGTAGTGAAAGTGACGATTAGATATTGTGTACCATAGAACCCTTTACAAATGTATTTATACCTTGGGCCTAGTGAAGTAGGCGAGGTAATGGGCCTCTGGCCAATGAGAAGTGGTTAGTCTCGGGTCTTTGGCCAAAACGGAATAATTTCCACTAAGACTCGTTGGGCATGTTTAACGTTGGGGGAAACTTCTAGTAATAATGAAGGGCTCAAAGGAATTTCATCCAAGCGTCGGCTAGCATGCACTGCTTTGGTTTTGCCAAAGCATGATGTGAATAAGAACATTGAATGTAGTCCCATCATTGAAATGTTTTGTTGTTTATGCATATGTGTGATCTGAAAAGGTATCGACTGACGTGATTCAACTTTCCCGTTTACTCGAGTACACCCGAGTGTGTTTGTCTTCCCCAGACGAAATCTGAATCGCATTCCTTCCTCTATGTCAGCGGGATTCTTAACCATAGATCATCGTTTTGAGTGATGATTCGTTGGTGGAGTGGTTGCACGGAGAATCTCTGTCAAATGAAGTTCTCTCTACGAGTACTTCAGAATCCATATTCCCCATGAAATTCGGTAGGGGTAAAAACCCTACCGAGATGCCGACGCCTCCCACTGCTTTGACCGAGGAAAAAATAGAGATTGTTTGTCAAAGTAGTGAATGTTTCGATCACTTTGTTCAGACTTACCTATCGCGGTGAGAATCATAGACCAAAGATATCAGATTAGCTTGACTCGTAAAACAATTATATCACCATCGAACTTTTATTTTTCCAAGGGAAGGGAGAAAAGATAGAACAATAACCCTAAGTAAA
This sequence comes from Lathyrus tuberosus, assembly GCA_022829125.1. Classification (NCBI taxonomy): domain Eukaryota; kingdom Viridiplantae; phylum Streptophyta; class Magnoliopsida; order Fabales; family Fabaceae; genus Lathyrus; species Lathyrus tuberosus. The sequence goes on along the minus strand of JALAZF010000101.1, from coordinate 3,012,555 downwards.
CATGCAAAGCAAAAAGAGAGGCCTAAAGCTAAGCAAGAGAAAGATCAAAGGTACGGGGGTTAGTTATACGAAGGGAAGGTACTAGCACCCTAAGTATATGCAGCACTTTAGAGGAACCTCTTGAAATATTTGTGTTTTGGCTAAAATTGTTTGCTAAGGTAAGAATGGATAAGAAAGAGAAAAAAGAGAAAAAAAAAAGAAAAATGTAGCTTGCTAGGATCTCGCAATCCTATGCCTATGTATCCTTAATATGAAGTCAGAGCAATCGTAGTTCAGAACTACGATGTTAAAAGGAAAAGGGTGTAAAAAAAGAAAAGAGTGTTGGGTAAGGATTGGGACCTTGTGCCTACGTATTCTCAAAAGGAACTTGAGAAATTAGAGCGTCCGTAGTTCGTGGAACTACGAGTTTTCAGGGTTCTAAGAACCAAGAACAATAAAGATATGTAAAGAACAAACGGGGGACATGCACAATGACAATAAGTTAACATACAATCCCTTTCCTTGGATTAGGTGAACAAGGATTAAAGAAAGAAACACATACATGGAAAAACATCATGCAATTAGCAAGCATCAAATGAAGACACATGCACAGTACATGGCAAGAACATCACGTATGGTTAAACAGACAAAATATCACAGAATACACATGGAAAAATATCATGGTAATCAGACAACAAAAAGTCAACAGAGATACATGGAAAAATATCATGGTATCAACAAATAGAATCAACAACGTACATGGAAAAACATCATTCATAAACAGAAAAGATACGCTGCAAAGCATCACGAATAGACAAGAACGAAGTACATGGGAAAGCATCATGTAATCGACAGTAACAGATATACGTGGCAAAATATCATGTAAGAAAGCAACAAACAGTCACGGCAAAACATCGTGGTGAATTAATTAGGAAAAGCATCAAGATTAAATCAAGGAGAACGTGAAAATCAATCATAACAAGTAAGAAGATAAAATCATAAAAATGTCAAAAAATCATAAAAAGAATATTAATATACATTTCAAATATTTTACCATTCTTTAACATTTAAAATCAACAAAAGAAATTAAAGGAAATAAATATATAATAAAACCTTAAGAAATAATAAAAATAAATGAGAAAAAAATAAGAAAGAAAAAAATATATATATTAAAGGAGGGTGCATCATGGATTAATGGGTGAATGGCATTGTCTTAGGGCCTTGCATCTAGGCTCAATGTCTCATGAAATAGAAATAATAATAATAATAATAATAATAATAATAATAATAATAATAATAGTAAATAAAAAAAAATAAAAAATGATAATAAATAATAAATAAACAGAAGGCAGTGGCGCCATCTGAAACAAAATCAATTCAAAAAAATTTCCAACCGGCAGTGTTACTCAGACACGTGGCAAGACAAATAAGGAAAACAAGATGACAAAACAAGACTATACTCTCTTTCTCTCTCTACTATGCATATGCAGTAAACAGAAATTCCACTATGACATCCAACACAGTGAACCTCCACACAAATAATACACGAACTCGAACGAGAATCTAAGGGCATAACAACCTATGATCAAATGTCGAGTCTAGGGATGAATGCTATGAACAACCAAACCATTAATAACATAGTATCAAAATCTGTGATTCATCATCAACACAACATATATAACTAAGTACACACTAACAACACACACATATGATATGAAATACAATATTAAAATCAAACTTAAAAAAGAACATTACCGAATCGAGTATCATGACCTTGACCACACTGTTATGAACACGAATGACGCGGCGTTACCGTTGCTGAATTCGAGTTGTTATGGCGAGTTGAAGCAAAAATTGCACAGTTGTATGGTAAGCTATGGCATGTGAGAGAGAAGAGATAAAATGGGTGAAAGCTATATCGGAATGGTTTGTATATGAAGTCAAGAAGATGCAGGAATTGTGTTGTAGTGATGTCACATGAGGTATTGAAGGGAGACAAGTTTTTTGTATGGAAGAAGGAGATATGAAGTGAAAGAGAGTTGTAGTTGGGAGAAGGTGAAGATGATAGTTTGGAGTGGATGGTTGAAAATATGATGAAGAAAGATGAGGAAGGCCGATTCCTTTTTCAAGTGTATGTGAATCTTTTATTTTTCCTTCATATTTGAGAGAGAGAGAGAGAGAGAGAGAGAGAGAGAGAGTGGTATGATATGGTGGTAACAAGGTAATAGGGGAGTCCTATGTGAAGTGTCTTTGTTTTCTTGTAATATATAAAAAATGGTGATAGTTATGTTTTGTTTTTGAAGAAACATGAGAGAGTGATGGAAGTTATGTTGGTTGTATGAGAAACATGGGTTGATGGTTTTTGTTCTTTTTACTGAAGAGAGATATAGGGTAGGTGATGGATTGTCTTTACCATGCACTATTTTCCAAGTTTAAAAATGAATCCGAGAAGTGGCGGGTAGCAGGTTTGTGTAGTGAATGGAATATGATGGTTAGTGTATAATGGCTATGGTTAAAGCTTGTTTAAAATACAGGTTTGTTGATATGAAAAGAAAAAAAATTCTTATGAGAGGGAGCATGTCGTGAGAGAGTTTTTTTATGATGATGAAAAAATGGAATGAGGTGATGAATAATAGGAGGTGGTTTGTAGAAGAAAAATGGATATGAGTATTATTTTGTGGTTCTTCTATTCAGAATAACGTTCAAAGAGAAAGAAATAAGAGGTCCTATGAATAAAAAATGGAGAGTAGGTTTTATGCATGTGTAGTAATGTGTGTATGTTATGTGCATGAGAGTGATGGGGGAGTGTACGTGTGGGCACGCAGGTTTTATTATGCACTGCAGATTTTTGTATTTTTCTTCAAGTACTCCCTTCCGTGTTATGTGTTTTCAAATGAGGGAGAGTACAAGTAGGTTTTGTTATGTGTGTGGAAGTCCAATGGATCTTTTAATATTACCCTTTTTTTAAACCAAAGAGAGAGAGAGTGTGTGTGTGAGTTAAAATGAGGGTCTCAGGAAAAATGAAAGAGAATATGTGTTGAAGTGTTTCTGTGAAAAAGTGTGAAAGTATATTGGTGTAGATGTGGGACCCGCGTGAGTTAGGTGAGGAAGCAGTATGTGATATTTCATGGTTTTGTGTATGAAAAAGAAAGTGGTGATGGCTTTAACAGAAAAGTATACGAAAAATAAAATGGCACCTCTTGTTCCCCAAAATGAGTCCGCGCGACTTTACAAGAGAGAGAGGTCAAAGTGTGTCATTGCATGCATGCTAGTATGTTAACATAAAATGTGGAAAAAAACAAGAACACATTTTCTAAACTTAATTAACAAGTATTTCTATAAAAAGAAAAAAAAACAAAACTTTAAATATTAACATAAAATATGATAAATATAATAAAATTAAAATAAACTATTTAAATGAATTGTAAAAATGAAAATCTGATTAATTAAATAATTATTAATAAAAAATAGAAATAAAAAACGAGTAAGCAGATCGGTATCGAAGTTCTCAAAAAAATAAAACGAATACATCAAAATGATCAGCGCGAAATAAACGTAATGGAAAAATACAGTGTTTGGTTAATTTTCGAAATAGATTTTCCCAGGTTAAAAGGCTTAAACTATCCAAAATGCGACCGAAAAGCAGTCGAAAAATTAAAACGAGCAGGCTAGATTAAACTATGCGAAACGTAGATTAATATGACTGACGTTTGTAAGCTCGATTTTGAAATTTTCCGTCCACTGATTTTACGCACAAATGACTTTTAGTTTAACCGATTCGGCTGTAAATCCAACAAGTTTATTCTGGCTGATAATTTGGGTATTATGCGAGATGAAAGGTATGATAAACTATACAAATGATGCAAAAAGAGGCGGGATCTTAGGGTTAAAAATTAGGGAATGACAGATGCCTCTATTTAAGTTTCTTCAATCTGGAGATATGAAGATTAAAATCTTCGTCTCGACGAGATCGGAGAGACTTAAATACAAACATGCCCAATTTTTGGCCCTAAGATACCACAAAGATGCTTATGACATGATATGAACGCAAGACTCTGAGTTCTGCGGGGGATGAAACCGCAGAAGACAAACTTAACGGAGGACAATGGGAACACCACAGGGGAATAAGTGACAAATCTCAAAGGGACACAACTGAGGAAAATAAGATATTATGGACATCCGTCAAGGAGACAAAGAGTATCCAGTAATACTTGGAAGAAGAGGGATAAACCCTAAATAAGGATATAGACATCCGGGAAAGCATTAGATGCAGAAAGAAACACAATCTGGAGAACAAATCAGAAACATCTAGAAGACCATTAGATGTGGAATGAAACCAAATCTGAGAGTACAACGAAGACTTCCAAGAAAGCACTTGGAATATTCAGGAACATCTAGAAAGCAAAAGCAACTTTACTGGGGAAAGAGTCATAATCAACGGAAGTTTATCAGAAATGCATTGAACAAACACTGGAAGAGAACAATATCAATCATCAAAGACATTCAGAAGAGCATTGAATGAACTTTGGAACATAAACATGCATCAAAGGTAACCAGGAAACAACAGATATATGAAGGTGTGAGAAAAACACAAGAAATGGGGGGTTTGAATTGGGTTTTCCATTTTGAAAGCTTTTTATGAAACTCAAACAAAGATCATAAATAAACTAACAATAAGAAAGACACACGATATATCCTGGTTCACTTGAAAAACTATCAAGCTAATCCAGTTCACCCACCAAGGTGATTTTACCTTAGACAAGGACTTAATCCACTATAACCTGTTGCGGTGAGAATCAGATATCAAGCTATTGAATTAACTTGAATCTCAAAACATAAAATTCACCACCGAGCTTTGATTTATCCAAAGGAAAGGGTAAAGATCGAAGAAAAACCTGATAAGAGCTCTAAGGTTCGGGGGTTGGTTATACTAAGGGAAAGTATTAGCACCCTAAGTATCTGTAGTACTCTACAGGAAACTCTTGTTTGTTTGTGTTATGTTTATATTTGCTTTCTAAAGGTAATGTGCCAAGGTATATACACTAAGTATGCTCGCCAAGACATCGCATCTCGTGCCTACATATCCTGACGGGAATGGAATTAGAGAATTCGTAGTTCCCCTCAATGGGGTGAGGAACTCTTGACTGTGGTCAAGGTTCCAAGGGAAAGCAGGGTGAAAAGCTTAAAAGCAAAGCTTGGGAGGATTGATTGTTTAGAAGAAGAGATTAATGGCTATCTCTTATGAAAGGATTTGAATGAAGGGTTAAAGTTTAGTGAAGGAGAAGAGATTAATGGCTATCTCTTGTGAAGGTTAAAGAAAGCTTTAAGAGTTATAAGAGATTAATGGCTATCTCTTGGGAAGGCTAGGTTAAAAGGGAATGAAATGTTCATGGGAAAGTAGGGTCTGACAGCAAGACACCTACGTGGAGTGCGCCGACTCCAAGCTTAAGGATAGGTTAAAAGGGAATGAAATGTTCATGGGAAAGTAGGGTCTTACAGCAAGACACCTACGTGGAGTGCAGAGACTCCAAACCTAAGGCTAGGTTAAAAGGGTAATGAACTATCTATGAACTTGCGGTCAGTAGAGAGACTTTCCTTTGGAAGGATGTAGATAATAACTTACGAACAAGAGTTGAAGGAGATTGAAATTAAGTGAACAATATGAGTATGGTAGAGATAACATTATCAGAGTTTGAAAACAGAGACATGTTAAATTATGAAAATTAGCAACAAAAGCCAATACATATAAACAACAGAAATGATGTTGTTCAAGTCGAGGAACAACAAACAAATATTTACATGCACATAATACTGAAAAGTTCTCAAAAGTCGTAGAGAAGCGGCTGGTGATTTTTCATGAAAAATCCAAGGATTAAATATAAAGTTAATGCATATATTTTTTTTTGTTTTGAAAGTTTTTAGAAAGAAAATGGATATTATTATAAGAAAGTGAAATGAAATGAAACAAACCAAAATATAATGTGGCAGTCGCCACAAAATGGTGGCAGGAGCTACCTTAGTTCATTAAGGCACTAAAAAAGGGTGGCAGGTGCCACCTTCCCACCATAAAATGGTGGCAGGCGCCACTTCTTGCCTACATCATGTGGCAGGTGCCACTTAGAATGTGGTAGGCGCCACCTTTGTTCCTTCTTTTTCTTTTTTATTTTGTTCTTTAAATAATAATCATAAACCATAAACCAAATTCATAACATAACAAATAAATCAAGCATTATGATTTGTAATAAGGTATTTACATGATAATAAATATGATAAAAATCAATGATCATGGCATTTTGGAAACGGAATAACGAAAGGGAGTGAGTGTTACCTAGTGGAGAAAGTCCACTGCTTCTTCACTGATACGAGTTCTGGAAAAATAAATGTAGATGAACCTTTCTCCTTCAACTGCCAGTAAATTTACAAAAGAATAATTCGAGGGAAAAAAGAGAGTATTCAGCCTATTTTTGGGGTGAATCTTGTGTAAAAAATACTGAAGAGGAACGTCCTATTTATAGGAGAAAATGAGGGTGTGGTCTGATTTTTCATATTGTCCAAAACACCTTTTTTCACAATTTCTCGTGCAAGCTGTTGGTTTGAAAAGCCTTCGATTCAGAAAATAGACTCAGAGTAGGTTGGCTGAGGAGACATGGAGCCATGCTTTACTGAAAAGCTTCTTTTTGTCCATGATGAAATGAACCCACTTGCCTTTGCATTAGTTTATTTAAAACGCATTATTTTTTTCCTTTTTGAAATGCAGAAGTCATGGCAGGCGCCATGCTTCTTTTGTGGCGAGTGCCACCATTCATCTACATGGCAGGCGCCACCTTTCTTCATGGTGGTGGGCGCCATGTATCCTTTTTCTTTTTCTTTTTTTTCTTTTCTTTTTTTTTTCTTCTTTTTTTCTTTTCCTTTTCTTTTCTTTCTCTCTTTTTTTTTTCTTTAAATGAATTCAAGTAAAATTCACAAATGCCTTGTGCTTTCTCATGCCCTCAGTCCATGGTTGAACATATTAAAATGAGACATGGCTCGGATATTTCAATGGGGTCCAATAACATCAGAATCGGAGGCTCAATTTCTTCGGTCAAAACCCTAATTTCCTCAAGAGTTCCAATGGATGATCTTTGAGGATCTTGCTTCTTCACTCTCTTCCAAGGTGTAACACCCCATTTTAATTATTTAGATGTCCTGTATTATTTTAATTGTTGGCTTTGGTTGGGTGCGTGTTTGAGTGCGTAAAGGGTGGTATTAGTAATATGAAAATATTATTATTATTATTATTATTTTTTTAATAGTATACTTCATATTATTATTATTACTATTAGTATTATTATTGTTTTAGTTATTATAATTATTATTAAGATTATTTAGTAAATAGGACCTAATATAATTAAGTGGATATTGAGTTAATAAGATTAGTGAGGGTAATTTAGTAAATGGAGCTTAATTAAGGGAAAATTGGTAAAAGTGAGAATAGTCTGAATTTTAGAGATAAAAAGAGAAAAGGCTAAGGAGAGAAAGAACAAGGGAGCTTTAGGGCAAGGAACATTCACCAATTTTCGCAGGAATTAAGCAAGAATTCGAGGTAAGGGGGAGAAACGGGTTTAATATTGGTGTTTATTTCATGATCGGGTAGTGGGGAGTCCTTAACCCCGTAGGAAATTGATGTGTAAACTGTTGAATTGTTGATTGTTGAATATGTTGGTTGTGATTCTGAGAATCGTGCATGAATTAATGTGTATTTTCATGAATTTTGGTTATTTTTGCTGTTGTATAAACACTTGTTGCAGATCTGTCTTTTTGATTCGAATTTGGGTGAACAATTTGAGATTTTAGGCTTGTAATATCTGTGGTAAGACTAGATGCAAGTGTAAAGATGAAAATTGGACCTAAAATCAATGTAGAAACGATTCTAGGACTGATTAGAAGTGGAAAAATGGAGAAATCGTAACAGACTGCAGAATAGGGAGGCCTCTGGTGAAATGCGTAATAGATCTGGCCATACGGGTATGGGGCTAGGTCATACGCGTATGGGAGTGAAGGAAATAGGCCATACGCATTAGGGAGTAGGCAGTACGCGTAATAGAGGGTGATACGTGTATGGTACCGGAATTTGGGAAATTCAGTGGTGAAACGTTTCTGTCCGTACGCGTACGGCACAAGGCATACGCGTATTGACATTGGGCATTGTGAGGCATACGCGTACGAAAGGAAGCAATACGCGTACGAGTTGGGCGAGGGAGCCGACATATGCGTATGGCATGGGGCAATACGCGTATGGCCTGCAGAGCTGCAGAATTTTACCGTTTCGTGAATTCTTTCCCGTTTTCGTGTCCGATTCGGTTTCCTTTGGTTTGAGAGGTTGGGAATAGGTGCCAGGTGCTGAGAAATAAGGGATTGGTGATGAAAATAGTAATTTTAATAATTCTCAATTAATTAATTAATTAATTTAGTTTTTGGTGTATTCTGAAGCGAATTGTGTAACGTTGGTGATTGTTGATATGTATGGTGTGATCAGTAGGATCATGTGCATGTATTTATATTGTATACATGTTTTGTTGTGCATTTTGAGTCTTGCATAATCATGGTGGTTGGTGGGATGGATCGTTGCTCAGGAGGAGCGTATGCGATTCATGCGTACTCCTATATGGAGAATGGTGGGGATAGATCATTGCCAAGTGAGGTGTATGTGATCTATCTGGGTTCGATTGAATGAACCAATGAGTCGGTACCGCATGCATGGTGTTGTGTTGCATTGCATTATTATTTGATGTTGTTGATGATATTGGGCAGTAGGCCGTGTTTGATAATTGATGATGCTTGTGTATGGTGACTACCTGTTTATCATGTATTTATTCACCTATAATATTTGAACGTGATTTCTCACCCCTTTGTTGTTGTTGTTGTTGTTGTGTCTGTGCTTCTTCGGAAGTACAGATAATCCAGGTACTTAGCTAACTTGGATATTGGTGTTGCTGATCGAGTCTATAGGAGTGCTCTGATACGTAACACGGGATTATTTTGGGGATTTTCATTTATTTTGTTATTTGTCATTCTTTTTGTTACGTATCTTTCTTTTGGATGATTATTTTGGTGGACCACGATTTTATGTGGGATTTTGGTGTATTAGGCAGATGGTCGTAAATTAAATAAATGAATAAATATTTCCGCTGTTTATTTCATTTAATAAAGGAGTTTTGGTGTTGTTTTGCAAATGTGGCATCCTACTTGATTTTGGTGTAAAAACTCTGATTATTTCATTGATTATTTTGCTTATTTTAAAAGTGGGAAAAGTGGGCTGTTACAATTGGTATCAGAGCAGGTCGGTCCGTCCGGCCAGTGTAGTAGTTGAGTTTGTCCTTAGAATAGGAGTTGATTTTGGTGTTCTGACCTTGTGATGATTGTTGTCCAGTATGACAGGAAGGAATGATGCTGCTCTTGCTGCTGCTATGCAAGCCATGGCACAAGCTGTAGAGAATGTCAATCAGGGTGGAGGTGCTCAGTTTCGTGAATTGGCACAGTTTCAGAGTAACAAGCCGCCTACATATGAGGGAGGTATCTTGGATCCAGAGGCTGCACAGAAATGGCTGATCTTCAGGACCATGGGATGCAGTGATGCTCAGAAGGTACGGTTTGGTACTCATATGCTGGAGGGAGAGGCCGAGGCTTGGTGGGACAACAGTCGTCAAAGATTGGAAGCTGCAGGTACTGAGATTACTTGGGATGTGTTTCAAGCTGAGTTTCTGGAAAAGTATTTTCCGGAAGACATTCGTAGTGCGAAGGAGGTTGAGTTTCTGGAGCTAAAGCAGGGTGATAAGACTGTGGCTGAGTATGCCGCTAAGTTTGAAGAGCTGGTTCAGTATTGTGCTCATTATAATACTGAAGAAGCTATGACATCGAAGTGTCTGAAGTTTGAGAACGGGCTGCGTCCCGAGATCAAATTGGGTATTGCTTGTCAGAAGATAAGAAACTATCCAGAGCTGGTAAGCTGAAGCAGAATTTATGATAATGACAACAGGGCCAGAATTGCTCATTACAAAGCTGTGAATGAGAAGAAAAATAAGCAGAGATTTGGAGGTACTCCTTACAGTGCTCCAGCTGATAAGGGGAAACAAAAAAACTGATGGGGGGAAGAAACAAAAGGAGAAGGGAGCAGGTACTGATACTCTCAAGTGCTTCAGATGTGGTGGCGCGGGTCACCGTGCTAACGACTGTCAGAAAGAGGTGAAGAAGTGCTTCAAGTGTGGCAAGGCAGGTCATATTATAGCTAATTGCAGAGCCACTATGCCTACCTGTTATAATTGTGGAGAGAAGGGTCACATCAGTACTCACTGTGAGAAGCCGAAGAAGTCTCAGGCGTCTTAAACTAGTGGGAAGGTGTTTGCCTTGGTGGGAGCCCAATCCACTGAGGATGAGCGTTCCGTCAAAGGTACTTGCTTTATTAATGATGTCCCTTTGATTGCTGTCATTGACACGGGTGCAACGCACTCGTTTATTTCTGTTGATTGTCTGAAGAGATTAGGGATTGTGCCATCTACTCTCGAGCAGAGAATGACGATTGAAACTCCATCTATTGGTTCCGTGGTTACTTCTTTGGTGTGTCTGAAGTGTCCGCTAACCGTGTTTGGTAGAGATTTCAGAGTGGACTTGATTTGTTTGCCACTCGGTAATCTTGATGTTATTTTGGGGATGAACTGGTTAGAATTCAACCGGGTTTATATCGATTGCTTCAGGAAGACGTTACTGTTTCTTACTCCTGAAGAGGAAGCATTAGCATATTCGCTATCTAGCAAAGAGTTGAGGGCGTTGTTGGAAGATGAAGCGAAGCTGTTTGCAGTATTTGCCTCGTTGTCTGTTGAAAGCAAGACTTCAGTTAATGAATTGCCTGTAGTTAATGAATTTCCTGAAGTGTTTCCAGATGATATCACAGAATTGCCTCCGACAAGGGAAGTTTAATTTGATATTGATCTTGTACCAGGTACCAGACCTATCTCCATGGCACCGTATAGGATGTCTGCATCAGAGTTGGTAGAGTTGAAATCTCAGGTCGGGGAATTGCTCGATAAGAAGTTTATCAGACCAAGTGTGTCGCCGTGGGGAGCTCTAGTGTTGTTGGTGAAGAAGAAGGATGGTAGTATGCGACTGTGCATTGATTACCGTCAGTTGAATAAAGTGACCATTAAGAATAAGTATCCACTTCCTAGGATTGATGACTTAATGGATCAGTTGGTAGGAGCTCGTGTGTTCAGCAAAATTGATCTGAGGTCGGGTTACCATCAGATTAGAGTAAAGGAAGGTGATATTCAGAAGACTGCTTTCAGAACTCGCTACGGACATTACGAATAAGCAGTGATGCCTTTCGGAGTGTCTAATGCGCCAGGTGTATTTATGGAATATATGAATCGTATTTTCCATTCTTATCTGGATCAGTTTATCGTGGTGTTTATTGATGATATACTGATTTATTCTAAGTCTGACGAAGAGCATGCAGGTCACTTGAGAATTGCATTGCAGGTGTTGAAAGATAATAAACTGTTTGCAAAGTTCTCGAAGTGTGAATTTTGGTTGAAGACCGTGAGTTTCTTGGGTCATGTTATTTCTGATGATGGTATAGCGGTGGATCCCTCTAAAGTAAGTGCAGTGCTTCAGTGGGAAACTCTGAAGACCGCAACGGAGATTAGAAGTTTTTTGGGTTTGGCAGGTTACTATAGAAGATTCATCGAAGGGTTTTCTAAATTGGCATTGCCGTTGACTCAATTAACCAGAAAGAATCAAGCTTTTGTCTGGGATGCTGCCTGTGAGGAAAGTTTCGACGAACTGAAGAAGAAGTTGACTACAACACCAGTGTTGATTTTACCAAGTCCAAATGATTCTTTCGTAGTGTATTATGACGCATCTAAGATGGGATTAGGCGGTGTGTTGATGCAAGGTGGTAAAGTAGTGGCTTATGCTTCAAGGCAATTAAGGGTGCATGAAAGGAACTATCCTACTCATGATCTTGAATTAGCTGCAGTAGTATTTGTGTTAAAAATTTGGAGGCATTATTTGTATGGATCGAGATTTGAAGTGTTCAGTGACCACAAGAGTTTGAAATATTTGTTCGATCAGAAGGAATTGAATATGAGGCAGAGAAGATGATTAGAATTCTTGAAAGACTATGACTTTAATTTGAGTTACCATCCGGGTAAAGCTAATGTTGTGGCAGATGCTCTGAGTAGGAGGACAATCCATATGTCTGCGTTAATGGTGAAGGAAATGGAATTGATTGAACAGTTCAGAGATTTGAGCATGGTTTGTGAAACTACACCGGGAAGTATCAGATTGGGTATGCTAAAAGTGAATAATGACTTTTTGGATGTGATTAAGGAAAATCAGAGGCTGGATGTGAAATTGGTAGATTTGATGCCTACAGGAGGAGATGACACTGATAGTGACTTTAAAGTGGATAATGTTGGTGTGCTGAGATTCCGGGGCAGAATTTGTGTGCCGGATAATGAGGAATTGAAGAAGGCAATATTAGAAGAGAGTCATCGGAGTAGCTTGAGTATTCATCCGGGAGCTACAAAGATGTATCATGATTTGAAGAAGTTGTTTTGGTGGTCCGGTATGAAGAAGGACATAGCTCAGTTTGTCTATGCTTGTTTGACATGCCAGAAGTCAAAAGTGGAGCATCAGAAACCTTCTGGACTGATGCAACTGTTGGAAGTTCTTGAGTGGAAATGGGACAGTATTGCTATGGATTTTTTGACTGGGTTGCCGAATACGGCGAGAGGCTTTGATGCTATTTGGGTAGTGGTGGATCGACTTACGAAGTCTGCCCATTTTATACCAATTAACATCAGCTTTCCGTTGTCGAAGCTGGCAGAAATTTATATCAGGATAATTGTGAAGTTGCATGGTGTTCTGTCGAGCATAGTGTCGGATAGAGATCCGAGGTTTACTTCAGAATTTTGGAGGAGTCTGCAGGAAGCCTTGGGTTCTAAGTTGAAGTTGAGCTCGGCTTATCATCCACAGACCGATGGTCAGTCAGAGAGGGCCATTCAGTCGTTGGAGGATTTGCTGAGAGCCTGTGTATTGGAGAAAGGTGGTGCGTGGGATACTCATTTGCCATTGATTGAGTTCACGTATAACAACAGTCACCATTCTAGCATCGGAATGGCACCTTTTGAAGCCTTGTATGGTAGGAGGTGTAGAACGCCTCTGTGTTGGTACGAAACAGGTGAGAATGTGGTGCTTGGGCCAGAGATTGTGCAACAGACTACTGAGGTGATTCAAATGATCTGTGAAAAGATGAAAGCGTCTCAGAGTAGACAGAAAAGTTATCATGATAATCGGAGAAAAGAGTTGGAATTCAGTGAAGGTGATCACGTGTTTCTGAGGGTTAACCCAGTGACCGGTGTGGGTCGTGCTTTGAGATCCAAGAAGTTGGATCCTAAGTTTATTGGACCGTATCAAATCTTGCAGAGAGTTGGTGCAGTTGCTTATAGAGTGGCATTGCCACCGGAGCTTTCGAAATTGCATGACGTGTTTCACGTGTCGCAACTTCGGAAGTATGTTTCGGATCCGTCTCATGTGATTCAGAGAGACGAAGTTCAAATCAGGGAGAATCTTACCGTAGAGACGATGCCTCTGAGTATCGAGGATCGTATGATGAAACAACTCAGAGGGAAGGAGATACCTCTGGTGCGAGTAGCTTGGGGAGGTGTTGCAGGAGGCAGTGTGACCTGGGAATTGGAAAGCAGGATGCGAGAGTCGTATCCAGAATTGTTTCCATCAGGTAATTTTCGAGGACAAAAATAATTTAAGTGGGGGAGAGTTGTAACACCCCATTTTAATTATTTAGATGTCCTGTATTATTTTAATTGTTGGCTTTGGTTGGGTGCATGTTTGAGTGCGTAAAGGGTGGTATTAGTAATATGAAAATATTATTATTATTATTATTATTTTAATAGTATACTTCATATTATTATTATTACTATTAGTATTATTATTGTTTTAGTTATTATAATTATTATTAAGATTATTTAGTAAATATGACCTAATATAATTAAGTGGATATTGAGTTAATAAGATTAGTGAGGGTAATTTAGTAAGTGGAGCTTAATTAAGGGAAAATTGGTAAAAGTGAGAATAGTCTGAATTTTAGAGATAGAAAGAGAAAAGGCTAAGGAGAGAAAGAACAAGGGAGCTTTAGGGCAAGGAACATTCACCAATTTTCGTAGGAATTAAGCAAGAATTCGAGGTAAGGGGGAGAAACGGGTTTAATATTAGTGTTTATTTCATGATCGGGTAGTGGGGAGTCCTTAACCCCGTAGGAAATTGATGCGTAAACTGTTGAATTGTTGATTGTTGAATATGCTGGTTGTGATTCTGAGAATCGTGCATGAATTAATGTGTATTTTCATGAATTTTGGTTGTTTTTGCTGTTGTATAAACACTTGTTGCAGATCTGTCTTTTTTATTCGAATTTGGGTGAACGATTTGAGATTTTAGGCTTGTAATATCTGTGGTAAGACTAGATGCAAGTGTAAAGATGAAAATTGGACCTAAAATCAATGTAGAAACGATTCTAGGACTGATTAGAAGTGGAAAAATGGAGAAATCGTAGGAGACTGCAGAATAGGGAGGCCTCTGGTGAAATGCGTAATAGATCTGGCCATACGCGTATGGGGCTAGGTCATACGCATATGGGAGTGAAGGAAATAGGGCCATACGCGTAAGGGAGTAGGCAGTACGCGTAATAGAGGGTGATACGCGTATGGTACCGGAATTTGGGAAATTCAGTGGTGAAACGTTTCTGTCCGTACGCGTACGGCACAAGGCATACGTGTATTGACATTGGGCATTGTGAGGCATACGCGTACGAAAGGAAGCAATACGCGTACGAGTTGGGCGAGGGAGCCGGCATACGCGTATGGCATGGGGCAATAAGCGTATGGCCTGCAGAGCTACAGAATTTTACCGTTTCGTGAATTCTTTCTCGTTTTCGCGTCCGATTCGGTTTCCTTTGGTTTGAGAGGTTGGGAATAGGTGCCAGGTGCTGAGAAATAAGGGATTGGTGATGAAAATAGTAATTTTAATAATTCTCAATTAATTAATTAATTAATTTAGTTTTTGGTGTATTCTGAAGCGAATTGTGTAACGTTGGTGATTGTTGATATGTATGGTGTGATCAGTAGGATCATGTGCATGTATTTATATTGTATACATGTTTTGTTGTGCATTTTGAGTCTTGCATAATCATGGTGGTTGGTGGGATGGATCGTTGCTCAGGAGGAGCGTATGCGATTCATGCGTACTCCTATATGGAGAATGGTGGGGATAGATCATTGCCAAGTGAGGTGTATGTGATCTATCTGGGTTCGATTGAATGAACCAATGAGTCGGTACCGCATGCATGGTGTTGTGTTGCATTGCATTATTATTTGATGTTGTTGATGATATTGGGCAGTAGGCCGTGTTTGATAATTGATGATGCTTGTGTATGGTGACTACCTGTTTATCATGTATTTATTCACCTATAATATTTGAACGTGATTTCTCACCCCTTTGTTGTTGTTGTTGTTGTTGTGTCTGTGCTTCTTCGGAAGTACAGATAATCCAGGTACTTAGCTAACTTGGATATTGGTGTTGCTGATCGAGTCTATAGGAGTGCTCTGATACGTAACACGGGATTATTTTGGGGATTTTCATTTATTTTGTTATTTGTCATTCTTTTTGTTACGTATCTTTCTTTTGGATGATTATTTTGGTGGACCACGATTTTATGTGGGATTTTGGTGTATTAGGCAGATGGTCGTAAATTAAATAAATGAATAAATATTTCCGCTGTTTATTTCATTTAATAAAGGAGTTTTGGTGTTGTTTTGCAAATGTGGCATCCTACTTGATTTTGGTGTAAAAACTCTGATTATTTCATTGATTATTTTGCTTATTTTAAAAGTGGGAAAAGTGGGCTGTTACAATTGGTATCAGAGCAGGTCGGTCCGTCCGGCCAGTGTAGTAGTTGAGTTTGTCCTTAGAATAGGAGTTGATTTTGGTGTTCTGACCTTGTGATGATTGTTGTCCAGTATGACAGGAAGGAATGATGCTGCTCTTGCTGCTGCTATGCAAGCCATGGCACAAGCTGTAGAGAATGTCAATCAGGGTGGAGGTGCTCAGTTTCGTGAATTGGCACAGTTTCAGAGTAACAAGCCGCCTACATATGAGGGAGGTATCTTGGATCCAGAGGCTGCACAGAAATGGCTGATCTTCAGGACCATGGGATGCAGTGATGCTCAGAAGGTACGGTTTGGTACTCATATGCTGGAGGGAGAGGCCGAGGCTTGGTGGGACAACAGTCGTCAAAGATTGGAAGCTGCAGGTACTGAGATTACTTGGGCTGTGTTTCAAGCTGAGTTTCTGGAAAAGTATTTTCCGGAAGACATTCGTAGTGCGAAGGAGGTTGAGTTTCTGGAGCTAAAGCAGGGTGATAAGACTGTGGCTGAGTATGCCGCTAAGTTTGAAGAGCTGGTTCAGTATTGTGCTCATTATAATACTGAAGAAGCTATGACATCGAAGTGTCTGAAGTTTGAGAACGGGCTGCGTCCCGAGATCAAATTGGGTATTGCTTGTCAGAAGATAAGAAACTATCCAGAGCTGGTAAGCTGAAGCAGAATTTATGATAATGACAACAGGGCCAGAATTGCTCATTACAAAGCTGTGAATGAGAAGAAAAATAAGCAGAGATTTGGAGGTACTCCTTACAGTGCTCCAGCTGATAAGGGGAAACAAAAAAACTGATGGGGGGAAGAAACAAAAGGAGAAGGGAGCAGGTACTGATACTCTCAAGTGCTTCAGATGTGGTGGCGCGGGTCACCGTGCTAACGACTGTCAGAAAGAGGTGAAGAAGTGCTTCAAGTGTGGCAAGGCAGGTCATATTATAGCTAATTGCAGAGCCACTATGCCTACCTGTTATAATTGTGGAGAGAAGGGTCACATCAGTACTCACTGTGAGAAGCCGAAGAAGTCTCAGGCGTCTTAAACTAGTGGGAAGGTGTTTGCCTTGGTGGGAGCCCAATCCACTGAGGATGAGCGTTCCGTCAAAGGTACTTGCTTTATTAATGATGTCCCTTTGATTGCTGTCATTGACACGGGTGCAACGCACTCGTTTATTTCTGTTGATTGTCTGAAGAGATTAGGGATTGTGCCATCTACTCTCGAGCAGAGAATGACGATTGAAACTCCATCTATTGGTTCCGTGGTTACTTCTTTGGTGTGTCTGAAGTGTCCGCTAACCGTGTTTGGTAGAGATTTCAGAGTGGACTTGATTTGTTTGCCACTCGGTAATCTTGATGTTATTTTGGGGATGAACTGGTTAGAATTCAACCGGGTTTATATCGATTGCTTCAGGAAGACGTTACTGTTTCTTACTCCTGAAGAGGAAGCATTAGCATATTCGCTATCTAGCAAAGAGTTGAGGGCGTTGTTGGAAGATGAAGCGAAGCTGTTTGCAGTATTTGCCTCGTTGTCTGTTGAAAGCAAGACTTCAGTTAATGAATTGCCTGTAGTTAATGAATTTCCTGAAGTGTTTCCAGATGATATCACAGAATTGCCTCCGACAAGGGAAGTTTAATTTGATATTGATCTTGTACCAGGTACCAGACCTATCTCCATGGCACCGTATAGGATGTCTGCATCAGAGTTGGTAGAGTTGAAATCTCAGGTCGGGGAATTGCTCGATAAGAAGTTTATCAGACCAAGTGTGTCGCCGTGGGGAGCTCTAGTGTTGTTGGTGAAGAAGAAGGATGGTAGTATGCGACTGTGCATTGATTACCGTCAGTTGAATAAAGTGACCATTAAGAATAAGTATCCACTTCCTAGGATTGATGACTTAATGGATCAGTTGGTAGGAGCTCGTGTGTTCAGCAAAATTGATCTGAGGTCGGGTTACCATCAGATTAGAGTAAAGGAAGGTGATATTCAGAAGACTGCTTTCAGAACTCGCTACGGACATTACGAATAAGCAGTGATGCCTTTCGGAGTGTCTAATGCGCCAGGTGTATTTATGGAATATATGAATCGTATTTTCCATTCTTATCTGGATCAGTTTATCGTGGTGTTTATTGATGATATACTGATTTATTCTAAGTCTGACGAAGAGCATGCAGGTCACTTGAGAATTGCATTGCAGGTGTTGAAAGATAATAAACTGTTTGCAAAGTTCTCGAAGTGTGAATTTTGGTTGAAGACCGTGAGTTTCTTGGGTCATGTTATTTCTGATGATGGTATAGCGGTGGATCCCTCTAAAGTAAGTGCAGTGCTTCAGTGGGAAACTCTGAAGACCGCAACGGAGATTAGAAGTTTTTTGGGTTTGGCAGGTTACTATAGAAGATTCATCGAAGGGTTTTCTAAATTGGCATTGCCGTTGACTCAATTAACCAGAAAGAATCAAGCTTTTGTCTGGGATGCTGCCTGTGAGGAAAGTTTCGAGGAACTGAAGAAGAAGTTGACTACAACACCAGTGTTGATTTTACCAAGTCCAAATGATTCTTTCGTAGTGTATTATGACGCATCTAAGATGGGATTAGGCGGTGTGTTGATGCAAGGTGGTAAAGTAGTGGCTTATGCTTCAAGGCAATTAAGGGTGCATGAAAGGAACTATCCTACTCATGATCTTGAATTAGCTGCAGTAGTATTTGTGTTAAAAATTTGGAGGCATTATTTGTATGGATCGAGATTTGAAGTGTTCAGTGACCACAAGAGTTTGAAATATTTGTTCGATCAGAAGGAATTGAATATGAGGCAGAGAAGATGATTAGAATTCTTGAAAGACTATGACTTTAATTTGAGTTACCATCCGGGTAAAGCTAATGTTGTGGCAGATGCTCTGAGTAGGAGGACAATCCATATGTCTGCGTTAATGGTGAAGGAAATGGAATTGATTGAACAGTTCAGAGATTTGAGCATGGTTTGTGAAACTACACCGGGAAGTATCAGATTGGGTATGCTAAAAGTGAATAATGACTTTTTGGATGTGATTAAGGAAAATCAGAGGCTGGATGTGAAATTGGTAGATTTGATGCCTACAGGAGGAGATGACACTGATAGTGACTTTAAAGTGGATAATGTTGGTGTGCTGAGATTCCGGGGCAGAATTTGTGTGCCGGATAATGAGGAATTGAAGAAGGCAATATTAGAAGAGAGTCATCGGAGTAGCTTGAGTATTCATCCGGGAGCTACAAAGATGTATCATGATTTGAAGAAGTTGTTTTGGTGGTCCGGTATGAAGAAGGACATAGCTCAGTTTGTCTATGCTTGTTTGACATGCCAGAAGTCAAAAGTGGAGCATCAGAAACCTTCTGGACTGATGCAACCGTTGGAAGTTCTTGAGTGGAAATGGGACAGTATTGCTATGGATTTTTTGACTGGGTTGCCGAATACGGCGAGAGGCTTTGATGCTATTTGGGTAGTGGTGGATCGACTTACGAAGTCTGCCCATTTTATACCAATTAACATCAGCTTTCCGTTGTCGAAGCTGGCAGAAATTTATATCAGGATAATTGTGAAGTTGCATGGTGTTCTGTCGAGCATAGTGTCGGATAGAGATCCGAGGTTTACTTCAGAATTTTGGAGGAGTCTGCAGGAAGCCTTGGGTTCTAAGTTGAAGTTGAGCTCGGCTTATCATCCACAGACCGATGGTCAGTCAGAGAGGGCCATTCAGTCGTTGGAGGATTTGCTGAGAGCCTGTGTATTGGAGAAAGGTGGTGCGTGGGATACTCATTTGCCATTGATTGAGTTCACGTATAACAACAGTCACCATTCTAGCATCGGAATGGCACCTTTTGAAGCCTTGTATGGTAGGAGGTGTAGAACGCCTCTGTGTTGGTACGAAACAGGTGAGAATGTGGTGCTTGGGCCAGAGATTGTGCAACAGACTACTGAGGTGATTCAAATGATCTGTGAAAAGATGAAAGCGTCTCAGAGTAGACAGAAAAGTTATCATGATAATCGGAGAAAAGAGTTGGAATTCAGTGAAGGTGATCACGTGTTTCTGAGGGTTAACCCAGTGACCGGTGTGGGTCGTGCTTTGAGATCCAAGAAGTTGGATCCTAAGTTTATTGGACCGTATCAAATCTTGCAGAGAGTTGGTGCAGTTGCTTATAGAGTGGCATTGCCACCGGAGCTTTCGAAATTGCATGACGTGTTTCACGTGTCGCAACTTCGGAAGTATGTTTCGGATCCGTCTCATGTGATTCAGAGAGACGAAGTTCAAATCAGGGAGAATCTTACCGTAGAGACGATGCCTCTGAGTATCGAGGATCGTATGATGAAACAACTCAGAGGGAAGGAGATACCTCTGGTGCGAGTAGCTTGGGGAGGTGTTGCAGGAGGCAGTGTGACCTGGGAATTGGAAAGCAGGATGCGAGAGTCGTATCCAGAATTGTTTCCATCAGGTAATTTTCGAGGACAAAAATAATTTAAGTGGGGGAGAGTTGTAACACCCCATTTTAATTATTTAGATGTCCTGTATTATTTTAATTGTTGGCTTTGGTTGGGTGCATGTTTGAGTGCGTAAAGGGTGGTATTAGTAATATGAAAATATTATTATTATTATTATTATTTTAATAGTATACTTCATATTATTATTATTACTATTAGTATTATTATTGTTTTAGTTATTATAATTATTATTAAGATTATTTAGTAAATATGACCTAATATAATTAAGTGGATATTGAGTTAATAAGATTAGTGAGGGTAATTTAGTAAGTGGAGCTTAATTAAGGGAAAATTGGTAAAAGTGAGAATAGTCTGAATTTTAGAGATAGAAAGAGAAAAGGCTAAGGAGAGAAAGAACAAGGGAGCTTTAGGGCAAGGAACATTCACCAATTTTCGTAGGAATTAAGCAAGAATTCGAGGTAAGGGGGAGAAACGGGTTTAATATTAGTGTTTATTTCATGATCGGGTAGTGGGGAGTCCTTAACCCCGTAGGAAATTGATGCGTAAACTGTTGAATTGTTGATTGTTGAATATGCTGGTTGTGATTCTGAGAATCGTGCATGAATTAATGTGTATTTTCATGAATTTTGGTTGTTTTTGCTGTTGTATAAACACTTGTTGCAGATCTGTCTTTTTTATTCGAATTTGGGTGAACGATTTGAGATTTTAGGCTTGTAATATCTGTGGTAAGACTAGATGCAAGTGTAAAGATGAAAATTGGACCTAAAATCAATGTAGAAACGATTCTAGGACTGATTAGAAGTGGAAAAATGGAGAAATCGTAGGAGACTGCAGAATAGGGAGGCCTCTGGTGAAATGCGTAATAGATCTGGCCATACGCGTATGGGGCTAGGTCATACGCATATGGGAGTGAAGGAAATAGGGCCATACGCGTAAGGGAGTAGGCAGTACGCGTAATAGAGGGTGATACGCGTATGGTACCGGAATTTGGGAAATTCAGTGGTGAAACGTTTCTGTCCGTACGCGTACGGCACAAGGCATACGTGTATTGACATTGGGCATTGTGAGGCATACGCGTACGAAAGGAAGCAATACGCGTACGAGTTGGGCGAGGGAGCCGGCATACGCGTATGGCATGGGGCAATAAGCGTATGGCCTGCAGAGCTACAGAATTTTACCGTTTCGTGAATTCTTTCTCGTTTTCGCGTCCGATTCGGTTTCCTTTGGTTTGAGAGGTTGGGAATAGGTGCCAGGTGCTGAGAAATAAGGGATTGGTGATGAAAATAGTAATTTTAATAATTCTCAATTAATTAATTAATTAATTTAGTTTTTGGTGTATTCTGAAGCGAATTGTGTAACGTTGGTGATTGTTGATATGTATGGTGTGATCAGTAGGATCATGTGCATGTATTTATATTGTATACATGTTTTGTTGTGCATTTTGAGTCTTGCATAATCATGGTGGTTGGTGGGATGGATCGTTGCTCAGGAGGAGCGTATGCGATTCATGCGTACTCCTATATGGAGAATGGTGGGGATAGATCATTGCCAAGTGAGGTGTATGTGATCTATCTGGGTTCGATTGAATGAACCAATGAGTCGGTACCGCATGCATGGTGTTGTGTTGCATTGCATTATTATTTGATGTTGTTGATGATATTGGGCAGTAGGCCGTGTTTGATAATTGATGATGCTTGTGTATGGTGACTACCTGTTTATCATGTATTTATTCACCTATAATATTTGAACGTGATTTCTCACCCCTTTGTTGTTGTTGTTGTTGTTGTGTCTGTGCTTCTTCGGAAGTACAGATAATCCAGGTACTTAGCTAACTTGGATATTGGTGTTGCTGATCGAGTCTATAGGAGTGCTCTGATACGTAACACGGGATTATTTTGGGGATTTTCATTTATTTTGTTATTTGTCATTCTTTTTGTTACGTATCTTTCTTTTGGATGATTATTTTGGTGGACCACGATTTTATGTGGGATTTTGGTGTATTAGGCAGATGGTCGTAAATTAAATAAATGAATAAATATTTCCGCTGTTTATTTCATTTAATAAAGGAGTTTTGGTGTTGTTTTGCAAATGTGGCATCCTACTTGATTTTGGTGTAAAAACTCTGATTATTTCATTGATTATTTTGCTTATTTTAAAAGTGGGAAAAGTGGGCTGTTACAATTGGTATCAGAGCAGGTCGGTCCGTCCGGCCAGTGTAGTAGTTGAGTTTGTCCTTAGAATAGGAGTTGATTTTGGTGTTCTGACCTTGTGATGATTGTTGTCCAGTATGACAGGAAGGAATGATGCTGCTCTTGCTGCTGCTATGCAAGCCATGGCACAAGCTGTAGAGAATGTCAATCAGGGTGGAGGTGCTCAGTTTCGTGAATTGGCACAGTTTCAGAGTAACAAGCCGCCTACATATGAGGGAGGTATCTTGGATCCAGAGGCTGCACAGAAATGGCTGATCTTCAGGACCATGGGATGCAGTGATGCTCAGAAGGTACGGTTTGGTACTCATATGCTGGAGGGAGAGGCCGAGGCTTGGTGGGACAACAGTCGTCAAAGATTGGAAGCTGCAGGTACTGAGATTACTTGGGCTGTGTTTCAAGCTGAGTTTCTGGAAAAGTATTTTCCGGAAGACATTCGTAGTGCGAAGGAGGTTGAGTTTCTGGAGCTAAAGCAGGGTGATAAGACTGTGGCTGAGTATGCCGCTAAGTTTGAAGAGCTGGTTCAGTATTGTGCTCATTATAATACTGAAGAAGCTATGACATCGAAGTGTCTGAAGTTTGAGAACGGGCTGCGTCCCGAGATCAAATTGGGTATTGCTTGTCAGAAGATAAGAAACTATCCAGAGCTGGTAAGCTGAAGCAGAATTTATGATAATGACAACAGGGCCAGAATTGCTCATTACAAAGCTGTGAATGAGAAGAAAAATAAGCAGAGATTTGGAGGTACTCCTTACAGTGCTCCAGCTGATAAGGGGAAACAAAAAAACTGATGGGGGGAAGAAACAAAAGGAGAAGGGAGCAGGTACTGATACTCTCAAGTGCTTCAGATGTGGTGGCGCGGGTCACCGTGCTAACGACTGTCAGAAAGAGGTGAAGAAGTGCTTCAAGTGTGGCAAGGCAGGTCATATTATAGCTAATTGCAGAGCCACTATGCCTACCTGTTATAATTGTGGAGAGAAGGGTCACATCAGTACTCACTGTGAGAAGCCGAAGAAGTCTCAGGCGTCTTAAACTAGTGGGAAGGTGTTTGCCTTGGTGGGAGCCCAATCCACTGAGGATGAGCGTTCCGTCAAAGGTACTTGCTTTATTAATGATGTCCCTTTGATTGCTGTCATTGACACGGGTGCAACGCACTCGTTTATTTCTGTTGATTGTCTGAAGAGATTAGGGATTGTGCCATCTACTCTCGAGCAGAGAATGACGATTGAAACTCCATCTATTGGTTCCGTGGTTACTTCTTTGGTGTGTCTGAAGTGTCCGCTAACCGTGTTTGGTAGAGATTTCAGAGTGGACTTGATTTGTTTGCCACTCGGTAATCTTGATGTTATTTTGGGGATGAACTGGTTAGAATTCAACCGGGTTTATATCGATTGCTTCAGGAAGACGTTACTGTTTCTTACTCCTGAAGAGGAAGCATTAGCATATTCGCTATCTAGCAAAGAGTTGAGGGCGTTGTTGGAAGATGAAGCGAAGCTGTTTGCAGTATTTGCCTCGTTGTCTGTTGAAAGCAAGACTTCAGTTAATGAATTGCCTGTAGTTAATGAATTTCCTGAAGTGTTTCCAGATGATATCACAGAATTGCCTCCGACAAGGGAAGTTTAATTTGATATTGATCTTGTACCAGGTACCAGACCTATCTCCATGGCACCGTATAGGATGTCTGCATCAGAGTTGGTAGAGTTGAAATCTCAGGTCGGGGAATTGCTCGATAAGAAGTTTATCAGACCAAGTGTGTCGCCGTGGGGAGCTCTAGTGTTGTTGGTGAAGAAGAAGGATGGTAGTATGCGACTGTGCATTGATTACCGTCAGTTGAATAAAGTGACCATTAAGAATAAGTATCCACTTCCTAGGATTGATGACTTAATGGATCAGTTGGTAGGAGCTCGTGTGTTCAGCAAAATTGATCTGAGGTCGGGTTACCATCAGATTAGAGTAAAGGAAGGTGATATTCAGAAGACTGCTTTCAGAACTCGCTACGGACATTACGAATAAGCAGTGATGCCTTTCGGAGTGTCTAATGCGCCAGGTGTATTTATGGAATATATGAATCGTATTTTCCATTCTTATCTGGATCAGTTTATCGTGGTGTTTATTGATGATATACTGATTTATTCTAAGTCTGACGAAGAGCATGCAGGTCACTTGAGAATTGCATTGTAGGTGTTGAAAGATAATAAACTGTTTGCAAAGTTCTCGAAGTGTGAATTTTGGTTGAAGACCGTGAGTTTCTTGGGTCATGTTATTTCTGATGATGGTATAGCGGTGGATCCCTCTAAAGTAAGTGCAGTGCTTCAGTGGGAAACTCTGAAGACCGCAACGGAGATTAGAAGTTTTTTGGGTTTGGCAGGTTACTATAGAAGATTCATCGAAGGGTTTTCTAAATTGGCATTGCCGTTGACTCAATTAACCAGAAAGAATCAAGCTTTTGTCTGGGATGCTGCCTGTGAGGAAAGTTTCGAGGAACTGAAGAAGAAGTTGACTACAACACCAGTGTTGATTTTACCAAGTCCAAATGATTCTTTCGTAGTGTATTATGACGCATCTAAGATGGGATTAGGCGGTGTGTTGATGCAAGGTGGTAAAGTAGTGGCTTATGCTTCAAGGCAATTAAGGGTGCATGAAAGGAACTATCCTACTCATGATCTTGAATTAGCTGCAGTAGTATTTGTGTTAAAAATTTGGAGGCATTATTTGTATGGATCGAGATTTGAAGTGTTCAGTGACCACAAGAGTTTGAAATATTTGTTCGATCAGAAGGAATTGAATATGAGGCAGAGAAGATGATTAGAATTCTTGAAAGACTATGACTTTAATTTGAGTTACCATCCGGGTAAAGCTAATGTTGTGGCAGATGCTCTGAGTAGGAGGACAATCCATATGTCTGCGTTAATGGTGAAGGAAATGGAATTGATTGAACAGTTCAGAGATTTGAGCATGGTTTGTGAAACTACACCGGGAAGTATCAGATTGGGTATGCTAAAAGTGAATAATGACTTTTTGGATGTGATTAAGGAAAATCAGAGGCTGGATGTGAAATTGGTAGATTTGATGCCTACAGGAGGAGATGACACTGATAGTGACTTTAAAGTGGATAATGTTGGTGTGCTGAGATTCCGGGGCAGAATTTGTGTGCCGGATAATGAGGAATTGAAGAAGGCAATATTAGAAGAGAGTCATCGGAGTAGCTTGAGTATTCATCCGGGAGCTACAAAGATGTATCATGATTTGAAGAAGTTGTTTTGGTGGTCCGGTATGAAGAAGGACATAGCTCAGTTTGTCTATGCTTGTTTGACATGCCAGAAGTCAAAAGTGGAGCATCAGAAACCTTCTGGACTGATGCAACCGTTGGAAGTTCTTGAGTGGAAATGGGACAGTATTGCTATGGATTTTTTGACTGGGTTGCCGAATACGGCGAGAGGCTTTGATGCTATTTGGGTAGTGGTGGATCGACTTACGAAGTCTGCCCATTTTATACCAATTAACATCAGCTTTCCGTTGTCGAAGCTGGCAGAAATTTATATCAGGATAATTGTGAAGTTGCATGGTGTTCTGTCGAGCATAGTGTCGGATAGAGATCCGAGGTTTACTTCAGAATTTTGGAGGAGTCTGCAGGAAGCCTTGGGTTCTAAGTTGAAGTTGAGCTCGGCTTATCATCCACAGACCGATGGTCAGTCAGAGAGGGCCATTCAGTCGTTGGAGGATTTGCTGAGAGCCTGTGTATTGGAGAAAGGTGGTGCGTGGGATACTCATTTGCCATTGATTGAGTTCACGTATAACAACAGTCACCATTCTAGCATCGGAATGGCACCTTTTGAAGCCTTGTATGGTAGGAGGTGTAGAACGCCTCTGTGTTGGTACGAAACAGGTGAGAATGTGGTGCTTGGGCCAGAGATTGTGCAACAGACTACTGAGGTGATTCAAATGATCTGTGAAAAGATGAAAGCGTCTCAGAGTAGACAGAAAAGTTATCATGATAATCGGAGAAAAGAGTTGGAATTCAGTGAAGGTGATCACGTGTTTCTGAGGGTTAACCCAGTGACCGGTGTGGGTCGTGCTTTGAGATCCAAGAAGTTGGATCCTAAGTTTATTGGACCGTATCAAATCTTGCAGAGAGTTGGTGCAGTTGCTTATAGAGTGGCATTGCCACCGGAGCTTTCGAAATTGCATGACGTGTTTCACGTGTCGCAACTTCGGAAGTATGTTTCGGATCCGTCTCATGTGATTCAGAGAGACGAAGTTCAAATCAGGGAGAATCTTACCGTAGAGACGATGCCTCTGAGTATCGAGGATCGTATGATGAAACAACTCAGAGGGAAGGAGATACCTCTGGTGCGAGTAGCTTGGGGAGGTGTTGCAGGAGGCAGTGTGACCTGGGAATTGGAAAGCAGGATGCGAGAGTCGTATCCAGAATTGTTTCCATCAGGTAATTTTCGAGGACAAAAATAATTTAAGTGGGGGAGAGTTGTAACACCCCATTTTAATTATTTAGATGTCCTGTATTATTTTAATTGTTGGCTTTGGTTGGGTGCATGTTTGAGTGCGTAAAGGGTGGTATTAGTAATATGAAAATATTATTATTATTATTATTATTTTAATAGTATACTTCATATTATTATTATTACTATTAGTATTATTATTGTTTTAGTTATTATAATTATTATTAAGATTATTTAGTAAATATGACCTAATATAATTAAGTGGATATTGAGTTAATAAGATTAGTGAGGGTAATTTAGTAAGTGGAGCTTAATTAAGGGAAAATTGGTAAAAGTGAGAATAGTCTGAATTTTAGAGATAGAAAGAGAAAAGGCTAAGGAGAGAAAGAACAAGGGAGCTTTAGGGCAAGGAACATTCACCAATTTTCGTAGGAATTAAGCAAGAATTCGAGGTAAGGGGGAGAAACGGGTTTAATATTAGTGTTTATTTCATGATCGGGTAGTGGGGAGTCCTTAACCCCGTAGGAAATTGATGCGTAAACTGTTGAATTGTTGATTGTTGAATATGCTGGTTGTGATTCTGAGAATCGTGCATGAATTAATGTGTATTTTCATGAATTTTGGTTGTTTTTGCTGTTGTATAAACACTTGTTGCAGATCTGTCTTTTTTATTCGAATTTGGGTGAACGATTTGAGATTTTAGGCTTGTAATATCTGTGGTAAGACTAGATGCAAGTGTAAAGATGAAAATTGGACCTAAAATCAATGTAGAAACGATTCTAGGACTGATTAGAAGTGGAAAAATGGAGAAATCGTAGGAGACTGCAGAATAGGGAGGCCTCTGGTGAAATGCGTAATAGATCTGGCCATACGCGTATGGGGCTAGGTCATACGCATATGGGAGTGAAGGAAATAGGGCCATACGCGTAAGGGAGTAGGCAGTACGCGTAATAGAGGGTGATACGCGTATGGTACCGGAATTTGGGAAATTCAGTGGTGAAACGTTTCTGTCCGTACGCGTACGGCACAAGGCATACGTGTATTGACATTGGGCATTGTGAGGCATACGCGTACGAAAGGAAGCAATACGCGTACGAGTTGGGCGAGGGAGCCGGCATACGCGTATGGCATGGGGCAATAAGCGTATGGCCTGCAGAGCTACAGAATTTTACCGTTTCGTGAATTCTTTCTCGTTTTCGCGTCCGATTCGGTTTCCTTTGGTTTGAGAGGTTGGGAATAGGTGCCAGGTGCTGAGAAATAAGGGATTGGTGATGAAAATAGTAATTTTAATAATTCTCAATTAATTAATTAATTAATTTAGTTTTTGGTGTATTCTGAAGCGAATTGTGTAACGTTGGTGATTGTTGATATGTATGGTGTGATCAGTAGGATCATGTGCATGTATTTATATTGTATACATGTTTTGTTGTGCATTTTGAGTCTTGCATAATCATGGTGGTTGGTGGGATGGGTCGTTGCTCAGGAGGAGCGTATGCGATTCATGCGTACTCCTATATGGAGAATGGTGGGGATAGATCATTGCCAAGTAGAGGTGTATGTGATCTATCTGGGTTCGATTGAATGAACCAATGAGTCGGTACCGCATGCATGGTGTTGTGTTGCATTGCATTATTATTTGATGCTGTTGATGATATTGGGCAGTAGGTCGTGTTTGATAATTGATGATGCTTGTGTATGGTGACTACCTGTTTATCATGTATTTATTCACCTATAATATTTGAACGTGATTTCTCACCCCTTTGTTGTTGTTGTTGCGTCTGTGCTTCTTCGGAAGTACAGATAATCCAGGTACTTAGCTAACTTGGATATTGGTGTTGCTGATCGAGTCTATAGGAGTGCTCTGATACGTAACACGGGATTATTTTGGGGATTTTCATTTATTTTGTTATTTGTCATTCTTTTTGTTACGTATCTTTCTTTTGGATGATTATTTTGGTGGACCACGATTTTATGTGGGATTTTGGTGTATTTGGAAGATGGTCGTAAATTAAATAAATGAATAAATATTTCCGCTGTTTATTTCATTTAATAAAGGAGTTTTGGTGTTGTTTTGCAAATGTGGCATCCTACTTGATTTTGGTGTAAAAACTCTGATTATTTTGCTTATTTTAAAAGTGGGAAAAGTGGGGTGTTACACAAGGTCCATAGATGGCCTCTAGGGATGTTCATTATCATGTAGAATCAAGTTCCAAAGCTTGGGAATATGTCCTGTTCAAAATCAAATGCAATGGTTGACTGTCGCTGAGAAAACCCTAGTTTGAGGCATGGTGAATCCTGTGGCTCAAGGCACTTGTAATAAGAACTGAACACACTTGATTTCTTGTTGAATAAGACCTCTTGAATGTAGGTGAGCTCAAATGGTTGCTTTTGGAGCCAGAGACCTTGAAACATGGGAGAGTCTGGCTTATTGACTTTTGTTCTCTTTCTTGTGTAAACCTGGCTTTCACAAAAGAAACAAACTAGCAAAGACATGGGTTAGTTAATAATGCACAGATGAATGAACCCTAAATGTAAGTGCAAAATGTTATGACATCTATGGGGTAAAAATTTGGGGTACAACAGTTGCCCTTATTTAAATAACTTTACCGGATGGCACGAGGAATGAAAATCCTCGGGACGTCAAGGTGAAAGATATTTAAATATAGCAAACCGAAAATTTTCTCCCTTAGATGGAATGCAGATGCTAAAGACAGGAAACAGACATGCAAATGTTGACATGCCATGAACTTCTCGTATGATAATATGATGCCATGATAGTGCAAAGATGCAGACAAACAAAACACTAAAGAAAACAACTACATGTGAGCCTACTGGGGAAGGATAAGGTTAATATCCACAAGGAAGACTTACTGGGGATACAGACTGACCAACGAAAGAGACTCACTGAGGAGATTCTGAGGAACCACTGGGGATAGACAAATAAAACTGAGGGAAAACCTCACAGATCCTCATTGGAGATAGGAGCCAGAGAGGTGCTCTCCAATGGGGAAAAGTCCAGGGAGATGGACGACAGGTTTATAAGTGACCGGACGACACTGGGGAAATGAAAGTACACGCTTTACTGGGCATGAAACCAGAAAGAAGACATGATCTCCACTGGGGATCAATTTGAAATAAAAGGATAGACATCAACAAAAGATTTTCTGGGATTTTCTTATACTGAAGAGTTTAAACGGGATCTTCAAGAAAAGCCAGAAAAGACAAAGAAAGTCACATCCGAAAAAACATCAGATAGTAAATAGAAACCAGACATCCAATAATGGCTTTGAATGAAAGGTACAAATCACAATATCTAATAATGGCTTTAGATAAAAGTGATCAAAGCAGGGATCCAAGAAATCATTGGATATAAAGAAAACAATCATCTAATATTGGCTTTGAATGAAAGGTACAATCACAATATCTGAGAATGGCATCAGATGAAAGTGAGCGAACAAGGGTAATCCAAGAAGGCATTGGGTGAAAAGAAACCAGTCATCCAATAATGGCTTTGAATGAAAGGTACAAATCACAATATCCGGGAAGGCATCAGATAAACGTGAGAAAGGTAGAGATCCAAGAAAGCATTGGATACAAAGAAACCAATCATCCAATATTGGATTTGAATGAAAGGTATAAATAATATCTGAGAAGGCATCAGATGAGAGTAAAATAAAAAGTTAAATATGAGAAGGCATCAGATGTAAAGAAACTAGACATCTAATAATGGCTTTGAATGAAAGGTATAATCACAATATCTAATAATGGCTTTAGATGAAAGTGAACCAAGTAAGGATCCAAGAAAGCATTGGACAAACAGACACCAGACATTCAATAATGGCTTTGAATGAAAGGTATAAATCACAATATCTGAGAAGGCATCAGATGAAAGTGAATAAACAGGGATCCTAGACAACAATAGATAAAGGACACCAGTCATCCAATAATGGCTTTGAATGAAAGGTACACTCGAACTATCTGAGAAGGCATCAGATGCAGAAGGTGAAATCCAAGAAGGCATTGGATAAAAAGGAACCACAACGTCCAAGAAAACATTGAACAAATATGAACAAAGAGATACCCAAGAAAGCATTGGATAAAAGGAATCACAATATCCAAGAAAGCATTGGATGAATGTGAACAAAGGTGAAATCCAAGAAAGCATTGGATAAAAGGAATCACAATATCCAAGATAGCATTGAATGATTGTGAACTTTCAGGAATGACACTGAAAGTAAAGGCAAAACACTATATTCAGGAAGGGTATCGAATGATAGTGAGAAAGACATTTAGTAATGGCACTGAATGCAAAGGAGAAAACTCATCCAGAAATGGCAGATAAGATTTTCAGGAATGACACTGAAACATATCCAAGCAAATTTGATGGGGTTACAGAAGATAGGCAAAACTTCCAGGAATATCACTGAGAGAAACAAGAGCAATAAGATATCCAGGAATGGAAATGGAGATCACAAATAGACGGCCATCCAGGAATGGCACTGGAGTGAGAGAATATAAAGATCCAGGAATAGCATGGGAATGAGAGAAGACAAACATCCAGCAACAAGACTAGATGCTCAAGGAAACGACAACATTCAGGAATGACACTGAATAGATAACATTTTGGTAGGTGCCAAGTAAGTTGGACTTTGACCACAAGGTAAAACGTGGATAACGACACGACCTCGGGAGAAATGCAAATGAGGATGAAACACTCATGATATGCATATGGTATATGAATTATGCCATGCGAATTCAGATGCTGACGACACGGCTTGACTCTTTTGGTGAGAAGACAAGACTGGAAGACTGATTTCTCAACACGGAGATCACAGTCATTCTGCTTGGGGACTAGAGATGCTACTGTTGGACACAACTCTGCCACACTGGTAAACTGTATCAGGTGATGATCCTTGTAGGAAGGATGGAAAGTTGCATGGGGATTCTTCAATTAAACTGCACCGGATTAGCTGACTGTTGTAGATGAACTGATCATTGCTTTAGTTTGTCTGATTTTGTAACTGACTGCTTTGTTGTACATTGGGAAAGCTTGCCCCAGTATGAGCCTTGAAAAATCTTGTGGTTAAACCAATTTTGAGAAGGACTTGCTCATGAACAACAATTCTTGAACTGATTCTTCAACAGGATATGGAAGGAACTTGCCCCTGATAGGATCACCGACCAAGTTTCTTAATTGTTTGAAAATTCCTTGAGAGGATAGTCAGTTTGCAAACAAAAATGTTCATACGAACGTGGTAAATGCAAAGTTCATGTAACTTTTGAAATCAAAATCAATTTGCAAAACAAAATGAGTCACTAGTCTGAACACGACGGTTCAAGACATTTAAAAGTGAAAGGTATGATGCTGCAAAGATCTTTGGGAGTCATTTTTCGCAACCTTGTTGTAGTTTGCTTTCAAAAAAACCTTGCTTCAGTTAGGCCTTTTGAGGGTTGTATCGTGGCCTGGTTCATAGTTTATGAAACAAAGGATAAAGGCTCAAAGTTTATTTGTCCCCACCCAAACTTCATGATGAACTCCGGTCCTAAGCTCAGTTAAAACATGATATACATTCAGATTCCCATAGGCTAGGAATTGATCTGATGATAGTTTTCGATGATTAAGACACCTTGGGTTGTCATTACTCCCTTACAACATTTGGTTGTCCTTTATTGCTGAGGTTTTAAGACCTCTTCGTGTCTTTATTGAGATTTTGAGACCTCTTCTTCTTCCTTGTTTATGAGGTTTTGAGACCTCTTCTTGTCTTTGCTGAGGTTATGAGACTTCTTCTTTGTCCTCTGAGGTTTTGAGACCTCTTCTTGTCTTTATTGAGGTTATGAGACCTCTTCTTGTCTTTGTTGAGGTTATGAGACCTCTTTTTTTTTACTGTCATTTGATTTGAGAGAGCTGACTGGTGTCTTGCATGAAACGCTTGCGTTAGAATGCATAACCAAGTCAAACTGAGAACTACCCTGCCCAAGGTTGAGATTTAAGGGTTTTTTGTAAGGAAAGAAAAACTCCTACTTCTAGGCTCGAAGTGCTTAACGAAGGATTATCTTCCTTATTTCTCCAGTGTTTAGGGATTGAAACAATGCCTTACATCGTCAGCAAAGTTTTATTTGAAAGCATACCACAACAATTATGAGTATAATGTATCATCATCCTCCCTCCAATCTTTGCATTAAATATATATATATATATATATATATATATATATATATATTGCAAAAGAAAGCATAAAGATGTAAATAGTGGACAAAATGAATTGAATCAAAAGTTGCAATGCTCATTTCATTAATCACGAAAGTACAAACATAATTTGAAGGCAAACAACCAGTACAAAATAAGAAAAATGCAAACAACAAGAAACAAGGCCTAGTGACTAGTTAAACACAAGGATGAGCTGTCCTGTCTTTAAGAAGTAGCTGAGCTGAAGTCTACTGAAGCTTCACTTGGCGTGCCCTGGTAGAGGATTGCTCTGAACATTGGGATTGTCCTTAAAGGAGAGGATTTTTTTCTCATAATCTCTTGTACTTTAGCCTTAAATGCAAAGCAACCTTGCAAGTTATGGCCCGCATCATCTTGATGGTATTCACAATGAAGATCAACCCTATAGCCGGCTGGAAGAGGATTTGGAGGAGGAGGCCAAGGCCTTGTGGTAATCAAATCTTGTTGAACCATACCAGGATAAAGCTCGGTGTAAGTCATGGGAATATGATCAAATTTATCCCTATTATGGTACTGGTTCTGTCCTACAGTCGGACGTTGGGAAGCTTGAGCTGGTCGTGGAGCAGTAACCACGGGTGTAACAGCAGCAACAGTAGGGTGAATATCATACTAAGGTTGAGGACGAGGCCTCTCACTTCAACCATTACAGCGTTAGTCTGATCTTCCTTCTTCTTCTGGAAGTTTCCGTAGGATTTCCTCACAGCATTGGAAGATTTAGTAGCCTTGGACACTTTTCCATTCTTAAGACCTTCCTCTAATATTTGACCAATAGTAACCAAATCAGTGAAATTGGTGTAAACACTTCCAATCATTTTCTCCCTATAGAACGGGGACAGGGTATCCATGAACATTCCAGTTAATTCTTTCTCGGCCAAAGGAGGTTCAACTTAGGAAGCCAATTCTCTCCAGCGCTGAGCATACTTCTTAAAATATTCCTTCTCATGTTGAGTCATGTTTTGCAGCTGACGGCGATCAGGAGCCATGTCAAGGTTATACTTATACTGCTTCATGAAGGCATTTACAAGATCTTGGAAGCAGTGAATGGAGTTTTGCTCGAGACCCATATACCATTTAAGTGATGCTCCACTCAAGCTACCCTGAAAACATTGGATAAGCAGCTTGTGATTTTTGGTATAAGCAGCCATCTTGCGACAATACATGGCCAAATGAGCCCTTGGACAAGAATAGCCCTTGTACTTCACAAATTCTGGAGTTTTGACCTTAGCAGGCATAACAAGGTCAGACACCAAGCACATGTTGTCTGCATCCACATTAAAGAAGTCAGTACCCTCCACAGCTTTAAGTCTCTTATCTGTGATCTGAAACTGCTCACGGACAACTTCAGGTTCAACAAAGTCTTCACAGTCTTCACCCTGAGCACTGGCAGTATTGTACTTAAATAGGGGATTCTCAAAGGGAGCTCGAACAGTCTGTGGAATGGCATGGACTGTAGGTTTGGGCTCGGTGAAAACAGGAGCTTGAAATGCAGGCATAGCAGTCTGACCAGCCATAGCAGTAGATACAATCGGTGGAGAATAGTTGTGTGGCAAGCCAAACTTGGGCCAAGTTGACAGTGGCATTTGAACCGATGAAGGTTCAGCACTTGAAACTTCCTGGATGACAGTTCTTTGGAGAGGCTCTCCTCTAGTAATCAAAACTTGAAGTATCTCAGTGAGTTTAGTCATGCTCGACTTAAGGTCATCGATTTCCATTTGAACCTCAACATTGTGTGCCTCTTGCTCTGACATCCTTTGTCTGTAGTTAGCTCTAGTCCGGTATTTGTGTCGAGGAATCAGCTTGACGACTCACAGGTGACACTAGAAGATAGAGATAGCTGGAAATGAGCCATTAGACAAACAGAAATATGCAATGAAACATGCAAAGATGCAAATGATATGCAATGCGATGCAAATAGGATGCAAAACACAAGCAACATGATCAAGGGTTTGCGATCACAGCATGGAGTCTGGGTGAAGAACCAACCACAGGGCGTGTACTAGGGTTATTGTATCTGTAGAACAGGGTTCTAAAAAGTTCTCAGAGTCAACATAAATCTTTCGGATATTATCGGCCTACGTGACTACTCACGTGGGTTAATAATATTCTCAAGATAAACTCGTCTGAGTGTAGTATCACGTCACAACTATTTGGGACTACTCCCTCAAAGCCATCCCACTACGTCCTAAAAAGGCCAAGTGGGGTAAAGGTAACTACAGTCCTCAGAATCACAGGCTCTCAAATCGGGAAGAATGACATCAATGCGACTACTAACATCATCATCAACAATCCCAAAGGGCCTCATCTGAGTGTGGTCATCATATGCCATAAATTGTTAGGACTACTCCCAACAACCGACTATTAATTACACCACGATCCTATCATATGTGCTCTCAAGTCCGGGTTAGGACTTATCCTCACCACTCAAGGTAGCAACCCTGCACACAGAAAAACCCAAGCGCAACAGGTATATATACAGATATAAATATGTACAGGTACACAAGCAAGCAAACATGTAAATAACACAAATACAAACAAGATAGGCTTAACCCTCTTAGGGGAGGTCCCCAGTGAAGTCGCCATTTTCTGTTGTGGTGAGAATCGGATATCAAGCTATTGAATTAACTTGAATCTCAAAACATAAAATTCACCACCGAGCTTTGATTTATCCAAAGGAAAGGGTAAAGATCGAAGAAAACCCTAATAAGAGATCTAAGGTTCGGGGGTTGGTTATACTAAGGGAAGGTATTAGCACCCTAAGTACCTGTAGTACTCTACAGGAACCTCTTGTTTGTTTGTATTATGTTTATGTTTGCTTTCTAAAGATAATGTGCCAAGGTAAAGACCTAGGGGTATATACACTAAGTATGCTCGCCAAGACATCGCAACTCGTGCCTACGTATCCTGACGAGAATGGAATCAGAGCATTAGTAGTTCCCCTCAATGGGGTGAGGAACTCTTGATTGTGGTTAAGGTTCCAAGGGAAAGCAGGGTGAAAAGCTTGA
Organism: Lathyrus tuberosus; assembly: GCA_022829125.1. Taxonomy (NCBI): domain Eukaryota; kingdom Viridiplantae; phylum Streptophyta; class Magnoliopsida; order Fabales; family Fabaceae; genus Lathyrus; species Lathyrus tuberosus. The sequence continues at coordinate 2,976,245 of JALAZF010000101.1, read as the reverse complement.
AAGCAAAGCTTGTGAGGATTGATTGTTTAGAAGAAGAAATTAATGGCTATTTCTTATGAAAGGATTTGAATGAAGGGTTAAAGGTTGGTGAAGGAGAAGAGATTAATGGATATCTCTTGTGAAGGTTAAAGAAAGGTTTAAGAGTTATAAGAGATTAATGTCTACCTCTTGGGAAGGCTAGGTTAAAAGGGAATGAAATGTTCATGGGAAAGTAGGGTCTGACAGCAAGACACCTACATGGAGTGTGGCGACTCCAAGCTTAAGGCTAGGTTAAAAGGGAATGAAATGTTCATGGGAAAGTAGGGTCTGACAGCAAGACACCTACGTGGAGTGCGGAGACTCCAAGCCTAAGGCTAGGTTAAAAGGGTAATGAGCTATCTATGACCTTGCAGTCAGTAGAGAGACTTTCCTTTGGAAGGGGGTAGATAATAACTTATGAACAAGAGTTGAAGGAGATTGAAATTAAGTGAACAACATGAGTATGGTAGAGATAACATTATCAGAGTTTGAAAACATAGACATGTTAAATTATGAAAATTAGCAACAAAAGCCAATACATATAAACAACAGAAATGATGTTGTTCAAGTCGAGGAACAACAAACAAATATTTACATGCACATAATACTGAAAAGTTCTCAAAAGTCGTAGGGAAACGGCTGGTGATTTTTCATGAGAAATCCAAGGATTAAATATAAAGTTAATGCATATATTTTTTTTGTTTTGAAAGTTTTTAAAAAGAAAATGGATATTATTATAAGAAAGTGAAATAAAAATAAAACAAACCAAAATATAATGTGGCAGGTGCCACCTTAATTCATTAAGGCACTAAAAAAGGGTGGCAGGCGCCACCTTCCCACCATAAAATGGTGGCAGGCGCCACTTCTTGCCTACATCATGTGGCAGGCGCCACTTAGAATGTGGCAGGCTCCACCTTTGTTCCTTCTTCTTCTTTTTTATTTTGTTTTTTAAATAATAATCATAAACCATAAACCAAATTCACAACATAACAAATAAATCAGGCATTATGATTTGTAATCAGGTATTTATATGATAATAAATATGATAAAAAGAAATGATCATGGCATTTTGGAAATAGAATAATGAAAGGGAGTGAGTGTTACCTAGTGGAGAAAGTCCACTGCTTCTTCACTGATACGAGTTCTGGAAAAATAAATGTAGATGAACCTTTCTCCTTCAACTGCCAGTAAATTTACAAAAGAATAATTCTAGAGAAAAAGAGAGAATTCAGCCTATTTTTGGGGTGAATCTTATGTAAAAAATACTGAAGAGGAACGTCCTATTTATAGGAGAAAGTGAGGGTGTGGTCTGATTTTTCATATTGTTCAAAACACCCTTTTTCACAATTTCTCGTGCAAGCTGTTGGTTTGAAAAGTCTTCGATTCAGAAAATAGACTCAGAGTAGGTTGGCTGAGGAGACGTGGAGCCATGCTTTACTTAAAAGCTTCTTTCTGTTCATGATGAAATGAACCCACTTGCCTTTACATTAGTTTATTTAAAACACATTATTTTTTTCCTTTTTGAAATGCAAAAGTCATGGCAGGCGCCATGCTTCTTTTGTGGCAAGTGCCACCATTCATCTATATGGCAGGCGCCACCTTTATTCATGGTGGTGGGCGCCATGTATCCTTTTTCTTTTATTTTTCTTTTATTTTTCTTCTTTTCTTTCTTTTTTTTCTTTTCTCTCTTTTTTTTTCTTTTCCTTCTCTTTTCTTTTTCTCTTTTTAGGATCTTCAAATGAATTCAAGTAAAATTCACAAATGCCTTGTGCTTTCTCATGCCCTCAGTCCATGGTTGAACATATTAAAATTCATGAATTATCATAGTTGAAATTATCCATAAGATTTTCTATCTTCAGGGAGTAGGATCTTTACGTTCAATCTGTCTAGAATGCTAAGTGAACTTTTTCAGAGTTCCTTAATTGAAACATCAAACAAACGGTTAGTTGGAAAAAGCATTATATAAGCATTATGTAATGTTTGAGTTCGAGATTCGGAGAATAAGTACTATCAAAATCATTTTACTTTCTCCCCCTTTTTGTCATAATCCAAAAGATAATGCAATAATTAGTGCAATAGAATGATGAATATGTGAGAAAGAAATTTCTAAGATAGACCATAACACTCATGAACAAGGACAGTTTCATTAATAATGGATCAAAATACATTGGCGTGACTCGAATACAGAGCATCCTAAAGACAAGATAGAAAACACAAGATACGACATGCTACAGATTAACCATTAAAGACTTCACAATGTGTCTTCAACAGACCATTTTCTAGACCATCTGACTTGACAAGATCAACAATTCCTTCTTTAAAAAATATTTCAGATATAACTCTTCCAAAAGGTATGAAGGGCTTGATGAAATCGCCATTTCTGGAATCAATAATGGATTTTTGCAGAAAATTGAAGATAGTCTGAGGTAGATTAATTCGCATCTGAGCCATCAGGAGAAAAATGAAGACTCGATCATCGTGAAACAGGATATTTTTGTTTTTTTCCCGAGGACAAAAATTAGTCAGTAAAAGCTTAAACCAAGCTTTGGGAATGGGAAACGGTTTTCAGGATTGAGATGTTAATATTTGGACGATGTGTTGTGAAGAGAGGCTAGTTCCTCAGAAATAAGATACCTAGACTTAACATGTTCAACAGTAAAGCCAATGTTCTCACAGCCAATTGCTAGAGCAATGGTGAAGGGAGTGATGTTTATGGGGACACCAGAAACTCGAGAAGAAATTGAGTGACCTTCATCATCAATGTAGGCATGTTTCCAAAAATCATTTACAAGCACTACTACGAAAAACCCATTTAACAACGGTTGAGAATGACATATAATGACGCGGGCGAGGGCGTTGTTATGTAGATTGTTGTTGTATATATGATACTTACAACGACAGCCTTGTATGCGTTGTAATAAACAGGAAAACACGCTAACTATCACAACGGTTTTACATTACACCGTTGTAATAAATATAATTGTCCTCGGTTCGATTCCCAACAGCACAGTTTTGATATTTATTTTTTGTTGGACAACGCGCCAGATATTATAACGGTTAGGAAATATAACCGTCGTTAAAGTTTCGGCAAAATTAACAAATATCATCCTGCTTTTATAATTAATCCCATTTTTTTACCTGTATTATTGTTCTCCATATCTCAGCACAGCAGAAAAGTACAATTCACATTTTGTGATACAGTTTTCATAATAATATTAATCGTGTCATATTCATAATAACACATATACCAGATTACAGTTTATCAGAACAAACAACCTACATAAATAAAATATCACATATACCATATTACAGTTTACACACATTACATAACTTCACATAATTGTAACTTGGTGTATTGGTATCTTGTCTCTTGGTGTCTTGTCTCCTGGCCTGGTGTCTGGACTCAAAATGCCTATGATTTCAAATAATTATACTTGTTAGTAAAAATACTTCTAAACTATAACATACAATTAATATATTATGAATAAATAATAAATTACGTACTTGTTAATTTTCCCATATGCCTTCTTCATGATCGAGTCGTATAGCATGCACGGTATCTCCATCAACTTCATCATATGAGGTAGGAACTTGTGTTGTGTAAGAAGGTGTGGACGGAATATCAAGACTTTCATCACTAAGAGGAATGTATTTTCCTTGGAGAACGATTGACCATTTCCCCGATTTGTCTGATGGATCGGAAACATAGAAAACTTGTTTTGCTTGAGAAGCCATGATGAATGGTTCTGTATTAAAAGATGCCTTGCCAAGGTCGACCCGGGTGAATCCTAAGTCATCAATGTCTACACCATTACTATTATTAGGAACCCACTTGCATTTAAATAAAGCCACTTTGAAAATAACATAATCAATCTCCCAAATCTCATCAATGACACCATAAAACGCGGTAGTTGCCAATACCAGATTCTTATCTTTCGAACTAGAGAAATACATCGATTCGACTTCAACCATAACCCCACTATTTTGCATTGTACTACGATCATCTTTTGATTTTGTATAAAAGGTATAATGTCCAATGTCGTATGCACTCCAGGTAATGACACAAAATTTTGGCCCCTACGACAACCATCTAAGTATCTCGGATGCACTAGGATCATTAGATACACTTTTATTAAACCAATCCATGAATCTATTGTTATGCTCTATCAACAATAACTTGTCATTCATTCGGGAATATTTTTTCTTCATAAGTCTTTTATGAGTATCTATGAAAGGTTAAACCTCATCTATATTATTCAAAATATAGAAATGTGATTGAATAACTACATCCCGAGCCATTGACCTAACATTTAGACCTTGAATACCTCTTCCGTCTGTGTCAGCATGACGAGACTTTGGAATTCCTATAGAATCTGCATCTGACAAATAGTTTGTACAAAACTCAACAGCTTTTTCTGTGATGTACCTTTCAACAATCGAAACTTCTGGTCGGTGATGATTCTTCGTATATCCTTTAAAGATCTTCATATATCGCTCTATTGGATACATCCACCTTAAATAAACTGGACCACAAATTCTGATTTCTCTTACAAGATGAACAAGTAAGTGAACCATAATGCCAAAAAATGATGGCGGAAAATACATCTCCAATTGACACAAGATTATGGAAGCCTCATCTTCTAATTCATCCAATTTTTTGAAATTAAGAACTTTATTACATATGGCATTGAAGAATAAACACAGTCTCGTTATAGTTACTCTCACATTTTTTGGAAGGATCCCACGGATAGCCACTGGTAGATTTTGTTGCATCAATACATGACAATCACGAGATTTTAAACCAATTAACTTGAGATCTTTCATTGATACAAGTTTCTTGATGTTTGATGAGTAACCTTGTGGAACTTTAATACCTTGCAAACACTCGCAGAACATCTTCTTTTCCTTTTTAGATAGAGTGTGACATGCTAGAGGCAGATAAGTTCTTTTTCCTTTCTCTATTGGAGCCAACTGTTTTCGTATACCCATCTTCTCCATATCAAGACGGGAAGTCTTACTATCTTTAGTCTTGCCCAGAATGTTTAGAAGTGTGCCAATTAAACTATCACATACATTTTTCTCCACGTGCATCACATCAAGACAATGACTAACATCAAGACTTGACCAATAAGGAAGATCAAAGAAGATGGACCACTTTTTCCATATATTTTTCGTAACTGCCCCTTTTTCTTTTCCTCTCTTCCCACCTTTTTCTTTTTCTCTCTTCCCAAGGACAACATTAATGTATTCCTGTCGTTGATAAACTTCATCACCGGTTAAAGGTTTAGGATCCTCACTAAACTCTTGCTCTCCATTAAAAGCCTTTTGCAATCTACGATAAGGATGACCCGGTTTTAGAAATTTTCGATGCCCAAGGTAAACGGTCTTTTTTCCAAACTCAAGTTGGTGATAACAAGTATCATCTTCACATATAGGACACGCTTTATGTCCTTTGACACTGTATCCCGCCAAGTTACCGTAAGCCGGAAAGTCGTTAATTGTGCAAAATAACATTGCACGCATATTAAACTTTTCCCTAGAATATGCATCATCAACTTTAACGCCTTCATCCCACAAGAGTCCTAAATCATCAATTAATGGACTAAGATAAACATCTATGTCGTTACCAGGTTGTCGTGGTCCAGAAATCATCATACTTAACAGTATATACTTGCGCTTCATGCACAACCAAGGAGATAGGTTGTAAATATTGAGAAGAACAGGCCACAAAGTATGATTAGTGCTCATATTACCAAAGGGGTTCATTCCATCGGTGGCAAGTCCAAGCCTAAGATTTCTTGGCTCGACTCCAAAATCCAGAAATAACGAATCAATTTTCTTCCATTGCAAAGAATCAGCTACATGGCGAATGTTTCCATCACGAATCCTTTCATCTGTATGCCATCTAAGATTCTTTGCGTCATTAGAATTAACAAAAAGTCTCTTTAATTGTGAAAGTATTGGCAAGTACCATAACACTTTAGCAGGAGGATGCTTCCTACTAACATTGTCATAGTGATCATTGTCATCACCATTGCTAGCCTTCAGCTTGTAACGCGGCACACCACATTTCGGACATTGAAAAAAGTCTTCATACTATTTCCGGTATAATATGCAATCATTAGGGCAAGCATGTATCTTGATATACTCTAGACCCAGTGGACACAATATCTTCTTGGCCTCATAGCAATGATCCGGCAATTTGTTATCTTCTGGTAACATTTGCTGTAGCAATTCAAGTAATTCCGTGAAACTTTTATCCGACCATCCATTTTTTGCCTTCATATTAAACAACTTTAACACCGTCGACAATCGTGTGAACTCTGTACATCCCTTATATAAAGGGGTGTCTTTATCACTACATAAATTATCATAAATATGAGCATTCATAAAAGAAGATTCCCCAATATCACGAAACATATCCTCTAGGTGATCTTCCATATATTCATCTTCCTCCACTCTTTGACTTTGTGACGCCCGACTTTCCTTATTATCCATCTCACCATGCCACACCCATATTATATAATTTTGACATATACCATCACAACAAAGGTGATTGTGTATTTCTTTCTTTGTACCTTTTTTGATATTAGCGCAAACAATACAAGGACAATAAAAGATACCATCATTGTCGGGAAGATGTTTATCAGCGTATTCAAGGAATTCACAAACTCCGTTCTCATAAATCGGATCTAATCTGTTAGCTTTCATCCAACTACGATCCATTACAATTTCTGAAATCTATACATGTATAATAATGTGAATGACCCACCAAAATCTAATCCAAAAACTCAAGCATATGCATATACAATATGAACAAAGAAAAAATCAATGAAGATGTACTCTCATGCTAAACGTAAAGCATATGAAACATCTCATTCTGACTTGAGCATATACAATATGAACAAAGAAAAAAGGAATGAAGATGTTGAAGAGAATCTTACTTCGAAGCTGAAGAAGCAAATGAATGATGAAGACGGTCAATATTTGATCATAAACCAAGAAAAAAGGAGTGAAGATGTTGAAGAGAACCTTACTTCGAAGCTGAAGAAGCAAATGAATGAAGACGCTCAATATTTGAGCATAAACCAAGAAAAAAGGAATGAAGATGTTGAAGAGTACCTTACTTCGAAGCTGAAGAAGCAAATGAATGAAGACGGTCAATATTAGAGCATAAACCAAGAAAAAAGGAATGAAGATGTTGAAGAGTGTAAAGGTTAGGGCGTTGCTGGCTCACTTGTTCGATTAGGGCGTCTTATGAAAGAAATACATAATAAGTTTTGTTTTAATTTATCAGTAAACCTTTTAATCTCGGTGGAGAGACAAACCGTAGTGGAATCTTAAGTGAAATGTATCCTAAAAAAGGTAAAAATGTGTTGCATGGGAATCGAAGCTTGTTACATTTCATTTATTACTACGGTTGTTCATCTTAACCGTTGTAAAATAATTTACAATTTATTTTTTAAATAATGGACTTAAGTGACACACTCTAAATGTACTCTACAAAATGGAAAAAATGTAGTTGCAGGGAATCGAAGCTTGTTACATTTCATTTTTTACTACGGTTGTTCATCTTAACCGTTGTAAAATAATTTACAATTTATTTTTTAAATAATGGACTTAATTGACACACGCTAAATGTACTCTAAAAATGGAAAAAATGTAGTTGCAGGGAATCGAAGCTTGATACATTTTACTTATTACTACGGTGGTTTCATTCAACCGTCATTAAATGACTCAGCTTTTAAATGAGCACGAAATTTTTAACCTATTACAACGGCATAAAAGGATGCATTGTAAGCCTGGCGTTGTTGTTTTAGCATTTTGTAGTAGTGAAGATTTAAGTAGACTGGTTTATCCAGAATCATGAAGTATTTTGCCCGCTCTTGATAGTGCATGATTGAGGTGATACTGCTAGCAATTTCCCTGTTTCCAAGATATAGAAGATTGATTTGTTCTTCTTATATAACCACAAGGAGGTTCTCATCTCCTTGGAAAGTGACTAGAGACATGATGAGAAGAGTTTAGACGGCGAGGATAATTTTGAACTAGTAGGCTCAAACACTTCAGATCATGAAAGGAGGGAATGAAGTATAGATATATATATATATATGGGTAGGAGACGTGACTGACTTAGAGAGTGACATAGGTCAAGGTGTGTATCACGTAAACGATATGCCTTGGACGCAATGACAGAGTAAGAGACAAAGAATATCACTAAATAGGAAATAAGTGTAGCAGTCTCTTAAAAACTGAGTATTTAAAGGTCACAAATAAAGATACATTTTTTAAGTTCTGTCAGTAGTCAATAACTCTAAATAAGTGTATACTTATAAGTGACAATTGTAAACTGACATAAGTAAAGACAGAAGAGAGTATAGCTTATTTTTTTCAAAAAGAACTTAACTCACATATGTCTTATCATTTATGAATGCACAGTCATAGGGAATCCGTAATGATTTTAGCCCATCCTCAAGAAGTTCACGTTCTCAGTGTGCCAAACAGTCGTTATCATTATCATTCATACATTATCAAAATTTTAACTTATTCGTTTTGATTTGAAGAATTTAGATAAATTAACGTTAGTCATCTTCTTCCTTTTTATGGAAATTATTATGAAATGCAGTAAGACAAGATAAAAGGAATAAAGAAGTTACTTCATTAACAAAACAACAAGATGCCGAAGCGTAGTACAGAACCAGACTCATAAGATAGAGAAACAAACAACAACAAGAGTACAGATAGGAGTAGTAGTGACAAACGGAATAAAGACCAAGCATTAAACAACTCAAAAGACCAAAAGAACTACCCACCAAATAGCTATCTGAAATCCTCCACCTCATCAACCCTTTCACACCTCTCTTCAGAGGTAGCATCTTCTGGTCCAAGTAATCTGGCCGAAGTGATGATTTCAGCCTTATAGAATAACTCAGACAAAATTCTTCCATAAGGTATAAAGGACTTATGTTGATTTCTGGAGATTTCAACACAGTTCTTCAGATGATTGAAGATGGTTTGTGGAAGATTCACCCTAACATTGTACATCATGAAATAGATAAACAGTTTATCATCATGAGTCAAAATGCTTTTGGCCAATCCTCTGGGGCGAAAGTTGGTAAGCAGGAGTTTAAACCACATCTTTCCATCAGGGAGGAGTCCTTCAGGATTATGGGGTTCATACATGTCTCGAGACACATCATGAATTTCAATGAGATTAACATAGGAATGGTTCAGATGAAAGTCTTCAACAGTCACTCCTGATTTAACACTGTTTATGGCTTGACCAATAGAGGTAGGTGTTATATTGACCGGAAACAGAAGACCAAACAGAGTTATATCTTCACCAATCCGTGCGTATTTCCAGAACTCCTTTATCATCACAGGATAAATGGGTCCATGCAGACATGCAAAATATACTGACCATCCTTGGATTTGCATACTGGTGGAAATGCAAATGCCAGCATCTTTCAGTCTAGGGAAACATGGTCTTTTCTCATTAATGACCTCAAGGGTTTCTTCATTTTCAACGAAGGTTTTGATAGACATGGTGAGAGCAATGAGGATAGAAGTGAAGAGCAAGTAGAGACTGATGAAAAATTATGAGGAGAAGTGTGGTATTTAAAGAGAACAAGGAGTGAAGACCATAAATGGTAATAAAGACTAGATGAATTGAGACGAGATATTCATCATTTCGAATACAAGGAATACAGACACGAGTAAGGAATGATGGAGAAGTATATCAGTCTCCAAAAGATCACAAATTAGTATACGTTATTCATATTATGACATCAGTCAATAAATACAAATAAATGTTTACTCGGGATGAGAGGGCATAGACTGACACGAATAAAGGAGGGAAACATGTGTTAAGTTCCAAGAAGTCTTTGTCTTACATGCATATTTATGAATGGCTAAGGAGGAAGGAAGACGTAAAGATTCACACACTTATCAAATAACTTTTCAAATCAAGCGTTAAGCATGATATTAATGCGTAATAGATAATAGTTACTGACACCCTAGTCACAAAATCACCATGCTCGAGGTGACTTATGGACAAGCTTTGATATCCTCAGAGTCTGGAAAACTAAAGGTTTCCATCTGATCAGAGACACTTCTGACAAAGCATCTTCTGATAACTAAGGTTTAAAAATAAATGCTTCCTAGTTTAACATTAAAATCTAATATCTTTAGACTTTGACTAAACACATCTGATTCTGATGAATTCTTACTTTGGACAAAAGTCCATTTTCAGATGCTTCAGAATAAATAGAATTTTATCTTCAGCCAAGGGTTTTGTAAAGATATCAGCCCATTGATGGTCTGTATAGATTTAAAAAAACAGATTCCCTTCTGAACATAGTCTCTATGTGTTTAGTTCATAAGATTAGATTCTTATTTAAACAGATAACATCAATATTATCATGAAGGTTAGAAATGTTACTCTCATTAATCTGATGATCTTCTATATGATTCTTCATCCATAGCATTTGCGTATGGCATAGAGACGTGGATATGTACTCTGCTTCTGCTATTGAGAGAGAGAGAACTTGTTGATTGCCTCTTGCTTGATCATGAGATCACAATCTTCCAGAGAACTTGACAGCTTCAGAAGTGCTTCTTCTTTTGTATACTTGCTCTGATGAATGTACGTTCCTTTTGATCTTTGATCAATTTGAATTCCAGAAAGAATTTGAGTTCTCTCATCAGACTCATTTAGCATTCAGCCTTTCTCATCCAGCTTGTTTCTGAACACCCATTTAGTTCCAACGACGTGGACACCTTTGGGTTTCTGAATAAGATTTCTGACGACGTTTATGATGAATTAATTCAGTTCTTCTTGCATGGTTAGAATCCACTCATTTTTGTTTAGAGGTACATCCACTATTGTTGGCTCTATTAGAGTCACTAGACCCAGAAGAGTTTCTTCAGAATATCTGAAGGATGAGCGAGGTCTGACTATATCAGCTTTATCTCTCAGAATGGATTCTTTAGAATGAGAAGTCTTTAATATATTCTTCTTCTGATAAAGTTGTATCTGGATCTGGAGAGTTTGTATCTTTGTCTACTTCTCTTGAATCTTTTACTTCTTAGATTCTGATGACGTGATCTTCAGATGTGCAACCTCTTCAACTGTCTTTGATTTTTCAGAGCCAAGATTTATCATTGATTCTGACATGAATTTATTCCTCTACAATTCGTGTTTCTTCGTTATAGTATCTGTAGCCTTTAGAGCATTCAGAATATCCTAACAATAAACACTTTTGAGTAACGAATCCAGAGCCAATGATTTCTTCTTTCTGGTCTCCTCAGAAACTGACGAAGCCTCCAGGCTTAGGTTCCAAACTTTGAAACGTATGCCTTCTTCTCGTCATAAGTCGTGAGAAAATACTGTTCAGTTACCATGATTATTGTTTCAACTGAGTTGCTAAGGATATCTCTGAGCAAGAGTCTGAGTCTGATTTTAGTTCTGATGATATTCAGTCTTTTGGTTCTCCAGAAACTTCATCTTCAGTTGTTGCTACTAACGCAACATTTGCTTTGTTCTTCATCAAATTCATCTTCTTCAGAGTCAGATTCCTTCCAAGTTGCCATTGGACTTTTCTTCGCTTTTGGAGAAGTTCTTCTTAGGCTTCTTGTCTTTCTTGACTTTGGACGCTTGTTCTCGTAATGACTTGGCTCATTACACTCGTAGCAGATGACTTTCTTTCCAGAGTTATGCTTCTACTGTTCAGATGATAACTCAGAGTGACCTTTGATTCTTCTGAAGTCATCTTCTGATCTTCCATTAGAATCTTCTGATTCTTCCTCAGCTTGATGAGCCTTTGCCTTTCTAGGTTCAGACTTAAGAACGATGGATTTACTCTTCTTCTTCCTCCAGCTCTATCTCATGATTTCTCAAGGAACTAACATGTTCTTCAAGACTTATGTTGTTGAGATCTTTTGATAGCTTTAGAGCTGTTGCCATAAGTATCCATTTCTTAGGAGGACTTCTGATGAACTTTTTCATATGTCAAGCAGTTGAGTAGCCTTTATCTAGAACTTTGAGTTCTACTATTAGCATTTGAAACTTTGAATACATGGTCTCAATTGTCTCATTATCCTCCATACTGAATGCCTCATAGTTTTGGATTAATGCAAGCGCCTTTTGTCTTTCTTAACTTGAGCATTTCCTTCATTAGTCATCCTAAGAGAATCAAGAATATATTTGGCATCATCTTCTCATACTTATTATAAGAGATAACATTTAGCAATATAATTCTTGCCTTATGATGACTCTTACAATCTTTCTTCTGTTGGTTGATTATATCACTTCATGTTATTTCAGCACATGTAGCATCAACTGGGTGATTGTAGCTATCAACTACCAAATCCCAAAGATCTACATCAAAACCAAGAAATAACCTTTCTAATTTGTATTTCCAGTGGTCAAACCTTTCACTATCAAAGACTGGTGGTTTGGCACTGTAATGATCTTCCCCTTCAGTAGTGGCAGTAACAATAACTGCCATGTTATCTCACACAAATACTGGATCGGTACTGAGCACTGTTAAGTGCTGATAAAACATTTATCACAATCAGAACTGGAGCTCTGATACCAATTAAAGGTGTGAGAAAAACATAAGAAATGGGGGGTTTGAATTGGGTTTTCCATTTTGAAAGCTTTTTATGAAACTCAAACAAAGATCATAAATAAACTAACAATAAAAAAGACACACGATATATCCTAGTTCACTTGAAAAACTATCAAGCTAATCCAGTCCACCCGCCAAGGTGATTTTGTCTTAGACAAGGACTTAATCCACTATAACCAAAATGATTACAATCGCACGAGCAAACTGCTGGTGACTAACAACCTCTAAGACTCGCCAGCCTTAGACTTCTTAAGAATTTTGACCCAACTGGTCACTTAAGGAATACAATGCACAAGACAACTGCAAGTGACTAACACCAGTAAGACACACTGTCTTAGTCTTCCTAAAAATTCTGACCCAACTGGTCCTTTAGGGAATACAATGCACAAGCCAACTGCAAGTGACTAACAACACTAAGACACACTGTCTTAGTCTCCCTAAAAATTCTGACCTAACTGGTCCAATAGGGAACGCAAACAACTGTCTGCTACAAGGTTTGTTTACAATAATAATGCTTCTACACAAGCTGGGTAAACATACATTTTAAGCTCAATCAAACTTAGAGAGAATCTACAATAATAACATTCTTCTTCTTTGTATTGTGATGTTTTACTGTTCACTCATATGTTTATTCATTTCTTGAGTTGCTTTCTTCATATGCATCAGTGTTTCTGATTTTCACTGAGTATTACATCATTTGTTGCTCACTTCATTTAATCATGCTTGCAGGCATGCATTTCTCTTTTTACGCTCATTCTCATCAACTTCAACAACAGATTCTTTGAATGATCAAGTCTATATATATCCATAAAAAGATCCGTTGAAGGGCAGATCGGTAATATGATAAGAGTACTGGCGACTTGAAATAGAGCCGTTATGCTGGGTTGAAAATCGTAGACTGAAGTTTTCCTTTGTACCACCAAATCAGAGTATTGGAAAGGAACATGCTTTATCTGTACTGTGTACATTTTTCCCACACAAACATTTCAGCTTCTTCTATTCATCAGAGGCTTCTGAATTGATTTGATTGAAACATGATCAGAAGAATGAATCATTGGCTCTTTGGAGTCTTGAGTCTTCAGAGCCTTCAAAACTTGTTCAGCCAAACCTTGTCTTCAGAGTCTTCAGAGTCTTCAGCACTTCTAGTTCAGAACCCTTGGTTATCAGAATACTTAAGTCTTCAGAACCTCGTTCAGTAGAATCTTGTCTTCAGAATCTTCAGTACTTAGTTTTCAGAACCTTTAATCTCCATAATACTTAAGTCTTCAGTATCTTCAGAACTTCGTTCAGCAGAACCTTGTCTTTAGAATCTTCAGCACTTAGTCTTCAGAAGTTAACGACCTCAGAAGCTATACAGGCTTCAGCAATAGAACATCAGAGTCAGGATCAAAGATTAGATCCAAGAGACATTACAACAACAATATAGTGTCTTTTCAGAATCTTTCTGACGCACAGTAGATTAGAACCAATTCTTGCTTCTTCACATAGAAGTGACCATAGAGAATATCAGAGTGATGTAGCACCCGCTCTTTATCAGAGTTAGAACTTGTTTGTTAAAACTATCAGAATAACAAACGTTAGAGCATAATAATTGTTCTCACACAAATACTTCATTGTTATCATCAAAACATAGAGACAAGAGTCAGAACCAAATCTTGTTCTTACAATATATTCAGAATAACATTGAATAAGCTCCACTGAGGGATCAACATTCATCATCCCTAAATGGAACTAGATGGAAAAGAGTCGCAACATTCAGGAGGCCATGAGATGGGGAGAACTCTGGGAAATACATTAGGGACAATCAGAAAAACATCAGAGACATTCAGGAAATCATTTAATGAACTCTGGAACATAGGCAAACATTAGAGAATCAAGCAATCATCAGAGATTCAGGAAAACATTTAATGAACTCTGGAAAACATCAGAGATATTCAGGAAAGCATTGAATAAACTCTAGAACATATGAAAACATCAGAGACATTCAGGAGAGCATTGAATGAACTCTGGAACACATCTAGAAAAAGCATTGGATGAAGAAGGGAAACAGACTTGAAAGCATTCAGCAGTTGTTAGCCATGGTCAGAGATAAATTGAAATCATCTAGAATAGCATTAGATGAAGACAAAGATTTTGAAGCTACATCCAAAACATTTAGAAAAACTTTAAATGTACGGGAAAAGGTTTTGAAGACATATATGGAAGAACATTAAATAAGAAACATCATATCTGGAAGAACATCAGATAGGTAAGGTCATATCTGGAAGAACGTTAGATAAACACAAAGGGGTTTCCAGAAAATATCAGAAGAGAAAAGTCATATCTAGAAGAACGTCAGATAGGCGAGGTCATATCTGGAAGAACATCAGATAGACACAAAGGGGTTCTGGAAGAACATCATAACAAAGATACATATCAGGAAGAACATTAGATAGGTATAAAGGAGTTCTGGAAAAATGTCAGAATAAAAAACACATATGGAAATTCATCAGATGGTAAAAGAAATGAAACTCTGAGAATGCATCAGAATTACGAATATATATATATATATATATATATATATATGGAAACTCGCTGGGGAGTAAAACAAATTCTGGAAGGGTATCAGAATCACAAAGGAAATATCTGGAAAAACATCAGATAGGTTCTAGAAAAGCTTCAGAACAAAAGACTTAATATGGGAAAATATCAGAGAGATAAACATATCCAATAAAACCTCTGACGGATTCTGGAAAAGCATCAAATAGGTTTTGGAAAAACATCAGAGAGACAAACAAATGTGACACCCAAGAATGGCATTGGATGAAAGGAAACACAATATCCAGGAATGGCACTGGATGTAAAGGGAAGCAAGGCATCTAAGAATGGCATTGGACGAAGGTCACGACATCCAAGAATGAAATTGGGTACAAAAGAGAGACAACATCCAAGCATGCATTGGATGTGGGAATCATAATATCCAGGAATAGCACTAGATGAAAATGAACAAAATGATACCCAAGAATGGCATTGGATATAAAGGAATCACAATATCTAGGAATGACACTAGATGAAAGTGAACAAAACGATACCTAAGAATGACATTGGATATAAGAGAGAGGCAGGAAAGAACATCCAAGAATAGAATTGGATACAAGAGAGACAACATCCAAGGATAACATTGGATGCAAAAGAGGAACAGACATATCCAGAAAAATAATTGGATAAGAAAGGTCATATCTGGAAGAACGTCAGATAAACACGATAGGACTTATTTGGTAGATGCCAAGTAAGTTAGATTTTGACCCCAAGGTAAGACGTGGATAACGACACGACCTATGGAAAATTCAAATGAGGATGAAACACTCTTGATATGCATATGTATATGAATTTTGCTATGATATATGATCAAATGCAAATGCAGATGTAAATGTCGACGAAATGGCTCGACTCTTTTGTGGAGAGGACAAGACTAGAAAGCTGATTACTCAACATGGAGATCATTGTCATTCTGTTTGGGGACTAAAGATGCTACTGCTAAACACATCTCTACCGCACTAGTAAACTATATCAAGTTGATCCTTGGATGAAAGATTGAGAGCTGCTTGGGGATTCTTCAAGTAAGTTGCCCCAAATTAGCTGACTGTTGTAGATGAACTAATCATTGCTTCATCTTGATTGAATCTGAAGATGAATGCTTTACTGTGTGCTTGGAAGGCTTGCCCCAACATGAGTCTTGAAAAGACCTTCTGAATGAACCGATTTTGGGAAGGACTTGCCCCTGATAGGAACACAGACCAAGTTTCTCGAAATTTTGAAAATTCCTTGAGAGAAAAGCCAGTTTGCAAACGAAAGTATTCATACAAACATGGTAAATGCAAAGTTTATGCAACTTTTGAAATCATTTCATTTTTGGAAAGATGCGAAACATATGAATCATTAGTCAGAACACGGCGGTTCAAGACATTTAAAAATGAAAGGTAAAGCACAGGTGTGATGCCAAAACAAATGATCTACAAAGATCTTTAAGAGTCAGTTGACGCAACCTTGCTGTAGTATGCTTTCAAAATAACCTGCTTCGGTTAGGTCTTTTGAGGGTTGTAATATCCACTACTTCACGCTTTTTGAAACAAAAAATAAAGGCCCAAAGTTTATTTGTACACACCCAATCTTCATGATGATCTTCAGTTCTATGCTCAGTTAACTCAGACTATTCGCTCAGGTCCCCAAGAGGTTGGAAATTGCACTGATGATAGTGATGATGATGGGTCAGAAGTCAAGGGACTCTTGAGATGGAAGTCATTGCTTCCTTACTACATTTTGTTGTTTTTTCCATTGAGTATTTTCATGGTGAGGATTTAAAGATATCCTCTTATTATTATCCCTAAATTTTGCCTGAACTATTTCTTTTGAAGCTTACAGTCAACGGGATGCCCCAGTTTTTCCTAAGTCTCCTTCATAGTTTTTTACTTAGCGGACTTTTTCTTTTGATTTTTTTCTTTTTTTTATAAGGAAATTGACTGTCTGGTTTAATGATTACAGGGAACCATCATTGAATTTAGACTTGAAAGACATCTTTGACATTTGCTTATTGTGTGCAAAGGAAAACTTGTAAATGTAACCCTTATATGAAAGGTGTCTTGCATGAAAGCATAACCAAGTTAACTGAGCACTACCCATCCCTAGGTTAAGATTGCGGGTTTTTGTATAGAAAGAAACTCCCACTTCTAGGCTCAAAGGGGTTGACAATGGAATAACTTCCTTATTTCTCCAGTGTTTGGGAAATGAAATAATGCCTTACATCGTCAGCAAAGTTTTGATTTGAAAGCATACCAACAACAATTATGGGTATTACGTTTTCGTCATCCTCCCTCCAATCTTTGCATAATCAAAAGAAAATGGACAGAGATATATATTTTGAAAAAGAAAGAATAAAGATGTAAATAACAAACACAAATGAATTGAATCAAAAAGTTGCAATGCTCATTTCATTAACATGAAAGTACAAACATAATTTGAAAGCAACCAGCTAATACAAATAAAGGAAAATGCAAACAACAAGAAACATGACCTAGTGAGTAATCAAACACAAGGATGAGTTGTCCTGTCTTTGGCAAGTAGCTGGGCTGAAGTCTATTAAAGCTTCATTTTCCATGCTCTGACAGAGGATTGATCTGGACATTAAGATTGGTGTCATGAAAGGTAAGGATTCCGTCTTTGATCAAATCACGCACTCTAGCCTTCAGTGCATACAAATTTTCCAAATCATGGCCTGCGGCATCTTGATGGTAT
Organism: Lathyrus tuberosus; assembly: GCA_022829125.1. Lineage (NCBI taxonomy): Eukaryota > Viridiplantae > Streptophyta > Magnoliopsida > Fabales > Fabaceae > Lathyrus > Lathyrus tuberosus. The sequence goes on along the minus strand of JALAZF010000101.1, from coordinate 2,958,324 downwards.
GCATAGTGGAGGTTAGATATAAAACCAACTAAGAGAGGATCTAGAGGAGGACGTATAGTCCTTGTAGTAATCCAGCCTTTCTGAACCATAGCAGGGTACAGTTCAGTGTACGTCATGGGAATATGATCAAAGTGAGTCATATTCTGGTTCTGATTTTGTCTAACATCCAGACGTTGAGGAGCTCAAATAGGGCGTGGAGCAGCAACCATGGGAGTAACAACAGCAACAACAGGGTGATGAGCATACTGAGATCTATGGCGAGGTCTTCTCGCTTCAGTCATGACAACATTAGTCTGATCTTCTCTCTTCTTCTGGAAGTTCCCATAGAACTTTTTCGCACCATTAGAAGATTCAGCAGCTTTAGAGACTTTTCCATTCTTGAGACCTTCTTTGAGTCTTTGGCCAATGGTAACCAAATCTGTGAAGCTTGAGGAGACACTGCCAATCATCTTCTCCTAAAAGAAGAGAGATAAGGTGTCCATGAACATTCATGTGAGTTCTTTCTCTGCTAGATGGGGTTTAACTTGGGAAGCTAGTTTCTCCAATACTGAGCATACTCCTTGAAAGATTCTCTCTCATTCTGAGACATGTTCTGAAGTTGGCGACAGTCAGAAGCCATGTCAAGGTTGTACTTGTACTGCTTCATCAAAGCATTAGCAAGTTCCTGGAAGCACTGAATATCGTTCTGTTCAAGGTTCATGTACCATTTGAGCGAAGCTCCACTCAAGTTGTCTTGAAAGCAATGTATGAACAACTTCTGGTTGTTAGTGTAAACAACCGTCTTTCTGAAGTACCTAACTAGATGAGCTCTTGGACAGGAATGACCTTTGTATTTCATAAACTCGGGAGTTTTGAATTTGGCAGGCATAAAAAGGTTAGGAACAAGGCACATGTTGTCTGCATTAACACTGAAGAAATCATTGCACTCCATGGCTCTGAGTCTCTTGTCTATAGTCTAAAATTGTTCACGGACGACTCCAGGTTCAATAAAGTCTTCACGGTATTCACCTTGAGAACTAGCAGCATTGTACTTATAGAGAGGATTCTCATAGGGAGCTCGGGCAGTCTGGGCAACAGTATGAACTACAGGTCTGGGCTCGGCAAAAATAGGAGCTTGAAACACTGGTCTGGCAGTTTGACAAATCATAGTAATAGATGCAAAAGGTGGAGAGTAGTTATGGGGTAAACCAAACTCTGGCCAAGAAGAAGGTGGCATTTGAACAGGCTAAGGATCAGCACCTGAAACTTCCTGGATAACAATTCTTTGTGGTTGCTCTTCTCTGGAAATCAGGACTTGGAGCATCTCAGTAAGCTTAATCATGTCTGACTTTAGATCATCAATATCTATTCGGATCTCTGTGTTATGTTGTTTCTGTTCTGACATTTTGCGTCTGAAGTTAGCTTTATTCTTGTATCGGTGTCGAGGAATCAGCTTGATGACTGACAGATGACACTGGAAGATAGAGACAGTTGGAATGAGTTGCTGGAAAAACTGTATGTATGCAATGATTCATGCAAAGGATTCAAATGCAATGCAATGCCATGCAACATAAGATGCAGATAACAGATGACAAGATCAAAGGTTCAAGATCACAACATGGAGTCTGGGTAAAGAGTAACCACAGGGTGTGTACTAGGGGTAAATCACCTACACAACGGGTTCTAACAAAGGTTCCCAGAGTCATTGATCCATCTTTTAGATATTAATAACACACCAATTACTCGAGAATCAGTAATATTCTCAAGAGAACCTCGTCTAAGTGTAGCATCGTGTATAAACTAATTCGGGTTTACACCCTCATAGTCACTGTACTACATCCTAGAAGGAAAAGTTGGGTACAGGGGATCTAAAAGTCCTCAGTTTCTCAGGCTCCCAGGTCGAAAGTAGTAATGCTTTCACGATTACTCGTTCAACAACTACTACCCTCAAAGGGGCCTCCACTGAGCGGGGGATTCTCAAGTTAACTTATTCGGGATTACTCCCTCAAAACCTCCTTGACTATACCACCTTCATAAACATAAGAGCTCTCAAGTCCGGGTTAGGACTTAACTCACCATACAAGGATCACCCTGAAAAACAGAAAAAACCCAAGCAATAGCAAACAATAATAGCAACACAAATATAACAAGTTAGACTCAACCCATTGAACAATGATCCCCAGTGAAGTCGCCATTTTCTGTCCCGGTGAGAATCGGAGACCAAAGCTATTGGATTAGCTTGACTCGTAAAACAATGATATCACCACCGAATTTTTATTTTTCCAAGGGAAGGGAGAAAAGATCGAACAAAACCCTAAGTAAACATGCAAAGCAAAAAAGCAAGGCCTAAAGCTAAGTAGGAGAGAGAGAGAGAGAGGGAGAGAGAGATCAAAGGTACGGGGGTTGGTTATACGAAGGAAAGGTACTAGCACCCTAAGTATCTACAGTACTCTACAGGAACCTCTTGAAATATTTGTGTTTTGGCTAAAATTGTTTGCTAAGGTAAGGATGGGTAAGAAAGAGAAAAAAGGGAAAAAAGAAAAAAGTAGCTCGCTAGGATCTCGCAATCCTATGCCTACGTATCCTTAATAGGAAGTTAGAGCAATTGTAGTTCAGAACTACGATGTTAAAAGGAAAAGGGGGTTAAAAAAGAAAAGAGTGCTCGCCAAGTATTGGGACCTTGTGCCTACGTATTCTTAAAAGGAACTTGAGAAATCAGAGCGTCCGTAGTTCGTGGAACTACGAGTTGTTAGGGTTCTAAGAACCAAGAACAACGAAAACAAGTAAAGAACAAACGAGGGAGATGCACAATGAAAATAAGTCAACATACAATCCCTTCCCTTGGATTAGGTCAACAAGGATCAAAGAAAGTAACAAATACATGGAAAAACATCATGCAATCAGCAAGCATCAAATGAAGGCACAAACATAGTACATGGCAAGAACATCAGGTATGATCAAACAAATAAGATATCACTGAATACACATGGAAAAATATCATGGTAATTAGACAACAAAAAGTCAACAGAGATACATGGCAAAACATCATGGTATCAACAAATAGAATCAACAACATACATGGAAAAACATCATTCATCAAAAGACGAAGATACACGGCAAAGCATCACGAATAGACAAGAACGAAGTACATGGGAAAGCATCATGTAATCGACAGTAACAGATATACGTGGCAAAACATCACGTAAGAAAGCAACAAACAGTCACGACAAAACATCATGGTGAATTAATCATGGAAAAGCATCAAGATTAAATCAAGGAGAACATGAAAATCAATCATAACAAGAAAGAAGATAAAATCATAAAAATGTCAAAAAATCATAAAAAGAAAATTAACATATATTTCAAATATTTTATCATTGTTTAACATTTAAAATCTACAAAAATATTAAAGGAAATAAATATATAATAAAAAAATCCTAAAGAAATAATAAAAATAAAAAGGAAATAAATATAAAATATTAAAGGAGGGTGCATCATGGATTAATGGGTGAGTAGCATTGTCTTAGGGCATTGCATCTAGGCCCATTGTCTCATGAAATAGAAAACAAAATAATAATAGTAAATAAAAAATTAAAAAAAAAGTAAAAAATATAAATAAACAGAAGGCAGTGGCGCCATCTGAAACAAAATCAATTCAAAAAAATTCCCAACTTCCAATGTTACACTGACACGTGGCGAGGCAAATAAAGAAAACAAGATGACAAAACAAGACTTTACTCTCTCTCTCTACTATGCATATGCAGTAAACAGAACTTCCACCACGACATCTAACACAGTGAACCGCCACACAAATAATACACGAACCCGAACGAGAATCTAAGGGCATAACAACCTATGATCAAATGTCGAGTCTAGGGATAAATGTTATGAACAACCAAAGCAACAATAACATAGTATCAAAATCTTTGATTCATCATCAACTCAACATATATAACTAAGTACACACTAACAACACACACATATGATATCAAATACAATATAAAAATCAAACTTAAAATAGAACATTACCGAATCTAGTACCACGACCTTGACCACACTGTTATGAACATGAATGACGCGGCGTTACCGTTGCTGAAGTCGAGTTGTTGTGGCGAGCTGAAGAAAAAAATTGCACGATTGTATGATGATCTATGGCATGTGAGAGAGAAGAGAGAAATTAGGTGTGAGATATTGGATCGAACTCTAGTTTAGCATGCTGTTGAAGTCTGCTCACATGCTGTTGTCGAAGACCTACATGCTGTAGTCAAATTGTGTACTAGTATGTAGTTGTCAAATTGGGCCTTGTGTTAAGGATCCAATTTTTTAAGTTAGCTTGTAATGGGTAATTGTTAAAAAGCCCATTAGTTTAGTATGTTAGGTTTATTATAAATAACATACTAGTCTCTCATCAAAAGTGTGGTGTGGCAAATCCTAATTAGGGTGAGAAGGTTATTTGTTATTCTTTAGTACTTGTAATCTGTTTTATAGAGAAAGTAAAGAATATTAGCTATAACCAATCCTTGTTTTTCTCCTTGTTTTTCCTTAACCTTAACCCTTGTGTGTTTCTTGATCATAAAGAAACCGTTTATACTTTCTTTCAAGACATCCTAATTCACAATAAATTGGTGCGGTGAGCGTGGAGAAGATGCCTTCGACAAAGTATGAGATTGAAAAGTTCATCGGAGTGAACGACTTCAGTCTGTGGCGCTTGAAGATAAAAGCCCTACTGGTCCAGTAGGGTTGTTTTGAAGCATTGAAGGGAGAGGCAACCATGGACGCTGCGTTAACGGGAAAAAAAATGACCATGGTAGAGAAAGCCCACAGTGCAATATTGTTGAGTCTTGGTGATAAGGTTCTTCGATAGGTATCAAAGGAGACTCCGACATCGGGGTTATGGTTGAAACTTTAAAGTTTGTACATGACCAAATCACTGGTGAATCGACTCTACCTAAAGCAAGCTTTGTATTCATTCAAGATGAGTAAAGACAAAGTGTTGGCTGAGTAGTTGGATATGTTCAACAAGCTGATTCTTGATCTTAAAAATATTGATGTGAAGATCGATGATGAAGATCAAGCACTGTTGTTGTTGAGTGCTTTGCCCAGAACACATGCTCACTTCAAAGAAACTCTCCTGTATGGAAGGGAGTCCCTGAGCTTTGAACAAGTTCAATCAGCCTTGTATTCTAAGGAGCTGAACGAACCAAAGGAGCATAAACCTTCGACGGTGGGTGAAGGTTTGGCTGTTAAGGGAAAATTCTTGCAAAAGAATGGTAAGTTTGATAAGAAGAAAGGTAAAAGTCAGTAGAAGTCTTATAGTGGCGAAGCATCTGGTATTCGATGCTATCACTGTAAGAAGGAGGGTCACACAAGAAAGGTGTACCCTGAACGCCTGAAAGATCATGGAGGTAAGGATAATGGAAACGCATCCATTGTTCAAGATGACTTCGAATTATCTGATGTTCTTATAGTTTCAAGTGAGGACTCAAGAAAAGAGTGGATTGTGGATTCAGGTTGCACTTGGCACATGAATCCAAACAGAGAATTGTTCGAGGAGCTATGTGATTAAGATGGTGGATCAGTGCTGCTGGGAAACAAAAAAAGCTTGCAAAATTGCAGGTATTAGATCTGAGAGATTCAAGCTCCATGATGAGTCAATAAGGTTATTGACTGAAGTCAGCTATGTACCTGATTTAAAGAGAAATTGCATTTCTCTTGGTGAATTCGATAAGAAGGGATATGTTTTTCAGGAGAGAAAAGTATCCTAAGAGTCATGAAGGGGTCGAAGGAAGTCTTTAGAGGCATGAAGAAACAAGGCTTGTATACCCTTGAGACCGAAGTTGTAAGTGGTTCGAAAAATGTTTCATCCATGAAACCTTTGTCGAAGACAGAAATTTGGCACATGAGACTGGGCCATGTCAGTGAAAGGGAACTGGTCGAATTGGGGAAACAAAATCTGCTTGGAGGAGATAAAGTCGAAAAGCTGAAATTTTGTGAACCCTGTGTACTTGGAAAATCTTGCAGAGTGAATTTCAACAAAGGCAAACAAAGAACTCATGGATCCCTTGATTACATCCATGCTGATCTTTGGGGGCCTGCAAGGTGTCTAACACATTCAGGAGCAAGGTATTTTCTATCCATAATCGATGATTATTCCAGAAAGTTATGGGTATTAATCATCTAGAAGACTAAGGATGAAACTTTTGAGAATTTCAAAGGTTAGAAGACTCAGGTTGAAAATCAGACTGGCAGAAAGGTCAAGAGGTTGAGAACCCATAATGGCCTTGAATTTTACAATGAGGCGTTCGACAGTTTTTGTGTTGCCTCAGGTATTGCAAGGCACAAAACTATTGCAGGCACTCCATAAAAAAATGGTTTGGCAGAAAGGTTTAATTGAACTATTTTGGAAAGAGTTAGATGCATGTTGAATACTGTTGGGTTAAAGAAGGTGTTTTGGGCTGAGGCTGTTTCGATAGCAACATATCTGATAAACATATGTCCTTCGATTGCGTTAGATATGAAGACACCTGAAGAAGTATGGTCGGGATATCCACCTAGTCTCGACAGACTGAAAGTATTTGGCTGTGTGGCCTATGATCACTTTAGGCAAGACAAGGTCGAACCTAGAGGTTTGAAATGCATGTTCATAGGATACCCTGAAGGAGACAAAGCTTATAGGCTATGGTGCCTAGAGCCAGGTGTAATACCCCAAAATTTGACCACTAAAAGTTTCCCATCATTGTACAAATCATCATCACAATATGGATGAACCATCATGCCTCATTAGTCTCCCCAAAGATGGGTGAGCATCCACTACTATCAAAACATAGGGTTTCAAGCCCTCTCAGAGCTCTTAGACAAAGGATCAATCAAGAAATGACATGATCTTCAACTTGTCTAAACCTCTCAAATATCCACAAAGGATCAAGAGGACTCCCACTTTAAGGATTAAGCACAAGGCTGCTCCCTTCTAGGTGGATCAAGTCTCAAGATCGCCAGTATCACCAAATTAGGGTTTTGGTCGACTAGGGCCTCCAGATGGAAATTTTCATCTGGGCACTGTCATACCCCAAATTTTGACCACTAAGATTTTCCATCATTGTGCAAATCATCATCACAATGTGGATGAACCATCATGCCTCATCAAATGCCTCAAGGGTTGTTGAGCATTCACTACAATCAAAATTAGGGTTTTAAGCCCTCTCAGAGCCTTAGACAAAGGATCAATCAAGAAATGACATGATCTTCAACTTGTTTAGCCTCTAACATATCCACAAAGGATCAAGAGGACTCCCACTTTAAGGATTAAGCACAAGGCTGCTCCCTTCTAGGTGGATCAAGTCTCAAGATCGCCAGTGTCACCAAATTAGGGTTTTGGTCGACCAGGGCCTCCAGATGGAAAATTTCATCTGGGCACAAGCCAATGATCCAAAACACCACCTAATGTACTCCATGGAACCTCATGGACCCATTCATCAAGTCAATTTTGCCTCAGGGGATGCATTCATCAAAAATCAGGAATTAGGGTTTCTTGACCTAATTCACCCCTAAGTTGACTTTTAGGGCAAATCAAGAGCCAAGACCTCAAGAGAGGATTTGAGGGTCTCTAATGAGCTATATTGATCCATCTGTAATAATGGATTAATCCAAGAAGCTTGAGCAACAAGTCTCAATTTCATCTGCACCACAATTTAAGGAAAAAGTCAACTGCAACTTTGACTTTTGACCAGGACATGCTCCCAAGCCCTAGGACATGCCCCAACATACCCTATGACACCCTTAGAACATGTCCATCAAGTTTGATTTAGGTAAAGGACATGATTTCATGAAGAATTGCACAGTTTGGAATTCATCTGATAAAAAGTCAACTGTGCACAAAAGTTAACTTTGACTTTTTGAGATTTTTCCCCAAAATGGATTTTTAACCCTAAAATGATGTTAATGTATGATTTGGATCATCATTCATCAAGAAAAATCAAAGAAAGTGGGATAACTTGTAAAAGGGGTAACCATAAAACTTAGAAATTTTTCTAAGTTACAGAAAAAGTACCACTAATGCACCAACTTTGGAGGACCATAACTCCTAAACCACAAGGCCAATTTTTTTCATCCAAAGATGGATTTGTAGCCCTCATTACCCTCTACAAAAACTTCAACTAGACCTAAGTCCAATTCATTAAGGATTTTGAGTTATGGAGTGATCAAAATCAAGAAATCACACTTTGTTCCAACACTTAGTGAAAATTTCACTAAGTCAGATTTTGCTTCACTTTTTGCCAAATGTAGAGGGATTTTTCACTTGGAATCAGAAGAGATCAAAATCAAACATGTTCAAACAGTTGTTGTATCATGTAAGGGCTTTCCAAAATGGCCAAGAACATTGCCAAATTCAACTTACACCATGAGATATGACATTGTCAAGTTGCCTTGCTGAAATCTGTCAAAGGCAAGGCAGATTTTGCATTTTGGCTTGATTTGCCAAAATCAGCCAAATTCAAATGCTCCTATCCACTTGGACACATCTGAGGGTTGAATCTAAAGGCGACAATCACTGAGCCAAGCCTCCAAAGTTCATGGAACAAGAAATAGCATGTTGAACCTAGAATGGCCAAAATAGGGACAAGACTTCAAATTTGGATTGAAACATTCAATGGAAGCCTCAAGGTGGCATGGACTGAGCCATTCTCATCTGAAATCAGTCAAGACTTATCCAAGACCAAGGGAACCAAAGCTCTGTGCCCTAACCTCTAGTCAATGGCTAGAGGAGACTTACATTTCCATTGGACAACATTGGCCAAATCTACTTACCAGTTGCCATTCACTATTCCTTGCAAAACAAACTTGCTGTACTATAAATAGAGCTCAATTGTGATCAGTTTGAGGACACCAAAGCCATCTAACAGATTCTTTCCTCAAAATCTCTTTCTCTTGGCAAAAATGCCTTTCTTAGCAAGGTAGCTATCGGGTTTTGAGTTTGAGAGCTTTTCCAATCAAACCAATCACTCACACACCTCACATACATCACATATGAGCTGATCAAACACTTAGATCACTTCTGAAACACCAATTTCACAAAATCACCAGCTGGTTGCTCAAATTTTCAATCAAGTTGCAGCTGAGATGCCATGAATTGATCCAGCCAATTTCAATCAAGTCCAAGCATTCAAACACACTCCATAGGGTGTAGGGAAGCTGTTCAGATCATCACCACTCATCTGTAACACCTCTAAATTAAAAATCACATTGCACTTGCTGTCACGGCTTAGAGGTAAGCATATACTTGGTCATCTCTCAATCTATGCATATTTCCTCGCACAATAATTTGGTCATATGTTCATAATCATGCATGGAATGTTTTCCCTCAATTAATTGCATTGTTTGAATCGTGTATCAAAAATCCTAGCCTTCATGCAGAAATTAGGGTTCTTGAGGTTTCTTTGTGATTTCATGTTTTATGTTTAATTTAAATGAAATTAAGTGTTATAGACATGATCGTGAGGTTGAGACGAGCATAATGATATGTGGATTGCATGATATGATTACGTATTCAGTGAGATTGGATGGAAAACGCAAATCAGCCAAACCCAGAAAAACGCGCGTGTTCTTGCTTGTGTTCTTGGCGCCTTTTTCATAAATTCAAATATTTGAATTTTGTGATTTTGTTTAATTGATTCAAAAATTAATTTCTCTCTGAGTTTTAATGATTTTGAGTTGATTCTTTTTTTAATAATTCACAAAAATGTTAAAATATTTTATTTTATAAAAAAAAATCCCAAAAATATTATTTATTTCATATAATTCATATTTTTGCAAAGAATTAATATTTTAATTGTTTTTGACATTTTAAATATTTTTTCTACATTGATTTTGCAACTTTTAATGCTTTCTAATTATTTTGTAGGTCAATACTTAATTTTTGAAGCATTAATCCAAAATCACAATTTGTTTTTCATATGTTAAACAATTTTGATCATTTTTAATTGAATTTTTATTCAATTAAATACATTTTTGAAAACAAATTAGGGTTTTTGGATTAATTCAACCCTCATAAATCATTTTCAAAACACTTTGGGCCTCTTAAGAGAGTGTAAGACCCAACCCACTTGTACCGAAACATTTTGGGCCTCATTCGTTGTATAAGTCCCTCTGTACATTTTCAAATAAACGGCACAATCATCGCCTTTTGAAAAATAACCTTGGGCCTCTCCTTGAGCTATAAGACCCATTCAAAAACACTTTGGGCCTCTAATAGAGTGTAAGACCCAATCCCCTTTTAACCAAAACATTTTGGGCCTCACTTATTGTATAAGTCCCTCCGCGTTAAAAGAAAACCTCGGCGCGATCGCCATTTCAAACGGAAAAATCATTTGGGCCTACCCTCGTGTTATAAGCCCCACTCTATTTCTTTAAAACCTTTTGGGCCTCTAATAGAGTGTAAGACCCGTCCCTTTGTACAGAAAACATTTTGGGCCACAGTCACTTGTATAAGTCCCTCTGTACAAATTCAAACAGTGCGCTCACTGATAAAACCCTGGGCCTCTCCTTGAGCTGTAAGCCCCAAACCATTTTTATTTCAAAGCACTTTCTCCTTTGATTTTGAATATACGGTTGTTTTCAATCTTTCTTTGTTGAACAACTAACCAAACAGCATGGAAGCTCTACAACCGAGTAAGTGTTTACCCGCTTTCATTTACAGCTTTCATATGTATATAACTGTATTGTGGGGCTGTTTCACTGTAAGTCTCCTTTCATAAACTCATATATATATAACTGTATTGTGGGGCTGTTTCGCTGTAAGTCTTCTTTCATAAACTCATATCAACTGTGTAATAATAGTATAGATATTTCGAGTTTCCCCGGCAACTACGTCTAGCACTAGGTAAAGCCGTTTCAATCACTCTTAGAAATAGTCTAAACTAGATCCCCATAGGATTACCAGACACAGTCTTCCCTCCTCTTGGGGTTAAACAATATGGAGATATGAAAGGCAGCATTCTCTGTGAACCCTTTCATAGACTGTCACTTGTACAAGTTGTCAAAGAAACTCTACTCCCCAGAGATGATCTTTTCTCCGTGAATGGCATCTCTTGAGTTTCTTCCAAATTCTCGAGATTTCCTGACTTGCTCTATTCCTTGTGGATAGCTTGCCTTGAATTTCTCGAGGTTTGGGGACCCATCGGCTTTCTAAAAGCAATCGGCCTCCTCTTGGGCATCGTGCAAGGACCCACAGGCTTCCTAAAAGCAACCCCGCCTCCTCTTGGGCTTAGTACAAGGACCCTACGGCTTCTTAGAAGTATTCACAGCCTCCTCTTAGGCTTCGTATAATGATCTCTTCCTCCGGGAATGATAGCCTCCTCTTGGGCTTAGTACAAGGACCGATCGGCTTCTTAAAAGCTTCCAGCCTCCTCTTGGGCTTCGTACAAATTGTCCCGACGACCTCCTAGAGGTATAGGAATAGAACTTAGTCATTTTCATAGAACAGTCCTTTCATAGAGTCTACTACTGTTTCTCAAAGCTTGGTACAAAAGATAAAACTCCAGACTTGGACGGTCTAATCTCCTTGAGCCTCAAAGACATTCTCAAGTGACCCCTTCGTTAAATAGGAAGGAAACCCGCAGACTCGGACAGTCTCAATACCCTTCGGATTTCCCGTTTCCTTAAAGAACATGAAATATCCCGGATCCTTGAATCAAATCCATGAGTACAGTGTTGCTCATATAAGAACTGATTTTCTCTTTCAAAATCCGTATACTGGACCTGTCACTTAACTGAAACAGTTACCTTAGCCTCCTCTTGGGCTTTGTACAATGATCCTCCCCAGCGGAGTCAAACAACATTTAGCCTCTCTCTCGGGCTTTGTACGAGACACATAAAGAGACTCCCTCGTTGAGTCAATCCCCTTTTTTCCTCCATCTCGGGCTTTATACGAGATACAAAAAGGTTCTTATTGAGCCAAACAAATTTTAGCCTCTCTCTCGGGCTTCGTACGAGACACAAAAACTCTCTTGTTGAGTCAAATAGCCTTCATCTCGGGCTTTATACGAGATACCAAAGGACTTCATCGTCAAGTCAAAACCTTTTAGCCTCTCTCTCGGGCTTTATACGAGACACATAATAGCCTCCTCTTAGGCTTTGTATAAGAAAACCACTAGTTAATCCAATTAAGCTTTTAGCATCAAAGTTGTGCCTCGTTCACAGTACACAAACATCAACAACTCCTTCCCTTCATCTAATCGCTGTAAGCGGCAAGCCTCTGGATCATCTACATCTATGCCAGTGTCCCTCTTTTAGCATGAGAATTCCTAAGGAAAGATGGCATTGCTCTACACTGAGTTAAAGTCTTCTCCTTCAGGTTAAAACCTCCTTTAAAGGAAATTATGGCATTGTCGGATTCACAAATCCCGGTTAAAGTAATTTTCCTTTATAAATAGTTGTGACATACAACCCCCTCTTTAGAGATGACAAATTCTCTCTAAAGTTGAGACCTTTTAGCTTCACGTCTTGGGCTTTGAACAAGACACAAATAGACTCTTTAGCTTCACATCTTGGGCTTTGAACAAGATACAAACCACCTTTTCGCTTCACGTCTTGGGCTTTGAACAAGACACCAAAAACGCCCATTTCCTCCCATAGAATAGGAGGAACTACGAACACTCTGATTTCCCTGTTTCGGTAAACGGGAATACGTAGGCATAAGATCGAAAGAAAAGATCTTAGCGAGCACACTAAACAAAAACCCAAATCCCATATCTCCATCAATCAAAAGTAGTAATTCAAAAGCATCAGTCCTAACATCCTAATCCTTGTTCCCTGCCATAAACCTTCTGCCAAGGTAAAGAGAGAGAAACCCGTATTGGCGAAAATACAAATAACCAGTACAAAGGCCCCCCCATATTGATAGCATCCGTAACCTAACAGACCACTGTTTAAACTCTGTATGCAAAGCAGGGTTAATTGGAGATATCTATTTCCCTTCCTTCATCAGCTTTAATAGGATAAAAAATGAATCGACCTGTAGTTTTAAGCTCAACCGCAGAGAGCAACCAGCGCTTAAGAACCGCGTCCAAAATCGCTCGCTACAGAAAAAATGGCGCCCACCGTGGGGCCCGTCTCCTTTTCCCTTCTTCCTTTTCACCTCTTGTGTGACTACCACAGATTGGGGCTTCCGCTGGGGAACCCATTTTCTGTCAGGAACTTAGGATTCATAGCTTTAAAGGTCTAGGATGTTTAGGGCAAATATATAAACTACTTTTCCTAATTGCTATACATGTTTATTTTTCTGCTAATGGGAATGCGGGTGATGCCGTATGTGGAAAGATTGAGTATACACTTAAGATAAGTGATGGCGACGGGGTCGACCATCAACCTCAGTGGAGGCTGACCAACGCAACCCATTCTCTCACCTAGACAATGGGCCGGTTGTTAAGTCTGAGAAGCTGAGGAGCCAAACCCTTTCGTAGTGCGGAAACTATAAAAAATAGTTGTTACGCGATACTACCCTCATTTGAGGCTGGTGATCTATTCTCGGTGAATGGCACTTACTCTAAGATTGCTTTACAACTCGCAGGCGATCCGCTTGTTGTTTTGCTTTCCTGGGAGGAGCTGATGATAATGAGTACAGGTACAAAAATCACCCTAGTATAAACCTTTGGGGATGGGTAGAGCCTTGACTTCATGATAACGACCCTTTGACCCCATGTTTTTTCTATGTTTTTGTGTGCTGCATTCATGCATTCATTTAAAAAACATTAAAACATTCAAAAAATCTTCTCTTCTAGTCTCTCTGTTCTTTCAAAATAAACTAAGACTGTGATTGCAAATATCAGAGAAAAGGATTGCACTAATGGATTTCGGTAGAAGGAGAACTCACCAGTATACCTTCAAGGTTCCAAAGATAGATGATTTAAGAAGGTTAGCGAGGATGATCACTAACCCAGAGGCTTTCAGAACTAAGCACAGAGGTTTACTACCACTGTTAAGAATCCATGTGATTGAGGGAATCATGGATGCACTCATTCAGTTTTATGATCCGGTTTATCACTGTTTCACATTCCCGCATTACCAGCTCGCACCAACGCTGGAGGAGTATTCTCATCTGATCGATCTACACATTACAGATCGAGCTCCCTTTTCTGGACTGGAAGAAATTCCAAAGAATCAGACAATTGCAAGAGAAATTCATTTGGACGAGTCTGAGGTCAGGACTCACATGACCGCTAAGGGTGGCATCCAAGGTTTGCCAGCCCAGTTCTTGACAAAGAAAGCCCTGTACTTCGCCAGTATCGGGAACGTAACTGCTTTTGAAAGCATCTTTGTCTTGCTTACTTACGGGTTATTTTTGTTTCCCAACATCAATAACTTCGTCGATATCAACTCCATTAAGGTTTTTTTCATTGGAAACCCTGTGCCGACTTTGCTCGTAGATGCGTATCATTCTGTACACTTGGTAAATTTGTACAGCGGAGGGAAGATCACATGCTGTGTACCTCTGCTTTACAAATGGTTTATCTCTCACTTGCCCAAATCTGCTGCTTTTTGGAATTGTAAGAGTGCCCTACGCTGGTCGAAGAAGATCATGTCTCTTACCAACTCTGATATAGATTGGTGCAATAGGATTTATGAGGGATTCAGGATCATTGACCGTTGTGGAAACTTCCCCAACGTACCCCTCATAGGAACTAAAGGAGGAATCAACTACCATCCGGTAGTGGTTCGCCGTCAATTTGGATACCCGATGAGACACATCCCACTGGGTGTTCATCTGGAAGGTCTTTTCTTCAAGGAAGGAGAAAATGACAGAGCACTGAAGATGGAAATAGTGCAAGTTTGGAAGCATGTTCACAAGAAAGGATGGGAGTTTCTAGGAAAACCGGACTGTGTCTCGGTGGAGCCCTATCTCCACTGGGTACAAACTAGAGCTCTCAAGCTAAAAATGCCTTATCCTCGTTATGGAATTCTTCCGCCGAGGGAATCTGTCATGTACTTCATGACGGAAACTGAAAGGCTTCAGGTTACTCTCAACAAAATTCAAAAGGAGAGAAGGTCTTGGAAGAACAAGTACCGCACCCTCGACATAGAGTGCATCAAAATACAGCAATTACTGAAAGAAAAAGATGCTCTGATTGAAATTTTGGAGCAACATGCAGTAGATAATCAGGATGACCAAAGGAATTTGCTCGCTCCTTTCACCTGGAAAAGGAATGACAACCCAACAACGGCCCAAGAGCCCCGGTCAAAGAAAAGGAAGATACCAGAATCAACACCTGATTTCTCTTCGGAGAGAACTCAGGACCCATTAGTTTAGGTTTCTGTTTCTGCACTTTGTAATCTACTGTATTTCCATTTCTGTAATCCTTTGAATTTCAATAAAAAGGGGTTTCCCCACCGTTTGATATTTGCAATCTAATTGTCGAAGTTTATTTTGCTTAAACCATTCAACAATTAATATAATCATTGCATTCATCATTCTCACATCGCGTATTCTTCTTACCTACGAATCTCACATTTGTGTCTCGGTTCTAGAGTCAAACTGTCTCATTCGTATAATACTCGGGCCAATCGTCAGAAAAGGATGGATGATCTTGAGGAAGAAAACAGAGAGTTGAAATAAGAGATCGACGCTCTGAGAGAGGATATGAGAAAGCTTCGTAACGACATGCAAGCCATGGCAGAAGCTCAGCTACAACGAACTGTGATCTCAGAGATCACCTCAATGCCCATAGTGGAGAAGTATGATCCTAGGTATCAGATACCGAAAGATCGTCCTTGGGGCATGCCTGTTAACTATATCCCGGAAGGATATGTTCCGCCGATCACTGAAGATCAGGGAATCACAACAGAAGCCGTTGGGCCTGAAGGTTACAAACTTCGGGAAAGCGAAGATGCCAGGGGCATGTTGAAGACCCCTGAAGGTTACAAACTTCGGGAAGCGCCAAGACTCACTGCCGTAGTCACGGTACCACCCCCTGTCGTGCACACTGTCACGGAAGGACAGGTTCCACAAACACCTTCTGGTAAGAAGGAAACTATGTTTGACAGAATGGAGGAATTCCAGGAACAATTCTTGGAAATACAGAAGGAGCTGCAAGCCATTCGCGGTCAGGATCTATTTGGAAAGGACGCCGCAAACCTCTGCTTGGTCCCCAATGTGAAAGTCCCGCACAAGTTCCAAGTGCCCGACTTTGAAAAATACAAGGGTAACTCTTGCCCTCAGAGCCATCTGGTGATGTACGCTCGGTGAATGTCAGCTTAGACGGAGAATCAGGACCTACTGATTCATTACTTTCAGGATAGTTTAACCGGTGCCGCATTAAAATGGTACATGGGTTTAAACTGTGCTACGATTAGCACATTCAGAGATCTTGGTACTGCCTTCGTCCAACAATACAAATACAATTTGGACATGGCACCCGACAGAGATCAACTCAGATCAATGTCGCAAAAGGAAAAGGAAACCTTTAAGGAGTATGCTCAAAGGTAGCGTTGCCGCTCAAATTTGTCCACCTCTTGAGGAAAAATAGATGACAAAGATCTTCTTAAAGACCTTAAGCTCATTTTACTATGACCGAATGGTTGCCAGTGCGCCCAGTGATTTCACCGAAATGGTCGGCATGGGTGTACGTCTTGAGAAAGTCGTCCGAGAAGGACGTTTGGTAAAAGACACTGGATCGACGAGTGGTACTAAAAATTATGGTAGTGCTCTCCCTAAGAAAAAAGAGCAAGATATTGGGAATATCTCTCTAGGAAAGCAAAGGCGACGTTATCAACCGGTAGCAGCTGTGACTCCTTCTATCAACCCTGCGTCTATTCCTACGTATCAACCTTAGGTTGCGCAGAGCCAACCTGACCAGCAAAGGACACAACAGCCTCTTCAGTAGGCTCGTCCTCCATACAATAACAACCATACAACACGGCCACCAGGATTTGATCCTATACCCGTGACGTACGCAGAGCTGTTTCCATTACTACTAGCCAAGGGGCATATTCAGACTAAATCTCCTCTTACAGTACCGGAAAATCCGCCTTTTTGGTTCAAGGTGGATCAGACATGCCCTTATCATCAAGGAGGATCAGGGCATAACATAGAGACTTATCTTAATTTCAAGTCCGACGTGCAGAAACTTGTTAGGAGCGGGGTCTTATCCTTCAAGGATACGAATCCTAATGTTCTTACGAACCCGCTGCCTCAACATGAGAAGGCTGCAGTCAATCTGATTGAGAAAGAGACTAACAATGTCTATCAAATTCACGATGTACTCTTGTTAAAAACCAATATGGTCAAGATGCATTGTAGACAGAGCGGATATGGCCATGTGCCACCTCATAACTATTATCAGTGTGATATCTTCTCTAAAGACAATCAAGAATGTTCTGTGGTGCAAGCAGCTCTACAGGAACAGATGGATCTCGGATGGATCCAAGAGCACCGAGTTCGTGGAGTTAACATGGTCTACACGAATTCTAACGTCATTCAGAACCACGACATCTGTGCAATGAATGTCAACTTGGTGGCAATGCACTCAAGGCAAAGCCAGTATCATAATCTGCCGCGGCATGATTACATTTCCTGTCTGATTTGCTCGGTAAACAAATAGGGATGCTCTTTCATACAAGAGGCCCTCCAGCGTCAGATGGATCTTGGATGGATCTAAGACTACCATGATAGGAACCCTTATCAAATTAACATGGTTCAGATCTTCGATATTCGCGTGATGAATACCAACCTGGTAGAGTTACATGCTGAACAGGTCCGACTCAGATTCTTAATATCACACGACTATCAAAGCTGTAAAGCAGGTTGCAAAAATGATCGAGGTTGTACCCTTGTCCAGGAGGCACTTCAGCACTTGTTAAATCACTGGTGGATGCCAATCTATATGGATAAAGATACTCAGTAGATTAGTATCAGTAATAGAAATCCTACCCGGCGTCAAAATCAGGATGTCCGATCTGTGGAAGCTAACCTAGTGAGGTTACATTGTATTCAAAGTGGGCGTGGCCAGGTGCCACCACACAACTATGACAGTTGTAGCGTCTGTTCAGAAAGTAACCAAGGGTGTTACCTTGTGAGAGCAGCTCTTCAGGGTCAGGTCGATCGTGGAGAGATTCGCCCATATCTGGGTTCTGGACCCATCAACTGGATGCCGAATTACCTTGCCGATCAAGTTGAGGATGTTGTCACCATCTCTGGTCATCATAAGACCAGGGATGTTTTTTCCATCATCCCTCTACTTGACGAATCTAAGGTTCCTAACTGGGAACGAATTGAGATTACTTATGATGGTCAGAAAAATTAGAAGGTTCCCATAGTCATCTATCTACCGGGACCACTACCGTATGAATCAACTAAGGCTATCCCTTACAAATACGGTGCAACAACAATTGATAATGGAAAGGAAACTCCATTACCCTCCGTCGTGAACATTGCAGACATCAGTCGAGTAACACGGAGTGGTAGAATCTTCAACCGAGGGGTTGGGGAAGTTAACAAGGAAAAGGAACTTCAGACAGAAGCTCCCGATCCACCAGTCGGTCAATCCAGTAATCCTGACCTTTCGAAAAACAATGATGAGATGCTGAAGCTCATCCAAAGGAGTGAATATAACATTGTTGATCAACTGTTACAAACTCCTTCAAAGATCTCAGTATTATCACTGTTACTCAGTTCAGAAGCACATAGGGAGGCTCTACAGAAAGTCTTGGAGCAAGCCTTTGTGGAACAGGATGTAACGATCAGACAGTTCGATAGTATTGTCTCTAACATCACTTCCTGCAACAATTTGGGATTTAGTGATGAAGAATTACCTGAAGAGGGTCGTCGTCATAACATGGCGCTCAATATCATAGTTAACTGTCAGGACGATGCTTTAGCCAACGTACTGGTAGACACAGGGTCAGCCCTGAATGTTATGCCGAAGTCCACTTTGATGCAATTATCATTCAAAGGCCCTCCGATGAGAGTCAGCGAGGTCGTCGTCAAAGCATTTGACAGATCCAGAAAAATAGTTATCGGCGAAGTTGATTTTCCCATAACTATTGGTCCTCACACTTTCCAAGTCACTTTCTAGGTCATGGACATCCGGGCAACGTACAGTTGTTTATTAGGAAGACCTTGGATACATCAGGCTGGAGCGGTCACTTCGACCCTCCACCAAAAGCTAAAGTTTGTCAAGAACGATCAACTTGTCACGGTTTGTGGGGAACAAGCCTTGCTTGTAAGCAACTTGTCATCATCTACTGGTATAGAGCCCGAGGAGGTTATTGGAACTCAGTTCCAAGCACTGTCGGTGAGCAAGGATAATCAGTTCAAAGGAGGAACGACGATTTCCTCATACAAAGATGCTATCAAAGCGGTCGAGAGTACCGACACAATAGGATGGGGACAGCTTGTCATTCCTGTTGGCAATAAAACAAAGAAGGGTCTTGGTTTTTCTGCAACCTGTACCCGGACACCTGCCAACGATGAAAGTCTTCATCCCCTTCAAAAGTTATTCCACAGTGGAGGTTTCCTTCACCCAGTGTTTCAGACAGTTCATGCTATCAATGAGGAAGATCCCTCTAACACGGATGAAGAATGGAAGTCCTATTTGAATGAGGACGGTTATATGTCTCAGGAAGAGGTGCCTACGCCAATTTGCTATCCCGCACAGAGTCCGAGGTTTATACCAAGGTCAGATGTCAAAATGATGTACGGGGATTGTGATCCGGAAGGATGTCGTGCCCCGCCAAATTCATTAGAGGAGGACACTCTGATGAAAGACAACTTTGATCACAATTACTATGGCCCAATGGATGGTCTGCCAATGTGGCAGCCTTACCCAGGAAACTTGGGGCAAGAGAGTCAGCCGAACAATGAAAATCAGCTGACCGTCATTGAACAGAATACCTGTGTCCCCACCATGTCATGGGATCAACACTCAGGTCATTCGGAAACTACTCAGCATGAAGATGAATTCGCAACTTTTGCAGGACTTGAATTCATCAACTATGCTTTTCCCGAGGTCAACGTCATCGAGAGAAATGACTCCTCCAGTTCGAAAGAAGTGTGGGACACCTTGGGACAACCGAGTGGAAAATACGACTATATGGTCAAGTACACCGCTCCCGGAAGCTCTCGTATCAGGCTCGAAGACATCCAGCCAACTGGATGGGGAGATACAGCTGAGAGCACAAGTACTATGCAAAATGCAACAGAGGAATCCTCCTACGACAATTCCTCCTGGGAGACAGATTCCAATGATCCCGCTCCACCAGAAATCAGCGTCGTTTCTGAAGACAAATCAAGGAAGGTGCCAGACTTTGTGATTCACCGAGGAGTTCGCCGTCAATGGGTTGTCGTCGAGGTTCCGAAGGTCGTCCGTCAGTCAAAGTAATTGCCGTATTTTAACCTTTCACCCTGCCCAGGTGAAACGGATGTTTTGATAGGGCTCGCTTTCTGTAAATTTCCCTCATCGCTTTGCCCAAAGCGACAGAGTATTGTTTTATAGGGCTGTAGTTTCAAGAATCGACTTGTTCATTAATAAAATAATGTCGTTTTGTAATTTCCGCATTAATTGCTATTTTCTCTTTTTTGCTTTCTCAGAAAATGGTAATCCTAAAAAACAAAACAAACAATAAAAACAAGCAGTAAAAATAAATACACTGCACACACTTGCATTTTCTCTATCTCTTCTAAACACGAATCACCACGTCATGCAGATTGCTTGTTTTAAACCCAGTTGAAACATACGATCCGATGCCTTCTCCCAACTTTGAGTTCCCGATATTCGAGGATGAAGAAGAAAATGACGACAAAATTCCAGAAGAGATCTCTCGACTACTCAGATAAGAGGAAATGTCCATTGAACCTCACAAAGAACCGTTGGAAACGGTAAACTTAGGTTCAGAACAAGAGAGAAAAGAAATCAGGATTGGGGCACTGCTCAGTTCAACTGCCAGAGAGAGTTTGATAAAGCTTCTCAAAGAATTCCCCGATGTATTCGCTTGGTCCTATCAGGATATGCCAGGGCTGGATACCAGCATCGTGGAACATCATTTACCATTAAGATCGGAATGTCCGCCAGTAAAGCAAAGGTTGAGACGCACTCACCCGGACATGGCCATCAAAATCAAAGAGGAGGTACAGAAACAGATTGACGCGGGTTTCCTCGCTACATCTGAATATCCTCAATGGTTAGCCAACAACGTACCTGTTCCGAAAAAGGACGGAAAGGTTAGGATGTGTGTCGACTACCGAGATCTGAACAAGGCAAGTCCAAAGGATGACTTTCCTTTACCACACATTGACATGCTGGTTGACAGTACATCAAAGTTCAAAGTTTTCTCCTTCATGGATGGATTCTCGGGCTATAATCAAATCAAAATGGCACCGAAAGACATGGAGAAAACTTCGTTCATTACCCCATGGGGTACCTTTTGTTACAAGGTAATGCCGTTCTGTTTGAAGAATGTCGGGGCAACCTATCAAAGGGCCAAGACTACTCTGTTTCATGACATGATACACAAAGAAATCGAGGTATATGTCGATGATATGATTGCTAAATCTAGAACAGAGGAGGGGCATGTGACCCACCTGTGAAAACTATTCGAGCGGTTGAGAAAGTACAAACTCCGCTTGAATCCCAACAAGGGCACCTTCGGTGTCCGTTCAAGGAAACTACTAGGGTTCATCGTCAGCCAGAAAGGAATTGAAGTTGATCCTGGCAAGATCAAGGCCATTCAAGAAATGCCTTCTCCGAAAACTGAAAAACAAGTCAGAGGATTCCTGGGACGTTTGAACTACATCTCCAGATTCATATTCCTTATGACCGCCACATGTGCGCCAATTTTCAAGTTACTCAAAAAGAACCAGGATTGCATTTGGATAGAAGATTGCCAAACTGCCTTCGACAGTATTAAGGAATACCTGTTGAATCCTCTGATTCTATCACCTCCAGTGGAAGGAAGACCACTGATCATTTACCTCACAGTTCTAGAGGACTCAATGGGATGTGTACTTTGCCAATAAGACGAAATAAAAAGAAAAGAGTCTCCCATCTACTATTTGAGCAAGAAATTCACCGACTGCGAGACTCGGTACACGATGCTTGAGAAAACTTGCTGCGCTATGGCTTGGGCAGCCAAACGTCTTCGCCAGTACATGATTCGTCACACTACTTGGTTGATCTCAGAAATGGATCCAATCAAGTTTGTCTTCGAAAAACCTGCTCTTACGGGAAGAATTTCCCATTGGCAGATGTTGTTATCAGAATATGACATAGAGTACCACGCTCAAAAAGTCGTTAAGGGAAGTATTTTAGCCGATCATTTGGCTCATCAACCGATTGACGATCAAGAATCAATCGGGTTTGACTTCCCAGACGAAGATGTCATGTATCTAAAGATGAAAGACTGCGATGAACCGCTACCCAGTGAAGGGCCAGAACCAGGTTCCCAATTGGGACTTATCTTTGATGGAGCAGTTAATCACTACGTAAACGGAATTGGGGCAATCATTGTTACCCCTCAGGGTACCCACATTCCTTTCACTGCTAGACTTACGTTCAAATGTACGAACAACGAGGCCGAATACGAAGCTTGTATTATGGGTCTCGAAGAAGCGATTGATTTAAGGATAAAAAACTTGGACGTATACGGTGACTCAGCCTTGGTTATTAGCCAGATAAAAGTAGATTGGAACACATACCAATCAGGATTGATTCCTTACAAAGACTATGCAAGAAGGTTGTTACCTTTCTTCAACAGAATTGAGTTTCATCATATCCCTCGTGATGAGAATCACATGGCTGACGCTTTAGCTACTATCTCTTCCATGATTAGCGCAGGTCAATGGAATGACATACCTAAGATTGACATAATGTGCCTTGAACGGCCCGCTTACGTCTTCATGATCGAAGCAGTCATAGACGACAGACCTTGGTATCACGATATCAAATGCTTCCTTCAAAAAAAAGAGTACCCACCTGGGGCACTCAGAAAAGACAGAAAGACCCTCAGAAGATTGGCTGGAAACTTCTTCCTGAGCGGTGACGCTCTCTATAAGAGAAACTTTGACATGGTCTTGCTCCGATGCGTAGACAGACCAGAAGCAGACGTGCTGATAAAAGAAATTCATGAAGGATCCTTTGGCACTCATGCCAATGGACACGCAATGGCGAGAAAAATTCTAAGAGCAGGGTACTACTGGTTGACCATAGAATCCGACTACTACAAGTACATGAGGAGGTGTCACAAGTGTCAGATATACTCCAACAAAATTCATGTACCGCCATCACATCTCAAAGTTCTCTCTTCCCCATGGCCATTTTCCATATGGGGAATCGACATGATTGGCATGATTGAGCCCAAGGCTTCAAACGGACATCGGTTCATCCTGGTAGCCATTGACTATTTCACCAAGTGGGTCGAAGCAGCATCATACGCTAATGTAAACTGACAAGTGGTGGTCCGATTTATCAAAAACAATATCATCTTCCGTTATGGTGTTCCAAGCGAGATCATTACTGATAATGGATCTAACTTGAACAATAAGATGATGAAGGAGTTGTGCGCAGAGTTTAAGATTGAACATCATAACTCATCTCCCTACCGACCTAAGATGAACGGAGCGGTAGAAGCGGCTAACAAGAACATCAAGAGGATTGTTCAAAAGATGGTTGTAACCTATAAAGATTGGCACGAGATGCTACCCTTTGCTCTTCACGGTTATCTCACATCCGTTCGCACTTCAACAGGGGCTACCCCTTTCTCTCTAGTATATGGCATGGAAGCAGTGCTCCCCATAGAAGTAGAAATCCCATCAATCCGAGTACTGATGGAAGCTAAGCTCACCGAAGTTGAATGGTGTCAAAGCTGGCACGACGAACTGAACATGATCGAAGAGAAGCGAATCACGGCACTATGCCACGGTCAGTTGTATCAATCGAGAATGAAGAGGGCGTTCGGCAAAAAGGTCCGACCCCGTGTTTTCAGAAAAGGAGACCTTGTGCTCAAAAAGATACAATCATTTCTCACTGACTCTCGGGGCAAGTGGACTCTGAATTATGATGGCCCCTATGTGGTCACGAAAGCTTTCTCAGGCGGCGCCTTGAGACTTGCAACCATGGACGGAGAGGAATTTGCCTACCCCACGAATGTTGATGTAGTCAAGAAATACTTCGCCTAAAAAAAACGTCTCGGTGGATTGAAAACCCGAAAGGGAGGTCCAGGCAAAAGTTAGAGACATATAAAAAAAATCATCATCCCGATGGATTGGAAACATCATAGTAGAATCCAGGCAAAAATTAGGGATAATGGCAAGTAACTATGTTCAACAGAGGCGAATCCCTCAATAGCAACAGTTACATCATCTGTCAGAAAAATCCAGTCAAGGTCATCTTCGGCAGAAGCTCAGGATGCCCAGAATTCAAAATTGGTAGAAGTATAGTGGTCATTATGTTTCAACGTAGCCCTTTTCCCTGAAATGATCATTTTCTAACTTTGTAATTACTCTTTGGAATCACGCGTTTGGCTGATCTCCATCTTATCAATAAAATTTGAGCCTTTGTGCTTTTGTTTGTAATTCTTACTTGTTTTAGCTTTACAGAACGACGTTGTTAACATGATTAATGATTCTTGAAATAAAACAAAAATGAATTTACTTGTTAAAACTTTTTCTGCTTTTAAAGTCGGCAATTTCTTTTGACTGTTGAACATCAAAAGAGCATCAACCGCTTCTCCAGAAGTAAGCGAACTTCAAAGTGCAGAATCAAAGTACTCCTTCTAACCCAGTACGCCTGAATGAAGGAATCAACTGTGTCAGAGACCTTGTCTCGTCTGACACGCCACGACAGAGTTCTTACCTCCTAAAGCCTGATCAACGGTAGCTCCCAGCAGGGACTATCTCTCCTAAGCAAGGTGGAATTGCTATCTTGAACCAGCGATATCTCTACACACCCCGCGATGGCCGAGTATCATGTCATGTTCATCTTTTAGTTTGTGTGTCGCGTCAGTTTTGTCCGCATATACATACATACATCATGCATTATTGATTTGCATTCACATTTCATATTGCATCGCTATCACTCTAGCCGGTCTTGTCCCTTAGTGATAGGAGTTCTCTCAATTGAGTTGTCAGTCCTTTCCTCGTCAGGAAACGTTGTGTCTGAACAATCTCGCCACCAGTGTATCTTTAGATCAGAGTCGGCACTCGACCACTTTGATAACTTGAACCTCTGAAAAGTCAGAGAACCTTCAACAAATGTCACTCTTCGCCCTTGAAGATGATATCCTTGCTTTCCCGGATTAAGGAAAATCCCCAGAGAAAGCCTCTTAAGCAAAGGTTCGGCAGTACATCAGTATTTCTCCGAAAATCCGCTGATGAAAAGGTCATCGGCACCTCAGAATTGGATCACATCATATGGCATTTCTCTGAGAAAATCTCTGAGAAAAGTATGATGTAAAGACCCCAAGCGGAAGCAGTCTCTCAAGAGACTCGCTTTCCCCAGTAGAATCGACAAATGGCATCTCCCCAGGAAAATTCGGCGAGAAGTTTGAAGGAAAGCCGCTACGCATAGCGTCCCTTGTCAATAAAGTTTATTGACAAAAGAAACTAAGACCAGTTCCTTGGTAGGAAACCAGGATCGAGGGGAAGTTTATTTCAGCAACTAAGACCAGGTCCTTGGTAGGAAACCAGGATCGAGAAGAAGTTTATATCAGAAACCGAGACCAGATCCTTGGTAGGAAACCAGGATCGAGGGGAAGTTTATTTCAAAAGAAAACTGAGACCAGTTCCTTGGTAGGAAACCAGGATCGAGGGGAAGTCTACAAAAGAAACTAAGACCAGTTCCTTGGTAGGAAACCAGGATCGAGGGGAAGTTTAAATCAGAAACTGAGACCAGTTCCTTGGCTGAAGACCAGGATCGAGGGGAAGTTTACCTTTTCTAAGCATCATTACTTAGCAAAAGAAGATGAATGCATGAATTACCATTCATAGACTCCGTCAAAATTTTGGGTATTCCGATATTTAATCCTCTTGCACCCCGAATGCCCGAATACCTTCGTCATTCACACCTTCGTGTCCAAGAAGATTAAATAGGGGCATCTGTCATACCACAAATTTTGACCACTAAGATTTCCCATCATTGTGCAAATCATCATCACAATGTGGATGAACCATCATGCCTCATCAAATGCCTCAAGGGTTGTTGAGCATTCACTACAATCAAAATTAAGGTTTTAAGCCCTCTCAGAGCCTTAGACAAAGGATCAATCAAGAAATGACATGATCTTCAACTTGTCTAGCCTCTAACATATCCACAAAGGATCAAGAGGACTCCCACTTTAAGGATTAAGCACAAGGCTGCTCCCTTCTAGGTGGATCAAGTCTCAAGATCGCCAGTGTCACCAAATTAGGGTTTTGGTCGACCAGGGCCTCCAGATGGAAAATTTCATCTGGGCACAAGCCAATGATCCAAAACACCACCTAATGTACTCCATGGAACCTCATGGACCCATTCATCAAGTCAATTTTGCCTCAGGGGATGCATTCATCAAAAATCAGGAATTAGGGTTTCTTGACCTAATTCATCCCTAAGTTGACTTTTAGGGCAAATCAAGAGCCAAGACCTCAAGAGAGGGTTTGAGGGTCTCTAATGAGCTATATTGATCCATCTGTAACAATGGATTAATCCAAGAAGCTTGAGCAACAAGTCTCAATTTCATCTGCACCACAATTTAAGGAAAAAGTCAACTGCAACTTTGACTTTTGACCAGGACATGCTCCCAAGCCCTAGGACATGCCCCAACATACCTTATGACACCCTTGGAACATGTCCATCAAGTTTGATTTAGGTAAAGAACATGATTTCATGAAGAATTGCACAGTTTGGAATTCATCTGATAAAAAGTCAACTGTGCACAAAAGTCAACTTTGACTTTTTGAGATTTTTCACCAAAATGGATTTTTAACCCTAAAATGATGTTAATGTATGATTTGGATCATCATTCATCAAGAAAAATCAAAGAAAGTGGGATAACTTGTAAAAGGGGTAACCATAAAACTTAGAAATTTTTCTAAGTTATGGAAAAAGTACCACTAATGCACCAACTTTGGAGGACCATAACTCCTAAACCACAAGGCCAATTTTTTTCATCCAAAGATGGATTTGTAGCCCTCATTACCCTCTACAAAAACTTCAACTAGACCTAAGTCCAATTCATTAAGGATTTTGAGTTATGGAGTGATCAAAAT
Organism: Lathyrus tuberosus; assembly: GCA_022829125.1. NCBI lineage: Eukaryota > Viridiplantae > Streptophyta > Magnoliopsida > Fabales > Fabaceae > Lathyrus > Lathyrus tuberosus. Next base: position 2,931,119 of record JALAZF010000101.1, on the reverse strand, counting down.
CAAGAAATCACACTTTGTTCCAACACTTAGTGAAAATTTCACTAAGTCAGATTTTGCTTCACTTTTTGCCAAATGTAGAGGGATTTTTCACTTGGAATCAGAAGAGATCAAAATCAAACATGTTCAAACAGTTGTTGTATCATGTAAGGGCTTTCCAAAATGGCCAAGAACATTGCCAAATTCAACTTACACCATGAGATATGACATTGTCAAGTTGCCTTGCTGAAATCTGTCAAAGGCAAGGCAGATTTTGCATTTTGGCTCGATTTGCCAAAATCAGCCAAATTCAAATGCTCCTATCCGCTTGGACACATCTGAGGATTGAATCTAAAGGGGACAATCACTGAGCCAAGCCTCAAAAGTCCATGGAACAAGAAATAGCATATTGAACCTAGAATGGCCAAAATAGGGACAAGACTCCAAATTTGGATTGAAGCATTCAATGGAAGCATCAAGGTGGCATGGGCTAAGCCATTCTCATCTGAAATCAGTCAAGACTTATCCAAGACCAAGGGAACCAAAGCTCTGTGCCCTAACCTCTAGTCAATGGCTAGAGGAGACTTGCATTTCCATTGGACAACATTGGCCAAACCTACTTACCAGTTGCCATTCACTATTCCTTGCAAAACAAACTTGCTCTACTATAAATAGAGCTCAATTGTGATCAGTTTGAGGACACCAAATCCATCTAACAGATGCTTTCCTCAAAATCTCTTTCTCTTGGCAAAAATGCCTTTCTTAGCAAGGTAGCTATCGGGTTTTGAGTTTGAGAGCTTTTCCAATCAAACCAATCACTCACACACCTTACATACATCACATATGAGCTGATCAAACACTTAGATCACTTCTGAAACACCAATTTCACAAAATCACCAGCTGGTTGCTCAAATTTTCAATCAAGTTGCAGCTGAGATGCCATGAATTGATCCAGCCAATTTCAATCAAGTCCAAGCATTCAAACACACTCCATAGGGTGTAGGGAAGCTGTTCAGATCATCACCACTCATCCGTAACACCTCTAAATCAAAAATCACATTGCACTTGCTGTCACGGCTTAGAGGTAAGCATATACTTGGTCATCTCTCAATCTATGCATATTTCCTCGCACAATAATTTGGCCATATGTTCATAATCATGCATGGAATGTTTTCCCTCAATTAATTGTATTGTTTGAATCATGTATCAAAAATCCTAGCCTTCATGCAGAAATTAGGGTTCTTGAGGTTTCTTCGTGATTTCATGTTTTATGTTTAATTTAAATGAAATTAAGTGTTATAGACATGATCGTGAGGTTGAGACGAGCATAATGATATGTGGATTGCATGATATGATTACGTATTCAGTGAGATTGGATGGAAAACCCAAATCAGCCAAACCCAGAAAAACGCGCGTGTTCTTGCTTGTGTTCTTGGCGCCTTTTTCATAAATTCAAATATTTGAATTTTGTGATTTTGTTTAATTGATTCAAAAATTAATTTCTCTCTGAGTTTTAATGATTTTGATTTGATTCTTTTTTTAATAATTCACAAAAATGTTAAAATATTTTATTTTATCAAAAAATCCCAAAATTATTATTTATTTCATATAATTGATATTTTTGCAAAGAATTAATATTTTAATTGTTTTTGACATTTTAAATATTTTTTCTACATTGATTTTACAACTTTTAATGCTTTCTAATTATTTCGTAGGTCAATACTTAATTTTTGAAGCATTAATCCAAAATCACAATTTATTTTTCATATGTTAAACAATTTTGATCATTTTTAATTGAATTTTTATTCAATTAAATACATTTTTGAAAACAAATTAGGGTTTTTGGATTAATTCAACCCTCATAAATCATTTTCAAAACACTTTGGGCCTCTTGAGAGAGTGTAAGACCCAACCCACTTGTACAGAAACATTTTGGGCCTCATTCGTTGTATAAGTCCCTTTGTACATTTTCAAATAAATGGCACGATCATCGCCTTTTGAAAAATAACCTTGGGCCTCTCCTTGAGCTATAAGACCCATTCAAAAACACTTTGGGCCTCTAATAGAGTGTAAGACCCAATCCCCTTTTAACCAAAACATTTTGGGCCTCACTTATTGTATAAGTCCCTCCGCGTTAAAAGAAAACCTCGGCGCGATCGCCATTTCAAACGGAAAAATCATCTGGGCCTACCCTCGTGTTATAAGCCCCACTCTTTTTATTTAAAACCTTTTGGGCCTCTAATAGAGTGTAAGACCCATCCCTTTGTACAGAAAACATTTTGGGCCACAGTCACTTGTATAAGTCCCTCTGTACAAATTCAAACAGTACGCTCACTGATAAAACCCTGGGCCTCTCCTTGAGCTGTAAGCCCCAAACCATTTTTATTTCAAAGCACTTTCTCCTTTGATTTTGAATATACTATTGTTTTCAATCTTTCTTTGTTGAACAACTAACCAAACAGCATGGAAGCTCTACAACCGAGTAAGTGTTTACCCACTTTCATTTACCGCTTTCATATGTATATAACTGTATTGTGGGGCTGTTTCACTGTAAGTTTCCTTTCATAAACTCATATATATATATATAACTTTATTGTGGGGCTGTTTCACTATAAGTATTCTTTCATAAACTCATATCAACTGTGTAATAATAGTATAGATATTTCGAGTTTCCCCAGCAACTACGTCTAGCACTAGGTAAAGTCGTTTCAATCACTCTTAGAAATAGTCTAAACTAGATCCCCATAGGATTACAAGACACAGTCTTCCCTCCTCTTGGGGTTAAACAATATGGAGATATGAAAGGCAGCATTCTCTGTGAACCCTTTCATAGACTGTCACTTGTAGAAGTTGTCAAAGAAACTCTACTCCCCAGAGATGATCTTTTCTCCGTGAATGGGATCTCTTGAGTTTCTTCCAAATTCTCAAATTTTCCTGACTTGCTCTATTCCTTGTGGATAGCTTGCCTTGAATTTCTCGAGGTTTGGGGATCCATCGGCTTTCTAAAAGCAATCGGCCTCCTCTTGGGCATCGTGCAAGGACCCACAGGCTTCCTAAAAGCAACCCCGCCTCCTCTTGGGCTTAGTACAAGGACCCTACGGCTTCTTAGAAGTATTCACAGCCTCCTCTTAGGCTTCGTATAATGATGTCTTCCTCCAGGAATGATAACCTCCTCTTGGGCTTAGTACAAGGACCGATCGGCTTCTTAAAAGTTTCCATCCTCCTCTTGGCCTTCATACAAATTGTCCCGACGACCTCCTAGAGGTATAGGAACAGAACTTAGTCATTTGCATAGAATAGTCCTTTCATAGAGTCTACTACTGTTTCTCAAAGCTTGGTACAAAAGATAAAACTCTAGACTTGGGCGGTCTAATCTCCTTGAGTCTCAAAGACATTCTCAAGTGACCCCTTCGTTAAATAGGAAGGAAACCCGCAGACTCGGACAGTCTCAATACCCTTCGAATTTCCCGCTTCCTTAAAGAACAGGAAATATCCCGGATCCTTGAATCAAATCCATGAGTACAGTGTTGCTCATATAAGAACTGATTTTCTCTTTCAAAATCAGTATACTGGACCTGTCACTTAACTGAAACAGTTACCTTAGCCTCCTCTTGGGCTTTGTACAATGATCCTCCCCAGCGGAGTCAAACAACATTTAGCCTCTCTCTCGGGCTTTGTACGAGACACATAAAGAGACTCCCTCGTTGAGTCAATCCCCTTTTCGCCTCCATCTCGGGCTTTATACGAGATACAAAAAGGTTCTTATTGAGCCAACCAAATTTTAGCCTCTCTCTCGGGCTTCGTACGAGACACAAAAACTCTCTTGTTGAGTCAAATAACCTTTATCTCGGGCTTTATACAAGATACCAAAGGACTTCATCGTCAAGTCAAAACCTTTTAGCCTCTCTCTCGGGCTTTGTATGAGACACATAATAGCCTCCTCTTAGGCTTTGTATAAGAAAACCACTGGTTAATCCAATTAACCTTTTACCATCAAAGATGTGCCTCGTTCACAGTACACAAACATCAACAAATCCTTCCCTTCATCTAATCGCTGTAAGCGGCAAGCCTCTGGATCATCTACATCCATGCCACTGTCCCTCTTTTAGCATGAGAAATTCCTAAGGAAAGATGGCATTGCTCTACACTGAGTTAAAGTCTTCTCCTTCAGGTTAAAACCTCCTTTAAAGGAAATTATGGAATTATCGGATTCACAAATCCCGGTTAAAGTAATTTTCCTTTATAAACAGTTGTGACATATAACCCCCTCTTTAGAGATGACAAATTCTCTCTAAAGTTGAGACCTTTTAGCTTCACGTCTTGGGCTTTGAACAAGACACAAATAGACTCTTTAGCTTCACATCTTGGGCTTTGAACAAGATACAAACCACATTTTCGCTTCACGTCTTGGGCTTTGAACAAGACACCAAAAAGGCCCATTTCCTCCCATAGAATAGGAGAAACTACGAACGCTTTGATTTCCCTGTTTCGGTAAACGGGAATACGTAGGCATAAGATCGAAAGAAAAGATCTTAGCGAGCACACTAAACAAAAACCCAAATCCCATATCTCCATCAATCAAAAGCAGTAATTCAAAAGCATCAGTCCTAACAGCCTAATCCTTGTTCCCCGCCAGAAACCTTCTGCCAAGGTAAAGAGAGAGAATCCCGTATTGGCGAAAATACAAATAACCAGTACAAAGGCCCCCCCACATTGATAGCATCCGTAACCTAACAGACCGCTGTTTAAACTCAGTATGCAAAGCAGGGTTAATTGGAGACATCTATTTCCCTTCCTTCATCAGCTTTAATAGGATAAAAAATGAATCGACCTGTAGTTTTAAGCTCAACCGCAGAGAGCGACCAGCGCTTTAGAACCGCGTCCAAAATCGCTCGCTACAGGCACAAGCCAAAGATCCAAAACACAACGTAATGTACTCCATGGAACCTCATGGACACAATCATCAAGTCAATTTGGCCCCAGGGGATGCATTCATCAAAAATCAGGAATTAGGGTTTCTTGACCTAATTCACCCCTAAGTTGACTTTTAGGGAAAATCAAGAGCCAAGACCTCAAGAGAGGGTTTCAGGGTCTCTAATGAGCTATATTGATCCATTTGTAACAATGGATTAATCCAAGAAGCTTGAGCAACAAGTCTCAATTTCATCTGCACCACAATTAGGGTTTTAAGGAAAAAGTCAACTACAACTTTGACTTTTGACCAGGACATGCTCACAAGCCCTAGGACATGCCCCAACATACCCTATGACACCCTTGGAACATGTCCATCAAGTTTGATTTAGGTCAAGGACATGATTTCATGAAGAATTGCACAGTTTGGAATTCATCTGATAAAAAGTCAACTGTGCACAAAAGTCAACTTTGACTTTTTGAGATTTTTCACCAAAATGGATTTTTAACCCTAAAATGATGTTAACGTATGATTTGAATCATCATTCATCAAGAAAAATCAAAGAAAGTGGGATAACTTGTAAAAGGGGTAACCATAAAACTTAGAAATTTTTCTAAGTTATGGAAAAAGTACCACTAATGCACCAACTTTGGAGGACCATAACTCCTAAACCACAAGGCCAATTTTTTTCATCCAAAGATAGATTTGTAGCCCTCATTACCCTCTACAAAAACTTCAACTAGGCCTAAGTCCAATTCATTAAGGATTTTGAGTTATGGAGTGATCAAAATCAAGAAATCACACTTTGTTCCAACACTTAGTGAAAATTTCACTAAGTCAGATTTTGCTTCACTTTTTGCCAAATGTAGAGGGATTTTTCACTTGGAATCAGAAGAGATCAAAATCAAACATGTTCAAACAGTTGTTGTATCATGTAAGGGCTTTCCAAAATGGCCAAGAACATTGCCAAATTCAACTTACACCATGAGATATGACATTGTCAAGTTGCCTTGCTGAAATCTGTCAAAGGCAAGGCAGATTTTGCATTTTGGCTCGATTTGCCAAAATCAACCAAATTCAAATGCTCCTATCCACTTGGACACATCTGAGGATTGAATCTAAAGGGGACAATCACTGAGCCAAGCCTCCAAAGTCCATGGAACAAGAAATAGCATGTTGAACCTAGAATGGCCAAAATAGGGACAAGACTCCAAATTTGGATTGAAGCATTCAATGGAAGCATCAAGGTGGCATGGACTGAGCCATTCTCATCTGAAATCAGTCAAGACTTATCCAAGACCAAGGGAACCAAAGCTCTGTGCCCTAACCTCTAGTCAATGGCTAGAGGAGACTTGCATTTCCATTGGACAACATTGGCCAAACCTACTTACCAGTTGCCATTCACTATTCCTTGCAAAAAAAACTTGCTCTACTATAAATAGAGCTCAATTGTGATCAGTTTGAGTACACCAAAGCCATCTAACAGATGCTTTCCTCAAAATCTCTTTCCCTTGGCAAAAATGCCTTTCTTAGCAAGGTAGCTATCGGGTTTTGAGTTTGAGAGCTTTTCCAATCAAACCAATCACTCACACACCTCACATACATCACATATGAGCTGATCAAACACTTATATCACTTCTGAAACACCATTTTCACAAAATCACCAGTTGGTTGCTCAAATTTTCAATCAAGTTGCAGCTGAGATGCCATGAATTGATCCAGCCAATTTCAATCAAGTCCAAGCATTCAAACACACTCCATAGGGTGTAGGGAAGCTGTTCAGATCATCACCACTCATCTGTAACACTTCCAAATCAAAAATCACATTGCACTTGCTGTCACGGCTTAGAGGTAAGCATATACTTGGTCATCTCTCAATCTATGCATATTTCCTCGCACAATAATTTGGCCCTAGGTTCATAATCATGCATGGAATGTTTTCCCTCGATTAATTGCATTGTTTGAATCGTGTATCAAAAATCTTAGCCTTCATGCAGAAATTAGGGTTCTTGAGGTTTCTTCGTGATTTCATGTTTTATGTTTAATTTAAATGAAATTAAGTGTTATAGACATGATCGTGAGGTTGAGACGAGCATAATGATATGTGGATTGCATGATATCATTACGTATTCAGTGAGATTGGATGGAAAACGCAAATCAGCCAAACCCAGAAAAACGCGCGTGTTCTTGCTTGTGTTCTTGGCGCCTTTTTCATAAATTCAAATATTTGAATTTTGTGAATTTGTTTAATTGATTCAAAAATTAATTTCTCTCTGAGTTTTAATGATTTTGAGTTGATTCTTTTTTTAATAATTCACAAAAATGTTAAAATATTTTATTTTATCAAAAAATCCCAAAATATTATTTATTTCATATAATTGATATTTTTGCAAAGAAGTAATATTTTAATTGTTTTTGACATTTTAGATATTTTTTCTACATTGATTTTGCAACTTTTAATGCTTTCTAATTATTTTGTAGGTCAATACTTAATTTTTGAAGCATTAATCCAAAATCACAATTTGTTTTTCATATGTTAAACAATTTTGATCATTTTTAATTGAATTTTTATTCAATTAAATACATTTTTGAAAACAAATTAGGGTTTTTGGATTAATTCAACCCTCATAAATCATTTTCAAAACACTTTGGGCCTCTAATAGAGTGTAAGACCCAATCCTTTTTTGACCAAACATTTTTGGGCCTCACTTATTGTATAAGTCTCGAGACCGTCAAAAACAAACGGCGTGACCGCCGCCCTTTTCAAAATTAACCATTGTGCCTACCCTCGAGTAGTAAGACCCATTTCTTTTCTTAAAATTCACTTGGGCCTCTAAAAGAGTGTAAGACCCAACCAACTTGTACAAAAATATTTTGGGCCTCATTCGTTGTATAAGTCCCTCTGTACATTTTCAAATAAACGCCACGATCATTGCCTTTTGAAAAATAACCTTGGGCCTCTCCTTGAGCTATAAGACCCATTCAAAAAAACTTTGGGCCTCTAATAGAGTGTAAGACCCAATCCCCTTTTAACCAAAACATTTTTGGCCTCCCTTATTGTATAAGTCCCTCCGCGTTAAAAGAAAACCTCGGCGCGACCGCCATTTCACACGGAAAAATCATCTGGGCCTACCCTCGTGTTATAAGCCTCACTCTTTTTCTTTAAAAACGTTTTGAGCCTCTTGAAAGAGTGTAAGACCCATCCCTTTGTACAGAAAACCTTTTTGGGCCTCAGTCACTTGTATAAGTCCCTCTGTACAAATTCAAACAGTGCGCTCACTGATAAAACCCTGGGCCTCTCCTTGAGCTGTAAGCCCCAAATTTTTCTTTTTCAAAGCACTTTCTCCTTTGATTTTGAATATACTGTCATTTTCAATCTTTCTTTGTTGAACAACTAACCAAACAGCATGGAAGCTCTACAACCGAGTAAGTGGTTATCGCTTTCATTTACCGCTTTCATATACATATAACTGTATTGTGGGGCTGTTTCACTATAAGTCTTCTTTCATAAACTCATATCGACTGTGTAATAATAGTATAGATATTTAGAGTTTCCCCGACAACTACGTCTAGAACTAGGTGACGCCGTTTCGTTTATTCGTAGAAATAGACAACTAGATCCCCAATAGGATCACCAGATACAGTCTTCTCTCAGGCTGTCCTCATTAGGAATTATCAAGAAACTCTATTCCCAGAGATGAATGTATTCTCCGTGAATGGCATTTTTGAGTTTCCTCCAAATTCTCGAACTTTCCTGACTTTGATCTATTCTCGGTGAATAGCATCGCCTTGAATTTCTCGGGGTTTGGGGACCCACTGGCTTCTTAAAAGCATCGGCCTCCTCTTGGGCATCATACAAGGACCCACAGGCTTCCTAAAAGCAACCCCGCCTCCTCTTGGGCTTAGTACAAGGACCCTACGGCTTCTTAGAAGTATTCACAGCCTCCTCTTAGGCTTCGTATAATGATCTCTTCCTCCAGGAATGATAGCCTCCTCTTGGGCTTCGTACAAGGACCCGTCGGCTTCTTAAAAGTTTCCAGCCTCTTCTTGGGCTTTGTACAAATTGTCCCGACGACCTCCTAGAGGTATAGGAACAGAACTTAGTCATTTGCATAGAACAGTCCTTTCAAAGAGTCTACTACTGTTTCTCGAAACATAGTACAAGAGATAAAACCCTAGACTTGGACAGTCTAATTCCCTTGAGTCTCAAAGACATTCTCAAGTGACCCCTTCGTTAAATAGGAAGGAAACCCGTAGACTTCAACAGTCTCAATACCCTTCGGATTTCCCGTTTCCTTAAAGAACAGGAAATATCCCTGATCCTCAAATCAAATCCCTGAGTACAGTGTTGCTCATATAAGAACTGATTTTCTCCTTCAAAATCAGTATATTGAACCTGTCACTTAACAGAACAGTCACCATAGCCTCCTCTTAGGCATTGTATAATGATCCTTCTCCAGTGAAGTTAGCCTCCTCTTGGGCTTTGTACAAAGATTCTCCCCAGCGGAGTCAAACAACGTTTAGCCTCTCTCTCGGGCTTTATACGAGACACATAAGAGACTCCCTCGTTGAGTCAATCACTTCTTTCGCCTCCATCTCGGGCTTTATACGAGATACAAAAAGGTTCTTATTGAGCCAAATAAACAACAGCCTCCATCTCGGGCTTTATACGAGATACCAAAAGACTCCATCGTCGGGTCAAAACCTTTTAGCCTCTCTCTCGGGCTTTGTACGAGACACATAATAGCCTCCTCTTAGGCTTTGTATAAGAAAACCACTGGTTAATCCAATTAACCTTTTAGCATTAAAGTTGTGCCTCGTTCACAGTACACAAACTTCAACAACTCCTTCCCCTTCATCTAATCACTGTAAGCGGCAAGCCTCTGGATTATCTACATCCATGCCACTGTCCCTTTTTTAGCATGAGAAATTCCTAAGGAAAGATAGCATTGCTCTACACTGAGTTAAAGTCTTCTCCTTCAGGTTAAAACCCCCTATAAAGGAAATTATGGCATTGCTAGGATCCGCGTATCCCGGTTAAAGTAATTCTCCTTTATAAACAGTCATAGCAGACAAACCCCTATTTAGAGATGACAAATTCTCTCTAAGGTCAACACTTTCAGCTTCACATCTTGGGCTTTGAACAAGATACAAATCACCTTTCGCTTCATGTCTTGGGCTTTGAACAAGACACCAAAACAACCATTTCCTCCCATAGAATATGAGGAACTACGAACGCTCTGATTTCCCTGTTTTGGATAAACGGGAATACGTAGGCATAAGATTGAAAGAAAAATCTTAGCGAGCACACTAAACAAAAACCCAAATCCCATATCTCCATCAATCAAAAACAGTAATTCAAAAGCATCAGTCCTAACATCCTAATCCTTGTTCCCCGCCCGAAACCTTCTGTCTAGATAAAAAGAAAGAAAACCGTATTGGAAAAAATACAAATAACCAGTAGAAAGGCCCCCCACATTGATAGCATTCGTAACCTAACAGACCGCTGTTTAAACTCAGTATGCAAAGCAGGGTTAATTGGAGACATCTATTTCCCTTCCTTATTCAGCTCACAATAGGATAAAAAATGAATCGACCTGTAGTCAAAGCTCAAATCGCAGAGAGCGACCAGCGCTTAAGAACCGCGTCCAAAATCGCTCGCTACACCAGGTCACAGGAGGTGTATCACTAGTCGAGATGTAGTTTTCAATGAAGCTGAGATGGCCTTCAAAGAATTGTGTATCCCAGATGAAGTCGAAGAAGAAGCAGAAGATGTTGTCGAAGATGATGAGAATGATAATAACTACCTGCTAGCAAGAGACAGGTCGAGGATAGTCATCAAGCCACCTCAGAGACTTGGGTATGTAGATCTTATAGCTTATGTCTTAATCTCTGTAAATGAGGTTCTCGACGAAGAACCTAGAGACTATAAGGAAGTTATGAGGAGTCGAAAGAAGACTGAATGGCTGAAGTCCATGGATGATAAGATGAAATCTCTTCATGACAACAACACATGGGAACTGATCAAGAAACTTTCTGGATCCAGGTTAGTCAGCTGTAAATGGATTTTCAAAGTTAAGGAAGGAATTGGAGCAGTGGCGTCGAAGAGATACATGGCAAAGTTGGTCGCTATGGGGTTCACTCAAAAAGAAGGTGTCGACTTCAATGATGTGTTTTATCCTATTGTGAAGCACATATCCATTCGAATGTTGCTTGCTATTGTGGCACAGTTCAACCTTGAACTGGAACAGATGGATATAAAGACTGTGTTCTTGTATGGTGATCTAGATGAAACAATCCTGATGGGGCAACCTGAAGGGTATGTCTAAAAGGGGAAGGAAGATTATGTGTGAAAGCTGAAGAGATCTTTATATGGACTGAAACAATCTCCTCGACAGTGGAATAGGAGATTTGACAAGTTCATGGCACGCATTAGTTTCATTAGAAGTCAGTTCGACCACTGTGTTTACTTTAGATTTCAAGCTGGTAATTCATTTGTTATTTTGTTGCTTTGTGTGGATGATATTCTAACAGCAAACAACAATGTCAAATATGTAATGAGAGTGAAAGCTGAACTCAATAAAGAGTTCGACATGAAGAATCTGGAAGCTGTGTCCAGGATTCTTGGGATTGACATCCGAAGAGATAGAAAGCAGGCAAAATTATGCTTATCTCAAGAGGCATACCTACGGTAGATTCTCGAAAAGTATGGTATGTCGAATTCAAAGCCTCTTGTGACTCCGACAAACCCTCAAATTTAAGCTGAGTATAGATCAATGTCCCAGTACTGATGTCGAAAGATCTTATATGAATACCATTCCATATGCTAATATAGTGGGTTATTTGATGTATGTTATGGTCTGTACTAGACCCTACATAGCATATGCAATAAGTCTTGTAAACAGGTTCATGGTAAATCCTGGAAAGGCTCACTGGCAAGCATTGAAGTGGATTCTAAGGTACATAAATGGGTCTCTGAAAAGAGTCCTAATTTATGGTGGAGCCTTAGGTAAAGATAGTAAAATAACAATCGAAGGATATGTCGACCATGATTATGCACGTTGTATGGATTCCAGAAAATCTATTTCTGGATATGTGTTCACTATTGTCATACCTGTATATTTTTCATCTGTACATTCCATCCACTAGCCATTATTCGGAAAAATCCAAAAATATGTTGTCTTCAACTTTGTCTCTCTTTTATTTCTTATCATGTTTATTTTAAGTCATATCTACTTTTTAACCCTTCTTTTTTTATCCTTCATCCAATTAGATATCCATTTTACAAATTCATTAACCATCCTTTATCCATTTTCAATCTTTAAATCATATACACTTTAGTAACCATTTTTTAAACCTTTTTCTTTTTATTTATCCAATTTCTTTTTTTTTTCAAATTCATCTCAAAATATCCATATTTTATTGTCCATATATATTCATTTCCAATAAATAACCAAGTTCCAAATAGAGTCATTATTCAATTCCAAAAAAAAAAACCCCAAACTATGTTTTTGTTCAGTCTCAATTGTTATTTCTTTGAATCTGTGGTTGGCAATTATTTTGCTAAAACTATTCTAGCAGCAAGATGTTGAAACATGATGTTCTAAGTTGCTGCATTCAACATGTCGAATGAAGATGTCCCATACCTGCTCATAGGACATCGCGTCTGGACTCAGTTTTAAAGCAGATTCTGTTGCTGAGAATTGTTACTAAATATTCTGTGAATGTTTGGTTATCCTATGTGGCATCCAAAGCATTTTTGGATTGTGTTTATGTGTTGGTTTTTGGATTTTCAGCGCTTTCTAATTATGGAGACTTATTAGGAAACTTTAGATTGAAGACCTATTTTGTTGGAGTTTATTTTACAGATTTGTGAGCAGTCTATTTGCTGCGTTTTTGAAGCCCAATTCAGTCCAGATTAAATGCTATATATTGACTGATGTAAACCTAGTTTAGGTGTGGAACTTACATGTGTTTTTGTAAGGGTTTTCGAGTGTATTTTGTGAGCCTAACTGGTATCATTCTGATAACAGTATAAGGACTAGTTTTTGTGTTGTAAGTTATGTCAGTTACTCATAAGCTTTTAAGCATTGAGTTTCTTGTGTGTCAATTCTCATAAGCTTTGAAGTATTGAGAATTGTGTGTTTTGAAAGTGTGACTTTCGGTTTGTTACTTGTGTGGAAAGAAACCAATCACGGGTTGTGGTTGTAGAGGGATTTGAGGAGGGCCTCATACCTAGGTGAGTCTTAGGTAGAAGTCATAGGAAGGGTAGTGATTACGTGAGCAGATTATTCGGTAATTGTATGATCTGTGAATTGATACTATCGTATATTGGTTTCGTCCCTGGCTTGGTAGCCCCCAGAGTAGGATTGTTGATCCGAACTGGGTAAACATATCACTGTGTTATTTACTTTCTGCACTATTATTTTTATTGTTATCTTGTTCATTGTGTTGGGTATCAGTGTCTCAACATCTGTGTAGGACATCTGATATATGTGCCAGAATTTCAATTGGCATCAAGAGCTTGCACCCTTAGTTGGTTCTGGGTGAGATTCAGGGAAGGTACTTTCTGGTACAATGGACAAGGATTGAGGATTTTTGAACAAACCACCTCTGCTTGATGGTTCCAACTATGACTATTGGAAACCAAGGATGATAGCATTCATCAAATCCATGGATGATCAAGCATGGAAAGCTGTTATAAAAGGATGGGAGCCCCCAAAGGTTAAAGATGAAAAAGGTACCCCTACTGATGTGGTAAAGGAAGAGGAAGACTGGGATGATGCAGATTAAAAAAGGTCCATGGGAAATTCCAAAGCCATGAATGCATTGTTTAATGGTGTCAACAAGAATATCTTCAGGTTGATTGAACATTGCACCATTGCAAAAGAGGCGTGGGAGGTCTTGAAGGTTGCTCATGAAGGGACTTCAAAGGTGAAGATGTCAAAACTTCAGCTTCTCACTAGCAAGTTTGAGAGTTTGAAGATGAAAGAGGATGAGAGCATTCATGATTTTCACATGAACATTATTGAGATAGCTAATGCCTCTAGTTCCCTAGGTGAAAAGATGTCTGACAGCAAACTGGTCAAAAAAATCCTCAGATCTCTACCTAAGAGATTTGACATGAAAGTGACTGCTATAAAGGAAGCTCAGGATATAGACAAGATGAAAGTGGATGAACTGGTGGGATCTCTTCAAACATTTGAATTAGGGATCAGTGAAAAGTCTGAAAAGAAGAAGATCATAGCTTTTGTGTCAAATGCTGGTGACTCAGAAGATGAAGGTGGCCTGGTCAGAGATGAAGGGGTGTCTAAAGATCTGGTATTGCTTGGAAAACAATTTAACAAAGTGTTGAAAAGGATTGACTGGAAGTCGAGAGCAAATGCTCAGAACAAGTCACTCGACATCAGTAAAAACTAGGATGGAGGCAGAAGATCCAGAACTGAAGAAGACTCCAATCAAGGGAAGAGAGTTCAGTGTTTTGAATGTGAGGGATATGGGCACATAAAGACTGAGTGTCCCACGTATCTCAAAAGGAAGAAGAAGGGCTTATCAGTGTCTTGGTCAGAAGGAGAGTCTGAGAGTGATCTTGAAGAAGAATCAACAAAATTGGTGACAGCTTTGACTGGGATCTGTAAGGCTGATGGAGAAACTACTTGTGAGTCTGACTTTGACAAAGAATCCTATATTGGAGAACTCACTAAGGAAGAAGTCTTCACAGGGTTCTCAGAGTTGTGTATCAAGAATGAAGAAAGGTGCCAGATAATATTAGAATAGAAGGTTCTGATAGCTCAACTAGAAGCTGAGAAGGAAGAACATCTATCAACCATTGCTGATCTGAAAGAGGAGGTTGAATGGCAAAAGTCAAAACTTGACAATATGACCAAATTTATAAGAATGCTGAACAATGGTACCACGCAGCTGGATGAGATTCTTCAGACTGGGAAAGATGCTGGAAATGTGCAAGGCCTTGGTTTTAACAATCAAGCAGAGACTTACAAGAAGCCTGTATTGAAGTTTGTTTCTCAAAAAATAAAGCAAGAAAAGGGGATGTCAAATCACATGTTTCAACATCAGATGAAGCATTAGAAAAGAGTTTGTAGATCAAAGTATAAACCATGGAGATGCCATTACTGTGGAAAGATTGGTCACTTAAAGTCCTTTTGCTACAAGCTGCACGACTATCCCAAAACTGCTCAGCAACAAAATAAAGGACATAGTTGGGGTAAAGGGAAGAGAAGATGGACTTCTAGACAAATGATGGCTGGTCTCATAACACATACCTCTCTTAGAGCATCTGCAAGAGAAGATTGGTACTTTGACAGTGGTTGTTCAAGACACATGACTGGTGTGAAGAAATTCTTGTCAGATATCAAGCCTCACTCCACCAATTATGTCACTTTTGGGGATGGATTAAAGGGTGAAATAAAAGGTGTTGGAAAGCTGGACTACACAGGACAACCAAATCTTGGTCGTGTTCTATTTGTCAAAGGGCTGACCGCAAATTTAATCAGTATAAGCCAACTGTGTGATGTAGGTCTCAAAGTAAATTTCACCAAATCTGAATGTCTAGTAACCAATGAGAAAGATGAATTTGTTATGAAGGGAATCAGGTCTAAGGATAACTGCTATCTGTGGAATCTTCAAGAACCGGAAAGTTTGTCTACTTGTTTGATGTCAAAGGAAGATGAAACCAAACTGTGGCATCAGAAATTGGGTCACTTACACCTAAAAGGGATGAAGAAAGTTTTGTCAAGTGAAGCTGTTAGAGATATTCCCAAGCTGAAGATTGATGAGGATAAAATATGCGGTGAATGTCAAGTTGGGAAGCAAACAAGGGTGTCACACAAGAGGCTTCAACATCTTACCACAACTTCTAGAGTTCTGGAACTTCTTCACATGGACCTAATGGGACCTATGCAGGTTGAAAGTCTTGGTGGGAAGAAGTATGCCTATGTTGTCGTAGATGACTACTCCAGATTCACTTGGATAAGTTTTATCAGAGAAAAGTCTGAAGTATTTGCAGCCTTCAAAGAGTTGTGTCAAAGGATTCAACGGGAAAAGGTTGTGGTGTTGTTCGAATCAGAAGTGACCATGGGAAAGAATTCGAAAATAGCAGGTTTGAAGAGTTCTACTTATCTGAGGGAATCACTCATGAATTCTCATCACCGATCACTCCTCAGCAGAATGGTGTGGTGGAACGCAAGAATAGGACTATACAAGAGTGTGCAAGAGTCATGATTCGTGCCAAAAAGCTTCCATATCATTTTTGGGCTATAGCCATGAATACTGCTTGCTATATACACAATAGGGTGAATATCAGATCAGGTACTTCTGTCACTCTTTATGAGCTATGGAAAGGTAGAAAGCCAAATGTGTAGTATTTCCATGTGTTTGGGAGTAAGTGCTATATCTTGGCGGACCGTGAGCAGAGGCGAAAGATGGATCCTAAGAGTGAGGAAGGAATATTTTTGGGATACTCTACAAACAGTAAAGCATATAGGGTATTTAATTCCAGAACTAAGGTGATGATGGAATCCATAAATGTGGTGGTTGATGACTCTGGCAAAGACGAAGATGTCCCAGATGATGTTGGAGCATGCCTTCCCATGAACAATGAAATCTCACAAGACATTGAGTCTGTAGAAGATCATGCTCAAGAAACCGACACTAGACCTGAGAATGAAGAGGTAGAGGATGCTAACAGGGGACCCTCTATAAGGATTCAGAAGGATCACCCTAACGAATTGATTATTGGAGATCTGAATAAAGGTGTAAGAACCAGAACGCGGGAGACTGTGTCAAATGCATGCTTTGTTTCAAAGATTGAACCAAAGAATGTCAAAGAGGCATTGACAGATAAGTTCTGGATAAGTGCTATGCAAGATAAACTTTGTCAATTCAAGAGGAATGAAGTCTGGGAACTGGTACCACGACCAGCAGGAACAAATGTGATTGGAACAAAATGGGTTTATAAGAATAAGTCTGATGAACAAGGAGTTGTTACCAGGAACAAAGCCAGATTAGTTGCTCAAGGATACACACAGATTGAAGGAGTAGACTTCGATGAAACATTTGCTCCTGTGGCTCAATTGGAATCCATCAGATTACTGCTAGGAGTGGCATGTTTGTTGAAATTTAGATTGTTTTAAATGGATGTCAAGATTGCCTTTCTGAATGACTATCTTAATGAGGAAGTCTATGTTGAGCAGCCTAAAGGGTTTGTGGATCCAAATTTTCCTGATCATGTTTTCAAGCTGAAGAAGGCTTTGTATGGGCTGAAACAAGCTCCACAAGCTTGGTATGAAAGACTGACTGAGTTCTTAGTCAACCATGGATACAAGAAGAGTGGCATTGATAAAACGCTTTTTGTCAAGGAGAAGGATGGGAAACTAATGATTGCTCAGATTTATGTAGATGATATTGTGTTTGGTGGGATGTCGGATGAAATGGTCCAACATTTTCTCAACCAAATGCAATCTGAATTTGAGATGAGCTTGGTAGGTGAATTGACCTACTTCCTTGGATTACAAGTCAAGCAGATGGAAGACTCCATTTTTGTCTGTCAGAGCAAATATGCGAGGAACATTGTGAAGAAGTTTGGACTGCATAATGCCAAGCGTAAGAGAACTCCTGCTCCTACTTACTTGAAGTTATCCAAAGATGAAAAGGGAGTGGATGTTGAACAAAGTCTGTACAGAAGTATGATTGGAAGTCTGCTGTATCTTACAGCAAGTAGGCCAGACATAACATTTGTTGTTGGTGTGTGTTCTAGATATCAAGCAGAACCCAAGGTCAGTCACATCAATCAAGTTAAGAGAATTCTTAAGTATGTGAGTGGTACATGTGATTATGGGTTGTTGTACTCCCATGACTCAAGTCCCATTTTAGTAGGTTACTATGATTCTGATTGGGCTGGAAGTGTTGATGATAGGAAGAGCACCTCTGGAGGATGTTTCTTTTTGGGAAATAATCTTATTTCATGGTTTAGTAAGAAGGAAAATTCTATATCTCTTTCTACTGCTGAAGCTGAGTACATAGCAGCTGGTAGTAGTTGTGCTCAACTGGTATGGATGAAGTAGATGTTATCTGAATATAATGTCACACAAGATGTCATGACATTATTTTGTGACAATCTGAGCGCTATTAATATTTCCAAATATCCCATTCAACATAGCAGGACTAAGCACATTGATATCAGGCATCACTTCATCAGAGAACTTGTGGAGGACAAAGTCATAACTCTTGAGCATGTGAGCATAGAAAATTAGCTTGCTGACATATTTACCAAGGCTCTGGATGCAGTTCAATTTGAAAACCTGAGGAGCAGACTTGGGGTTTGCATTCATGAAGAACTATAGCAATTAATGTTCCTTTTGGCTGCCAGATTGGAAAGAATAAAGGAGGTTCTGGTAGTGCAGTGTGTGAATGGGGGGAAAATGCTGAAGTTTGAGCACGACGCTTGGTCATGTGATGTGGGGTGCATCTACTATCTGATGTTGTTTATTCTGGTTTATGATTTGACCATTTCTCAAATATTAAAAGTTGTTCTACTTTCCTTTGTCATATTTATGGCTAAAAAGGGGGAGTAGTATGTTTGTGTATGGTGTGCTTGTGCTGCTGCAGCAGTTGAGGGGGAGATTGTGGAATGTTACTGCAGTTGAGGCGGAATTTTGCTATGCTGCTATGATGTGTTGTATGTTGTGCTGTGTGTTGAATGCAGTTGAAGGGGAGTGCTGCTATGCTGGATGTTTTTTTCTATGTGTGTTGTTGGTAACTGTTGGTTTTTTCGCTGCTGTCTGATATGGGTGTTTTTTTGTGCTTCTGTGCAAGTTTTTTTTTTGGTGTGTAGTTTTAGCCAAAATAAGCCAAAGGGGGAGATTGTTATTTCTTTGAATCTGTGGTTGGCATTTATTTTTCTAAAACTATTCTAGCAGCAAGATGTTGAAACATGATGTTCTAAGTTGCTGCATTCAACATGTCGAATGAAGATGTCCCATACCTGCTCATAGGACATCGCGTCTGGATTCAGTTTTAAAGCAGATTCTGTTGCTGAGAATTGTTACTAAATATTCTGTGAATATTTGGTTATCCTATGTGGCATCCAAAGCATTTTTGGATTGTGTTTATGTGTTGGTTTTCAGATTTTAAGCGCTTTCTAATTATGGAGACTTATTAGGAAACTTTAGATTGAAGACCTATTTTGTTGGAGTTTATTTTGCAGATTTGTGAGCAGTCTATTTGCTGCATTTTTGAAGCCCAATTCAGTCCAAATTAAATGCTATATATTGACTGATGTAAACCTAGTTTAGTGTGGAACTTACATGTGTTTTTGTTAGGGTTTTCGAGTGTATTTTGTGAGCCTAACTGGTATCATTCTGATAACAGTATAAGGACTGGTTTTTGTGTTATAAGTTCTATCAGTTACTCATAAGCTTTAAAGCATTGAGTTTCTTGTGTGTCAATTCTCATAAGCTTTGAAGTATTGAGAATTGTGTGTTTTGAAAGTGTGACTTTCGGTTTGTTACTTGTGTGGAAAGAAACCAATCACAGGTTGTGGTTGTAGAGGGATTTAAGGAGGGCCTCATACCTAGGTGAGTCTTAGGTAGAAGTCATAGGAAGGGTAGTGATTAAGTGAGCAGATTATTCGGTAATTGTATGATCTGTGAATTGATACTATCGTATATTGGTTTCGTCCCTGGCTTGGTAGCCCCCAGAGTAGGATTGTTGATCCGAACTGGGTAGACATATCACTGTGTTATTTACTTTCTGCACTGTTATTTTTATTGTTATCTTGTTCATTGTGTTGGATATCAGTGTCTCAACATCTGTGTAGGACATCTGATATCTGTGCCAGAATTTCATCAATTTTCAAATTAAAGTTTCAATATCCAAGTCACATGTACAAAGTCCATTACAAAAAGGCCCAATTCACAAAATGCTACAAAAATTATTAGTTAATTTTTTTAACTCAAAAAAAAAAGAGAAGAAAAAATCGCTTGCAGCCATCATCCTTGCCATGTGCTACCTCGTGTCCTTGAAGTAAAACACATACCACCACAACCGGCCACAAAGGAAACCATTACCAATCCAAATTCAACCGACCCACACAGTGGATTCACACAACCTTAACCTCGTACTCATTCGCACAATACCACAATACCAGCTCATCATTCTCTCTTCAGTTTGTTCCCCAAATTACCCCTTCATCCCCTCTATAAATCCAATCCCTTCTTCATTCTCAGAGAAAAAGAAAAAAAGCTAAAAAAATTTCTGCTCAAAATTTCCTCAGACTTTCATCAGTACTCAAACCTTCAATAAGCAACGACCCAAACTCTTCTCTTCAATCTACCACTTTTTCATACCCCAAAATAGCCGCCACTCCAAACTTCTGAAACTCACACCAAGTTTTCACCCACAAATCACCCCGTAAACCATCATCGAGCATCATTCATCTTATCACTTTCAAACCTCCGACTCCTACACAGAATCGCAACAAACAATAACTTTGCCGCAACACCACCATAACCTTAAACTTTTTCAGATCCGCAACTTCCAAATCTTTTTCATCAACTCACCATATTCTGTTCATGAACCAAACCATCCTCCAAAACTCTCGAAAAACAAAACAAACCTCAAAGCACCTTCTTCCCTCTCCTCCCAAATCATTAGACCTCCATATCTTTCTTCAACCCACCTTCAACAACATTTAACCCACCCCCACCTTTCTGAATCAAAAATCCCAAATCGAAAGAAAGAAAAAGAGAACAGAAATCAGAGAGAGACGAAGTAATGAAACCAAAACAAATCCAAATCGTGTGAGACAAACCTGGGGACGGAACCGAAATCAGAGAAGTAAGATTGAGACGAGAAAACTCAGAAATGTTTGAACCTGTGATCTGCGATCCTGGATCTTGCATCTTGCATTGCTTATCATGTCATTGCATTGCATTACATCTGTTATGCATTTTGCATTGTATTTTCAACCTCAGAATCTCACTTCATCTTCCTTCCTTCTCCAGTAAATCAAGCTGATTCCTCGACACCAGTACACAACTCGAGCCAACACCAGGCGAATGATGGAGCAGATTCAACAAGAGCAAGCTGCCTTTAGAGAAGAATTGGACTCTATCAAAGGAAAGATCTACCAGATTCTTGAAGCCATCATGATGGCCAGAAAGGATGGAGCAGTACACAACTCGAGCCAACACCAGACGAATGATGGAGCAGATTCAACAAGAGCAAGCTACCTTTAGAGAAGAATTGGACTCTATCAAAGGAAAGATCGACCAGGTTCTTGAAGCCATCATGATGGCCAGAAAGGAGGAAGAACTGCGTGAAGCCGCTGCTGCCAATAACAATGCACCCGTTCAAGGATCAACCTCAAGGCTCTCTGTTCCTGTTCCCAACCCCATCACATATAGGATACTAATGGACTTCGCTCCTGCCACATCTCAACCACTTCCAACATCTGGAGTTACTGTTGGAGCTATTCCGCAAGCCCAACCTGTTGTCACTCAAATTCCTATTCCTCATGCTGAAGAAAATCTGGTAGATCAGTATGATGAGGTACAAAACTATCATGCTGCTATCCCAATTGTCAATCCTACTACTGCTCAGGATTCTGAAGCTATCAAGATGTGTCGTGATCTAGCTGAGAAACTCCGAGTCATGGAGGGACGCAACTCAACTTCTCTGAATGCTTTGGATATGTGCTTGGTGCTAGATGTTGTCATTCCTCCCAAGTTCAAAGTACAGGAATTCCTGAAGTACAAAGGCCTCAGTTGTCCTCACATGCATCTAAGGATGTATTGCCGCAAGATGGCTGCCCATGCCAAAGACGAAAAGCTGATGATCCACTGCTTCCAAGACAGCTTGTCAGGGGCATATCTCGAATGGTATATGCAGTTGGAGCATAGAAATGTGCGAACTTAGGATAATTTAGCTGATGCATTTGTCAAGCAATACAAATACAACACTGACCTTGCTCCGAATCCTACTCAACTGCAGAGTATGGCTCAAAAGGACAACGAATCTTTTAAGGAGTACGCGCAACGCTGGAGAGAGCTAGCTGCAAGAGTGCATCCACCTCTTGTTGACCGTGAGCTGTTTGACATCTTCATGGGTACCTTGCAAGGCCAATACTATGAGAAATTAATTGGTAATGTTTCTGCTGGATTCTCTGATTTGGTAATTGTCGGTGAGAGAATTGAAGAAGGTTTGAAGAGCGGAAAGATCCAAGGAGGTTCTAGCAGTCAGTCTCAAGCCAAGAAGCCCTTCAATGGAGACAAGAAAAAAGAGGGCAAAACAAATGTTGTCTCTGCTCAAAAAGGGCAACCTCAACAAGCTCCCCCTCCAATGCCTTATCAAATCCCTTACTTCCAGTAACTGTATGTTGCTGCTGCGCAATATGCTCCGATGCCTTATCAGCCAACTGTTCAAGCTGTTCAAGCTCCAACTCCTTAACAACAGGCTCCTCAGCAATAATCCTACAATCAGCAAGGGTATCAGTATCCTCCTCAACATCAACAACAGAGAGCTGCTCAACAACGTCAGCCTAATCAACAGAGGACAAGGAGGTCTGATAGAGACTTTGATCGTCTGCCAACATCATATGCTCAGATCTTTGCTCAATTGATGGAGAAGAAGGCAATCGCTCTAAGGGACCTAGCTCCTCCAACTGTCATCCCTCCAGATTATGATGTTAATACTCATTGTGAGTTTCATAAGGGTGCTCCAGGGTATACGATCGAGGACTGCAGAGCTTTCAAACACAAGGTTTAAGACATAATCGACTCAAAGTTTCTCACGTTCAATGGGAGGGCTCCAAACGTCATCAAAGACCCACTGCCGCCGCCAAGTTAGTGCCAACATCAAATCAAGTCAAGTTCAGTCAAGTCAAGTCAAGTTTATTCCCCTAAGAAGGCAGTCATGTTGCCATCCCATCATTTACATTCTTGTATTTTCGTCTTTATTTGTTTAAGTATTGTATGCTTTGAACATTGTTGTTTGTATTTGGTTTTCTTAATGTATTGATTATGCATGTTTTGAATCAGTTATGTCTTATTCACTCTTTTTTTTTCATTTTACTGCAAATCACCGACACATCTCTATCCACTTCACTCTCTTTATCAACTGTCGCTTAGCAATGATTGGAGGAAGGATGATGACAACGAAATACCCATAATTGCAAAATGTATGCTTTTGGATAGAACCCCGCCGATGATGTACAGGCATTGTTTCAACCCCCAAACACTGGAGAGACAAGGAGTTAATCCCCAGTAAACCACTTCAAGCCGAGAAGTAGTAGTTTCCTTCGGATATTCAAACCCTTACACTCAACCTGGGGCAGGGTAGTGTTCAGCTAATCCAATTACGCACTCAAATCACAAAGACAAAATCCGAAAGACATGTCGGTTGTTCATCAATAACTATAACTTGGCAGTCACAATCATCCAACAAAACCAAAAACAAAAAAAAATCAAAAACCTGCTAAGTCAAGCACCTCAAAGAAAACTTAGGCAAAAATCAAGGCAACCCTGATGGACTCAACAAGCGAAATCGGTCCATGCAAAAGATAGGGATCACAAACAAAAATCAAAAGAGGCCCTCGAATCCTCACCAAAAACAAAATAAGACTCAGTGACCACCATAATCAAAACCAAAGGGTCATTAATATCCATCAAAAACAAAATAAGGGGACTGCCATTTCATCACCTTTACACCGTCAACCCTTTTGGAAGATAAACATGTGTAGAATTAACTGAACGTAGGACTGGAGTTCATCACGAAGAAGGGGTGGGTACAAATCATACTTTGAGCCTAATATCCTTTGTTTCATAACCATAAACCAGACCACGTTACAACCCTCGAAAGACCTAATTGAGGCGAGGTTTATTCTGAAAGCATACTATCGCAAGGTTGCGTAAACTGACTCCCCATATTTGCTAATCTTCAGCATTGGTGTCATTCTCCTTGCTATATCTTTCACACCATCAAAATCAGCACACGTTTGGGCTAACAGTCCATTCGTCTCACTATCACGACACTCCAATAAACGACTCTTTTTCAAAATTTGTATGAGCATTGTATTAAGATTTCCATTTGTGAATGAGCAATTTTAACTGCAAATCAGTGCTTGACATCAAAGCAATTCCAACAAGGGGCAATCAAAGAGGAAATTGAACTTTCAGTGGTGCCGACCCGAATCAAGACTCTCTCAAACCCTCAAAGAGGGGCAAATCTTTCAACGTCTCGATCAGGGGCAAGTCGTCTCAAAGCATATCAAACCTCAACTTTCAAAGATCAAATCACTTCAGAACTAGTTAATCAGGGGCAGACCATTACTATGTTCAGACAGGGGCAAGACTCATTGCAGCAGGCATATCCTGTCTGTACTTTCAAGTTCAGAGCAAAGGCACAGTCTTCATGAGTTGATCATGTCGCTACGCTCAGTTTCAGGCCATCCTGACCCTCAAGCACAGAGTCATGGTCTTTTCAGAAACGACTTATCATCAAGTGACCAAACTCGAGGCTTCAAGAGCATCTTCGTTTGCTTCAATTATGGCGTCTTCAACGAACTGAGTGTCGAGGAAGTCAAAATCCTCCCACCGCCCAAAAGTCCAATCCTCATACGCATCACATTCGTCATCATAAGCATCATTTGCATCATATGCATACCAAAACCAAATCATACTTCCCCAGCACTTGCATCTCCGCACGTCAGCATTTGCATTGTACATCATTACAAATAAAGAATACATACGCATAGTCAAGATCCAGGATCAATCTCAAGACTACAAGACGATCTTCAGCCCAGCCAGGGGCATCTTCTTCAAATTCGTGAGCGTTCCTCACGAAGTTGTTCAACCTTTTGTTGACCAAGCTCAAGACAAGATTTTAAAACAATCTTCAGCCCAGTCAGGGGCATCTCCATCAGTTCATGGGCGTTCCTCATGAGGTTACTTCAACCTTCTGTTGATAAAGTTGTGATCTCCAAGCAAGTCAGTGGGCGTTCCTCATTGAGTTGTGTCTCTTCAACCTTTTGTTGCTGAGGTCGCCGTCCTCATCCCAACCAATAAACATTCCTCCGAGTCAGTAGGCGTTCCTCATTGAATCTTTTCTTCAAGTCGAACTACGTCTGCCCTGATTCTTTATTCTCGTCCGAGTAAAGATACGTAGGCACAAGATTGCGTAGATCTTGGCGGGTTACCTTCTCCATTTTTCGCTATTTCCTTTTCCTTTTCGTGGGCTTTCGTCATTGAATTCTTTACTTCAACCTTTTGTTGATATCTCCAAATAAATCTCATCACATCCCCAGCAAACTTGACCTTTTGTCAATCGCCTTACTATCATCCTTTTGGTGATAGCCAAACCAAATCAACTCAATTCAACCTGCATCCTTTTGGTGTTGGTAACCCTCAAATAAAAACTTCATATCATCCTTTTGGTGGTAGTCGTTCATATTTTCAACTTAACCTTCATCCTTTCGGTGTTGGTCCTCACAAATAAGAAGTTCCTATCATCCTTTTGGTGGTAGTAGCTTGTTTTGATCCGTCATCCTTTTGGTGTCGCCGATCTGTAAACCCTTGGTCTGTGTGTCATCCTTTTGGTGAGTGATAGCCTTTGTGTGTGTGCCATACTATCCTTTTGGTAGTAGCAGGCTATGTTGTGTGCCATACTATCCTTTTGGTAGTAGCAGGCTGTGTGTGTGCCCTATTATCCTTTTGGTAATAGCAGGCTGTGTTGTGTGCTATTATCCTTTTGGTAATAGCAGGCTGTGTGTGTGCCCTACCATCCTTTTGGTAGTAGCAGGCTGTGTGTGTGTCCTATTATCCTTTTGGTAATAGCAAGCGTTGACCTCATTTTCATCCTTTTGGTGGAAGGGTCTGTGTGCGTGTGTGCCCTATTATCTCGTCGGTAATAGCAGGCTTTGACCTCATTTTCATCCTTTTGGTGGAAGGGTCTGTGTGTGTGTGTGCCCTATTATCTCGTCGATAATAGCAGGCTTTGACCTCATTTTCATCCTTTTGGTGGAAGGGTCTGTGTGAGTGTGTGCCCTATTATCTCGTCGATAGTAGCAGGCTTTGACCTCATTTCCATCCTTTTGTTGGAAGGGTCTGTGTGTGTGCCCTATTATCCTTTTGGTAATAGCAGGCTGTGTTGTGTGTCATACTATCCTTTTGGTAGTAGCTGGCTGTGTGTGTGCCATATTATCCTTTTGGTAATAGCAGACTGTGTTGTGTGCCATACTATCCTTTTGGTAGTAGCTAGTCGTGTGTGTGCCCTATTATCCTTTTGGTAATAGTAGGCTGTGTTGTGTGCCATACTATCCTTTTGGTAGTAGCAGGCTGTGTGTGTGCCCTATTATCCTTTTGGTAATAGCAGGCGTTGACCTCATTTTCATCCTTTTGGTGGAAGGGTCTGTGTGCGTGAGTTTACTATCATCCTTTTGGTGATAGGTCTGTCATCCTTTTGGTGCCAGATTTTCGGTTATCCATTACTTCACATCCCAAGCATTTTCTTTCTTCCCTGACAAATTTGTGGTTTTCTTCATATCTAATTGACTTATACCTCGATGGAACGAACGTCGTAGCTGTTCATCTTGCTCGGTTTAAGCCAATTAGATAGGGGCATCTGTCATACCCCAAATTTGTCCTACCTGTATATTTTTCATCTGTACATTCCATCCACTAGCCATTATTCGGAAAAATCCAAAAATATGTTGTCTTCAACTTCGTCTCTCTTTTATTTCTTATCATGTTTATTTTAAGTCATACCTACTTTTTAACCCTTCTTTTTTTATCCTTCATCCAATTAGATATCCATTTTACAAATTCATTAATCATCCTTTATCCATTTTCAATCTTTAAATCATATACACTTTAGTAACCATTTTTTAAACCTTTTTCTTTTATTTATCCAATTTCTTTTTTTTTCAAATTCATCTCAAAATATCCATATTTTATTGTCCATATATATTCATTTCCAATAAATAACCAAGTTCCAAATAGAGTCCTTATTCAATTCCGAAAAAAAAAACCCAAAATATGTTTTTGTTCAGTCTCAATTTTCGAATTAAAGTTTCAATATCCAAGTCACATGTACAAAGTCCATTACAAAAAGGCCCAATTTACAAAATGCTACAAAAATTATTAGTTAATTTTTTTAACTCAAAAAAAAGAGAGAAGAAAAAATCGCTTGCAGCCATCATCCTTGCCATGTGCTACCTCGTGTCCTTGAAGCAAAACACATACCACCACAACCGGCTACGAAGAAAACCATTACCAATCCAAATTCAACCGACCCACACAGCGGATTCACACAACCTTAACCTCGTACTCATTCGGACAATACCACAATACCAGCTCATCATTCTCTCTTCAGTTTGTTCCCCAAATTACCCCTTCATCCCCTCTATAAATCCAATCCCTTCTTCATTCTCAGAGAAAAAGAAAAAAGCTAAAAAAATTTCTGCTCAAAATTTCCTCAGACTTTCATTAGTACTCAAACCTTCAATAAGCAACGACCCAAACTCTTCTCTTCAATCTACCACTTTTTCATACCCCAAAACAGCCGCCACTCCAAACTTCTGAAACTCACACCAAGTTTTCACCCACAAATCACCCCGTAAACCATCATCAAGCATCATTCATCTCATCACTTTCAAACCTCCGACTCCTACACAGAATCGCAACAAACAATAACTTTGCCGCAACACCACCATAACCTTAAACTTTTTCAGATCCGCTACTTCCAAATCTTTTTCATCAACTCACCATGTTTCATTCATGAACCAAACCATCCTCCAAAACTCTCGAAAAACAAAACAAACCTCAAAGCACCTTCTTCCCTCTCCTCCCAAATCATTAGACCTCCATATCTTTCTTTAACCCACCTTCAACAACATTTAACCCACCCCCACCTTTCTGAATCAAAAATCCCAAATTGAAAGAAAGAAAAAGAGAACAGAAATCAGAGAGAGACGAAGTAATGAAACCAAAATAAATCCAAATCGTGTGAGACAAACCTGGGGACAGAGCCGAAATCAGAGAAGTAAGATTGAGAGGAGAAAACTCGATGGTGTTTTTGTTGATTGGCCATGGTCCTTTCTCTATTACGAAGAAATCTGATGATTTCTGTTCCACCATCCTTTTATTGTTGATACGCTAACCCTTTTCTTCTTTCCATTTCATCATTTAATAGATTATCTAGTTATGTATTTTATTTTTAAAGAAAGAACCCTGTTGATGATTTTTAATGTATGCTTTTTATTGTCTTTCCATGGTCACGTTGAGTGCGTTGGATTTTTGATGAGTCTGATGAGATGGGGTTTTTGAGCCCGTTTGAATCCACTACTTGTACACCATCCCAATCTCATGCGCACCCCCTCCCTTTTTATTTATGTTTTTATTTATTTTTCAACTTAATTCTTAGATATCATTTTTTAGTGCTTATTTATTGTTTTTGCAATTAGTTTGATTTCTATCTTCATTTTCATTTTTATTTTTGGGGCCAATGACATAACAATAATCTTGATTAAGTTGATTTTAAAATCAATTCTAAATCTTGATTTATATGAGGCCTACTTAGTAACTAAATTTATTTTGCATTTCAATTTATTACATTTTTTATTTGTTTTGGGTCGATGAAAACTAAATATCGATCGATTTTTTGATTTCTCGATTAAATCTCGATAAAGGTGAGACCTTTACTATTTATTTTTTATTTTAATTTATTTCTATTATTTTTATTTCATTTACATTTATTTTGGATCGATGAAAACCAAAATATCGATTGATTTATCGACTTCTCGATTAAATCTCGATAAAGGTGAGACCTTTATTCTTTTTCCTAGCATTTTCGATTTTATTTCATTTCTATTATTTTATTTCATTTTCATTATTTTTACTCATTTATTGGGTCAATGAAAACCAAAATATCGATTGATTTATCGATTTCTCGATTAAATCTCGATAAAGGTGAGACCTTTATTCTTTTGCCCATTTATTTCGATTTTATTTCATTTATGTTATTTTTCTATTATTTTTATTCGTTTTGGGTCCATGAAAACTAAATATCGATCGATTTATCGATTTCTCGATTAAATCTCGATAAAGGTGTGACCTTTACTCTTTGTATTCATATTTTCGATTTAATTTATTAATTGTCACTTTATTTTCTTTTATTTTCACTTTTGGTCAATGAAAGTCAAAAGTCGTCGATTATCAATTTATCGATTAAATCACGATTAAGACGAGACCAATTTTATTTTTATGTCAATACTATCTCTTGTCCATTTTTATCTCGATTATACTATTCATACTCTTACCATCATTCATATTCTTATCCATATTGTCCATATCATATTCATGTTCATCTAATCATTTTTATTTGTTGAAACACTTAACTTCCGACTAAAATACTTAACACACCTAATCAAATCTTTTTCCTTAATTAAATCGCGAAAGAACTGAATTCTTGAGGTCTAGCACTTCTTGGGTTCTTGAGTGACCGCTATTGAGGCGCACGCCTTAGGTGGTGATCACTCGACCTTTCGCTCCTAAAACACTCGTCTTAACTATTTGGACAAAGGAATGCCATTGGAATCTAGCATTCCATGTGGTACTTTCGTTGTTCATCAAACAATATTTCGTAAATCAATCAAATGAAAAAGGTGTCGTTGAGATCTAGCATCTCAGTAATGCCCCGATTAATTGGTTGCGAGGTCGGCGTCTCGTTTAATAATCATCATTCTCCCTAAAACACTTAACAAACCAAATCACTTTCAAACCAATTCTCGACTCGTCGTCGAGCCACTCTTCGAAACATTCTCGTAAGTCGAGTGCCTTTTGATTCATTGTCAAATGCACACTCGCACATCTCATGGTTTCGTTACTAGGAGCACCCCTAGGGACTAGTATCGATCCTCACCTCTTTTCTCAACCAATCTGATCCAATCTTTTCCAAACCGCTTTTTTAATCAACTAGCGAAAGGAGGAGATTCTTGGAATCTAGCATTCCTTGGGTCTTCGAGTGAATGGCTCTTGAGGCACGCCCTTGAGTTGTTATTCATTCACCCTTTCGTCTTAAAACACTTAATCATTATCAAACATTTTCGCAATCAACTCACGAAAGGACTGAGTTCTTGGAGTCTAGCATTCCTTGAATTCTTGAGTGACCGCTCTCGAGGCACGCCCCTTGGGTTGTATGTCATTCAATCTTTCGTCTCCTAAAATTCAAACCCTAACCTTTCTTTTCGTGGGCGTACCACGAACTACGACTGCTCTGATTCTTTATTCTCGTCCGAGTAAAGATACGTAGGCACAAGATTGCGATGATCTTGGCGAGCACACTACCATCATTTCTACGTCAAACCCCGTAGTCGAACTACGATTGCTCTGATTTCTCATTCTCGTCCGAATGAGCATACGTAGGCCCGAGGTCGTGATAACCTTGCCGAGCACCCTATCCTAAAACCACCCCATTTCCCTTAGCAATCGAAACCTTTTACTTTACCTTTTCGTCTTTATCATTGAGAAGAAAACAAACAAGCTTAGATAACACTCCTCACAATTTGAACTAAGAGGTTCCTGTTGAGTACAACGGACGTGAGGGGGTGCGCGTACCTTCCCCTCACGTAACCGACTCCCGAACCCAGAATGTGGTTACGACGACCATGTTCTTGTCTTTCTCCTTAAAGGTTTTCTCGATATTTTCCTTTCCCTCTTTTGGGATAAATAAAGTTCGGTGGCGACTCTGTCGAATTGTTTTCCGCGCCTTTCGCGCGAAGGTCGTGTCTTCGATTAAGCAATTTTTTTGAGGTGCGACAACTATGTTTGGCATAAAAATCAGTTGGAAAATAACTCTCCAGAAGTTTGTTTCCTTATCAACCACTTAAGCAGAATATATTTCCCTAACTGAAGCTGTGAAGGAAGCATTGTGGCTTGAAGGTTTTGCAAAGGAGCTTAAACTTCAAGGTCAAGTTATCACTATTAAATGTGATAGTCAAGTGCAATACACCTATCGAGGAATTCAGTCTATCATGAGCGAACCAAGCACATTAAAGCGAGGCTGCATTTTGTCAGAGGGGTAATCGAGCGTGGAGAAGTCCAAATGCTGAAGGTTTCGACATATCATAATGTTGCTGATATGATCACCAAGACGTTGCCCTGTTGCAAGTTTTTCCACAATATGTAGTTGATAAAGCTGCATGAAGAAATCTAGTTTGTGTCTCGATATTATAAAGTTAGATCCAAGATGGAGATTTGTGAGATATTGGATCGAACTCTAGTTTAGAATGTCGTCAAAGTCTGCTCACATGCTGTTGTCGAAGACCTATATGTTGTAGTCGAATTTTGTTCTAGTATGTAGTTGTCAAATTGGACCTTGTGTTAAGGATCCAATTGTTTAAGTTAGCTTGTACCCTAAGTTAGCTTGTAAATGGTAATTGTTAAAAAGCCCATTAGTTTAGTATGTTAGGTTTATTATAAATAGCATACTAGTCTCTCATCATAAATGTGGTGTGGCAAATCCTAATTAGGGTGAGAAGGTTATTTGTTATTCTTGAGTACTTGTAATATGTTTTATAGAGAAAGTAAAGAATAGCAGTTATAAACAATCCTTGTTGTTCTCCTTTTTTTTCTTAACCCTAACCCTTGTGTATCTCTTGATCATAAAGAAACTGTTTATACTTTGTTTCAAGACATCCTAATTCACTACAGTGGGTGAGAGCTCTATGGTGATGTCACATGAGGTATTGAAGGGAGACGGGTTTTTTGTATGGAAGAAGGAGATATGAAGTGAAAGAGAGTTGTAGTTGGGAGAAGGTGAAGATGATAGTTTGGAGTGGATGGTTGAAAATATGATGAAGAAAGATGAGGAAGACCGATTCCTTTTTCAAGTGTATGTGAATCTTTTATTTTTCCTTCGTATCCAAGAGAGAGAGAGAGCGAGAGAGAGAGAGAGAGAGGGAGCAGTGTGATATGGTGGTAACAAGGTGATATGGGAGTCCTACATGAAGTGTCTTTGTTTTCTTGTAATATATAAAAAATGTAGTTATGTTTTGTTTTAGAAGAAACATGAGAGAGTGATAGAAGTTATGTTGGTTGTATGAGAAACATGGGTTGATGGTTTTTGTTCTTTTTACTAAAGAAAGATATGGGGTAGGTGATGGATTGTCTTTACCATGCACTCTTTTCCAAGTTTAAAAATGAATCAGAGAAGTGGTGGGTAACAGGTTTGTGTAGTGAATAGAAGATAATGGTTAGCGTATTATGGCTATGGTTAAAGCTTGTTTAAAATGCAGGTTTGTTGTTATAAAAAGAAAAAAAATTCTTATGAGAGTGAGCAGGCCGTGAGAGATTTTTTTGAAGATGATGAGGAAATGGAATGAGGTGATGAATAATACGAGGTGGTTTGTAGAAGAAAAATGGAGATAAGTATTATTTTATGGTTCTTCTATTCAGAAAAATGTTCAAAGAGAAAGAAATAAGAGGTCCCATGAATAAAAAATGGAGAGTGGGTTTTATGCATGTGTAGTAATGTGTGTATGTTATGTGCATGGGAGTGATGAAGGAGTGTACATGTGGGCCTGCAGGTTTTATTATGCACTGCAGATTTTTTTATTTTTCTTCAAGTACTCCTTTCCGTGTCACGTGTTTTCAAATGAGGGAGAGTACAAGTAGGTTTTGTTATGTGTGTGAAAGTCCAATGGATCTTTTAATGTTACCCTATTTTAAAAAAACCAAAGAGAGAGAGAGAGAGAGAGAGAGAGAGAGAGTTCAAATGAGGGTCTCAGGAAAAATGAAAGAGAATACATGTTGAAGTGTTTTTGTGGAAAAGTGTGAAAGTATATTGGTGTAGATTGGGACCCGCGCGAGTTAGGTAAGGAAGCAATATGTGATATTTCATGATTTTGTGTATGAAAAAGAAAGTGGTGATGTCATTAAGAGAAAAGTATACGAAAAATAAAATGGCATCTCTTGTTCCTCCAAGTGAGTCCGCACAACTTTACAAGAGAGAGAGGTCAAAGTGATTCGTTGCATGCATGCTAGTATGTTATCATAAAATACGGAAAAAACAAGAACAACTTTTCTAAACTTAATTAACAAGTATTCCTATAAAAAGAAAAAAAAACAAAACTTTAAATATGAAAATGATAAATGATAAATATAATAAAATAAAAATAAACTATTTAAATGAATTCTAAAAATGAAAATCTGATTAATTTAAATAATTATTAATTAAAAATAGAAATAAAAAATGATAAAAAAAAGCTTAATACCCTTTTTGAACCTCTACCTATGACTCAGGGTCCATTTTGGTCCTCTTCCTTTTAAAAGTTCCAAGTTGGTCCCTTACATTGTCTAACAGAATCAAAGTGGTCCTTTCTGTCAAAAAATGTCTAACAGCGTTAAATTAGATGACGTGGAAGCTGAGGTGGATGGGTGGATTGTCTATTCATCACTTTTTTCTTCCTTGTTGCTGATACCTTTTTGCTATTTCCCCCAAATTCAACCCTAACGCAAAATTCTTCCCAAAATCCCCTAATTAAACCTAAATCATCATCTAATCATGAGTTATATGCGTGGTTCGTCATCATCATCTAGAAACCGAAGTGAATCGCAGGTCTTTAGCAACTCTAATCTTCCATGGAAGCCTCTATGTCGTTGTGGAGACAATGCTATACTTCGCAAGGCAAGAACAATCAACAATTATGGAAAGCTTTTTTGGGGTTGTCAACATTTTAAGGTAAGCTTTAGTCTGAATAAGATAAGTTGAATGTTTTTTAAATGTCTAAGTAATTCATTGCAATTTTCGTTCTTAATCTCTACAGGGATATATCAATGTTGGTTGTGGATTTTTTGAATGGGTCTATGAAGAAGCTAGAAGTGAAAAGGAGCAAACCTTGATGAAGAATCAATGGAAGATAAATGTGATCAGTCAAGAGATGGAAGAAGCCAAAAAAGAGGTTGAAGTTTTGAGGCTCAATAATATGGAATTAGAGGATGCTTTGAAGAACACCATCAAGTGGAAGAAGATCTGGAAGTTTATGTTCTATGTTCTTTTATTTGTTTTAGTTATCAAATTATTGTAAAAGAATTCAAGTTATTATGAGAGGTTGAAGTATTCTGTTATTTGTTTTATTGTTTAAGTTGTAGTAAAACTTACATTATTCAAAGTTGTCAAGATAGTTGTGTACTATTTTTACATGATTTAGTTGGACATGTTAAAGTAGCATTGTAGTAAAATTTGTGTTCTGTTGTTATAAGATTTAGTTACAAAAGTTAAATAATAGATTTTTGGTATAACATAAATTTGATCAACATAAACCTTGTTTAAATTTGAGAACATAACATAAACCTTGTTCAAAATACCATAACATGGCATTGTTACAGACACTTGTTCAAAATAACATAAACATAGTTCAAATGGAACATAACATAAACCTTGTTCAAAATACCATAACATGGCATTGTTACAGACACTTGATATCAGCATAAGTTGTCACAGACACTTCAAAACAACATAACATAAAAATTTCAAAACAACATAACATCAACCATGTTCTTAAAACAGAAACTACATAAATCTAAATGGGATTCTTTGTGTTGTTTCTTTTGGTAGGAGTGGTCCTCCTAGTTGTAGTTCCCACTGCATTTTGTGATGCACGTAGTTTGGTGGTTAGTCCTTGTGAAACAGAAGCCATTGTAACAGTTGTTTGTCTTGGTTTCCTAAAAGGAAACTTTTGTGGCCTTGCTTGTGCTAGTGTTTCCCTAGGCTGACTTGCTTGTGTTAGGGTTGCCCTTGGCTAAGTTCCTTGAGTTGTTGTTGCTGGTGTTGCCCTTGGTTGAGTTCCATGTGTTGTGGTTGGTGTTGCCCTTGTTTATTTTCCTTGAGTTGGTGCTGGTGTTGCCCTTCTCTGAGTTCCTTGAGTTGGTGCTGGTGTTGCCCTTGGTTGGCTTCTTTCAGTTGGAGTTGGTGTTGCCCTTGGCTGATTTGCTTTAGTTGGTGTGGGTGTTGTCCTTGGCTGAGTTCCTTTTGTTGGTGATTGAGTCCTCTTACAAGTGGATTTATTATGTCCAGTCTGTCTGCACCTTGTACACCTAAGTATCATGCCAGTTTTTCTCATTTTTCTATTTGACCCATCAATTTCACCCTGCTCACGGTTCCTCTTCTTCTTTGGTCTTCCTGGCATTTTTTTGAATTTTGGTGGTTGGACATCTGGGTCATCAATAGCTTTGCTCTTGACTCTACAATGGCTTTACTCTTGACTCTACAATTACACTATTGAATGCCTCTGACATGTTATTTAATACAATATCACACTTTGAAGTTGTCCTAAAATATAATTTGCTCCAATATCTGGGCGGAGTCTGCATCATGTGCTTGTATGCCTCTTCATGTATCTGTCTTATACCTCTCATCTCCCTTTCCCATACTTGTGGGTAAGTAGCCCTAGCAACCCTCCAAATTATCTCCTTCAACATTTTTCCTGGATACTTCTTCCTGAAATTATTGTATAAGTGTCTTACACAAAATCTTTGTTCAACATTGGGTAGTAATTCATCCATTGCAGGAAGAAGACCCTGCAAAATTAAACCAAACGATGGTGACTACATAGATTTACTAGACACATTATACTCTAACTGAAAATGTAAAAAAAAAATAGAGTGGTACATTTTGTTGATAAAAATGAATGTTTATGTTCTACATTCTTCCCTACCACCTAGATCATCAATGAGGAGTTCCAAGAACCACGACCAACTGTCTTTAGTTTCCCCTTCCACTACAGCAAAAGCTATAGGTAACATCTGGTCATTGAGATCTGTACCAATAGC
This sequence comes from Lathyrus tuberosus, assembly GCA_022829125.1. Lineage (NCBI taxonomy): Eukaryota > Viridiplantae > Streptophyta > Magnoliopsida > Fabales > Fabaceae > Lathyrus > Lathyrus tuberosus. The sequence continues at coordinate 2,895,389 of JALAZF010000101.1, read as the reverse complement.
TGCCAAAATCTGACCTCCACAAAGCCCCTTTAAGAAGCATCCATCAAGACCAATAATAGGCTTACACAACTTGAAACTCTTTTTGCAAGCAGCATAGCAAATATATAACCTCTTGAAATAAGGTCTTTTATCCTCAACACTTTCTTGGACTGGTGTGACATTTAACTTGATAGTTGAACCAGGATTTATCCTTAGAATCTCATGACAGTGATCATATATCCTTGTGTAATCCCCTAAAAATGAGCCATCAACCATATCCCTAGCTGCAAATCTGGCCCTAATTGCCTTTGTCTTATTAACACCCACATTCCACTTCTTTTGAGCCTTTTCCTTTATATCCTTTAGCTTCAGCTTAGGATTATTTTTCAAAGAATTTTGTAACCTCTTGCTAAGCCATTTTGTACTCATCATCTTTACATTATATTCCCTAGAGAAATTATGGTTATCAACTATTTTCCTTAGTTGCCAAGTTTCCTCATTAGGAAACTTTCCACAATATTTCTCCCACTGACAGCCTTCCTTACACACTACCTTCATTCTCTTTTTGTCATTTTTCAAAAACTCAAGACCTCTACCTGTAATACCCCAAATTTTGACCACTAAAGTTTCCCATCATTGTGCAAATCATCATCACAATATGGATGAATCATCATGCCTCATCAAATGCCTCAAGGGTTGTTGAGCATTCACTACAATCAAAATTAGGGTTTTAAGCCCTCTCAGAGCCTTAGACAAAGGATCAATCAAGGAATGACATGATCTTCAACTTGTCTAACCTCTCAAACATACACAAAGGATCAAAAAGGACTCCCACTTTAAGGATTAAGCACAAGGCTGCTCCCTTCTAGGTGGATCAAGTCTCAAGATCGCCAGTATCACCAAATTAGGGTTTTGGTCGACCAGGGCCTCTAGATGGAAAGTTCCATCTGGGCACAAGCCAAAGATCCAAAACACAACCTAATGTACTCCATGGAACCTCATGGACCCATTCATCAAGTCAATTTTGCCTCAGGGGATGCATACATCAAAAATCAGGAATTAGGGTTTCTTGACCTAATTCACCCCTAAGTTGACTTTTAGGGCAACTCAAGAGCCAAGACCTCAAGAGAGGGTTTGAGGGTCTCTAATAAGCTATATTGATCCATTTTTAACAATGGATTAATCCAAGAAGCTTGAGCAACAAGTCTCAATTTCATCTGCACCACAATTAGGGTTTTAAGGAAAAAAGTCAACTGCAACTTTGACTTTTGACCAGGACATGCTCCCAAGCCCTAGGACATGCCCCAATATACCCTATGACACCCTTGGAACATGTCCATCAAGTTTGATTTAGGTCAAGGACATGATTTCCTGAAGAATTGCACAGTTTGGAATTCATCTGATAAAAAGTCAACTGTGCACAAAAGTCAACTTTGACTTTTTGAGATTTTTCACCAAAATGGATTTTTAACCCTAAAATGATGTTAATGTATGATTTGAATCATCATTCATCAAGAAAAATCAAAGGAAATGGGATAACTTGTAAAAGGGGTAACCATAAAACTTAGAAATTTTTCTAAGTTATGGAAAAAGTACCACTAATGCACCAACTTTGGAGGACCATAACTCCTAAACCACAAGGCCAATTTTTTTCATCCAAAGATGGATTTGTATCCCTCATTACCCTCTACAAAAACTTCAACTAGACCTAAGTCCAATTCATTAAGGATTTTGAGTTATGGAGTGATCAAAATCAAGAAATCACACTTTGTTCCAACACTTAGTGAAAATTTCACTAAGTCAGATTTTGCTTCACTTTTTGCCAAATGTAGAGGGATTTTTCACTTGGAATCAGAAGAGATCAAAATCAAACATGTTCAAACAGTTGTTATATCATGTAAGGGCTTTCCAAAATGGCCAAGAACATTGCCAAATTCAACTTACACCATGAGATATGACATTGTCAAGTTGCCTTGCTGAAATCTGTCAAAGGCAAGGCAGATTTTGCATTTTGGCTCGATTTGCCAAAATCAACCAAATTCAAATACTCCTATCCACTTGGACACATCTGAGGATTGAATCTAAAGGGGACAATCACTGAGCCAAGCCTCCAAAGTCCATGGAACAAGAAATAGCATGTTGAACCTAGAATGGCCAAAATAGGGACAAGACTCCAAATTTGGATTGAAGCATTCAATGGAAGCATCAAGGTGGCATGGACTGAGCCATTCTCATCTGAAATCAGTCAAGACTTATCCAAGACCAAGGGAACCAAAGCTCTGTGCCCTAACCTCTAGTCAATGGCTAGAGGAGACTTGCATTTCCATTGGACAACATTGGCCAAACCTACTTACCAGCTGCCATTCACTATTCCTTGCAAAACAAACTTGCTCTACTATAAATAGAGCTCAATTGTGATCAGTTTGAGTACACCAAAGCCATCTAACAGATGCTTTCCTCAAAATCTCTTTCTCTTGGCAAAAATGCCTTTCTTAGCAAGGTAGCTATCGGGTTTTGAGTTTGAGAGCTTTTCCAATCAAACCAATCACTCACACACCTCATATACACCACATATGAGCTGATCAAACACTTAGATCACTTTTGAAACACCAATTTCACAAAATCACCAGCTGGTTGCTCAAATTTTCAATCAAGTTGCATCTGAGATGCCATGAATTGATCCAGCCAATTTCAATCAAGTCCAAGCATTCAAACACACTCCATAGGGTGTAGGGAAGCTGTTCAGATCATCACCACTCATCTGTAACACCTCCAAATCAAAAATCACATTGCACTTGCTGTCACGACTTAGAGGTAAGCATATACTTGGTCATCTCTCAATCCATGCATATTTCCTCGCACAATAATTTGGCCATATGTTCATAATCATGCATGGAATGTTTTCCCTCAATTAATTGCATTGTTTGAATCGTGTATCAAAAATCCTAGCCTTCATGCAGAAATTAGGGTTCTTGAGGTTTCTTCGTGATTTCATGTTTTATGTTTAATTTAAATGAAATTAAGTGTTATAAACATGATCGTGAGGTTGAGACGAGCATAATGATATGTGGATTGCATGTTATAATCAAGTATTCAGTGAGATTGGAGAGAAAATGCAAATCTGGCCAAGCCCAAAACACGCGCGTGTTCTTGGCACCATTTTTTCAAAATTTGAATATTTGAATTTTGTGATTTTATTTAATTGATTCAAAAATTAATTTCTCTCTGAGTTTTAATGATTTTGGGTTGATTCTTTTTTTAATAATTCACAAAAATGTTAAAATATTTTATTTTCCCAAAAAATCCCAAAAATATTATTTATTTTGTATAAATGATATTTTTGCAAAGAATTAATATTTTAATTGTTTTTGACATTTTAAATATTTTTTCTACATTGATTTTGCAACTTTTAATGCTTTCTAATTATTTTGTAGGTCAATACTTAATTTTTGAAGCATTAATCCAAAATCACAATTTGTTTTTCATATGTTAAACAATTTTGATCATTTTTAATTGAATTTTTATTCAATTAAATACATTTTTGAAAACAAATTAGGGTTTTTGGATTAATTCAACCCTCATAAATCATTTTCAAAACTTTTTGGGCCTCTAATAGAGTGTAAGACCCAATCCTTTTTTGGCCAAACCATTTTGGGCCTCAGTGTATTGTATAAGTCCCGATACCGTCAAAAACAAACGGCGTGATCGTCGCCTTTTCAAAACAAACCTGGGCCTCTCCTTGAGCTATAAGACCCATTCAAAACTTTTGGGCCTCTTGAGAGAGTGTAAGACCCAACCCACTTGTACAGAAATATTTTGGGCCTCATTCGTTGTATAAGTCCCTCTGTACATTTTCAAATAAACGGCACGATCATTGCCCTTTTGAAAAATAACCTTGGGCCTCTCCTTGAGCTATAAGACCCATTCAAAAACACTTTGGGCCTCTATTAGAGTGTAAGACCCAATCCCCTTTTTAACCAAAATCACTTTGGGCCTCACTTATTGTATAAGTCCCTCCGCGTTAAAAGAAAACCTCGGCGCGATCGCCATTTTTAAACGGAAAAATCATCTGGGCCTACCCTCGTGTTATAAGCCCCACTCTTTTTCTTTAAAACTTTTTGGGCCTCTTGAGAGAGTGTAAGACCCATCCCTTTGTACAGAAACCATTTTGGGCCTCAGTCACTTATATAAGTCCCTCTGTACAAATTCAACAGTGCGCTCACTGATAAAACCCTGGGCCTCTCCTTGAGCTGTAAGCCCCAAATCTTTCTTTTTCAAAGCACTTTCTCCTTTGATTTTGAATATACTGTTGTTTTCAATCTTTCTTTGTTGAACAACTAACCAAACAGCATGGAAGCTCTACAACCGAGTAAGTGGTTATCGCTTTCATTTACCGCTATCATATACATATAAACTGTATTGTGGGGCTGTTTCACTGTAAGTCTTCTTTCATAAACTCATATCAACTGTGTAATAATAGTATAGATATTTAGAGTTTCCCCGGCAACTACGTCTAGAACTAGGTGACGCCGTTTGGTTTATTCGTAGAAATAGACAACTAGATCCTCAATAGGATCACCAGATACAGTCTTCTCTCAGGCTGTCCTCATTAAGAATTGTCAAGAGACTCTACTCCCAGAGATGAATGTATTCTCCGTAAATGACATCTTTGAGTTTCTTCCAAATTCTCGAACTTTCCTGACTTTGATCTATTCTCAGTGAATAGCATTGCCTTGAATTTCTCGGGGTTTGGGGACCCACGGGCTTCTTAAAAGCATCGGCCTCCTCTTGGGCATCGTACAAGGACCCACAGGCTTCCTAAAAGCAACCCCGCCTCCTCTTGGGCTTGGTACAAGGACCCTACGACTTCTTAGAAGTATTCACAGCCTCCTCTTAGGCTTCGTATAATGATCTCTTCCTCCGGGAATGATAGCCTCCTCTTGGGCTTAGTGCAAGGACCGATCGGCTTCTTAAAAGTTTCCAGCCTCCTCTTGGGCTTCGTACAAATTGTCCCGACGACCTCTTAGAGGTATAGGAACAGAACTTAATCATCTGCATAGAACAGTCCTTTCATAGAGTCTACTACTGTTTCTCAAAGCATAGTACAAAGAGATAAAACTCTAGACTTGGACGGTCTAAATCTCCTTGAGTCTCAAAGACATTCTCAAGTGACCCCTTCGTTAAATAGGAAGGAAACCCGTAGACTCGGACAGTCTCAATACCCTTCGGATTTCCCGCTTCCTCAAAGAAAAGGAAATATCCCGGATCCTTGAATCAAATCCCTGAGTACAGTGTTGCTCATATAAGAACTGATTTTCTCTTTAAAATTAGTATACTGGACCTGTCACTTAACTGAAACAGTCACCATAGCCTCCTCTTAGGCTTTGTATAATGATCCTTCTCCAATGAAGTTAGCCTCTCTCTTGGGCTTTGTACAATGATTCTCCCCAGCAGAGTCAAACAACATTTAGCCTCCATCTCGGGCTTTGTACGAGATACAAAAGGGTTCTTATTGAGTCAAAACCTTTTAGCCTCCATCTCGGGCTTTATATGAGATACGAAAAGATTCCCTCGAGGAGTCAAAACCTTTTAGCCTCTCTCTCGGGCTTTGTACGAGACACATACTAGCCTCCTCTTAGGCTTTATATAAGAAAACCACTGGTTAATCCAATTAACCTTTTAGCATCAAAACTGTGCCTCGTTCACAGTACACAAACATCAACAACCCCCTTTCATCTAATTGCTGTAAGCGGCAAGCCTCTGGATTATTTACATCCATGCCACTGTCCCTCTTTTAGCATGAGAAATTCCTAAGGAAAGATAGCATTGCTCTACACTGAGTTAAAGTCTTCTCCTTCAGGTTCAAATCCCCTTTAAAGGAAATTATGGCATTGCCGGATTCACACATCCCGGTTAAAGTAATTCTCCTTTATAAACAGTCGTAACAGACAAACCCCTCTTTAGAGATGACAAATTTTCTCTAAAAGTTAACCCTTTTAGCTTCATATCTTGGGCCTTGAACAAGATACAAATAGACTTTTCAGCTTCCCATCTTGGGCTTTGAACAAGATATAAATCACCTTTTGCTTCACGTCTTGGGCTTTGAACAAGACACCAAAAACAACCATTTCCTCCCATAGACTAGGAGGAACTACGAACACTCTAATTTCCTTATTTCGGTAAACAGGAATACGTAGGCATAAGATTGAAAGAAAAATCTTAGCGAGCACACTGAACAAAAAACCCAAATCCCATATCAAAAGCAGTAATTCAAAAACATCAGTCCTAACATCCTAATCCTTGTTCCCCGCCAGAAACCTTCTGTCAAGTCCTAGAAAGAAACCAGTATTGGCGAAAATACAAATAACCAGTACAAAGGCCCCCCCACATTGATAGCATTTGTAACCTAATAGACCGCTGTTTAAACTCAGTATGCAAAGCAGGGTTAATTGGAGACATCTATTTCCATTCCTTCATCAGCTTTAATAGGATAAAAAATGAATCGACCTGTAGTTTTAAGCTCAACCGCAGAGAGCGACCAGCGCTTAAGAACCGCATCCAAAATCGCTCGCTACACTACCAGATTGAACAGCATACGTTTGAATTGTTTCCTTAAAGTCACTCTTTGAGGTAAAATAAGTTCCCAAATCCTATTTATAATGAGCCATATCTTTCAATAACTTAAAAAATGAGATACTTCTTCTTCCTTGGTTGATCTCACTCTTCACTATCACATCCACTATCTAACTCTTCACTATCATATAAACTCCTATTCTCCTCTCAATTGTCTCCTTCCCATTTCTTTTTCTTCTTTTTACTTGTTTCTTCATGGTTTCCATCATATTGAACAATATTGGATAAGTGTTCTTCAGAATAATCCAAACTCATATTTGAATCACTAAATGTAACTTCCAAAGCACTATCATAACAGTAACTCTCATCCTCACTGTCATCAGAGCTTGTAACCTCATTCAACAAACCAACATTAGTATCTATAACACCATGAACCTCACCATCATTGTTCACACTCTCACATATATTCATACCCTCGACACCATTATTGTTCACACTCTCACCTAGATTCATACCTTCAACACCATTATTGTTCACACTCTCACCTACATTCATACCCTCAACACCATTATTATCCACACCCTCACCATCACTACCTACATTCTTATCCTTTATGACTTCTTCATAAAGATCTTCAAGGGTGGATTCTACCTCTAGATTAACCATATTTAATGGTTCTTCATCTATGGCTTCTTCCCTCATCACGTCTATAGGATTTTCAACATATTCTGGTTGAGATAACGAATGTTCTATGTAAATGTCAACTTTCAATGTACCTTACAGAGGTCAGCTACCTCTAACGCACCCTTATCATCCTTAAGAACATTCATCCCAAATGTGGGGTCATTGTAATATATAGTGTCTACCTCAGTGTAACCTAGATCTTTCAGAACACCAACCAATTCAAAATAGGACCACCTATCCACATCTATCTCTAAATCATTACATTTACCCCCCCCCCCCCTCCCCCATATAATCGGTTTTTGCAGAGTCCACAAACTCACCACTATGATGAATTTTCAACATAAAATTTCTTCCATTTATACCTAATACAATAAAAGACAACATTACATACAACAAAACGTAACATAATAGCAGATTACAAAATGAGCAAAAAACCCTAGATACCTAATCAGATCAAGAAAACGCAACATTTACACACATTCATAGTAGACAAGGACATGTAAATTAACCGTCGACTATGTTGTGTCTTCGGCTTCCCCAGCTTGCTTCATCTCTCTTCGTGGTCTCTTCGTGCTCTTCGTCTTCCTCATCTTTCTTCTTCTCTCTTTGTCTACTAGGGCTTTCTATTTCAACACATGTTTTAATCAAACAATGAAAATGCAAATAATATGCTACTTCAGATGACACCTCACCAAGGCCAATACTTATCATGCCACATAACCAAACCATACATTACACCTCAACAATAACTTAACATGTCAGCCATGTTTTTTTTATAATAATCTAACGTTTCTAACAGACAGGACTAACGTGGTACCATTTTAATAACGTAAGGGACCAACTTGGAACTTTTAAAAGGAAGAGGACTAAAATGGACCCTGAGTCACAGGTAGAGGACCAAAAAGGGTATTAAGCCGATAAAAAATGAGTAAACGGATTGGTATCAAAGTGCTAAAAAATAAAACGAATACACCAAAATGATCAATACGAAATAAACGTATCGGAAAAATACAGTGTTTGGTCAAATTTCGAAATAGATTTTCCCCGGTTAAAAGGCTTAAACTATCAAAATGCGACCGAAAAACAGTCGAAAAATTAAAACGAGCATGCCAGATTAAACTAAGTGAAACGTAGATTAATATGACTGACGTTTGCAAGCTCGATTTTAAAACTTTCCATCCACTAATTTTACGCACAGATGAGTTTTAGTTTGACAGATTCGGCTGTAAATCTAACAAGTTCATTCTGGCTGATAATTTAGGTATTATGCGAGATGAAAGGTATGATAAACTATGCAGATGATGCAAAAAGATGCGGGATCTTATGGTTAAAAATTAGGGTATGACAATACCACAATTCAGTCGGTTATGAATCTAGTGACGCAGAGATTACTTGTCACATAGAGTGTGAAAGGCATCACGATGTCGTGTCTTGGTCCAATCCTGGTGATCAATATAGAGTCGGTGTATTGGCCTTTAGGGGTTTCCCATTAATAGAGCCGACCAATGCAAGTAGATATCATTGGGTGGTCGCTAAAATAGTTGGGACTCCTTGTGTCCTAAATACTGTCGAAGCCATAGCTAAGGACGACATCACAATTTATGACTCCTTCGATTGGGATATTGTGCCACTAGGTTCGGATGAGAGGGTGTGTAGTTTTTTCGAGGGTTGCTCGGTTCCCCTCTATGAGTGTCTCTTTACCATGTTAGGGGGTGAGTAAGCCTTTCTCATATTTTGTGATGGTCGTGATGAACCACATAAAAATTACCCCTTGCAACTTCATCCTTAAGTTCGGGCCTTCATATTGATGTTCCAGCTTTGTGCCGGGTATAAGTCTTGGAAGCCTTCGTTGGGGCTCTTCTTTGACCTCTTCTTTGTGGCTCTTACTTCACTGGATGGTGCTCAAGATTAATTATTTATCACTCTTCGTCTCCAAGTACCTTAGTTTATTTTTTTGCTTATGACTAGGGCAATGTTCTAGAGCATTACGTATTAGTGAAACCCATCACTCCCGAGGCACATATGGCTTTTTGCTTGTCTTCTGATTCGGCGGAAGATGCCTACTCTTGTAGAAGCGGCTTTCAGAAATATTGATCTAGAGTTCATTTCCACCGGCCTATCTCTTCTTATCATTTCGTGTCCCCCTATTTGTCTCCCGAAGATGTGAGAATGAAAGAGGATTTACATGCCAGATACCAAGGGATCAAATATGAATAAGGGTTTGGTCTCAGTGAAGAGCTTTCCTTTTAGAAGAAGAATAAGCATATAGATTCCCATGCTATATTTAGTGCTTTTTAACATTACAAGAGACAAAAATTCTTTAGTGAGGATGGGGATCCGAGCGCCCCTTTTTTTACCAAGCGATTTATCCTTTTGTAGATAACATGAATCAATTGAGTCAACTACGAAAAGATCTGGAGCTTGCGAATGACTAGGGCTTAGTTGTTGGCATGTCCATATTGATTCCGACGACACTTGTTGTTGCTTCTATTTCTTTTATGGATGTTTTTGCTCCTACTATGGTGTATGCTCTAGAGATAGTCCCAATTCCGAACCCTGAATGGGGTCCGCCAGATGCTAATATATATAATTTATCTAGTCGGAGAGCTTCACCTTCTCCTTCCCCTGCCAAGAGGGTTTGAAGTGACATTCCATCCACTTCTATTGAGGAGGTTCTTCTAAACGAGCTCATTTAGTGGAGGACAGTGAATGGGATACTCTAAATATTTTCTTTCGATTTCTTGCTATTCTTCCTTCCCGGGTACCTAGCATCCTGAAGGAGTTTGCTGATGTCGTAGCCATTGAGGACCTGGATTTCATCCGGGGTTTATTTGCAACTGACAGGAAGGGCCATTTTGCAAATGCCTAGTGTACTTTATTTAGATCCGAGTCCCTTATTTATATAATAGTTGTCGGTTAGGATGACATTCTGGCTCTGAATAAATTTCAAAGGAACATGATTAAGCGAGGGAGAGGTGTGAGGTCATTGAGCGGAAAAATTTTGACGCTGAGAAGGAGTTGGATGTGCTTCGGGAAATTATTGACGCCCTTAGCTCTTTGTAGGAAGAGCCAGATTAGTATGGCCGACCGTGCATTTGGGCTATTCAGATACAGAAGCTGAAGGCTTCTGTTGTTGACGGAAAGAAACGGATCGAGCGGATGTTATAGAAGCATGTCAGACGTTCAAAGTGGATCGGAAAGCTCTTCAATATAGGAAGAAATATCGATCTAATTCTTTAAGGAGTCTCGAAGAAGAGGTGATTGTTCAACGGTAGAAGTCTCGACAATCTCTTAAGCTGGTGGTAGAGGCTTTAGGAATGGTTTGGGATGAAATGTTGGAGCAAGCTCAGACATTCTATCCCGACCTCACTAATACTGCTAACCATCTGAACCCTTCAGCTGACCCATTTGAGAAAGAGTCGGGTGCCAATTATTGAGTGATGTTTTGTTCTTTTTTCTTTTTGTTTGGTCCTGTAACATTTGGTCGGGTTTTGTGCCTCGACTTGTAAACAATATTTTCATGTATGCATTTCATTTTTTTATCTTTGTATGTTTATGCTTTTTGGTAAAATAATGTTTAGTTCTCATCCGTTGTAATTTTTGAGTTCGGATCCGAGAAGAATTTGGATTCGAAGACTGCTAAGGATTGGTTTCAGAATCCTGCACTTTGTGTTACTGTTTGATGTAAAAAATAATAAATAATAGTTGCTCAAAGTGTAAATGACTTTAAGTCTTTATGGAGCTGTGTAAGGTTTTTTCACTCGCAGGCGAGTTGCATTGAGACACACGTATTGTGTCGATAGAATTTTGAGATAAAACACATGGTTGTGCTTGGAATCAACCTTCTCGGAGGAAGTGTTTTTGCAGTTTGAAGTGTTCGTATCTCGTACTGGAAATGGTGGAACGTGAGTTCAGCTCTGAGCATTTATATTCCTAGTTGTACATTGATAAGTGCAAATTGTAACTATTTTTGTATATAAGTTTTGTTGCACTTATCTATACTTTTTGTCAATATCGTTCGAATAAACCCTGTTTTGTTTGTAAATACGTTTAGTTTACATTATAGTGTATATATTGCGTATTGTGTAAATATCATTGAGTTTAATTTAATTTCTCTCATTTTTGTAGGTATTCAAGCAAAGATATTTTGCCATTGTTGTATAGAGCATTGAATAAGCTTTCCAGCGCTTCCGACCATGCATCAATCTGAGTTACAGTTCAGAAGTTGTGGTCAAAATAAGGGCTGGTTTGCTGTCAAGTTCTCTTTTCGAACTTTCCAGCGAATGTTCGCTTTGCGAACTTCCCAGCGAATGTTCCCAGACTTATGGCAGTAGAAAAAGGGACCAAAGTTCGCTTTGCGAACTTTTCAGTGAATATTTGCTTTGCGAATAAAAGTTCGCATTGCGAACTTCTGCAGAAAAGCAGAGGCGGTTTAGCTATTTTGAGGCACTTAAGTGCCAATTTTTGGAGTTCGCTTTGCGAACGTGACAAATTTTGAAATTATATTTAAGTCATTTCATTTATTTTTTAGGTTATGGTTTTGGGGATTTTTTCTCCCAACTCAATCAAACTCATTTTTCAGTAGGATTAGCTTATAAAACAACATTGAAGCTTGCACACGGATGATCCGGGGTCGATTTCTCATCGATCGGCGTTGACAAACCGCGAGATGTTTGGTTTGTTTCTATTTTTCTTTGTGTATTTCTTCTTTGTTGGGTTGTATATGTATTCACTTTGAACTCATGTATATTTTTCGCCCATGCCATTGTATAAAATCTGCTTTACAAATCTTTATCGGTGATTGTCCTTGATTTTTGCTTTATGCTCGGGGATTGGGTTATGTTAGAGATAAACATCGCAAACTTTGATTAGGGATGATTATCTATTAGTTTCTGGATGCTAGAGATAGATTTATAGCTAACAATCTTTATGGGTGTCTAAGCTTAATGCCTCCGTATCTTGAGTCGAATGCTAGAGTGTCGACGAGGGTAACACAGTTGTTCTCTTAGCTCAGTGTGTTAGAGATGGACACTGTTGTGAGCGATGCTGGATGATATTGAGGAGTATTGTAGGTTGAGTATAACTTTTCGGTAAGTTTAAGTTTGTGAGGAGTGGATTATATGCATACCAGATAAGTTTCTTCTCTCTGATTAATGAATTCTTTTTATGTTGATTTTTTTTTTTGTTTCTATGTTTGAAACCATTTTAACCCCAAACTCTTTAACATTTAAATTGTCGAACGGCAGTTCAATAGCACCGATCTCTGTGGACACGATAAATTACAGGAAAAATACTTCCAAATCTTTATGTTGCTTGCCGCTTTACCGCTTCATCATACATGTAAGTATTTCATGTCGAACATGCTAGACAAGGCTTCTCCTTAATCATATTCATATGAATAAGGTGTAAGTCAGGTTAGCATGGTATTGTTTCGAATTATACTTACAAACGAAGGGCATAAAGATGGCTAGATGTGGCCATGCTTTGAATTGCGCTCCCTGTCATAGAGGATCTTACCCGACCAAAGGCGGAGGATCCTCGTCCATGCCTCGGAGGCTATGGCACGGATTGAGGTGGACATATCCAGAATTCACCACGACCGCCCTCAGATTGGCTAGATACAAAGAGGGGTGCTCCAGCTACGCATGAAAGTGTGTGTTTCTTTGACACGGGTATTTGAATGATGTATTCAGACATACAAAGTGTCTCCGATAGCACCCCTAGAGGAATTGGTTGTTGTAGTTGGATGTGTAAAGCATCTCCGACAGCTCCCTTGGATTCTGAAGGCACACGAGATGCTGTCGGAGAATTAATTATTGTATCCGGGCGTTTGAAGCGTATCTGATAACACCCCTGACTTCTAAAGGTGCACAAGGTGTTGTGGAGAATCAATTGTTGTAGTCGGACGCTTGAAGCATATCCGATAACACTCTTAACTTATGAAGGCACACAAGGTGTTGTGGGGAATCGATTGTTATAGTCAAGTGCTCGAAGCGTATCTAAAAGCACCTTTAAATTCTGAAGGCGACAAGGCACTGTGGAGAATTGATTGTTGTAGTTGGACACTTGAAGCATATCTGATAGCACCCCTGACTTCGTGCATGCAAAGTACCAGGGGTTTTAATTGTTGTATCCTGGTGCTTGAAACATATTCAGCAGCACCCCGGATACCATGGATGATCATCAACTATATGGGTTGTTCCCCGGTTTGCTGCAACATGCATTTGCGTTTTTGTACCTTAAAACAAGGCAGAAAGCAGAACAACAAAAGTATAATAATAATATATATACATATTTATTTATTTCATTTCAATATTATATAATTTATTTACAAATACATTAATTAAATCTTGCGGCCGAGCGCAAGGATATACGGGGGTTTTTCTCAGATGCAATATCTGAGCTGCTTGAAGCTCGGCCGGTTCTAGAGTGGTTGAAACCTTGGCTCAGGAAGTTTCTGGTCCTAGATTGGATTGACGCCTATCTTTAGAAGCGGTTCCTCGGTCCCACGATGCACCTTTCCTCTGTGGGGAACTTGGGGTGTTGGAAGGAGGATATAGTCAATGACCGATGTACAACCAGTAGCTTTCCTGAGTGGCCTCACGCCTAGGGATCACGTAATCTCACAACTCCTTTATCATGTCAGGGTGCAGGAGCCTTGCAGGTTGTCCGAGATCGGGCTCTTGGCGTCATGATGATGAGATATCTGACACTGGCAGTCTGGGGTAGCGTTGTCCCCGACACACTTCCTTGGGATGAATCCTTCTGTCCTTGCTCGCGCCTGGGTTGAATTTTCCCTCGGATTTTGGTGCGACCCGTGCTGGGTGAGGTTGGATCCATGATTTTGCTCGGCCGATAGCGTCATGGACCATGACTAACCCCGGACTTGGGAATCTTAACTTCAATCCGAGAGTGTGCCTCAACAGGATTCCCCTAGCATTCGAGGTTGGTGCCCCCGTTCGACCAAACATCCCCGGACGGAGTCTAGATCTGAGGCTTCCATTGGCATCATTCTGAGGTGACACTAAATCGATGTAACCTTTTGCTAGGCGTTGGATCGACGTTCAATGGATCCAACGACGTAGATCTAAGATTTCATCTTTGTGAAACTTTAATTTCTTCGTCGGGAATGTCTTCGGAACTCGGATCTGAGAATCGAACGTGAAATTCTGGAAATCGTAGGAATCGAAAGTTGATTCTCACGTACGGCGCCACTATTCCGTTACGGAACCAGAAATGGTGATGATTATGAAAACAATGGCGTGACGTAGCTTCTTATGCACTACATTGTTGTGACATCGTGGATCGGAGGTTGCGATCACGATACTTCTTAAACTAGTGGTATCAGTGTTGATGTGATGCTATTAACAATGTTGTCATCTCCAATACGACAGACTTATGGATGAGATACCTACATGGTTAGAACTGCAACACCCAAGTCAGTTTAGAGTTCGAGATTGAAGATAATAAAAGTGGAGATTAAAGATTGTGTACCTTAGAACCCTTTACGAATATATTTATACTTTGGGTCTAGAGGAATATGATAGATCCTGGATCTCGTGATGCAGAATGATCGATCCGAGTTTTTGACCAACACAAAAAACACTCATAAATACAATACAATAACCTATTTCTCTCTTTTTTATTTTATTTTTAATTACAGAGAGGACAAAAAAAACTAACAAAAATTTTATTTTTAGAGACACGAATGTCTCACCAATTCTATCTTCGGTCCAAGTTTTAATGCAATAATTCATTTCTCTTCTTTTTATAATACAAATGATCCCTAATTATAAAGATCCAAAAGAAAAAAACAATTTTTTTAACCAATATGAAGAAAGAGGACACAATTTAGCTTAATCCAAGTCTCATCAAGATGATTCGAACAAAAACATCCATTATTTTCAATTATAAATGATTGATATTATGCTTCAAGTGGTTGCTCTTTCTGATCTCCCTCTCTCTCTCTATTCACTCAATTTGTGACACACCTTTTTGTTTTTAATTTTTGTCACTAATTAAACTTTTTAATCAAGGAATGATTTTTTAATAAAATATCATCAAAAAGTGCTGGAATTCAAAAGTTTGATAGTTAAAGTTGACTGCAAGATTATATTTTATTTTTATGGATCCTTTATCAATATCTAGCAGACACCTTTTCATAAACTGTTTCTCTATTTCTCTTTAGCTAAAGTTAGAGAGCTTCCTCACCACCATGCACATAAAGCTCAATTTACATTTACAATAAAACATAAAGACACCAGAAACAGAGAATCGAAAATAAATAAATTTTTTCTAAATAACAAGTGGCATTTTCTAAAGCATCCCAACAAAATCCACCTATCAGAAACTTGAGAAATGATTCTGAGAAGGTTGAACCATTTGCATGTCTGTGGTTGTTTGGCATGAGTTATCATCACTCATCATGCTCCTGTTTCAATATCCAAAAAGAAAATTAATTGATAAAATAATTAAGCATAATTAAGTTTTTTTCTAAAAAATTAATTTAGAGTAGATTTAACTTACTCTCGTGGTTTTGATGCCCAAAGAGAACTAAGAGCTCGAAGTCGACCGTAATATTCTCCGATAACAAGAAAAGATCGTGCAGCTTGACGAAGTGTCAGTAATCGACACAATTGGTGAAGAGTTTGTTGCCTCAAATAATCAGCCTTCAATTGAAAAACATGAATATGTTAATGATTATGTTAGAATAAAATTGAGAAATTGTATTTTTAAATATACTAGTATAATAATAAGCATGATGATGATAATCACTTTCATAAACCAACTTTTGAATGAAACATTTTAAGATGGAAATATTACATCAAGCTTTTTGAGAAACATGATTGAACAATTCATAGCAAAGCAAATTCATTAAATAAACTAAAATATCATTATATCAGCACCATAATTGGAAAGATTGACTTGACAACATAGTGGTGGAGGAAATTAAATATCAAGATATCTAATTACTTTTAATACAAATATTATTAAGAACAAATCTCATTATTATTGATTGTGTATATGAACTAAACTCTGCGGTCTGGTGATATACCTGACGAAGAAATCCTTCGAGATTAGAGAGCTTGCCCATGGCGACGACCATTTGTTGAACACCGTCAACAAGTGGCCCTCCAGCAATCGTGTCAACAAGAGATTGTTGCAACTGATCAAGTCCTTGAGAGAGAGCTTCCTCTGCTTGCTGTGTAGAATGTCTCAGTCCATACATTCCCATTATTTGCTGCTCAGCTAGTGGTTCCAATTGTTGGATCAACATCTATCATCACCGCATCATAATCAACATTAATCAAAACATTATTGTTATTAATCTTGATGCTAATGTAGCACTGACACTTGTGATTACATCAGTGTCAATATCGTGTTGTGTTTCTGGTGTACGTGCTTAGTACTAACCGTGATAATTTCAGAGGGTCTAAAGCCACCAATCCAAAGGAAGCAACGTTCAGCTTGAGAAGTCCACATGCCATTGATAAGATGAAACACATCTGTTTTTGCAGTGATTCCTTTCACTCTAAATATTTGATCATAATGACATAAATATCCATCCACCATTACTCTCATTTCATTCTCTGTTAACGCCGTTTGTAATCCGTTTCTTAACTCCGTTAATAAACGGTTGTCATCTTCTAACCATCTTCCATATTCCATGTCAAACATTGCACCTCCTACATATTCAATATCATCTATACTTTATTATATATCTTGGAAAATGACATTCTTTTTTAAATATTACTACATTTTAGATAAGCTCTTACTTTTCAACATTAAATTATAATATCAAACATTGGACTATTCCATTTTTTTTACATAATTCAAACACGGGTTATTATTTATTCATTCACAGATTTTGAAATGTGCACCCAAAATCATGTTTTGACTTTTACTTGTCAAATTAAAATTAAAATTAAAAACTCACCAGAGCTAATATTGCCACCTACACCACCATTCCAATCCATGAACATACCCTTTAAATCAAAAGTAAAATAATAGTAATTATCAGTAAAAAAAAGTAATAATTTTTTTTTTAAAATAACTATATATTATACATAAATATTTGAATTTAGAACCTGAGACCGTGCTCTTTGAAGGTCTTGTTCCAATTGTGTAAGCTTTAATCTACTTGACTCTAGTTGCTGAACATAAGCCTGTAAAAAAATGCAATGAATATTTTCACTATTTTTCATTTTTACTTTCTATATATTTCTATTTACTAGAGCTATATATGTATATCTATATGTATATATAGGACACAAACCTTTTTCCTAAGACGACTTTTCCTTGCAGCTTCCCTGTTTTGTGCTAAACGTCTCAATGTCTAAGGACAGTACAATTTTTTTGACTTAGCTCAAAAAATTTCATAGAATCATAAAAGAGACAAAAAGAAAGAAAATTGAAACTTTAATGTATAAAAATTAAAACCTTTGCATCAAGTGGCTTATCTGATGTGGAACCACCTCCCTTTTTCTGCAACTCAAAAGATAAAAAAGATTCAAAAATTTTGTTCAAAAGAAAATAAAAAGATATACACAAATTCAAGTGCAGAACAAAAATGCTACACTTTTAAGTTCAATCAAGAACAAAAGAAGGAATGAATGATATTAGAGTTTGCTCACTGAATTTCTTTGAAGCATTTCAGAATTTTGAAGTCCATTAGACCATTTTTCAAGAGAAACACAATCATCTTCTACGTGATATGGATAGCAAAAGGCATCATTTTCAGACATTTTGCTGTGTGTGTGAGTTTTTGTTTGATTTCAAAATACTCACTCCAAATTTGACTTGTGAGAGAGAAACACAAGTTTTCACTAAATTAAGAGAAGAGGGTCACTTTTTATTGTGTAAAAAACTTTGATAAGTACTGAAAAGATTCTCCTTTGTTTTTTTGTTAGTACAACATAACATAGGAGTAATATCCTTCTCTCTCTCTCTCTCTCATGTTTTCATGTCAGAAAATCGTTCAGGAATCAGGAAAACTCTGTGTTCTTTTGATTTTCTGAAATCTGTTGGGATCTGTGCTGTTTTATTTGAACAAGATATATGCAAAGAGATAGTACAGATTCAAAACAGTAGTAATAAAAAAAAGACTAAACTTTCCCTTAGTTTTGGGGATATGGAAAAAGAGAACACTGAGTTAAGTGATTATTAGCACTTTAACCTTTCCTTTCCCTGCTTCAGCTGATTGATTCTGTGATGAAGAGGCTGTTCTTATACCATCATTTGCTATCATCTTCTCTAGATTCTGTTCATCAAAACTCTGATTATGATTATTATTATTATTATCCGATGAAAATGAAGTTCCTTTTTTACAACTTAACGGCGATTCTTCCTCAAAAGGATTCTCATTTTTGCTTGAGAGTGCTGAATCACTACTTTCCCCTCCTGATTTGTTTCCTCCCTGTAATTATTCATACAAATAATTTTGCCTCAAAAATTAAAAACTTGTTTAATATTGTCCGAAGTATTTTTTATACGAATCGAAACGACAAGAGTTAAAATAAATATATAATTATACATGTTTGATTGATTATATTAAACCCATCAGTGATATCAAACATTGAAGTATTGAAGTAATAAGAAGCATAATTAAAATAGATTGGTCAAAGAAAGAGTATTACTATTGAAGTTTGATGGAATCTCATTGGCCAAGAAGGGAACATTTCCAGTGTAGCAGAAGGTCTGGCTGTGAAAAAGGCTGCAGAGAATCACAAAAGAAAAATCTGAGAGGATCAACAAAAAATAAAAGCCTTTAAAAATTTTCACCAAATTAATAATTAAAATAACTTTTTTGAAGAAAGAAGAAGCTAATCTAATAACTTTATCAGCAGTTATGGAGTCAGTAAAATGATGTAAAAGGAAAATGAGGTTCCCATGTCTATTGCCTCAGAATCATTATAGTATTGGAAATGGTAAAACTCCTATCTATGCATTCTTTAGAAATATTCAAACCATTGCTTTATTTTTTTCTTTCTCTCTGCTTTTAGAAAGAGTTGGTTATGCTTATCTCATGTCAGAAAAAGTTTTATTTGATACAAAAGGAAAGACTTACATGCTTTTGTTTCATCATTTCTACTCTTAACTCCTTGCAGAACTATTGCTTCTTCTAGCTCCCCAAAATCAAAACCAGATCCTTCATTCCTAACAAACAAACAAAAAAACAATGAAACAGTACTTCTTTTTTTATTAAAAAACACACAAATTAATTATTGAAGAAAACTATTACATTAAACTAGATGAAGAGTTGTTAATCCTATGATTAATTCCATAAGGGACATGTTGATGATGTTGAGTTGAATCCATGCAAAGAATTTTAGACCATTCTCATTTCCTATAAACCAAAATTAATTTACATAAACAAACAAAGAAATGATCATTATATATTACACACATACTATATATATATATATATAGTTAGTGAAATTCATGATATATGATGCCATGTATAAAGTAAAGTTTACCTTATAGATATATTTTGTGGAATTGTAAGAATGATGAATAATTAGAATTTTATAAAGAAAAAGAGTATATAAGAGAAGCAAAGAAAAGTTGAGGGTGTGACAGAAAGAGGGTTCAGTCTTTTTCTTCAGATATGATCCTCTAAGCAACTTTTTTTTAATCTATCAGGGGGTGTCTGTATCAATTTCTTTTCTCCTTCTCTATGAAGAAACCTTATTGATTAGTCTATATCACACACTGTCCCTAGTTGAATATATTTAGTATTAACAAAAAAACTCATTCTTTGGCACATAAGATATTGTCTCTGCATCATTTTGGACTTTGTGGGGCTTTAATGGTGGCTCAAATAAATAAAGTAAAATAAAATCAATAGGTTCTTAGAAAAGTTAATTTGATTTTTTAAAAATTAAATTAATATTAAAATTTCAATAAAACAAAATTTTTATTAATATATTATTTATTATAAAATTGAACATGTGGGGTCTGTTGCAGGAACCCACTAGAATCATTGACTACTACTCCACTTTCTCTCTCTTGTAACCGCCTGAATTTTCTTATTGGTTCACTTTTGTGGGGCTAAATATTGTACTTGTAAAAAAATTCAAATAAAACAAAATAAAAATTAAAAACTTTACTCATGAATTTTTCATCTGGGAAATTGGGAACACAATAAGTTCAGTATGAGTTCAACTTGAGTTTTCTTTCTCATTAAAGTTGGCAAAAATAAAAGAGAAAAAATAGAAAGATAAAGTTGGTTTTGTTAGAGATAGAAACAAAAAACTTAGGCTCATACCGTTTCAACCAAAACATTACTAGAATATAATACTTATAAATTTAGAATAGTCCACAAGTATTATATAACAACTATGTGTATTTAAATCCTAGTTTTGAGATGGATTTGTTTGGTATTATCCTCTTTGTTGATGGGTCAACATCCACTCTCTGTCTTCACCTAAACCATGCCACCTTAAGATTCTTTTCTCCTTATAGAAATGAAAATCTTGTTGCAGATACCAAATTCATGAAATATGTAGTACATACTTAAGGTAATCATGAAATGAAATACAAATATATATATACGCATACCAAATTCATTTCATTTTTAATCATTATTCTTTTTTAATTTAATAATTTAATGGCTGAAATTTTTAATTTTAAAAAATAATAAATAGGTTGTCACATGTTTACATTTACGTTCATATAATTTGATGTCTTTCGACAGCTACCAATTGAACTAAATGTTTCTACATTCAAATTTTTCATCATCAAGATCTATTTGAAGAAATGCAAGACGATCTAGAATACATAATCTCACATTTTGCCATGATTAAAATATGGCAAAAAAATGTTTTCATACACATATTTTATTTTTAATTACAAATAAATAGGACCTTTGTATAGATTGTACTTTAATTTCCCCTTTTTATATATGATCTCTCAAAAATTTGAGACGGTTTTGTCCATCATTATTCTAATTAAGTTGAATAATTTAGTTTACATGTGTATAATAACTATTATCATTTTAACTATGATTTTAAATTGCGGTTGCGGTTACGACTAATGCATTTATTGTGATGCGGATTGCGGTCGTTGCAACATAAATTTATATTTTATGAACACAAAATATTATACTTTATTATTTCTTTTATGTTTCACATATCTTACATTTTCTTTATAAATTCTTCTATCTATTTCAATATCAATTCTCCATATTTTAAATACTTCTAATATTCTTAAAACGTACCTTAAATCTATGATATAAATAGGAAGGAAGATAGACTAAGTAATTTTGCAAGCATTATATAATCTCTTGCGAACAGATGCGATCTGATGTGGACTAATGCAGCCGTTGTGGTGTTTTAATGCTATTGTTGCGGCGTTATGATGCGTTTTTAGTGTGATTTACAATCACACCGTAATTGCGGTCTGATGCGGATATAGACACTATCGCAACCGTAATATTATAATATGTATATGTAGTCCACAATATGATATGTATATGTAGTCCACAATTTAAAACCATAATTTTAACTCTCAAAATTGTATTATAAATTTCAAAGTTGGACCAACGTTATTATTATTATTTTTTACTCTCAAAATCTTGTTATAAATTTCAAAGTTGGACCAACATTATTGAACATATAAAAATGTGTAAATATATATATTAAGATAAAGAAAGGAAAGAGAGAAAGAGTAGAGGGCGGGATAAAGGAGACTTTTAGGTAATGGACCCATGAAAAAACTTTATATATATCATAAAGAAGTAATACCTATTATTGCAGGTATAATATGCCTCCTACTAATTATTCCTTTATAATACCAATCATTGGTTTTAAAAATATTGTTTGCCTCAAAATATATACACGCACCAATTGGTTAGGTCAAATTATATTTTTATGTATATTAAATAATATGAATACATTATAGCTTTGTTCCCAATATACCTTACAATTTGTTCTTCATGTAGGGTGTGTTAAAGAAGATTTGATTTTAGCTTTAGAGAATAATAGGTGATTCCATGAATGTGTCACTCCCTTTAGCCGTAATTCTTTGAGGTTTCATTGTCTAGAAAGGTGATTGGTCTGAATCAAATCTCAAAATTGATTAATCCTTTGTTGATTAATATGTTAAGCTATTTTGTTAAGTAATTGTACGTGTCGACAGAGTGTAACTAAAAGTGCAATTTTTTGTTTAGAAAATTTACTGTGGTGGTCATAGATAGATTGGTTTGCATCTTGGTCTATATTTGCATCGACAGAAACATTGAACAGTTGTCAACATTGCCTTTTGATTTTTTTTTATAGGTGAACGGTCTTTTGTAGATCAAGTAGAGGTGTCATGTATAGGAGTTAACATTGGATTAAGAATTCATATATATTGACAAAAATTAAGGTAATCAATGATTGGCAATGGACCCAAGATGCTTGCAGTTATCAATGTTGTAAAGTTGTACTGGTGACACTACTTATTAGAGGAATATGACAAATTTCCTCACTCAAATTTTATATAAATCGGTTGTTAAAAATATGAAGTTAGACAATTAGCATTAAAGAAATTTTCAAACCAGCTCATTTTCCTTTTATCATGCGATATTTGAGTTTTACACTTTTTTTTAGTGGTTTTTCATTTTTAATATGTAGATGACATTTTTATTTTGAGAGATGCATTGATTAATAATCTTTGGGTTGGTTATTAATCAATTCTCGAAGCTTTTGAGGTTGATTTTGGACTTCGGGTGAATTTGCCTAAGAATAGATTGATCTAAGTTAGTGTAGTTTTAGACTTTATGAGAATGACAAAAGGATTTCTGCATTGTAAATAGGAGTTTTTTCGTTCAAGTATTTTAGACTATCAATTAGTGTTAACCCTCGTAATGAGTAAACTTGAAAACCTCTTTTTAGGAGTATTTTCAAAAGACTTACTTCTTGATGAAACAAAAGACTTACTTCCACATTGGATGGGAGAGTTAATTGTTCTTATAAACCCTATCTTTAAGTTAATTCTCATTTTTCTTTCTTCTTTTATAAAGATGTTTGTTAAAGTTTAAAAGAGTTTGGTGAGGCTTTAGATATGTTTAATTTAGGGTTGTGCTAAACAAAAATCAAATATTTCTTGAGTTTGTATGTCGAAAGTTTGTTAGTTGAATAATGAGGAGGGTTTGGGTGTTTGTTGATCTACGTTTCTCCTTTTCAACGTGTATAGAAATTTAGTGGTTGTGTCAACAAATATCACCATATTTTGAGTGAAATTATCAAATCCACTAAGAATGAGGATGTATTGGTATATTTGATTAGGGATCACAAAGGGCGGCGTAGGAGTTAAGTGATGCGACGCTTCGACCATAACGCCGACCTAATTGTGTGTATTTTAGATCGACTGTCATTTACTAGATGTGACGTTTCTTCCTCAAATACGTTACTTCTTTCTAGGATAAATCGCCCGAAGTGGAAAATGTGGGAAGTGATGTGTCTATAGTCCATACCAGTGTGTAAGAAGTTACGGGGAAAATAGCCACGATCTCCTAAATAACCGGGGATTAACTGTCTGTCCCCACATTCTCTGAGAAGTGGTTGCTACTTCGTAGATGTTTAGGATTCATGCCCAAAGACTCCTATAAATACCACAAACCGTAAGTTTAGGAGGATTTAAGATATTGAATTGAACTCTAGTTTAGCATGTCGTCGAAGTCTGCTCACATCCTGTTGTCGAAGACCTACATGCTATAGTCGAATTGTGTTCTAGTATGTAGTTGTCGAATTGGGCCTTATGTTAAGGATCCAATTGTTTAAGTTAACTTGTAATGGGTAATTGTTAAAAAGCCCATTAGTTTAGTGTGTTAGGTTTTATTATAAATAACATACTAATCTCTCATCTTAAGTGTGGTGTGACAAATCTTAATTAGGGTGAGAGGGTTATTTGTTATTCTTGAGTACTTGTAATCTGATTTAAAGTGAAAGTAAAGAATATCAGTTATAACCAATCCTTGTTGTTCTCCTTGTTTTTCCTTAACCCTAACCCTTGTGTGTTTCTTGATCATAAAGAAAACTATTATACTTTGTTTCAAGGCATCATAATTCACAACAAATTGGTGCGGTGAGCGTGGAGCAAGATGCCTTTAATAAAGTATGAGATTGAAAAATTCCCCTGAGTGAACGATTTCAGTATGTGGCACTTGAAGATGAAAGCCCTACTGGTTCAGCATGGTTGTTTGGAAGCGTTGAAGGGAGAGGCAGCCATGGACGTTGCGTTAACGGAAAAAGAAAAGACGGCCATGATAGAGAAAACCCACAACGCAATATTGTTGAGCCTTGGTGATAAGGTTCTCCGACAGGTATCAAAGGAGACTACGACATCGGGGTTATGGTTGAAACTTGAAAGTTTGTACATGGCCAAATCTCTGGTGAATCGACTCTACCTGAAGCAAGCTTTGTATTCATTCAAGATGAGTGAAGACAAAGTGTTGGCTGAGCAGTTGGATATAATCAACAAGCTGATTCTTGATCTTGAAAATATTGATGTGAAGATCGATGATGATGAAGATCAAGCATTATTGTTGTTGTGTGTTTTGCCTAGAACACATGCTCACTTCAAAGAAACTCTCCTGTATGGAAGGGAGTCTCTGAGCTTTGAAGAAGTTCAATCAGCCTTGTATTCCAAGGACCTGAACGAACGAAAGGAGCATAAACCTTCGACGGTGGGTGAAGTTTTGGTCGTTAAGGGAAAATTCTTGCGAAAGAATGGTAAGAAGAAAGGTAGAAGTTAGTAGAAGTCTTATAGTGGCGAAGCATCTGGTATTCAATGCGATCACTGTACGAAGGAGAGTCACACATGAAAGGTGTGCCCTGAACTCCTGAAAGATCATGGAGGTAATGATAATGGCAACGTATCCATTGTTCAAGATGACTTCGAATCATCTGATGTTCTTGTGGTTTCAAGCGGCGACTCAAGAAAAGACACTATGCCACGGAAGGGAAAAAACAGCGTTTTTTTTTGCTTTTAACAGTGCTTAAAAGTGCCGCCTAAGGTGGCGCTGCTATAGGTAAAGACAACACTTTTGTTTTATGCAAAAGCGCTGCCTTATGTAGGCCTTTAGCAGCGCTTTTTTTTGGAAAAACGCTTTCTAAAGTGGGCCTTTAGCAACGCTTTTTCTAGAAAAGCGCTGTCTAAAGTGGGCCTTTAGCAGCGCTTTTTATGGCCTTTTATGCTTTCTATTGGTATCTTTAGGCAGCATTTTTTCAGGAAAAAACACTTTCTATTGTCCCCCTTTAAACAGCGCTTTTTAAAGCGCTGTCTAATGTATTTTTTATTTCACTTTAAGGCAGCGCTTTCAATGGAAAACGCTTTCTATTGTGAACTATAGGCAGCGCTTTTTCTGAAAAGCGCTGTCTATTCTTCACGTAAATTGTGCTTTTTAAAAGCACTTTTTTAAAAATCAGAATTTAGGAAGCGTTTTTTATTTAAATGTGATGCCAATTATTTCTTTTTTAGAAAGCATATTTTTGAAAATAATACCATAAACCTATATAATTTAAGTCTTTATTTCAAACACATAGGCATTATATGACTTTCAACAAGCCTTTATTTCAACACATAGGCCTTATATTTCAACCATTGAGCCTTTATTTAACAAACAAGCTTTTATTCAAACATAGGCATTATATACCATTATAATTCAACACATAAACCATTTGATATAAATAACACAACAACTTTCATACCTTATATGATTCTTTTCTCAATAAAGTATTCACACAATTCCTCCTTGATTTCTTCCAATTTATCTTTCGAGTAATGAGCACACTTGTATTCATCAAAGTACTACATAATAAAACATAACAAACATGATTTAGTTAAAAGTAATAAATTATATGAAATATTCGATAAATATTAAAATAAATCCTAAGTTATAAATTCATACCATGATTGGATTTTCTATTTGATCCAAATGAAGGATTTCTCTCATAAACCTCAAAATGTAATAACCGCAATCTATACTTGTATTGCTCTAACAAAATAAAAACAAATAAGAATATGTAGTTGTCTTGTTTTATCAAGTATCATAACAAAGATTAGAATGAAAAAGATACAAAGGTTAGAATGAAATTAGAATGAAAAACTAACCCGTTGCCAGTATTATACGTGCGGAAGACACAAAATAGAATCTCGCGCATCAATTTGTCATACAAGAACCTTAAATAAAAACATAATAAACATTAGACTATTTTCATTGAAATGTGTAAATAAATTGTTCAACTTATTAAATAATAGACACGAAATAATACCTTTTGCACTAACGTCTCTTTCTTTTCTTGGTTGGAATATGTTCTACTCGTCTCTTAACAACACGGACGGTTGGATTGATCCAAATACCCTCAATATAATCATTTCTAATATATGATTCATTTGCAATAATATTCTCATCTTGATCATTTCTAGTAAACGAAATCTCAACATCAATATCACCTTGATTTCCAATGTTTTCATCAATTACTTTGTTAGATAAAAGCACTATAGACCATTTCGTACTTGTCGGATCAGTGACATAGAACACTTGTTTAGCTTGAGAGGCTAGAATAAAAGGCTCATCATTGTACCCCACCCTATTAAGATCCACTTGCAAAAATCCTGACTTATCCATTCGTAAGCCATTATTATTTTCAACCCACTTGCAACCAAATATAGGAATCTGAAACTTCTCATAATCAAACACCCATATGCGCTCGATAACCCCAAAATATGACAGATTTTCAAATTTGGGGTTTAAGTCCTTCACACTTGAAATGTGCATTGCTTCAGCTACCATAGTGACACCACTATTTTGCATAGTACTTTTATCATCTTGTTCTTTGGTATAAAATGTGTATCCATTAACTGCGTATGCGCTATAAGGAAACACAACCAAACTTGGACCATATGCTAAACATCGCAACCTTTCTGTTATTGAAGCGGGATCTGAATAATACTTTGAATAAATATGATCCTTAAACCAAGGTATAAAACTTAGATTGTGCTCTTGTACTATCCAATTTTCATTTCTATTCGGATTTAAACCTCGGAGAATACCATAAGACTTTTGTTGGAGACAACTTTTTCTTATATCGAGATACACCGCATTTAGGACACTCATTTAATGATGCATACTCATTTCGAAACAAAACGCAATCGTTTGGACATGCATGTATCTTATCATAGCTCATGCCAATAGAGCACAACATCTTTTTGGCCTCATATGTTCGATTGGGAAGAACATTATCCTCTGGAAGCATATCTTTCATAAGGGCTAATAATTCTGTGAAACTTTTATCCAACCATCCATTGCCCACCTTTACATTGTACAACTTTAATACTGCAGACAATCTTGTGAATTTAGTGCAACCATTATACAACGGTTTCTCTGCATTGCTTACCAACCTCTCAAACATTTTGGGACAATCCTTAAGATCTTCTTCAAGTGCTTCTGCAATCTCTTCGACTCGATCACAATAGTATGTATCTGTGCAATTGTCGTTTGAAGCATAGGTCATATTATCCCTCGATTCAACATTCCCTTTACTTTTCTCACCATGCAAATTCCAACATGTATAACTTCGATCAATTCCATGCCTCATTAAATGCGAGGCCAACTGAACCGCGTCAACCCGACTCCCATAATAGCAATCAAAGCAAGGACATGTCATTCGACTGGGGTCTTTGGCATGCGCAACAACAAACTTAACGATTTCTAATACCCCATTCTCATACTCTTTCGACAATCAACTTGAAGACATCCATTTCTTATCAATGGTTTTACTAATTAAGCTAAACAAAAACAAAATAAAAACTATTTACCTGTAGGGAAGTCAACAGCTTCTGGACCAACACAGTGCAAGATTCTTGGAAACAATCAGACTTTCACTCTTCACAAGTAACCCCTATAGTAAATTCACTAAGTTATAATTGATGGTGTATGCCAAATATAACAGGACAAATTTAGTATATAATAGGACAAACAAGATATATCGGAGAAACAAGTCAAAGTCTCAAGAATCAATTAATTTCAACAATCTCATTTTCATTTTCATCATTAACATACCAAATATAACAATTAATTTCATTATTATTTTCAATCAACAATTAGATTAAAATAAAGTAATCACTAAAAAGTATCCATCAACAATGTCATTATCATCAATTAATTTCAACAAATCATCACTAACATTTAACATCAACTTACAAAATTAACACCAATTCCCAACATAAATCCACCACAAATATCACTATTTATCGTCTTGAACTTTACTACTACAACAATTTCAAAATCAAATTCAAACAACAACCACCTCAACACTAATTCACCAAATCGACAACAACCACATCAACACTTTGATACTCTAACAACACTCATTTTTCTATAGCACTCATTTTTCTAACAACCCTCATTTTTGTAATGGATATAACAACACTCAAACAAACTACATTCAAACTAACACTCATTCAAACTACATTCAAACTAACACTTTCAAACTAAAAACAAAACAAAAACATAACAACACTCATTCAAACTACATTTAAACTAACACATTCAAACTAAAAACAAAACAAAAACAAAACAAGATGCTCAAGAACAAACAAAAGAAACAGTGACACTCACGGAAGAATGCTGGTCGGAGAAGATGGAGATACGAATAGAGGAACAGTGCCGGTCAGAGAAGACGGACAGAGGAACAGTGTCGGTCGAAGAAGACGAACAGAGGAACATGGACGGAGAAGACGAACAGAGGAACACGGACGGAGAAGTCGTGAGAGAGAGGGAGAAGTCGCGAGAGAGGGAGAAAGAAAACAAATGTTAGGGCGTTCTGAAATAATGAAAAGTTTTTTAATATTTATAAAATAATAACATAAGACAGCGCTTTTGGAAAGCGCTTTGTTATGTATTAGCTTTAGCAGCGCTTTTTCTCTAAAAGCGCTTTTGTTTTAATAGCCTATAGCAGCGCTTTCAGAAAGTGCTTTCTAATGTGTAACCTACGTAAGGCCTTTAGCAGCACTTTTCAAAAGCGCTTTCTAAAGTTTGCCTTTAGCAGCGCTTTCTAAGGTGTCACATTTGTATGGCATTTAGCAGCGCTTTAAGTAAGTGCTTTCTAAAGTAGGGTTTAGGCAGCGCTTTTTTTCAGCGTGTTTTTTTAAAATATATAGCAGCGCTTTTGATTAAAAGCGTTGTCTATGTTGTGCTGCCAAAAAGCAATTTTGGCGTAGTGAGAGTGGATTATGGATTCAAGTTTCACTTAGCACATGACTCCAAACAGAGAATTATTCGAGGAGTTATGTGATCAAGATGATGGATCAGTGCTACTAGGAAACAACAAAGCTTGCAAAATTGCAGGTATTGGATCTGTGAGATTCAAGCTCCATGATGAGTCAATAAGGTTATTGACTAAAGTCAGGTATGTACCTGATTTGAAGAGAAATTTGATTTCTCTTGGTGAATTCGACAAGAAGGGATATATTTTTCAAGGAGGAAAAAGTATCCTAAGAGTCATGAAGGGGTCGAAGGAAGTCTTAAGAGGCGTGAAGAAACAAGGCTTGTATACCCTTGAGGCTGAAGTTGTAAGTGGTTCGACAAATGTTGCATTCACGAAACCTTTGTTGAAGACAAAAATTTGGCACATGAGATTGAGCCATGTCAGTGAAAGGGGTCTGGTCGAATTAGGGAAACAAAATCTGCTTGGAGGAGACAAAGTCTAAAAGCTGAAATTATGTGAACCCTGTGTACTTGGAAAATCTTGCAGAGTGAAGTTCAACAAAGGCAAACAAAGAACTCATGGATCTCTTGATTACATCCATTCTGATCTTTGGGGGCCTGCAAGGTGTCCATCACATTCAGGAGCAAGGTATTTTTTATCCATGGTCGATGATTATTCCAGAAAGTTATGGGTATTCATCCAGAAGACTAAGGATGAAACTTTTGAGAATTTCAAAGGTTGGAAGACTCTGGTCGAAAATCGGACTGAAAGAAAGTTAAGAGGTTGAGAATCGACAATGGCCTTGAATTTTGCAATAAGGCGTTCGAAAACTTTTGTGATGCCTCGGGTATTGCAAGGCACAAAACTACTGCAGGTACTCCATAACAAAATGGTTTGGCAGAAAGGTTTAATCGAACTATTTTGGAAAGAGTTAAATGTATGTCGACTAGTTCTAGATTAAAGAAGGTGTTTTGGGCTAAGGCTGTTTCGACAGTAACATATCTGATAAACAAATATCCTTCAATTGCGTTAGATATGAAAACACCTGAAGAAGTATGGTCGGGACATCCACCTAGTCTCGACAGGTTGAAAGTATTTGGCTGCGTAGCCTATGCTCACATTAGGCAAGACAAGGTCAAACTTAGAGCTTTGAAATGCATGTTCATGGGATACCCTGAAGGAGTCAAAGCTTATAGGCTATGGTCGAGATGTAGTTTTCAATGAAGCTGAGATGACCTTCAAAAAAATTAATGATGCTGACGAAAAGCTGGAACAGGGAGAGATTCCTGTTGAGGTGAAGCATGTTGGTGCTGAATTGCGTATCCCAGATGAAGTCGAAGAAGAAGTAGAAGTTGTTGTCGAAGATGAGGAGACTGATAACGATTACCTGTTAGCAAGAGACAGATCGAGGAGAGTCATCAAGCCACCTCAGAGACTTGGGTATGCAGATCTTATAGCTTATGCCTTAATCTCTGCAAGTGAGGTTCTCGAGGAAGAACCTAGAGACTATAAGGAAGTTATGAGGAGTCGAAAGAAGACTGAATGGCTAAAGGCCATGGATGATGAGATGAAATCTCTTCATGATAACAACACATGGGAACTGATCAAGAAACTTGATGAAGCCAGGTTAGTTAGATGTAAATGGATTTTCAAAGTTAAGGAAGGAATTGAAGGAGTGGCGTCGAAGAGATGCAAGGCAAGATTGGTTGCTAGGGGGTTCACTCAGAAAGAAGGTGTCGACTTCAATGATGTGTTCTCTCCTATTGTGAAGCACAAATCCATTCGAATGTTACTTGCCACGGTGGAACTGTTTTACCTTGAATTGGAACATATGAATGTGAAGACTGCGTTCTTGTATGGTGATCTAGATGAAACAATCCTAATGAGGCAACTTGAAGGGTATGTCGAAAGGGGGAAGGAAGATTATGTGTTCATGGCAGGCATAATTTTCATTAGAATTTAGTTCGACCACTGTGTTTACTTCAGATTTTGACCTGGTAATTCATTTGTTATTTTGTTGCATTATGTGGATGATATTCTAATAGAAAGCAACAATGTCGAAGATGTAATGAGGGTAAAGGTTGAACTCAATAAGGAGTTCGACATGAAGGATTTGGGAACTGCGTCCAGGATTCTTAGGATTGACATCTGAAGAGATAGAAAGCAGTCAAAATTATGCTTATCTCAAGAGGCATACCTATAGAAGATTCTCGAAAAGTATGGTATGTCAAATTCAAAGCCTATTGTGACTCTGACAAACCCTCAATTCAAGCTGAGTATAGATCAGTGTCCCAGTACTAATGTCGAAAGAGCTTATATGAACAACATTCCATATGCTAATATAGTGGGTTCTTTGATGTATGTTATGGTATGTACTAGACCCGCATAACATATGCAGTAAGTCTTGCAAACAGGTACATGGTGAATCCTGGAAAGGCTCACTAGCAAGCATTGAAGTGTATTCTAAGGTACATAAATCGGTCTCTGAATAGAGTCCTAATTTATGGTGGAGCCTTGGGTGAAGATAGTAAAGCAACAATCGAAGGATATGTCGATCCTGATTATGCAGGTTGTATAGATTCCAGAAAATATATTTCTGGATATGTGTTCACTATGTTTGGCACATCCATCAGTTGGAAAGCAACATTTCAGAAGGTTGTTGCCTTATCAACCAGTGAAGCGGAAAATATTGCCCTAACTTAAGCTGTGAAGGAAGCATTGTCGCTTGAAGGTTTTGCAAAGGAGCTGAAACTTCAAGGTCGAGTTGTCACTGTTAAATGTGATAGTCAAAGTGCAATACACCTGTCAAAGAATTCATCCTATCATGAGAGAACCAAGCACATTGATGTGAGGGTGCATTTCATTAGAGGGGTAATCGAACATGGAGAAGTCCAAGTGCTGAAGGTTTGCTGATATGATCACCAAGAAGTTGTCCAGTTGCAAGTTTTTCCACTGTATGTAGTTGATAAAGCTGCATGAAGAAAGCTAGTTTGTTTCTTGATATTATAGAGTTAGATCCATGGTGGAGATTTGTGAGATATTGGATTGAACTCTAGTTTATCATGTCTTCAAAGTCTGCTCACATGCTGTTGTCGAAGACATACATGTTGTAGTCGAATTGTGTTCTAGTATGTTGTTGTCAAATTGTGTTCTAGTATGCATTTATGTTATTGATGTTTATCAAACACTTAACCGTGTCAGATAAAGATCCGGACGAGCTTTGAGAAACGCTCTGGTTATACTCAATCATCTACAGTTCAGTCGCATACAATGATAAAAAGATTGAGTACTGAAATGACAAACCAGAAAAGTTCATTCTGGATTATGTCACTGATTCTTTGAGTCGGTTGCTATTGACAATAGAACACTCTCTTATGAGGCTTGCAAGAAGATTGAAAGCAAGGTAAAGAATCAGCTGGAAAAGGATAATAGACTCATTAGATAATTTGAAAAATCTGATGAATGATATTCTTAGAATACGTTAGTTGAGAACTACGTATCTTCTCAAGGTGATGCCTAGACAAGGCTTAAGAAGGATGATCTAAGAAGGATCAACAAGAATCATCAGAAAACAAGAAATCTTATTTGCTAAAAGTTATTCTTTCTTAGTATGGGATGTTTTCAATAATCAGATTCGGTCTACCGTTGACTTTCTCAGGATTGCTCATTAGGAACTCTTTCATTTGAAGAAGAGAAAATACTTGAGTCATGATATTGAGGCATGAACACTTCAAGGTGAAGTATGCTAAAGATGTTAGAAATCTTGTTATCAAGATTTTAAATCATGACTGCAGAATTTAAGATTCTGAATGGTGAATTCTTCGTTAGGATTCTTGAAGAAGATGATCAGAAGCTTGCTATTTGAATAAAAGCTAATGGTAACTAATCAAGCCTGGAAATAGCTTTAGAGCTTATTATCAGGATTCTGAATGTCTGCACAGAATGAAGACATCTACTCCGATTCTGGAAAGCTTTGCAGATTCTTGAAGTGATCAGAAAGGAAGATTATCAAGCTATCAGAAGTTTGGAAGAACAACACATACACAATCAATTTTCTGAATTCTGGACATATGTGTTCATAAGGAAAATTGGCGCAACATAAGACAATCAGAGTTGTTAGCTTGAGAAAGGTATCTCAGTTGAACAAGCTTAAGTTTGTTAGAATGTTATTCTAACTTCTTTTTAGAAGCTTCAGATACCTGAATGTATCCTTCTGTACTCACCATTTTCTGGACTCATGCGACTGGGTGAAAGTATGAGCTTAAAGAAGCTATCTAAGAATAGAACAAGCTTAGAAAAGAAATGGCTTAAATCATGAGAAATCATCGTGAAAGAGCATTTCTAGGAAATGGCTAGCATGTTTATTCAGAACAGAATATGATTCAAATCTATTCTGATGTATATTGGTTAAATTGCTCTGAATATCCAAAGGCTACTGAAGAACCTTCATCAGAAATCAAATCAAGGTCAGATTTAATGGTAAGCTTGGAAGTCAGAAACTAAAGCTTAGTAGAAGAAAAGAAAGCTAGAAACTATCTTCTCTGTGATGAAGGAAATGGAGCTGAGTAAGAAGTATCAGATCAGAAGATGCTTAATCAGAAGCCATCAAAGTTCACACTTTCTAAGAAAGGAAAGATAGACTTTCTGATGAATTATTTCTGGTTTATAAAGATCAAATCAATAAGAACAAGATTATCATTCAAACCCTCAAAGGAAATAGATTTTGGTTTGATGATATCTGCATCTAGTGAATGTAGCGCACGATTTTTGTCGGTAACGCGACCACCTTATCGCGGAATTTGGGTTTTCTCCTCGATGAAGAGAAGGGGGTGCTACTTTCTAATTTCTTATTTATCCCATGAAGCTAGAAGGGAAAGGGAAGATATCTAAAACTAACCTTGCACACGAATGTTTAACTGAACAAACGCTTAAAGAGATTCGGGGAGTTCGGGGTCAGGTTATACAATGGGGAGTTGTCAGTTACCCATCCTATATGTGGTTATCCACAGGATGTTAGCTTTAGGTTCTGCTTTCTACTTGATGGTGTTTATCCATTAATGGGTTGGGAAAGTTTCTTGGGAAATGTGAGAAGGAGAGTGAGTTTTTGTTGATGTTCGGGTTTTTACGATATTTTTGGTAAGGTACTGGACCTAAGTTTTGATTGATACGAGGGTACTGAACCTAGAGTTTTTGTTTGGTATGCTCGCTAAGATATCGCAATCTTATGCCTACGTATTCCCGTTTAAACGAAACAGGGAAATCAGAGAAATCATAGTTCCCCCTATTCTAAGGGAGGAAAATATGTTTTAGTGTCTTGTTCAAAGCCTAAGATTGAAGCTAAAAGGGTTATTTTGTGTCTTGTTCAAAGCCCAAGATTGAAGCTAAAAGGTTTAACTGAGAGAGAATTTGTTATCTCTAAAGGGAGACATCTCGTCTGTTTATCACAAATGTTGGGTGTTTATAAAGGAGGATTACTTTAACTGGGATATGTGAATCCAGCAATGCCATAATTTCCTTTATAGGGGATTTATCCTGAAGGAGAAAACTTTAACTCAGTGTAGAGCAATGCGATTTTTCCTTAGGAATTTCTCATACTAAGAGAGGGACAGTGGCATGGATGTAAATAATCCAGAGGCTTGCCGCTTACATCAATTAGATGAAAGAAAGGGAGTTTCAATTTTTCTGTTTTGACATGTGATAAACAGAGAAATGACTTCTTACAGAGGGATTTTGATTTCCTCTGAGGGGATGTTGATTTTTGTGTGCCTTGATCGAAGCCCAAGGTTGAAGCTAAGAGGTTGATTGACTCCACTGGGGAAGTCCTTATACAAAGCCTAAGAGGAGGCTAGGAAAGACTAACTCAACAAGAGAGCGTATGTATCTTGTACAAGGCCCAAGATGGAGGCTAAAAGAGACTGAATATTTTGGGGATATCATTATACAAAGCCTAAGAGGAGGCTAGAAGTTTGACTTTTCTGGGGAAAATGTTCTGTCTGTCTTGTACAAAGCCCAAGATTGAGGCTAAAAAGGATTTTGACTCCGTTGGGGAGGGTTTGTATGTGTCTTGTACAAAGCCCAAGATAGAGGCTGAAAAGAAGACTGACTCTGTGGGAAATGACTCTTTATCTGTCTTGTACAAAACCCAAGATATGAGGCTAAACTGAGACTTTTTTGACTCGGCTAAGGGTATTCTAAGTATCTTATACAAAGCCAAAAATGGAGGCTGAAATGAGTTTGACTCTACGGGAGAGTATTGTTTGTCTTGTACAAAGCCCAAGATTGAGGCTGAGATGAGGATTGACTCTGTTTAGGGAATTATTTCTCAAAGCCTTAAAAGAAGGCTGGGAGGAATTGACTCCACTGAGGAAGATATTTATCCCAAGCTTAAGAGAAGGTTATGAAGATTTATGTCTTGTATAAAGCCCAAGATTAAGGCTAAAAGGGTTTGACCAACAAGAGAGTACTTTTATCTGTCCTGTACAAAGCCTAGGATTGTGGGTGAACAAGATGGAGAAATCATTATACAAAGCCTAAGAGGAGGCTAACTTTTGCTAGGGGAAATCATTATACCAAGCCTAAGAGGAGGCTAGAAAGGATTGTCTCAACAAGAGAATGGTTTTTATTTGTCTCGTACAAAGCCCGAGATTGAGGCTAAAATGGTCGACTCAACAAGAGAGTGTTGAAAGGTGATTGACTCAACAAGAGAGTCCGAAAAGGTGATTGACTCAACAAGAGAGTCTGAAAAGGTTAGCTCCGCTGGGGAGAATCATTGTACAAAGCCCAAGAGGAGGCTGGCTATGTCGAGGGAAGGATCTTTATACAAAGCCTAAGAGGAGGCTAGCTTCTGCGGGGAATTATTGAGATCCCGAGGCAGGTCCAAATGGGGAATCAACTCTTGCTGGGGGTTACAGAAGAGTTGGGGTATCAGATGCCTTGAGGTTCTGATTTGGGATAGTGTTATCCTGATGATAAACTGACCCTGGTCGGGGAATTTTAGGAGAGAGACTGGGTTTAGAACCCACAAATTTTAACTCTGTTGGAGACTTGATCCAAAATGATCGGGGTTTCTCCTATATTTGTAGGGTGCTTGAGAATGTCTTTGAGACTCAAGGGGATTTAGACTGTCCAAGTCTACTGGTATGGAAGAGTTTATCTTTGTATGACGCCCAAGAGGAGGCTGGCTCTTTGAAGGGATGAGTATTAACCCTAGAATTAGTCTGAGGTTTTGACCTTTTTTAGAAAGACAGCTCTAACAAAGGATGACTAAGTTTTGTCCTATACCTTTAAGAGGTCTTCAGGGTCCTTGTATTAAGCCCAAGAGAAGGCATGGGAATTTCTAAGAAGCCGGGGGGTACTTGTACAAAGCCCAAGAGGAGGCGGGGATGCTTTTAGGAAGCCTGTGGGACCAAACCAAAGAAAAGTTCAAGAGATGTCATTCACCGAGAATGAATCATTTCTGAATAGTTCTGGGGTTTGAAGAAATTCAAGAAATGTCATTCACCGAGAATGAATCATTTCTGGGGAATAGAATTTCTTTGACAATTTCTAATAGTGACAGTCTGAGAAAAGGTTCACCGAGAATACTGCCTTTCTCTTTGTTCCATATTGTTTAAGCCCGAGAGAAGGCAAGACTGTATCTGGAAATCCTATGGGGATCTAGTTTTGACTGTATTAAAGAGTGACCAACTGGCTTTACCTAGGTCTAGAACTAGTTACCGGGGAAAACTCTAAATAGATATACTAGTATATATATAGTTGATATATGACAAGTATGTAAAAGGGTATGAAAGGAAGAGTTACAGTGGAGAAGCTTCACACAATACTGTATTGTGGGAAGCTTCTCCACTGTAACTCTTCCTTTCATACCCGTTTACATACTTGTCATATATCAACTGTATATATACTAGTATATCTATTTAGAGTTTTCCCCGACAACTAGTTCTAGACCTAGGTAAAGCCAGTTGGTCACTCTTTAATACAGTCAAAACTATATATATATATATATATATATATATATATATATATATATATATATATATATATGATAGCAAGTAAAAGGAAATCTGATAAAAACTTACAGGTGAGCAAACTTCCATGCTGTATTGTTAGTTGTTCAAAGAAATTAAAGAAAGTTTTGATGACAACATGTATATTTGAATCTAAATCAAAAGGAAAGTTGTTTTTGAAAAGATTGTTAGGGTTTATACTCAAAGAGAGGCACAGATAAAAAACAGTAATTTTACCGTTGTTTGTAAACTGTAATGGGTCTTATACAATGACTGAGGCCCAAAGAGGTTTGTATTTACAAAGTATTGGGTCTTACACTCTATCAGAGGCCCAAAGATTTATTTTTATACAAGTGATGGGGCTTACAACTCAAGGAGAGGCCCACGGCGAAACAGTGATTGCACCGTTGTTTTGAAGATTGTATCGGGACTTATACAATGATTGAGGCCCAAAGAATTATTTATTCATAAGAAATAGGTCTTACACCTTATTAGAGGTCCAAAATATTTATTTTGAAAAAGAAGTGGGACTTACAACACAAGGGTCGGCCCAATTGATTTTTGTTAAAAAGGCGACGATCACGTCGCGATGTTTGAAATCGCAGTGGGACTTATACAATGAGTGAGGACCAAAGATGGTTTTTGTGACAAGGGTTGGGTCTTACACTCTATTAGAGGCCCATGAGTGTTTGAAAATGTTTGATAAGGATCAAAAATCAAGAAAACCCTCATTTCCATTTTTTAAAGTAATTCTTTAATAAAAATGATTAAAAAAAACCAAATAAGTTTAAATAAACCACTTGTTATTTTTGGTTAAGGTTTGAAAAACGAGGTTTTAATCACAAGATGATTTAGAACTCATTTGATTTTGATTTTCAAGATAAAAATTCACTTTTAAAATGTTTAAAAACAATAAAAAATGAATTTATTCATAAAAATACCAACTATATTAAATAAATAATATAAATCTAATTTTTTTGTAGAATAAAATATTTTAATATTTTTGTGATTTTTCAGAAAAAGAACCAATAAAAAATGATTAAAATTGAATGAGAAATTAATTTTCTAAATCATTAAAAAATAACATGAAAAATAAAATAAAAAGGGACAAGTGATGAAAAAGAGGTCTGGGGCGAGGGGGATTCGAACTCCAGACCTCTCGCTCGCTCAATACACATAAACCAGTTGATCAACCACTGGGGCGCTATGCCAATTCATTTAATATATGGCAAGGGAAAAATATATAGCAAACAAGTTGAATTTCTAAAGCATGGCGCCATGGCCATCTTCATCCTCAAGCTCAGATACGTGAAGGTTCCTATCTCAGTCATCTCTAAACCATTTCACATGATCCAAATATGGAAATCGTGCTTTTTTAGATGAGGAACACAATGGCAATACCCAATTTTATTGAAATTAATTGCATCAGAACATGTCATGTTAAAACCTGAAGAACCCTAAAATTGGCATGAACTCAATGAAATCTATACACGAACTGTAAACAATAATTGATTGAGGGTAAATGATCTACAAACATCCAGAAACACAATGGTAACAAGAAAATATGTTTATGATGCATGATTCATTGAGTTTGAGAGCTTAAGGTTTACCTCTGCAAGTGAGAATCGAATTCTGATTTGGAGGTGTTACAGTTGTGTGCCAATGATTTGGACAACTTCCTTGTACCTCAATGGATGTGTTTGAATGCTTAGGTTGATTGGGAAACCTCTGGATCAATCAGCCTGATTCCTTCTGCAGCAAGTCATGAGTCTTGTGCAATTGGGTGGCCATTTGGTGATTTTGGTGTTACAGATGGGAGGTGAGTGTTCAGATCACTCATATATGTTGTGTGTGAGGTGTGTGAATCATTGGTTTGAGTTGCATTGGCCTCCAACTCAAAACCCGATAGTGTTTTCTCAAGAACAATGAAATTTGGAGTTTAAGAAGGAAATGAGAGAAAGCAATGTTGTAAGCTGCTTTGGTGTAGTTTGAATGATCAGTTAGAACCTCTATTTATAGTGGATCAACTCTTATCTTGGAGGAATAGTGAATGACTGCAAGATCAGATCACATTCAATGGCTTTGGCTTGGTGGCATTTCTTCTCATGCATGGCAAACTAGCCTCTCCCAAGAGCAGGGCTATGTCTTGACCAAATCCACATTCTTCAGATCTTTTAATTGTTTTTTAAGTGAGCATCTTGACTGAGTAGAGTGGCTTTGTTGAAAGTGTCCTATTTCACATAAATGCCTTTGAATTCAAGGAATATATGCCAAAACCTCATCAATTCTCAAGGATAAGCTCTTGGCATTTCAGTCCAAGTTTGTTGGTTGGATCAGATGTATTGTGATCAGATTGAATGCATGTGGCATAGTGATCAT
This sequence comes from Lathyrus tuberosus, assembly GCA_022829125.1. Classification (NCBI taxonomy): domain Eukaryota; kingdom Viridiplantae; phylum Streptophyta; class Magnoliopsida; order Fabales; family Fabaceae; genus Lathyrus; species Lathyrus tuberosus. Next base: position 2,855,575 of record JALAZF010000101.1, on the reverse strand, counting down.
TGCTTTTTGGCTCAAAATCGTGGATGGCAAGAAATCTCACAAACTGATTTTTCATGACAGCCTTGCCATGGTGTCTTGCAGTAGCCATAACTCTTGGCTCAAGCTGAGTTGTTTCATGCCAATAAGTTCCTTGGATTGTCGGCAATACGCACAATAACTTTGATGTTTACATCTTGAATTGATTCAGCCTACAACTATGTGAAACATCCCTCCAAGTTTTGGTGTTTCACTTGTTTTTCTGACTTAGACAGAATTTTGTCTAAGTGTTGGAAAAGTGGTAAATTCCAAGTTTTTGTCATTTTGATCCAACCATAACTCAGAATCCATGAAGAATTAGAATGAGATGTAGTTGACACTTTTGTAGAGTGTAATTAGGGCTTCCCTCTGAGCTTTGAATGGGAGAGAAAGGTCTTAGGGTTTGGGAGATATGGCCTTGCAAAGTTGGTACCCTAGCCACTTTGTTCCATAACTTAGAAAAATTCTAAGTTTTTTTTATGGTTACTCCTTTAATAAGTTAACTCACTTTCTTTGATTTTTCTTGATGAATGATGATTCAAATAACATATTAACATTGTTTTAGGGTTAAGGAACCTTGGTTGACCAAAAATCCAAAAATTCAAACTTGGATTTTTGTATAGTTGACTTTTTCATCAGATGAAATTTTGACTTTGTGATCCTTTTGTGAAATCAATCCTTGGGCTCAATCAAACTTCGTGGATGACCTCTAAGGGTATTTAGGAATGTCTTGGACCCCTCCCCAAGGTTTAAGATCAAGGGTAAGCCAACAGTCAAGGGTAGGGTTGACTTTTTCCATCAGAAACCCTAATTTGTGATCAGATGGTTTTGAGTTCTTGTGGTTTATGATTTGAGCTCTTTGAGTCAATCAAATCTTGTAAACATGTCAATATGATGTATTTGAGGTATTTGAAGTTCATCTTGAAGCTTCAAGCCATGCCTCACTTCACAAGTTAACTCAAGGGTTGAATTAGGTCAAAACCCTAATTCCTGATTTTTTGATAGATGGACTCTCAAGGTGATTTTTCCATTGTGGATGGGCTCTTGAGATTCCTTTGAGCTTAATGGACCAAATATTGAGACATTGGCTCATGTCCAGATGGAAAATTTCATCTGGAGGCCTCAGTCGACCAAAACCCTAATTTGGTGACACAGACGATCTTGAGGCTTAATCCACTTGGAATGTTGCAATCTTGTGCTTAATTATTGATGTGGGAGTCCTCTTAATCCTTTACGGGTGTTTGAGAGGTTAGACAAGTTGAAGATCATGTCATTTCTTGATTGATCCTTTACCTAAGTGCTCTGAGAGGGCTCAAAACCCTAATTCTTGATTGTAGTGAATGTTCACCCATCTTTGGGGAGACTGATGAGGTATGATGGTTCATCCATATTGTGATGATGATTTGCACAATGATGGGAAATCTTGGTGGTCAAAATTTGGGGTATGACAGTGAAGATCAACATCTATTCAATGATTGAATTCTAATGATGCGAGAAGATTCTGACAACTCTCTTTAGCACATAAATGCTCATTGGTTTGTGTTTAAGCTGAGAAACTTTTGGTCTTTTGGAAATAAGCCTTCTTGAAGAAGTTGCTTTCTGATCTCTGTTGAAGATAGAAGATGGAAGATTCTAAGATGAAGACAAGAGAAAGAACTTAGTTCTTATTCAACGATCAAAGGTGAAACTAACTTCATAAGAAATGTTCTCACCCTTCAGAATGGAAGCCATAAAGATAAACGTGTATCTGCACAATGTTAAAGATTCCTATGAAGACTCCAACAAAAAGAAGATGATGAAAGAAGAAAATTATTCTAGTGATCCAGCTAGAAATGATGTCAACAAGTCAACAACCACAGAAGTTGAACGCTTGGTGATTCTGAAGAAGTCTCAACATCAGAAGCTGGAATCTACAGAAGTTTTGAGTAATGTATTTCTATCCTTTACTATTTATTTTTGGTTTAGAATTACATTCTTATATCTTAGAAAATTAAATCTTTAAGAAAATATATCCTGAGTAATAAAATCGTGTGAGCGGTTGAGATCTTTGTAACCATTGGAAACTGAAAAGTTAACCCTCTCAAACACGTTGTCAAGTATATGAAGAGGTTATACCTCGATTTAAGACATTTATCCTTTTTGCTATCCATGTTTAGTAATTATTACCCTAAATGACTAGACGTGTCTTGGGATTACATGCTAAAACTGACTTTACTTCTATATATGTCTAAACAGTTCCAATTCTCAATATTTATAATCATCATAATTCTCTTTATTTATTTTCACATCACATCACACACCTACGCTACATCTTGTTAACACCTTTATCCCTCTAACCTATTTGTTCTTTCAACCCTAAAATTGTGTGTGCTTTCATATGGATATCTTAACTGTGGAACAACTATTGGATCTCCAAAAACAACGATTGGAAAATCACTTGGACAATGATCCAAAAGTCAATTTTGCTCTACCTATTGAACTTACATCGGTCATTTCTGAACATAATGTAGACTTCGTAGATCTTTCCATACATGGTTTTGACTTCACTGAAATGCTTAAGGTTCAAGGATGGAATACATACTTCGATCTTCTTAAAGGACCAACCTATTCGGAACTGGTCAAAGAATTCTGGGAGAACGCCTATGTTTTGAATAACATTATGGTGTGCTCAAAGATTAAAAGTCATAGTATCAACATTCAGTTGGATGACATTGCTAAACTTCTCTCTCATGACAACACTGGACTTCAATGTCACAACAAAAGGGAAGCTATATTGAGCAACAGTCTGAGTTTTTCTGAACAGAATCGGTTGATTCCTCATACCATATTCAAAGATGGTAAGGATTCCAACTTGACCTCAAAATTGTATGATAATCTAAAAGTCTGGCTTTATATCATCTATGGAAGTATCTATCATACACCCAGGGAAAATCCAACAAAATTTGATCTTGATCTAAAGTACATGTTGTTCTATCTGACCAAAAGAAAGAAGATCAATCTACCATCCTTTCTCTTCAACTATTTACTTGAATCTGTTTTTCGATCAAAGAAAATGCTACCAACCCAAAGAACCTGGATTCCTTATGGAAGGCTAATCTCTGCTCTTCTCATTGACAAAAATATCATTGAAGTGATAAACCCTCCGGTAACACCAAAAATTGTTTATGGAAAACACTTTCACGGCGGAGATTTGGCAAATTTGGGTCTAGCAAGGACATTTGTAGTGCGCAATCCAGAAACAGGTTCAAGTAGAAAAAGGAAAAGAGCAATTGGTGAAGACAATAGAGAAAAAGAAATGACTGAAGAGGTTGTCATTAAAAAGGATTCTGCAGAAACCTCCTTAAATCAGGAAACTCAACCAAATGAGCCATATTCCTCTGAAGTTAATCTGTTCTCTCAAGTTTTAAATACCTTAATAGATGTGCAGAAAGAACAGAAGAGACTCAATGCAAAAATTGATGAACAAGAAGAGGTCACCTAAAGTATTCTGGAGATGGTCACTCAGCTATATCAAAGAACCATTTTAATCCCCAAACCTTAGGCACTCTAGGATTTCTATACTTTATGCTTTATTATGCTCTTTCAATGATATTGTTTTGCATGCCATTGTTGTTTCTCCTTATTTAATGAATATTAATGAAATTTTCTTTTTCATATTACTTTGTCTATTTCGTTCTACACCTTTTTTATTTCTAACAAAGGGGGAGAAAGTGATATATGATTTTGATATCCAATCTAAAGAATCTCATCCCAAATATTATTGAATATGTTGAATGTGTTTTACTTCTAACCGTATGTTTAAGAATTGATCAGGAACTTCGCAAAATTTCACTGTATGATATAACAGGTTATCAGAAGACAGAAGTTAAGACATATCAGAAGCTATGATATATCAGAATACATAAACTGTATTTGATAAGATATCATAAGACATATACAAGAAAAAGAATACCAAACAAGCTTGATCTGATAATATATCCAGTATTAACCACTAAGTTATCAGAAATAAGAAATGTCCATGAATTTCGTGTTGATACCCAAAACTTGTCAGAAGTTGTTAACTTTCTGAAATGATGATTCAATTGGTATTTAAAATTCAATGGTATCCAAACCTCATATGGTATCTAGACTCCTGTTTTGAAAGAATGTGAATTCTTTGGAGATGAAATCAAGTCATGGTCATAAAAGAAAATATTTGGTTTCTGAACCATTAAATGACATGAAGATATGTGCACCTGTCGGTGATCTATGATAAAATATTGAAGATTTGGTTTTGGTACATGATGTGTGGCATCTAAGAAAGTATCTACCAGTTTCTGATATATATATATATATATATATATATATATATATATATATATAATGTAAGACATCAAGTATGATAAGACAAATCAGGTTATGATACGTCTACAGTATTCTGATAGTAAGCTTGGTTCTGAGATGAAGACCAGCCAGTTCTAGTCAGATTCTCATGAAACGTCACTGAGAAGTAATTATTCTCTTTTGAACATAATTCTACTTCAAAATCATTTTTATGAGTCTTGGGATCAGGGGGAGACTCTGAACAAGCATAAATGAATTTTGAGAGTAACAGAATCAGGGGGAGCCTGTTATGCTTATCTCTGACTCTGTGGATTTATGGTGATTACCCTATACGAATTGCTCTATCAAAATGTATTGTTCGTCATCATCAAAAAGGGGGAGATTGTAAGAACAAGATTTGGTTCTACATCTGGCCATTAAGTTTTGATGATAATTGCACATGTTATCTAAGAGAACAATTTTGTATGATATAGTTTTTGTCTAGTGTGTGGTTGTTGTCAATATGATTCTGACTCTGATAAGAAGGCGTGTGACATCATCAGACTCCATTATCAACACTCTAGAAGAAAACATATACGTGTACAAGTTAACGTCAAGATTGATGAATATTTCTAATACAACGGTTCTAATGAACGTTACTTCTGGACATTCTAATTAAGACTTTATGAGAAAAGGTCTACAAGACTTTCTAATGTGATGTGCTTCAAAAGTTACAAGTTCTGAAGATTCTGAAGACGTGGTTCAGGTGAACAAAGCTCTGAAGATTTTGAAGACACAATTTGTGAAGATCAAGTTCTGAAGAGTTTCAGAAAATAAGATTCTGATTAGACGAAGTGCTGAAGACTCTGAAGACAAAGAACATGCTTAATGAAATCTGAAGACTCTGAAGATAAGGTTCTGAAGGAACAGGTTCTGAAGACTCTGAAGATTATGCTTCTAAATGAACGAGTGCTGAAGATTCTCAAGATAGATTTTGCTAAACAAAGATCTTGGAATTCTGAAGACTGAGTTTCTGAAGACTACGCAAAGAATGACTCTTTTACAACACGCTTCATCAAGTGAATATCTGAAGCCTCTGAAGATGCTAGAAAACTGAAGATCATAATGGTTTTAAGCTGAATATAATAGTATTAAAACTTTGTATCCTATACCTTGAGAAGGTGGCGCAGGAACAACTTTTTGTACAGTAATGTTGACCATTCCTTCATGTGAACATTGGGATATTCCTATTGGAATATGTTTACAAGAATACCCCTCAACGGATCTATTCTCTCCTGCTCTATAAATTGAAGACTTGGAAGCTTGAAGACAAGTTGTTCATGGCTAGAAGCTCATAGCTTATTGCTAAAGCAGCCGCTGATCACAAGAGAGAAAGATAAAAGATTGTTGATAGTTGAATTGGAAATGCATTATATTCTCAACAAAGAAGTACAAGATGCTGAAAGCTGAAGTTTAAACGAAGAATGCTCAATGGAGAAGAAGCTGAAGCAGAATGATGAAGAACGCACAACGATGCAACATGCTAAAGCCATGTGAAACTCGTCAAGTGAAACATCAGTAAGTGAAGCATAGTAACTTAGTTGATCTTGATAGTTAAGCTGGAAGAAGCATTAACTACTCAGAAAGGAATGCAGAAGCTTAAAGCTAATGATAAGAAGCAACAATGCTCATAAGAAATCTTTTAAGAAAATATAGAACTGGGGAACTTTATAATCTCTTAGAGATTTATTTTTAGTTAGTTTCTATATTAGAAAGCAATGAGTTATTACTCAGAACTTGCTATTGTACTTCATTTGTGTAATCACCTTGTAAGAAGCATATATAGTGCACAAAGAAAATTCTTAAAAAAGGTAATGTTCCTTGAGCGGTCGAATGATGACCAGAATGCTCGAGATGGCCAAGTTGTGGTTTAGCGGCTTGGAGGTTGATTCCTTGAGCGGTCGAGTGAAGACCAGAAAGCTTGAGAACACTAAGTGTGTTTCTAATAGCTTAGTGGATGATTCCATGAGAGGCAAATGAATGCCAGGATTCTGAATAAGGCAATTGAGGGTTTTCATTGTGGTTGTAATCATGTTGATGCTTAGTGGATTAAGTCCTTATGATAAGGCGAAATCACCTTGAGGGGTGGACTAAAGTAACTTCATTAACAGTGAGCCAGGATAAAATAATTGTGTTTATTTATTTTATTTACTTGTTAACTCAATTGATTTAAATTCCGTAAATTGGGATGAATTGTGAAACCCAATTCAAACCCCCTTTCTTGTGTTTCTCAACCTTCACTTTCCCCAATTATCACTAGGTCAGCAAATCCTATTGACACCGATCCTATCATCTTTTTGTAATATGGCCCTTGTAGAGTTCCCATGAACATATCAACTAGTTCACTTTCTAAGAGTGGAGGTTGCACACGAGAAGCCAATTCTCTCCATCTCTGAGCATATTCTCTGAAGGATTCATTGTCCTTCTGTGATAGACTTTGTAGTTGCATGTGGTTAGGAGCCATGTCCAAATTATACTTGTATTGTCTTAGGAAGGCATTAGTAAGGTCTTCCCAGGTCTTCACGTGAGTTCTCTCTAACTGCATATACCAATCTAAGGATGTCCCACTTAGATTGTCTTGAAAGATGTGCATCATCAGCTTCTCATTTACCGCATAAGAAACCATCTTCTGATAAACATTCGGAGGTGACTCCTAGGGCAACTGACACCATTGTACTTCTCAAATTTAGGTGCTTTGAACTTTGGAGGTATAACCACGTCGGCAATACGCATATTTCCACCGCATTGACTCCAAAGATATTGATGCCTTCAACAGTCCTCAGCCTTTCTTCTAGTATCCTATACTTGTCATCGACCCTTGGTTCTCCAATAGCAGTGATTGGGTGAGCAACTGGTTTATTCTAAAAAATCAAAAGCCTCAGATCCTTATCTTCATACTGACCGCTCCAGTCCATATAGTTGTCATGGGGAATCGGTATCTGTGTAGGACGAGGTGCCCCATTGTTGGCAGGAGGAGGAACACGTCCTTCAGGAGATGGGACATTTGTTTTTAGTTGAGTCGCCTCTGCCTCAGCATGTTGGCTATCTGGAACAAAAGCTAATAGAGGGTTATTGTCCCCAGGTGGAGGAGCGAAAGTGGAAGCTTTCTTTCTATTGCGATCCTCGGTTTCTCTTTCCATCATGTTAATAATGACGCGAGTAAGCTGATCAATCTTGTCCTTCATTTCTTCGATGTTCCCTTTGACTAAGTCTATATCTTCTCTAAGGAAGGCTTGATTTTTTTGTTGTTCCATAGCCTTTTTACAGTGAGCTCGTGTTTGATAAGGTGGTCGGAGAGTCAGGTTGTCGCGTTCGATGATTCTGAGAAAATATGGGAGAAAATGATTTTTTGATCTTTTTCATGGATGTTAATGTATGTATGAATGCATTAGTATGTATGCAAAAAATGTTTATTTTTTAGAGGAATCTTAATCGTTTATTGATTTGAAGCAAGCTAAAAATATTAGAAATTCAAATGCTTTATTTATTCCATAATTTGAAGAGAGCAACAAAGAAAACCCAAAATTGTTCATAATTGCAGAAAAGGGAAATACACAACTTAAAACCTATTACAATAAAAACTTCTAACAATGTTTCTTAATCCAAGCTCTAAACTCGTTCACCATGTATCGACACAATTTGCTAAAGTCGCAGATATCCTTCTGAGGCTTGAATATGTCCATCATGTCTTCAACTGCCCTAAAACCTCGGGGTATCTCATCAATCGGATTATTAGATAGTATGACCAGCTTCAGGTATTCTCCCTTATGATGTTCAGCCTTCTTTTAAAGCTCCATCATGATGGCCTTGTCTTCCTCGATTGTGTCATCCATTGCTTGATTTTGTTCCTCCATGTAAGAGACTTATTATATCATCTCTTCATAAACTTCATCCATGAGGCTCATCTGCCTCTTAAGATCCACTACCTCTTCATAGGCTTTCCTCCATTCACAAAGGCGTCTGGCAAGTAGTCATTCAACAACTCTTCTTCATAGTAGTGAATACATAGATTGACCTCTGGCTTCTTGAAGAGCATTGAGGAGACTTTGGTTTTTCAGCTTCCAAGTTTTGGCTACGAGCTTCTAATTCTTCCCTCTCTTCTCTTTGTGATTGGGTAGAATTCATCCAGTTTCTTTTCCTTATATTGAATTCCATTCTTTCTCAGAGTTCTTGGCAATAGATAATTAAGATTTACTGTAATGTTTGAATGCAAAAAAAAAATATTTTAATGATAATGATGATATGAATGTTTTGAGGTTTGAGGATAGGTAAGGGTAATATACAAGCATGACCTAGTTAAGGAAGTCTTCTTATGACAGGCTAGCTCTAAGTTTAGACTACCCAATCCCCTCACTTATAGGATATAGAATTTTGAGTTCTTTTTGTAGAATAAAAAAAGTACAATATATTATACCATTTGTTTGAAAATAGATATTTTCTTAAAAACTAAATTATCTCTTTTCTTTATGATCATGAAAAGAAACAACGAGTCAGGGGTACGATCAGAGAAATCAAAGCCCTATCACAAATACTAAAGGGTGTTATTGCAAATGCCATAAATGTATGACTAAAGCAATTAAAACCCCATGATTCTAACACACACACACACACACACATACACGCACTCACTCACACACACACACACACACACACAAAGAAATCAAACCTCTAAAAATGGAAAATAACCGTCTCACCCTCTCTTGCTAGCTAGCCACTCTAGAGGCCACAGTGGGTCCTCTAATACGTCAACATAAAACCAAGTTTTTACCTAGGGGAATGGGAAAGGGTACCAACCCTTGCACTGATATGGTCCCTAGAGACATCTAATAAACTTTGAAAAAAACTTAGAGGAAAACATGAGTCCTAAAAAGATGAAGACCAACTCGATCCTAAGAAACATATACGCCAAGGTAAAAATACTCCACTTGCTTCAAACCACTCTTAAATAGGATGGAAACATGTCGGGTGTGGGCGAGTTTAAGCATTACCAGCTGTAATAATCTAATTTTTACCCCTAAGATCCCACATATCATTTGCATTGCATACCACAAACAAGATCATAAGCTTTGGTTCTCTTGCCCTCCTCTGAAGGTTTGTTACTGAGTGAGATCGCCTAGCACCCATGTTCTCTTATTTGTTTGATGTTTGTATTTGTTTATGTTTACTAACCATTAGTTGAAAAAAATGTGTTTGTTTTTTCCTTTACTAACTTTTTCAGGAAGAATTTGGATCAAGGATATCAAAATCAGTTCCTCAGCTTGAATAAATTTCATCTGAACAAAGTCAAAGTTGATCTGCAAACAATTCAAAAATCATCTGATCAAGAGTTTCTAAGATTTAATTGATTATTATTCAAGAGACTCCAAGGTTCATATGTTTATTTCAATGCCTTCTTTGACAAGCAAGAGAATCGAGCCAGAGCCAAGACATCACATCAAAAAGCCAATTTTCTCATTTTTTAACTGTGTTAATCGATTAACACATTTTGCACTGCAAATGGTTAATCGATTAACCAGCACGTTTTTAGAGAAAAAGAGCCAAATTCAAATTCTATAGCATTTTGGCACCAATTTTCAAATGTTTCATCATGAGAATATTCTAGATCACCTCATTTTAATTCCCCTACCTCATCATAATTAATTCCCTCCATACACCCTCATTAATTACCACTTGATTTTGATTTTACCTCCAAAATTCAAATTCCAAGCCTAATTTTGTTTCCAAACCACCAAAATTTCCAAGCCTAAATCCTATAAATAGAGGCTTCATTTCATTCATTCTACAAGCTTTTGATAGCCAAATTCACCTTGCAAAAATCTCCCTCAATTTTCTCCAACTACCAAATTCCTCAAAGCTCTTTATTCCATTGAAAGTTAGTAAGTTCATCATTAGAACTTACTAATCTTTGAGATAAACGTTCATCCATTCACTTTTTCATCATCAATTTCTGAAGATCAAGGCTTTGGAGTGTGGTTCTTGGAGTTGATTTGAAGAATTTTCATATTTGAAGTGGTAAACTCTTGATCCACCATTGTTGTTCTTGATACATCCTTCACAATATGATCTATTGTTGATTCTTGTTGCTTGATCTTTGGATCTTTCAAATTATGTATTATTGAGGTTATTTGTTGTTATTTTACTTGAATTTTTCGTGATAATTTGTATCCATGGCCATGAGGTGTTTGAAGAAATGATTGGATCATGAATGCTGATTTTTTTAAAAAAATTTGTTGCTATCCTGTCAGTGTTAACCAATTAACCAAATGCAGTTCATTTTGGTTAACCAGTTAACCAGTAGCAGAATTGAGTTTTTGGTTCTGTTTAGGGACTGTTTTGGTTTCTTCTCCTTCTCCTTCCATTTCCTTTTGATTTTTGCTTTGGATTACACTTTTAAAGGTCTTATTCCTCTTTAAATTCATTAGACTTAAGATGTAGATGAAGTTGGATAAACATTCACTAATTCAAATCTATCTTTAAAGTGAATTGTTCAATTCATTTTAAGTGCTTTGAGTTAATGATATGTTTAGTGCTTTAATCCACCAAAAGTGGATGATCTTAAAGATGGAATGGTCTTGAATTTGTAATTCAATTTGGATTTCCCCTCCCTTCTTCTCATTTTCTTTTGATCGATGAAAATCTTCAATATCATTGGAACTTATTTTAAGTTCTTGATGAAGATGAGATCGTTACCTCTTTTCTTTTCGTGCGGTATTGCTTTCGGAGAGTGATCTACATATCACTTCTCTAGCATGCATTAGCACTAACATTGTTATTGACCGGCCTCCCATAGTATGATCTTCCTCATAGATTGTGCTACGATTGCTTAACATTGCGCTACATGTGTCCCGTGTCGGAAAATGATCATTCGTGGCCCAAACTTAGGTTTAAAGTCCAAGTATGGTTGATTATTTGTCTTGGGTCCATTACTTATGAAACTTGTTATTAGGAGGCTTTGATTTTATCAATCCTCTAATGAGTCTTCATTAACTTTGGCCTAAGTTCATCATTTAACCATCGTTGATCATCTGTTCTAACAACTAATCACTAACTCACTAACAATATTATTGTACTAATTTTGTTTATGGTTCCTTCTCGCTCCCTATCTCTCTTTATTTTTTATGCTTTATCATATCATATCATATCATTTGTTTATATTTCCGATATTTTCCCTTTGTCCAATTGGACCATTTGTTTATGCTTTTGCTCTTTTCCTTTTGTCTATTTGGACCCAAAAACACTAATAAAGGCTTAAACCCCTAAAAAACTAGTTCTAATAATGTTGGACTATGGTTACTATCCTTTGCATTTGGACATGGAACTTTGGACTTAGAATTAGGATCCTAACCTATGCTTGGAAGTTTGTGATGGAAAACCTTGGATTTTGGGTACTTGAAGTTCTCCTTTGAAGACTCATTTTGATCAAGGCCTAATCTAAAGGAAAGAATGCTTATGCTATGGAGCTTACTGGTGTGGTTAGACCGTTCTTATCCTTAGCTTTTATCTTTATGCAATAGGATAGTCCCTTCTTCTCCACCCCTTCTTTAATTTTCAAAATCTTCTCTCTTTTTCAAAACCTTCTTGTTTTCAAACTTAAAACCGCTTTTATAATAAAACCTTGACTTTCGTCAAGTGATTTTCAAACTTGGTTTTTCTTTAATAAATTTCAATCAATGTTAATCATACTTTGACCATTTCCAAAAGACAAAAAAAATACAAAACTCATTCAAACTTTTTGTGTGCTTTTTGGGCACTTTTTCTTTAAACTTTTCAAAAAGATTAGACATGAGTCATTTTCTTTGATGATATTTAAAGCTCATAACCATTGTTTTTGTGTAAAGTATGGTCATTTTCCACAATGATGTTGAAGTGATTAGTCTTGTTGATTTTAATCCAAGCAAATCCTCCATCTTAATGTGATGCAAATGCCTCTTTCGCATATCATTGAGTAATTAGTTGAGTATTCTCTCGTGAGAATGACAAGTTGTCTTTTCAAGATAAAATGAATCATAACCAATAATTTTTTTTATTTTTTTTACCACGAACTACGAGGTTTTGATCCTATATTGCACTTTGTGGGTACGTAGGCATAAGGCGATAAGTCTCTCCAAACACAAAAATCTTTAAAAAATATTTCTCTTCTCATCTCCCCAATCTCATTTCAAACAAACCATTTCAAACCAAAAAGCGTAGATATTTCAAAGGGTTCCTATAGAGTACTATAGACGTTTTGGGTGCTAACACCTTCCCATCGCGTAACCATCCCCCTTACCCAGTCTCTGTTTATTTATTCTTGTTTTAGAACTCTTTAGGTTTTGTTCGCTCTTTTTCCTTTCCTTTTGGATAAATTAAAAGTGTGGTGGCGACTCTTGAATTTATGAGTTAAGTTAATCAATAGCTTACACTCACAAATTTTCCCCGCTACAGAAAAGTGGCGGCTCTGCTGGGGAATCTAGTTCTTAGTGGGTTCAGCCTACTTTGATTTATTTATTGTTTTTTTTTTATTTGTTTGTTATTGCTCGTTCTGTTTGGGTGCTTGGTGATCTGTATGGTGAGATAAGTCCTATACCTGGGCCTGAGTGCACTTATGATAGGAGGGTGATATAGTCTTGTTCAGCTGACTTGAGATCCCCCACTCAGTGGAGACCCCTTTGGGATTACTGATGTCATACGAGTAGTCGTATTTGGCATTACTTTTTCCGACCTGGGAGCCCGAGAAGTTGAGGACCGTAGAATCTTTAACCCTTCTTGGCCTTATTAGGATATGGTGTGGTGGCTATCCAGGTGTAGACTTTAATCAGTTGTTACGTGATACCACACTCAGACGAGTTTCTCTTGAGAATATTGTTGGCTGACGAGTAGTCGTTTAAGCCGATAATATCCAAAAGATGGTATTATGACTCTGGGAAATTTTTAGAACCTTGTTTTACAGGTGGTGATATAGCCTTAGTACATACCATTGTGGTTGGTTCTTACCTTTGACTCCATGCTCGCTCAGAACCTCGAACCCGTGTGCTTTGTATGATCTTGTTTGTGGCTGCTACATCATGCACTCATGCATTCATGGACATTTTGTTTCAATCAGTTTTCAAGGATCTTAGAGAGTTTCCTGATCTTACAGATTTGAAAAAGCTAGTGTCCTTGGTAGTTGATCGTGCAGACTTCAGATCTCGTCGTGGGAGACTTCTATCTATTCTTTCTACCAACATTGAAGACAGAATTCTGAACACCCTAGTGCAATTCTATGATCCTATCTACTGATGCTTTAGTTTTCCTGATTATCAGCTCATGCCGACTTTGGAAGAGTATGCTTATCTGTTGGGTATACCAGTTTCTGATAAAGTTCCTTATACTGGTTTGGAGGAAGTTCTTAAACCCCAAGATATTACTGCAGCCACCCATTTGACGAAGTCTGACATAGATGCTAACCTTATGGTTAAGGGAGGCATCAAGGGTTTGACTTCTAAGTTCTTGAATGGGAAAGCCACTTTATTTGCTAATGCTGGTAGCACATTGACGTTTGAGGCTATATTTGCTTTGCTTATCTACGGACTAGTCTTATTCTCTAATGTTGACAACTTTGTGGATGTTAACGCTATTAGAATTTTCTTGATTGGGAACCATGTTGCGACTTTACTTGGTGATACTTACTTCTCCATCCATCATAAGACTTCTAAGGGGAATGGTACCATTGTTTTTTGAACACCTCTGTTGTACAAATGGTTTATTTCGCACTTGCCACAGTCATCAGCTTTTAGGGAGAACAAGAGTTGTTTAAGGTGGTCTCAAAGACATTACTTAGTCTTCTTCTGTTTATGAGAATGTCCAGATTATTGATAGTTGTGGGGAATTCTCCAATGTGCCTCTTCTTAGCACACAAGGAAGAATTAACTACAACCCGAGTTTATCTCGCCGTCAGCTTAGTTATATGTTGAAGGATAAGCCTTAAAATATTCACTTAGAGGGTTTGTTTTTCCAAGGAGGGAACGACTCTCTTGGTTTGAGAGAAAGAATTGCTCATGCTTGGACTAAGATTCATAGGGTGGGTAGAAAATAACTTGGGAGACAAGTTTGCATTACCTTGGAACCTTATACGCTTTGGGTGAAGAAAAGAGCTAAGGACCTCAAAATCCCTTATTCTTTTGAGAAACCCATGTTTATAATGGTCGCTACACAACTCCATATTCCTTCTGTTGATGTGAAGACTCTTCAAGATGCTTTGGCTAAGATGGAGGAAGAAAAAGATCTTTGGGAATCCAAGTTTCACGCTTCAAACATTGAGAAGTTAGAATTGTAAAAGCAGATGAAGGAGAAAGATAACTTGATTGAGTTGCTTGAGCGATGCGTTGTGAAGAGACATGGAGAGGATTTATTTTCCTCAACTATTTCATCATCGTATCCTCCTACTTCTGGTGCTTAAAAAGGTACTATGGATCATCTCGTGTTAGAGAAGACCGCCATGAAGGACAATTATGAGAGAGAGATTAAGAGGCTCCGAAGGAAGTATCAGCTTGGATCGTCATCAGATGCTCTTTAGGATCTAGCTTTTTCTTATTGTATTTTGATCCTTTGTAACTTGTACTTCCAAGTGTAGCTCTTTCCAATATTCAATAAAATGATATGTTTATCAGTATTTCAAAAGGTGTTATTTCTTTACGATGTATGCAATTACTTTATATTTTAAAGATCCTTGAAAGTTGAATGAAACATTTGCATTTTACATTAGCATTCGCATCATTGTGCATTGTATTTTGCCTTTTCCAGGTATCTTATGTTTCTCTTGGTCTTCATTCAGCCAAGCTGTCGCACCAGTATAATGCTCGAGCTATTCTGAAGAAAAAGATGGATCAATTGCAACAAGATAATCGTGAGCTTCGTGAGGAAGTGACAACTGTGAAATATAGTTTGGAAAGACTCACTGCTATGATGGAAGCATTGGTGGCTGCTCAGAATCAGCCACCCCTCCTCCTTTGTTTTCGACTCCTATGCAAAGGACAGTTATTTATGAGATTATTTCTACGCCCATCTCTGTGGCGCCTGCTAGTGTTCCTCAACACTCCATTCCCCATAGCTTCCCCTGGGGCATGCCTCTTAACTTTGTTTCTGAAGGTTATCAACCACCACTGCCTCCTGAAATTCCAGTTGTTCCTACCGTCCAGCCTGTGATGTCTGTACCTTAGCCCGTGGTTTATACCGTTCCTTTTGAAGAACCGATTTTCCACACTCCTCCGAGTGAAAATATCAGTGCTTGTGAAAGAATGAAAGAGATTCAAGATCAATTTGGTGAAATGTAAAAAGAAATTAAAGCATTGAGGGGTAAAGAACTATTTGGGAAGAATGCATATGAGTTAGGCCTGGTTCCTAATGTGAAGATCCCACATAAGTTCAAGGTCCCTGACTTTGAAAAGTATAAGGGTAATTCTTGTCCGATGAGCCATTTGACTATGTATGCTCGCAACATATCGACTTATACCGATAATCATCAGCTTCTCATTCACTATTTTCAAGACAGATTGTCTAGTGCAGCCTTGAAATGGTACATGGGACTCGACAACACTCGAATTTGCACTTTCGAAGATTTGGGTGAAGCTTTTGTGAAGCAGTATAAGTATAATGTAGATATGGCTCTCGATTGTGACCAGATTCGAGCAATGGCTCAGAAGATAAGGAGACATTCAAAGAATACGCGCAGAGGTGACGCAAGATTGCTGCTCAGATTAATCATCCTTTAGAAGAAAAAGATATTACTAAGATCTTCCTGAAAACTCTGAGTTCTTTTTATTATGAGCGTATGATCGCTAGTGCCCCGAGTGATTTCACTGAGATGGTTAATATGGGTATGATATTGGAAAAAGGTGTCTGTGAGGGACGTCTGTCAAAAGATGGTAATTCTGCAGGAAATTCCAAGAAATATGGTGGAGGACTTGCCAAGAAGAAAGAAGGTGAGACCAATGTTATTTCACGTGGAAGCTGCAGAAAGAGTTATGGTAAGAATAATCAATGCCAGCAACATGTTGCATCTGTTACACCTGTTATCAATTCAACTCCTGTTGTTCAAGCTGCTCATTAACAACGTTCTAATCAACAGAACAATGAACGAGGCCGTTATCAGATGGATTTTGATCTGACTCCGATGACATATACAAAATTGCTTCCTAGTTTAATTCAGAAGAATCTTGTTCAGACCTGTGCACCACCTGCTGCTCCAAAATATTCACCGTAGTGGTATAAGCCTGAAACTCACTGTACTTTTCATCAGGGAGGATCTGGGCATGACACTGAGAACCGTTATCCATTGAAGATGGAAGTGCAAAGATTGGTTATAAGTGGTATTTTGTCATTCGAAGACACCCATACTAATGTACAATCAAACTCGTTGCCCAATCATGGTAAGGCGTTTGTCACTATGGTTTAAGGTTGTCCCGGTACAGATCATTCTATAGCTGCAATTCTTGAAGATGACTCTGAAGATTACATCTTAGATGGCTCTGAAAATGATTCCATTTCTGCTCAAGATTGGGAGCCTTATTTGGAAGATCATGGATACGGTTCTGAGACAGAAGATGCATATGTGCCCTTTTGTTCCCCTCGACCGAGGCTTAAGGAACCCGAATATGAAGTCAGTGCCATCATTGAAGATGATGAAGAGGAAGAACTTCCCAATTTCGTGACACATGGACAGATCTGCCAGAATTGGATAGTTGTTGATGTTCCCACTGTTATTCATATTTCAAAGTAATTTGTTTTTGTTTCTTTCAAAAATCCTTTCACTCCGCCCAAGGTGAGAGTGAATTTGTGATGGCTTTGTTTCAAATATTATCATTATCAATAAAATGTTATTTTGTTTATCCATATTATGTTTTCCCTTTTTGTTTTATTTCTGAAAAATGGTAACATAAAAAACCAAAAAAAAAAAAAATAATGTGATAATCACTTTTATCTGCATAATACTTGCACTTCTTGTTCATATTCTAAAATCAAACATAAAGTCATTGTGCAGATTGACTGTTAAACCCATTGAAAACAATGACTCTCTGCCCTCTCCCAACTTTGAGTTCCCTATTTAGAGCTGAATAAGAGGATATTGAGGAGATTCTAGATGAGATTTCCCGATTGCTTGAGCACAAGAAAAAAACCATTCAGCCACATGAAGAGCCGGTGTAATTGGTTAATCAGGGTTCAGAGAAAAATATAAAAGAAGTCAAGATTGGGGCACTACTTCAGTCAGATGTTAAGAATAAGATGGTAGAGCTTCTTAGAGAATATGTTGACGTGTTTTCTTGGTCCTATCAAAACATGCCTGGTCTTGATACTGATATTGTGGAGCATTGATTGCCGCTGAAGCCAGAATGTCTGCAAAAATGAAGAAAAAAATGAAAAATGAAAAATGAATAAAAAAGAAGTAGAAAAAAGAAGAAGAAAAAATGATGATGAGTCATTCTGGTGGCTATTGACTATTTTACCAAGTGGGTTGAAGCGACATCATATACCAATGTGACCAAGCAAGTGGAGGTCCAATTTATCAAGAACCAAATCATCTGTCGGTATGGTGTTTCGAGCAAGATTATCACTGATAATGGGTTGAATCTAAACAACAAAATGATGAAGGAATTGTGCGATGAGTTTAAGATTGAGCATCATAATTCTGCCCCTTACAAACCTAAGATGAATGGGTTTGTTGAATCTGCTAATAAGAGCATTAAGAAGATCATTCAAAAGATGGTTGTTACATACAAGGATTGGCATGAGATGCTCCCTTTTGCTTTGCATAGGTATCATACATTCGTCCATACTTCAACAGGGGCAACCCCTTTCTCTCTTGTTTATGGTATGGAGGCAGTGCTCCCAATAGAAGTTAAGATCCCTTCTATGAGAATTTTGATGGAAGTTGAATTGTCTGAGGCTGAATGGTGTCAGAGCAGATACGACCAGTTGAATTTGATTGAAGAGAAAATACTGATGGCCTTGTGTCATGGCCAATTGTATCAAAAGAGAATGAAGAAAGCTTTTGATAAGAAGGTTCGACCTCGTGTGTTCAGAGAAGACGACCTCGTGCTAAAAAAGATCTCGACTTCTACCACTGATTATAGGGGCAAGTGGACTCCTAATTATGAAGGCCCATACGCTGTTAAGAGAGCCTTATCTGGTGGTGCATTAATTCTTACAACTATGGATGGTGAAGAATTCACTCGTCCTGTGAATGCCGATGCAGTCAAGAAATACTTCGCCTAAAATTTAAAAGAATAACTCGCTAAATTGAAAACCTGAAAGGGAGGCTTAGGCAAAAATAAGAGTCTCGATGGATTGAAAACCCGAAAGGGCGGTCCAGGAAAAATTAGAGACAAAAACAAAAATAATCATCCTTGTAGATTAAAAACCCGAAATGGCACTCTAGGAAAAAGTTAGGGATTAAGGCAAGTAACTGCATCTGGTCGGTCTTGATCGTTGAAAGCAACATTGTCCATTAAGGATTTTGCTTCAATCATCCTCACCTGAAGTTTTGAGAGCAGTGGAATTCAAAGTTGTTAGGGAAAATAGAGGTCATTATATTTCAATGTAATCATTTCCATGTATTTACCATTTTTCAAACTTTGTAATGATCCGTAGAGTTACGCCATTTGTGGACTAACAATCTATTATTAAAATTTGGGCCTTTGTCCCTTTATTTTCAATTCTTACTTTGTTTCTGTTTGCAAAATTTCATTTATTGCTGATGATGATTTTTGAAACAAAATGTGAATAATTGATTTAAAATTTTGAAAAGTATAAAAACATCTTCCTTTGATTTATGAATACAAAAAGGAATGTCAATGGCTATTCCAAGAATGGTAAGATCAATGTTTTCCTCAGCAGGGTTTGTTCTTACTCCTCTAGTAAAATTTATTAAGAGCTCCCCAGTAGAGTTTGTTGATATTTCCCCAATAGATTTGTTGTTTTCCTCAGTAGAGTTTGTTCATATAACCAGTTGTTGACAGGATGATGGGTTCCTTCAAAAGTTTGTTATGATGTGATGGACTCATAAGATTCAATATTTCTAGGTTGAATACCGGTTTGAGTTTTCTCCAGACGAGTGCTATTTGGTTTTTCCCCAGCTATGTCTCGATCCAGATCTTCTCCAGTTGATTATGTTATGGTCAGGCAGTTGAGCAGTTTTGAGGACCACCTCTCCCTGGTGTCAATCCCCATGCACAAATTCATTTTTTGCTGTTCCCAGTATAAGTCATATGAAAAATCCTCACTCAGAGTTTTACCTTCTAGATGTGTTATTGTTGCTTTGGATGTCCCCAAATAGAAAGCAATGTTATTTCCCTCTAAAGAGTATTGACATAGTGGCCGATTGTCGAGGTTTATCTTGTCTTATGGATGTTTTTCTCTCCAAGTTGATCTACCCATAGATATATCCTTGCTGATCCCCCAACGGAGGCAGTGCATTATTGTTTCGAATATTTCCAATCATAGGGCAGTGATGTTAATTTCTCATTTCCCCCGGCAAGTCCAGGATGTATTCCTCTCCAGATTGTTTATTTAAGAGATTCCTCCCAGTGAAGATTATGCATCACTATTTCAGATGTTCCCTAGTGAAATCCTTGATGATATCTCTATTCAAGGAGTATTGATATAATAGTCACATGTTGGATTTTCTCTCATTTTTTATGAGTATTAATCTAAAATCCCCCACAGTTTGACCTTTTGTTGTTTTCACCAGCAAGTCTAGGATGCTCTACTCAGATTTGGTTAATCCCATGAGAGTTTTCTTGTATCTCCAGCAGATCTGCCTCGCTTTCCTCGTGGAGTTTGTATATGTTTACAACCCCCAGCGGATTCATTATTTTTCCGCTGCAGATCTCCTCATCTTATTGAAATGAAAGTTCGTGTGAATTTTTATTTTCCCCAGGAAGAGTTAGAAAGATTTGGGTTATTATGGTTCCCCAATAGCTTTCCTTCCATCCTCAAAGCAGAGTTTATGATCCCTCTTTGTGGATCGTTGAAGCTAGAAGATTGATATTTGGGTTTCTCCCCAAGGAGTATCTTCTTTTCTCCAGCAAGATTTGAGCCTTATAGTAGGATTTATTTTCCTTTGATGGCTTTTGTTTATCTTTTGCAGGGTTTCTTCAGCTAAATCCCTAGCAGAGATACTAATGATATCTCCATCTTGTTGAGATTAGCCGAGTATTCAGTGGTGTTGCGATGTTTATTCACCCTCTGTTTATCTTTATGTCTGTTTTGTCAGCATATTCATACTCATACGCATTGCATGCGCATTCATTTGTTGTGCATAGCATATTGTTGTTGCATTGTGCATTTTGCATTTGTGTTGGTGCTTCTTTGCTCTCTAGTGTTGTTCTCCCTGCAGAGCATGTGTGTCCTCTCTCCATTAGAGTATCGGCCCCTAAGATGAAAATGTGTATCTTTGTTAATTCCCCACTGATTTTATGCCTCGTGGAAGATATATGTTTTAGTTTTCATCCCCAGTTCATTTGTCTGGATGGAATTAATTCCCGGTTGAGATATTTCCTCCTCGGGATGAGTCTTGTTTGACCGCTTCTCTCTGGTTTATTCCTGGATTGAATTTTGGTCCCTTGCTCTGGGAATGGAATCTTATCACCTTTGTCGTCCTGCCCTTTAGTTGGCAGTAGGTGATATAGCTGCCTTATTACCTTTGCCGTCCTGCGCTTTAGTTGGTAGTAGGTAATATAACCGGGTTTGGTTAGGTTGTTGTAACTATCACTTGTTTGATGGTTGGTAATCTCTCCTTGTTCGAGTTTATCACCTTTGTCGTCCTGCCTATTTAGTTGGTAGTAGGTGATATTTCTCGGACCTTTTGATATTATTACCTTTGTCGTCCTGCCCTTTGTTGGTAGTAGGTAATATTTCTCATATCCTTGGTTGATTACCTTGTTGTAACTGTCACTTGGTTGATAGTTGGTAATCCCTCTTTTTGAGTTTATCACCTTTGTCGTCCTTCCCATTTAGTTGGTAGTAGGTGATATAGCTGGCTTTTTACTTTTGTCGTCCTGCCCATTTAGTTGGTAGCAGGTAATATAGTCGGGTTTGGTTACCTTGTGGTAGCTATCACTTGTTTGATAGTTGGCAATCTCTCCCCGTTCGAGTTTATCACCTTTGTCGTCCTGCCCTTTAGTTGGTAGTAGGTGATATTTCTCGTACCCCTTTTGAGATTATTACCTTTGTCGTCCTGCCCTTTGTTGGTAGTAGGTAATATTTCACATATCCTTTTGGTTGACTGCCTTGTTGTAGCTGCCACTTGGTTGGTAGTTGGCAAATTTTCCTTTTTTTTGATCATGCTATTACTAGATGTCTGGTAGTAGATGATCTTTTCCCCATCGGAGATTTTTCCATCCCTGTTGGGACGAGTTATCCCTCTTTTATTTCTGGTGTTGTTAATTTTCCCTCGGTGGAATCTTACTCTTTTATCTTCCCCAGCGGAGATTGTTTCCTCCCCTGTTGGGATATGCTTTCCTTCTTTTGTTTTCCCTTGAGGAGTCTTTTATTCTTTACTCCCCAGATTTTTGTTTGTCTCCTATGACGTTTTCTCCCCATAGAGGTCTTGTGTCTGCATATCATTAGCATGATCATATCATTTTGTGGTCTCTTAGGGCCAAAAATTGGGTTATTGTTATATTTAAGTCTCTTCCATCTCGTCGGGACAAAGATGCCCATCTTCGTATCTCAGATATAATAAACTTAAATAGGGGCAGCTGTAATACCCTAATTTTTACCCCTAAAATCCCACATATCATTTGCATTGCATACCACAAACATGATCACAAGCTTTGGTTCTCTTGCCCTCCTCTGAAGGTTTATTATTGAGTGAGATCGCCAAGCACCCATGTTCTCTTATTTGTTTAATGTTTATATTTGTTTATATTTACTAACCATTAATTGAAAAAAAATGTGTTTGTTTTTTCCTTTACTAACCTTTTCAGGAAGAATTTGGATCAAGGATATCAAAATCAGTTCCTCAGCTCGAATGAATTTCATCTGAACAAAGTCAAAGTTGATCTGCAAACAATTCAAAAATCATCTGATCAAGAGTTTCTAAGATTTAATTGATTATTATTCAAGAGACTCTAAGGTTCATGTGTTTATTTCCATGTCTTCTTTGACAAGCAAGAAGAATCGAGCCAGAGCCAAGACATCTTATCAAAAAGCCAATTTTCTCATTTTTTTCAC
Organism: Lathyrus tuberosus; assembly: GCA_022829125.1. Taxonomy (NCBI): domain Eukaryota; kingdom Viridiplantae; phylum Streptophyta; class Magnoliopsida; order Fabales; family Fabaceae; genus Lathyrus; species Lathyrus tuberosus. The sequence continues at coordinate 2,833,009 of JALAZF010000101.1, read as the reverse complement.
TGTGTTAATCGATTAACACATTTTGCACTGCAAATGGTTAATCGATTAACCAACGCATTTTTGGAGAAAAAGAGCCAAATTCAAATTCTGCAGCATTTTGACACCAATTTTCAAATGTTTCATCAGGAAAATATTCTAAATCACCTCATTTTAATTCCCCTACCTCATCATAATTAATTCCCACCATACACCCTCATTAATTACCACTTGATTTTGATTTTACCTCCAAAATTCAAATTCCAAGCCTAATTTTGTTTCCAAACCACCAAAATTTCCAAGCCTAAATCCTATAAATAGAGGCCTCATTTCATTCATTCTGAAAGCTTTTGATAGCTAAATTCACCTTGCAAAAATCTCCCTCAATTTTCTCCAACTACCAAATTCACCAAAGCTCTTTCTTATTAAAAGTTAGCAAGTTCATCATTAGAACTGACTAATCTTTGAGCTAAACCTTCATCCATTCACTTTTTCATCATCAATTTCTATAGATCAAGGCTTTGGAGTGTGGTTCTTGGAGTTGATTTGAAGAATTTTCAGATTTGAAGTGGTAAACTCTTGATCCACCATTATTATTCTTGATACATCCTTCCAATGTGATGTATTGTTTATTCTTGTTGCTTGATCTTTGGATCTTGCAAATTGTGTTTTATTGGTCTTATTTGCTGTTGTTTTACTTGAATTTTCGTGCTAATTTGCATCCATGACCATGAGGTGTTTGAAGAAATGATTGGATCATGAATGCTAATTTTTTTATTTTTGTTGCTGTCCTGTCAATGTTAACCGATTAACCAAATGGAGTTCATTTTGGTTAACCGCTTAACCAGTAGCAGAATTGAGTTTTTGGTTCTGTTTTGGTTTCTTCTCCTTCTTCTTCCATTTTCTTTTATTTTTTGCTTTGGATTACACTTTTAAGGATCATATTCCTCTTTAAATTCATTGGACTTAGGGTGTAGATGAAGTTGGATAAACATTCACTAATCCAATTCTATCTTTAAAGTGAATTGTTCAATTCATTTTATGTGCTTTGAGTTAATGATATGTTTAGTGCTTTAATCCAATGAGTGGATAGTGGATGAACTTAAATATGGAATGGTCTTAAATTTGTAATTCAATTTGGCTTTCCCCTCCCTTCTTCACATTTTCTTTTGATCGATGAAAATCTTCAATATCATTGGAACTTATTTTAAGTTCTTGATGAAGATGAGATCGTTACCTCTTTTCTTTTCGTGTGGTATTGCTTTCGGAGGATGATCTACATATCACTTCTCTTGCATGCATTAGCACTAACATTGTTATTGACCAGCCTCCCATAGTACGATCTTTCTCATAGATTGTGCTATGATTGCTTAACATAGCGCTACATGTGTCCCGTATCAGAAAATGATCATTCGTGGCTCAAACTTATATTTGAAAGTCCAAGTATGGTTGATTATTTGTCTTGGGTCCATTACTTATGAAACTTGTTGTTAGGAGGCTTTGATTTTATCAATCCTCTAATGCCTCTTCATTAACTTTGGCCTAAGTTCATCATTAAACCATCGTTGATCATTTGTTCTAACAACTAATCACTAACTCACTAACAATATTATTGTACTAATTTTGTTTATGCTTCCTTCTCGCTCCCTATCTCTCTTTATTTTTTATGCTTTATCATATCATTTGTTTATGTTTCCGCTATTTTCCCTTTGTCCACTTGGACCATTTGTTTATGCTTTTGCTTTTTTCCTTTTATCCATTTGGACCCAAAAACATTAATAAGGGCTTAAATCCCTTAAAAACTTGTTCTAATAATGTTGGGCTATGGTTACTATCCTTTGCATTTGGACATGGAACTTTGGACTTAGAATTAGGATCGTAACCTATGCTTGGAAGTTTGTGATGGAAAACCTTGGATTTTGGGTACTTGAAGTTCTCCTTTGAAGACTCATTTTGATCAAGGCCTAATCTAAAGGAAAGAATGCTTATGCTATGGAGCTTGCTTGTGTGGTTAGACTGTTCTTATCCTTAGCTTTTATCTTTATGCAATACGATAGTCCCTTCTTCTCCACCCCTTCTTTAGTTTTCAAAATCTTCTCTTTTTTTAAAACCTTCTTGTTTTCAAACTTAAAATCGCTTTTATAATAAAACCTTGACTTTTGTCAAGTAATTTTCAAACTTGGTTTTTCTTTAATAAATTTCAATCAATGTTAATCATACTTTGACCATTTCCAAAAGACAAAAAATACAAAACTCATTCAAACCTTTTTGTGCTTTTTGGACACTTTTTCTTTTAAACTTTTCAAAAAGATTAGACATGAGTCATTTTCTTTGATGAGATGTAAAGCTTCTAACCATGGTTTTTGTGTAAAGTATGGTCATTTACCACAATGATGTTGAAGTGATTAGTCTTGTTGATTTTAATCCAAGCAAATCCTCCATCTTAATGTGATGCAAATGCCTTTTTCGCATACCATTGAGTAATTGGTTGAGTATTCTCTCTTGAGAATGACAAGTTATCTTTTCAAGATAAAATGAATCATAGCCAATCATTTTTGTTATTTTTTACCACGAACTACGAGGTTTTGATCCTATATTGCACTTTGTGGGTACGTAGGCATGAGGCGATAAGTCTCTCGAAACACAAAAATCTTAAAAAAATATTTCTCTTCTCATATCCCCAATTGTTAGACGATGGCTATGGATCTAGAAGGGGGGTTGAATAGATCCCTTGAGTTTTACACGTAATTGGATTACAAAAATTTGTTTTTAAAAATGTTTAACGGAAGCAGCCACTGGATAGATCGTCTACAACGAACCTTCTACTAAAAGGATCGGATATGCACGAATATATTGGGAATGAGTATGGAAGAGAAAAAATTCAGTTTGATTACTACACTTAAAAAAACGCAGTCAACAAAATATTACTTGCTTGATGTTTATTCCAATCCAATGAGGTAAAGTGATAAGCAATTTAAGGCAACGTGTTCGAAATTTGCTTTGAAACAAATTATCAAACACCTAGTGTGCGTAAACACACTAAGTGCAGAATTTCTATGGAGGGTAATGTAAAGCTGCTCCAAGATACAATTCAAGGAATTGTATCAATTTAACAAAATAGTTTATCAGTTTGCAATTACTCTACGATAAAAATTTCAATAACTTGCGACTTCACAAATTCAAACAAACTGAAATGTAAAAGAGTTAAGGAGAGAGAGAGAACAAACACGATTTGATTAGGCAGTTCCCCAATCGTCCTCGCTTTGGGTACGTCTGCCCCCAACTCCACAAATGGAATTAAGATATGTATATATATAGTTGTTGCAAATTGTTTATTACAAGAGAAAACTATGAACATCCAAACCCTAAAGCGTCTTCGATCGTTGATGCAGAATTTTCTCTTCCCTTGATTCAAGATGAATCAAGTCCTTCGAATATGGTTGATCCAATTATCGTCCCACGCTACTAAACCGGAAGAATCCACCATTCTTCGGTTACCTTCACTCGATCAATTGCAATCTACCAAAAATTCAAACCCAAACCTCTCTTCTATGATCCTCTGATTACAGCTACTAAACCGAACAATTGCGCTAATTTCCGGTTGCCTTCGCCCAGCCGAATCCCTGTAGAATGAAAACGTTTGTGCAAAAACCCCCAAAATCAATCCGATTCTTGGAGGAAAAAACCAACTGGTTTTATTCAAGAAACACCTGCCAAGCTCTAAACCCAGCAAATGAAGATCACACTTCCGAAATTCTGAACGTTATCACTTCGAACAATGGGCGACACAAACAAAGATGATTATGTGTGATTGTTTGTTTACTCAATGAAGAAGATGAAGATGAAGAGAGAAATGACATATATTTTTCACGTTTCTTGTTTTGAATAATGAGATGACCAAAACAATTTATAGGAAAATAAAATGACCCACACAAAATAATAACATAAATAACAAAAAAAAATTAAGTGAAAAAACACAGATTTTGGTAGGCATGCGTCGACCTACCAACCCCATGTGTCGACGCATAGAAACAAGTTTTTGTGTCATTTAAGTTGTGCGCTTTCCCGCAGGATTTGCTAGGTTAGGGCATGAACTGGGAGGTTAGTGCATGAACTGGGAGGGGCAGCGCATGAACTGCATTTCTTCAGGAAATTCAATTTTCTGAGCATTTTCACCTGACCAAGTTCAGAAACACATACTAGACACTACTAAAATGATAATGGACATTTATTTATGGGAAAGACAAGGTCCTATGCATCTAGACACATGAACGATAATGATTAGACACAATATGCCCGACACGTGAAGTGATACCGCTCAAATTAAAATCTAATTTCTTACATATTTGTTGACATCATTAAAACAAGGTAGATAGAAGAATATGCCTCACATACTCCCCCTTTTTGATGATGGCAACACTTTCTTAGCTGTCATGAGATTTGTAATTTGAGAGTGAGCAACGTGAACAAAGCTCCCCCTGTCTTTGACACTTGGTTAATCCCTGTTAAACTTTCTGCTTGTTGTTATTCTTCTCCCCCTTTGACAACATAAAAAAGAAGAAAAGAAGGTGGTTAAAATAAAACACTATAATACGTAAGGGATCATCACATATTTGCAACATACAAACATTAACACCCATCCACATATGATACAGCTAATGTAGAAATTAGGAATTGATAAATAAGGAACAAAAAACTTAAAAGCAATACATTCAATCCAGAAGAGTTCAAACAAACGGAAGCAAAAGTCAACGTTAAGCAACAGGAAAAAAACAAACCACAAAACATAAATGCAAGCACAAATGAAATATGATGCCCTAAACTCTATGACCTTCTCCCCCTAAACGGATGACCTCTTCCCCTATAGTGTTGACTTGGTGGTGGGAGATCCTCTAGTTGTAGGTTGAGTTTAATCAACGTGCTGTTTAGGTTGTCAAGACTATTTGCCAGGTTCAAGTTTTGTTGAGTCAAGTTGGCGTCCATCTGATTGAAACAATTCATAGCGGCGTTAGCAAAATTGTTGAAGTTGGTAATGTGAAAGGAGACTTGATTAGACAAATTGGTGAACCGTTCTTCCTGAGCAGTATAGTGTTTATCTTGCAAAGCTTGAAATTCTTGATGTTGAAGAGTCAATTCGTTTAACCTAGCAAGAATTTCTTCAGAAGCCTGCGGATCATGCTGAGATGGTGGAGTTTGAGGAACAGAATTGTCAGGTTGCTGCCATTCAGAGTCCTCACCATAGGTTGGAGGAACATAGGCGTTTCCAAAAATAGTCCAGCAATTTTGTTGCCACTGCCCCTAGCCCTGATTTTCAGAAGGTTCTTCAGGTTGATTGCCCATCCAAGCCTCATTGTTTTCTTCCTGCATAATCACATCTACATCATTATCATCTTGATTAGCATTTTCTGGAGCATCCTCATCATCATTTCCTTTAAGATGAACAAGTTCATCAGGTTCAGGATGGGTGGAACGAGGTCGATAAGTAAACTTGTTCTCTCATGAATCCCAAAAGTAACCCATCATGGTAAGGGTTTTGGCAAGAAATTGTTGTTCAGTTGTAATATAAATATGACAAATGTTTGGAACAGGAATGTCAAAGTGATTCAAAATGTTTGCAACAACAGATGCATAACCAAGTGCAGGAAATTTGCTGGAGCTACGAGTAACGAACATCCTATAAGCAAAATAGTAAGGCCAGTTGATCTTGATCTGATTCTTTAGAATATAAATGAGATGAACCTCTTCCTGTTCAACTCTTGAGTACCCTCCTTTCTTAGGCCTCAAGATGCGAGCAACAATCCATTGAAGAATTCGGTCTTCAAATTTCAAGTGGCCTGTAGTGACATTTTTCGGAAATAATCCACTTGCCACAACATCATCTGGATATGGTTCCCGTAACATCGAATTCAGAGCAGTTTTGAACTCATAGTTCTTAACAAAAAATTTATCCGTGACCTTTGGGAGAGTGTCATCAGTGTCCAATACAAACAGTGTAGACCATACATCATTGGTCACTTCAAATTGTGCATTATTCATAGAAAATTTAAATTCATCCCCATGAAATTTACCCTTGATTTCACAGTAGAACAACCGAGTCAAATCTTCACTATACTTATCATCACATTCTAGAAATTCACCAAGATTTTGAAAATTCACAAGTTCAGAAATCTCAGGAATGTGAAAATATGGACCCATCAGAGGATAAAAACCATGTTGTCTTATAACCGCACGGTTACAGAATAGTTGGTCAAAAGGATTAGCTAGCAGTTCAGAAATTAAAGACTTAAAAGTTACCCGTTGGGAAGATGATGTTCTGGTTGTTGCTGGTTGTGAAGATGAACCTCTTGTTCCCCTTCTACTAGGATTTCTTCTTGAAGCCATGGTTGAAGAAGAGTTGAAAGAAGATGATGACACTTGATTTTCGCAGAAAGTGAAGAGGAGATATGTGCATCCCTTAGAAACCCTTGTAGTAGTAATATAGAGAATTCACTCTTGGTGGGTTTTTGATTTTTAGGGTTTTTGATGAGGATTTAGTGGAGAATAATGGGTATTGATGAGGTTTAATGGAGGAAGATAAGGAGAGATTGACCATAAAATCTAATGGGATGACATGCAATAAACATACATCAATGTGCAATGAAAATATGTAGTGAAAATAGGCAGCACTAGGTCGGCGCACGCGTCCCAGTAAAGAAGGAAATTTGAACGTTAGGTTTATGCGTCGACCTATGGATCTGTGCGTCGGCGCATGATTCACGAATTTTCTTAAAAAATTGAACATTTGGTTATGCGCTTTCCCGAAAGTTTATCCTAGGTCAGCGCATAAGTCATGCGTCGACGCATGCACATGCAAACTTGAGCCAGAAATGAAATTTTTGCAATTTAAGTTCCAAAAGATAAATAAACAAGCACATATATAGACCAAAACATCCACATGAACGATAAGTGCTCAAAATGCGATAAACATCAAGATTATAGTAATTAATATGGCACAAAACATGATAAACATCTATAAATCGGAATGATATTACCTTGATCATCATGACGATAAGAGCCCTCACATATAGCTAAATATCTCTTTGCATTGTTAGTTAAAAGAATAAACAAGCATGTATATATGTGAAGATCACTACCTTAAGAGGTTATTAAGCACGATCCGAGATATCGAGAATGCCAAGTTCCCTACGGATGTGAAAGAAAGGCTCTGTAGCTAATGGTTTCGTAAAAATATTGACAAGTTGATTTTTAGTGTCAACGTGCTCAAAAATCACATCACCTTTCTCTACATGATCCCTAAGAAAATGATGGCGTATTTCGATATGCTTGGTGCGTGAATGCAATACGGGGTTCTTAGTTAGGTTAATCGCACTAGTGTTATCGCATAAAATTGGAATACGCTCAAGTTTTAAATTGAAATCAAGCAATTGTTGTTTAAGCCATAAGACTTGAGCACAACAACTACCGGCAACAACGTATTCTGCCTCGGTTGTTGACAAAGCAACGGAAACATGTTTCTTGCTATGCCAACTCACCAAGGAATTTGCGAAAAGGTGACACGTACCACTAGTACTTTTCCTATCCACCTTGCACCCGACAAATTCGGAATTGGAGTAGCCAACTAAGGAATAAACACTACCTTTGGAATACCACAGCCCATACTTTGGAGTACCAGACAGGTATCGAAGTATGCGCTTAACAGCTTTTAAGTGGGATTCCTTGGGATGTGCCTGATACCTCGCACACATGCATACACTAAACATTATATCGGGACGTGATGCGGTAAGATAAAGAAGAGATCCTATCATACCTCGATACTTCTTTACCTCAATATCCTTACCCTTTTCATCACGATCAAGATTAGCACTTGTAGGCATAGGAGTGTCTATTGCTTTGCAGTTCAGCATATCAAAATGTTTTAGTAACTCAAGACAATATTTCGTTTGACTCACGAATGTGCCCTCTTCAAGTTGTTTGATTTGCAATCCGAGGAATTAGTTGAGCTCCCCCATCATGCTCATTTCAAACTCCCCCTGCATCAAACTAGAAAACTCCTTGACCAAGGTCATGTTAGTAGACCCAAATATAATATCGTCGACATAAATTTGTACCAAAATTAAGTGTTTTCCTTGACGTTTAATAAAGAGGGTGGTGTCAACCTTTCCTCTTGAATACCCTTGATCAAGTAGAAATTTGCTTAGACGTTCATACCAAGCCCTAGGGGCTTGTTTAAGTCCGTACAAAGCACGTTTAAGTTTGTAGACGTGATCAGGATATTCATGAGATTCAAAACCCGGAGGTTGGACAACATAAACCTCTTCATTTATATATCCATTAAGGAATGCACTTTTAACGTCCATTTGGAATAATTTGAAATTTTTAGTGCAAGCATAAGCAAGTAAAAGGCGTATAGCCTCGAGTCGGGAAACCAGCGCATAAGTTTCCTCATAGTCAATTCATTCCTCTTGGTTATAGCCTTGCGCTACAAGCCGCGCTTCGTTACGTGTTATTACTCCATTTTCATCAAGTTTATTCCTAAACACCCATCGGGTGCCGATTACCCGATGATCTCGCGGAGGTGGGACAAGGTCCCAAACCTCATTTCTCCTGAATTGGTTTAGTTTATCTTGCATTGAAAAAAACCAATGCTCATCGAGTAACGCCTCCTTAGCGTTTTTAGGTTCAACTTGGGAGACAAAATCAGAGTAATAGCAAAAATTACTAAGTTTAGAGCGAGTGGTTACTCCCTTAGAGATATCACCGAGAATGTTGTCAATTGGATGGTCTTTTGAAGACTTCCAAGCTAGAGGAAGTTCATCTTTATCAGCATGATGATCATCCTCACTTTTCACTGGTTGGTGAACCTTTTCCTCCTCAATACGCACTGCTTCAGGCTGATCAGTTCCCTTATCAGTGTCCTTTAGTATGTCTTCAGTAGGTACACCTGCACCATGAAAAGAACTACCTTCTCCGACATTTCTCGGATAAGGCTCGTCAAAGGTAACATGAACTGACTCTTTAACTACACGTAACCTTTTATTATAAATTCTATACGCTTTACTTGACTGAGAATATCCAAGAAAAATACCCTCGTCGACCTTGGCATTAAACTTACCAAGAGTCTCTTTCCCATTGTTTAACACAAAACATTTGCAGCCAAATACATGAAGGTGAGAGATATTTGGCTTACACCCTTTTAAAAGCTCATACGGTGTCTTGTTTAGAATAGGCTGGATGAGCACCCTATTCAAAACGTAACAAGCCGTACTTATGGCGTCGGCCCAAAAGTATTTTGGTAATCCACTATCATTGATCATAATCCTTCCAAGTTCTTCCAAAACTCTATTTTTACGTTCCACTACCCCATTTTGTTGAGGGGTGCGTGGTACGGAAAAATTATGATCAATTCCGTTGGAATCACAAAATGCTTCAAACAAATGATTTTCAAACTCACCCCCATGGTCACTTCTAATTGACCCAATGTTTGTGTTTAACTTGTTCTAAGATAACTTAGCAAATCATTCAAAGGCTGAAAAGGTATCATTCTTATTTGCTAAGAAAATGGTCCAGCTAAACCTAGAAAAATCATCGACTATAACAAACCCATAATAGTTACCACCTAGACTTTTAACCCTAGATGGTCCAAAGAGGTCCATATGGAGGAGCTCAAGGGGTCTCATAGTTGAAACGATGTTTTTAGATTTGAATGAGATCCTTGTTTGCTTCCCCATTTGACATGCATCACAAAGGTGATCCTTTGTGAATTTAATTTTGGGCAAACCGATGACTAGGTCTTTAGAGACTATTTTGTTAAGCAAATCAAAGTTGATGTGAGCCAACCGTCTATGCCACAACCATGAATCTTCATTCATAGCGACTAGACACTTGTCTCCATTCAACGATACCCCATTTAAGTCTAGCATATAGACGTTGTTCACCCTCAAGCCCTTAAACACATTATTTTTGTCGCTATCTTCAACTATGCAACAATCCTTTAAAAAAGGTACTTTATAATTCTTGTCACATAGTTGACTAATGCTTAAAAGGTTGTGTCTAAGGCCTTCCACAAGCAGCACATTAGAGATAGTAGTAGATGAGGGGTTACCTACACTACCTTTGCCGAGAATCTGTCCCTTATTTTTGTCTCCGTAGGTGACAAACCCCTTTTTCTTCGCCACAAAGTCGATGAAAAGAGATATGTTGCCGGTCATATGTCTCGAGCAGCCACTATCCAGAACCCATCTTCTTTCGGTGGTCTCAAGACTTTGTACCTCATTTTTCTTGCTTCGTTGAGCCATAAGACATAGATTTACGAACTCGCTTTTGCCACTAGAGCTTTCCCCTTTTTCGGACTCACTATCGCTTTCCCAAGCTATGTAAGCTCATCTTGACTTATTTGACTTCTTATTTTGACAACCCTTGTCCTTGTCTTTGTCCTTCTTAAGCAATGAACAGTCTGGTTTGTAGTGTCTGGATCTCCCACAATTGAAGCAAGATCCTTTGGCTTTGCTACTCTTGTTTCCTTCGTTTCTAGATTGCATTCTAAACTTGACTAGATTCTTATCCGAGTGTTGGATTTTGTTTTTCCGTACATACCTATTGTATCTCTTCACAAATAGGCCCATGTATTCACCGGATTCATCATCTTCGTCGTTTTTGGTTTCACTATCGTTAAGCTCTTGGTGTGTGGACTTAGAACAAGAAGCCTTAAGAGTGATCGACTTCTTTTCCGTATCTTTTGTCTTCTCCTTCTTGATGCTCTTTTCATGCTTTTCCAAGCCAATGAGCACTTGCTCATGCTCACCGAGTTTACTAAAAAGTGTTGTGAGGTCTAATGTAGCAAGATCGTTGGCCTCCTTGATAGCGGTGACCTTCGGTTGCCATTCCCTGTTAAGACATCTCAGAATTTTGTTAGTAGAAACCTCATTTGGAATTGGTTTACCAAGAACATGCAATTTGTTGATAATATGAGTAAATCGTTTTTGCATATCCGCAATGGTTTCCCCTTTCTTCATGTAAAACAAATCAAACTCTTGCGTTAGTATATTAATACGGGCCATCTTAACATCATTAGTGCCTTCGTGGGCTACTTGTAAAGCATCCCACATGGCTTTGGCCGTTTCACAATGGGAGACTCGATAATACTCATCAACTCCAAAGGAGGAGATGATCATATTACGAGCCTTCCAATCATAGCTGTACTTTTTCTCGTCCTCCTCAGTCCATTGGTCTTCGGGTTTAGGAACGACAACGCCTTCCGCGTTAGTCATAGTAATTTGCATGAGACCGTTTAAAATAACGTTCCAAACCTTACGATCTATGGAATTAATATGGATGCACATACAATCCTTCTAGTAGCTGTTCGCCTGTAAAAACTTGAGCTCTATTATAAGCCCCTTTAGGTTCATTCGCCATGATCCAAGAAGTTTTACCTAAGCACCAGAATTAACCGGAGCTCGTGATACCACTTGTTAGACGATGGCTATGGATCTAGAAGGCGGGGTTGAATAGATCCCTTGAGTTTTACACGCAATTGGATTACAAAAATTTGTTTTTAAAAATGTTTAACGGAAGCAGCCACTGGATAGATCGTCTACAACGAACCTTCTACTAAAAGGATCGGATATGCACAAATATATCGGGAATGAATATGGAAGAGAAAAAATTCAGTTTGATTACTACACTTAAAAAACGCAGTCAACAAAATATCACTTGCTTGATGTTTATTCCAATCCAATAAGGTAAAGTGATAAGCAATTTAAGGCAACATGTTTGAAATTTGCTTTGAAACAAATTATCAAACACCTAGTGTGCGTAAACACACTAAGTGCAGAATTTCTATGAAGGGTAATGTAAAGCTGCTCCAAGATACAATTCAAGGAATTGTATCAGTTTAACAAAATAGTTTATCAGCTTGCAATTACTCTACGACAAAAATTTCAATAACTTGCGACTTCACAAATTCGAACAAACTGAAATGTAAAAGAGTTAAGGAGAGAGAGAACAAACACGATTTGATTAGGCAGTTCCCCAATCGTCCTCGCTTTGGGTACGTCTGCCCCCAACTCCACAAATGGAATTGAGATATGTGTATATATAGTTGTTGCAAATTGTTTATTACAAGAGAAAACTATGAACATCCAAACCCTCGAACATCTTCGATCGTTGATGCAGAATTTTCTCTTCCCTTGATTCAAGATGAATCAAGTCCTTTGAATATGGTTGATCCAATTATCGTCCCACGCTACTAAACCGAAAGAATCCACCGTTCTTCGGTTACCTTCACTCGATCAATTGTAATCTACCAAAAATTCGAACCCAAACCTCTCTTCTACGATCCTCTGATTACAGCTACTAAATCGAACAATTGCGCTAATTTCCAGTTACCTTTGCCCAGTCGAATCCCTGTAGAATGAAAGGTTTGTGCAAAAACCCCCAAAATCAATCTGATTCTTGGAGGACAAAACCAACTGGTTTTATTCAACAAACACCTGCCAAGCTCTCAACCCAGAAAATGAAGATCACACTTCCTAAATTTTGAACGTTATCACTTCGAACAATGGGCGACACAAACAAAGATGATTATGTGTGATTGTTTGTTTACTCAATGAAGAAGATGAAGATGAAGAGAGAAATGACATATATTTTTCACGTTTCTTGTTTTGAATAATGAGATGACCAAAACAATTTATAGGAAAATAAAATGACCCACACAAAATAATAACAGAAATAACAAAAAAAATTAAGTGAAAAAACACAGATTTTGGAAGGCATGCGTCGACCTACCAACCCCATGCGTCGATGCATAGAAACAAGTTTTTGTGTCATTTAAGTTGTGCGCTTTCCCGCAGGATTTGCTTGGTCTGCGCATGAACTGGGAGGTTAGCGCATGAACTGGGATGGTCAGCGCATGAACTGCATTTCTTCAGGAAATTCAATTTTCTGAGCATTTTCACCTGACCAAGTTCAGAAACACATATTATACACTACTAAAATGATAATGGACATTTATTTATGGGAAAAACAAGGTCCTATGCATCTAGACACATGAACGATAATGATTAGACGCAATATGCCCGACACGTGAAGTGATACCGCTCAAATTACAATCTAATTTCTTACATATTTGTTGACATCAATAAAACAAGGTAGATAGAAGAATATCCCTCACACCAATCTCATTTCAAACAAACCATTTCAAACCAAAAAGCATAGATATTTCAAAGGGTTCTTATAGAGTACTATAGACGTTTTGGGTGTTAACACCTTCCCATCGTGTAACCAACCCTCTTACCTAGTCTCTGTTTATTTGTTCTTGTTTTAGAACTCTTTAGGTTTTGTTCGCTCTTTTTCCTTTCCTTTTGGATAAAATAAAAGTGCGTTGGAGACTCTTACATTTATGAGTTAAGTTATTCAATAGCTTACACTCACAAATTTTCCTGTTACACCAGCCTCACCCCCACTTCCCAGTACCAGCTTTGCCCCTAATCAAGGGTAGCAAATGATCATCCACTCCCTCCCCCAATGGGAAACGATTTTCCCCGCCCCTCCCATCACCCACCCTCAGAAACTATAATATTTTTAAAATGCATATTTTCTCCATAATAAAAAAAATCAATAATTAAACTAAAAATTTGCTCATTTTAATAATAATGATAACATTTGGTCTTTTTTATTTAATCTATAAATTAAAAAAAATCTAATAGCTAGATGCTTACAAAGGTCAAAGTTCTCTTGGCGCATTGCACGAAGACCATCCTCGACCTTCTTCTAACTATTTCGTGATTCTCCTAAAGACTTCTCCAATTCATTAAATATTGTACAAGAAGGATCTAAGAACTGATTCGCTTCTCACAGAGCGATCTATACCTTTGATGAAGATGAAGGATCAGAGGCCAAAACATTATTCTTCTCAATTACCGCCCAAGCAAGTCGGTGTACTCTTTCGACCAAATTGTCTAGATACTTGAAAGGTTCCACAACGATATCTATGACCAGGGATTTGTTAGAAGCACCTTATATCTCCTCCAAATAATGATCATTCTCAAATGTAAGATTATGGACCTGTCCCTCAAGCCTATCCCTCTCTTATTAGAGGAGGGCTGCAAAGAAAATGTCTCCTCATCCAACAACTATGAACACTAAAATAGACGACACCTGACGAGTATGGAAGGCTAGTTCGGCCAATTCCCTTTCGAGCTTCTTCAGAAAGACTTGGGAATTAAGAATAATCTTCGTTGGAAACCAAAGTTTTGAACTCTCTATTCGTCCATGGGCCTGGGCGTGCCAACAACATCGGATTTGACTCCATTTGAGTAGAAGCTTGCCCTTCTGCAGTTTCGAACTTAGAACGTTTGAGAGGATACCTCTCCACCTTAATTTCTTATAAATTTCGGGGTGGTTGCAAGCTTTACTTTTCGAATTTAGGAAGGGAAATCTCAAACTTCTACTCAAGAGAAAGGAGTAATTGTTTGAACAACCTGCCCGACGATCGGACCAAAAGGTGTTCCATTAGGTGTACCTGAGGGGGAGGCTCCCCAATAGAAGGGGTGCTTGAAATTCCAATCAAGATAGAAGTTTCCCTTATTTCCTTCCTCAATTATTGCATGGCATCCTCATTCTTCATCACATCTATACGATTAAGGAAATATGCACCTAGAAAAAAGAAGCACTAAAAAGACTTTAAAATAAACGGAGCCTTGTTGGAATTGGATCTCATCAATTGATAACACATGCATTCTTCTAACCAGTTAAATACAAATCAATCATTCTTCTAATATCCTCACGTATGACCCACAACCGAGGTTATGTCTAACGCAAAGTCGAGAGAACAACCGTATTACCTCATTGGTGATGTCACGCACAACTCAACGACACAGAGCATTAAGAAATGATACTCATGCAAATGCTAAGCCTAAATCTATGTCTAGAGTCTAGAACCTAACATGTATTCAAAGATGACACCCATATCATATTCATGATTGATTCACATAAAACGCCATGATAAGAATACGTACATACGCTTAACCCTTTTTACATGCATTCAACTAATTTTCCAAATGTATGTGAACATAGTTCTTCATCACTATTATCACGCATCCTCACAATACTGTTCGCGCCAAAAAAGTTATCGTGATCTTTACCGTATTGATCATACTCATGCTACTAATCAACACAATAAAATAAAAGTGATACTAGTGAATATAAACTTACAAGACTATGTCAAAAGTTTGATCATTGATAGATGAGTATCTTAGATCAAAGATTTGAAAAAGTTTTGTCAAGACCCACAAATAAGAAATCAAAGACAACATTAATATTGAATCAAAACTATTTCATAATACATATATTAGATGAAATACATAAGGTATCAAGAGACTACATCCAAACCCAACAAGAAATTGAAGCACTTACTCGAAGATCAAGCTCCGAGTTTTTTTGATTTGTGCTTCTCCCTCTTAAGGTTTGTGTTTATCTCTCTAGAATATGCTTGAAATGATGAGAGATAAAGTTCTATTATGAAAAGTATGAGTTATGTTTCTAAAAAAGCAAGAAAAATATGTATATAGTTATTACAAAATATGTCTTGTTCGCCTAGAGAGCACTTTATTCGCACAGCGAAGACCAATTTTAGGCACTTCAAGTGCCTCAGGAACAGTTACACCGCCCTTGGAAAATGTCTAAGTTCACAGTGCGAACTCATTCTTTGCACAGCGAGCGCCTTCGCTCCAGCTTCGCACAGCGACCTTATGGCCCTTTTCCTAATGCCATCCAAGATTTCTTCTTCGCCTGGTCCTTGCTACTAGTTCGCACAGCAAACTTGGTGAAACTTCTTCTTTTCTTTGGCTTCCTTGTCCAATCATTTGTGTCATAATCATTGATGTTTATGCCTATATCCTGCTCAATAACACACACATCAAAGAATCCAAAGGTATTTGCAATATGTTGAATAATCACACAAGAATAAGAAATAAATCCATTAAAACATGAGAAATGAGTTGAAAAATGGCAAGAAAAATGGTTCAATTTAAGTCAAAAATTGCACTTAATAATACCATGCCCAGTTAACAATTTATATCATAAACCATCACCATGCAAAGCAGGGATAGGGGCTTAGGGGCAACTGTTCTAAGCTGACTGCAAGGCCCAAGAAGCGAAACCTCATTATCAAAGTAAGAAGCTATTTGATGAAGAGTAGGCAAACTTTTTCCCTCCACGTCACAAGATACCACCATGAGGATACTATGCCAATCTCCCAAAATCAATCCAGCAGTTGGCTGCGTCTCACACACATGTAGTTATCAACCATCTCCCATATATAAAGAGAAAAATACGACACTATTTCGATATTCAAATAATTCCCATTAAAATTCCACTTTTGATTCTCTTGGAATGCTAACCTTACAGGTCAGACTCTTATCCACCACATTAAAAACCTTGAACCACTACAACAAACCGCAAATTCATCGTCTCCTATCATCAAATAGTTCCAAGGAAGAACAGGATCCATAAAACATATTATTGGGATGTCCATTATTTGCAATTAGAAAGAACAGAGGTTATGGTTATCACAAGAAAATATATCCGGATGGTATTAAAAAGTTATGGTTATCACAAGAAAAATATATCGAGAAGGTATTAAAGTAATTTCACATGGAAAAAGCTAATCTAGTTGCTACTCCACTTACTACTCACTTTACTCTTAGTTCAAAGAGAGTCCTTCGTGTGAAATTGAAAAGAAGGAGTTGCACAAGTTGCCATATGCATCATCTCTTGAAAGCTTATTGTATTCAATGTTATGAATAGGAACAAATATAACATACAAAATTAGTGTTGTTATAATTTTTTTTTTTTTACTAAACAAGGAAGGAAGCATTGGAATATTGTGAAATGGATCTTAACGTATCTTAGAGGAACTTCCAAAATAGCGTCAATGCTTTGGAAGTAGAAGATTGGAACTGTTTGGTTATACCAATGTAGATATGGCAGGAAATATTGGGTCAGTTTGATTCAACTTTAAAAAAATGAATTTTTTTTATTTTGTATTTTTAAAAATGGATTCTATAAAAATGTTTTTCAAAATATTACAAGTTTTTTAAATTTGTTTTTATAAATTAAAAGGCTAATTTTGACATTTTATAACATTAATATACATTATTGAAAACCAAAACATAGTCAAAATCACAATTTTTTCAAAAAGTTGTATTTCAAAAATGATTTTCATGAAAAGCTATTTGAAATAGCTTCCAAATTAAGTGATTTTTTTTAAATTTAGATATCCAAAAAAAATTTCGATAAAATAATGAAATAACTAAAATAATATTTGTAGAATAACTATTCAAATCAAATTTTTATTTGAAATTTTTATGAAAAATTTCTTTGTAAAATTTTTTTCTACAAAATTATGGTAAACTATAAAAATCGTTTAAAAAAAAACAAAACAAACGGACAAATTGTTTCAAGGAAATCAACTTCAGGATTCCTATTTACATTTTCAAGGAGAACTTAATCGTGGTAGTTAAAGTTATAAAAATGTGTTGTTTTGACTACCACAAAGGCATAATCTATACTAATATAAAGACAAAACATAGATATGGTGTAGTTTTTTTTCTACCAATTTTGCCCTTATTTTAAAATTTGTAACTTCCACAATAACTTCCATTAAACTATAACTATTATCTTTCACATAACTTACTAACTTCCATTTAAATATTTAAATTAATATTAAATCAAAAATTGTTTTTTATATTTTTACGTGTGTGCATTAGAAAATCTGACAGACGGACGCTAGTTCTTCTTAATAACAAAAATTTATAAATAAATGTTATAATGAGGTGGAATTTTCACTCGAGTTCAAAACATAACGATGTGATATATTAAAATCCAAACAATTACAATTTGAAAAAATTCGTACATACCAGTATACCACAATTGTTGAGATATACTGACCAAATCTTTTCCCAATGGCAAGTACGAGCTCTCTAGGAGAGCTGCTAAATTACTGGAGCTCTCCACCTATATTGAAAAAGCGAAATTGATGGGATTTCCTCTCTGAAATGAAAGATAAATAAACAATAAAATAGTAAATATGAAACTAAAGTAAGCACAAAAGTTTTCTAGGACATAGATGGAAAGTATTAAGAAAAGCTCTCTTGAATTATAGCATCTCTTTACTATATTTTATTGGCTATAAAATGTATAGTCTCCTTCATGCTTCATTTATAATATCATAGTAAGAAATCAAGAAATCTGTTTGAGACGAAATAAAAATAAAAGTGAATTTGAGAAATTTAGCTTACCATTGCTTTGGTGAGATTATAATAACTATCTTTTATATTTTCATTAATTATCAATTTTTTTTATTTCATTGTTATTATTATTTATCTGTGTGAAAAGTATAATCTTAGGATAATCAATTTTACGTTAGCCTTGTACTATGCGTATTTAAATGATATTTTTCTCTACAAGTGACTACAATTTCAAAATTGTACCTTTTTTTTATGCAGAGCTTTAAAATGCAATTGAAAAATAGCAACATTCATATGTCTGTATTTTTTTAAGTTGTCCATATATCAGAATATACAACACAAGTAGAGTTTCTCATGAGTACAGACACATTATTTTCTTCATATTTACACAGTTTTTTAACTCTCCCTGTTGAGGCTAATTCACCAGGTTGCACTTATAGGCCTTCTTATTCCTCTTAATTTTTCTGCCCCCTTTTGATCCTTTGCTGAATTCTTTCTCTGTAAAAGCTACAGCAATACATAATAAACACTCATTCACAATGATACTAGTAATAGTGTAACACTAATAGGAATAAAAAACTATTATATTTGAATCATTTAATCTATGTAACACCGTCACTTCAAATTGAAAGCGTGTCTGGTGGATTCTGACACGTCCTTATCACCGATAATTAGTATTGACGTGTTAGTGTCATTCTTTTTCATAGCACTTAATCACTTACCTCTTGTTTCCTCTTGCTCTCTGCTTCAGCCTATTTCAAATTTAAAAAATAGATGTATATGTTAAGTATCAGAAAACATAATTCATGACACATAAGAAAAAAAGAGCATAAAAATATTCAATTTCAGTATTGTTTAATTACCAGAATTTGTTTTAGTTTTTCATTCTCTTCTTTTAGCAGATTCAGTTCTGCCTCTAGCTCCACAGTATATGCCTGCATTACAAGAATTTGCCATTAGGTAAAGGACCACTAATTGAAACAAAGAGTAGAGAATGATGAACACAAAACCTGTCTCCTTGCTCGAGAACGAGCAGCGGATTCTCGATTTTTTAACATTCTACGTTGCCTTCGCTCCACTACAACTTCGGGAGGACCATCTATTATCCTCTTGCTAGTATTACATCCACTTGACTCAGGCAAGTTTTGACATTTCCCGATTGGGCGGTCCTGCAATCCTGAGTTGTTATTCTGAGACAACATTGGGTATGTTACAAGACCGTTGCTAGAATATCCCATTCCAATAGAAGGCCTCAAACCATAACTTGCAACATTCAATGGTCTCATATTACATGAAACAACACTCCCACTATGGTTCTGAAATGACAAGGATGATGATTGTTGTTGTACTACACCAGCTTTCACAAAGAAATCCTCCAAAGTCATTTCTCCAAGTGTTTGTTGCTTCGTGAGTGTCTCGTTTCGCTTAAGGTTATTATCTTCGAATTGTGGTTGGTTTTTGTGAATCTCAGACCAAACTTCATCCACAGTTTTCTTGCAAATTGGAGGAGGGACAGAAAATGAGTTACCATGTTGGGAAATGTTTTGTTCTTCTTCAGTTGCAACAGTTTTTGATTTCTTCTGAGATTGAGTAGCTTCATCACTGGAACTCCAAATGCTGGCTAGGAATTCTTCCATGTTGAGGGAACCAAAGCTCTTTCCACTCTTGCATTGGAACTCATCAAGTGTGAGTGAGAGTATTGAATTTTGTTTGCTTAGTTCAGAAAATGGAGTTTCTACTTGGTCTTCTTGCAATGAAACCTGTTGATCTATTTGTTGTAGATCCATGGATGTTTATGAAGATTCTAACTCATGAAAGAAAAATACTAATGAGTGTCCTTCAAAACATTAGTCAAGAAAACAAATATAAAATATCGCGGAAAATCGCGCACTCAACTTTAAGTTGAAGATCAAAGATCAGATCGATATCGTTATTACCTATGATTTTATGTAGTGTTGTAATTTAGGTTTTAGAATAAAAACTAAAAACCGTCCGATCTCTATCTAACGATATATCGAAGTTTACAGACATCATATTGTGACTAAAGTGATCAATTCATATTCAAATAATTGATCAAAAGATTAAGATGATGTAAATGGATGCAATTGCATCCCTTGTTATCAGTTGCATGCAACATGCAAAAATGCACATGAATGTGATTTATATGAACTTCAAGAGGACAAGCAAAAATCAATACAAAAACAAAAGGGAATATAGATGAGTACCTGAATATGCAAACATCAATTTAGAGGATGGGAATTGTGATTTGGAAAGATATATATATATGAGAGAAAAGGAATAAGATAAGACCTACACTAGATGAAAGAGAAAGGAGAGGACATTCAGTGCATAGAGACATAAACATTAATTGCTAGTTACCATATTGAATCAAGTTATTGTTGTGATTGAGAAAGTGGTGCCCTTTTTATGGATGAGTTATGAATATTTGTTGACACGTTTTGTTGTGCATGGCATTGCCAAGAGTAGTCTATACTCTACTCTTCAAGTTAAGTTAATTAACCATTGTAACCGTGAGGTTGGTTGGACAATCGTTATGGTTTACTTTGATTCCAATTTAGCAATTAACCATATCAATATGAATAAGATTGCAATAAAACTATGTTTTTTTTAACAGATGTATTCAACCAAATCATATCATATAGATACATAATAAAATATTTTAAGAATTAGCTAACTCAAGAAAGTGACATTAAAATGTGATTTGATATATATATAAGAGGTTTAAATAAAGAAGGATTATTTTAGAGTTATTGTTTAATAATTCTTTATAAATATTGAATTTTACAAATTTAACGGTTAAATCATAAAAAATTATCAAATAAATTATTTATAAATATGAGAAAAATTTGCATGGAAACGCACCTAAATCCTTATTGTTAGGAACAACCAATGAAAAAAGAGAAAATTTTTAATTTATTATAAATTTAATTTCGTTTTTAATTGGAATCATGGGGTGGTGGTTATTATGCAGGAGAGAGAAAATATTATTTTTTTATTTTTAATTAATAAAAAAAAATATTATTGGTTGTTTGTAAATACACGTGTTATGTTTGTTCCTATGCAAGTATTTTTCTATAAATATTTAATACTTCAATTAACATTTTTAATTGAACAAATAATAAAATAAATAAAAAACATAAGCATACGTCTACAATTCAGTTATTCATTTATTATTCGGTGGAGTGCTTTTACAATTCATCAATGCAAATTAGAGAAACACAATATATTATAAAAACCAATCCACCTAAGTGATTTCATCAATATCAATAGAATATTTATTGTACTTTCTAAAAAAAAATACAAATGTTTAGCAACCCTTAACACTACGCCAAATAAGCTATTTAATAGCGTTTTTTTTTGTTTTTGATAGCGCTTAAAAGCGCTATTAACCGCGCCGCTATTGTAAATGTTTTTTGTTTAATAGCGCTTTTAAAGCGCTATTAAAATACCAGTTTTTAATAGCGTTTTTTCTTAAGCGCTACCGAAGGGAGCATTTTGCGCGTTTTTTAATAGCACTTTCAAAATAAGCGCTATTATAAAGCACATGTTTGATAGCACTTTCAAAATAAACGCTACTATATGTCACATGTTTGATAGCACTTTTAAACAAAGCGCTAATATATGACACATGTTTGATAGCACTTTCAACGAAAGCGCTAACATATGACACGTTTGATAGCACTCTCTTAAAAGTGCTATTATAGGATGTTTTATTAATAGCACTCTCTACAAAACGCTATTATAGTACACGTTTTTTTTTTTTTACACAATCATTCTTTTGGTTTGCAAATATCAAAAAGATACATTCAATTCAATACCAAATAACGCTTGAAGTTACTCATTGCATACATATTATGATCCATCAATACCAAATAACATTTTAAACCAAATCCACTTGTTTACAAATATCATAACATATATAGAGGAAAGTTAAGGGCGGTGTAACAATTTATGTTGCCTTGAATAAATTATAAACTAAAATTCAAACAAATTTGTTCATCGTTTATGACATTAATATTGAGTACTAATAAGCACAAAACACATGACTTTTCACATAACCATATCTTAACTCTATGCACTCTTTCTTCATGTGTTGCCTCTCCAAGACTTTGTAGACTTAACAAAATTAATGCACGGACAAATGGAAAATTCATTACGTCACACAGGAAGCATTTTGAGGAAGCATCGGGTCCATCAACTGTGTCAGTCACTAGGAAATTGAAGTTTTCCCTAAAGAAAATATGCACTGCCTGATAGATTTAAGAAGCATAAAATTATGATGTTATGAATTGGAGTAAAAAAACTACAAAATGAATTCATTATGCCTCATAGCAGGATCAAATCAGTCTCATGTTTCTCATCTTAACTAAATGTAAACGCAAATAATAATGCTGAACTAAAAAATAAACTCAACAAATGAACTGCAAATACAGAGGGTTCAATTGGCACTCGGGTTCTTAAGACACCCTAGTCCCTACCTAGACTTTGAACTGATATCAGAGCACTCGCTGATATCATTACTTTATCATTTACATTCTAAATCCATTGTAATGAGACACACTAGTTCCCAAACTTTTACCTAATATCAAGTTTTACTAACATATCATATGCCTCCCAAATCTAACATAGCACGAGAAAGACACATCTTTTTTACTCCATATATTTCAAGTGTGATTACAATCTGCATCACATTCATTATTTGAATAATCACACAAATAATTTAGAAACCATAATAATTAGCATTACGATTAAATGGGAAGTGAACTAAAAGCTTTTTGAAAAATAACTTCATAAAAAACTGACCTGTCTGATGACATCATTAAGACCAGGGCAGAGCCCTCCACAGGTGACAATTGCTGCCTTCACTTCTTCTGGCTTATAGTATATTTTTTTCCCGAGGCCCCGCTCGATGAACCCTAACAAGATTTCAAAAACTCACCATATAAGCTAATATTTGAAAAACAATATTTTTACATGTCATGATATTAAAATTGGGGAAACAAATTCTTTACCATTGTTCTACCCAAGTACAATTGGGATCAATGCACTCAGCACCAGCAGATTTAGGTGATGAATAGTTAATTGTCTGAAAAACCAAAGCAACATTCAGAACCACCACAAATCAAATGTCTAACAGTAGCATGTCACTGCAGTTAAATTGTATCAATTCCAGGATAAGAAAACAAAATGCATAAACCGTATAAGTTATTCCAACTGTGAGAGTAAACACTAAACAGATAAACAGCTTTGTTAACATCAAACCAGCAGCCCAACTTAAGTTCTCAGTTTAGGACGGTGTCTAATATAGTTCTTAGTTTTTTAGCTTAATTAAAAGGAACAAAACCGATTTCAAAGATGAAAACTGTCTAACCTTTATATTCCCTATTTAATGTCATATCACTAGCGCGTGTGAGACCAGAGTTTTTCCCCATACATCTCTCACATATTAGGTCTTTTGGCCTGATCCGTAGACAACACAAATGGCCCAATAATGAACTTGAATAAACTCTAGTACCATTTTAAGTATTACATCTAACTCAATCTCACGAAACCAGGCTATAACGCAACGATTGCCTAAACTTTACAAGCCCTATTACATCCTATGAAGCACAGACACAGACAGGGACATCGGATATAACACCGACACTGACACGTCGAAATGCTTGAAGGCCTTGTAAAGATGTTCATCTCTTTCTAACCTGTGTCGATGCATTGTAGCAGTGATGAATTCTATGTAATCGATTGTGCCATTTCCATCTACATCGGCCTAAATTCAAGCGAAGGAATATAACTTTAGCAGAATTGATTATGCAAAAAATAGAGAAGAAAACACATATTGTAACCGAAGTATTTTCAGCAATTACCTGAGCGAGTTTTCAAAATCCATTAAGTTCTTCCGAATCGGTAGAGCTAAGCTACATATGCCACACCATAAAGTTCAACAAATTCAAAGAACTAAGAGTTATGACGAATGACGAGAACACTATGCAAGCATTAGAGTTCCCGTGGCATTTATGTCGAACCTGAACTTGGCTGAGAACTGAGAAATTTTGGATAGTTTTGTAGTAATCAGCAATGAAGTCAACCATTATATGAGCTTGCTCTCTCAACTTCTCAGTGTCCATCGGCTTCAAATTCAAACCACTTCCTTCTTCTTGTTCCCATTACGTAAAATTTCAAACATGAACCACATTGAATGAATGAATGTAAAAGAGAGAGATAGTAGTAGTAGTATAAGCATGATGAGTATTGAGTTTGATTGATACTGAAATTTGTTGGTAAAGACAAAATGGCGAATTCTGTTGTACTATGTGAAGCTGAGAAGAAGAATCTCAGTTCAGAACTTTTACCGAACACTTGATGGGCATAGTGCGAAACGACAAATTCGGCACTGATTCTCCATCAATTCTTCAACCACGACCTGCAACAACAACAAATAACAACACAACAACAATGTTGTAGCGAGAATTGAACTGAAACAGAAGCAAAAAGATGAAAGAACCGGCGGTGGTAAGAGGGACGATTTTTATTGTTCCATACAAGGGTTGAAGAACAATGAACCTGAAGGTGAAGTTGCTTATCAAAGGGCTGATTCGAGAACAAATTGTAAAGCGATGGTGCGGTTTAATGTCAGTAAGGATGGAGAATGGAGAATTACTAAATTGATAATGGATCACAATCATGATTTCGTGCCGCTTGAACAAAGACATTTCTTACTTTCTATGAGAAATGTATCACAAGGTAAAGGAGGTCTCATAAAGTCTATAGTAAATGCTGGAATGAAAGTTACTAATATTTGGAGTTATTTAGGTGAAGAGGATAAGCTTGGTATGACACTGAAAGATATGCATAATTTTGTCTACACTGAAAAGTTGAAATCAATTGAAGCTGGAGATGCACAATCCTTAATCAAATCAATCGGAGAGGTAATGCCAAATACAAGTCATCGATTATGTTTATGGCATATATCTAAGAATGCTCATTCGAATTTAGGTGGTCTTAATTCTGATCATAAGTTTCAAAGTTTGTTTAGAAAGTGTATGTCAGGATGTGATTCAAAAGAAGAATTTGAAAGCACTTAGAATGATATTATGATTAATGAGTACAAGCTTCAAAATCATCATTGGTTAGGCAGTATACATACTAACTAGTTTTCCTAACAGTATACATACTAACCACCAACCAATTTCCATTCTAACTCTCCTAACTTTTTGTAACTGTCAATCCAAACTAACTATTTTCCTCTTCAACTAACATTTCTAACTAACTGACTCAGTCATAGTCCAAATTCCATAGAAATTCAACCAATTACTAACTAACCTAATTGTCAATCCAACATTCAACAAGTTCTATAAACAGTTCATTTAACTTCTACTAATTTCAAAATCAACTAACATTTTGCTAAACACATTCACTAACTAACTATGACATTCAAACGAGTTCTGCTAACAGTTTTAATGATTAATAACCTAACTAGATTAACTGTCAACTAAAAGTGTTAATCTCCTAACTAACTTTGCACATTAAACCTACTAATGTCCATCCAAACTAACAGCTGACCAAAATTTTAATTCCCTTTTCCCTAACTGTCCAATGGCCTTAAGCACCATTCATAGTAATTGCACTTTGGCTTTTTTTGAGGAAATAGATCCAACCACCACCAAGTTTAGGATAGTTACAGTACCTTAGATAGAAGAAGACCAAGGCAGTTCTAAGAGAGACAACATTGAAATTTGAGGGGAAGGATAAACAGTGAATCCAAGTCCAAAGCCACCTTCTCCTAATATTCTAGAAGAGTCAAAAGTTATTTGGTGCTTTCTCCAAGTCATTCAAGGAAAAATTCTTGGCAGATCTTGTAAATGCTATCGTTCCCGAACCGCAGGAACGTGATCCAGATCCTGACACAATCCCATGATTTATTGGACCGGCAGCCCCTGCCACATTCAAACAAAATTCTATAAATTCCAGTTTTATGATGCTTGAAGAAAACAAGATCTTTGTAACATAAATAATACTAACAAAATCGTAATCATTGTATAACCTGGATAATATCAGCAATCACCTTTTCCTGGAGATCGAGTTCGGTTGAAGCAGTTAAATCAACCACAGACTTCAACAGATCCCGGCCATTGAAAAATGACGGTACCTCCTTGTCAATGTTTTCTAATTGATAGTCTGCTAAATCAGTCAACAGAAGCACAACCTTCCTCCTTAGTTTGATATCAATACTTGCATTCCTCAAAATATCCTAAAATTTTTCCAATGTCAATTACTATTTACCGTACGAAAAATTAGTTTAAAAAAGCACGGCAACAATGTTTATAATATTAAAACTTAGATAGGTCACCTTAAGCATCAAACCACCATCTTCAGCATAGAACAATTCCTGACTAGCTAAATTATTCCGAATCATAGCTGAAACAGCATATAATGCTTTAATGCCTTCCTCGATGGAATCCGATTTTACCATAACTATTAACTTCGAGAGTACAACATGTTCCAAGACCTAGAATAGTCAAAATTTTGCAGCATTACACCAAGTTCCAAAACCTAGCTTTGTTTTGATTCAGTTAACAACATACTAAAATTCTATAAATCATCAATGCAACAACATACCTGCTGCTGAACAGTGGGATTATTTTGACTAGCTTTTCCAAGAACCCATGCAGCAAGAGCCCTAATACCCGTATCAGAGTGATTAAGTTCTTGCGCGATAGCATAAATCCCACCAAGTTTGTTCAAATCTGACACACATTAGAATCTCTTATTAGGATTATGAACTGAACTAATAACCGGCAACAAATTCAGAAAATACTTATGTTCAAAACAAGTAAGAAACACATAAACATTGATAGAAAGATATCTACCAGTTGCATTATCTAATGGCTCAACAAGCTCGAGAAGCTCGAGCAAGGCTCGGTATCGATCTTCCAAAGATACAGACACATTATTCAAATCACTATGATGACAAAGCAGCATAACTGCACGTAAAACAGAATCGGAACAGATACATCATCGAAAGGCATAATACAATAGGTACACAACATACCAAATCAAAACCAAATAGCAACAGTTCTCAGATAACCAATCCAACAAGAAACGGAAGCAAAGCTTGTCACAAATCTTACTGTCAACACTAAAAATGTCAGCACTGCAAAAGTCAAACCAATTTTACCAATAACTGTAGCGACTCCATTCAACTTCACCTGTAAAGGAGTCTCATCCTCTCCTACCTCGCTCAAAGTTTCCAATATCCCTAGCCTCACTGCCTCGCAACTAAAATGGAGAACTTTATCGACAGACCTTAACAGCAAATAACAACTTTCTGCTTGTTCAATATGTCTAGAAACAACAAATAACAACTTTCTGCTCTATCTTCCCCCTCTACTTCGACACATCTTCGTCCTGAAGTGTTTTCTCTTTACCACTTTTCATCAAAAGAATTCAGCCACCAAAATGAAATCCTACTGAAGAATCCAGCTTTTGAAAATAGCGTCACGCGGCTAACAGAATTGTCTTTATTCGACTCACCATTTAAAGGAGCGTAAAGGCTTTCATTGATTTCTCCGTCAGTGTCGATTCAATTAGATTCTTTATATGTGCATAATAATAATAAGATTGCTCCATGAAAAGATAAAACATCCATTCCTACTTTGAAGGACAAGTGTATACTACCGATTACATAAAACAAGGATATAACACAGTTTATAGCAGAAACTAAGAAGATTATAATAGAAAAATTACCTTAACCATGCTCTTGGAAGTTGTTTAATCTTAAGACTTAATGCTAAACCAACTAACATCCATGTTAATCCCTGAAACAATTCCAACAACCACAAATCAAGAGGCAATGCAGGTTGCTTTTTCCTCAACTTCTCTTCTAAAATCCAAATGCCATAAAACAACTGCACCAACCCAAGAACACCATTTGTTATGGCAGAAACTAGTTGCAGATTTGAATATCTTTCCCTATGTTCTGTTATATAGCTATTCACACCAAATGTAATCTAGAATGCCCCTAAGTATAACATTTGATCACACCAGGCCTGCAACCAAAACAACACCCCGGGATGCCAACACTGGCACACACCCAACATAGATCAGCACTAGCACCTGTTAAGGATCACCCCTGCTACTAAAGAAACTAGACGCAACTCCACTAACACGGTTACACCCTGAGCCAAAGAAAACCAGTTACCACACCCTCCAACTCACGAAACATACTCCCAACACTGTCTGCTAAACCAACCAAATGGAACAATCAAACAGAACCACCACAAAGCAATCCCACACGGACGAAACACGAAAGACAAAACTTTAGCGCGATCCCGCGACTCCAGCAAGAAGACAGCGCTAATCCACAAGATGCTTAATAGTAAATTTCTTGGTGAATAGAGTAAATTGCTTAGCATATCAGCTACCCCTACCAATTAATATAAACTAAATATTGTTTTTGTTTCTGGTGAACAGAGTGGCAGTTTCTGCAAATATAAATTGCTTGGAGAGGGAATTTTAAGGCATAACATCCACATATATTTTGGATCTTTAAATCTTTAAATAATTTTAAGATTTAATTTACATGGAACTGCTGAACCAAACAAAAACTGCTAAAAGCACAGACAACACCAATTGACAGCAACTAGGTTTCAATTTTACAGTTGAATACAAACTTCAAAGGGACAGAAAAATTCATGATGCAAAGCTTAGGTTAAAATATTGCAAAGCTCAGAAAAATTAGGTTAAAATAATCTGAGAAAAGAATGATTACCAGATACCAATGAAGAGAGGGATGGCGGTGGTGAGCTAACGAAGGATTGAGTTCGACGGAGAATGGGTTTTCTTCGTTCTTTCTTTCCGGTATTTCCTCTTTCTGTTCGAGTGGTATATCAGAGATGAATCTGAATCGATCGTATTTCCTCTTTCCGGTGGTGAATCGATGATGAATCGATAGATGATGGTGAAGAGTGCGTGATTTCATGGCTGACGAAGGGAGAAGAGTGTGTGGTTGAGTTCAGGGTTTGACGGCGTGAGTGAATCAAACGAATCGATGGCGTAAGTTTACGACGGCATGACTTCTTGGCTGACGAAGGTTTAAGGTTTGAAGGGAGAAGAGTGTGTGGTTGGATGACGAAGATGAGAAGGTTTTGTTTTTTGCGGTGAGTTCCAAAAGTTGTGCGCCAAAACACCAAGTATCCACAAAATGTCAAAATGCACGTGTGTTTGTTTTTATTTTATTTTATTTTTGATTATATAATAGCGCTTTATAGATAAGTGCTATTATATGCATACTCCCTTTACTTGCGATTTCCATGAAAATACTATTAAAATTTTGGTTTATTTTTTTTCATTGTTATTAGTAATTTTTAATAGCACTTTTAAGCAAAGCGCTATTGTAAATACCTTCCTATAATAGCGTTCTATAAAAACATGCTATTAAAAATCTTTGTTTGAAATTTTTGATAGCACTTTTAAAAAAAGCGCTATTT
This sequence comes from Lathyrus tuberosus, assembly GCA_022829125.1. Taxonomy (NCBI): domain Eukaryota; kingdom Viridiplantae; phylum Streptophyta; class Magnoliopsida; order Fabales; family Fabaceae; genus Lathyrus; species Lathyrus tuberosus. Next base: position 2,803,281 of record JALAZF010000101.1, on the reverse strand, counting down.
TAGTGAAATTTATTAATAGCGTTTTTTAACAAAGCGCTATGAAAATTACATTGTCTGCATCCTATAATAGCGCCCGACTATAAAGTGCTATTATAGATGTCTGTGTTCCCTTTTTAATAGCATTTTCTTTAAAAACGCTATTAAATTAGGCGATACAAAAGATCAATTTTGGCGTAGTGTAACTATAAAGATTATAAAGGGTTTTAGTATTTATGTACATTGAGAACAAGCTCACGAGGGTCAGAAGTTCTGTTTTGGGAGTGTTATCTCTAAATATGAGATTGTCTATCCTCAACCGTAAGTAGAAAAGGAGTTAATCGTTGAATCTCTATTTCCTAGGGAGGCGTGGGATATTCCCAAGACTCTTTCTCTGCTCCACATATAATCAGGGCACGTCACTTCCCACGTTTCACGGGCGGTGTCATTCCCTCGTGGGAGATATACTTCCAACGTGGGTGATATGCTCTCGTCTCTCCTTGTGAGTCCTAACAATTATATCACTACACAGTCCCTCAAGCACAAGGGCTTGGCAAAGGGTAAAGCGCTTAATTGACTTTGCATCAATGGAGCATAGGCATGTGGGTGATGCCCTCAAATGTGCTTGTTTGATGATTCTCTTAATCCCTCAAGTGTGGCATTTAAATGAGTCTGTCTGATGAGACTCGGTCCCTCGGGTGAGGCGTTTAGATGAGCCTGTCTGATGAGACTCTAAGTCCCTCAGGCGAGGCATTTAGATGAGCATGTTTGATGAGTCTATTAATTCGTCAGACAAGGTGTTTAGATAAACTTGTCTAATGAGACTCTTAGTCGAGTCCCTCACGCGAGACGCTTAAATGAGCCTGTATGATGAGACTCTTAGTCCCATGGGTGAGGCGTTTAAACAAGCTTGCCTAATGAGACTCTTAGTCAAATCCCTCAAGCAAGGCATTTAGATGAGGTTGTCTGAGGACACTCTTAGTCCATCAAGCGGGCGTTTAGATGAGCCTGCCTGATAAGACTCGTAGTCGAGTCCTTAATACTAGGAACTTTGATGAGCATGTCTAATGAGACTCCTAGTTCTTCAGAAGGGGCATTTAGATAACCATATCTGATGTAAATCTTAGTCGAGTCCCTCTAGCGAGAATCTAAGATGAATCTGTCTGATGAGACTTTTTGTCCCTCAAGCGAGGCGTTTAGATAAACATGTATGATGAGACTCTTAGTCTCTTAGGCGAGACATTTAGATGATCCTGTCTGATGAGACTCTTAGTTGAGTCCCTTAAGCGAGGAGCTTATATGAGCCTGTCTGATGAGACATTTAGTCCTTAAGGTGAGACGCATAGATGAGCCTGCCTGATGAGACTTTTAGTAAACTCCCTCAGGCGAGACGTTTAGCTGAGCATGTCTCATGAGACTCTTAGTCCGTCAGGCGGGCGTTTATACGAGCCTTCATGATAAGAGTCTTAGTCGAGTCCCTCAGGAGAGGCATTTAGATGAGCATGTCTGATGAGACTCTTAGTTGCTCTAGTGAGGCGTTTAGATGAGCCTGACAAATAGGAGTCTTAGTCGAGTCCTCAAAGTGATGAACTTAGATGATTCTGTGTGATGCGACTTTGAGTCCCTTAGATGAGGCATTTTGACGGCCCTGTCTGATGTGACTGTTAGTCAAGTCCCTCAAGCGAGCTGCTTAGATGAGCTTGTTTGATGAGACTCTAAGGCCCTTAAGAGAGGCATTTAAATGCATCTATCTTATGAGACTGTTATTCTCTCAGGTGTGGAGTTTAGATGAGCTTGTCTGTTGGGTCTCTTAGTTCCTCAAGCGAGGCATTTAGGTGAGCTTGTTCGATGAAACTCTTAAACGAGTCCCTCAGACAAGGCGTCTAGATGATCATGTCTGACGAGACGCTTAATCCCCCAAGAGAGGCATTTAAATGAGTTTGTCTTTTGAGACTCGTAACTCGAAGGAATATTTCCTTAAAACCCTTATAGTTGGTAGTATAGGCCTATATGAATCTTTTCCCAGGAATTCCGTTGAGAGAAACCCAACCTCCTTTTTCTTCCCTCTTTAACTAAAAAAGCGAGAAAAATAATCCTAAGGTCAGTGTTATATCCATTATATCACAAACAATTTCAAACGCTTTGATAAAGCCCTAACCATTGGGGCGTAACTGGGAAGGGGCTATATTTAGGGCTTTGAGAAGATCGAATTCAAAATTGGTAAATGGAATGCGGATTTTGAAGCCCTCGGTTACTCCTGAATAGAAATAGAAATATTCCTCCGATACTCCTTTGGGACGAGTGATACAAACCTCTCACCAACTACGCAGGGTTCTAGTATTACATCCTCTTCGTTCCCAGTTGAAGAAATTAAAGTATTGGAATGAAGCTTCGAGATGTAGCTTTCGTCAATGATGTCATGGTCATAACTTATGACTCTTTGTCTATCAAAGATCCTGGTGCTTCCATCTGAATATCCAAAAAAAAACATGAGGAGGAAGAATCTGAATTAGTGTTACTAATATGTGAAGGAATTTCACCATAAACTTCTCTAGTAACCCAGTCAAAATCCGCTCTACTCAAATACCCATCACACTCTCGCATACAGGCATTCTAAATCCTATTTTTATCACTAGTAGTAAGAAAAATTGAACATTCCTTTGAGCAACTAACATTTTTAAATGAAGGCATATTAAAAAAGAACTGAAAAAGGAAAAGAAAATGATACTTGGAGATTGAAGAAACGAACGACGAATAAAGGCAGGATCAGTTTGTAAAGTGCTTGGGAAGGAGATAGCTTGAAAAGTAGAGATATGCGAATAAAAACTATCTTTTTAAAGCAGTAAGTTTTGTAACGGTCAGGAATTTCTATCAGAAGGGTAATGATGAAACTAGGAGTTCCCATAAAAAGTCATCATGATGAGGAGAGAGAAATACTTGCCATTATTGTTAACACTCGTCGTGCAAGACACCAATTTAGAAAGGAAGGAATTCTAGGATTGTTTTGTCCGAACACTTCAATTCGGAAGGATCTCGTGATCAGGGGGATTATATACATCCAAGAATTCCCTAAAGTCGGGTTAGTGAATAAGCTGAGTATGAAGAGGCAAACATGTCTGATGAACACAGTCACGTATACAAGTTGGATCTGGTTAGGAGCATTACAACAAGTAAGCCTGAGCCGGCCTTTTGCGTACAAGTCGGACCCGATATCAGTATTAGGATTAGGGATGGCAAAAAAAATTGTATCCGCGGATAAAATCTGTCACGGATATGGGACGGGTAGCTTAATGGATATCCACAGATAAAATAAATGGATATTTAAATACCCATTTGTTAATGGATATGGATACGGGTTTAATGATATTTAAGCCCGCGGATATCCATATCTGTTAATAAATTATAAAAAATCATTAATTTATTATACCTTATCTTTTCATCTTCTAAAAAAATTAGTCTTCTTATATTTCTTTCTTTTTTTTTGAAATTTTCTTTGAAGAAAGCCTTTCACATTTCATTCAAATCCTATTAGTCATTTCATATTTAAACTCTTCAATGCTTCATACATCACTTCAACAATTTCACAATTCAACCAACTAGTGTCGTTATTCCTCTGTCGAACTAGTGTCTCCCTTCCTACTCCTCTATCGTACGCTCTTCCATCATAACTCACAATCACAATATCTTTTATTTGTTTGGTTAAAAATGAAATGTATGGATATTATGTTTGGATCTAATTATGTTTTAGTGAATAAGAAGAAAATTAATGTGATGAAATTTTATTCTTAAATTAAGAGCGAATTGTATGAATGTTATGTTATAATAATTTTTTGTCTTTAAATGAAGTTAAAAATATTTTTTCAAAAAATAATTTTTATAAAATAAACATTATCCATAGATATATGTAAATATCCGCGGATAACGTATAACCCACAAATTACCCGTTTAACGGATACCCGCATGGATATGGAGCGGATATGGATATTATATTTATCCAACGGGGCGGATACGGATATCATAGTATTCGTCTCTATGGATATCCATTTACATCCCTAATTAGGATACCATCTGAAGAGTTGCAAGAGACAGTTACATAATGCTCCATGATGGCATGTAAGTTATAGTTATTGATGGGACATATGCTACCTGACAATTATAGGGGCGGTGGACGTTACTTGAGGTTGACTTTATGAAGGATATGAAAGGGAAAGCATTAATGGACGTCGGGTTAGTCGATTCATATAAATAGGAGGTTTCTTGGAGGGAGAAGATAGGCAGAAATCAACGAAAAATATTGTCGCTACGCGAAAAATGGCACAAAGTCGCCATCGAATTTTATTTATCCCAAATAGGGAAAGGGATATATCGAGAAAACCTTTAGGGAAAGAACATGGTCATCGCAACCGCATTTCGGGTTCGCAAGTCGGTTATACGAGGAGAAGATTTTAGCACCCCTCACATCCATCCATCGTACTCAAAGGGAACCATCTTAGTTGTCTAGCTCGAATGGGTGTTTTATTCTAAAGTCTACTTGCTAAAGGGAAAGAGGGTTGGTTTTTTATTAGAGTGCTCGCCAAGGATCGGGGCCCTTGTGCCTACGTACCTTCACTTAAAAGAAGTGAAGAATCGGAGCGTCCGTAGTTCGTGAACTATGGTGAAAAAAATGGAAGTTTTCTCGCTAGGATCATTGCAATCCTATGCCTACGCATTCGCATTGGGATGAGAAATCAGAGCAGTCGTAGTTCGGCCTACGGTTTGTTGGTGTTTTTAATGGACGAATGTTATCGTGCGGGTTCTAGCAGTTAGTTACAGCTCGCTCGTGGAGTCTTATGTGTTACCTGTTTGCGGTAGAACGGACGTAACATGTCCTTTTTGAAAATGGTTTTTGATGGAAATCCCGAAGGATGAAAATGACTCGGATTTGTGAAAGTATCTTTGTTAAGTTTTGAAAAGAAGTTTGAGATGCGTGTTGTACTAAAGTTTATGGGTAGAGGGGAATATTTCGAATGACCAAGCCGAGCGTCTTGTATTTAAAATACTCGGAGTAAATGTAGGAGGGGCTCCATTCTCACTCCTTCTCCACCACATACTACACACATCGTGTTTATTAAGTATTTTTGGATTTTGTTGAGAAAAATTTCACTTGACGTTGAATCAAGGGTTTTATTTCTTATTGAGAAAAGATTTGAAGTGATGCGGATAAGGTTGATAGCGATGCACGAGGCAATCGACTTACAAGTTGGGTTATGGCTTGATATGTGGATCACAAATGCTTTTGGGGTTCGGTCCTAATTCCTAAGACGTCTAACTAGCGATACAACAGAACAAAGGAAAGCAAGATAACAAAGTACATCAAACGGGGGAGGGATACATGAAAAGTGCAGGGGATGATCAATGCGAGAAATAAAGAAGCTTATTGTGAGGTAGCTCAAGAAGAAGCTATGTGTGTGCGAATGTCCTAGACTAAAATAAAAAAAGAAGTTGACATATATTTTTAAGGTTTTAGTTTTATGATGTTTTTGTGCTTTTGGTTAATAATAATGAAATAATGAATGAGTGATACGGTGACGATGAATAATGTACAAATGATGAGAATGTAAATGGAATAGTAAAGGAGAACGGTCTCGTCTTAATCACGGATCTCCATCGATAAATCGATAATCTATGATATTCAAGATCTCATTGACCAAAATGAAATTAAAAGAAAATCCAAAAGGGAAATGAAAGCGGTCTCATCATAATCAAGATTTAAAGTCGACAAATCGACAAATCCATTATCATATTTGATATCATCGACCAAATAACCGAAATACAAATTGAAATGAAAATGAAGGTAGAAATGAAAAGATAAAATAAATCTAAACAAAATGATAACCAAAAAAATAATGAGAAAACAAAATAATATTTAAAGATAATTAGAAAAATATCTAATGAAATATTTACAAAAATATTATCAAGACATTTCTTTTTAACAAAATGATATTAACAAAGATTTTTTAACAAAATAATTTTAAAGAAAAGTTTAATAAAATTTGAAAGAAATAATTAACAAAATCCTAAATTAAAACTTCTAATCCAAAAATTAAAAAACTCTAATACTAAAAATAAAATTAACAATCCTAAGATTAAAATTCTGTTAAAATTAAAATACTAAACTTAAAATTAAAACTTACTAATCTAAAGTTATAATATTAATCTTAAAATTACTAATTAAAAAAAGTTATAAAACTAATCCTAAAAATAAGTTACTAATCCTAAAATAAATTACTAATTAAAAAGAGAAATAAAAACCTAAAGAATTAAATGAAATCAAAAAATGGGCTAATAAAAAATGAGATGGGTCGGTCCACTTGACCCAAACCCGGTTTGGTTTTTGTCAAGAGAGAAAGCTTTGGAAATCCTAGGATCATAAGTGGCCGTTTTATACCTTCTTGAAAGAACCACGCTCAGGAAAATGGATAGGAAAACACAATCAACACATTTACCATTGCTCACGATTTCCCTCTCAAACGTTTCAAGCTCTCAGATCCTATCCGCTCGCATCGCTTCCCTCATGTACTCATCTTATCTCTCTCTATTTTGCTCGTTTTCTACTCCTTTATTCTTATGTTTCCGACTTCGTTTTTCATTTTCTCTCGCACGTTCTCTGTTGTGGCTTTGTGTTGTGTGGTGGTTGTCGTTGTTGATGGAGAAGTCGCGGCGGTTAATGGTGATTTGAAGATGGTATGGTTTTGTTTTGAGAAGATGGTTTGGTTTCGGTTGAGTTACGAGGAGGATGATTCTCAGGTGAAAGGACGGTGATGGTGGCTGTTGGTGAACGGAATCTTGTGGTGGACTGTGTAGGATTATTGCTGTGAAAAAAAGAAGAGAGGATTGTTTTGAAGGTATGAAGTTTTGTGGTGAAAAGATTTGGAAGATGCAGGGTGAAGATTGGTTTATGTTATATGGAGAAGGTTGTGTTGTTCAGTTCTGATAGAAAGAAGAGGTCTTGTGATGTATTATTTTGATGGAGAATGTAAGGATGTTTGTATTGTGAATATGCTATGGTCTGTGTTGTAGTGGCTGATGTCAAAAGTTGTTGCTCTGTTCCCGGAACAGATCAAAGGTTAAGGTTGGTACTGAAGCTTTTAAACTACAGGTTTGTGTTCTCTTAATTCCCAGAATCGTTCCCCTTTTTTTTTCTTTGTTCTCCCTCTCTTTTTTCTTTATCAATTTGATACGTCCCTCTCTTTAAACAGATTCATACCTGTTTTTTAATTCCTGTCTTGTATTGTCACTCTCAAGAATGCAGATTGTTGTACCATTGTTGCAGAGGTCTTGGCTGCTTGTGCTTGGTTTGTAGTAAATTTGGCATCGTGTACCAGAACTTGTAATTTTTGAAGTGTAGAGGTTTTGCATTACTTTGTGCAAGTATGGTTTGCTGTTGTTGATAACAGTGTTGTAGACTGGTGTATCAGTGTTGCAGGTTGTGGATGAGTACGGTTTGTCGCAGCATGGTGTGTAGAAAGCAGGGGTTTTGGCATGTTGCTTGAATTGAACTGATTAATCATAACAAATGAATCCACTTGATCCTGGCCACTTGAGTACCAATAAGTCGAAATCTTCATTTTGAATCAACTGAACAAGAACATGCTTTTAAAATCAGAAGATTATGAATTGAACCATGAATCTCGATACACTGCACCAAACCCTGATTGGAAAGCAAATCTGGTCCTTGGTAATCTTTTAACCACAAAGCACACAACCTAATAACTTGATCCACACACATACAGCCTTGAACCTGCTAGCCTCAAGTGAAACTCAACTGAACGACACTTACCCATCTTAAGCAACAAAAGGATAAGAAACCCTAATCTACATGCTTTGGATACATACTGACGAAGAAAATAGTCTGAGATGTTGACAACCAGCAAAACCTTAGTTCCTTAGTCTCCACTAAAACCATGATGAAACCTAATCACTTGATGCTTCTTGAGAGATCTTGAAGCAGATAAACTTTGATAGAAATACCCTCATGATGATGAGAAATTAACCCTTGCTTCAAGCTTGCATGAACGTACCTTAAATTAAATAGGAAGCCCTGATTCTAAGATCCTCTTAATCCCATGTCTTAGGAGCTCAATGAAACACATGATTGATAATGACCTAATCGGATGCATAGATGATGAAAATGATATGATATGCAAGGCCAAGGTTAGGGTGAAAATGAGGGTGTGACAAATGCCCCTATTTAATATTCTTGAACTTGAAGGTGAGAGTGGCAGAGACTTTCTTACAGTCAAGGTTCAAAGGGATTAAATATAAGAATGCCCAAAATTTTCAGCCGGAAAGGAGTGGAATGAAAGGTGTTGAATCAGTAGGATGGCTTGGAAAAGGCATTGTCAATAGGACTAGGTAATTGGTTATGGGGGAATGATGATATGCTTGAGATGCAATGCAGAATGAACACGAGTGCTTTGCCAGTCTTGAAAGGGAGGCATCCCTATAGGATCCTGAGGACATATAAAAGGTTGAGATAGGACTCAAGAATAAAAGGATTGTGAGATATTCCTGCTACGAAAGATAGATAGGACTCAAGAATAAAGGAAAGAGATATTCCTCCTACGAAAGGTAAAGAGGACTCAAATGATAAGAGATGGGGGGACAATGTCCACAGGAATGCCCCTACCCTCTACAGGAACTGGCTAAACAAGCGTGCAAATGATGTAGAAATGTATGCAAAATGCTGGGGATATGAGGATGGAAGAGTCTGAACTTTGCTGGGAATATTGGCATATCAACTCGGGGGTTGAGAAAAACAAATATACCATCGACTAGGGGGTCCTGAAAAAATTGAAAAAACAAGTCAACTCAGGGGTTGAAGAAATAAAAAAGATAAACTGTCATTAACTTGGAGATTAAAAAAAGGTAACAACATCGACTCGGAGGTCAAGTACTAAAACAAGATATCAACTCGGGGGTTGAGAAAGATAATAACAATGATATCGACTCGGGGGTCAAGAAAGTAAAGACAACATTGACTCAGGGGTCATGAAGATAAAGACAATATCAACTCAGAGGTCAAGGATTAAGACAAGGTATCAACTCGGGGGTTGAGAAAATAGTAACACTGATATCGACTCGGGGGTCAAGAAAACAAAGACAATATTGACTCAGGGGTCAAGAATTAAAACAAGATATCGACTCGGGGGTTGAGAATTGATGTGAAAAACGATGTCTTTGTAACAAGTATTAATGATTTCTTGATGATTAAGAACTAAACAAAGGTTAACGGAAAAGAAAAACCAAGAAGAAGAAGAAGATAACAGGAAGGAACAACAAGGATTGGGCAAATAAAATTCTATTTACTATTCACTTTCTCATTAAAGTCACAAATGATTACAAGTGAATATCACAATTTGCCACACTCAACAAACTGAGTGTACTAGCCTATTTATAGACTAACAAGGTAACTTGCAGCCCAAGAAACCTAAACAATTGGATCCTTAACACAAGGCCCAATTCGAAAGTACATATTAGAACAGACTTCGACTACAATATGTAACAATCAGGCATCAGCCTGTGAACAAGCTTCGACTGCGTGCTTGCCTCCTATCGAAAAACACATGAAAGATCTCCTTCGACACATCATGAGTTCGATCCAACTCTCACAAATCTCCACCTTGGATCTAACTCAGCAACAAGGGAATCAACTAGCTTTCATCATGCAGCTTTATCAACTGCATACAGTGGAAGAACTTGCAACTTGGCAACGTCTTGGTGATCATATAAGCAGCATTGTCTTCAATCGAAACCTTTAGCACCTGGACTTCACCACGCTTGATTATCTCTCTGACAAAGTGCAGCCTCACATCGATGTGCTCAGTTCGCTCATGATAGGCTGAATTCTTCGACAGGTGTATTGCACTTTGACTATCACATTTAATAGTGATACTTCGACCTTGAAGTTTCAGCTCATTTGCAAAACCTTCAAGCCACAATGCTTCCCTCACGGCTTCAGTGAGGGAAATATATTCAGCTTCAGTGGTTGATAAGGCAACAACCTTCTGAAGCGTCGCTTTCCAACTGATTGTTGTGCCAAACATTGTGAAAACATATCCAGAAATAGACTTTCTGGAATCCATACAACCTGCTTAATCAGAGTCAACAAATCCTTCGATTTCGACTATGCTATCACCATCACAGGCTCCACCATAAACCAAGACTCTTTTCAGAGACCCATTTATGTACCTGAGAATCCACTTTACAGCTTGCCAGTGCGCCTTTTCAGGATTGGCCATATACCTGCTCACAAGGCTCACTCCACATATGCTTGTCTGGCCTCGTACAGACCATAGCATACATCAAAGACCCCACTACACTAGCATATGGAATGCTATTCATATAGATTCTTTCAGCTTCAGTACTCGGACTTTGAGTAGTACTAAGCTTAAACTGAGGATTTGTAGGTGTCACAACAGGCTTTGAATTCGACATACCAAACTTGTCGAGAAGCTTCCGTAGGTATGTCTCTTGAGATAAGCACAACTTCGACTGCTTTCTATCTCTCCGGATGTCAATCCCAAGAATCCTGGCTGCAGCTCCCAGATCCTTCATTTCGAACTCCTTACTGAGTTCAGCCTTCACCTTCGTTACATCCTCAACACTGTTACTAGCTATGAGGATATCATCCACATACAGCAGCAACATAACAAGTGAGCTTCCAGGTCAAAATTTGAAGTAAACACAGTGATCGAACTGACTTCTAGTGAAACCAATGTGTGCCATGAACTTGTCGAATCTCCTGTTCCACTGTCGAGGAGATTGTTTCAGGCCATACAAAGACCAATTCAGCACACATAATCTTCTTTACCCTTTTCTGCATACCCTTCAGGTTGACGCATCAGGATCGTTTCATCTAGATCACCATACAGAAATGTTGTCTTCACATCCATTTGCTCAAGTTCCAAGTCGAACTTTGCCACCATGGCCAACAGTATTCGAATGGATCTATGCTTTACAACAGGTGAAAACACATCATTGAAGTCGACTCCTTCTTTTTGAGTGAACCCCCTAGCAACCAGCCTCGCCTTAAAGCGCTTCGACATCACTCATTCGATTCCTTCCTTGACCTTGAAAATCCACTTACAACTTACTAACCTTGCTCCTGCAGGTTTCTCAATCAGCTCCCAAATGTTATTATCATGAAGAGATTTCATCTCGTCATTCATGGCTTTTCACCATTCAGTCTTGTCTCGACTCCTTATAGCTTCCTTGTAATCTCTTGGTTCTTTGTCAAGTACCTCACTTGCAGAGATTAAGGCAAAAGCTATAAGATCTACATAACCAAGTGTCTGAGGTGGCTTGATGACTCTTCTCGACCTATCTCTTGCCAGTAGGTAGACATCGACAGTTTCCTCAGCCTCTTCAGCATCTTGCTCTTCGACTTCATCAGGGCTATACATCACTATGCTCCACCTCAACAGGCATCACTACCTATTTCAGCTCCTCTTCAGAGATTTTTGCACTTCGACTAACATCACCAATTTTCTTGAACGCCATTTCGACTTCATTGAAAACTACACCACGGCTTGTGATACATCTTCTGTGACCTGGTTCTAGGCACCACAGCCTATAACCCTTGACTCCCTCAGGATATCCAAGGAACATGAATCTCAGAGCTCTAGGTTCGACCTTGTCTTTCCTAATGTGAGCATAGGCTAAACAGCCAAATACTCTCAGTTTGTCGAGATCTGGTGGATGGCCCGACCAAACTTCTTCAGGTGTCTTCATTCCCAGCGCAGTCGAGGGACATCTATTTATCAGATAAGCTGCTGTCGAAACAGCCTCTGCCCAAAACACCTTCTTCAATCCAGCACTAACCAACATAAATCTAACCCTTTCAAGGATTGTTCGATTGAATCTCTCAGCTAAGCCATTTTGTTGAGGAGTACCTGCTACAGTCTTATGCCTTGCAATCCCAGACTCAACACAGTAACTGTCGAACGCTTCGTTGCAGAATTCAAGGCCATTGTCGGTTCTCAACCTCTTAACCTTTCTACCAGTTTGAGTTTCAACCAGAACCTTCCAACTTTTGAAATTCTCAAAAGTTTCATCCTTCGTCTTCTGAATGAATACCCATAGCTTTCTGGAATAGTCATCAACGATGGATAGAAAATACCTTGCACCTGAGTATGAAGGATTCCTTGCAGGTCCCCCAAAGATCAGCATGAATGTCATCGAGGGATCCATGTGTTCTCTGCTTGCCTTTGTTAAACTTCGCCCTACAGGATTTACCAAATACACAAGATTCACAAAACTCTAACTTTTCGACTTTGTCACCACCTAGCAGGTTCTGCTTCCCCAATTCGATCAGGCCTCTTTCGCTGACATGGCCCAATCTCATGTGCCATAAATCTATCTTCGACATAGGTTTCGTGGATACAACATTTGTCGAACCACTTACAACCTCAACCTCAAGGGTATACAAGCCTTGTTTCTTCACGCCTCTCAAGACTTCCTTCGACCCCTTCATGACTTTCAGGATACCTTGCTCTCCTTTGAAAGCATATCCTTTCTTGTCAAATTCACCAAGAGAAATTAAATTCCTCTTAAGGTCAGGTACATACCTAACCCTAGTCAATAACTTCATTGACTCATCATGGAGCTTGAATCTAACAGATCCAATACCTGCAATCTTACAAGCTTTATTGTTTCTCAGCAGCACTAATCCACCATCTTGATCACATAATTCTTCAAACACATTCTTGTTTGGAGTCATATGCCAAGTACATCCAGAATCCATAATCCACTCTTCGCAAGAGTTGTTGCTCGACACCACAAGGACATCAGATGATTCATAACCATCTTGCACAATAGCTGCATTTCCAGTGTCCTTACCTCCATGATTATTCAGGCGCTCAGGGCACACTTTTCTTGTGTGACCCTCCTTCTTACAGTGATAACATTTAATACTAGACATATCACCACCGTAAGACTTTTGTTGAACCTTACCTTTCTTCTTGTCAAACATACCATCTTTCTTTGACGATCTTCCTTTCACGGACAACCCTTCGCCAACTGATGATGGTTTCTGCTCCTTTCTTTCGTTCAAATCCTTCGAATACAAGGCTGCTTGAACTTTTTCAAAGGTCAGGGACTCTCTTCCATACAAGAGGGTTTCTTTGAAGTGAGCATACGTTCTTGGCAAAGCACACAACAACAACAATGCTTGATCTTCGTCATCGATCTTCACATTAATATTTTCAAGATCAAGAATCAGCTTGTTGAACATATCCAACTGCTCAGCCAAAGCTTTGTCTTCACTCATCTTGAAAGAATACAAAGCTTGCTTCAGGTAGAGACGATTCACCAGAGATTTGGTCATATACAAACTTTCAAGTTTTACCCATAATCATGACGTCGTAGTCTCCTTTAATACCTGCCGGAGAACCTTATCACCAAGGCTCAACAATATTGCGTTGTGTGCTTTCTTGATCATTGCCGTTTTTTCTCTTTTCGTCAACGCATCATCCATGGTTGCCTGTCCCTTCAACGCTTCCAAACAACCCTGCTGTACCAGTAGGGCTTTCATCTTCAAACGCCACAGACCGAAATCGTTCACTCCGGTGAACTTTTCAATCTCATACTTTGTTGAAGACATCTTCTCCACGCTCACTGCACCAATTTGATGTGAAAAACAATGTCTTTGTAACAAGTATTAATGGTTTCTTGATGATCAAGAACTAAACAAGGGTTAGCGGAAAAGAAAAACCAAGAAGAAGAAGAAGATAACACGAAGGAACAACAAGGATTGGGCAAATAAAATTCAGTTTACTATTCACTTTCTCATTAAAGTCACAAATGATTACAAGTGAATATCACAATTTGCCACACTCAACAAACTGAGTGTACTAGCCTATTTATAGACTAACAAGGTAACTTGCAGCCCAAGAAACCTAAACAATTAAATCCTTAACACAAAGCCCAATTCGACAGAATAATTCGACAGTACATATTAGAACAGACTTCGACTACAATATGTAACAATGAGGCATCAGCATGTGAACAAGCTTCGACTGCATGCTTGCCTCCTATCGAAAAACACATGAAAGCTCTCCTTCGACACATCATGAGTTCGACCCAACTCTCACAAGAATGATATCGACTCGGGGGTTAATAAAGTAAAGACAACATTGACTCGGGGGTCAAGAACAAATCAAAATAACAACGCAGGGGTTGAGAAAGGAGATTGATTAGGTTATGTATGCATATGGTGCGTGTTAATTGTATGCGATGCATATGTGGATGCAAGCAGGTGATTGGTTTTATGAAGGTGCCAACGGGGGGACTTTTGGTAGGTGGATACCAGCATGGTGGACTTTAGGAGACGCTAAGCAGGGTTGGACTTTGGTTTATGATGATGTCAGCAGGGTGGGCTTTTGGTAGGTGCCAAGTGGAGTTGGACTTCATTTAGGGAAAGGATTTGACTTCCCGACACTCGGTCTTGGATGATGCTATGATCAGTGGACAAATGTGGATGCGATTGGTGCCCAGGTTTGATGCTTTGCAGAAGTTGTGTGCTTGTTCCTGAGAGAACCTCACTTCTAGCTGATGTGCCACGATGGCTTGCAAATGATTGCGTGAGTGTAGCGACTTATCCAATGCATGTTGATTGTGCTTTTGCTCTGCCCCAAGGCTTTTTACATTTGTTGAACTCCAAGGTTGCTTAATGTCTGACATGGTTAGCTTGACCAACTTGAAAGTAGGAAGGGAATTTGATCTTTCACAAATTGTCTGCCCCAGTCCGTAGGGTTTCTGAATGAGTTTTCCTGGAAAGGTTTATGCCATGTCATAGTCTGAGATGATTTGCCCCAGTGTCTAGATTTTGCAGCGGTCTTCCCCTGTTTGAACCTCGGAATGACTTGCCCCTGATTCACAAGGTCACAAGAAAGTCTTGATTCGTGGCAGCACCAACGGATGATCAGGTTCCTCTTTGATTGCTCTTGGTTGGAATTTCCTTAATGTCAAGTATTGATTTGCAGCTAAAATTATTTATTCAAAAATGATAATTTTAATGCGACATTCATGCAAGTTTTGAAAAATCATTTCTTAGAATGATGTGACAGTGTGTGACGAGTGGACCATTAGTCCAAATGTTGTGTTGATTTACTGGTGTGAAAGATATAGCAAGAAGAATGACACTAGTGCTAAAAATTAGCAAATCTATGGGGAGTCAGTTTACGCAACCTTGCTGTAGTATGCTTTCAGAGTAAACTCCGCCTCAATTAGGTCTTTTGAGGGTTGTAACGTGGTCTGGTTCACGATTATTGAAACAAAGGATATAATGCTCAAATTTTATTTGTACCCACCCATTCTTCGTGATGAACTTCAGTCCTACGTTCAGTTATACTACACACATTTATCTTCCAAAAGGGTTGCGGTGTAAGGGCCAAGACTCAAAGTTTGCTTGGAATGGCAGTCACCTTTTTTTTATGGATGTCAGCAGCCCTGTAATGTTTGACATGGTGGTCACTGAATCTTATTTTGCTTCGAGGATTTGATGACCCCTTTTGCTTTATCTTTTTTATCCCTAACTTTTGCCTAAGTCGCCTCTTTGGGTGGTGGACCTAGCGGGCTTTTTTCTCTTTTTTTTTTTGTTTTGGAAAGGCTTGTGACTGCCAAGTCTTTGGTCATTGAAGAACAACCGCCATAATAGGAGGTTTCATCTTGAAATTCAAATGTGTAATCAGGATAACTGAACACTACCCATACCCCAGGTAAAGCGTAAGGGTTTTGAAATCTGAAAGAAACACCTACTTCTAGGCTTGAAGTGGTTGACTAGGGACTAACTCCTTATCTCTCCAGTGTTTAGGGGATTTGAAACAATGCATGTACATCATTAGCTGGACTTTATCTGAAAGCATACAATTGACAATTATGGGTATTCAGTTTTCATCATCCTCCCTCAAATCTTTACTAAACAACAATGATAAAGGAAGTGGAGTGGAGAAATGTTTTTGTGATTTTTTATATAAATGAGAAAAGATGAGTGAATACGAATGGACTTGTTCAAAACATGCATGTTCATTACATTAACAATACCATTAATAAACAACAATGTCTAAAAGCAAGTAGCGCTAAACAAAAAGAAACTACAAATGCAAAGTAATGACATGGTCTAAAATTGCCAGCATTGAGGAACATGGTTTTTCTCTCTCGAGTTGCTGTTGGGCTAACATTCTTGTTCATCAAGACCAGCATAATAGCCTTCTTCACACCTACTCTCAGTTGCTTCTTCTATAACAGGGGATGACGGACTCGCCTGACTAGATGAAGAATTGATGTTGATTTGAAGGCCTTGAGGCGTAAATGAGATTAGCTTGGACTCAATCAAATCTTGGACCTTGTTTTTGATCTGTTTGCAATCTTCGGTTGAGTGCCCCATTGTGCCAACATGGTAACCACATCGTGCATTGGTGTCAAATCCTGGTGGGTATGGAGGAATCACAGGATCCAAGTCCTTTGACACTATCATTCCACTATAGAGATCGAAAGCGAGAAACATTTAGAAAACTAGAGAGATAGGTAGAGACCGATCGAGATAATCGGTTGGGAGTGAAAAAGCGTTGGATTTTCCTTGAACGTGTTTTTTTTCCTTAGTTCTGAATGTGTTCTTTCTTGAAGCGTATTTGTTGTGTTTTGAGAAGAGAATACGGCTGCAGTTTTTTTTTCTTTTAGGTTTTTCTTTTCAAGACTTGATGAATCAACCCAAACGGGTCTGGGTTGATCCGCCCCAGCACCCTTGTTATTTCCCTTGGGCCTTATTAAAAAGAACATAACAAATTTTGTTCTCATTATTTTGTTCTCATTTTGTTCTCATTTAACTAAAACATAACAAAAAAATTAGGATCGGTGATTTAAGATTTTAGGAATAGTAATTTTAAGTTTTAGGATTATAGATTTTAATTTTAGGATTAGTGATTTAAGATTTTAGGATTATTAATTTTAAGTTTTAGAATTATAGATTTTAATTTTAGGATTAGTGATTTAAGATTTTAGGATTAGTAACATAAGTTTTAAGATTATTAATTTTAAGTTTTAAGATGATTAATTTTAAGTTTTAGGATTAGAGATTTTAATTTTAAGATTAGAGATTTTGATTAGTAACCTTTAATTTTTTAATAATGAAAAATGAACAAAAAAAATGATAAAATCGAAAAGACAAAAAAAAAGACATTCCTTGTGTGAGCTTTTGTGAGAACCCATTGGACCTCGTGTGTGACTTAGGCGTGACTTTGAATCTTCATTTGAGATTTGCGATCTTAAATCGCAAAGTGGTTACCGTTGCACCGTTTGTGATCTTTTTAACTTGTTTTGTAGTTTACTCTTTATTTCTCGCATTCATAATCCCTTGTACTTTTTCATGTATCCCTCCCCCGTTTGATGTGCTTTGTTATTTTGTTCTCTATTGTTTCACTAGTTAGACATCTTAGGAATTTGGATCGAACTCAAAAGCATTCTTGATCAACATATCAAGCCATAACCCAACTCGTAAGTCGATTGCCTCGTGCATCGCCATCAACCTTGTTCGCGTCACTTCAAATTTTTTCTTAATAATCAATAAACCCTTGATTCAACGTCAAGTGGCACTTTTCTCAATAAAATCCAAAAACACTTAATAAACACGATGCATGTAGTACGTGGTGGAGAAGGAGTGAGAATGGAACTTCCCTACTCTCACTCTGAGTATTTTGAATACAAGACGCTCGGCTTGGTCATTCGAAATATTCACCTCTACCCATAGAATTTAGTACGACGCAGATCTCAAACTTCTTTTCAAAACTTAACAAAAACACTTTCACAAATCCGAGTCATTTTCATCCTTCTGGATTTCCATCAAAAACCATTTTCAAAAAGGACTTGTTACGTCCGTTCTACCGCAAATAGGTAACGCATAAGACTCCACGAGCGAGCTACAAAACACCTAATTGCTAGAACCCGCACAATAACATTCATCTATAAAAACCACCAACAAACAGTAGGCTAAAGTACGACTGCTTTGATTTCTCATCCCAGTGAGAATACGTAGGCATAGGATTGCGATAATCCTAGCGAGCAAACTTCCTTTTTTTTCACCGTAGTCCACGAACTACGGACGCTCTGATTCTTCACATCTTCTAAGTGAAGGTACGTAGGCACAAGGGTCCCGATCCTTGGCGAGCACTCTAATAAAAAACCAACCCTCTTTTGATTTAGCAAGTAGATTTTAGAATAAAACACCCATTCGAGCTAGACAACCTAGATGGTTCCCATCGAGTACGATGGATGTGAGGGGTGCTAATACCTTCCCCTCACATAACCGACTTCCGAACTCAAAATGTGGTTGCGATGACCATGTTCTTTCCCTAAAGGTTTTATCGATATTTCCCTTTCCCTCTTTGGGATAAATAAAATTCGGTGGCGACTATGTGTCATTTTTCGTGTAGCGACAAATACATAACAGACACTTAAACCAATCATTTAAGCTCTCCTTTACTGAGAACATGGAAATCAACCATTTGGTGTTTTTTAGCAAGAACACCTCCAATGAGTCACCTCACAACAAGAACACACACACTCTCTCTCCTAGAGTAGAGTAACACTCATACTCGTTAATGGTTTTTAGTGCTTGAGGTAGAAGATGAAGTTTTCAAGAAAATCTCACACAAACAAAAGTTTCACTCAATATTGAATGCGTGAATGATGAACAACAAACGTATTAAAGGTTCTTTTGAAAATATCATGCAAAAATTATCAAAAGTTAGATTCAATTATCTCACAACAATAACAACAACAAATCATAATAGAATCTACACAAGCCCTAATGAGAGTAAGGACCTCTTTTCTCTACCTTATCATGCAATGCACCCATAGTGAGAGCCCTTTTCTCCCCCTTACCTTAGGTTTCTAGCAAACAATCTCTTCTCCAATGGTTTTCCTCTCCTCTGCTAGCTCTAGGGTTCTCCTCTTGCCTCTTTCTCAAGTTCTCTAAGAATTGGATGAAACCTAACTTTCATTCGCCTTTTAGAATATATACCTAGGAGTTTCAACACAATTCCTTTTTAATTACCTCATTAGCCCTCAACACTTTTAATTCACACTATTACGCAAAACTCTCATTATTCTATTATTAAACTCATATGAATAGTAAATTAAATTTCCCCCAACCTCCTATTTTCTCATCATATAATCAATTAAGTAATTTCTAATATAAAGTCACAAATTTCTATTTTTACTTATTTCTAATATAAATTAAAAATACTAATATTCTAGTTATTTTTTAATTATTCTACCTAGCTCTTATATTCTCACCACACCCTACCATTACCATTATACCCCAACAGCACATATAATCATCAAATTTCTTTTAAAGGCACACCAAACAACAAATAATTAAATAAAAATCTAAATAGTTCAATTAAATCAATTAATCGAATTTGGGGTGTTACAAATCTCTCCCACTTAGAGAATTTCGCCCTTAAAAATTACCTGAAGGAAACAGAGTCAAATACGACTCTCTCATCTGACTCTCCAACTACCAAGTCACGCTTCCACCAGCTGGTCCTCCCCACACTACCTTCACCAAGGCAATCTCCTTACCACACAACTACTTCAATTTCCGATCCTTTATCTGCATGGGTGATGCCTCAACAGTCAGACAATGTTTTAAAACTCAGACCGTTCCGCCCGATAGGAGCAGTTAGACCGTGAACCAGATGGTAGAGCGGTCCGGTAAGGTCATCGGACCATAGTTGCAATTTACCCAGTGAAAACCGGTGTGACCCGCCCGGTTCACTGGTCAGACCAATGAATCAGTGGGTTTCTTGATCCGGCGGGTTGCTATTTTTATATTTATTTTTTAACTTAATTATAGTTTTAATATTCCTACTTTCATTTTTCTTTAAGTTTTGGTGCCTTTGTTTTAAAATCCTATTCTATTATCAAAAGTTTTAAAAAAAAATCTGATTTTTTAGCTAATTTATAATAATGTAACAAAAGAAAAATGAAATTATATTTCTAAATTAACAAAATTTTTGAAAAAAATCACGTTGCAAAAGAAAAATGAAATTATATTTTTATATTATTTTAAGTATGATTCTCATTATTTGAACAAAAAAATGTATGTTACAGAAGAAAGATGTAATTAAAATTTCATATTATTTTCAATATAAATATTATTATTATTTTTAGGTAAAAGCTACATTAATTCTATTAACTTTTTTATGTATAGATTTTTATTTTCTACTCTATCTTTTAATTTAAATTATCTATACATAACATAATATTTGTTTATGTTCTATATTAATTTATTAGTTGATGGTAGTATTATATTATGCAATTACTTTTTTTTTTTACTTTTGTTAATTTATAAGCATCAATAAATTATTATGTTTTGAAGTTGGAATTTTATTTAAAATTGGTATTCAACTTATTTGCATGAATAAATTCATAGATTTTTTTATATATTGTATAGTTATGAAATTTATGTCAAGAATTTTATTACATGAATATTTTTTTTAAAATTTATATAAGATGAATTAGAAGTCATGCGGTCTGACCAGTGATCCACGGGTCCGACCACTAACCCATTGACCCAATAACTTGATCGGGTCGATAACCGGTCCGGGTTTTAAAACATTGCAGCTAGTTTCTCTCTCACTTGTTCATCATCCACTTGGATCACATGAGTCAGATCCGAAATGTATCTCGTCAACTGAGACACATGAAACACATCATGAAGATTAACAAGTGACGGTGGCAAGGCAATCTGATAGGTCACCTCCCATATCCTTAGCAAGATCTGATATAGACCAACAAAATGTGGCGTGAGCTTTTGAGACTTTAAAGCTCGACAAACACTAGTTACTAGAGTAACTCACAAGAACACATTATCTCTCTCTTGGAACTCAAGTGATTTCCTCCCTTTATCATGGTAACTCTTTTGGAGACTCTGTAAAGCCTTCATCTTCTCTTGGATCATCTTGATCTTCTCAGAAGTTTGCTAAACAATCTCAGGTCCAATCACCCCACTCTCGCATGATTCATACTAACACAGAGGTGTCCTACACCTTCTACCATACAAAGCCTCTAAAGGTGTCGTTCTAATGCTTGAATGTAAACTGTTATTGTAGGTGAACCTAATCAACGACAAGTAGCTCTCCCAAGCACATTCTTGAAGTTCATGTGTTCTTTGATGAACACATGAATTTTCTGGGAAATTCATGAAGATCCTAAAGAACATGATGAACCTAGGATGAATGTTTTTGAAGGTTGCGTAGAACTATGTAGATCTTCCTAGGTTTCTGGTTAGAAGTAGCTCATGTTTGTAGTCGGGCATTAAGCCTCCTTGGCGCGAGAACTGATTTTCGCGTGCTTAATAAGTTTTAATTGTCGAGGAGACTCGTCCTCGTAGGATCCTTTCGTAGAGTCGCCGAGACTCGTCCCCATTCTTTGGGGAGAGGATTTCACCGTGTCCCGGTACTGTCGACTAAGGCTTGAGGGATCCTCGTATTTATTCCTCGCCCTTTCACTTGATTTGTGGTGGAAGGGTGGATTTGCTCTCTGTCGTCGAATTCAATTTTGCTTCCTCTGCTTTTCAGGTGAAATGGTCGATAGGAACGAGGAAGTCGTCCCCGATGCTAAGTTTACTAACAGGGAGGTTGTGCATCCTGTCGAGTACGCCAACGTCAGGGTAGCTCAAGGGGATCTTAAGAGAAACGGGTAAGGGAGTCGGTTATGCGAGGGGAAGGCATTATCACCCCCACGCGTCCATCGTACTCGATGGGATCCACGCTTGTTGTCTTGATGAAAGGGTGTCGTCATCTGGAGCTCCACTGCTATTGGAAAGGAGAAGGAACGGGAACGAAAAAGAGCGAAGAAACGAGGAAGAAAAGAAAAAGAAGTGACTCGATAGGACGTCATCGGAGTCCTAGGCCTACGTATTCCCTCGTGCAATGGGAAAGTCAGAGTCAACGTAGTTTGGAAACGAACTAAAGGGGGAGGTTACTCGCCAAGACATCACCGCCTTGTGCCTACGTATCCTTAATCGGACGAGAAAGAGGAAGTCAGGGCAGTCGTAGTTCGACCTACGGGTCGAAAAGGGGAAAGTGTGCTCGTCGAGATATCGTATCTCGTGCCTACGTATCCTCAATCAGACGAGAGAGAGGAATCAGAGCAAACATAGTTCGTGGTACGACCACAACATAACAAAAACAAACAAGCTCGAGGAGTATCCACATCGCTCGAGTAGCACACATCCGACTGTGGATTCATGTCATCACAGCAGCCAAGGGAGATGCCTAGCAACGATATCATATCATCGAAGCAAGACAAAGCAACAGGGACACCTAACCACGATATCAATTCATCGGGAAAGAGGAGGAGGCAAAGAGACGACATCACGCCATCGAAGCTTGCGAGCTGTAGGAAGTAATGGAGCCTAACCACGATATCATGTCATCGGGTATGACAGAAAATGCGGGGAAAAAGTAAATTGTGCGTACGAGCACAAAGCATCAGCGTCGGTCGACGCGAGCTACACAAAGTGTGGGGGTCTGATTGCTAAACCCTTCTTCCACTTGACGCTCGATAACCAGAGCGGGGGCACATGTTCAATGCATCAACACGTAGTGCGAGCGAGTGAAAGACTCAACTGAAAGTGCGGGGAATAGATTGCAGGTCCCTTTTCGCTTGCCTTCTCCTGAGGACTTATCAGGGGAAATCGGGGAGGGGATGCCTCTTTTGAGGTCTTTGGCACAAAAGTAAACAACCACAAACATGGCCTCCTTTGAGGACTTCCAGAATTTTCGGCCAAGTGGCACGGACTCCAAATCCTACTTCTCATGGCATCAAAAGAAAAAAGTGCGGAATAGTAAAAGGATGAGAAACAATACCAAACAGACAGTAATTCGTAGCAAAAGCAATGTAAAATAAGAAACCCGGAATACTTCGAGCAAGCTAGCATCAAGCAAACACAAGTGCTATTGGTGAATGAGAAGTAATCCGTAAAGCAAAAATACGCCGTCGATGAAAATAAATTGCAACGGCGTTGGTAATGGTGAACCTGCATCACAAACAAAACCACACGGAAAACAATAGCAAAATGAATGACGAGCCTCAAGATGAGAGGACTCACGATAATCTGCAACGGATAATAAGCTAAGCTCCTTGAATCGTCCCATAATCACTCGCACAAGCACGAAAAGTGTTAATAATAGCAAGGAAGATGATATCACAATCATATGTTCATGTTACTACATCAAAACAATACCAATGTGCAAGATACGAAAGCAAAGTCATGCATACAAGCAATATTTCAAAGTTGGGACAACATTTCACAAATAAAACGTGTGACCAAAACACCGTCACGGAATCAGACGAAACTCGCACAACATCAATGGAATACCGATACAAGGTAAGGAAAATCAAATTCCACAATTAAAACCAAATCGGAGTGTGACTTCCTGAACGGGGGTAGCAGTGTGTGCAAAGTGAAATTGTGTCGCAAAACGATCCGTAAACAAGCAAACCCAAGCATAATGATCATCCACAAGCAAATAAGCATAAGCAACATGTCAAATGAAACTCAAGACACAAAGTTTACACAAAACGGAGTCTAAAAGCGCTAAATCGGAAAAAACGCGTAAAAAATCACCGACTCGGAATTGAACGAAAATCGCAAGGTTGGCCCTAAATGTGCCAACGGACTAAAAAACGACTCGGTTTGAATTAATTCCGCTCGAAAGTGGGACTTTTAGGCCGATTTCGTCGGCTGACACTAGCGAAACGGTAGAAAAAAGATGTCTGAAATCGACTAAAAAGTCCACCAACAGCTCCGGAATCATCAACAAAGTCGAGTTACATTATTCGTATTCGGTAAAACATGCCACGGTTAGGAAGTTATGACCAAAACACATTTTTACGGGAAAGCGACACGATAACGTTCCTACACAACCGAACTTTTATTTCTCAAGAAAACAAACATGATTCAAAAATTGACATAAGTCGATCCGAACCGGCTTTTTAGAATTGAAAAAAGTATTGAATCAAGTATTCGGTTCGAATCCACAATTACGTCAACTCGTGCATTCACCTACATCGGAACAACTTCAAGAGTTCTCAACAATTCGAATTATGCAACAACACCAAAATTCAACACAATTGTCTCTTAGGCATTTTAACAAACACCTACACTTCAAGAACCTAAAATCAAGAATTTACATCACAATTATCATAGCAATTCAAGAATTCTTATCACAAATCGATATCAAACTCACTTTAATTCAATCCAAACCTCAACAATTAACAAATAATGAAGCGAAAGATTCAAGAATTGTTACCGGAAAGTAGATCGGAGGAACAATTAATGAAGAATCCGTGGAGAGGAGGGAGTATGGTACGGTGGCTGGCCGGAGCTAGGGAGGTCGGCGCGGTGGTCTGGCTGCAGTGGGGGAGGCGATCGCGGTTGATCGGCGGTGGTCAGAGTTTGATCGGAGACTTTGCGTTCTTGAGTGTTCTTAAAGATTGATGAAGTTGTTGTTGTGTTCTTAAGAAAAAGTTGAGAGAACTTGATTTGATTTTTGAGAGAGTCAAATCAGAATTTTTGGTGTTTGTGAATTATGAATGAAGTTTGAGGGAAATGAGAGAGAATTTTGAATATATAGTGTGGTGGAAAAATGAGGTAAAACGTTAAAATTCTAGCTTATTGGCAGCTTAAATGGAAATAACACCTTACTCGGTACAAAATTTCGACTCTGAGCCTCTTACGAAATTTTCCAGTCTCACATTATCCAGTCTCAACTGAAATTTTCCATACTAC
The DNA here is from genome assembly GCA_022829125.1 of Lathyrus tuberosus. Lineage (NCBI taxonomy): Eukaryota > Viridiplantae > Streptophyta > Magnoliopsida > Fabales > Fabaceae > Lathyrus > Lathyrus tuberosus. The sequence goes on along the minus strand of JALAZF010000101.1, from coordinate 2,778,467 downwards.
TCATCAATCAAACACAGCTTCGTGCTGTCATCCTTAAATTCAACTAATATTCTAACATATGAACTTGTATCAGCAAAAACAAACAACCTTCAAGCACTTGGCTTGACTCCGACCAATTCAACGTACGTACTATACTAGTTGGCACGACACATCTATCCATCAATTATGACTCCGTCTACTATCAACAATGGATTAAGGGGGATCAGTTCCTCAATTTGTCAATAGGCAGCCGACAACCATAACGGTGAAATATATCATCAGTACCCAACACAATAGCGTACTTCAAATTGTGCCCAAAGTCCGTAAGTATAATGCTCCGCCAACTTTCTAAGGCTTACCAATGCCACTCTTAATTTCTTTAGTTTCAACTTCGTCAACGATACAAAAACGTCCAAAATCCATTACGCATCCTCTTATGCACGTTCATGGTACAACACGACTGTAAATATTTTTCCAACACTGAAATCGCTACAACATTGAGAACGATCCATTCAGTCTGCTCCAATTACAACTTTCAACCAAGGTGAAAATTCTTAGCGACACAAATCAACATTCACATTTCTCTCAACATTACCTTTACTTAGCATCATCGTCTTGATCATCCTCATTCAACATAAATTGCATCTCTAAGCATTCTCCGATACAGTCACATCTTACAAATACCAATATTTTATTCTTAATAATATTCCACACTTGTTTTCACCCTTCCAAATTTTTCAGCAAATGTCGCTCAACTTCAACCATATATATCTCCATCAATACAGATCTCTCAATCACAAAATCATATTCCAAAATGAAGAGAATTTTGTGTAGATTTCAGAACTTCAAGAATCGCGTAAATCCGACTTACGAGTAAAAAGTTATCAGCCACACAACGGGACTGGTTCAGAATTTCCGTATGCAGAATTTTCCAAACATCAGCATCAGACCCAAACAATAAAATACACTTTTCTCCCTCTTCACAAACCTCCTGAAGGCAAACCTTGTATGCAAACTGTAGGGAATATCGTAAACTTTCCAAAAAGTCCAGAACCGCTTCCATCCGAATCACGAGTCAAAAGTTATACCTCGTTTACTGACAGCTGCTCCAAAATCACAAAAACCAGAATTTGAGGTTGATGAACATAAGTTCCATTTCCCTCTCTTGCTTCCAAGATCTACCAACATCCTCCTTTTCGTTCAACTACGAAAATCACTCAACTTTAATCCAACTATACTCAAGATATACAACTTACCGAATTTATCCACCAACTTATCATTCCATTCGGAATAATTCCTTAATTTCAATCATCTTTGATTCATCGTCCAGACTCGACGCACATCTCCAACTTGACTGATACGGATTCGCGAGTCCAAACTCTCGCCGGTCCGCAATAACATCGCTCCAACATATGCACTCTTGCAAGCAACATCACCTTGAAACAACTTCTACATACCAACAACACGTACGGGAGCAAACTTCTTCCCCACTTAATCCAAACCAACACCTGCAGACAACGACCAGAAACTAACAAACAAGCACCGACAGTGTTTCTCACACATGTCGAGTACTAAGGAATAAGCGACATTAGACAACATTGGTCCGGACGGACCGACCTGCTCTGATACCACTAATGTAACACCCCAAATCTACCCGGTAATTATAATAAAAATATCAGAGTATTTAAAAAAAATTTCAACACAACATGGGACGTCACATTTCAACTTAAAACAACAAACAACTTATAAATCAGCTAACAACTTTATTCAACCAAAACAACGTTCAATTTATAATTATTCAACAATTAGTAATAACAACAACTTAGAAACAACAACATAAACATTCCCCCCGAGTGCTACGTATCAGAGCAAGACCAACTCGAACTAACAGCAACTAAAGGACTTCATCAAATTACTTCACTTCCACAGCTATTCTTCAGTACCTGCTCAATTACCCATAATAGGTAACATCATTACAGAAGGGGTGAGATATCAACCAACATAAACAAGTATACGATAAACAATATATAGATTAGAATCATACAAATTTCACCACTTCAACGACAATTATACAACAATCAACAAACAACTCAAATCAATACAATTAGTAACAACAACAACTTAAATCAACCAACACATCATCATAACAACTTATACTATACAACTTCAATTCATCACGACTTAACAACAACAACCACAACTTTAACAATAATCCACAATCTCTCAACATACTTTATCGACTTATTACACATATCAACATTTACGACATAATCACTACAATCAACCTAATCAACATGAACAACTTTATACACTTAAGCAACATGAACAACTTCATCAACTTAAGCAACATGAACAACTTTATCAACTTAAGCAACATGAACAACCTTATCAACTTAAACAACACGAACAACTTGCTCAACTTCAACAACCACAATCAACACAAACAACATAAATAATGCGACACATGATGCGACTCGACTATGCATATGCATGTGGTACCATCGGAGCAAAACTCCCAACTTAAAATATACCAGGTTATCGAGGTATCTGCAAGGCATAAGCCTTCAACTTAATAATTTTGCCAATCCAGGCCAACGTGGTGAGCATCAGCTCCAACTTAAAAATTGCCAATCCAGGCCAACGTGGTGTGAGCATCGACTCCGACAAAAATGAAAATGCCATGATGCAACAACTCAACACAAAACAACAACCAACTCCGAACAACATATAACAACCAAGTAACAACTTTAATTCAACACGATTCAACTTTGGCCATAGGCCTACAACTTATATACATCAACGTTGGTCATACGACCTACAACTTTAACATCAACATTGGTCCTTCGACCTACGACTTGAAAATGCCCACAAACCGGAACAAAACCACATAAGCAACTGTACAAGAAATCCACACATACAACACGAATTCAACAAAACAACCCGACTAAAATCACCCACTAATTATTACTAACTACCTCGACAATTTTCGTTAAATTCCGAACAACCAATTTTTCTGCTTAATTTTACTCATTCGGCTAAATCGATACTATTTTAATATTCTGTTATTACCACCAATTAATTCAATAATTCTGTTTGGTTTCTGTTAACACTGCTACTACTACCTTTCCAATTTTCTGCTAAGGCTTATTGGTTAATCCTGATTCCAATTGATTGTTCTGCTATAAAAGTCTATTAAATTCCAGCTGCACACATTAGTAGTGTCTATAATAATTTTCTTGCTACTTTCAATTTACCAACACTGCTACGGAAACTCTACTGAATATATATATGTACTCTGCTACTAAATTAATCAAGTTATTGATTCAGCTAAGCTTCTTTCTTTTTCTGAACAAACTCTGTTAAACCAACAATATTCCCTGGGACACTATTGCTATCACAATATGCTACTGCCAATCCTATACCAATTATCATTATGAGTATACTACCTAATTAAATTAAATAGAACTAGTTTAATACTAAAATGTCTAATGTTATTATACTAATGAAACATGTATAAAAAGGTATAACATTAAAAAGTAGTCAGGTGGCCCCCACAAGCATCAGGTGGCGCAAGCCACCTTTCTCCAACCATCAGGTGGCGCCAGCCACCTTCACATCACTATAGGTGGCGTAAGCCATCCCCCAATTTACCATGGGTGGCGCAAGCCACCCCTTCTTCACACATTGCGCCACCCCTTTCCTTGGGTAACCCTCAATTTTCTTATCCAAACAATTGTGTCCCTCTCGTTTCTAACCCAGACCACACACAAAATAAACCATGAGCGATATTTTCATAGAATCACCGAAAATACAATTCTTTTAAAATCAACACTGCAACACAAATTTCTCACAGACAACGTAATATTCAATTCAACATCAAAACAACAAGATCGAACACATCAACAATAATTTATCAGAGAAACAATGGAAAATATTCATATAATTCCCAATCCCGCATACGGTCTACCATATACCCGGTTATAGAGATTGAACCCCACCCTTACCTTAGATTGATGGCCGCTCGAATCTCTGATCGGTTTTCTGACGGCAACTTCTCGTAACCGTTTTCTCCAATTTCCTCGTTCTCCTATTCTCCCATTCTCCCACGTTCTGTTCCTCTTTCTCCTCCTGACTAATACTTCTCCCCTTGACTAATTCTTCTTCTCTTTTTCTTATTATTAAAATAATAATAATAATAATAATAATCCAATATAACAACTAATGGGCCTAAGTCATACACTCCTTAATTGCTAATCCCGGCGAAATCCAAGCCCATTACCCAACATGCTCCAATAATCCATAATATCACTTATAATATTATTTCTTCGACTTTTCGACTAATATTCCGACTTAGCGACTTAATTCTTTGAAACACAAAATTAACCGAACTAATAATTCGCGACCAACTACTTACTCCCGGCTTAATAGATTAATTCCGATTATCAACCAAATGGTCCAACAATTCAACTTAGTTAATTAAATAAGATAGTCCAATAGATAAATAATATTATTCTTAATATTATTCCTCCGATTTAACTGACTAAAATCCGACTTTAACTTAATAATCCCAATACGCCTCTTAAAATAATACCGACAAATCCAACTACTCCGATTAATTCTCAACTTCGTCTAAATCCAATAATTAAATCCTTCAATAATTTAATTAACTAATTAATTAAATTCAGGCGTTACACTTTCGGAGCAGAACCTCGACTCGACTTTGTCAGAAAAGTTGTAGATCTACGAGTCAGTGACCTCGTGTCAAAAGATGAGCACGATCGGACAAAAAACAAGTGAGATATGAAGTTTCCCGTAAAACAAATTTCAGCCATTTTCTTCGGTTCGGCACTTCCGTTTTGCAAAATAAACCAAAACGACCATCTTCGGAGCACTGTTCGAACTCGAGCTTGTCTTGGAACTTTAAGATGATAAAATTTTTGAACCGGAGCTTCGAGAATGGACACGATACGATAAAAATTGACCGAGTTATGATTTTTACAAAATCTTACAAAGAGTGAAACGCATTAAAGAATTCTTCAGGTAATTCACACTTTTGAAGTCCTTCCACTCAGAATTAACTCTCGTTGAAAACATACGGCATGAAGATGACATCGAGACGGAAACAATGTCGAAAGAACGGGTCAAATCCGATGAACGAGCGGAAAGTTATGAATTTTTTACGGTAAACAACATACCGGTTCAGCACTGATTTTCACTGTTTTTCCACTGTATCAACTCAGAGAATTCACGTGTTCGGAGATCTGCTTCAAAGAATTAGCCTTCGACCACCATGTGAAAGTTGGAGAGGATATCAAGACGGAACTTTTGGCATAGGAATCGCTCAAAAATGTTGATATAATCAGAAGTTGTGAATTTTGAACACCACTGGCATAGTTAACCAACAAAAACCGAAATTCCAGAAACAATTAATTCCTGCCACTTCCCTTGATGAATTGGCTTCCGAGCCGAACATAAAAGATGTAGAAAATACCGAGACGGTTCTAACTGTTGAATATCAAAGAACCTTGATCCCATAACCAAAGAACCAAATGATATGGATGAACTAGCTAAAATGCAAATGAATGAAGCATAAGCCAGTTGAGTAAGGAACATGAGGGCAAATTTTGGGGTGCTACCGCTGCCCCTATTCAATCTTCTTGGATTCGAGGGTATGGTAGCAAATGCTTCCAGGCAGTCGGGATACATGGAGATTGAATACCAAAATAACCACACAAATTTGCATTCTGCAAAAGGAGAGACGACTCCGCTGGGGAACAAGTAATAAAAGGTGTAAGATCATAACACGGGCGAGTGTCAGAGATCAATACAGACAAAGTATTGAAACAGATTGAAACAAACACGGACGAGTGTTGACTGCGCTGGGGATAAACACAGACGAGTGTCTAGCATCAATATGGACAAAGTATTGAAGACATTGAATATAACACGGACAGGCGCTGAAAGAACACAGACGGGTTTCAAAGGTCAATACGGACAGGTATTGGCTAAAAATTTCAAACATGGATGAGTGTCAAAGGTCAATACGGATGGGTATTGGCTAAAAAGGTTCAAACACGGACGGGTGCTGAAAGGACACGGACGGATGCCAAAGGTCAATACGGACGGGTATTGGCTAAAAATTTCAAACACGGACAGGTGCTGAAAGAACACGGGCGGGTGTCAAAGGTCAATACGGACGGGTATTGGCTAAAAAGGTTCAAACACTGACGAGTGCTGAAAGGACACGGATGGGTGTCAAAGGTCAATATGGACGGGTATTGGCTAAAAATTTCAAACATGGACCGGTGCTGAAAGAACACGGGCGGGTGTTAAAGGTCAATATGGATGGGTATTGGCTAAAAAGGTTCAAACACTGACGGGTACTGAAAGGACACGGATGGGTGTCAAAGGTCAAAATGGACGGGTATTGGCTAAGAATTTCAAACACGGACGGGTGCTGAAAGAACACGGACGAGTGTAAAAGGTCAATACGGACGGGTATTGGCTAAAAAGTTCAAACACGGACGGGTGCCAAAGGTCAATACAGATGGGTATTGAAACAAAAGTTCAAACATGGACGGATGCTAAAAGAACACGGACGGGTGCCAAAGGTCAATACGGATGGGTATTGGCTAAAAAATTCAAACACAGACGAGTGATGAAAGAACACGGACGGGTGTCAAAGGTCAATACGGACGGGTATTAAAATAAAAGGTTCAAACACGGACGGGTGCTGAAAGGACACGGACGGGTGTCAAAGGTCAATACGGACGGGTATTGGCTAAAAAGTTCAAACACGGACGGGTGCTGAAAGAACACAGACGGGTGTCAAAGGTCAATACGGACGGGTATTGAAATAAAAGGTTCAAACACGGACGGGTGCTGAAAGGACACAGACGGGTGTCAAAGGTCAATACGGACGGGTATTGAAAAAAGTTCAAACACGAACGGGTGCTGAAAAAACATAGACGGGTGTCAAAAGTCAATACGGACGGGTATTGAAACAAAAGTTCAAACACAGACGGGTGCTGAAAGGACACAGACGGGTGTCAAAGGTCAATACGGACGGGTGTTGAAACAAAAGTTCAAACACGGACGGGTGCTGAAAGGACACGGACGAGTGTCAAAGGTCAATACGGACGGGTATTAAAATAAAGGTTTAAGCATGGATGGGTACTGAAAGGACACGGACGGGTGTCAAAAGATCAATACGGATGGGTATTGAAATAAAAGTTTAAACACGGATAGGTGCTGAAAAGACACGGACAGGTGTCAAAGGTCAATATGGATGGGTATTGAAATAAAGGTTTAAACACGGACGGGTGCTGAAAGGACACGGACGAGTGTCAAAAGGTCAATATGGACGAGTATTGAAATAAAGGTTCAAACACGGACGGGTGCTGAAAGGTGTATTTGCACCGAACTGGGTTAACAATTGCTTGTGTTATCTCTCTTTTCATTTACTGCTTTTGTTACATTGTTTAATGTGGATCAGTTCTCAGATATTTGTGTTGTAACATCTCCTTCGACATCACATATCTGATACCAAAATTTCAATTGGCATCAGAGCGGGCATCCTGCTCTATTTTTGGGTGAGATCTAGGGAAGATACTTTCTGGTACTATGGACAAGGAGGGAGGATTTGTGAAAAGACCACCCATTCTAGATGGAACCAATTATGACTATTGGAAACCACGCATGGAGGCCTTCTTGAAATCCTTGGATAGCAAGGCTTGGAAAGCTGTCTTAAAAGGGTGGAAACACCCTGTCACACTCTGGGGAAACATGGACAACCTATCTCTGAGCTGAAGCCTGAAGAAGATTGGACTAAAGAAGAGGATGAATTAACTCTTGGAAATTCTAAAGCTTTGAATGCATTATTCAATGGGATTGATAGAAACATTTTTCAGGTTGGTAAACACTTGTGAGGTGGCTAAAGATGCTTGGGATATACTTAAAACTACTCATGAAGGCACATCTAAAGTGAAGATGTCAAGACTTCAGTTGCTCACTACCAAATTTGAAAACCTAAGGATGAAAGATGATGAAAACATTCATGACTTTCATATGAATATTCTTGAGATAGCCAATGCATCCAGTGCCTTAGGAGAAAGAATATCAGAAGAAAAGCTGGTAAGGAAGATTCTCAGGTCTCTTCCCAAGAGGTTTGACATGAAAGTTACTGCCATAGAAGAAGCTCAAGACATTAGCAAGATGAGAGTGGATGAACTTGTTGGATCTCTCCAAACATTTGAGTTAGGCATCAGTGACAGACCTGAAAAGAAAAACAAAAGCATAGCTTTTGTGTCCAATTCTGAAGATGGAGAGAAGGAAGGTGATATGGATACTAATGAAGGAATATCCAATGATTTAGTGCTACTTGGAAGGCAGTTTAACAAGGTGCTGAGAAAGATGGACATGTATTCTAGACAAAATGTCAAGAACAACTCATCTGACATCAGCAAGTCAAATTAGAGCTGAATGTCCTACATACCTCAAGAAACAAAAGAAGGGTCTAACTGTATCTTAGTCTGATGAGGATTCTAAAAGTGAGCTTGAAGAAGAATCTGCCAAGCATGTTACTGCACTTACTGGCAGATGTGTCTCTGATGAAGACTCTAGTGATGATGAGGTGACCTATGATGAGTTAGTTGTCTCCTACAGAGAAATGTGTCTCAGAAGTGAAGAAGTATGTCAACAAGGGGGAGAAACAAAAGAAACTTATAATCCAGCTTAAGGCAGAAAAGGAAGAGCATCGGGAAACTATCTCTAAGCTGGAAGATGAAGTGAGTTTTCTGAACTCTAAACTTGACAGAATGTCCAAGTCTGTCAGAATGCTGAACAGTGGGTCTGACACATTTGATGAAATTCTTCAGGTTGGAAAATTGGCTGGAGATATGAGTGGACTAGGATTTAATAAAGGAAATGAACCTCTTTCAAACTTCATTCATCCCAAACCTAAAATAAAGATGTTGAATCAAATGTCTCAACATCATAACAGAAAGTAATTCAATCACACAAGAGGGAAATTTCAACGCTGGAGATGTCATTACTGTGGGAGGTTTCGTCACATAAAACCATTCTGCTTCAAGCTGTATGGGTACCCTAAGCCTGCACCTCAGCCCAAACCTAATCAGGTCATTCTAAATGTCAAAGAGAAGAAACAATGGGTTCCCAAGGCTGATGTTACCTATCTTATAGCTCACACCTCTCTCAGAGCCTTAGCCAAAGAAGACTGGTACTTTGACAGTGGTTGTTCAAAACATATGACAGGTATCAAGAATCTGTTGGTGGATATCAAATCTTACTCCACTAGTTATGTGACTTTTGGTGATGGAGCCAAAGGTGAAATCAAGGGGGTTGGAAAGATGGATTGCTCAGGAGTTCCAAACCTTGATGATCTACTGCTTGTGAAAGGGTTGACAGCCAACCTAATTAGTATCAGTCAACTTTGTGATCAAGGTCTCAATGTCAACTTCACAAAATCTGAATGCCTTGTTACCAATGAGAAGAGTGAAGTAATTATGAAAGGAGTTAGATCTAAGGACAACTACTACTTATGGGTTCCTCAAGATTCAAGCAATTCCATCACATGTGCCCTAGCCAAAGAAGATGAAGTTAAACCGTGGCACCAAAAACTTGGACACTTGCATCTAAAAGGGGTGAAAAGGATCATCTTTATGGAAGCTGTAAGAGGGATCCCAAAGCTCAAGATTGAAGAAGGAAGGGTATGTGGTGAATGTCAAGTTGGAAAGCAGACTAAGATGTCACATCAAAAGATTCAACATCTCACCACCTCAAAAGTGTTGGAACTCCTTCACATGGACTTGATGAGACCTATGCAGGTGGAAATTCTTGGTGGAAAGAAGTATGCATATGTGGTTGTGGATGATTATTCTAGATTCACTTGGGTGAATTTCATCAGAGATAAATCAGAAGTGTTTGATGTGTTCAAGGATCTCTGTCAAAGACTTCAAAGATAAAAGGCAAGTTATGTTATTAGAATCAGAAGTGAGCATGGGAAGGAATTTGAGAACAATAAATTTGCTAAATTTTTTTCATCTGAAGGAATTGATCATGAATTCTCCTCTCCCATTACTCCTCAGCAAAATGGAGTTGTGGAACGCAAAAACAGAACTCTCCAGGAATCTGCTAGAGCCATGATTCATGCAAAGAAATTACCTTACCACTTTTGGGCTGAAGCTATGAATACTGCCTGTTACATTCATAACAGAGTGACTTTGAGAAAAGGTACCTCAGCCACTTTATATGAAATATGGAAGGGAAGAAAGCCTATAGTAAAATATTTTCATGTTTTTGGAAGCAAGTGCTACATCTTGGAAGATCGTGAACAAAGAAGAAAGATGGATCCAATGAGTGATGAGGGAATATTTATGGGCTACTCCACAAACAACAGAGCTTATAGAGTTTTCAACTGCAGAACCAAAGTCATGATGGAGTCCATAAATGTTGTTGTTGATGATAAAGGGTTGAATGAGGAAGCCGATGTCCTAGAAGATGTTGGAACATTTCTGAATGATATCCCAGCAGAAAATGCAGAAAGAAGTACTGATCTTAATTCTACTAATACTGAATCTGAATCTAGTTAAGTCAACAAAGGGCCCTCTATCAGAATTCAGAAAGATCATTCTAAAGAACTTATCATAGGAGATCTGAATGACGGAGTCACTACTAGATCAAGAGAAGTCATATAAAGTTCCTATTTTGTATCAAAAATTGAGCCTAAAAATGTTAAAGAAGCTTTAACTAATGAGTTCTGGATCAATGCTATGCAAGAAGAGTTAGGGAAATTCAAGAGAAATGAAGTCTGGGATCTGGTTCCAAGACCTGAGGGAATAAGTGTGATTGGAACAAAATGGGTGTACAAGAATAAGTCAAATGAAAAAGGTGTGGTCACTAGAAATAAAGCAAGATTGGTTGCTCAAGGGTATACTCAAGTTGAGGGGGTTGATTTTGATGAAACTTTTGCTCCTGTAGCTCGTCTTGAATCCATCAGATTACTCCTAGGAGTTGCCAGCATTCTGAAATTTAAGCTGTTTTAGATGGATGTAAAAAGTGCCTTCTTAAATGGATACTTAAATGAGAAGGTGTATGTGGAACAACCTAAGGGATTTATTGATCCAACCTATCCTAACCATGTGTACAAGTTGAGGAAAGCTCTTTATGGGTTGAAGCAAGCTCCAAGAGCTTGGTATGAGAGACTGACAGAATTTCTTGTTGAGAATGGTTACAGGAAAGGTGGTATTGACAAGACTCTATTTGTCAAAGAAAAAGGAGGGAAACTCATGATTGCCCAAATTTATGTTGATGATATTGTGTTTGGTGGGATGTCTGATGAGATGATCCAACATTTTGTCAAACAGATGCAGTCAGAATTTGAGATGAGTCTTGTTGGTGAGTTAACCTATTTTCTTGGTCTACAAGTCAAGCAAATGGAAGATTCTATATTCTTGTCTCAGAGTAAATATGCCAAGAAGTTTGGGATGGAGAATGCCAGTCACAAGAGGACACCTGCTCCCACTCATCTAAAATTGTCTAAAGATGAAAAGGGTGTGAGTGTGGATCAAAGTCTCTACAGAAGTATGATAGGTAGCCTGTTGTATCTTACAGCAAGCAGACCTGACATTGCCTTTGCTGTGGGGGTGTGTGCTAGATATCAAGCTAAACCCAAAGTGAGTCATATCAATCAAGTGAAGAGGATACTGAAGTATGTGAATGGGACATGTGACTATGGTATGTTATACTCTCATGGATCTGGCTCTATGTTAATTGGATATTGTGATGCAGATTGGGCAGGAAGTGCTGATGATAGGAAAAACACATCAGGAGGATGCTTTTTTTTGGGGAATAATCTTATATCATGGTTTAGTAAGAAGCAAAATTGTGTCTCCCTGTCTACTGCTGAGGCTGAGAACATAGCAGCTGGAAGCAGTTGTTCTCAGCTGGTTTGGATGAAATAAATGTTGTCTGAATACAATGTCACACAAGATGTCATGACATTATATTGTGACAACCTAAGTGCTATAAACATCTCCAAAAATCCTATTCAACACAGCAGGACCAAACACTTTGATATTCGTCATCATTTCATAAGAGAACTTGTTGAGGACAAGATTGTCGCCTTAGAACATGTATCTACTGAGATGCAACTAGCTGACATTTTCACTAAGGCCTTGGATGCTAATCAATTTGAACTTTTAAGGGGCAAACTAGGGATTTACATATATGAGGATTTGTAGCAATTAATGGCGTGTGGGAAACTTTCCTTATGTGTTCAAAAATTAAAGTGCAAATTAATGTCATGGGTGAATATTATTCAATTTTTCTTATGTTTCCAACAAATAAAGTGCCTCTATCAAAGGCAATCATTTCAATATTCTCTCACACGCTACATATGCATTGTGCCATACTTCAATAGCTCTTTCATCTTCTATCGTAGAAAAGGAATTCTTTTGCTCATAACCTTCTCATTCACAAAAATCCCAAGATGTCTCAACAACATGCATCGTCTCCTTCTAAACACTCATCTGACAAGGCAACTGCTTCTGCGTCAAACTCTAGGGCTCACCCTGTGAATATATCTTTTGATGATGTTGTTGATGTTGCTCCATTGGCTATGGTTCCTTGTGCTGAAACGGAGCTGAAGAAGTCCAAAACACCCCATGCAAGAGGATCAAAAGACGCCTTTGTAGGTAATTCTTCTAAGCCCTCTCTTGACTCTTCTTTCGCAAATAGGGTAGAGGAAGAAGCTTTTTCTGTTGATAGAAGCATAAGAAGGTTAGTTTCTAGGGTTTTGAATGAAGGTTTTATGGTTCTTGGGATTTCAAAACCCCTTTCCCAAATTTCTGCTTCTCCTTTCTCTGAGACTAACAAAAATACCGATATTGAAAAATCTACGGACCCATCTGTGACTGAGAAAGATGATTCAGAAGATAATATGCACAAGCTTGCTACCTCTGTGTTGGAAGAAGCTGGAATCGGTGTTGAGCCAGATGTTGAAACATCATTTGCAAGGGAAGGTCCACTTACCAAGAATGGTGTTCCTGACCCAAAGGAAAGGAAGAATGCTAATGCTGAAGATGTTGTGGATGTTGATGACTTGTCTGACAATGATTTGATCACGAGTCTGACCCCTGGTATTGCTAAGAGACTCAAGACAAGAAAAGGGAAGGTTGTTATTGACAACACTCCTACTAAGAATACCAAGAACAAGGTTGTTGTTGGTCCCCCAAGGTCCTGGAGCAAAGTGATTACTTCCTCCAAAAAGAGGAAGGGTAGGTCTGATTCTGAGTCAGAATATGATGTTGAGGATGATGTCTAGGACATCACCCCTGTGAAGAAATCTGCGATTAAGAAGATCTCTGATGTAGTGCCTGATGCTCCTCTAGATAACATTTCATTTCATCATATTGAGAGTGTTAAAAGATGGAAGTATGTGTACCAAAGGAGGATTGCTCTTGAAAGAGAATTAGGAAAAGTTGCCTTGGAGTGCAAAGAGGTGATGGATCTTATTTCTTTTGCTGGTTTAATGAAATCTGTGTCTAGGTTTTCTAAATGCTACGAGGTTCTTGTGAAGGAATTTATTGTCAATATTCTTGTGGATTGTGCTAACAGAAAAAGTAAGGATTATATGACGGTGTTTGTTAGAGGCAAATGTGTTGAATTCTCCCCTACCATCATCAATAGGTACTTGGGAAGAAGTGAAGAAGATCATAGTGAGCTGGAGGTTACTGATAACCAGTTTTGCAAAGAAATTACTGCAAACCAGATGGTTGCATGGCCTATGAAAGACAAACTATCTGCTGGGAGGCTTAGTGTAAAATATGCAATCCTGCATAGAATTGGAGCTGCAAATTGGGTCCCTAACAATCATACCTCAACCATTTCTGTCGGTTTGGGAAAATTCATTTATGCTGTTGGAACCAGGAAGCTATTTGACTATGGAACCTATATTTTTTATCAAACTTTGAAACATGCTGGAACGTGTGCAGTGAAGATGCCTATTGCCTTTCTCTCCCTGATCTGTGGTATTATCCTAAATCAGCATCCTGGGATCTTATCTAGTGCTGATGGTGTGTATAAAAGGGAATCTGCTATGTCTCTCCATTATAAACTGTTTGCAGTGAAACATGTCCCAAACATTGTTGTGAGATCTGCTTCTGCTAAAAACAAGCCCACAACCAAGGCAGGTGTGATCTCTGAATTAATGGAAGCTTGCAAAGAACTTGATGAGGTGATTTGTGCTAGTACTGAGAGGAAGGTCAAGTTTGAGAAATTGATCAAGTCCCTGCAAATGGCTGAAGGAGATGCTGATGGTGATGACAACGAGGCCGGTATCAGAAGGAATTTGATCTGATTCCGATGACATATACAGATTTGCTTCCTAGTTTAATTCAGAAGAATCTTGTTCAGACCCGTGCACCACCTGCTGCTCCGAAAGATTCGCCGTGGTGGTATAAGCCTGAAGCTCACTGTGCTTTCCATCAGGGAAGAGTTGGGCATGACACTGAGAACTCTTATCCGTTAAAGATGGAAGTGCAAAGATTGGCAAAAAGGGGTATTTTGTCTTTCGAAGACTCCAAACCTAATGTACAATCGAACCTGTTGCCCAATCATGGTAAGGCGTCTGTCAATATGGTTCATGGTTGTCCTGGTACATTCAAAAAAATTTATATCTGTTGGATTCGAAGATCACTTGTGGAAATGCATGCACTTTTGAGTGAATACGATGATATTGATCATGATTATGCAGCTTGTTGCATCTGTTCCGTGAATCCGCGTGGTTGTGTGATAGTGAAGAGGCACTTTCAAGGGATGATGGATTGAAATTTAATTGAGGTTACTGCTAAAAAAGATGAATATCATAATGAGGTGAATGTTATTGTGCCACACTATAATATTCCTAAACGAGTTGTTATCTCTTATGACAGTCGAAAGCCTGCTGCTACTCCTTTGGTTATTCGGTAACCCGGTCTAGTACCCTATTAATCTGACAAGGCTGTTCCATATAAGTACAATGCTACCATGGTAGAAGATGGTAAGGAAGTTCCCATTCCTTCTTTGTCTTATGTGGTAAGCATCGTTGATGTTAGTAGAGTGACCCGGAGTGGTCGAGTTTTTTGGTTATGAGCCTCCAAAGATTGCGGAGAATGTTGTTGCTGGAAAACGACCTCAAGAAGAGAATAATGTTGATACTTCTGGTCAATCCAGTGGTTTGAGTAAGAAGGCTTATGAGGATGAAGTATTGAAATTGATCAAGAAGAGTGAGTACAGTGTTGTAGATCAGCTCTTGCACACCCCGTCCAAGATTTCAGTGTTGTCCTTACTGATGAATTCTGAAGCTCATAGGGAGTCTTTGTAGAAGGTATTGGAACAAGTGTAACGCCCCAGTTTTTGTCAGTTTTGTCAGTTTTATTTAATTGAGTCGTTTTTTTGAGTATTTTATTATTATATTATTTTATTTCTGACTTTTATGTGAAAATATGTTATTTTTCATCGTGAATATATTTTATCACGTTTTAGGAACATTTGCGAGATATTTGAGTGTAGGGGTATTTTGGGCTTTTTGATTTATTTTGTTAAGTTAAGAATAAATAGAAAGAAAAAGAGAGAAAATAGTAAGGAAAAGAAGAAAAGAAGAGGAGAAGAGAAGAAAAAGAGAGAATTTGGAAAAACTTGGGAATCAATCAACCGATTTTCTAGGACACAATTAAATCGGGTAAGGGTGTGAAACTCGATTATACTATGTTTGTGTATGATTATGTATGTGTTTGCTTGGATGTTTTCTTGCTTTTCCATAGCTTTGAGTTCTAGGTTGGAAATGAGAATTTTGTTAAAAATCGATGGTTTCGCGGTTGAAAATCGGTGTAAACGTAGTAGTATACTTGTTATCATGATTGAGTTATGTTTTGATTGTCATATGCTGGTTTGAAAATGTTTGGTTTGAGAAAATATCATTTTTGGGTGAACTGGTGCGCTGCTGGGTTTTGTGGAAATCGCAGGTTCGCACTGCGAATCCCCTAGCAAAGGGGAAAACAAGCATTCACTGGTAGTTCGCACTGCGAAGCAAGTAGCGAGCATTTGCTGGGTGTTCACACTGCGAACATTGGGTTATTTTGTGTTGTTTTGCTTCTGACTTGGTTCGCTGGGTGACTCGCACGGCGAATGGGGTAGCGAGCATTCGCTGGGACGTTCGCACTGCGAACGGTGGGAATTTTCTAGGCTATTTTCCTTCTGACTTGGTTCGCTGGGACATTCGCACTGGGAATGAAGTAGCGAAGGACTCGCTAGGAGCTTCGCACTGCGAATGTAGCAGTTTTTCCCAATTTGTTTTCCTTGTAACTTTTGATCCGTAGGTCGGTTTGAGGTGTGGTTTGATGCGTTAGAAAGCTTGTAGCATGTACTTTATTATGATGATGGTTGTGCAGATTATTGGCCGATTAAATTATGCCTGAAATTAGAAGATGTGTTATTTTATTGTTGACTTTTGCCGTTTAATTGTGTGAACTTGATGTGTATGTGCAATATGCTGTTGGTGTGGATATGATATGACTTGTGTACTGTTGAGTGAATGAAATTGCATGAATTACATATTGTGATGATGGTTGGTGACCTTACGGTGAGAAAATGCGATGTATGGTAATTGTTGATTTATGCATGATTATGGATGTGTATATGTGTGCATATTAAATGTCATGAGTCATTGTATGCCAAGCATCATGATATGCATTCTTGTGACATCCTGAGTGACAGATTGATTCCAGAGGGAATCTGCTATAACATCGTGAGCCTTAAAAATAAGAGGTATGAATCGCCTTAAAAATAAGAGGACCGAAAGTGATGGTTATAGACGATCGTGTGCCCATGTGGGGTGTGAACGATCGGGTCGTGTGCCCGTGTGGGGTGTGATCGATCCATAAACACCATGTGCCCGTGTAGGGTGTGAGCGGTGGGGAACATCGTAGGCCCGACGGGGAGTTACAGTGATGTAACGAGCGATGATTCCAGCAGAGTTCCTGAGTGAACTAGTGATGAGAAACATTGGAAGTCGGTACCGCATGTGCATTGCATAGAGTCGTTGTGTCGGTCTCTGTGCATTTGCATAATCATGGATTAATTATGTATGGAATTGTGAATGTGATTGATGAGATGGAATGTGTATAATTGTATTGATGATGAGTGTATTGTGTATGACTGGTGTGTATTAGTATTGGATGCTTGAGAATTGTACTATGCTGCGTTATATTTGATTGTGGTGCATTTGTGGTGAGAATATTCTACTTGTGCAATTCTGTGTTGATATATATAATGATATGCAACTGTAATATGATTGTTTTTCTCACCCTTCTGTTGTTTTATAATGCTCTATGAGGCATTGCAGATTAGAGTTGCTGGAGGTCTTTTTGTGAAGCATTGCGTCTTCATTCTTTTGTTGGTCGGCTCTGATATGTGACACCGGGTAGTTAGGGGTGGCCGTTTGTGATTATTTTGTACTATATATATGTATTTTTTTGGATTGTACATGTATGACTTGATGTATGACAAACTTTCATGATATATCTATATATATATATATATTGATATTCAGTTACGGATATTCCGCTTATATTCTGTAATTGGATTGTGGGTGTATTACTACCTGAATGGTTGCATATCTGTATGAGTAGGTGTTGTATATTGGTTTCAAATTGATGTGACCCTTCGGTCTATGCTGTGAATTTTTAAATATACTCTGATGAAATTTTGAATTTTTATTTATCGCTTTAATAGCATTTGGGGTATAGATTGGGGGCGTCACATTAAGTGGTATCAGAGCCAGTCCGTGTCAGTTTGTGTCAGTCCTTGTCGGTCTTGGTGTTTGGATGAGCTGTTTGTTTAACCATAGTTGCTGTTATTGGAAATGAACAGAATATGGTTGGTAGGAACGATGCTGCTTTGGCTGCTGCGATGCAAGCTATGGCTCGGGCTGTGCAGGGTGCACCTAATGCTGCAGGTAATGATGAGTTCAGGAAGAACAAACCGCCTGTCTTTAAAGGGAGACATGATCCTGATGGTGCACAGATTTGGTTGAAAGAGATTGAAAGGATTTTTTGAGTTATGGATTGTGATGAGGATCAGAAGGTGAGACTGGGTACTCACATGTTACAAGAGGAAGCAGATGACTGGTGGGTTAGCACTCGTCATGTGTTGGAAGTTACGGAGGAGGAAGAAGTTACTTGGGAATTATTTAGCCGGGAGTTTCTGAGGAAGTATTTTCCCGAGGATGTTAGAGGAAAGAAGGAAATTGAGTTCTTGGAACTGAAACAAGGTAGTATGTCTGTTGTTGACTATACTGCTAAGTTTGTGGAGCTTGTGCAGTTTTATCCTCATTATGCTGAAGCGACTGCGGAGTTTTCTAATTGTGTGAAGTATGAGAGCGGATTGCGTCTTAAGATTAAGCAGGCTATCGGTTATCAAAGGATAAGAAGGTTTTCTGATTTGGTGGAATGTTGTAGGATTTATGAAGAGGATAGTAAGGCTCGTTCTACTCATTACAAGAGTGTGAGTGACAGGAAAGGGAAGCAACAGTTCCGTGGTGGTCCGTATGTGACACCAGCTGATAAAGGTAAGCAAAGGGGTACCTTTGATTGAAGGTCAAGTGGTGGAGGTATGTCTAGTCCTCTGAGGTGTTATAAATATGGTGAGTTGGGGCATCGTCAGTTTGAGTGTAGGAAAGATATGAGGAAGTGTACTAATTGTGGAGGTGTCGGACATGTCGTAGCTAATTGCAAAAGGAAGAATGTGGTGAAGTGTTTCAACTGTGGTGAACCTGGTCATATTAGCACAAAGTGTCCGAAACCGAAGCAGGCTCCGTCTGGTGGGAAAGTCTTTGTGTTGTCAGGGACTCAGACTTCATGTGCAGATCGTCTGATCCGAGGTACTTGCTTTATTAATAGTACTCCTTTAGTTGCTATTATTGATACTGGAGCGACTCATTCATTTATTTCGTCTGAGTGCGCGAAGCGTTTGAATCTTGTGTTGTCATTGATGGATGGTGAGATGGTTATTGATACTCCAGCAATGGGGTCAGTAACTACTTCTTTGGTTTGTTTAAGTTGCCCTTTGACCATTTATGGTAAAGATTTTGAGATGGATTTGGTGTGTTTGCCGTTGGAGGGTTTAGATGTGGTTTTGAGAATGAATTGGTTGCAATTCAATTGGGTTCATATTGATTGTTACCATAAGTTAGTAAGGTTTCCTTCTCTTGAGGAAGACGAAGACTCGAGTTTCTTATCTACCAAAGAGTTGAAGAAACTTTTGGCGGATGAAGCTCAGTTGTTTGGGTTGTTTGCATCGTTGACTGTGGATAGTCAAGTTTCACTTGATGTCTTTCCTGTTGTGTGTGAATTTCCAGAAGTGTTTCCTGAGGATATTTCGGACTTGCCGCCAGAAAGAGAGGTGGAGTTTTCTATAGATCTAGTTCCTGGTACTAGACCTGTTTCTATGGCACCTTATCGTATGTCGGCATCTGAGTTGGTGGAGTTAAAGAAGCAGTTGAATGAATTGTTGGAAAAGAGGTTTGTGAGGCCAAGTGTGTCGCCTTGGGGTGCTCCAGTTTTGTTGGTGAAAAAGAAAGATGGAAGTATGTGATTGTGTATTGATTATCGCCAATTGAATAAGGTGACGATTAAGAATAAGTATCCTCTTCCGAGAATTGATGATTTGATGGATCAGTTGGTTGGTGCTTGTGTGTTTAGTAAGATTGATTTGAGATCGGGGTATCATCAGATAAGGGTGAAAGAGGAAGATATTCAGAAGACGGCTTTTAGGACACGATACGGTCATTATGAATATTTTGTGATGCCGTTCGGGGTTTCTAATGCGCCAGGTGTGTTTATGGAATACATGAATCGTATTTTTCACGAGCATTTGGATCGTTTTGTTGTTGTGTTTATTGATGACATATTGATTTATTCTAAGTCTCGCGAGGAGCACGCGGAGCATTTGTGTATTGTTTTGCAGGTTTTGAAAGGAAGAAAGCTTTTTGCAAAATTGTCCAAGTGTGAATTCTGGTTGTCAGAAGTGAGTTTTCTTGGACACGTGATTTCGGGTAATGGTATTTTTGTGGATCCATCTAAAGTAGACGCAATTCTACAATGGGAGGCTCCTAGATCTGTTACTGAAATTCGAAGCTTTTTGGGTTTGGCCGGTTATTATCGAAGATTTATTGAAGGTTTTTCTAAGTTGGCACTTCCTTTGACCCAGTTGACTTGTAAGGGACAAGCGTTCATTTGGGATATTCGGTGTGAGGAGAGTTTTAATGAGCTGAAGAGAAGATTGACGACAGCTCCGATTTTGATTTTGCCGAATCCTACTGAACCGTTTGTGGTTTATTGTGATGCATCTCTGATTGGTTTAGGTGGTGTTCTGATGCAGGAAGGTAAGGTGGTGGCTTACGCTTCAAGGCAGTTGAGAGTGCATGAGAAAAATTATCCTACTCATGATCTTGAGTTAGCGGCTGTAGTGTTTGTGTTGAAGATTTGGAGGCATTATCTTTTTGGTGCGAGGTTTGAAGTCTTTAGTGATCATAAAAGCTTGAAATATTTGTTTGATCAGAAAGAATTGAACATGAGGCAACGAAGATGGTTGGAATTTTTGAAGGACTACGACTTTGGCTTGAATTACCATCCTGGTAAAGCTAACGTGGTAGCCGATGCATTGAGTCGGAAATCGTTGGATATGTCCGCTTTAATGGTTAAAGAGTGGGAACTTTTGGAATCGTTTAGAGACTTGAGTTTGGTATGTGAAGTGACTTCGGATAGTGTGAGGTTGGGTATGTTGAAGGTTAATAATGAGTTTCTGATGACGGTAAGTGAGAAGCAGAAGTTGGACGTGAAATTAGTGGATCTGATGTTGGTTGGCGGAAAGGATACGAGTGGCGATTTTGAAGTGGATGTTAATGGTGTTTTGAGGTTCCGTGGGTGGATTTGTATTCCGGATGATTCGGAGTTGAAAAGGATGATTTTGGAGGAAGGACACCGAAGTAATTTAAGTATACATCCGGGAGCGAACAAAATGTACCAAGATTTGAAGAAGATTTTCTGGTGGTCTGGATTGAAAAGAGATGTGGCTCAGTTTGTGTATGCTTGTTTGACGTGCCAGAAGTCGAAAGTGGAACATCAGGGGCCTAGTGGTTTGTTGCAACCGTTGGATATTCCGGAATGGAAATGGGATAGCATTTCCATGGATTTTGTAACGGGGTTGCCAAATACTCAGCGAGGTCATAATGCTATTTGGGTAGTTGTGGACAGATTGACTAAATCGGCTCATTTCATTCCGATTGACATCAGTTTTACTTTGGAGAGGTTAGCTGAGATTTACATCAGTGTGATTGTGAAGTTGCATGGCGTTCCGTTAAGTATTATTTCGGATCGAGATCCAAGGTTTACCTCGAGATTTTGGCAGAGTTTACAGAAGGCTTTGGGTTCTAAGTTGAGGTTGAGTTCGGATTATCATCCCCAGACGGATGGTCAGACGGAGAGAATGATTCAGTCGTTGGAAGACTTGTTGAGAGCGTGTGTTTTGGAACAAGGTGGTGCGTGGGATAGTTATCTTGCATTGATTGAGTTCACGTATAATAATAGTTTTCATTCTAGTATTGGAATGGCACCGTTTGAAGCTTTATATGGACGAAGGTGTCGAACACCGTTGTGTTGGCACGAATCGGGTGAGAGAACGGTGGTTGGACCGGAGTTGGTGCAGCAGACTACAGACAAGGTGAAGTTTATTCGCGAGAAGATGAAAGCTTCTCAGAGTAGAAAAAAGAGTTATCATGATCGTAGAAGGAAGGATCTTGAGTTTCAAGAGGGTGATCATGTATTTCTAAGGGTTACGCCGGTAACGGGTGTTGGTCGTGCGTTGAAATCAAAGAAACTTACCTCTCGGTTTATTGGTCCTTACCAGATATTTGCGAGAGTGAGTGCTGTGGCGTATAGGGTGGCGTTGCCGCCGAATCTGTCGAATTTGCACGATGTGTTCCATGTTTCACAGCTTCGGAAGTATGTTCCGGATCCGTCACATGTGATCCCGATGGATGAGGTTGAGGCAAGAGAGAACCTTACGGTTGAGGCACTACCAGTTAGGATTTTGGATCGCGAGGTGAAGCGGTTGAGAGGCAAGGATATTGCACTTGTGAAAGTGGCGTGGGGAGGCGCTGCTTAGGGTAATTTGACTTGGGAGTTGGATAGTCGGATGCGGGAGTCGTATCCAGAGTTGTTCGTTTCAGGTAATATTTTTTAGGACGAAAATTTCTAAGTGGGGGAGAGTTGTAACGCCCCAGTTTTTGTCAGTTTTGTCAGTTTTATTTAATTGAGTCGTTTTTTTGAGTATTTTATTATTATATTATTTTATTTCTGACTTTTATGTGAAAATATGTTATTTTTCATCGTGAATATATTTTATCGCGTTTTAGGAACATTTGCGAGATATTTGAGTGTAGGGGTATTTTGGGCTTTTTGATTTATTTTGTTAAGTTAAGAATAAATAGAAAGAAAAAGAGAGAAAATAGCAAGGAAAAGAAGAAAAGAAGAGGAGAAGAGAAGAAAAAGAGAGAATTTGAAAAAACTTGGGAATCAATCAACCGATTTTCTAGGACACGATTAAATCGGGTAAGGGTGTGATACTCGATTATACTATGTTTGTGTATGATTATGTATGTGTTTGCTTGGATGTTTTCTTGCTTTTCCATAGCTTTGAGTTCTAGGTTGGAAATGAGAATTTTGTTAGAAATCGATGGTTTCGGGGTTGAAAATCGGTGTAAATGTAGTAGTATACTTGTTATCATGATTGAGTTATGTTTTGATTGTCATATGCTGGTTTGAAAATGTCTGGTTTGAGAAAATATCATTTTTGGGTGAACTGGTGCGCTGCTGGGTTTTGTGGAAATCGCAGGTTCGCACTGCGAATCCCCTAGCGAAGGGGAAAGCGAGCATTCGCTGGTAGTTTGCACTGCGAAGCAAGTAGCGAGCGTTCGCTGGGTGTTCGCACTGCGAACATTGGGTTATTTTGTGTTGTTTTGCTTCTGACTTGGTTCGCTGGGTGACTCCCACGGCGAATGGGGTAGCGAGCATTCGCTGGGACGTCCGCACTGCGAACGGTGGGAATTTCCTAGGCTATTTTCCTTCTGACTTAGTTCGCTGGGACATTCGCACTGCGAATGAAGTAGCGAAGGACTCGCTAGGAGCTTCGCACTGCGAATGTAGCAGTTTTTCCCAATTTATTTTCTTTGTAACTTTTGATCCGTAGGTCGGTTTGAGGCGTGGTTTGATGCGTTAGAAAGCTTGTAGCATGTACTTTATTATGATGATGGTTGTGGAGATTTTTGGCCGATTAAATTATGCCGTAAATTAGAAGATGTGTTATTTTGTTGTCGACTTTTGCCGTTTAATTGTGTGAACTTGATGTGTCTGTGCAATATGCTGTTGGTGTGGATATGATATGACTTGTGTACTGTTGAGTGAATGAAATTGCCTGAATTACATATTATGATGATGGTTGGTGACCTTACAGCGAGAAAATGCGATGTATGTTAATTGTTGATTTATGCATGATTATGGATGTGTATATGTGTGCATATTAAATGTCATGAGTCATTGTATGCCAAGCATCATGATATGCATTCTTGTGACGTCCTGAGTGACGGATTGATTCCAGAGGGAATCTGCTATAACATCGTGAGCCTTAAAATTAAGAGGTATGAATCGCCTTAAAAATAAGAGGACCGAAAGCGATGGTTATAGATGATCGTGTGCCCATGTGGGGTGTGAGCGATCGGGCCGTGTGCCCGTGTGGGGTGTGAGCGATCCATAAACACCGTGTGCCCGTGTGGGGTGTGAGCGGTAGGGAACATCGTAGGCCCGACGGGGAGTTACAGTGATCTAACGAGCGATGATTCCAGCAGAGTTCCTGAGTGAACTAGTGATGAGAAACATTGGAAGTCGGTACCGCATGTGCATTGCATAGAGTCGTTGTGTCGGTCTCTGTGCATTTGCATAATCATGGATCAATTATGTATGGAATTGTGAATGTGATTGATGAGATGAAATGTCTATAATTGTATTGATGATGAGTGTATTGTGTATGACTGGTGTGTATTAGTATTGGATGCCTGAGAATTATACTGTGTTGCGTTATATTTGATTGTGGTGCATTTGTGGTGAGAATATTCTACTTGTGCAATTTTGTGTTGATATATATAATGATATGCAACTGTAATATGATTGTTTTTCTCACCCTTCTGCTGTTTTATAATGCTCTATGAGGCATTGCAGATTAGAGTTGCTGGAGGTCTTTTTGTGAAGCATTGCGTCTTCATTCTTTTGTTGGTCGGCTCTGATATGTGACACCGGGTAGTTAGGGGTGGCCGTTTGTGATTATTTTGTACTATATATATGTATTTTTTTGGATTGTACATGTATGACTTGATGTATGACAAACTTTCATGATATATATATATATGTTGATATTCAGTTACGGATTTTCCGCTTATATTCTGTAATTGGATTGTGGATGTATTACTACATGAATGGTTGTATATCTGTATGAGCAGGTGTTGTATGTTGGTTTCAAATTGATGTGACCCTTCGGTCTATGTTGTGAATTTCTAAATATACTCTGATGAAATTTTGAATTTTTATTTATCGCTTTAATAGCATTTGGGGTATAGATTGGGGGCGTCACAACAAGCATATGGTAAGCATGATGTGACTATTAATCAGTTTGATGGTATTGTTTCCAACCTCACAGCATGCAATAATTTAAGTTTCTGTGATGAAGAGTTACCCGAGGAGGGGAGAAATCATAATTTGGCTTTACATATCTCTATGAACTGTCAAGAAGATGCACTTTCTAAAGTGTTGGTGGATACTTGCTCTTTTTTGAATGTGTTGCCAAAATCTACTTTGTCGAGGCTTTCGTACCAAGGTGCTTCCATAAGGTATAGTGCGGATGTGGTTAAAGCTTTTGATTGATCTAGAAAAACTGTAATTGGAGATGTTTATCTTCCAATCAAGATAGGACCATACTTCTTCCAAATTACTTTCCAAGTAATGGATATTCGTCCTGCTTATAGTTGTCTGCTTGGCCGATCCTGGATTCATGAGGCTGGGGCAGTGACTTTGACTCTTCATCAGAAATTGAAATTTGTTCAGAATGACAAGCTGGTAATTGTTGGAGGTGAGCAAGTGATGCTAGTGAGCCATCTTTCATCCTTTTCGTATGTTGATGCCGACGAAGCTGTCGGAATTCCGTTCCAAGTTCTTTCTGTCGATGATAAAGTTGTGGGTTGCCCATGTCTTCTTTGAAAGATGCTCTGCATGTATTAGAGTCTGGTCAGTCTGACGGTTGAGGCCGAGTTATTGACGTGGTTGATAACCAAGGCAAAACAGGTTTAGGCTTTATGCCTGGTACAGTTAGAAGAGATTTGAAGCATATTAATGAGGCCTTTCACAATGCCGGATTCATCAACAAAGACCACTCCACAACTGCAATTCTTGAAGATAACTCTGAAGATTACATCTTAGAAGGCTCTGAAAATGATTCCATTCTTGCTCAGGATTGGGAGCCTTATTTAAAAGACCCTAGGTACGGTTCTGAGACAGAGGATGCATATGTGCCCTTTTATTCCCCTCGACAGAGGCTTAAGGAACCCGAATACGAAGTCAGTGCCATCATTGAAGATGATGAAGAGGAAGAATTTCCCAATTTCGTGACACATGGACAGATCTCCCAGAGTTGGATAGTTGTTGATGTTCCCACTGTTATTCATATTTCAAAGTAATTTGTTTTTGTTTCTTTCAAAAATCCTTTCACTCTGCCCAAGGTGAAAGTGAACTTGTGTGGGCTTTGTTTCAATTTTTGTCATCATCAATAAAATGTTATTTTGTTTATCCATATTATGTTTTCCCTTTTTGCTTTATTTTTGAAAAATGGTAACATAAAAAACCAAAAAAATGATAATAATGTGATTATCATTTTTATCTGCATAATACTTTCACTTCTTGTTCATATTCTAAAATCAAACAAAAAATCATTGTGCAGATTGATTGTTAAACCCATTGAAAACAATGACCCTATGCCCTCTCCCAACTTTGAGTTTCCTGTGTTTGGAGTTGAAGAAGAGGATATTGAGGAGATTCCATATGAGATTTCTCAGTTGCTTGAGCACGAGGAAAAAGCCATTCAGCCTCATGAAGAGCCAGTAGAGTTGGTTAATTTGGGTTCAGATGATGATAAGAAAGAAGTCAAGATTGGGGCACTGCTTCAGTCAGATGTTAAGAAGAGGATTATGGAGCTTCTTAGAGAATATGTTGACGTGTTTGCTTGGTCCTATCAAGACATGCCTGGTCTTGATACTGATATTGTGGAGCATAGATTACCGCTGAAGCCTGAATGTCCGCCTGCTAAGCAGAAATTGAGAAGAACTCATCCTGACATGGCTGTGAAGATCAAAGAGGAGGTTCAAAAGCAGATTGATGCTGGTTTTCTTGTGACTGCTGAGTATCCTCAATGGGTGTGGCCAATATTGTGTCTGTTCCAAAGAAAGACGGAAAAGTTCGAATGTGCATTGACTATAGAGATTTGAATAAAGCAAGTCCGAAAGATGATTTTCCACTGCCACACATTGATATGCTGGTAGATGATACTGCTAAGTTCAATATCTTTTCTTTTATGGATGGATTTTCCAGTTATAATCAAATAAAGATGTCACCCGAGGATATGTAAAAAACAACATTCATTACGCCTTAGGGAACATTCTGTTACAAAGTGATGCCCTTCGGTTTGAAAAATGCTGGTGCTACGTACCAGGGAGCTATGACTACTTTGTTCCAAGATATGATGCATAAAGAAATTGAGGTCTATGTGGACGATATGATTTGTAAGTCGAAGACTAAAGAAGATCATATTGAATACTTATTGAAGCTGTTTCAACATTTGAGAAAGTTTAAGCCCCATTTGAATCCTAATAAGTTCACTTTTGGTGTCCGTTCTGTGAAGTTATTGGGCTTTATTGTAAGTCAGAAAGGCATTAAAGTTGATCTTGGTAAGGTTAAAGCTATTCAGGAAATGCTTGCACCCAAAACAGAAAAACAAGTAAGAGGATTCTTGGGACGTTTGAATTATATCTCCCGATTTAATCCAATATGACTGCCACATGTGCACTGATCTTCAAGCTTCTCCGCAAAGATCAGGGTTGTGTATGGACAGAGGATTGTCAGAAAGCTTTTGAAAGAATTAAAGAGTATCTGCTTGAACCTCCGATTTTGTCTCCTCCCGTGGAAGGAAGACCTCTGATAATGTATTTAACTATGCTGGAAGAGTCTATGGGTTGTGTTCTGGGTCAACAAGATGAATCTGGTCGAAAAGAGCTTACCATTTATTATTTGAGCTAGAAGTTCACGATTGTGAGTCTCGGTACTCAATGCTTGAAAAGAAATGTTGTGCTTTAGCTTGGGCTTCCAAGCGCCTCCGCCAATATATGTTGAATCATATAACTTGGTTGATATCCAAAATGCATTCAATTAAGTATATCTTTGAAAAGTCTGCTCTGACTGGTCGGATTGCTCGTTGGCAAATGTTGTTGTCAGAATATGACATCGAGTACCGAACTCAAAAAGCGATAAAAGGAAGTGTTTTGACTGATCATTTGGAACACCAGCCAATTGATGATTATCAACCTACCAGGTTTGATTTTCCTGATGAGGATGTGATGTATCTAAAGGTTAAAGATTGTGAGGAACCATTACCTGAAGAAGGGCCTAAGCCTGAATCCCGATGGGGTTTGATTTTTGATGGAGCTGTTAATGAGTATGGCAATGGTATTGGGGAAATAATTGTTAATCCTCATGGTTGTCATATTCCTTTCACTGCAAGGTTGATGTTTACTTGCACAAATAATGCGGCAGAGTATGAAGCATGTATTATGGGCTTGGAAGAAGCTATTGATTTAAGAATCAAGATTCTTGATGTATACGGAGATTCAGCCCTGGTGATTAATCAAATTAAAGGGGAGTGGGAGACACACCAACCTGATTTGATTCTTTATCGTGATTATGCAAGAAGGTTGCTAACTTTCTTCAATAAAGTTGAGCTTCACCATATACCCAGAGTAGAGAATCGAATGGCAGATGCTTTAGCAACTATATCCTCCATGATTGTGGTGAATCGGCGGAATGATGTGCCAAAAATCGATGTTATGCGTCTTGATAGACCAGCTCATGTGTTTGCAGTTAAAGAGGTCGTTGATGATAAACCTTGCTATTATGATATCAAATGCTTTCTTCAGAAACAAGAGTACCCACTTGGGGCATCCAAGAAAGATAAGAAGACTTTGAGAAGATTGGCTGGTAGTTTCTTCTTGAATGATGATGTGGTGTATAAGAGAAATTATGACATTGTCTTGCTCAGATGCGTGGATAGACATGAAGCAAACATGTTGATGAAAGAAATTCATGAAGGATCCTTTGGTACCCATGCCAACAGGCATGTAATGGCTAAGAAAATGTTAAGAGTCAGTTACTATTAGATGAAAAGGGAATCGGACTGTTGCAAATATGTTAAGAAATGTCATAAGTGCCAGATTTATGCTGATAAAATTCATGTGCCTCCAACTCCTCTCAATGTTATCCATTCTCCATGTGGGTGTTCCTGTCAACATTGGGGCATTGATATTATTGGAATGATTGAGCCCAAAGCGTCAAACGGACACCATTTTATATTAGTGGCTATTGATTATTTTACCAAGTGGGTTGAAGCGACATCATATGCCAATGTGACCAAGCAAGTAGTGGTCCAGTTTATCAAGAACCAAATCATATGTCGGTATGGTGTTTCGAACAAGATTATCACTGATAATGGGTCGAATCTGAATAAGAGGATGATGAAGGAATTATGTGATGAGTTTAAGATTGAGCATCATAATTCTTCTCCTTACAGACCTAAGATGAATGGGGCTGTTGAGGCTGCCAATAAGAACATTAAGAAGATTATTCAGAAGATGGTTGTTACATACAAGGATTGGCATGAGATGCTCCCTTTTGCTCTGAATGGGTATCGTACATCCATCCGCACTTCAACAGGGGTAACCCCTTTCTCTCTTGTTTATGGTATGGAAGCAATGCTCCCAATAGAAGTTGAAATCCCTTCTATGAGAGTTTTGATGGAAGCTGAATTATCTGAGGCTGGATGGTGTTAGAGTAGATACGACCAGTTGAATTTGATTGAAGAGAAAAGAATGAAGGCCTTGTGTCATGGCCAGTTATATCAATAGAGAATGAAGAAAGCTTTTGACAAGAAGGTTCGAGCTCATGTGTTCAGAGAAGGAGACCTCGTGCTCAAAAAGATCTTGACTTTTACCATTGATTCTAGGGGCAAGTGGACTCCTAATTATGAAGGCCCATATGTTGTTAAGAGAGCCTTCTCTGGTGGTGCATTACTTCTTACAACTATGGATGGTGAAGAATTCACCCGACCTGTGAATGCCGATGCAGTCAAGAAATACTTCGCCTAAAAATAAAAAGAACAGCTCACTAAGTTGAAAACTCGAAAGGGCGGCTTAGGCAAAAATGAGCGTCTCGGTCGGCTAAAAACTCAAAAGGGAGGTCCAGGCAAAAATTAGAGACAAAAACAAAAATAATCATCCCGGTAGATTGAAAACCCGAGAGGGAAATCTAGGCAAAAGTTAGGGATTATTGTAAGTAACTGCATCTGGCTAGTCTTGATCATTTGAAACAACACTATCTATCAAGGATTCTGCTTCAATCATCCTCAGCTGAAGTTTCAAGCACAATGGAATTCAAAGTTGTTAGGGAGAATACTGGTCATTGTATTTCAATGTAACCCTTTCCATGTATTTACCATTTTTTAAACTTTGTAATGATCCATGGAGTTACGTCATTTGCGGACTACCATTCTATTAATAAAATTTGGGCCTTTGTCCCTTTATTTGCAATTCTTACTTTGTTTCTGTTTGCAAAATTTCATTTATTGTTGATAATGATTTTTGAAACAAAATGTGAATAATTGATTTAAATTTTTGAAAATTATAAAAAAAATTCCTTTGATTTATGAATACAAAAAGGAATGTCAACGGTTACTCTACGAACGGTAAGATCGTGAAGCACAAAGTTTAGTGTTTTCCTCAGCAGGGTTCGTTCTTACTCCTCTGGTAGAATTTATTGACAACTCCCTAGTAGAGTTTGTTGAATTTTCCCCAATAGGGCTTGTTGATATTTCCCCAGTAGAGTTTGTTGATATTTCCTCAGCGGGGTTTGTTCATATAACCAGTCGTTAACAGGATGTTGGGTTCCTTCAAAGGTTTATTATGATGTGATGGACTCATAAGATCCAGTATTTCTTAGTTGAATACCGGTTTGAGTTTTCTCCAGACGAGTGATGTTCGGTTTTCCCCAGCTATGTCTCGGTCCAGATTTTCTCCAGATGATTATGTTATGGTCAGGCAGTTGAGCAGTTTTGAGGACCACCTCTCCCTAGTGTCAATCCCGATGCAGATTTTTATATTTTGCTATCCCCATTAAAAGTAATATGAGGAATCCCTACTCAGAGTTTTACCCACTGGACGTGTTTTTGTTGCTTTGGATGTCCCCAAACAGAGAGCTATGTTATTTCCCTCTAAGGAGTATTGACATAGTGGCTGCTTGTCGGGTTTTATCTTGTCTTGTGAATGCCTTTCCCTCCAGGTTGTTCTGCCCAGAGATATATTCTTACTAATCCCCCAACGGAGGCAGTGCATTATTGTTTCGATGGTTTCCCAAGCATAGAGCAATGATGTTAGCCTTTTATTTTCCCCGACAAGTCCAGGATGTATTTCTCTCCAGATTGTTTCTCTACAGAGTGTTATCCTCCCAGTGAAGATTGTGCATCACTATTGCGGCTATTCCCCAGTGAAGTTACTGATGACGTCTTTATTTAAGGAGTACTGATATATTAGTCACCTGTTGGATTTTCTCTCATTTATGATGAGTATTGATCTAAAATCCCCCACAGTTTGACCTTTTGCTATTTTCACAGCAAGTCCAAGATGTTTTGCGCAGAATTGATTAATCCCCTGAGAGTTTTCTTGTATCTCCAACAGATCTGCCTCGCTTTCCCCGTGGAGTTTGTATATGTTTACAACCCCCAGTGGATTCATTATTTTTCCGCAGCAGATATCTTCATCCTTTTGAAATGAAAGTTCATGTGGATTTTTATTATCCCCAAGAAGAGTCGGAAGATTTGGTTTGTTATGATTTACCTAATAGCTTTCCTTCTATCCTCGAAACAAAGTTCATGATATTCTCCTGTTTTGTGGATCATTGATGTTAGAAGATTGATATTAGGTTTCTCTCCAAGGAGTATATTCTTTTCTCCAACAAGATTTGAGCCTTGTAGTAGGATTTATTTTTTTTTGATGGCTTTTGTTTATCTCTTGTAGGATTTCTTCACCTAAATCCCTAACAGAGCTGCTAATGATATCTCCATCTTGTTGAGATTAGCCGAGTATTCAGTAACGTTGTGGTGTTGATTCCACCCTCTGTTCATCCTTATGTCTGTTTTGTCAGCATATTCATACTCATACACATTGCACACACATTCTTTTGTTGTGCATAACATTTTGTTGTTGCATTGTGCATCTTGAATTTGTGTTGGTGCTTCTTTGCTCTCTGGTGTTGTTATCCCCATAGAGCGTGTGCGTCCTCTCTCCATTAGAGTGTCGACCCGTAGGCAGAAAATGCATATCCTTGTTAATTCCTCACTGAGTTTATGCCTCGTGGAAGATATTTGTTTTAGCCTTCCTCCCCAGTTCATTTGTCTGGATAGAATTAATCCCCAGTTGAGATATTTTCTCTTCTGGATGAGTCTTGTTTAACCGTTTCTCTCTAGTTTATTCCTGGATTGAATTTTGGTCCATTGCTCTGGCAACAGAAGCTTATCACCTTTGCCGTCCTGCCTATTCAGTTGGTAGTAGGTGATATAGCTGGCTTATTACCTTTGTCGTCCTGCCCATTTAGTTAGTAGTAGGTAATATAGCCAGGTTTGGCTACCTTGTTGTAGCTATCACTTGTTTGATAATTGGTATTCTCTCCTTGTTCGAGTTTATCACCTTTGTCGTCCTGCCCTTTAGTTGGTAGTAGGTGATATTTCTCGAATCTTTTGAGATTATTACCTTTGTCGTCCTGCCCTTTGTTGGTAGTAGGTAATATTTCTTATATCCTTGGTTGATTACCTTGTTGTAACTGTCACTTGGTTGATAGTTGGTAATCCCTCTTTTTGAGCTTATCACATTTTTCGTCCTGCCCATTTAGTTGGTAGTAGGTGATATAGTTGGCTTATTACCTTTGTTGTCCTGCCCTTTGTTGGTAGTAGGTAATATTTCTCATATATTTGGTTGATTACCTTGTTGTAACTGTCACTTGGTTGATAGTTGGTAATCCCTCGTTTTGAGCTTATTACCTTTGTTGTCCTGCCCATTTTGGTGGTAGTAGGTAATATAGTCGGGTTTGGTTACCTTGTTGTAGCTATCACTTGTTTGATAGTTGATAATCTCTCCTCGTTCGAGTTTATCACCTTTTTCGTCCCGCCCTTTAGTTGGTAGTAGGTGATATTTCTCGTACCCCTTTTTGAGATTATTACCTTTGTCGTCCTTCCCTTTGTTAGTAGTAAGTAATTTTTCTCATATCCTTTTGGTTGATTGCCTTGTTGTAGCTGCCACTTGGTCGTTAGTTGGCAATCTTTCCTTTTTTTTTATTATGATATTACCGGATGTTTGGTAGTAGACGGTCTTTTCCCCAGCTGAGATTTTTTCCCTCCTTGTTGGGGCGAGTTATCCCTATTTTATTTCCGGTGTTGGTAATTTTCCCTCAGTGGAATCTTACTCTTTTATCTTCCCCATTGGAGATTATTTCCTCCCCTGTTGGGATGTGTTTTCCCTTTTTTATTTTCCCTTGTGGAGTCTTTTCTCTTTGCTCCCCAGCTTTTTGTTTGTCTCCTGTGGCTCTTTTCTCCCCACAGAAGCTTGAATCTGCATATCATTTGCACGATCATATTATTTTGTGGTCTCTTAGGGCAAAAAATTGGGTTGTCGTTATATTTAAGTCTTTTCTATCTCGTCGAGACAAAGATGCCCATCTTTGTATCTCCGGATAGAAGAAACTTAAATAGGGGCAGCTGTAATACCCTAATTTTTACCCGTAAGATCCCACATATCATTTGCATTGCATACCACAAACAAGATCACAAGCTCTAGTTCTCTTGCCCTCCTATGAAGGTTGGTTCTTGAGTGAGATCGTCAAGCACCCTCGTCCTCTTGTTTGTTTGATGTTTGTATTTGTTTATGTTTACTAACCATTAATTAAAATCCAAAAATATGTTTGTTTTTTTCCTTTTATTAACTTTTATAGGAAGAATTTGGATCAAGGATATCAAAATCAGTTCCTCATCTCGAATGAATTTCACCCGAACAAAGTCAAAGTTGATCTGCAAATAATTCAAAAATCATCTGATCAAGAGTTTCCAAGATTTAATTGAATATTATTCAAGAGACTCCAAGGTTCATGTGTTTATTTCTATGCCTTCTTTGATAAGCAAGAAAAATTGAGCCTGAGCCAAGACAACACATCAGAAGGCAAATTTTCACCAATTTTCACCGTGGTAATCGATTACCAGCATTAGGGTAATCGATTACTCAGTACGTTTTTTGTGAAAATGTGCCAAATCCAAATTCTGCAGCATTTTGGCACCAATTTTCAAATATTTCATCATGAGAATATTCTAGATCACTTCCAAATAATTCCCATACCTCATCATAATTAATTCCCACCATACACCCCCATTAATCACCATTTGATTTTGACTTTACCTTCAAAATTCAAATTCCTAGCCTAATTCTCATTTCCAAACCAAATTCCAAACCACCGAAATTTCCAAGCCTAAGTCCTATAAATAGGACCCTCATTTCATTCGTTTCACAAGCTTTTGATAGCCAAGAAACCTCTCCCAAATTCTCTCCCCAACCACAAAATTCACTCAAAGCTCATTTTCTTCTTTTGAAAGTTAACAAGTTTTCACATTGAATCTTGTTCAACTTTGAGCTAAACCTCCATCCAAACTTGTTTTCTTCATCAATTTCTATAGATCAAGGCTTTGGAGTGTGGTTCTTGAAATTGATTTGAAGAATTTTCAGATTTGAAGTGGTAAACTCTTGATCCACCATTGTTGTTCTTGATACATCCTTCACAATGTGATCTATTATTGATTCTTGTTACTTGATCCTTTGGATCTTGTAATTGTGTTTGATTGCTAGTTTTTACTATTGTTTTACTTAAAATTTCATGCAATTTTTCTTATATGATCATAAGGTGTTTGAAGAAAGTTTTGAAAGATGATCATGCTGATTTTTGCATATTTTTTTGACTCTGCGTGCAGAGTAATCGATTACTTGATTCCTTGAGGAATCAGGGTAATCGATTACCCTCGGACAAAATGGTGTTTTTGGCTTGTTTTGGGAATGTTTTGGTTGTTTTGCCATTTTCTTCCCCTTCCCTTTGTTCTTAGCCTTAGATCACATAATTTTGTGGTTTAATTTGGCTTTCTCTTCATCTATTTCTCTTTTATTTGTATCGATGAAAGTCTTATGGATCTTAAAATTTCTTTGTTGAATTCTTGATCAAGACTAGATAATTACATTTTTTTTCTTTTTGTACGGTATTGCTTTCGAATGACGATTTACATATCGCTCATCTAGCATGCATTAACACAAAGATCATTTTGACCGGCCTCGAGTAGGGTGACTTCTGTATAAGTCACTCGGCGATTGCTTAACATAGCACTACATTTGTCCCTCTCCGAATTAGAACATGAACTTTCTTGGCCCAAACTTATGATTGTAAGACCAAGGATGGTTGATCTTTTGTATTAGGTTCAAAATCTATGAAGCTTGTTGTGTAGAGGCTTTGATTCTATCAATCTTCTAACAAGTCTTCATTAAACTTGGCCTAAGTACATTGTTAATTCATTATAGTTCATGATGCGAGACAGAAAACCGAGTATTTTTGTAAGCAAGATTGTTAGTCTCCTACTTTCCATGGCGTAGTTTGAAATAAATTAACCTTTGGGTTCTTCATGAGACTAAGTCGGATATCCGTCGATTTCATCCGGATTGAAGCTTTTCTTGTGATTAATGTATGGGGTT
This sequence comes from Lathyrus tuberosus, assembly GCA_022829125.1. NCBI lineage: Eukaryota > Viridiplantae > Streptophyta > Magnoliopsida > Fabales > Fabaceae > Lathyrus > Lathyrus tuberosus. Next base: position 2,743,243 of record JALAZF010000101.1, on the reverse strand, counting down.
ATGTTTTCATTCTCATGGGAACTAGTGAGTGGCTCCAGAAAATACTCAAATCGGTGTTACCTTTTGAAGGCTTATGGCATTGGTGCCTTTGTGATGTTATTGTGATATATTGTTTATGTTTCCTTCGTGCTCCCTATCTCTATTTATTTTTATGTTTTTTGTTATCATATCATATCATTCTACATTGTTTATGTTTCCGCCATTTTTCTTTTGTCCACTTGGACCATTTGTTTATGCTTGTGCTCTTTTTCTTTTGTCCATTTGGACTCAAAAACACTAATAAAGGCTTAAACCCATAAAAACTTATTCTCATAATGTTGGACTATGGTTACTATCTTTTGCATTTGGACATGGAACTTTGGACTTAGAATTAGGATCCTAACCTATGCTTGGAAGTTTGTGATGGAAAACCTTGGATTTTGGGTACTTGAAGTTCTCCTTTGAAGACTTATGTTTGATCAAGGCCAAATCAAAAGGGAAGAATGCTTATGCTATGGAGCTTGCTTGTGTGGTTAGACCGTTCTTATCCTTAGCTTTTACCTTTATGCAATAGGATATGCACTTCTTCTCCACCCCTTTCTTAAATTTTCAAAACCTTCTCTCTTTTTCAAAACCTTCTTGTTTTCAAACTTAAACCACTTTCATAATAAAAAACCTTTACTATTGTCAAGTGATTTTCAAACTTTGTTTTCTTTAATAAATGTCAATCAATGTTAATCATACTTTGACCATTTCAAAAAGACATAAAAAATACAAAACTCATTCAAACTTTTTGTGCTTTTGTGCACTTTTTCTTTTTAAAACTTTTCAAAAAGATTAGACATGAGCCATCTTCTTTGATGAGATGTAAAAATCCTAATCATGGTATTTTGTGTAAAGTAGATCATTTTCCACTTAGATGTTGAAGTGATTAGTCTTGTTGATTTTAATCCAAGTAAATCCTCCATCTTAATGTGATGCAAATGCCTTTTTCACATACCTTTAGGTAATTAGTTGAGTATTCTCTCTTGAGAATGAAGGGTTGTCTTTTCAAGATAAAATGAATCATAACCAATAATTTTTGTTATTTGTACCACAAACTACGAGGTTTTGATCCTATATTGTACTTTGTGGGTACGTAGGCATGAGACGACAAGTCTCTCCAAACACAAAAATATTAAAAAATACTTCTCTTCTCATCTTCCAATCTCTTTTCAAACAAACCTTTTCAAACCAAAAAGCGTAGATATTTCAAAGGGTTCCTATAGAGTACTATAGACATTTTGTGTGCTAATACATTCCCATTGCGTAAACAACCCCCTTACCCAGTCTCTTTTCTTTTGTTCTTGTTTTAGAACTCTTTAGGTTTTGTTCGCTCTTTTTCCTTTCCTTTTGGATAAAATAAAAGTGTGGTGGCGACTCTTCCTTTATGAGTTAAGTTAATCAATAACTTACACTCACAATTTTTACCGCTACACACGCCGTCGGAGGAAGGAGATGCAATCTTTATATCCCTGTGGTTGGTCTCACAGGCCGCAGCTCCAGGGTTGCGGTGGTCGACGTTATCCAATGTAACGGCGACGGCAGACTCTTGATGGACATCATCGTTATGGTAAGAGGCCATGATGATCGAGAAAATTTTAGGTAGTAAGCTTTGGTCTTTAGGTTGAAAAGATGAGGGGTCTTGTCTCAAAAAGACGGGGAAGCGAAGGTTCCCCCAGACGGCGCCACTGATCTAGGGTGATCAGAATGGATCTTCATGGCCTTCTGTGTAGGGCAGCGATGATGGTTGTAGGAGAGGAGGGGGTGTACCTGCAAGGTACTCCGATGCCAAAGTAAGTTTGGGCTAGAGAAAGCAAGTACAAAGCGTTTAGGTATGAGTTAGAATGAATATTGGATATTGAATACCCGACCCTCTCAAGTGAGAGGGTATTTAGAGAAAAAACCTCAGCGCGGGGCCAAGGTCTCCCATGTGGCCGAAATATCTGGTCGACCAATGGGAGACTGCCAAGTGGAAGGTCTAGCGCGTAACCTTATGACCTGGTCCAACTGTCCCCGTGAACTTCGGAGGGACAGTTGGTCGCGTGAACTGTCAAGCGCGTGAGGTGGACGTCCCCAACGGCTATATTCTCCCTAACGGCTCTATCGTGCCCAACGACTATATTGTGCCCAACGGCTAGATTGGCTGAATCTCGTTATTGGGCATTGCCAAAAGCTGGACTGGGTTGGACATTGCCCTACTGTGGGCCATGCGTCTGCCCAGTCTAGAACAGATAGATTGAATCCATTCATGCATATAAATGGATGGATTTAGTCCAATCCATTAAATTACTTTTTATGTGATGGACAGATTGAATGCATTTTTTGGTAGATGGATTAGATGGATTTTGCCTTAATGGATCCAATTAACACCATGCGTTATATATATATATATATATATATATATATATATATATATATATATATATATATATGAAACAATCAAGTGACTAAATAAAATTTATACACATTGAAATGTACCTCTTTTTCCAACCAACTAATTTAATTGGATCCTACTTTATATATTATTGTATATATGTATATAAAAGTATATGTTTTTTTTTTATATAAGTAAAATCTTCTGTGCGGTATTCTGACCCTCGAATTATGATCTTTTAAGCCTCATTCAATCCTGCGTAGACTCTCGATTTCTAAAACATTGTTCATATCCTTGCCAAATGTGAAATGAACTTCTTTTGGGTGGAAATAGATTGCTCGGCTTCATTTGATCAAATTCCCATTTTCTAAAATTCACTCTCCAATCATTACAAAGTGTGTCAAAAACAACTTGGACTTTGTACTTCATCTATTGAAAATCTTGTAAATGAATATCTCTAAAAGTGTTCATAAAAAACCAATCAGTGCAACGAACTATAATTGGTTAGTTAGTTAGATCATTAGTTAGTATTTAATGGGACTAATAGTTCAAGTATGCACAATACCAATAATTGAATGTAATTTACACATTGACATTGGTCACTTTTTCCATCCAACTGATGTAATTCATACCATTCACATTCTTCTAAAAGTGTTAACACTAAACATATTAAAATATTAAAGTATGAAATCATGGCAAATTTAACAAGTGCTACTTACAATATTTTTTCTAGCACACTTTTAGACCCATCTAAATGAATTTCTCCCTATACAAACAAAGTGTGCTAGATAGTTTCCTGATAGCATTCATCTTTGAATAACAAAGATGATCTAGGTTTATATGCATGATTTTCTTGTCCAAGTAAAAGTGCTTTCAAAATGGCTTCACATAAGCCCTTATAATACACAATTAAATGGCCACCATCTGGTACTTCATGATATTGCATCCACGGTAGCTGTGATGAAACAAATCTTTGGATTTCAGAAGGCACAACTTTATCTTCATATCCTTGCCAAATATGAAATGAACTTTGTTTGTTAGGGAATGGATTGCTTAGTTTCATTGGATCAAATTCCCATTTTCCAAAAGCTACCTTCCAATCATGGAGAAGTGTGTCAAAAACAACTTGTTCCCTTAACCTATCCTGTATGTAGAAACATATCATGATTAATTAAAAGAAATTGCATCTCAGATATTTGAGACGCTACATACATTTCAAAAATTCCAAAATACGCATTAAAATTTAGACTGTCTAATTTTGATTCGATTGTAACTATGTTAACACTGGAGTATTTTTTTACCTTTGAAAACATTGGGAAGCCGGGAATAGTCTTCAAAATATCGATATCGTTTTTGTTGAAAAATGTTGGATTTTTTTCTATGACAGCATTTGAAGGTATCCACTTTTGAGTAACCCACCAATGCAATAGTTTAGGACAGTGATTTGCAAGCCACAGTGCCCACTTAATAAATCTCCTTCTATAGTCATCTCTTATCAAACTCCCAGGAAGAGAAGGCCATCTGTAATTGATCACTGGTGCTATTAGTGCCAACCCTGCAAGCCTGCACAATTTTCTCTTTTCGTAAACTTAACGAAAACGCGCGAGACGGTATCACTATAATCTTGAATGTATATACCTGTGAGGCAAATATTTTATGCAACTCCAAGTAGCATATGAACCCATTGAGACTCCAATTACATAAAAATGTGCTCCAATTTGTAACTGATCAGCAAGCTCTTGAATATCAAGGGCTTCACTTTTCAACGAACGTTTCGGATTTGGATCACTTTGTCCATATCCGGCTCGATCATATTGCAGAAGATAAATACCCAATTCATCTATCAATTCCTATAAGAATGAATCATATCATATTCCTAATAAAGATTTTTATATATTTTATAAATATTTTTCGAAAATAGAAGTCAAACAGACAACAAACTACGAGTTTATTTGCGCAATTGATTAGAGATTGAGTTAATTACCTGGGGTGCTAGAAAATTCATCTCTTTGGAGCTTCCAAAACCATGCACAATGATGATCTTGAATGTTGCTTTATCTATAGGCACACCTCTTTCAACATAAGCCAAGTGTCTACCATCTCTGAGTCTAATTCTTGATGAAACCATTGATAAATCATCAACTGAATCATCATTGTTTGGCGAAAGCTGAGTACCCTGTTAAAACCATGAAGAAAAATGAACACATAGATATGCAAGAAGAACAACATAATTAATAATAGTGAGATCATGTCTTACCTGATAGAAACATCTGCATAACTTACGTGTCTGGCCATGTTGATTTTGAGTTAAAAGCTTAAGATAATGTCTCATTCTTTTCATCTTCTCCTGAATTATGAACCTTACAGAGAAGTGAATTTGGCTATAAAAACAGAGAAGTTTGCATTTTGTTTATGATGTTAGTATTTCATTTTGAGGGGATATCCTTTGAAAGGTTCCATGAGATAGGAGCATCTTTTTTTCTATATACTTTACCAATTAGTTAACTTTTTGTATTGTTTTGTAGATTTGAACTTTGCATTATTTTTTATACTTGTTTAAAATTAGGACTCCGTGCAAGTTATTTCAAAACTTCATTGTTAGTTTGAGTATGATGTTTTTGGCTTTGATTAATGATTTTTATTTTATTATCATGTTGTAAGATTTAATTTAACAATTTTTTTTTTAGTAAACTTCCATTTTTACAATTCATGAATAGTAAATTCTGAGTGAGGACCATACTTTTTTTTGGGTTTATACCCAGATGTATTAAGAATATTCTTTTTTTATTTTTGTGTGCGACTTTATTAATATTAACAACTCACTAAGCTACTGAATTTGATAGGACACAACTTGCTCCAACATTGTGTCTTAAAACGATTAAATGAGATTTATTTAAATACTATTATTTTCATAAATTAATTTTTTTCTTCACGTTTAGAATACAAATCATTTATTAAATTGATATAAAATTATTTATTAAATTCATATAGTTGATTTTATTTAATTTTATTTAATTAATAATATAATCAATCAATTTTTTTCTAATAGCTCAAGAGTCAAAAAGGGTATTAGCAAAATGTCTAGGATTTGATCTAACTAATCGAATGATCATGTAACTATCAATTGAACTGCATTATCATGTCTCTATTGAAGCAGTATTAATGTTTACAGTTGTAGTTCTTTTTAAATATCTCAACATTTAATTATACTTCCTCAAGTAATTTTTTAATAATGATTTTCTTAAAAATTTTAGTCCACAATATTAATCTTCTAATTAACTTTCCCTAAATAATAACGTGCGTGCGACGTGACAATTGAAATCCCACTAGATGCAAACATGACACTAACAAAGTGGCAAGAAAAGTGGTGTTTCTTTTGAAAATAAAAAATATATTAAAAAAAAAAAGAACAGAGCTGATAATTCCTTTTGTAATAAAGGATTTTAAACAAGCTTTTTACAACTTTAACTATTTGAAGACACATTTCAATTGAAGGTGAGAAAAACACAAGGAGGGTTGAATTGTGTTTACTTTTTATTTCTTTTAAAACTCTTATGTCAGAATCTAAATACAAGGTTATAAAATTTATCTTAGTTAGAGATAGGCAGCGGATATAAAATGCAAGAAAGAAGAATAACACACAGAGTTATCCTGGTTCCTCTCACAAATCGAGAGTAATCTAGTCCCCTTTGTACTTAAAAGAGATTTTCACTATAACCAATCAATATTACAATTCGCTCAAACACACAAGCGAGATACCTCTTTACATACACACACAAGTATAAGACTTCTTTCTCAAACACACAAGTTTGAGGCTTCCTTTCAAGCACACAAGCTCAAGACTTCCTTGCTCTAGCACACAAGCTAAAGACTTTCTTGCTCAAGCACATAAGCTCAAGACTTCCTTGCTCTAGCACACAAGATAAATACTTCCTTGTTAAACTCTTAGTAAGAGACTTCTAACAATCTACCTAGCAGATAAATGATTGTTGAGTGAATACACTTGATATACAATCAAAGGTGTATAAATAATACAACATAATAGGACTCTATTGGGACTTAAGGATTTCTAAGATTTACAAGGATAAGAAATCCTTAAGTTTAGCTTATGCTAAAACTTTGATAGAGTAGCTTTTCTTTGATTGTCAATCGTGGTGTTCTAGCATGTTCAGCGTGTATTCCTTTTTGTTGTTGCGTTCTTATATTGTTGTACTGTACATATCTTCAAGTATTTTAGTTCCTTAAATAACGAGGAAAAGATTCATTGAAGATGCAACCGTTGAGTCCTATGAGAAGTTTCAAAAGAGACATTGGGGGGCGTTGGGATGTTTTACCAAATTGTAAGGTTAAGTGAAACCTAGTTTGTAAATCCTTTGCTACAAAAGGAATTATTAGTTTTATCCCAATAGACTCTATGAAGAGGCTAGAGCTTTTAGGTTATCAAGTGATAAAGTATGTTCAGAGATTAACAGTGACATGTCAGTGTCACCTTGATCCTTGCGCTTTGACTAGCTCAGAATGTGATCATCAGAAGCAGGCTTCTCCAAAGTCTGTTCTTCAGAGGCTGACTCCTTTAGAGTCTGATCTTTCAATGTTGACCTCTTTTGGAAGATGACTTCTTCAGAGTCAGTTCTTCAACTTCTGATACATCACAATATACCCTTTACGTATCTCTTTAGATGTTCAGAGTCAGAACCAATACTTGGATTTACTATGAATTTTAGTCTATGGTCTTACACACTTGAACAAACATTAGTATACCATATCGTTCTTTAAATACTTTTTTATCATCAAAACCCAAGGGATATGGGACAAACCAATTTCGTTCCAACAATCTCCCTTTTTTTGATGATGACAAACACAAGTCTTTAAGAACAATGGTTGATGATTTAATTAACTAGTTGACTACAGAGTCTGAGGTATGTAAGCTCCTCATGAATCTAATAGTCCATAGGGTTAGGTTTGTAACCTCCCTCCAAGTTCTATCCAGGTTAATTAAATTTAAACATTTAAAGCACATATATAATTCTTTAGAATTTAAGCAAGATAATAACAACTAGATTTCAGGTGCTTAAATACTTCTATATCTACTCCCTCCTTTGTCATCCCACAAATAAATTTTTGGGATGAAATCAGAATTGGATAAAAGTTATTTTAAAAACATATTTGATTTCCCTTTTAGATAAAACATTTGAAAAGATTTGAAAATTTATTTGAATGGTTATAAAGCAACTACTGCACTTCTCAAGATGATCAAGGTAGGATCTTTCAGCTAGGATTTAAAGAGAACGAGGTAGTTAAGTCAAGAGAGATGTGTTTGAAGATAATGAATTAAATGCACTCCAATTATCATTGGTACACAGTATCCAAAGTTGATTTTTCTTTAACCAAAATCTTTATAAAAGCATAATTTTGATACAAGAGAAATCATATTCCATCCAAACTTGACATACTTATTCAGAAACCATGAGTGATTCTCTCAAAAATTCCCAGGAAGGCGTTCCAAGTGAGGTTACCAAAGCAGTTACTAAGGACACTTCAAAAACGCTAAAGTGTCAGACTAAGAATGTTAAAGGTTCAAAACCAAAGGTAGATTCATCAAGAGCATTGAAGGTGAGAAAGCCATCCTTAACAAAGAAGAAGAAGAGAAGACTTCAGAGAATCCCTGATCCTCCTTCTGACTACGATTCAAATGCTGATGAATTCATTTTTGGATGGTCAAACTCCCTCAGTTGTTATGCTTATTTTCAAGAGGAATTTGGAGAAGATTTAGGCAATGCAAAATGTTTTGATCCATGATGAAATCAGTCTTTGTACTTCTCCCCTCTTTGTAATAATAAAAAGCCTTTTTTCTTTACTTCTTGCATGACTGATAATCACTTGCATCCATTTCTTTTGATCCACCAAGAAAAGTGAGTTAAAGTCACTTTCTAACATTTTCAACCAATATTAAGTTGTGCGTAGAAATTTTTAAAAAGTCACGCTTCTCTTTAGATGTTCAGAGTCAGCCAATACTTACATTTACTATGAATTTTAGTCTATGGTCTTGCACACTTGAACAAACATTAGTATACCCTATTGTTCTTTAAATACTTTGTTATCATCAAAACCAAAGGGATATGAGATAAATCAATTTTTTCCAACATCAACATCTATATTCAAGCTTCTCAAGGAATCCTTTGTGCTGGACTTTCAACAACTATTTTCCTTCTCTATTTAAGGAGCTGGAGACTTGAAGAAAAATAACTATTGGATTATTGATACTCAAAGAGAAGTTACTCTGTCAAAACAAAGCACAAGAAGAACTTAGGATTTATTATCCTTCTATATCTTAGAAATCTCTAAGTCTTAAAGAGTCTATTTGTATTATATTCTTTATACAACTCTAATTTTATATCAAGGGTATTAACCCAAACAATCTTTTATTTCTTAGGTAGATTTTTAGAAGTCTCTTGTTTGTGTGTTTGAGCATGAAGTTTTTTATTTTAGTGTTTGAGTATTAGAGGTCTCTTGCTCATGTTCTTGAGCATAGAAGTCTCTTACTCTAGTGTTTGAGCATTGGAAGTCTCTTGCTTGTGTGCTTAAGCATAGAAGTCTCTTACTTTGTGTTTGAGAATTGGAAGTATCTTGCGTATATGCTTGAGAAAATTGTAATCTTGTATGATTATAGTGAAAATCTCTTATAAGTACACAGGGACATGATTACTCTCGAGTTGTGAGAGGAATCAGGATAACTATGTGTGTCTCTCTTATTTCTTGCATTATTTATCTGCTGCTTATCTTTACGCTTTGATTTATATTTTATACATTGTGTTTAGAATCTGACCAAGAGTTTCTAAAAGAAAGAAAAAGTCAATACAATTTAACCTCTCCCCCTTCTTGTGTTTTTCTCACCTCTAGTGAGACTCTTAACACCCTCTATCACGCCCAAGATTTGCGTATGGGGCCTGTAACTAAATGGTGGGTGGCCTAATGGATCTTAAACGAGATTGTGATACCACCTTATGAATGTGTAATTGGGCCTAACACAACCCTACAAAATTGACTTGTAAGGTGAGGATTGCCCCACTTATAAGCATATGTTAAAGCCATAGATTGTCCTATGTGAGACTCTTAACACTTGCTATGAGGATGTCATCCACATAAAGCAACAAAATAACAAGTGAATTTCCAAGTCAAACTCTGAAGTAAACACAGTGGTCAAAGTGGCTCCTAAGGAAACTTGTGTGTGCCATGTTAGGTGCGGATTTGACCTAAAAATGAACTATCTTTCCTTGCACTTTTTCCACTCTTTTCTCATGTTTTCATTGGTTTTGCTAATGATTGTTGTTATTCTTCTAACAATGAGAATATACCTTTGGTGCTTGTAATGTGTGTGTTATTGTGCAGGAAAAGGCACTAAATGATCAAAGTGTAAGACACAAGAAAATGAGGCAAGCTGCTAAAGAGAAGAGGAAGACATCAGTAAGTTCTCTTTGCGAACTCTGGCGAATTGCCAACGAAGCTTCGCTTTGCGAATGCTGGCGAGGTCTCTAGCGAACGGTCCCAGATTTTGGCAGGGGCAAAAGGCACTAAAGTTCGCATTGCGAACGTGAAAGCGAGTGTTCGCTTTGCGAGTGATCCTTCGCATTGCGAACTCACGAGAATTTCTGGGGCGGTTTAACTATTCAGAGGCACCTGAGGTGCCTATTTTTGACATTCGTTGTGCGAATGAATCGTTCGCTTTGTGAACTGTGAAATTTCTGATTGCATATTAAATAGAACTTTCACACTTTTTAGATTAAGGTTTTGGATATTTGATACAACTTGTAATTAAAGATCAGAACTTGATATTTCTTCATTTCCAAGGGAGAAAAGGTAGGATCTTTGATCTCTTGTTGGATGAGGATGTAATCTTTTGATACCTTTTGTATTTCATCTAATGTATGTTTGTGAATATGTTTTGATTCTCTATTGTTTATTGTCTTTGATTGATTATTTGTGGTCTTGACAAAACCTTTACAAATCCTTGATCTTAGATTTTCATCTATCAATGAGTAAAACTTTTGACATGGGTTTGTGAGTTGATATTCATTGTATCTTTAGTTGTATTGTGTTGATTAAGTAGCATGGCTAGCATGAGTAGGATCGATACGGTATTGCGAGGATGCGTAATAATAGTGATGAAGAACGATATTCACATTCATTTGAAAATTAGTTGAATACATGTAAAAAGGGTTAAACGTATGTACGTATTCTGATCATTGGCATTTTATATGAAGCAATCATTTATCTGATTTGGGTGTCATCTTTGTTTACCTGTTTATCTTTGATTTGAACCGCTATAGACATATACTCTTCAGATCTGGATCTAAGATGATTATCTGTTTTGTTCTGAACTCTAGAAATAGATTTAGGCTTAACACTTGCGTGAGTATCAGCTCTTAATGCTCTGTGTTGGTTTTTGTTGCGTGAGACATCACCAATGAGGCAATACGGTCGATCTCTCGACATTGCGTTAGACATAACCTCTGTCGTGGGTGATACATGAGGATATTAGGCGAATGATTGATTTATGTATAATATGATTAGAAGAATGCATGTGTTATCAATTGGTGAGATCCAATTCCAACAAGGCTCCGTTTATAATTCAGTCTTTATTTTATATTTTCTGTCTTTACATTTTCTGCATTTGCTTTTGGTTCCACTTTAAACCAAAACTTTTGAACCATAAGCTTAGAAATATAGATACCGTCGAATGGCATTCTTTCCCTCGCACTGATCCCTGTGGTACGACGAATTTGGGTTACTTATATATTTTTTCTTGCTGCTATTCTAGCTTCAACAAGCCATGAACTTGTCAAATCTCCTATTCCATTGTCGAGGAGATTGTTTTAGGCCATATAATGACATATTCAAATTGAGCACATAATGTTTCTTTCCTCTTTCTGCGTACACTTCAAGCTGCCTCATCAGGATTGTTTCATCTAGATCACTATTAAGTGCAAATTTTTACTTAAATTGAACCATCTTTCTTAGCATTTTTCAACTCATTTATCATGTTTTAATTTATTTCTTGTTCTTGTGCGATTCTTCAATTATATTGTAAATACCTTTGGATGCTTTGATATGTGTTTTATTGTGCAGGATATAGGCATAAAACGTCAATGATTACGACACAAACGATTGGACAAGGAAGCCAAATAAATGAAGAAGAATCAGCATGTTCGATGTGCGAACACCAGCGAGCAACCAGCGAACGTTCGTTGTGCGAAGTTGCAGCGAGATCGCAGCGAAGAGGAAACCTTGGATGGCAGTAGGAAAAGGACCCTAAGTTTGTTGTGTGAAGCTGTAGCGAAGAAGTTCGATGTGCGAAGAAGTGTTCGCACTGCGAACTCATATATTTTCTAAGGGCGGTTTAACTGTTCCTGAAGCACTTGAAGTGCCTGGACGTGGACTTCGTTGTGCGAAGAAGGTGTTTTCTAGGCAAACAAGACCGATTTTTGTTTTACTATATAAGTACTTTTCTTACTTTTTAGAACATAACTTTTATAACATATATTTTGAGGATCAGAACTTTATCTCTCATCATTCCAAATATATTCTAGAGAGAGAAACACAAACCATAAGAGGGAGAAGCATAAATCGAAGCAACTCAGAGCTTGATCTTCGAGTAAGTACTTTGATTTCTTGTTGAATTTGGATGTAATCTTTTGTTACCTTATGTATTTCATCTAATCTATGTATTGTGAACTAGTTTTGATTCAATATTGATGTTGTCTTTGATTTCTTATTTGTGGGTTAACAAAACTCTTTTTAAATCTTAGATCTTAGATTTTCATCTATCAATGAGCAAACTTTTGACATAGTCTTGTAAGTTGATATTCACTAGTATCGTTTATTTTATTGTGTCGATTAGTAGCATTAGTAGCATGAGTAGGATCAATACGGTATTGTGAGGATGCGTGATAATAGAGATGAGAAACTATGTTCACATACATTTGGAAAATTATTTGAATGCATGTAAAAAGGGTTAAGCGTATGTACATATTCTGATCATGGCGTTTTATATGAATAAATCATGGATCTGATATGGGTGTCATCTTTCCCTCACACTGATCCCTGTGGAGATGATATAAACCCGGAGGGAATCCTTCCAAAATTAAATTTTTGCTTCTTGCCGCTTTACTGCAGTTCGAACAGTCACCATACAAAAAGGTTGTCTGTACATCCATTTGTTCAAGTTTTAGGTCGAACTTTTCCACCATGGCTAACAAAATTCTAATGGATTTGTGCTTTACGTTGACTCCTTCTTTCTTAGTTAACCCTTAGCAACCAACCTTGCCTTAAATCTCTTCAACATTACTTCTTCGATTCCTTCGTTTACCTAAAAAATCCACTTACAGTTGACTATCATACCCCAAATTTTGACCACCAAGATTTCCCATCATTGTGTAAATCATCATCACAATATGGATGTGCCTTTGTGCCTCATCAATCTCCTCTAGGAATTCTTGAGCATTCACTACAATCAAGCTTAGGGTTTCAAGCCCTCTCAGAGCCTTTAGACAAATGATCAATCAAGGAATGACATAATCTTCAAGTTGTCTAACCTCTCAAATATCCACAAAGGATCAAGAGGACTACCACATCAATAATTAAGCACAAGAGTGCAACATTTCAAGTGGATCAAGCCTCAAGTTCATCTAATACAAAGTCAACTGACGCAGAAGGTCAAAGTTTAACTTTTGGTCAACTTTAAGCTTCACAAGCCATTACTCAAGAAAATATGATGGATGATTTAATTTGATCAAATTTAAATCAAGAAATCATGCAAAATTGCAAAATTGATCAAATTGAAAGAAACTTAGAAATTTGTTCTAAGTTAAAATCATGTTCAAGTGCACAACTTTTCAAGGTTGTAACTATTGATCCAAGCATCCATTGATTTTGCGTAAGGGCTACTTTTAAATAGGGTATTTGATACTTCAACATTGTAGAAGGAATCAACTCAAAATATCATAAGGATTGAGAGATATAAGTGATCAAAGTTGGGAATTCTTAATGTCCAATGTTCTGACATTTCATAGGACATCATTAATATTTTTCCAGCAAGAATGTCCCAACTTCAAGGATGTTTTTCTCCATGATCCAAGTTGATTCAGGAAAAACTCTAGGCATGAAAGTTGAAGTACGTCATCTCACCTTTCCAGAAAGTCCTAGAAAGCCCATTTATCATTCTTGAACAGAAAGTTATGGTCTCTGCAAAAGGCATTGATAAAACAGAATTTTCATGACAGCTTTTAGGACAGATTTGATCACACAAGTTCAAGGTCATTTTTGACAACTTTACAAGTCTTATCTTCACAAACCTTGAACATCAAAGTTGAAGTACGTTATCTCAGCTTTCCAGAAAGTTGTAGAACGTCCATTTATCACACTCGAGCAGGAAGTTATGGACTTTACAAGAAGGCTTGTTGCAGCTATTTTTTAGGACAGATTTTGTGCACTTTTTCTTGTGCCACACAATTTTCAAGCTTTGTCACCATGCAAGACAAGCATCAAAGATGCAATTCACTTAAACTCAAAATATCATAGTGGATTAAAAGATACAAGTGATTAAAGTTTGGAATTATTAATGTTCAAAGTTGTCAGATGTTCCAACATTTCATAGGACATCATTACTATTTTTCCAGCAAGAATGTCCCAACTTCAAGGATGTTTTTCTCCATGATCCAAGTTGAACCAGGTCTATGGTCAAACATTAAAGTTGAAGTATATCATCTCAGCTTTCCATAGAGTCCTGGAACAGCCATTTATCAATCTTGAGCAAGAAGTTATGGATTTTACAACAAGGCTTGTTGCAGCTTATTTTTAAGACATGTTTCAGGACAGATTTGCACATTTCTTGTGCCACACAAATTTCCAAGCCTTGTCATCATCTTGGACACATCTGAGGATCAAATCCAAAGGGGACAATCGCTGAGCCAAGCCTCCAAAGTCCTTGGAACAAGAAGTAGCATGCCAAACCTAGAAATCCCTAAAAGAGAGACAAGACTCCAATTTTGGATTTGAGCATTCAATAGATGCTTAGAGGTGGCATGGAATGACACATTTGCAACTGAATTCAGTCAAGATTCCTCCAACAAGTAGGGAACCAAAGCTCTGTGCTCTAACCTCTAGTCAATGGCTAGAGGAGACTTGGATTTTCATTGGCCAACATTGAACAAACCTCTGCTGCAGCCACCATTCACTATTGCTGCCAAAACAAACTTGCTCTACTATAAATAGAGCTCATTTGTGCTCAATTTGAGTACACCAAAGCCATCAAACAGATGCTTTCCTCAAAATCACTTCTTTCACTCCAAAATGCCTTCTTTAGTAAGGTAATTATGAGTTTTTAAGTTAGAGAGCATTTCCATCACATCTCATGATCCTAACACCTCATAAACATCATATGTAGGTGATCCAAACTATCACAAGTGACCTGTAACACCAAAATCACAAAGTCACATCTCAACCTCAAAATTGGACTTTTTTGCATTTTTCAAGACATGTCTTGATTCAATCACTTTCCAAACTAGATAAAACCTTAAACACACTCCAAATATCATCCTTGAACTATCCCGAATGGTTCCCAACATCTGGAACACCATTTGAGATAGTTGTCACTTTGGCCATTTTAACCCCTTTTGCAAGAAAGGGCCAGTTTTTGTTTTTGCAGGTTCCAGCTGATTCCAACCATCCTAAAAGCTTCTAAGAGGTCATTTGATGGTGTCCAAAGCATCAAATTATTTCTGGAACAAAGCACTTGGTAGGTTGCACAAAATCTCCAAAAAAGAGGTAAAATTCACAACTTGAATTCTTTGAATCATGCTTTCCTTTGATGTCCACATACATGCATCATATTGAACAATTCTTGAAGCAAAAATGTAGTCCTTAATGTGTATGTTATGATCCTTCTACTGTTTTCACTTTAACATGTTCATATGTGGAGTTTATGTTGTTTTAAACTTAAGGTGCAGATCTGGTTTTTTGCCTTGTGTGTGTTGTACATTAAGTTTTAGTATGTATGAGTGATACCATTGGATTCCTTGCGAAAAATTGGTCAAGATAGGTTCTTACGGATTTTAATTTTGTTAAAAATTGAGAGAGTTATGAGTGTTGAAAGTTTGATAAGCAAAGATGTTTAAAATCAACATGCAGTTCTGGTTTTTTGCTTTGCGTGTTTTGTACATTAAGTTTCAGTGTGCATGAGTAATACCATTGGATTCCTTGCGAAAAATCGGTCAAGATAGGTTCTTACGGATTTCAATTTCATTAAAAATTGAGAGAGTTATGAATGTTTGAAGTTTGATAGCAAAGATGTTGAAAACCAAGGTGCAGTTATGGTTTTTTAAGATGTCGAATGTGATGTTGTGACATCTTTCCTTTTTCTCTTATCTTCAAAACTCATGAAAGATGTCGAATGTGATGTTGTGACATCTTTCCTCTTTTTCTTAGTTTATCTTCAAAACTCAACCAATTCTTTTACATAGCAAAAATCATCATTTTCCAATTCTGTTTTACACACTTCTTATTCATACTCCATAATATTTTAATCCACCAAAAAATCACAAAAATATTATTATTTGATATATTTTTAATATATTCAAAAATATTGTTTTAAATTGTTTTAAATGCTTTTAAAATGATTTCTTTTTCTTGATTTTTTAAAACCTAAATGATTTTAAATATTCATGTGGATAAAATACTTTTTCATAAACCTTAATCATTGTTTATAACATGATTAATGATTTTATTTGATATTTTTATCATTTTTTTACTTGATTTTTCTTTGAAAAATGCCTTTAAAAAATGAAATTGGGGTTTCTTTGATTTTCACCCTAACAAATCTTTTTCAAACACTTTGGGCCTCTAATAGAGTGTAAGACCCAACCCTTTTTGTACAAAAATATTTTGGGCCTCAGTTATTGTATAAGTCCCGATACGTTAAAAATCTCGGCGCAATCGCCATTTTCAAACTGAAAATCATCTGGGCCTCCCCTCATGTTGTAAGCCCCATTTCTTTTCCTAAAATACACTTTGGGCCTCTAATAGAGTGTAAGTCTCATCCCTTTTGTAAATAAAATATTTTGGGCCTCAGATATTGTATAAGTCCCTCTGTACATTTACAAAGTTCGGCGTGATCCTCGCCTTTTAACAAAAAAGACCATTGGGCTTCTCCTTGAGCTATAAGTCCCATTTTTTTTCATTTTTAAACCTTTGGGCCTCTAATAGAGTGTAAGACCCAATTCCTTTGTAAATACCAAAATTTTGGGCCTTAATCACTTGTATAAGTCCCACGGTGTTTCCAAAACCTCGGCGCGATCGTCGCCCTTTTCAAAATTAACCATTGGGCCTACCCTCGAGTAGTAAGACCCATTTCTTTTCTTAAAACTCACTTGGGCCTCTAATAGAGTGTAAGTCCCAACCCCCTTTTTTACATAACCCATTTTGGGGTCTCACTTATTGTATAAGTCCCTCTGTACAAAACGACAGTGCAATCACTACTAAAACCCTGGGCCTCTCCTTGAGCTGTAAGCCCCAATCTTTCCTTTCAAAGCACTTTCTCCTTTGATTTTGAAATATACTGTTGTTTTCAATCTTTCTTTGTTGAACAACTAACCAAACAGCATGGAAGCTCTACAACCGAGTAAGTGTTTATATGCTTTCATTTACCGCTTTCATATACATATAACTGTATTGTGAGGCTGTTTCGCTGTAAGTCTTCTTTCATAAACTCATATCAACTATGTAATAATAGTATAGATATTTAGAGTTTCCCCGGCAACTACGTCTAGCACTAGGTAAAGTCGTTTCGATCATTCTTAGAAATAGACAATACTAGATCCCCCATAGGAGCACTAGATACAGTCTTCTCTTCGGCTGTCCTCCTTAGGAATTGTCAAGAAACTCTACGCCCCAGAGATGATCTCTTCTCACTTAATTGCATCCCTTGAGTTTCTTCCAAATTCTCGAACTTTCCTGGCTTGATCTATTCTTTATGAATAGTCTGTCTTGAACTTCTCGGGGTTTGGGGACCCACAGGCTTCTTAAAAGCATCCCCGCTTCCTCTTCGGCATTGTACAAGGACCCGTCGGCTTCTTAGAAGTATTCACAACCTCCTCTTAGGCTTCGTATAAATGATTTCTTCCTCCGGGAATGATAGCCTCCTCTTGGGCTTCGTACAAATTGCCCCTCGGCTTCTTAAAAGTTTCCAGCCTCCTCTTGGGCTTCGTACAAATTGTCCCGATAACCTCCTAGAGGTATAGGAACAGAAATTAGTCATCTTAATAGAACAGTCTTTCAAAGAGTCTAGATCTTTCTACCGTGAACGTACTACAACTATTTCTTTAAGCATAGTACAAAAGATAAAACTTTAGACTTGGACAGTCTAAATTCCTTGAGTCTCAAAGACATTCTCAAGTCCCTTTCAAAAATAGGAAGACACCCGTAGACTCGGACAGTCTCAAATACCCTTTGGATTCCCCGTTTCCTTAAAGAACAGGAAACAATCCCGATTCTCAGATCAAATTCATGAGTACAGTGTTACTCATATAAGAACTGATTTTCTCGTTGAACCAACATACTGGTCCTGTCACTCAACTGAAATAGTAACCTTTTAGCCTCGTTCTCGGGCTTCGTACGAGATACAAAGACTCTCTTGTTGAGTCAAAACTTTTAGCCTCCATCTCGGGCTTCATACGAGATACCAAAACACTCTCTTGTTGAGTATAAAAGGCTCTCTTATTGAGCCAATCTCCCTTTTAGCCTCCATCTCGGGCTTCGTACGAGATACAAAGACTCTCTTGTTGAGTCAAACCTTTAGCCTCCATCTCGGGCTTTGTACGAGATACAAAAACACTCTCTTGTTGAGTATAAAAGACTCTCTTGTTGAGTCAATCACCTTTTAGCCTCCATCTCGGGCTTCGTAAGAGATACAAAATCACACTCTTGTTGAGTATAAAAGATTCTCTTGGTGAGTCACCATCTTTAGCCTCCATCTCGGGCTTCGTACGAGATACAAAGACTCTCTTGTTGAGTCAAACCTTTTAGCCTCCATCTCGGGCTTTGTACGAGATACAAAGACTCTCTTGTTGAGTCAAAACTTTTAGCCTCCATCTCAGGCTTCGTACGAGATACAAAGACTCTCTTGCTGAGTCAAACCTTTTAGCCTCCATCTCAGGCTTCGTACGAGATACAAAGACTCTCTTGTTGAGTCAAACCTTTTTAGCCTCCATCTCGGGCTTCGTACGAGATATAAAAACACTCTCTTGTTAAGTATAAAAGACTCTCTTGTTGAGTCAATCACCTTTTAGCCTCCATCTCGGGCTTCATACGAGATACAAAATCACTCTCTTGTTGAGTCAAAACCTTTAGCCTCCATCTCGAGCTTCATACGAGATACAAAATCACTCTCTTGTTGAGTATAAAAGATTCTCCTGTTGAGTCAACCCTTTTAGCCTCTCTCTCGGGCTTCGTACGAGACACACAAAAACTCCCTCTTGTTGGGCCAATAGCCTCCTCTTAGGCTTTGTATAAAGAAAACCCCGGTTGAGTCAATCAACCTTTTTAGCATCAAAGTTGTGCCTTGTTAACAGTACACAAACATCAACAACTCATTCCCCTTCATCTAATCACTGTAAGCAGCAAGCCTCTGGATTATTTACATCCACGACACTGTCCCTCTTTTAGCATGAGAAATTCCTAAGGAAAGATAGCATTGCTCTACACTGAGTTAAAGTCTTCTCCTTCAGGTTAAAACCCCCTATAAAGGAAGTTATGGCATTGCTAGGATTCACATATCCCGGTTAAAGTAATCCTCCTTTATAGTCAGTCACCCAACAGTTGTGACAAACAGACCCCCTTTAGAGATGACAAATTCTCTCTAAAGACAACACCTTTTAGCTTCACATCTTGGGCTTTGAACAAGATACAAATAAACCCTTCAGCTTCACATCTTGGGCTTCGAACAAGATACAAATAGACCCTTCAGCTTCACATCTTAGGCTTTGAACAAGATACAAACCACCTTCAGCTTCACATCTTGGGCTTTGAACAAGATATAGATGACCTTTCGCTTCACGTCTTGGGCTTCAAACAAGACACCAAAACACCTATTTCCTCCCATAGAATAGGAGGAACTATGAACGCTCTGATTTCCCTGTTTCGGTAAATGGGAATATGTAGGCATAAGATTGAAAGAAAAATCTTAGCGAGCACACTAATCAAAAAATCTAAAGTCCCCTATCTCCACCCAATCTGACAAATTCCCCATGAATAGTCCCAGTTTTCCACCTTAATAAAGTAAGAAGAAAGAAAGGCCCCATTACCATATAGCATCCGTAACCTAACAGACCGCTGTTTAAACTCAGTATGCAAGCAGGGTTAATTGGAGACATCTATTTCCCTTCCTTAGTTAGCTCACAATAGGATAAAAAATGAATCGACCTGTAGTAAACCCCAAAGAGCGACAGCGCTTAAGAACCGCGTCCAAAATCGCTCGCTACAGAAAAGTGGCGCCCACTGTGGGGCGGCTCACGTTCTTTCTTACAATTACCTTGGATAAGTCATGGTGACTTCACTGGGAATTTCACTGGGAATGAGACTTTTGTTGACTTCACTAGGATCTTAGGTCAAAAACCTTTAAGTTGGGAAGGTACCACAGAATGGCGACTCCGTCGGGGAGCCATTTTCTGTCAGGAACATAGGATTCATAACTCTTAAAAAGTCTAGGACATTAGGACAAATATATATAATGCTTTGCCTAATTGATATATGTGTTTATTTTTTTGCAAATGGGAATGCGTGTGATGCCGCATGTAGAAAGATTGAGTATACACCTAGGAAAAACCTCTTTTAGTGGTGCGGAAACTATCGGAAATGGTTGTCACGCGATACCACCCTCTTCTGAAGGTTCTTCGAAAAAACATCACCTAGCACAGTTCCCGGCCCGCTGGTGTTTTCTCGACAAGAACTGATGATTTTGAGAGACAGGTACAAATATCACTAGTATAAACCTTTGGGGGATGGGTAGAGCCTTGACTTCATGACAACGACCCTTTGATCCCATGTTTTTTCTATGTTTTTGTGTGCTGCATTCATGATTCATCTAAAAAACATTAAAACAAAGAAAAATTTTCTCTTCTAGTCTCTCTTTTTCAAATTAAACTGAGATAATAATTGCAAATGTCAGAGAAAAAGATTGCGCTTATGGATTTCGGTAGAAGGAGAACTCACCAGTACACCTTCAAGGTTCCAAAACTTGAGGATTTGAGAAGGTTAGTGAGGATGATCACTAACCCTGAGGCTTTCAGAGCCAAGTACGGAGGTCTGCTACCTCTGTTAAGAGTCCATGTGATTGAAGGAATCATGGATGCACTCGTTCAGTTTTACGATCCAGTCTATCATTGTTTCACATTCCCGGATTACCAACTAGCACCAACGCTGGAGGAGTACTCTCACCTGACCGATCTACACATTACTGATCAAGCTCCATTTTCTGGACTGGAAGAAATTCCAAAGAATCAAATCATTGCAAGAGCAATTTATTTGGACGAGTCAGAGGTCAGGACTCACATGACCACTAAGGGTGGCATCCAAGGTTTGCCAGCCAAATTCTTAACAAAGAAAGCTCTATACTTTGCTAGTATAGGGAACATGACTGCTTTTGAAAGCATCTTTGTTTTACTCACCTACGGGTTATTTCTGTTTCTCAACATTGATAACTTCGTCGATATCAACGCCATTAAGGTTTTTCTCATTGGAAACCCTGTACCGGCTTTGCTCGCAGATGCGTATCATTCTGTACACTTAGGGAATTTGTACAGCAGAGGGGAGATCACGTGCTGTGTGCCACTGCTATATAAATGGTTTATCTCCCATTTTCCTAAGTCTGCTACTTTTTGGGATCATAAGAGTGCCTTACGCTGGTCGCAGAAAATCATGTCTCTCACCAACTCTGACGTTGATTGGTGCAATAGGATTTATGACAGGATCAGGATAATTGATCGTTGTGGAAACTTCTCCAACATACCCCTTATAGGAACTAAGGTAGGAATCAACTACCATCCGGTATTGGTTCATCGTCAATTTGGATACCCAATGAGGCATGTCCCGCGTAATGCTCATCTGGAAGGTCTTTTCTTCAAGGAAGGATAAAGTGACAGAGCACTAAAGATGGAAATAGTGCACGCTTGGAAACATGTTCATAAGAAAGGACGAGAGTCTCTAGGAAAACCGGACTGTGTCTCGGTGGAGCCTTACCTCCACTTGGTACAAACTAGAGCTCTCAAGCTAAAGATGCCTTATCCTCGTCACGAAGTTCTTCCGCCAAGGGAATCTGTCATGTACTTCATGACGGAAACTGAAAAGCTTCAGGTTACTCTCAACAAAGTTCAACGGGAGAGGAGGTCTTGGAAGAACAAGTACCGCATTCTCAACGTGGAGTGTACCAAAATACAACAACTACTAAAAGAAAACGATGCTCTGATCGAGATTTTAGAGCAACATACTGTGGATAATCAGGATGACCAAAGGAATTTGCTCGCTCCTTTCACCTGGCAAAGGAATGACAACCCGACAACGGCCCAAGAGCCCCGGTCAAAGAAAAGGAAAGTACCAGAATCAGCACCCGGTTTCTCCTCAGAGAGGACTCGGGACCCATTAGCTTAGGTTTCTGTTTCCGCACCTTGTAATCTACTGTATTTCCATTTCCGCAATCCTTTGAATTTCAATAAAATGGGGTTTCCCCACTGTTTGATATTTGTAATCTAATTGTCGAAGTTTATTTTGATTAAACCAAAAAACAATTAATATAATCATTGCATTCATCATTCTCATGTCACATATTCTTCTTACCTACGAATCTCACGTTTGTGTCTCGATTCTAGTGTCAAACTATCTCATTCGTACAATACTCGGGCCAATCGTCAGAAAAAGATGGTTGATCTCGAGGAAGAGAACAGAGAGTTGAAAGAAGAGATCGACGCTCTAAGAGAGGTTATGAGAAAGCTTTGTAACGACATGCAAGCCATGGCAGAAGCTCGACTACAAAGAACCGTGATCTCAGAGATCACCTCAATGCCCATAGTGGAGAAGTATGATCCTAGGTATCGAATGCCGAAAGATCGTCCCTGGGGCATGCCTGTTAACTATATCCCGGAAGGATATGTTCCGCCGATCACTGATGATCAGGGAATCATAGCAGAAGCCGCTGAGCGTGAAGGTTACGAACTTCGGGAAAGCGAAGATGCCAGAGGCATAATGAGGACTCCTGAAGGTTACAAACTTCGGGAAGCGCCAAGATTCACTGCCGTAGTAACGGTACCACCCCCTGTGGTGCACACTGTCCCGGAAGGACAGATTCCCCAGATACCTTCTGGTGGAAACGAAAGCATGTTTGAAAGAATGACGAGTTCCAGGAACATTTCCTGGAAATGCAAAAGGAATTGCAAGCTATTCGCGGTCAGGATCCATTTGGAAAGGACGCCGCGGACCTCTGCTTGGTCCCCAATGTGAAAGTTCCGCACAAATTCCAAGTGCCCGACTTTGAAAAGTACAAGGGTAACTCTTGCCCTCAGAGTCACTTGGTGATGTATGCTTGGCGAATGACGACTCAGACAGAAAATCAGGTCCTACTGATTCACTACTTTCAGGATAGTTTAACCGGTGCCGCATTAAAATGGTACATGGGTTTAAACCGTGCTACGATCAGCACTTTCAGAGATCTCGGGACTGCCTTCGTCCAACAGTACAAATACAATTTGGACATGGCACCCGACAGAGATCAACTCAGATCAATGTCACAAAAGGACAAGGAAACCTTTAAGGAGTACGCTCAGAGATGGCGTGAAATTGCCGCTCAGATCTCTCCACCTCTTGAGGAGAAAGAGATGACAAAAATCATCTTAGAGACCTTAAGCTCATTTTACTATGACAGAATGGTTGCCAGTGCGCCCAGTGACTTCACCGAGATGGTGAGCATGGGGGTTCGTCTTGAGGAAGTCGTCCGAGAAGGACGTTTAGTTAAAGACACTGGATCATCAAGTAGTGCAAAATGATACGGTAGTGCTCTCCCTAAGAAAAAAGAGTAGGATATTGGGAATATCTCTCTCGAAAAGAAAAGGCGACGGTACCAACCAGTAGTAGCTGTAACTCCTGCTATCAACCCTGCGCCTGTTTCTACGTATCAACCTCAGGTTGCGCAGAACCAACCTAATCAGCAAAGGACACAACAACCTATTCAGCAGGCTTGTCCTCCATACAACAACAACCGTACAATGCGGCCACCAGGATTTGATCCTATACCCGTATCATACGCAGAACTATTTTCGTTACTACTGGCCAAGGGGCATGTCCAGACTAAGTCTCCTCTTGCAGTACCGAAAAATTTGCCTTTTTGGTTTAAGGTGGACCAGACATACCCTTATCACCAAGGAGGATCAGGGCATAACATAGAGAACTGTCTCAATTTCAAATCTGACGTGCAAAAGCTTGTTAGGAGCGGGCTCTTATCTTTCAAAGATACGAATCCCAATGTTCTCATGAACCCGCTGCCTAACACGAGAAAGCTGCAGTCAACCTGATGAGGGGGAGTCTAACAACGTCTATAAAATTCATGATGTACTCTTGTTAAGGACCAATCTGGTCAAGATGCATTGTAGACAGAGTGGATATGGCCATGTGGCACCTCATAATTATCACCAGTGTGATATCTGCTCTAAAAGTAATCGAGGGTGTTCTATGGTGCAATCAGCTCTACAGGAACAGATGGATCTCGAATGGATCCAAGAGCACAGAGTTCATGGAGTTAACATGGTTTATACAAATTCCAACGTCATTCAAAACCACGACGTCCGTGCAATGAATGTCAACCTAGTGGCAATGCACTCAAGGCAAAGCCAGTATCATAATCTGCCACGGCACGATTACAGTTCTTGTCTGACTTGCTCGGTAAATAAACAGGAATGTTCTTTTGTACAAAAGGCCCTCCAGCGTCAGATGGATCTTGGATGGATCCAGGACTACCATGATAGGAATCCCTATCAGATCAACATGATTCAAATCTTCGATATTCGTCTGATGAATACCATCCTGGTGGAGTTACATGCAGAACAGGTCCGTCTCGGATTCTTGGTATCACATGATTATCAGGGCTGTAAAGTGGGTTGCGAAAACGATCAAGGTTGCGCCCTTCTCCAGGAAACACTTTAGCACTTGTTGAACCAGTGGTGGCTTCCAATCTATATGGACGAAATGCAGACCCCATTCTGCTTTCCTACACAGAGTCCGAGATTTATACCCAGGTCAGACGTCGAAATGATATATGGAGATTATGATCCGGAAGGATGCCGTGATCCACCAAACTCATTAGAGGAGGACACTCTAATGAAAGACAACTTTGACCACGACTATTATGACCCGATGGATGGCCTGCCAATGTGGCAGCCGTGTCCAGGAGACTTGGGGCAAGAAAGTCAGCCGAACAATGAAAATCAGCTGAGTATTATTGAACAGAATACCTGTGTCCCCACCATGTCATGGGATCAACAATCAGGTCATTCAGAAAACATCCAGTACGACGATGAATTTACAACGTTTGCAGGACTTGAATTCATTAACTATGCTTTTCCCGAGGTCAACGTCATCGAGAGGGATGACTCCTCCAGTTCCAAAGAAGTATGGGACACCTTGGGACAACCGAGTGGTAAGTACGGCTATATGGTCAAGTACACTGCTCCCGAAAGCTCTCGCATCAGGCTCGAAGATATCCAGCCTACTGGATGGGGAGATCTACCTGAGAGTACAAATGCTATGCAAAATGCAACAGAGGAATTCTCCTACGACAACTCTGCCTGAGAGACAGATTCCAATGATCCTGCTCCACCAGAAATCAGCGTTATTTCTGAAGACAAATCAAGGAAGGTGCCAGATTTTGTGATTCACCAAGGAGTTCGCCGCCAATGGGTTGTTGTCGATGTTCCGAAGATTGTTCACAAGTCAAAGTAATTGCCGTCTTTAACCTTTCACCCTGCCCAGGTGAAACGGATGTTTTGATAGGGCCCACTTTCTGTAAATTTCCCTCTTCGCTTCACCCAAAGCGACAGAGTTTTGTTTTATAGGGCTGTAGTTTCAAGAATCGACTTGTTCATTAATAAAATAACGCCGTTCTGTAATTTCTGCATTTATTGTTGTTTCCTCTTTTCGTTTCTCAGGAAATGGTAATCCTAAAAAAAACTCAATAATAAAAACAAGCAGTAAAAGAAAAATACACTGCACACACTCGCATTTTCTCTATCTCTTCTAAACACAAATCATCACGTCATGCTGATTGCTTATTTTAAACCCCGTTGAAACATATGATCCGATGCCTTCTCCCGACTTTGAGTTCCCTGTATTTGGGGCTGAAGAAGAAGTTAACGACGAAATTCCAGAAGAGATATCTCGATTACTCAAACGTGAGGAAAGGTCCATCGAACCTCACAAAGAGTCATTGTAAACGGTAAACTTGGGTTCAGAAAAAGAGAGAAAAGAAATCAGGATTGGGGCACTGCTCAGTCCCATTGCCAGAGAGGGTTTGATAAAGCTTCTCAAAGAATTCCCCGATGTATTCGCTTGGTCCTATCAGGATATGCCAGGGTTGGATACCAGCATCGTGAAGCATCATTTACCGTTAAGGCCAGAATGTCCTCCAGTAAAGCAAAGGTTGAGAGGGACTCACCCGGACATGGCTATCAAAATCAAAGAGGAGGTACAGAAACAGATTGACGCGGGTTTCCTCGCTACATCAGAATATCCTCAATGGTTAGCCAACATTGTACCCGTTCCCAAAAAGGACGGAAATGTCAGAATGTGTGTCGATTACAGAGATTTAAATAAGGCTAGTCCAAAGGACGACTTTCCTTTACCACACATTGACATGCTGGTAGACAGTACAACAAAGTTCAAAGTTTTCTCCTTTATGGATGGATTCTCGGGATATAATCAGATCAAAATGGTGCCGAAAGACATGGAGAAAACTTCGTTCATTACCCCATGGGGTACCTTTTGTTACAAGGTAATGCCGTTCGGTTTGAAGAACGTCGGGGCAACCTATCAAAGGGCCATGACTACTCTGTTTCAGACATGATACACAAGGAAATCGAGTTATATGTCGATGATATGATTGCAAAATCTAAAACAGAAAAGGAGCATGTGACCCACCTGTCAAAACTATTCGAGCGTCTGAGAAAGTACAAACTCCGCTTGAATCCCAACAAGTGCACCTTCGGTGTCCATTTAGGGAAACTCTTAGGGTTCATCGTCAGCCAGAAATGAATTGAGGTTGATCCTGACAAGGTCAAGGCCATTCAAGAAATGCCTTCTCTGAAAACTGAAAAACAAGTCAGGGGATTCCGAGGACGTTTGAATTACATTTCCAGATTCATATTCCTCATGACTGCGACATGCGCTCCAATCTTCAAACTGCTCAAGAAGATACAATCTTTTCTCACTGATTCCCGGGGCAAGTGGACTCCGAATTATGATGGCCCCTATGTGGTCAAGAAAGCTTTCTCAGCCGGCGCCTTGAGACTTGCAACCATGGATGGAGAGGAATTTGCCTACCCCATAAATGTTGATGTAGTCAAGAAATACTTCGCCTAAACTAAAAAAAAAAAAGTATCGGTGGATTGAAAAACCGAAAGGGCGATCCAGGCAAAAATTAGAGACATGATCAAAAATCATCCCGGTGGATTGGAAACCTCCAAGTACAATCCAGGAAAAAAGTTAGGGATTAATGGCAAGTAACTACGTCTGATCAGTTCAGCTCCTCAGCAGTCATGCCATCCATCAGAGACTCCAGTCAAGGTCATCTTCGACAGAAGCTTAGGATGTCCCGAATTCAAAGTTGGTAGAAGGATAGTGGTCGTTATGTTTCAACATAGCCCTTTTCCCTGTAAATTACCATTTTCTAACTTTGTAAATACTCTATGGAATCACGCGTTCGGCTGATTTCCATCCTATTAATAAAATTTGAGCCCTTGTGCTTTTGTTCGTAATTCTTACTTGTTTTAGCTTTATAGAACAACATTTTAACATGGTCAATGATTCTTGACATAAAACAAAAATGAATTTACTTGTCAAACTTTTTCTGCTTTTAAAATAAAGATGGCAATTTCTTTTGACTGTTGAACATCAGAAGAACATCGGTCGCTTCTCCAAAGGTGTTCGAACCTCAAAGTGCAGAATCAAAGTACTCCTTCTAGACCATTACGCCTGATTGAAGGATCAACTGTGTCAGAGACCATGTTTCGTCTGACATCCTCGGCCGAGTTCTCATCTCCTAAGCCCGACCAGCGTCGCTCCCAACAGGGACCGTTTCTCCTAAGCAATGCAGAATTGCTATCTTGAACCAGCGATATTTCTACATGCCCCACTGTGGTCGAGTATCTAGTCGTGTTCATCCTTTAGTCTGTATGTTGTGTCAGTTTTGTCAGCATATACATACATACATCATGCATTATTAATTCGCATTCATATTCATATTGCATCACTATCACTCTAGTCGGTCTTGTCCCCTAGTGATAGAAGTCATCTCAATCGAGTTGTCAGATCTTTCCTCGTTAGGAAGTGAATCATGTAAGTAATCTTTCTCCCGTTTATCTCTGGATTAGAGACGGTCCTTGACCACTTTGATAACTTGAACCTCTGAGAAACAAGAAAACTTTCAACAAATATCACTCTTCGCCATTGAAGATGATATATTCGCTTTCCCGGATTAAGGAAAATCCCCAGAGAAAGCCCCTCAAAATTGGGGTACATCGTATGGCATTTCTCTGAAAAGACCTCAGGAAAAGTATGATGTAACACCCCTAAGCGAAAACAGTCTCTCAAGAGACTCGCTTTCCCCAGTAGAATCGACAAATGGCGTCTCTAAACAGAGAAGTTTTTGTACCTCTACAACTCAGACGAATGGGTTCCCCAGCAAGTCTGGCATCGAAACTTTTTCCGTCAAATGGCATCTCCCCAGGAAAATTCGGCGAGAAGTTTGAGGAAAATCGCTACGAATAGCGTCCCTTGTCAAGAAAGTTTATTGACGAAAGAAACTAAGACCAGTTCCTTGGTAGGAAACCAGGATCGAGAGGAAGTTTACAATAGAAACTAAGACCAGTTCCTTGGTAGGAAACCAGGAGCGAGGGGAAGTTTATTTCAGAAACTAAGACCAATTCCTTGGTAGGATACCAGGATCGAGGGGAAGTTTATATCAGAAACTGAGACCAGTTTCTTGGTAGGAAACCAGGATCGAGGGGAAGTTTACCTTTTCTAAGTATTATTGCTTAGCAAAAGAAGATGAATGCGTGAGCCGCATTCATAACCACCATCAAAATTTCAGATATTCTGATATTTAATCCTCTTGCACCCCGAATGCCCGAATACCTTCGTCATTCACATCTTCGGGTCCAAGAAGATTAAATAGGGGCATCTGTCATACCCCAAATTTTGACCACCAAGATTTCCCATCATTGTGTAAATCATCATCACAATATGGATGTACCTTTGTGCCTCATCAATCTCCTCAAGGAATTGTTGAGCATTCACTACAATCAAGCTTAGGGTTTCAAGCCCTCTTAGAGCCTTTAGACAAATGATCAATCAAGGAATGACATGATCTTCAACTTTTCTAACCTCTCAAATATCCACAAAGGATCAAGAGGACTCCCACATCAAGAATTAAGCACAAGAGTGCAACATTTCAAGTGGATCAAGCCTCAAGTTCATCTAATACAAAGTCAACTGACGCAGAAGGTCAAAGTTTGACTTTTGGTCAACTTTGAGCTTCACAAGCCATTACTCAAGAAAATATGATGGATGATTTAATTTGATCAAATTTAAATCAAGAAATCATGCAAAATTGCAAAATTGATCAAATTGAAAGAAACTTAGAAATTTTTTCTAAGTTAAAATCATGTTCAAGTGCACAACTTTTCAAGGTTGTAACTATTGATCCAAGCATCCATTGATTTTGCGTAAGGGCTACTTTTAAATAGGGTATTTGATACTTCAACATTGTAGAAGGAATCAACTCAAAATATCATAAGGATTGAGAGATATAAGTGATCAAATTTGGGAATTCTTAATGTCCAATGTTCTAACATTTCATAGGACATCATTAATATTTTTCCAGCAAGAATGTATCAACTTCAAGGATGTTTTTCTCCATGATCCAAGTTGATTCAGAAAAAACCCTGGGCATGAAAGTTGAAGTACGTCATCTCACCTTTCCAGAAAGTCCTAGAAAGCCCATTTATCATTCTTGAGTAGAACGTTATGGTCTCTGCAAAAGGCATTGATAAAACAGAATTTTCATGACAGCTTTTAGGACAGATTTGATCACACAAGTTCAAGTTCATTTTTGACAACTTTACAAGTCTTATCTTCACAAACCTTGAACATCAAAGTTGAAGTACGTTATCTCAGCTTTCCAGAAAGTTGTAGAACGTCCTTTTATCACACTCGAGCAGGAAGTTATAGACTTTACAAGAAGGCTTGCTGCAGCTGTTTTTTAGGACAGATTTTGTGCACTTTTTCTTGTGCCACACAATTTTCAAGCTTTGTCACCATGCAAGACAAGCATCAAAGATGCAATTCACTTAAACTCAAAATATCATAGTGGATTAAAAGATACAAGTGATTAAAGTTTGGAATTATTAATGTTCAAAGTTGTCAGATGTTCCAACATTTCATAGGACATCATTACTATTTTTCCAGCAAGAATGTCCCAACTTCAAGGATATTTTTCTCCATGATCCAAGTTGAAACAGGTCTAGGGTCAAACATCAAAGTTGAAGTATGTCATCTCAGCTTTCCATAGAGTCCTGGAACAGCCATTTATCATTCTTGAGCAAGAAGTTATGGATTTTACAACAAGGCTTGCTGCAGCTGATTTTTAAGTTATGTTTCAGACAGATTTGCACATTTCTTGTGCCACACGAATTTCCAAGCCTTGTCATCATCTTGGACACATCTGAGGATCAAATCTAAAAGGGACAATCACTGAGCCAAGCCTCCAAAGTCCTTGGAACAAGAAGTAGCATGCCAAACCTAGAAATCCCTAAAAGAGAGACAAGACTCCAATTTTGGATTGGAGCATTCAATAGATGCTTAGAGGTGGCATAGACTGACACATTTACAACTGAATTCAGTCAAGATTCCTCCAACAAGTAGGGAACCAAAGCTCTGTGCTCTAACCTCTAGTCAATGGTTAGAGGAGACTTGGATTTTCATTGGCCAACATTAAACAAACCTCTGCTGCAGCCACCATTCACTATTGCTGCCAAAACAAACTTACTCTACTATAAATAGAGCTCATTTGTGCTCAGTTTGAGTACACCAAAGCCATCAAACAGATGCTTTCCTCAAAATCACTTCTTTCACTCCAAAATGCCTTCTTTAGTAAGGTAATTCTGAGTTTTTGAGTTAGAGAGAATTTCCATCACATCTCATGATCCTAACACCTCATAAACATCATATGTAGGTGATCCAAACTATCACAAGTGACTTGTAACACCAAAATCACAAAGTCACATCTCAAAACCTCAAAATTGGACTTTTTTGCATTTTTCAAGCCATGTCTTGATTCAGTCACTTTCCAAACCAGATAAAACCTCAAACACACTCCAAATATCATCCTTGAACTATCCCAAATGGTTCCCAACATCTGGAACACCATTTTAGAGAGTTGTCACTTTGGCCATTTTAACCCCTTTTGCAAGAAAGGGCCAGTTTTTGTTTTTGCAGGTTCCAGCTGATTCTAACCATCCTAAAAGCTTCTAAGAGGTCATTTGAGGGTGTCCAAAGCATCAAATCATTTCTGGAACAAAGCACTTGGTAGGTTGCATAAAATCTCCAAAAAAGAGGTAAAATTCACAACTTGAATTCTTTGAATCATGCTTTCCTTTGATGTCCACATACATGCATCATATTGAACAATTCTTGAAGCAAAAATGTAGTCCTTAATGTGTATGTTATGATCCTCCTACTGTTTGCACTTTAACATGTTCATATGTGGAGTTTATGTTGTTTTAAACTTAAGGTGCAGATCTGGTTTTTTGCCTTGTGTGTGCTGTACATTAAGTTTCAGTATGTATGAGTGATACCATTGGATTCCTTGCGAAAAATTGGTCAAGATAGGTTCTTACGGATTTTAATTTCGTTAAAAATTGAGAGAGGTATGAGTGTTGAAAGTTTGATAACCAAAGATGTGTAAAATCAACATGCAGTTCTGGTTTTTTTGCTTTGTGTGTTCTGTACATTAAGTTTCAGTATGCATGAGTAACACCATTGGATTCCTTGCGAAAAATTA
Source organism: Lathyrus tuberosus (assembly GCA_022829125.1). Classification (NCBI taxonomy): domain Eukaryota; kingdom Viridiplantae; phylum Streptophyta; class Magnoliopsida; order Fabales; family Fabaceae; genus Lathyrus; species Lathyrus tuberosus. The sequence goes on along the minus strand of JALAZF010000101.1, from coordinate 2,711,483 downwards.
GTCCAGATAGGTTCTTACGGATTTCAATTTAGTTAAAAATTGAGAGAGTTATGAATGTTTGAAGTTTGATAGCAAAGATGTTGAAAACCAAGGTGCAGTTCTGGTTTTTTAAGATGTCGAATGTGATGTTGTGACATCTTTCCTCTTTTTCTTAGTTTATCTTCAAAACTCAACCAATTCTTTTACATAACAAAAATCATCATTTTCTAATTCTGTTTTACACACTTCTTATTCATACTCCATTATATTTTAATCCACCAAAAAATCACAAAAAAAATTATTATTTGATATATTTTTAATATATTCAAAAATATTGTTTTAAATTGTTTTAAATGCTTTTAAAATGATTTCTTTTTCTTGATTTTTTAAAACCAAAATGATTTTAAATATTCATGCGGATAAAATACTTTTCCATAAACCTTAATCATTGTTTATAACATGATTAATGATTTTATTTGATATTTTTATCATTTTTTTACTTGATTTTTCTTTGAAAAATGCCTTTAAAAAATGAAATTGGGGTTTCTTTGATTTTCACCCTAACAAATATTTTTCAAACACTTTGGGCCTCTAATAGAGTGTAAGACCCAACCCTTTTTGTACAAAAATATTTTGGGTCTCAGTTATTGTATAAGTCCCGATATGTTAAAAATCTCGGCGCAATCGCCATTTTCAAACTGAAAATCATCTGGGCCTCCCCTCGTGTTGTAAGCCCCATTTCTTTTCCTAAAATACACTTTGGGCCTCTAATAGAGTGTAAGTCCCATCCCTTTTGTAAATAAAATATTTTGGGCCTCAGAATTGTATAAGTCCCTCTGTACATTTACAAAGTTCGGCGCGATCGTCACCTTTTAACAAAAAAGACCATTGGGCTTCTCCTTGAGCTATAAGTCCCATTTCTTTTCATTTTTAAACCTTTGGGCCTCTAATAGAGTGTAAGACCCAACTCCTTTGTAAATACCAAAATTTTGGGCCTTAATCACTTGTATAAGTCCCACGGTGTATCCAAAACCTCGGCGCGATCGTCGCCCTTTTCAAAATTAACCATTGGGCCTACCCTCGAGTAGTAAGACCCATTTCTTTTCTTAAAACTCACTTGGGCCTCTAATAGAGTGTAAGTCCCAACCCCCTTTTTTACATAACCCATTTTGGGGCCTCACTTATTGTATAAGTCTCTCTGTACAAAACGACAATGCAATCACTACTAAAACCCTGGGCCTCTCCTTGAGCTGTAAGCCCCAATCTTTCCTTTCAAAGCACTTTCTCCTTTGATTTTGAAATATACTGTTGTTTTTAATCTTTCTTTGTTGAACAACTAACCAAACAGCATGGAAGCTCTACAACCAAGTAAGTGTTTATATGCTTTCATTTACCGCTTTCATATACATATAACTGTATTATGGGGCTGTTTCGCTGTAAGTCTTCTTTCATAAACTCATATCGACTGTGTAATAATAGTATAGATATTTAGAGTTTCCCCGAAAACTATGTCTAGCACTAGGTAAAGCCGTTTCGATCATTCTTAGAAATAGACAATACTAGATCCCCCATAGGAGCACTAGATACAGTCTTCTCTTCGGCTGTCCTCCTTAGGAATTGTCAAGAAACTCTATGCCCCAAAGATGATCTCTTCTCAGTGAATTGCATCCCTTGAGTTTCTTCTAAATTCTCGAACTTTCCTGGTTTGATCTATTCTTTGTGAATTGCCTGTCTTGAACTTCTCGGGGTTTGGGGACCCAAAAGCTTCTTAAAAGCATCCCCGCCTCCTCTTGGGCATTGTACAAGGACCCGTCGGCTTCTTAGAAGTATTCACAACCTCCTCTTAGGCTTCGTATAAATGATTTCTTCTTCCGGGAATGATAGCCTCCTCTTGGGCTTCGTACAAATTGCTTCTCGGCTTCTTAAAAGTTTCCAGCCTCCTCTTGGGCTTCGTACAAATTGTCCCGACAACCTCCTAGAGGTATAGGAACAGAAATTAGTCATTTTAATAGAACAGTCTTTCAAAGAGTCTAGATCTTTCTACCGTGAACGTACTACAACTGTTTCTTTAAGCATAGTACAAAAGATAAAACTCTAGACTTGGACAGTCTAAATTCCTTGAGTCTCAAAGATATTCTTAAGTCCCTTTCAAAAATAGGAAGACACCCGTAGACTCGGACAGTCTCAAATACCCTTTGGATTCCCCGTTTCCTTAAAGAACAGGAAATAATCCTGATTCTCAGATCAAATCCATGAGTACAGTTTTACTCATATAAGAACTGATTTTCTCGTTGAACCAACATACTGGACCTGTCACTCAACTGAAACAGTAAACTTTTAGCCTCCATCTCGGGCTTCGTACGAGATACAAAGACTCTCTTGTTGAGTCAAAACTTTTAGCCTCCATCTCGGGCTTTGTACGAGATACCAAAACACTCTCTTGTTGAGTATAAAAGGATCTCTTGTTGAGCCAATCTCCCTTTTAGCCTCCATCTCGGGCTTCGTACGAGATACAAAGACTCTCTTGTTTAGTCAAACCTTCAGCCTCCATCTCGGGCTTCGTACGAGATACAAAAACACTCTCTTGTTGAGTATAAAAGACTCTCTTGTTGAGTCAATCACCTTTTATCCTCCATCTCGGGCTTCGTACGAGATACAAAATCACTCTCTTGTTGAGTATAAAAGATTCTCTTGGTGAGTCACCATCTTTAGCCTCCATCTCGGGCTTCGTACGAGATACAAAGACTCTCTTGTTGAGTCAAACCTTTTAGCCTCCATCTCGGGCTTCGTACGAGATACAAAGACTCTCTTTTTGAGTCAAACCCTTTTAGCCTCCATCTCGGGCTTCGTACGAGATACAAAAACACACTCTTGTTGAGTATAAAAGACTCTCTTGTTGAGTCAATCACCTTTTAGCCTCCATCTCGGGCTTCGTACGAGATACAAAATCACTCTCTTGTTGAGTATAAAGCACTCTCTTGTTGAGTCAAAACCTTTAGCCTCCATCTCGGGCTTCGTACGAGATACAAAATCACTCTCTTGTTGAGTATAAAAGATTCTCCTGTTGAGTCAACCCTTTTAGCCTCTCTCTCGGGCTTCGTACGAGACACACAAAAAATCCCTCTTGTTGGGCCAATAGCCTCCTCTTAGGCTTTGTATAAGGAAAACCCCGGTTGAGTCAATCAACCTTTTTAGCATCAAAGTTGTGCCTCGTTCACAGTACACAAACATCAATAACTCCTTCCCCTTCATCTAATCGCTGTAAGCGGCAAGCCTCTGGATTATTTACATCCACACCACTGTCCCTCTTTTAGCATGAGAAATTCCTAAGGAAAGATATCATTGCTCTACACTGAGTTAAAGTCTTCTCCTTCAGGTTAAAACCCCCTATAAAGGAAGTTATGGCATTGCTAGGATTCACATATCCCGGTTAAAGTAATCCTCTTTTATAGTCAGTCACCCAACAGTTGTGACAAACAGACCCCCTTTAGAGATGACAAATTCTCTCTAAAGACAACACCTTTTAGCTTCACATCTTGGGCTTTGAACAAGATACAAATAAACCCTTCAGCTTCACATCTTGGGCTTCGAACAAGATACAAATAGACCCTTCAGCTTCACATCTTGGGCTTTGAACAAGATACAAACCACCTTTAGCTTCACATCTTGGGCTTTGAACAAGATATAGATCACCTTTCGCTTCACGTCTTGGGCTTCAAACAAGACACCAAAACACCCATTTCCTCCCAAATAATAGGAGGAACTACGAACGCTATGATTTCCCTGTTTCGGTAAACGGGAATACGTAGGCATAAGATTGAAAGAAAAATCTTAGCGAGCACACTAAACAAAAAACCTAAAGTCCCCTATCTCCACCCAATCTGACAAATTCCCCATGAATAGTCCCAGTTTTCCACCTTAATAAAGTAAGAAGAAAGAAAGACCCTATTACCATATAGCATCCGTAACCTAATAGACCGCTGTTTAAACTCAGTATGCAAGCAGGGTTAATTGGAGACATATTTTTCCCTTCCTTAGTTAGCTCACAATAGGATAAAAAATGAATCGACCTGTAGTAAACCCCAAAGAGCGACAACGCTTAAGAACCGCGTCCAAAATCGCTCGCTACATTGACTAACCTGGCTCCTGTAGGTTTCTCGACCAGCTCCCCAGTGTAGTCATCATGAAGAGATTTCATCTCATCATCCATGGCTTTCTGCCATTCAGTTTTATTTCAACTCCTCACAACTTCCTTGTAGTCTTTATGTTATTCATTAAGAACCTCACTTGCAGAGATTAAGGTGAATGCTATGAGATATGCATAACCAAGTCTTTGAGGTGGTGTAACACCTCAAAATTTTCTCCCTTGTTTCTAACTCTTTTTGGCTTATGCTTCATTTCATTTGCATCGTCATTTCTGCATTTGCATAGTTCTTTTGAGCATGGGATCGAGGTATCTTTCAGCAGCTCATGGCGTCATCAGCTCCAGTAACATTTCCAATAATACTCAGTAGCAATGCCAAGTTTTGGGGTTCAGAGGCTTAATGGTTTCAAAACAACTGTCAGAAGTCCCTTTTTCAAGTTTCCCTCCAAAAGGCGCCAAAATTCAAATTTTGCACTGTGTAACCGGTTACAGCGTATCTGATAACCAGTTACCCTTTGGTTTTTCTGTGCATTTCTTCAGTTTTTGAACTGAGTAACCGGTTAGCAGATATGCTGTAACCGGTTACCCTGGGCAAAATTTGAAAATTTTAGTTTGCATCATTTGTGATCATGTGCTTGGCATGTGCACGTGTGGGAAGGATCTAGAATTGATATTTTCATCATTTTCTACCCAAAATTCAAATTCCTTTCAACATTTTTCACTCTAATTCCTCATTTCCTTTCCTAATCCACTTTTCACCCCAATTTCCACCCACTAAACCTCACTCCAAACCACATTTGAATTCCAAACCTAGCTTCTATTTAAATCAATTCATTCCAAACCTCACATAACTTTGATCCATTTTCTGAATTTTCTACACATTTCACTCCAATTTTCTCTCAACTTCTCTCTCATTCCAAAACCCTCACTCAAAGTTCCACTATCAAAGTTCAACAAATTTTGCATTGAAATTTGTTGATCTTGGAACTAAACCTTCATCCATTCACTAATTCTTGAAGGAATTCCGATTTTGCTACTGTTTTGCTTTTGGATCTAAGTTCTTGGAAGTGATTTTGGAGAAGCTTGAAGCAAGTTCATCACATTGCATTTATTTTGCATTTTCTCTTGAAGATTGCATTGGATCTCTGAATTTCTTGCTTAGATTCATCAATTACAACTTATCAACATTCACCAAAGCAATTCTCAGCTTTGTAGGTTGGTGAATTTTAGATCTACTTTTCATTTTAGCTTATTTTGTTTGTTCATGATGTAGATCTTGAATTTGTTGTGTTTGATCCTTTGGATTGTGGATTTGATTGTTGTTGTTGGTTGATTGATGCGTGTTTGCTGGTTTTGAGATGTAATTTTCGTGCATATTGAGATGCCCTAACATGCAGGTGATTGGAGAAGTGATAAGCTGCTGAAAAGTGATTCAGAACACTTATTTTTTGAATTCTGCTGCTGTGTAACTGGTTACAGCGTATCTGCTAACCGGTTACCCTGTTGTTTTTTGCGTATTTTTAGGCTATTTTGAACTGTGTAACCGGTTAGCAGTTATGCTGTAACCGGTTACCACTGAAGCAGAACTTGATTTTCTTGCATTTTCTTGGTTGTTTGAGATCCTTTTCATGTCTAAACTTTATGGATTGATATGATGATGATTTGTGGATCATTCTTGAGTTGTTGCATGAAAGGACACGAAGCGGTTAACATGTTGTTTTTTTGCGTAATTTCAGGCTATTTTGAACTGTGTAACCGATTACAGCGTAACTGCTAACCGGTTACCACTGCTGCAGAATGTGATTTTCTTGCATTTTCTTGCTTGTTTGAGATCCTTTGCATGTCTAAACTTTATGAATTGATATGATGATGATTTGTGGATCATTCTTGAGCTGTTGCACCTCACACTATTGCATGAACACAATTTTCCGACACGCGATTCTTGATTTTCATCGATAAATGTTTATGTTTGCGTTGTTGACTAATTGATGCGGCAAACACGATGCACACAAATTTGACTCGTGTTAATTCTTGATTGGTGCTCAACTTACTGGACATGTGATGCGGGGTTGTTGTTTGCTTCCGTGGTTGCTTATGCATGATGTTTTGATCGACGTTTGATTTGTGTAACTTTGTTGAGTAATTGTTCTTGAATTGTTAGCATGATCATGTTATTCATTCTTAATGCTTGAAACCTTTATGATTGGTTTGCCGTGCTTTGTGTGTCTATTTGCAATCATTGCTTGCATGAGTATTTGTTTTCAAATGCATGGTGTGCTGTCCTGTTTTCCACTGATGTCTTAGTGCATATGTGTTGGTGTATGTGCTACTGTTTGACCTTTTACACCTGTTTTGTGTGCTGAACATGGGCTATTGAATGTTGTTTGGTGTGTTTGCTGGTCTTTAACTGCTGTGCAGGTGCAGAGGCGCTGTTGTAGCTGCTGCTTGTTTGTTTTACTCACCTTTTCTTCTTCATCTCTTTCACTCATTCTCTTCCCTTGAATCTCAAGACTTGTTTAAGTCTTGGATTCACTCCCTTAGAGCTACCTAGTCCAACTTAATTTTCGATTAAGCTTGGAGTAGGATTAGCGTTAGGCTTCCCTTTGCATGCTAACTTAGGTAGACGTTTCCCTTTCAACCTCAACCATAGGGCCACCTTTGCATGACAACATTAGGAACAATTAGTTTCCCTTTAGTGTTTTATTTTCCTTTGAGTCTTCTCTTCTCATCTCTTAACACTTCTAAAACACTTAATAAATATAACGAATATTGCGCTCGAGCCTTGAGTGTAGGAAATGAAGAACGATGGGTCTCCCCTCCTCTTCTAGAGTGTTTAGCATACGTCCCATTTGGGGGCGACCATGCGATTCACTCGTTCCCGCATGGTAGACTTTAGTGCAATGTAAGTTACGAACTAACTTTAATCCACTTCTGTCTAAAAAACACAAAAAACAAATTCAAATCTTTTTATCCTTCAGGATCGTTCAAGTTCAAATCATTTTCAGAAAAGGGCACGTTACTTCCGTCTCGTCGTAAACAAACATCGACCCTAACTGCTGGACGTGAATCTAACGTCGCTCATAAAAAACACTAACCGACCTCGTTAGGTCGAACTACGACTGCTCTGATTTCCTCTTTCTCGTCCGATTAAGGATACGTAGGCACAAGACGACGATGTCTTGGCGAGCAACCTCCCCCCTTAGTTCGCGTCCGAACTACGTTGACTCTAACTTTCCCATTGCACGAGGGAATACGTAGGCGTAGGACGAGAGATGTCCTATTGAGTCACTTCTTTTTCTTTTCTCCCTCGTTTCTTCGTTCCTTTCCGTTCCCGTTCCTCTTCCTTTCCAGTAGCAGCTGAGCTCCAGAAGACGACACCCTTTGATCGAGACAACAAGCGTGGATCCCATCGAGTACGATGGATGTGTGGGTTGCTAACACCTTCCCCTCGCGTAACCGACTCCCTTACCCGTTTCTCTTGGTCATGAGACCATGCTCTTTCCTTTCCCGCAGGTTTTCGCAGTGTTTCCTTTCCCTCTCTTGGGATAAATACACATTGCTGGAGACTTTATTTCCGCGCCACTTTCGCGTTTGTACCATGGATGCAAATCCTCGGGAGCGACAGCTGGCGACTCTGCTGGGGAAGAACAAACTTGTTGCCCTGCAAACAAAATCAACAGAAAGTTCTATATGCAAAAAGGCTACTTCGATTACCATCACAACGACCGTTGCCTAAGCAATTTCCACTGTTTTCTAATATCCTTCACAAAGCTTAACATTTTCGCATGCAATGTTTTATCAAAATATCGGACGTTTTCACACACAAAACATCAAAAGTAAAAACACAAATGGAAAGCTTTTGAGTGAAATGAAAATTTTATTGAATGAATTGGCCTTTAAATAGGTGTTTACATTCGGAAGCAATTCCTGAAAAGAGGTAATTACACAAAAATAAAAGAAAATACACATGTCGGCAATGTGGGGGGACAGATATCCACCATGATTCAATTCAGCTATGAACCAAGATGCCTTGCTTATCCGCAGATGCTTTGGCCTTCGAAAAGACTGACTGGACTAATTCCTTTCCTTCGAAATTTCCATGTATCAAAGAATGCTCATAGATCGAACGCAGATCATAGCCTTTTGCTTTTAAATCCCTAACTTTTTCCTGGATCGCCGTCTTCGGGGTTTCAATCCACCGGGATACTCCTTTTTGCCAAAGTTGCCTTTTTAGGTTTTCAACCTTGCAGGTTTATTCTTTTTCTTTTTTATCCCTAACTTTTGCCCGAACCTTTTCTTTTTATGGTTCGCCGGGATGCCCCTTTTTTGCCTAAACTTTCTTTTTGTGTCCAGTGGGTCTCTTTTATGCAAAGTATTTTTTGACTACGTCTGCGTTCACAGGGGACGTAAAATCTTCGCCATCCATAGTTGAGAGTAATAAGGCTCCACCAGAGAAAACCTGTCTTACTACATATGGCCCTTCGTAGTTCGGAGTCCATTTGCCCCTGTGATCTGTTTGAAGAGGAAGGATCCTTTTCAAAACCAATTCACCAGCCTGAAAACACCGAGGACGCACTTTCTGATCAAAGGCTTTCTTCATCCTGCTCTGATACAACCGACCATGTGCAATGGCTGCCAATCTTTTCTCTTCAATAAGGTTCAGCTGATTCAGTCTGGAACGCACCCACTCAGCTTCATCAAGCTTCACGTCTGCCAGAATTCTTAAAGAAGGAATCTCAACCTCTAATGGTAGAACTACTTCCATACCATATACCAGTGAGAAAGGAGTTGCCCCAGTCGATGTGCGTACCGAAGTACGATAACCGTGTAAAGCATAAGGCAACACCTCATGCCAGTCTTTATACGTCACTACCATTTTTTGCACAATCTTCTTGATGTTCTTATGTGCTGCTTCAACAGCCCCATTCATCTTCGGACGATAGGGAGAAGAGTTGTGATGTTCAATCTTAAAGCTCTGTGTAGTACCCTAAATTTTGACTGGTGTTTTTTAGAATTTTTGGTACTACTAGGGAGTGTCATTTGGGGCTTTGAGGGGTTTGTTAGTACTTTTAGGTCCATTTTGGAATTGGTTTGGTATAAGGGTTTTTTTTTTTAGCAAGTTTGTTTAAATTTAATTAAGGTTTTATTTATTCATTTTTTTATAGTCTTAGATTTTTGGATTTAATTATAATAAAATGTTTTTTTGGGATTTTCTCATTTTTAGGTTTTTATAGTTAAGTGGTTTTTTTTAATTAGTTAGAAATAAAAAAAAAAGACTTTTTAGGATTTTGGTTAATTATTTTTTTTAAAGATTAGGAAGCAAAGTTTTTAGAGTTATTTGTTTTTTTTTTATTTTAGAATTATTTATTAGAAAGAATTGTTTTTTTTAGATTAATTAGTTGACAATCAAGTTTTATTGTAGAATTATTTTTTTTTTCCACTACTTATTTATTAATATAATTTTATGGCTTTTATATTGGTTTTTTTATTATTTTTATCATTAGAAATTAGGGAATGTTAGAACTACCGTTATTTGCTTGTGAAATTGTTAAACATTTTATTTATTTTTATTTAAAATTGGATAATTAGGTTATTTTTAAGTTTTTATTAAAAATTTTGTTTTAGAATTAAATATATATATATATATCATTAGGATCCAATTAGAGATAATTTTATTAATTAGATTTTTAATAACAATCAGATTTTATTTTTAATATTTTCATTATTATTGATTGGCTTCTTATTTATTTCTATTAATTAGGAATTTTGTTTTATTAATAATTAAGATTTTTTTATTATTAGTTATTAACTAGGATTATTTTTGTTAATTAAGGCTGATTGATATTGGATTTTTATTATTAAAATAATTATTATTTGTTTAGTTATTTTTTGTTCGTTTAAAATTTTCTTAAGGTGATTTTTGTCCGTTTTTTATTAGTGGCTAGTTGTTGGTTTTTTTATATTTTATTTTATTATTTATTTTATTATTTATTTATTTTGATCAAAGTTGTTGACCAATCATCTTCCCCACTTTTTAATGTTTTATTTATTTTTTCTTTACTATTAACTTTTTCTATTTTTATTTTTAATAAAAAAATCACAAAATAAAAATCTTTTTTTGGGCTTTTGATTATATTTTTTTTTCTTTTTTTAAAACCATAATTGTCATCTATAAATAGGACAGATTTACACACTTTTTAGGGACAATTTACAAAACCATACGATAAAAGTTGTTGTTCTTCACAAATCGAAGAACAACAACAATAAAACCCTAAACTCTCAACAATAAAACCCTCAACAATAAAACCCTAAACCCTCAACAATAAAACCCTAAACCTTCAACAACCCTAAACCTTCAATATCCCTCCGAGTCAAAAGGGAAAAGGAAAGGAAAAGAGATCTCACACAAGGATACAAGAAAATCACCACCAAGAGGAAAAGGCACAAGAAGGGAAAAAGGCAAAGGAACAGGAAAGAAAAGAATGGATGAAGGAAGCAGCTTAATTTGGTCACGACAAGGGGAGGTAACTTAGGTTTTTTTATTGCTGTTACTATTAATTGATTGGATTTTTTTCTGGAAAAGTTAGGGTTAGGGTTCATATTGAACCCTTGGGGTTTTAATAAATTTATTTTTAATAATTTTGGGTTTTTAAAATTGGTTTGTTTATTTAGAAATTATTATTATAATAATTGAAATCAAATCATTTTCTTTTTTTGTTTTTTTCTGAGGTGGTGTTGGCCATTGGGCTTTACGCCCAATGCTTTTGGCACCCCCCATCTATGACCCAATTACTTTTCCTAAAGGTTTTTATACCCCTGTTTTTTTATTTAATTAAATTATAAATTAATTATTTTATTTAGATTTTTTAATTAGGAGATTTTAACATAAAAATAGAATTTAGGGTTGGTTTTTCTTATTTTGGGATTTTTGTGGTTTTTTATTTCCATTTATTTCATTTAAAAATTATTACCATTGAATCAATTCCTTGATTCAAGTTGTAATAAGTTTTTCATTTGGTTTCTATTGCTTTTTTTTTATCATTTAGTAAAAATTATTTAATTATATGGAAATTAAGTTTTTATGTAGATTTAATAAAAGGAGTTATTTTCTTAGGAAAATTATTTTAAAGGGATAAAAAAAAATATTAATAAATTAATTGGAACAAATATTTTAGGAGATTATTAATATGGATTTATTTTGGATTAATTTGTATTTTTGATATATTAAATTATTTGACGTTTGGGGTTCAATTTCTTTTTTTTTTTTAATTAGAAAAATGGTTTTAGAAGGGAAAAGGATTTTTAAAGTTTTAAGGGATTTACACATGGGGATAAAGCTCTTGGTCCGAGAGCCTAAATAAAGGATGGGATTTGGGATTGAGGAATTAAACTCTTATATCCGAGAGTATAAATAAAAGGATTAAGGGATAAAGCTCTTGGTCCGAGAGCCTAAATAAGGGATGAGATATGGATTTTTGGGATAAAACTCTTCCTCCGAGAGTATAAACAATGGACAAAGGGATTTAAGGGATAAAACTCCTCATCTAGGAGTATAAACACTAGATTTAAGGGATAGAACTCCTCATCTAGGAGTATAAACACTAGATTTAAGGGATAGAACTCTTTATCCAAGAGTATAAATAGTGGATGGGATTTAGGGATAGGATTTGGGATTTAGGGATAAGATTTGGGATTTAGGAATAGGATTAGGGGGTAGGAATAGGGGAGGTGAACTACGGTTACTCTGATCCTTCATTTTGAGGGTACGTAGGCATAGGGTTGCAAACCAACCCTAGCGCGTATAATTAGGAAAAAACTTAGGTTTTATTTTCATTTAGACAAACAAACATGCCCTAAACTAAAAGGTGGATCCCATTGAGTACAATGGAAGTAAGGGGTGCCTAACACCTTCCCTTTACTTAACCGACTCCCGAACCGTAGGAATCTCTACCTTAGGATAGGATATTTAGGTTTATCATTATTTTCCTTTAAAAAATATGGTGGCGACTCGAATATTTTTGCCGGCCGCGACAGCTGGCGACTCTGCTGGGGACTTCTTCCTAGCGAAAGTCAATCCCAGCCTTAGGATTTAGGGATTTGTTTGTCTTGGATGTTATTTTGGTTTTTTTATTTTTTTTGTTGTTATTTATTTATTTTTATTTCATATATTTATTTATTTAACATTTTTTTTTTGTATTATCATGCAAGGGATTGGGACATAAAAAAAAGGAGTGAAGCTAAAACCCAAAGCTTGGAGGATAACCCTAGAACCTAAAGTGGAACGGAAATGTTTTTGCGGGGGACGCAACGTCCCCTAAAATGCATTGATGTCACACTCAGAGTAGATCCTTCCAAAGTTGTCCTCACGAAAGGGCTAGCCCCTCTCGTAGTGGAATGATTTGGATGTGGTCCGTGACTCTGAGAACCTTAACCTACCCCACACCAATCAAGGACCTTATGTATTCAACCCTCAAGGGTTGTTACTAGGGTCCTATCCCAAATGAGACTTATCCCAAAGGATTACCGTAGGAAGGCTTGCTCCTTCTCATGGTAAAACAAGGGTATAGTCTAAACATTTTGGGGTCGTTATGCTGTCCAAATTTTTATAACCTACATGTGAGGGGATTAGGTAGTCTTAACTTAGATCCAGCCTGTTCTAGGGAGCCCACCTTACTAGGGCATGCTTGCACATTACCTTACCATAACCCAATAAAATACTTAATTAAAACATTCATTCATCATTTTCATGAAAATATATTTTAAAAGAAAATGTTCTTGCATACCCCATGCATTTTCATGCACTTTGCATACATACACATACATTTGCACATCCTTTCCACCTCCGCCTTTATCCAACTGCCTAGTTAGCAGATTTCCCGATACTCACAAAGGAACATGAAAGATATCTCAAGAAGCTTTGGAGGAACCCAACAAGTGGAAAGTACCATTGAAGATGGAAGGTAACCCTTCACTATGCCAACTAGAGGCCCACCTAGAGCCTCAAATATAACAACCTTGGATGATATATGCCTCTGCAACAGAGTCTCAATTGTATCTACTTCAGTAGCAGTCTCATGTGTTTCAACAAAGGAAGTTTGGAAGAGAATAAGATCCTACACCAGTGTCTCATGACTTAATGGGAGGTGCCTTAGTGAAGCTGCAGTTACTTGACCTTATTCAGGCACTACAAGCTATGAGCTCAAAGTACAAGACCTGCAACCGAATTTCAAAGGAGGAGTTCCATGGATTAAAAGACACCCCTTACTTTTACAAGTGGAGGGACATCAAGAAGTCTCACAAAATTGGTTGGATCAACAAGGGAGCTCACTTCTAGGATCACTAGGCCTTTATCATTCCCAGTTGTATTTTCCTTTTTGCTAAGTGTTGTTTGTAATTAAAAGATGTACTTTTTGGGAAATAATTTTAATAAGATGAGCATGCATGCTTTTGGAATTCATCCATTCATTTCACTCTTTCTTATGCCACCAAAATAAAATAAATCACACCTTTTCTTTTCACTTCTCACCTATTAACAAACTTAGGAGGAGAAGGATGTAAATAAACAAACGAATTTGCTGATGTATGCTTTAATGGTTTGACGTGGCTGAAGATGTAAGGCATTGTTTCACTCCCCAAACACTGGAGAAATAAGGAGATAATCTGTAGTTAACCCCTTCGAGCCAGAAGTTGGTGTTCTTTCTATTTTCAAAAAACCTTAATCTTAACCAGGGGCAGGGTAGATTTCAATTAACTCAACAATGCGTCCTAATGCAAGGGAATCAGTACACCTAATCACAAGGAAAAAGGTTTAAAGCACATCTTCTTCCTCACACCATTCAACATCGAGGAAGCAAAAGGGATAATAGCTCATAATATCTAATATGCCAGTCACACCCTTTCTAAGTCAAAAGCAAATCACTCAAGAATTGTTCCAAAAAAAAGCCCGCTAAGTCAAGAAGAAAAGGAAAAAGCTGAAAAATAGTGGACTTTGACTTAGGAAAAATAAGGGTATCCCGATGGACCACTAAATTCAGAAGAATTGGTCCATGCAAAAATAAGGGATTAAAAGAAAGGAAAAAAGGAAAATAGGGAACAATCTTATAAACAATAGTGGGTGACTGCACCTCAAAAAAGAGCTCATCAAGTGCTTAAACCAGTATACCTTTTAATCAACGTGACTGAAAAGGTTCTTTTATAGGATGAACGCGTCTGTTGGGTTAATTGGATTTAGGAATGGAGAATATCAAGGAGAATGGGGTGGGTTAAATTTCAAATTTTGAGCCTTGTATCTTTGTTTTCATAAACCGTGAACCAGACCACGTTACAACATGTAAAAGTCCTAATTGAAGCTAGGGGCACTATAAAAGCATACTCGGCAAATTCATTGTTAAACTGACTCCGAATCTGAATGTTTGTTGGAACATCGCTAACCATATTCTCACATCTTCATTTGTGCCAACCTTATGAACAAATATCATTTGTATACGCCGTAAAAAAAAAATTTCTTGATTTCAAAACTTGCATGAGCATTGAGTTAGAATTACTTTTCAAAGGGAATAATTTTACTCACAAATCAATACTTAGCACCAAGGAAATATCAATAATGGTCTAATCAGGGGTATATCATTTCAAGGAATTTCGGACTAGGGGCAAGTCACCTAAGGATCCTTGCAATCAAGGGGCAAATCCTAATGATCATAGGAGCATATTATCTGGAAATCCTACTAACTAGGGGCAAAGCATCCCAAGATTTGACACACTGATGTTGAATCACCTCCATGACTCTAATGATAAGCGGTGGACCTTTCAAGACGTTCACGCTGGGGCATACCAACTCAAGGGTGCATTGAGTCAATCACTCTACGAGGCATCTAATCAGAGGCAAAGACATGATATTGGGGCAGTTTATATTAAGGTCATATCATAGCATGGTAAGATCTAAGCTCCTTTGCAAGCCACTCCTCCATACCCAATTAATTAAGGGGCATACCTTTTAGAGTCAAAAACTGGGGCATACTTTTCAAGACTCAAATACTGGGGCAGTTCATATCAAAGTCATACCTCAACATGGTGGGATCCAAGTTCTTTTTTAGGCATACCTTTCAGAAGCTCAATCGGGGGCAGACCACTTAAAGCATGATCAAAAGAAACCACTTCACGAAAACTGTTCATTTGGGGCATATCATTCCAAGGGTTGGTTAGTGGAGGACGAATCTCTCCAAGGCTAATATAATCGCAAGTTGTCTTAAGTGCATGGTATAGTCAGGCTTCTTCAAAAATCATATTAAGGCGAATCTCTTCGAAGACACAACAGATTGGGGCAAAAGGCATGATACTGCTGGGGCAAGCCCTATCGATACTTCATAGGTTGCACATACGAGCTCTATCCTACATCTACAATCTTCAAGTTCAAAACAAGTATCGAGAGACCATGTTAGCTTAATACCCACTACCCTATTTTGGGACAAGTATCCTTGTTACACAAGCAACCTTTCAAGGTCTTAACCATTCCATTACTCACCACAAGGGCATTCATAGAGACAACTAAATCATTATCATGCATTAATCATTTCGCTACGCTCTATCATAACATAGCATCACATGCATACATGAACATGCATACATGCACTCATATACACAAACATGCATACATGCATAGGGTTCATAATCACTCTTAGGGGTTTAACCCCCAGCAATATCATTGAATCATTGCTTTGATAAAGGATTTTACAGGATTATCATCCATCAGTGAGCAGATCTTCACCTCTCACATCCCCAGATTATGAACTTATCCCACACAAAGGATAAGTTTCATCAAGTATCTAAGGGTTCTTTTTATCAAGGGTTTATGAAGGGTTGTCAAAGAATTTTAAGGGGTTTCATCGAAGGATCTTATCGAAAGGAATTCATCAAGAGATCTTATTAAAGGGGTTTTATTAAGGAATTTATCAAAAAATGTTTTACCAAGGAATTATCAAAGGGGTTTCATCAATGGATTTTTATCCAAAAGGGGTTCTACTGGAATTTTATCAAGGGGTTATACCAAAGGATTTTCATCAAAAGGAGTTCTATCGGAATTTTGTCAAGGGGGTTCTACCTGATTTATATCAAAGGGGTTTTATCAAGGGATTTTTATCCTATGAGTTATATTAAGGGATTTTCATCCAAAAGGGGTTATATTAGAGTTTCATCAAGGGGTTCTACAAAAATTTCTATTAAAGGATTTTCGTCCAAGGGATTTCGTGGAGGAGTTGTATTAGGGGTTCTACTGGATTTTGTTTAAGGGGTTCCATCTAGGGATTTTCATCCAAAAAGGGTTTTTGTTTAGAATTAAAAAAGGGGGAGGATTTATTGGGTTTGTCATCAAAGGATTCTACCTAGGGGTGTCACTGTTGTGTCAATAAGTTTTATCACAAGGGGTTCTATCGGGTATTTCGTTAAGGGTTTATTACTAGGGATCTTAGGATAATCAGCGTAGTACCT
Organism: Lathyrus tuberosus; assembly: GCA_022829125.1. Taxonomy (NCBI): domain Eukaryota; kingdom Viridiplantae; phylum Streptophyta; class Magnoliopsida; order Fabales; family Fabaceae; genus Lathyrus; species Lathyrus tuberosus. Next base: position 2,694,877 of record JALAZF010000101.1, on the reverse strand, counting down.
ACCGGACTCTGCGGTCAAAATTAGGGTCCTTCTTATATTTAATCCTCTCCTCAACAAAAGAGGAAGACTCATCAACATCCTCTTTCTGATTTAAAGACGACTAAATAGGGGCAACTGTAGTACCCTAAATTTTGACCGGTGTTTTTTAGAATTTTTGGTACTACTAGGGAGTGTCATTTGGGGCTTTGAGGGGTTTGTTAGTACTTTTTGGTCCATTTTGGAATTGGTTTGGTATAAGGGTTTTTTTTTAGCAAGTTTGTTTAAACTTAATTAAGGTTTTATTTATTCATTTTTTTTATAGTCTTAGATTTTTGGATTTAATTATAATAAAATGTTTTTGGGGATTTTCTCATTTTTAGGTTTTTATAGTTAAGTGGTTTTTTTTTAATTAGTTAGAAATAAAAAAAAAAGACTTTTTAGGATTTTGGTTAATTATTTTTAAAAAAAATTAGGAAGTAAAGTTTTTAGAGTTATTTGGTTTTTTATTTATTTTAGAATTATTTATTAGAAAGAAATGTTTTTTTAGATTAATTAGTTGACAATCAAGTTTTATTGTAGAATTAATTTTTTTTTTCACTACTTATTTATTAATATAATTTTATGGCTTTTATATTGGTTTTTTTTTATTATTTTTATCATTATTAATTAGGGAATGTTAGAACTACCGTTATTTGCTTGTGAAATTGTTAATCATTTTATTTATTTTTATTTAAAATTGGATAATTAGGTTATTTTTAACTTTTTATTAAAAATTTTGTTTTAGAATTAAATATATATATCATTAGGATCCAATTAGAGATAATTTTATTAATTAGATTTTTAATAACAATCAGATTTTATTTTTAATATTTTCATTATTATTGATTGGCTTCTTATTTATTTCTATTAATTAGGAATTTTGTTTTATTAATAATTAAGATTTTTTTATTATTAGTTATTAACTATGATTATTTTTGTTGATTAAGGCTGGTTGATATTGGATTTTTATTATTAAAATAATTATTATTTGTTTAGTTATTTTCGGTTCGTTTAAAATTTTCTTAAGGTGATTTTTGTCCGTTTTTTATTAGTGGCTAGTTGTTGGTTTTTTTATATTTTATTTTATTATTTATTTATTTTGATCAAAGTTGTTGACCAATCATCTTCCCCACTTTTTAATGGTTTATTTATTTATTCTTTACTACTAACTTTTTATATTTTTATTTTTAATAAAAAAATCACAAAATAAAAATCTTTTTTTGGGCTTTTGATTATATTTTTTTTTTCTTTTTTTTAAAACCATAATTGTCATCTATAAATAGGACAGATTTACACACTTTTTAGGGGCAATTTACAAAACCATACGATAAAAGATGTTGTTCTTCACAAATCGAAGAACAACAACAATAAAACCCTAAACCCTCAACAATAAAACCCTCAACAACAAAACCCTAAACCCTCAACAATAAAACCCTAAGCCTTCAACAACCCTAAACCTTCAATATCCCTCCGAGTCAAAAGGGAAAAGGAAAGGAAGGAAAAAGAAGGGAAAAAGCCAAAGTAACAGGAAAGAAAAGAAGGGATGAAGGAAGCAGCTTAATTTGGTCACGGCAAGGGGAGGTAACTTAGGTTTTTTATTGTTATTACTATTAATTGATTGGGTTTTTTTTCTGGAAAAGTTAGGGTTAGGGTTCATATTGAACCCTTACGGTTTTAATAAATTTATTTTTAATAATTTTGGGTTTTTAAAATTGGTTTGTTTATTTAGAAATTATTATTATAATAATTGGAATCAAATCATTTTCTTTTTTTGTTTTTTTCTGAGGTGGTGTTGGCCATTGGGCTTTACGCCCAATGCTTTTGGCACCCCCATCTATGGCCCAATTACTTTTCCTAAAGGTTTTTACACCCCTGTTTTTTTATTTAATTAAATTATTTGATTAAATTATAAATTATTTATTTTATTTATATTTTTTAATTAGGAGATTTTAACATAAAAATAGAATTTAGGGTTGGTTTTTTTTATTTTGGGATTTTTGTGGTTTTTTATTTCCATTTATTTCATTTAAAAATTATTACCATTGAATCAATTCCTTGATTCAAGTTGTAATAAGTTTTCCATTTGGTTTCTATTGCTTTTTTTATCATTTAGTAAAAATTATTTAATTATATGGAAATTAAGTTTTTATGTAGATTTAATAAAAGGAGTTATTTTCTTAGGAAAATTATTTTAAAGGGATAAAAAACATATTAATAAATTAATTGGAACAAATATTTTAGGAGATTATTAATATGGATTTATTTTGGATTAAATTGTATTTTTGATATATTAAATTATTTGACGTTTGGGGTTCAATTTCTTTTTTTTTTTAAATTAGAAAAATGGTTTTAGAAGGAAAAAGGATTTTTAAAGTTTTAAGGGATTTATGGGGATAAAGCTCTTGGTCCGAGAGCCTAAATAAAGGATGGGATTTAGGATTGAGGAATTAAACTCTTGATATCCGAGAGTATAAATAAAAGGATTAAGGGATAAAGCTCTTGGTCCGAGAGCCTAAATAAGGGATGGGATATGGATTTTTGGGATAAAACTCTTCCTCCGAGAGTATAAACAATGGACAAAGGGATTTAAGGGATAGAACTCCTCATCTAGGAGTATAAACACTAGATTTAAGGGATAGAACTCCTCATCTAGGAGTATAAACACTAGATTTAAGGGATAGAACTCTTTATCCAAGAGTATAAATAGTGGATGGGATTTAGGGATAGGATTTGGGATTTAGGGATAGGATTTGGGATTTAGGAATAGGATTAGGGGGTAGGAATAGGGGAGGTGAACTACGGTTACTCTGATCCTTCATTTTGAGGGTACGTAGGCATAGGGTTGCAAACCAACCCTAGCGAGTATAATTAGGAAAAAACTTAGGTTTTCTTTTCATTTAGACAAACAAACATGCCCTAAACTCAAAGGTGGATCCCATTGAGTACAATGGAAGTAAGGGGTGCCTAACACCTTCCCTTTACTTACCCGACTCCCGAACCGTAGGAATCTCTACCTTAGGATAGGATATTTAGGTTTATCATTATTTCCTTTAAAAAACATGGTGGCGACTCGAATATTTTTGCCGGCCGCGACACTCTGACATAACTCATTCATCATCTTGTTATTCAAATTTGAACCATTATCAGTAATGATTCTCTCCGGGACTCCATACCGGCGGATGATGTCCTTCTTGATAAATCTGGCTACCACTTGTCTGGTGACATTGGCAAATGAGGCTGCTTCCACCCACTTCGTGAAGTAATCGATGGAAACCAAAATGAAACAATGCCCATTGGAAGCAGTAGGTTCAATCTTTCCGATCATATCAATGCCCCACATAGCAAAGGGCCAAGGCGATGACAACACATTCAGAGGAGTAGGCGGTACATGCACCTTATCAGCATATATCTGGCATTTATGACATTTTCGGGCGTATTTGAAACAATCAGATTCCATAGTCATCCAATAATACCCCGCCCTTAACAGTTTTCTGGCCATAGCATGCCCATTGGCATGGGTACCGAAAGATCCTTCATGAACTTCCTCCATTAACAGGTTTGCCTCGTGTTCATCAACACAACGTAGCAAGACCATGTCAAAATTCCTCTTGTATAACACATCATCTCCATTCAAAAAGAAATTTCATGCCAACCTCCTCAGAGTCTTCTTATCTTTGGTGGATGCACCCTCTGGATACCCTTGACTCTTCAGAAAAACCTTAATATCATGATACCAAGGTTTGCCATCTGATACATCTTCAATTGCAAACACAAAAGCTGGTCTATCCAGACGCATGATTCTGATCTAAGGCGTTTCATTCCAACGATTCACCTGATACATTGAAGATAATGTTGCCAACGCATCTGCCATCTGATTCTCCACCCGAGGTATATGATGGAAATCGACTCTGTCAAAGAACGGTAACAACCTTCTAGCATAGTTGTTATAAGGCACCAAATTCGCTTGACGAGTTTCCCATTCACCTGTAATCTGATTAACTACCAACGTGGAATCACCATAAACATCGAGGTTCTTGATTCTCAAATCAATTGCTTCTTCTAACCCCATGATGCATCCTTCATATTCCGCCTCATTGTTGGTGCATATGAACGCTAATCGGGCAGTGAAGGGTATATGAGAGCCCTTCGGAGTTGTAATGATTGCCCTGATTCCGTTGCCATATGAGTTGACGGCCCCATCAAAGACCAATTTCCACTGAGACCCAATTTCAGGTCCTTCATCATGCAAAGGCTCTTCACAATCTTTCATCTTCAGATACATAATGTTTTCGTCAGGGAATTCAAACTTCATTGGTTGATAATCCTCGATTGGTTGTTCAGCAAGATACTCTGACAAAACACTTCCCTTAATAGCCTTTTGGGAAACATATTGAATATCGTATTCTGTCAGAACCATCTGCCAACGGGCTATTCTTCCAGAAAGCGCCTGCCTTTCAAACACATACTTGATCGGATCCATCTTCGAAATCAAGAGGGTTGTGTGATTTAACATATACTGCCTCAAACGCTTAGCTGCCCAAGCGAGTGCACAACATGTTTTTTCCAACATTGAGTACCTCGACTCACAAGCAGTAAACTTTTTACTCAGGTAGTAGATGGCATGCTCTTTTCTACCTGACTCGTCGTGTTGACCGAGCACACACCCTATTGAGTTCTCAAGAACCGTAAGATACATAATCAATGGCCTTCCTGGCACTGGCGGCATAAGGACTGGAGGTTCCTGCAAATACTCTTTTATTTTTTCAAACGCTTTTTGACAATTCTCATTCCACCTGACCTCTTGATCTTTTCTTAATAATTTGAATATTGGTTCACACGTGGCTGTAAGATGAGAGATGAATCTAGCAATGTAGTTCAACCTCCCTAAGAAACCACGAACCTCTTTTTCTATTCTTAGCTCAGGCATTTCTTGTATAGCTTTTACTTTAGCAGGATCAACCTCGATACCTTTTTTGCTGACAATAAACCCAAGTAACTTCCTAGATCTCACCCCGAAGGTGCACTTGTTCAGATTCAACCTCAGTCTAAACTTTCTTAACCTCTCAAACAGTTTCTGAAGATTCACCAAATGCTCTTCCTCCATTTGTAACTTTGCAATCATGTCATCAACATAGACCTCGATCTCTTTGTGAATCATATCATGAAAAAGAGTCACCATCGCCCGCTGATAGGTTACCCCAGCATTTTTCAATCCAAAGGGAATCACTTTGTAACAAAATGTTCCCCACGGTGTTATGAACTTCGTTTTCTCCATGTCCTCTGGGGCCATCTTGATTTGGTTATACCCAGAGAAGCCATCCATGAAGGAAAACATAGAATACTGAGCGGTGTTGTCCACTAACACGTCAATGTGAGGAAGCGGGAAATCGTCTTTTGGGCTTGCTCTATTCAGATCTCTGTAATCAACGCACATCCTGACCTTTCCATCTTTCTTAGGTACAGGTACAATATTAGCAACCCACGGAGGATAGTTCGTTATAGCAAGAAACCCAGCATCTAACTGTTTCTGAACCTCTTCTTTAATCTTGACAGCCATATCTGGTTTCGTCCTTCTCAGCTTCTGCTTAACTGGAGCACATCCTTCTTTTAGTGGCAACCGGTGTACCACGTTGTTAGTGTCGAGCCCAGGCATGTCTTGGTAAGACCAGACGAAGATATCTACATACTCTCGGAGCATTTCAATCAATCTTCCCTTGACAGTGTCTTCCAAAGCGGCCCCAATCCGTACCTCTTTCTTTGCGTCCTCGGTTCCCAAGTTAACAACCTCGATTTCCTCCTGATGAGGCAGAATGACCTTTTCCTCCTGTTTCAACAGCCTGGCCAATTCCTCGGGTAATTCATAATCTTCATCAGTCCCCTCTTCGGCCTGATATATGGGATTATCGAAGTCATATCGAGCCATAGCTGAATCATGATGGGTGGAATCTAAACAAGAAAACCTGCATGATTGATGATTTATGTTTAATATGGATGCATCAAACAAAAACACATTGCCATTTTGTTGTGGTTTTAATGCAAAAATAAAATAAAAAACAGAAAAACAGGGATCAAAACATTTGAATGCGAAAACGTCCTTTATTAATGATAAAGAAAAAGAATACAAAACATTCAAGCCCTACAAACAAACATTTGAATGCCGTATTGACCTTTGACACTCGTCCATGTTCTTTCAGCACCCGTCCGTGTTTGAACCTTTATTTCAATACCCGTCCGTATTGACCTTTGACACCCGTCTGTGTCTTTTCAGCACCCGTCCGTGTTTGAACCCTTTAGACACCCGTACGTGTTCTTTCAGCACCCGTCCGTGTTTGAACCTTTATTTCAATACCCGTCCGTATTGACCTTTGACACCCGTCCGTGTCCTTTCAGCACCCGTCCGTGTTTGAACCCTTTTGACACCCGTCCGTGTTCTTTCAGCACCCGTCTGTGTTTGAACCTTTATTTCAATACCCGTCCGTATTGACCTTTGACACCCGTCCGTGTTTGAACCTTTATTTCAATACCCGTCCGTATTGACCTTTGACACTCGTCCGTGTCCTTTCAGCACCCGTCCGTGTTTGAACCCTTTTAACACCCGTCCGTGTTCTTTTAGCACCCGTCCGTGTTTGAACCTTTATTTCAATACCCTTCCGTATTGACCTTTGACACCCGTCTGTGTCCTTTCAGTACCCGTTCGTATTGACCTTAGACACTCGTCCGTGTTCTTTCAATACCCGTCCGTATTGACCCTTAGACACCCGTCCGTGTCCCTTCAACACCCGTCCGTGTTTGAACCTTTATTTCAATACCCGTCCGTATTGACCTTTTGACACCCGTCCGTGTTCTTTCAGCACCCGTCCGTGTTCAACCTTAGACACCCGTCCGTGTCCTTTTAATACCCGTCCGTATTGACCTTTTGACACCCGTCCGTGTCCTTTCAGCACCCGTCCGTGTTTGACCTTAGACACCTGTCCGTGTCCTTTCAGCACCCGTCCGTGTTTGAACCTTTGACACCCGTCCGTGTCCCTTCAGCACCCGTTCGTGTTTGAACCTTTATTTCATTACCCTTCCGTGTTTGAACCCTTTAGACACCCGTCCGTGTCCTTTCAGCACTCTTCCGTGTTTGAACCCTTTAGACACCTGTCTGTGTTCTTTCAGCACCCGTCCGTGTTTGAACCTTTATTTCAATACCCGTTCGTATTGACCTTTGACACCCGTCTGTGTCCTTTCAGCACCCGTCTGTGTTTGAACCCTTTAGACACCCATCCGTGTTCTTTCAGCGCCCGTCCGTATTTGATCTTTTATTTCAATACCCGTTCGTATTGACCTTAGACACTCGTCCGTGTTCTTTCAGCACCCGTCCGTGTTTTGACCTTTGACACTTGTCCGTGTCTTTTCAGCACCCGTCCGAGTTTGAACCCTTTAGACACTCGTCTGTGTTCTTTCAGCGCCCGTCCGTGTTTGAACCTTTTTAGTCGATACCCGTCCGTATTGACCTTTTGGCACCCGTCCGTGTTCTTTCAGCACCCGTCCGTGTTTGAACCTTTATTTCAATACCCGTCTGTATTGACCTTTGACACTCGTCTGTGTCCTTTCAGCACCCGTCCGTGTTTGAACCCTTTTGGCACCTGTCCGTGTCTTTTCAGCACCCGTCCGTGTTTGAACCCTTTAGACACCTGTCCGTGTTCTTTCAGCACCCGTCTGTCTTTGAACCTTTTTAGTCGATACCCGTCCGTATTGACCTTTTGGCACCCGTCCGTGTTCTTTCAGCACCCGTTCGTGTTTGACCCTTTATTTCAATACCCGTCCGTATTGACCTTTGACACCCGTCCGTGTCCTTTCAGTACCCGTCCGTGTTTGAACCCTTTAGACACCCGTACGTGTTCTTTCAGCTCCCGTCCGTGTTTGAACCTTTATTTCAATACCCGTCCGTATTGACCTTTGACACCCGTCCGTGTCCTTTCAGCACCCGTCCGTGTTCGAACCCTTTAGACACCTGTCCGTGTTCTTTCAGCACCCGTCTGTGTTTGAACCTTTATTTCAATACCCGTTCGTATTGACCTTAGACACTCGTCCGTGTTCTTTCAGCACCCGTCCGTGTGTGAACCTTTAGACACCCGTCCGTGTTGGTTTTGACTTCTTTAATGATTCATCTTCATTCGTTCGACACTCGTCTGTGCTTATCCCCAGCACATTCAACACTCATCCGTATTTATTTTAATCTGTTTCGATACATCGTTCGTATTGGTCTCTGACACTCGTCCGTGTTATGATCTTACACTTTTGTTACTTGTTCCCCAGCGGAGTCGTCTCTCCTTTTGCAGGACGCAAATTTGTGCGGTTATTTTGGTATTCAATCTCCATGTATCTCGACCGTCTGGAAGCCTTTGGTTCCATACCCTCGGATCCAAGAAGTTTGCCCCCTTGTTTCTAACTCTTTTTGGCTTATGCTTCATTTCATTCGCATCGTCATTTCTGCATTTGCATAGTTCTTTTGAGCATGGGTTCGAGGTATCTTTCAGCAGCTCATGGCGTCATCAGTTCCAGTATCATTTCCAACAATGTTCAGAGCCAAGCAGATATCTTTCAAAGTCTTTTTGAGCATTTATTTTGCTCATTAGACATTTTGACAATCAGAAGCTCTGGCAGTCATTTTTTTGATCAGTGATTCAGCACTAGACGATTATTTTCAGCAGTATTCCGAGCACAAAATAGAATTCACAGCATATTTCAAGTGTGTTTCAGTGTTACTCAGTAGCAATGCCAAGTTTTGGGGTTCAGAGGCTTAATGGTTTCAAAACAACTGTCAGAAGTCCCTTTTTCAAGTTTCCCTCCAAAAGGCGCCAAAATTCAAAATTTGCACTGTGTAACCGGTTACAGCGTATCTGATAATCGGTTACCCTTTGGATTTTCTGCGCATTTCTTCAGTTTTTGAACTGAGTAACCGGTTAGCAGATATGATGTAGCCGGTTACTCTGGTCAAAATTTGAAAATTTTAGTTTGCATCATTTGTGATCATGTGCTTGGCATGTGCACGTGTGGGAAGGATCTAGAATTGATATTTTCATCATTTTCCACCCAAAATTCAAATTCCTTCCAACATTTTCCACTCTAATTCCTCATTTCCTTTCCTAATCCACTTTTCACCCCAATTTCCACCCACTAAACCTCTCTCCAAACCACATTTGAATTCCTAGCCTAGCTTCTATTTAAATCAATTCATTCCAAACCTCACATAACTTTGATCCATTTTCTGAATTTTCTACACATTTCACTCCAATTTTCTCTCAACTTCTCTCGCATTCCAAAACCCTCACTCAAAGTTCCACCATCAAAAGTTCAACAAGTTTTGCATTGAAATTTGTTGATCTTGGAACTAAACCTTCATCCATTCACTAATTCTTGAAGGAATCCCGATTTTGCTACTGTTTTGCTTTTGGATCTAAGTTCTTGGAAGTGATTTTGGAGAAGCTTGAAGCAAGTTCATCACATTGCATTTATTTTGCATTTTCTCTTGAAGATTGCATTGGATCTCTGAATTTCTTGCTTAGATTCATCAATTGCGGCTTATCAACATTCACCAAACCAATTCTCAGCTTTGTAGGTTTGTGAATTTTAGATCTACTTTTCATTTTAGCTTATTTTGCTTGTTCATGATGTAGATCTTGAATTTGTTGTGTTTGATCCTTTGGATTGTATGGTTTGATTGTTGTTGCTGGTTGATTGATGCGTGTTTGCTGGTTTTGAGATGTAATTTTCGTGCATATTGAGATGCCCTAACATGCAGGTGATTGGAGAAGTGATAAGCTGCTGAAAAGTGATTCTGAACACTTATTTTTTGAATTCTGCTACTGTGTAACCAGTTACAGCGTATCTGCTAACCGGTTACCCTGTTGTTTTTTGCGTATTTTCAGGCTATTTTGAACTGTGTAACCGGTTAGCAGTTATATTGTAACCGGTTACCACTGAAGCAGAACTTGATTTTCTTGCATTTTCTTGGTTGTTTGAGATCCTTTTCATGTCTAAAGTTTATGGATTGATATGATGATGATTTGTGGATCATTCTTGAGCTGTTGCACCTCACACTATTGCATGAACACAATTTTCCGACTCGCGATTCTTGGACTTGTATTGTTAAATGTTCATGTTTGCATGGATGTTTTCTTAATGTGGCGAACACTTTGCACACACTCCTTGAGCATGTTAATTGTGAATTATTGCTGGTGTTGCTGGAGTTGTTGTGATGTATATGTGTGCTTGCATCTAACCTCATAAAATGCATATTTGATTGGACTTGTTCATGTGCTAAACGTTGTGCATTCCTTCACGACGTGGTGTATTCTTCCATGATGTTTTCGAGCATTGCTTACTATGGTGTGTGGTGTGATCGTGATCATGAATGATCAAGGAGTGTATGATGTTTGATGTTTGCTCATTATGTCATGATTGAATCATCTTCAAATGTATTGCATGCTGCCTTATTTTCTACTGTTGTCTATGTGCATATGTGTTGTTGTATGTGCTGCTGCTTTTTTTTTACACCCATTTGTTGTGCTGAAACATGAGCTGTTGAATGCTGCTTGGTGTATTGGCTGGAATTTATTGCTGTGCAGGTGCAGAGGCGCTGTTGTGGCTGCTGCTTGTTTGTTTTATTCGCCTTTTCTTCTTCATCTCTTTCACTCTTTCTCTTCCCTTGAGTCTCAAGACTTGTTTAAGTCTTGGATTCACTCCCTTAGAGCTACCTAGTCCAACTTAATTTTCGATTAAGCTTGGAGTAGGATTAGCATTAGGCTTCCCTTTGCATGCTAACTTAGGTAGACGTTTCCCTTTCAAACTCAACTATAGGGCCACCTTTGCATGATAACAGTAGGAATATTTAGTTTTTCCGTAGTGTTTTCTTTTCCCTTGAGTCTTCTCTTCTCATCTCATAACACTTCTAAAACACTTAATAAAGTTAACGTGTATTGCGCATGAGTCTCGGATGTGGGAAGTGAGGAATGAGGGCTTTCCTCTCATTTTTCTAGAGTGTTTAGTGGACGTTCCATTTTGGAACGATTTGCTAAGCATTCATTCCTATATCATAGACTTCGGTACAATGCAAGTTACGAACTAACTTTAATCCACTTCTGTCTGAAAAACACAAAAACAAACTCAAACCTTTTTCATCCTTCGGGATCGTTAATCTCAAATCATTTTCAGAAAAGGGCAAGTTATCTTCCGTCTCGTCTCAAACAGGCATCGACCCTAACTGCCGGACGCGAATCTAACGTCGCTCATAAAAAACACTAAGCGACCTCGTTAGGTCGAACTACGACTGCTCTGATTTCCTCTTTCTCGTCCGATTGAGGATACGTAGGCACAAGACGGCGATGTCTTGGAGAGCAACCTCCCCCCTTAGTTCGGGTCTGAACTACGTTGACTCTGACTTTCCCATTGCACAAGGGAATACGTAGGCATAGGGCGAGAGATGTCCTATCGAGTCACTTCTTTTTCTTTTCTTCTTCGTTTCTTCGTTCCTTTCCGTTCCTGTTCCTTCTCCTTTCCAGTAGCAGTGGATCTCCAGGTGACGACACCCTTTGATCGAGACAACAAGCGTGGATCCCATCGAGTACGATGGACGCGTGGGGTGCTAACACCTTCCCTTCGCGTAACCGACTCCCTTACCCGTTTCTCTTGGTCGCAAGACCATGCTCTTTTCCTTTCCCTCAGTTTTACGCAGTGTTTCCTTTCCCTCTCTTGGGATAAATACACATTGCTGGCGACTATATTTTCCGCGCCACTTTCGCGTTTGTACCATGGATGAAAATCCTCGGGAGTGACAGGTGGCTTGATGACTCTTCTCAACCTGTCTCTTGCCAGCAGGTAGTCATTATCAATCTCCTCATCTTCATTAGCAACTTATGTTTCTTCTTCGATTTCATCTGGGTTATGCAATTTAGCATCACTATGCTTCACCTCAATATGAATCTCTTCTTGTTCCAGCTCTTCTTCAGAGATATTTGCATTTCAGTTAGCCTCATCACTTTTCTTGAACAACATTTCTGCTTCATTGAAAACTACATCACGAATTGTGATATACCTTATATGACATTTTTCTAGGCACCACAACCTACAGGCTCTGACTCCCTCAAGATACCAAAGGAACATGCATCTCAGAGCTCTAAGTTCGACTTTGTCTTGCCCGATGTTAGCATAGGCTACACAATCGAATACTCTAAGTCTGTCGAGACTAGGTGGATGTCTCAACCAGACTTTTTCAGGCGTTTTCATCCCTCATGCATTCGAGGGACACCTATTTATCAGGCATGTTGCAGTCACTGCAATCTCATCCTAAAACACCTTATTCAATCCTGCACTAACTAATATGCACCTAACCTTTTCAAGGATAGTTCGATTGAATCTTTCATCCAGACCATTTTGCTGAGGAGTACCTGCTAGAGTCTTATGCCATGTTATACCTGACCTAACACAATACTTGTCAAAAACTTCATTATAGAACTCAAGGCCATTATCGGTTCTCAACCTCTTGACCTTTCTGCCAGTATAATTTTTGACCAAGGTGTTCCAACTTTTGAAACTCTCAAAAGTTTCATCCTTAGTTTTATGAGTGAATATACATAACTTTATGGAATAGTCATAAACTATGGATAGAAAATACCTTGCCCCTGAGTGTGAATCATTTCGTGCAAGACCCCAAAGATCAAAATGAATGTAATCAAGGGATCTATGTGTTCTTTATTTGCCTTTGTTGAGCTTCACTCTACAGGCTTTACTAAACACACAAGGTTCACAGAACTCTACTTTTTCAACCTTGTCACCAGCTAGTAGATTTTGTTTTCCCCATTTCAATTAGGCTTCTTTCAGTGACATGGCCTAGTCTTGTTAGAACAAGATTTGGTTCTGCTGGTTATCTATAGGTTTTAATAATAACAAGGTAGTATTTGTGTTAAAACAATTTTGGTACTCTAACGGTTTGTTATTATGAAGTTTTAACAAATAGGTTCTGACTCTGATAGAGACCATATGCAACGTCATTCTGGTGTGACAAAAGTCGCTTTTACGCCAAAGAAGAAAGTTTGCTTCTGTACCTACTCATATTCAGAAAGATTCTAAGAAGACAATATGTTGCTGCTGCAATGCTCTCTTGGATTCTGCCTCTGAGCGTGACTCTGATCACTTACTTCTGAAGGCTTTCTAGCTTCTGAAGTTGTTCTCTTCTGAAGACTAAGTGCTGAAGACTTTGAAGACAAGGTTCTACTGAACAAAGTTCTGAAGACTCTGAAGACTTAAGTTTCTGAAGACTAAGTGCTGAAGACAATGTTCTGTTGAACAAAGTTCTGAAGACTCTGAAGACTTAATTTTCTGAAGACTTAAGATTCTGAAGACAAGGTTCTGGTGAAAAAGTTCTGAAGACTTAAGACTCTAAAGACCCATTGATCAACTCTTCTACTTATGCTTCAAACATCTCTATCCAGAAGCCTCTGATGTATAGAAGATAAGATCAAAAGTTTACGAGGGAAAAAGTACATAGTACATATCAAAACGTTTCATTCCACTGCCCTGATTTTATGGTACAAAGGACAACTTTTGTGTACGATTTTCATCCCTACGTAACGACATTCTTTCAAGTAGCCAGCTCACTCAAGGATATTCCTGGTCTGCCCTTCAACAGATCTTTTACTGGCTATATAAGGACTTGATAACTTGAAGAAAATAAAAGTAAGCAAGAGTGAAGCACTACAACACAACGCAAGAACACAACAACAAAAAATTCATACAGTGTGCAAATTTTCTTTAAGTCTTTTTAATATATTCATAGTGTTTATATCTGCTTGGATAGAAGCATTTCTTTGTAAACATTTATCTTTCACAAACTGTTATTTTTAATTCCTTAAGGGACTAGTTTGGTCAGAATCCTTAATAAGACTTAGACAGTTAGTCTTTGTGGTTGTTAGTCACCAGTGGTGGCTAGTGCAGATTGTAATCAGTTGATTATATTGGATTAAGTCCTTGGGTATAAGGCAAAATCACCTTGGCGGGTGGATTGGATTAACTTGATAGTTTTCAAGTGAACCAGGATATATTGTGTGTCTTTCTCTGTTGTTTAGTTTCTTTGTGATTTCTGTTTAAGTTTCATAAAAAGCTTTCCTTTTTGAAAACCCGATTCAACCCCCCCCCCCCTTTCTTGTGTTTTTCTGACACCTTCATTTGGCATCAGAGCTTTGGTTCTGATTATGATAAAAGTTTCATCAACACTTCACCGTGTTCAGTACCGATCCAGTATTTGTGTGAGATATCATGGCTTCCGCTAACACTAATCCTATTCCAGAAGAGAAAGATCACTACAGTTTCAAACCACCAATCTTTGATTGTGAAAAGTTTGACTACTAGAAAGATAGAATTGAAAGTTTCTTTCTTGGATACGACGTAGATCTTTGGGATCTTGTAGTTGATGGCTACACTCACCCAGTTGATGTTGGAGGAGTAAAAGTGTCAAGAAGTGCTATGAATAATCAACCAAAGAAATATTACAAGAATCGTCACAAGACAAGAACTATACTGCTGAATGTTATTTCTTATACTGAGTATGAGAAAATAACAGATAGAGAAACTGCCAAGTCCATTTTTAATTCACTACAAATGACTCATGAAGGAAATGCTCAAGTAAAGGAGACAAAGGCTCTTGCCCTAATCCAGATATATGAAACTTTTAAGATGGATGATGATGAAACTGTAGAAACTATGTTTTCAAGATTTTAGATGCTGGTAGCAGGACTCAGAGTGCTAAACAAAGGATATTCAACTATTGATCATGTCGAGAAGATTATTAAAAGTCTTCCCAAGAAATGGAGACCTAAGGTAACTGCTCTAAAGCTATCTAAAGATCTGAACAGTATAAGTCTTGAAGGGCTTATTAGCTCTTTAAGAAGTCATGAGATAGAGCTGGAGGAAGATGAACTTCAGAAGAAGAGTAAATCAGTTGCTCTTAAGTCTAAACCTGAAAAGGCAAAGGCTTATCAAGCTGAGGAAGAATCAGAAGATTCTCATGAAGACTCAGAAGATGAGTTATCACTTATCTCCAGAAGGATCAACAAACTATGGAAACATATACAAGGAAAGTTCAGAGGATCAAGAAGGAACAAAGGTCGTTATGACTCAACATATGGACAAAAGAAGCAGAGTTCTGGAAAAGAAGTCATTTGCTATAAGTGTAATGAGTCAGGTCATTACAAGAATGAGTGTCCAAAACTTAAGAAAGACAAGAAGCCTAAGAAGAACTTCACCAAAGTCAAGAAGGGACTCATGGCAACTTGGGATGACTCTGATTCTGAAGAAGAAGATTTTGATGAAGAACAGGAAAATGTTGCTTTAGTGGCAACATCAATTAACGCTGAAGTCTCTGGAGAACCAGAAGACAAAATGCTATCAGAATCAGAATCAGATTCAGACTCCAACTCAGAGGTATTTTCTAAACTCTCTCATTGTGAATTAGAGTCATGTCTTTCAGAAATGTTGGAAAGATGTCAGAATCTTCAAAGTAAATACAAGGACCTTAAACAAATCCATGTAATTACATCTGAAGCTAGAGATAAGCTTGAACAGAATAATTCTTCTCTGAATGAAAATATTTTTTCTTTAAAAAATATTAATTGTGCTTTCAAAAGCAAAATTTCTAAACTAGAAGAAGAATTAGTCTCTAATATCTCTGATATTGATTGTGTCAACAAGTATGATAGAGCATTCCAGCACTTTCTGGCTAAAAGCATAGATAGAAGCAAAGTGGCTTCCATGATATTTGGAGTTATCAGAAATGGCAAGAAAGGTTTGAGGTGTACAGAAACATCTAAAATTAACGAAAGTCAGCCTGTAAAACCAAATCCTCTCTATGATCATTTCGTGTCTTCTGACACTAAGCTTGATTGTTCTGAGCTTGTGCAAGCACCTTCACAGACACAGAAATATGATCTTAAACCAAAGTATCATGCACAAATTCCACTTGATTATCCTGTTGCACAGAAACCCAAAGTTGTGAAAAACTCTGGGAAAACTAACAAAAGAGGACCCAAAAAGTGGGTACCTAAGGATAAGATAATCTATGTTGCAGATATCCTTAGCAGCTCAGTTGAAACACCAATCATGATACCTAGACAGTGGTTGCTCGCGACACATGGCGGAAAGAATGCATATGTTCTAAAGTTTGGAACTTAAGCTTGGAGGCTTTGTTGGTAACTACATTGGTGTAGGTTCATAGACTACTTTTTTAACTTTCTTAAAAAGAGTTGATTTGAAATCTTCTACCAAGGAACTTGTGTGTTTGTTTGTTGCGTTGCTGTTGATCTTAAAATAGTTGTAATTATGTGGAGTGTGTCATGAATTGATCATAAGGTATGTTGAAATGAAGAGTATCATTTGTGATTTTCTAACCCGTTATGTTAATATTCATGAGGTTGGTAATATATATATATATATTTTTTTTTAAGCTATAATTTTTGTCAAACATGTTGGTATTGATATTTTAATCATTTCTTTATATGTTTATATGTTGATGATCTTTTAATAATAGAAAACAATCTAGCACTACTTGAAGAAATCAAACAATAAATGCAAAATGTCTTCGAGACGACTGATCTTGATCTTATGACTTATTTTTTGGTATAGAAATCACTCAAAATAAGATTAAGATTTTTATTTGTCAGATAAAATTTGCAAAGGAGATTTTACAAAAATTTCATCTTGATGAATACAAAACAATGAACACTCCTATGAATAAAAAGAAAAAGTTCATCAAGAAGGTTAGGGCTGATAATGTTGATGAAGCTCATTTGAGAAGCATATGTTACACATACAAGTCCCAACATCTTATTCTTAGTGAGTTTTCTGTCAAGATTCATACATTGTGCTAGTAAATTACACTTGAAGTACAACAGGGTCAAAGACTTCAAATTGTATGCCTATTCATACAGTGATTGAGTAGGTATCTTAGATGATATGAAGATTACTTCAGGATATTGTTTCAACATAGGTTTAAGTGTTTTCCGTTGGTGTTCAAAGAAGCAAGAAGTTGTAGCTCAGTCAACAACAAAAAATAAGTTTTTAGCTGCAACAGCGGTAAACAAACTATTTGATTAAGGAGTATCTTAACAGATTTTGGCCAGAAGCAAAAGCAAAGTACACAAATTTTTGTTGATAATCAAGCAACTATTTCAAGTGATACCATATTACACATTTGTGAAATAGAAAGAGATCCATTATTATTGAATGAATGAAAAAAAAAATACATATAGGTGGTTCAGAAAACCATACCTAACTAAAATAAAATAGGAAATTAATCTAACTAACTGTAAACACCAAAACTAACTAGTTTCCACCTTAACAATATGGACTACTCTTCATATCATAATCTCTTCTTCACACTCAGAAAATCAAGTAATGGTTTATCAGAGACAGGTATCAACTTCACGACAAAACCAATTGGCCAAGAAGCAGAAGCAAGACCAACACAAATAATCCATTCTCCCCAATTCAACCTTTCTGTATCTGCAAATTTCTTCAAAAACTCAACCATCACTACTTGAAGCACCAATGTCACACCAATTATTCCCATAAACAATTTGCTTCTAAATATCCCTTCAAATACATTCTTCTTCTCCAACTTCCTTGCATTGAACTCATTAAACACTTGACACAGAACAAATGTATTAAAAATCAATGTGTCATTCACCTTTGATGTCACACCAAAAATAGTTTCCCCTTTAAATTGTAGAATCAACAAAATTACTATTTGGTAGATTGCTTGTGACAGAAGATTCCTCCACATAATGTTAGTTATAAGAGGCTTTGTTCTACCAACAGGTTTTTGATGCATTAATTCCTTAGTAGGTTTTTCTGTTGCAAGAGCCAAAGCACCTAATGTATCCATAATCAAATCTACCCATAATAATTGAACTGTTGTTAATGGAACATCACTTGCTGAAACTGCTGCTACAAAATTGATAACAAGAGCAGCTACATTCACTGTTAATTGAATTTTTGAATGTTGTTGTTGTAAACACATCTTCCCCAATTCAAAACTGTTACTATAGATGCAAAATTGTCATCTAATATAACAATGTCTGAACTCTCTTTTGCAACTTCTGTACCTTGAATTCCCATTGAAAGTCCAATATCAGCTTCTTTCAATGCCGGTGCATCATTTGTACCATCTCCTGTTACGGCAACTACATGCCCTTTTTCTTTTAAGCATTGAACCATTAGAAGTTTGTCAAATGGAGATGATCTTGACATCACACAGATTTTTTCAACTTTCTCTAACCTTTCTTCATGCGTGAAGTTGCGAAATTGTTCTCCTTCAACCACGGTTTCATCCGTGTCTTGATTAGCTTGAAGAATTTCGCATTCAAATGCTATAGCTTTTGCAGTGAAAATATTGTCACCTGTTATTCAAGATAAAGTTAGTTAACCAAACCGTTCGATAAAACTGGACTAAATCGCTAATGGTTTATCCATAACCGAACTGTTATAAAGTTTGGTGCATCAGTTCTTGGTTCCAAACCAAACTGTTATAATTGTTGAGCAAGTTATCGATAAATGAGATATTTCAGAAATACCTGTAATCATCTTGACGTTCACACCGCATGTTGGCAAGCTTCCACTGCCGTCTTCACACCAGGACGACACGGATCCTTAATACCGACAAGTCCTAACAATGTCAAACCGCTGTCTTTTACCACTACCTCGCTGTTTTCTCGTTCATCTCCCAGCTCTTGAACTTCAACTTCAGCATATGCGAAAGCGATACAACGAAGACTACTAGCCGCCATACCTTGAATAATGCTTTCGAATTTCGACATGGCTTCGTTGTCAAGATATTTCACAATACCATAAGCACCATAGTATTTTGAACACATTCTTAGTACCATCTCTGCTGCTGCTTTCCAATGTGCATTGATTTTGTTGTCAACATTACTTTTCAACAAAACTCCACTCCTTTTCTTCTTTGAGTTGAAAGTCTCAACTTGAAGAATAGAACAACCTTTTGTCAAAGTTTCCATCTCCATATTCAACTAGTGGGTAACCCGTGCCCCGTGCGTCCGCACGGGTTCTGGTTCGTTCCGCCGAAATGTCACCAATTTAAAGAAGAAAAAAAAAAATAAATTAAAAAAAATAGAAATATTGTATTGTATTGGGAAAAAAAGGAAAAAGTAATTTCCATATTAAAAAAAAAAGAAATTAAGAAACATAAACAAAAATGATTTATATAATATTAAAAAGTGTATATTGTTGGTTATGAAACATAAAGAAAAAAAAAAGAAATAAACGTGTGGGTATTAAACGTGAAGGAATCGACATATCTTCCCACACGTGCGGATACTTGGGACCAACACCAGTAACGACATCTCTTGACCAAAAGATACAGTTCGCAAACGGTGGAAACGGTGATCAGGGAAGTGAAACCGAGTTGCGTAATGGACGGAACAAACAACAACCGTGACACCGGCGATCGTTGCGCCGTCGAGCGCGAGAAAAAGTATGGTTAACGGTGTTGTTTCATATTAATGGTTAATCGATATGCGATGATGAAGTCGTAGTGAATAGTGTCGTAATGCATGCGATTAAAATCTGGGGTAACAGATAATCTGAGATAAAGGAATGACTTTGTATTTTGTTAATGCAAAATTTCAGAGGTTTTTGTTTATCAGAGTATATTTTTTTGCATGATCTGATAGAAAAGAATGAATTGCATGGACAACCGTTTACTCATTGTTTGTTTTTACATTTGTTTTACAGAGCAAAGAAATCAGCAGAGGACATGTATTTCGATTTGTTGAAGGCGGAGGAAAAAAGGTTAGAAAGGAAAGGGAAACTGAAACTTTTAACTGCGAGAGACTATCTGCATATGGCGAAGACAAGAGTGAAGTTAACGATTGCCAACGTACCGATGTCGTCGAATGCGGGCAGCATAGGTTTATTCTTGTTATGTTATGTGATATGTGTTGTGTATGTGTAAAAATTACAGTGACAAAGGTAGAGCCCTGGCAGGGGACAAGACTGTTGCAACCGGGGGAGAAAACGAAAAGGGCAAAGTTGCTGTGGTTGGAAAAGACAGTAGAAGTTTGGCCGTTCCGGAGGTCGTAATGATTTCGTCAGATTCGTCAAGGTAATACGACTGTGATTCTGGCATGAAAACATGAGAGAATTGTGTTGGTTATATGAAATCTGTTGGTACAACTATTTTCGGTACACTGAAGTAAGAGTTAGTGTGATGTATGGATTTTATACAGATAATGATTGTATAAGTTGACAAAAAAACGATCGGAAAAGATAGAAGAATACAAAATAATACATTACATTACTTGTTATATATTAGCTTGAGTATGTAGTGTGTTATACTAAAATTGATATACCACCTGATTGGATGGTTTCAGTTGCGCAGAGAAAGACGATGTCACTGGTGGCTGTCGAATTAACGAACGCGAGGGATCAAAGTACATTGCTTGGGAGAAGATGATTACAAATGGAAAAATAGCAAAGACTAACGTACTTGTAAGTCTGATATGTCGAAGTTGGTATAAAAATTATTAAGTTATGTTCATTTTGTGATATAATATTGAATGACATGATTAATCATAAGTCATTTATGCAGCAAGTTCCACAACGCGTTATCAAAACAGGTTGTTTAGAAGGAGTCAAGGACATCGAGAAGCACGACATTGACACGGACAAGACATATGTGAGTGTTGTTACTACCTGTAACACCCCCTTTCTATACCCCCAAATAATCACATAATCATTTAGGCACATATTAAAAATTTCATCAGAGTATAATTATAACATGGCATAAAAGAGGCATGTCACATCATACACAATTTTACAACATACAACACCTGCTCAATATTGATATGCAACAGTGGGGTAACTTGCAACAGAGGAACTTAGTCCTTACACCCACATCTCAATATTTAGAATAAAAGCGGAAAATCTAAACATTGAATAACAGCAAACATATATACATATATACATGAATCATCAAATATTCTCCACCAACATCATACATGTTCACATAAACATTCATCAGCAAGATACATATACATCTGTATCACAAAAGAATCACAGCCATCCTAGCTACCCGGTGCTACATATCAGAGCCGACCGACCAAGGAATGAAGACACGCTCCACAAAAAGACCACCAGCATACCTACTCTGCAATGCCTCATAGAGCATTATAAAACAGCAGAAGGGTGAGAAATATTATTATAATAACAATGTATATAATTATATATATAAACATAAAAATACACATATTCCACATTCTCACCACAATCCATCACAATTTCCTCCATATACATCACAATGTATATCTACATATCAACCAAGCATATTCATCATGCATACTTTCACAATTCCCAATCATTCCACATAAACATACACAATTATGTTTACTCAACAACACATCATTATAAAGATGATAAATGCAAATCATAGAGACCGACTCACGACTCTATGCAAATGCAATGCGGTACCGACTCAATCATCTCAAGTTCACTCAGGAACTTCTGCCGGAACCATC
The DNA here is from genome assembly GCA_022829125.1 of Lathyrus tuberosus. NCBI lineage: Eukaryota > Viridiplantae > Streptophyta > Magnoliopsida > Fabales > Fabaceae > Lathyrus > Lathyrus tuberosus. Next base: position 2,673,290 of record JALAZF010000101.1, on the reverse strand, counting down.
GCTCGTTACCAAAGTAACTCCCCTTCGGGCCTACGATGTTCACCCATTGCTCACACCCCACATGGGCACACAATGTTTATGGATCGCTCATACCCCACCTGGGCACACGACCCGATCGCTCACACCCCACACGCGGCACACAATCTGATTGCTCACACCTCACCTAGGCACACAATCCGATTGCTCACACCTCACATAGGCACACAATCGTTCGTAATCATCGCTCACACCTCACATAGGCACACGATGTTACCACGGATTCTCCTTAGAATCGCTCAACACAAGAATGTATTTCATGATGCTTCACATGCAAAATGACACAAGACATTCTTGAAATGCATATATATATTCACAATATATTCATGCATTCATCTCATACAATCACGTACAATCTATATACATTCACCTCAATGCACTATTGTATAATTCACATTCAAATACACCATCAAAACGGTAAAAGTCGCTAAATAGCACTATTCCCGACTTTCCGACATAATAAAATCGGCCAACAGTTTCCACACCATCATAATCATAAAGTACAGCTCAATAGCTTTCCAACGATATAAAGAACGCCTAAATCGGAGTTACGGTTCGAGAATTATGAATCATTAAAAGAAAAGAAAATTATATGAAAAAAAACAAAAGCGCCCGGCGACAGGGGAGTTTCGCCCGGCGACGCTTCATTTTCGCCTTCGCTTCGCCCGGCGAAGGAGGGGCGAAGGAAATTCCCCCAAACGTGAATCAAACCAGTAGCTTGGCACCCTCGCGCCTCTCATTTTCGCACGGCGAAGGAACAACCGCCCGGCGCTCTGCACCAGAAGCAGAAATTCTGCTTCGTTTTCACTGTTCCAAAAACCCCCAAATCTCCATTTTCTCCCCCAAATCACTTCCAATAGCAAAACAATTCATAACAATGATTCATCAACCTAGGGAGATTATACAACACAAATTATATCGATTTCTATCCGCGAAACATCGATTTCTACCATTTTCTACACAAATGGGTTTAGTTCCAAAACTCATGAAAATCAACAAAATCAACAATACAATCATACATAATCATACACATTGCTAAGATAACAAGATTTCACACCCTTACCCGGATTCCAAACTTGCTCTGTGATTGATCTTGATGAATTTCTAAGTTTTCCTCTTTTCCTCTTCTTTTCTCTTCCTCCTCTTTCTTTCTCTTCTTCTTTTTCTCTCAATCTCTTTTCTATCTCTTTTCTTTCTATTTCTATTCTATTCTATTTCTTTTCTCTCATTTTCCAAACAATCAATTAATTCATTTTTCTCACAAATTCTAATTCCACTTAATTTCTAATTTATCATTAATTGAGAAAAGGCTTAAATACTCTCCATTCTAATTTCCCCGAAAACTCTCAAAACGGCAAAATAACATTTAACACACCAAATTCACAATTAAAATAATTTATCAACCAATTAAAATAAAAGACTCCACCTAATTGGGAAATAATCAAAATCGGGGCGTTACAACTCTCCCCCACTTTAGAAATTTTCGTCCTCGGAAATAATACCTGAATCAAACAACTCCGGATACGACTCTCGCATCCCACTCTCTAGTTCCCAAGTCATATTGCCTTCCGCAGCGCCTCCCCACGCTACCTTTACAAGCGCAATATCCTTGCCTCTGAGCTTCTTAACTTCACGATCCAGAATCCTAATCGGTAAAGCCTCCACCGTAAGGTTATCTCTCACTTCAACCTCGTCCATAGGAATAACATGTGACGGATCCGGAACATACTTCCGAAGTTGCGAAACATGGAATACATCATGCAAATTGGAAAGGTTCGGAGGCAATGCCACACGGTAAGCCACAGCACCAACTCGTGCAGAAATCTGATACGGACCAATAAAACAAGAAGTTAACTTCTTCGACTTCAAAGCACGACCCACACCCGTAATTGGCGTAACTCTCAAAAATACATGGTCGCCTTCCTGAAACTCAAGATCTTTTCTTCTCTTGTCATGATAACTTTTTTGTCTACTCTGAGAAGCTTTCAGCTTCTCACGGATAAACTTCACTTTCTCCGTCGTTTGTTGTACCATCTCCGGTCCAACTATCGCCCTCTCACCCGTTTCATGCCAACACAAAGGTGTTCGACATCTACGACCATACAAAGCCTCAAACGGTGCCATACCTATACTTGAATGAAAACTGTTATTGTAGGTGAATTCAATCAACGCCAAATAATTATCCCAAGCACCACCTTGCTCGAGCACACAAGCACGCAATAAATCCTCCAACGATTAAATTGTCCTCTCGGTTTGACCATCCGTTTGCGGATGATAAGCCGAACTCAATCTTAGCTTAGAACCCAAAGCCTTTTGTAGACTCTCCCAAAACCTCGATGTGAATCTAGGATCTCTATCCGATACAATACTCTTAGGAACCCCATGCAACTTCACAACCACAAGAACATAAATCTCGGCTAACCTCTCCAAAGGATAACTAATGTCAATTGGAATGAAGTGAGCAGATTTAGTAAGCCTATCAACAATTACCCAAATAGCATTATAGCCTCTTTGCGTATTCGGCAATCCCGTAACAAAATCCATCGATATACTATCCCATTTCCATTCCGGAATATCCAACGGTTGCAAAAATCCACTAGGTTTTTGATGTTCCACCTTAGACTTTTGACAAGTTAAGCATGCATACACAAATTGAGCAACATCTCTCTTTAATCCGGACCACCAAAAGATTTTCTTCAAATCTTGATACATTTTATTCGCTCCCGGATGAATACTTAAGTTACTTCGGTGCCCTTCTTCCAATATCATCTTTTTCAACTCTACATCATCGGGATTACAAATACGACCACGGAATCTCAAAACTCCAAAATTATCAACCTTGAAATCCCCATTCTCATTCAACATCAAATCAACGAATTTCAAGTCCAACTTTTGCTTTTCACCTACCGTTGCAAGAAAATCATTCGTAACATGTAGCATACCAAGTTTCACACTTCTCGGCGTCATTTCACAAACTAAACTCAAGTCTCTAAAATTCTCCAAAAGATCCCATTCTCTCATCATCAATGAAGACATATGTAACGACTTCCGACTCAAAGCATCGACCACCACGTTTGCCTTACCCGGATGGTAATTCAAACCAAAATCATAATCCTTCAAAAGCTCTAACCACCTTCTTTGTCTCATGTTCAACTCTTTTTGATCAAACAAATATTTCAAGCTCTTGTGATCACTAAAAACTTCAAATCTTGCACCATAAAGATAATGCCTCCAAATTTTTAAAACAAACACCACGGCCGCCAACTCCAAGTCATGCGTAGGATAATTCTTTTCATGTACTCTCAATTGTCTTGAAGCATAAGCCATAACTTTTCCATCTTGCATCAAAACACCACCTAAACCAACCAATGAAGCATCACAATACACAACAAATGGTTCCGTAGGATTTGGCAAAATCAAGATCGGAGCCGTTGTCAACCTTCTTTTTAACTCATTGAAACTCTCTTCACAATGAATATCCCAAATGAAAGCCTTTTCCTTACAAGTCAATTGCGTTAACGGAAGTGCCAACTTTGAAAATCCCTCAATAAACCTCCGATAATAACCCGCCAAGCCTAAAAAGCTTTGAGTCTCCGTAACCAATCTAGGAGCCTCCCATTGCATCACCGCATCAATCTTGGATGGATCAACACTAATACCACTACCGGAAATAACATGTCCAAGGAAACTTACTTCTGACAACCAAAATTCACATTTCGACAACTTCGCATACAATTGTTTCTCTTTCAAAATTTGCAACACAATTCTCAAATGCTCTTCATGCTCCTCCTGAGACTTAGAGTAAATTAAAATATCATCGATGAACACAACCACAAAACGATCCAACTGTTCATGAAAAATACGATTCATGTATTCCATAAACACACCCGGCGCGTTAGAAACCCCGAATGGCATCACGGAATATTCGTAATGGCCATACCGTGTCCTAAAGGCCGTCTTCTGAATATCTTCTTCCTTCACCCTTATCTGATGATACCCTGACCTCAAGTCAATCTTACTAAACACACAAGCACCAACCAACTGATCCATCAGATCATCAATTCTCGGGAGCGGATACTTGTTCTTAATTGTCACCTTGTTCAATTGTCGATAATCAATGCACAACCGCATACTTCCATCCTTTTTCTTTACCAACAATACCGGAGCACCCCACGGAGAAACACTTGGTCTTACAAATCTCTTGTCCAACAAGTCATTCAATTGCCTCTTTAATTCTACCAACTCCGATGCCGACATACGATACGGTGCCATCGAAATCGGTCTCGTACCCGGAACTAGATCAATAGAAAACTCAACTTCTCTCTCCGGCGGTACATCCTTAATATCCTCAGGAAACACCTCAGGAAAATCACAAACAACAGGAAACACATCAAGTGACACTTGACCATCCACAGACAATGATGCAAATAACCCGAACAATTGAGCTTCGTCCGCTAAAAGTTTCTTCAATTCTTTAGTGGATAGGACACTCTCATCTTCATCATCTTCCAAAGAAGGAAACCTTACTAACTTGTGATAGCAATCTATATGAACTCGATTAAATCGCAACCAGTTCATACCCAAGATTACGTCTAAACCTTCCAACGGCAAACACACTAAATCCATCTCGAAGTCTTTACCATAAATGGTCAAAGGACAACTCACACAAACCAAAGAAGTAGTTACTGACCCCATCGCTGGAGTGTCAATAACCATCTTACCATCCATCACAGACAACACAAGATTCAAACGCTTCGCGCACTCAGACGAAACAAACGAATGAGTCGCTCCCGTATCAATAATAGCAACTAAAGGCGTACTATTAATAAAGCATGTACCTTTAATCAAACGGTCTGCACTAGTAGTTTGAGTCCCTGCCAATGCAAACACCTTTCCGCCCGCTTGAGCTTGTTTCGGCTTAGTACACTTAGTACTAATGTGACCCACTTCTCCACAATTATAGCACTTCACCATATTCCTTCTACAATCTGTAGCAGCATGCCCAATACCTCCACAATTAGAACATTTCACCACTGGCTTCCCACACTCAAATGATTTATGACCTATTTCCCCACACTTATAACACTTAATGGGACCCGAACCTCCTCCTCCAGATCTCTTCTCAAAGTTTCCCCTATGCTTGCCCTTATCAACAGGTGTCACATAAGGTCCACTTCTAACTTGTTGATTTCCCTTCCTCTCATTCAAACTTTTGTAATGTGTAGAACGAGCCCTGCTATCTTCCTCGAAGATTCTACAACATTCCGTCAAATCCAAAAACCTTCTTATCCTTTGATATCCCACAGCCTGTTTAATCTCAGGACGCAAACCATTCTCATATTTAATAAACTTTGAGAACTCAGCAGTGATTGCAGCATAGTGAGGATGGAATTGAACCAACTCCACGAACTTAGCAGTATAGTCCACCACGGACATACTACCTTGTTTCAATTCAAGGAACTCCATCTCCTTCTTCCCTTTCACACTTTCAGGGTAATACTTCCTTAAGAACTCAGTACGAAATAAATCCCAAGTTACCTCTTCATCATCCACCTCAAAAATTTGACGCATACCGACCCACCAATCGTCGGCTTCTTCCTTCAGCATGTGAGACCCAAGCCTCACTTTATTCTCTTCCGCACAGTCCATGACTCTGAAGATCCTTTCAATCTCTTTCAACCAAAGTTGAGCACCATCGGGATCAAATCTTCCTTTGAAAACCGGTGGTTGGTTCTTCCTGAACTCGTCGTTAGCATTCACATTCGGCGCACCTTGCACCGCCCTAGCCATTGCTTCCAAAGCAGCAGCCATCGCATTGTCGTTTCTACCAGCCATATTCTAATCATTCCCAAAAATAAAAACAAAGTTAAACAACAATTCAAACAATACGACAACAAGACAGACACAACTGACTCAACTCTGGCTCTGATACCACTTAATGTAACACCCCCTTTCTATACCCCCAAATAATCACATAATCATTTAGGCACATATTAAAAATTTCGTCAGAGTATAATTATAACATGGCATAAAAGAGGCATGTCACATCATACACAATTTTACAACATACAACACCTGCTCAATATTGATATGCAACAGTGGGGTAACTTGCAACAGAGGAACTTAGTCCTTACACCCACATCTCAATATTTAGAATAAAAGCGGAAAATCTAAACATTGAATAACAGCAAACATATATACATATATACATGAATCATCAAATATTCTTCATCAACATCATACATGTTCACATAAACATTCATCAGCAAGATACATATACATCTGTATCACAAAAGAATCACAGCCATCCTAGCTACCCGGTGCTACATATCAGAGCCGACCGACCAAGGAATGAAGACACGCTCCACAAAAAGACCACCAGCATACCTACTCTGCAATGCCTCATAGAGCATTATAAAACAGCAGAAGGGTGAGAAATATTATCATAATAACAATGTATATAATTATATATATAAACATAAAAATACACATATTCCACATTCTCACCACAATCCATCACAATTTCCTCCATATACATCACAATGTATATCTACATATCAACCAAGCATATTCATCATGCATACTTTCACAATTCCCAATCATTCCACATAAACATACACAATTATGTTTACTCAACAACACATCATTATAAAGATGATAAATGCAAATCATAGAGACCGACTCACGACTCTATGCAAATGCAATGCGGTACCGACTCAATCATCTCAAGTTCACTCAGGAACTTCTGCTGGAACCATCACTCGTTACCAAAGTAACTCCCCGTCGGGCCTACGATGTTCACTCATTACTCACACCCCACATGGGCACACAATGTTTATGGATCGCTCACACCCCACCTGGTTACACGACCCGATCGCTCACACCCCACACGCGGCATACGATCTGATTGCTCACACCTCACCTAGGCACACAATCCGATTGCTCACACCTCACATAGGCACACAATCGTTCGTAATCATCGCTCACACCTCACATAGGCACACGATGTTACCACGGATTCTCCTTAGAATCGCTCAACACAAGAATGTATTTCATGATGCTTCACATGCAAAATGACACAAGACATTCTTGAAATGCATATATATATTCACAATATATTCATGCATTCATCTCATACAATCACATACAATCTATATACATTCACACCAATGCACTATTGTATAATTCACATTCAAATACACCATCAAAACGGTAAAAGTCGCTAAATAGCACTATTCCCGACTTTCCGACATAATAAAATCGGCCAACAGTTTCCACACCATCATAATCATAAAGTACAGCTCAATAGCTTTCCAACGATATAAAGAACGCCTAAATCGGAGTTACGGTTCGAGAATTATGAATCGTTAAAAGAAAAGAAAATTATATGAAAAAAAACAAAAGCGCCCGGCGACAGGGGAGTTTCGCCCGGCGACGCTTCATTTTCGCCTTCGCTTCGCCCGGCGAAGGAGGGGCGAAGGAAATTCCCCCAAACGTGAATCAAACCAGTAGCTTGGCACCCTCGCGCCTCTCATTTTCGCCCGGCGAAGGAACAACCGCCCGGCGCTCTGGGCCTTTCGCCCGGCGCTCTGCACCAGAAGCAGAAATTCTGCTTCGTTTTCACTGTTCCAAAAACCCCTAAATCTCCATTTTCTCCCCCAAATCACTTCCAACAGCAAAACAATTCATAGCAATGATTCATCAACCTAGGGAGATTATACAACACAAATTATATCGATTTCTATCTGCGAAACATCGATTTCTACCATTTTCTACACAAATGGGTTTAGTTCCAAAACTCATGAAAATCAAGAAAATCAACAATACAATCATACATAATCATACACATTGCTAAGATAACAAGATTTCACACCCTTACCCGGATTCCAAACTTGCTCTGTGATTGATCTTGATGAATTTCTAAGTTTTCCTCTTTTCCTCTTCTTTTCTCTTCCTCCTCTTTCTTTCTCTTCTTCTTTTTCTCTCAATCTCTTTTCTATCTCTTTTCTTTCTATTTCTATTCTATTCTATTTTTTTTCTCTCATTTTCCAAACAATCAATTAATTCATTTTTCTCATAAATTCTAATTCCACTTAATTTCTAATTTATCATTAATTGAGAAAAGGCTTAAATACTCTCCATTCTAATTTCCCCGAAAACTCTCAAAACGGCAAAATAACATTTAACACACCAAATTCACAATTAAAATAATTTATCATCCAATTAAAATAAAAGGCTCCACCTAATTGGGAAATAATCAAAATCGGGGTGTTACACTACCCGGCAAAGGGACCACTGCGTTGAGCAGCATATAGGTCAAGGATGGTATAGTTTTGCCAAGGACAGAGGTGTCGCCAATGGCGACATACTTCAGTTCAGGCTAAGTTACCCGCCTGCTCGACGCATCAAAGTGAAGCTGTACAAAGCCTCAAAGAAGCCGTAGGTCGCAGTTCGAAGTAGGTTGCAGTTCGAAGTAGGTTGCAGTTCGAAGTCTAAGTTTGAACAAAGATGATATTCAGTTTCTGTTGTTTAAGGAAGTTTTGAAAGGCTTGGGATGAGAGGTAGATTAGGGTATTCGACAGGTGTCATGTTTTGTTGCGAAGTAGGTGTGAAGATTTTGCTGAATATCAGGGTTTAGTTTGTGTTTTGAGAAGTGTTTGTTATTTGGTTGTTGACAATGGGATGTAAAAGTTATTATGACTTATATAATGTTATGCTTATGGTATTTACGTAGACTGCACGGCCTTTAAATTTGCATGGCAGGGGTGTTGAAATACGTTTTTTATATAGTTGGCTAAAAAAGCAGGGTGAGGATATTCCACCGTGTAAGACATATGAAGTAATGCAAAAATGATATAATGGTTGAATATATGTCCAACAGCACACGGTGCTTTCTTGACAGATTTAGTGTTCAGGGTTTTATTTGTCTGGTTGTGTTTTAACATTTGCGAAATGGAATCATATTCCTTCAAAAGCTGAAAGAACAAATCCACAACTTGTTTTAATGACACGTGCACACACATGGAATAGTTTAGCCCCAACAGAAACATGTGTGGGTAAAGCCAAAAATCAATAATGCCCCCCATGTGAATAATGGATAGGTAGGTGAGTTGTTATTGGTATTAAATAGGAGTCTGTAATTTTGTTGGGTGGAAAACGCAAAAGAAGAAATTACAACCATCACCTTCTCTTTACTCATCCACTGTCCTTCCTGTTAGAAAAATTGAAGAAGGTCCATGGAAAATTGTGGTCCACTGAAACACATAGAAGCCATCCACTTCTTTGAGGTCGCCAAAGTATCATCACAAGTAAGGAATAAGATAAACATTGTGATACTCTGAACTGCAAAACAGAAGCGATACAGAAGTAAAAACGTGAAATCTGATATTGTACTTGTTTGATTTCAGAAATTTCCTGAAATTGACGAACAGTTTCTGAAATTATTCGATGGGGAAATAAGCAAGACATGGACAATTTTAACGAACAAAGGTGTCCACCATGATGTCATCTACAACCAACAACCGATTCATCCACTGATTATCAGCGGGTGGCCAATTCTGGAAGCCTACTACAACTTACCAAATGATGTTGTTGTAACTTTCGGTTACTATGGAAACAACAACTTCGCAATCAACGGTTTCAAAGAGGTTAAGAATTTCATGGATCTACCTTATTTCCATAGTAGATATGTATATAAGCGTCAGATTTATGCGTTTGACCACGAACTAAGCGAGATGAGCGTGGATCTGCCAAGAATAGTTGAGTATTTTGGATTCTTAATCATCAAATGTCATAAATGATATTTGTAATGTTTAAAGGGGATAAATATCTTAATGTCTGTGATTCATTTTATAGAAGTTGCAGGAGGATTTTGCCGAAGTATTAAGACGGTATGGACATGAAGATCTTATGTTGTGCGGCGATAATGGGAAGGTGCATTTGAAGAAACTGTTTCACGTTGGAGATATACGAAGAACTAAATTGGGTTTTGGTTGGGATGATTTTTGCAAATACAACGATTTCAAAGCGGGAGACAAAGTCCGATTTCGATTTGATACAACATCGGTGTACAAGAAATGTCATGTTTACTTCCATCCGTACAGGTAAAAGGAAGTCGCTGTTGTATTTTCTTTACTTAGACATTGCCGTTTGTAACTTGTGTTGAAATGCTTGCTATTATTGTTCATGATTGTTTAGTAAAAGTTGTTTGTTGAATATGTTTGGTAATATAGGTATGTTATTGTAGGGTGAAAGATGGATAAATTTGTCGTATTTTTGTGGGAATGGATATGTTTTTTCCAAAACGGTGAAGAGAGGGAGACTAAATATCTGATATGATTATGACATGTTTTAATTCACCAGTTATAACTATGATATGCTTTATGTCACCACTGTTAGGAAGAAAATTAACGGAAGTTGTATAGTGAAACGACTTAAAAGAATAGGATAATATTCAAGAAACATGCTTGAGGTACTTCCATAATACAAAAAAATCCATACAATGTTGTACAAGGCAACCAGTTAACAAAAAAAATATAGGTTGTCTCCACATGAGTGTAACATGAAATCCAGAATCGTAATTTGGACGATGGTGATTTTCAGTTACGCAGTATAAGAGTGAACATTTAAATCGATGTAGAAAACTTCCCAACTCAAACATTGTTGAAAACCTCTTTGTAAACAACGTTTGTAGTTGTGTCTTTGGCCACGTTGTTTTCATCGTGGACCAAAACTTTTATTCCACTCTTGGTTGAAACCCTTGAAAGCGCCACATATATTTGTCCATGAGTAAAAACGTCTCGAGGAATGTAAAGGCCAACCCAATCCAACGACTGACCTTGCGACTTGTTTATCGTCATTGCGTAGGAGACAATGATTGGAAATTGTCTCCGGCTAAGCTTGAAAGGCCACGGAGATTGAGAAGGCGACATATTCATCCTTGGAATATAGACGATGTTGCCGTGGTTTTTGCCCCCCATAATACGTGCTTCAAGAACATGCGTAGCCATCTTTGTAACGATAAGACGTGTACCGTTACATAACCCTTCCTACTGATCGATGTTGCGCATCAACATAATGGGTGTTCCAACCTTCAATTTTATGTGATGGTTAGGCAAACCAGAGGTTTTCAAAGAGCTCAGAAACTCAGGGGTCAGAACATCAAGCATGTCCCTGTCGTGTATTTCAGACCGATCTACAGAGTTACAACTAAAGAAGTCCCTCAACTCACCAAAGTAAAAAATGACAATCATTAGTTTCGTCAAAAACCTGTACATAGTTGTGTTTTAATAGGCCGCAAGTAAAGGCAAAATTGTTAAAAAATTAATGACAAAAACGTAGTCTACGAAACATTGATCAGGCTGGGTAGAATTGAAAATGGGAATTAAAACAACAATACCTGGCATGATGTCCAAAACATGATCATTGATTTTGTCAACCATTTCGATGGTAGAAGCAAGTATTGCCCTACTGCGAAGGTAGTTGTAATCATGGAAATTATCGAGAAATTCTGGATAAGTACTCGTCACAATTGCAACAATGGGGTCTTCAAATTCAGTAATGAGCATCTCAGAGGGGGAATTTGATCTCAGCTGTGCCATCGTTTGGTTCACCAACTCGACCTTCCCCAATTTTGAGTAACCAATCCGAGAATTGTGAAATTCCGGTCCTCTCTTCGTCGGTGGGACCGCAAGACAGACACATGTTTTTGGTTAGTTTTAACACCTTAACCGAATGCCATATGTATGAAGCGTTGATGGTGGCATGAACTATGTCAGAACGACTCCCCCTTGGTATAACCGGCAGAATCTGTCTGAAGTCCCCTCCGAATACCACAACCTTGCCTCCGAAGACCTGAGTGGAGTTGCTACTGCTACTCATGAGATCCTTTAATGTCCTATCAAGAGCTTCAAAACACCATTTGTTTGCCATCGGTGCCTCATCCCAAATTATTAATTTTGATTGTCTGAGTAACTCTGCCAAGTCTTCTTTATAACCAATATCGCAAGTCGAATTATCCACCGTAGGAACAGGTATCTTAAACCTTGAGTGAGTAGTCCTCCCACCGGGTAACAACAATGATGTTATCCCACTCGTTGCCACCGTTAAGCAAATATCGTGCTTGGACCTAAGTGCACTTGCGAGTGTTCTCCACATGTAAGTTTTCCCTGTACCCTCGTAACCATGAAGGAAGAAAACCCCACCAATCTGATTCGCAACAGCAGACATGATTGTGTCAAATATACCCCGCTGCTCATCTAAAATGACAACGATCGACGAAGTTAATGTGTTTGCAGGAAAATAATACAATAATGGAAAAGGGGACGTCAAAATGTGCACCTGTTAGAGCAGAATGGAGTGAGTTATATTCTGCCTGCATGGTTGGAATGTCGTAACTTCGTTCGTCGTATATGAACCTATTCCCGAGTTGTTCCAAAACATAACCATCAGGGTATGGTATTGGTTTGAAATATTTAAGCGTTTTCTTGCTGGTTTGAAGCAGTTTTTCAATTTCAATAAGTGTAAGATTCTGAATCTCCGAATCAGTTAAATGAAGATCTAAAAAAGGCAAACATTTAATGAGTTTCATGAGTTTGAGTTATTCAGTGTATTAAAATAACATAGACTTAACTGGAGTAGGAAAATAGTATTAGAATTTAAATTTTTTACCATTGTTTTGTGCCAATTATCTCTGTTGATGCAACAGTCCGTCGGACAGTAACACCCATGACTCATTCCACACATGACCAGGCCTGCTAACGTTCCCCGACATAAGTATAACCACAAAAAGCTTCCGAAGAAAATGACCTGACCCCCATTCGCTGGCTTCTTTAATAACCCCGATGTATTCCCTATCATCTTCAAGGAAACCCATAGAAAAACACGCATCTCTAAATGTATCGTATTGTGTATCACCAACCTTTCTAATGTCTTCATAACTTGTAGGTCCCTTAACCACCGTAAGCATCATTCTTAGAAAAAATAATTCACCTGTAGACGGTGGTACCCAAATCAAACAACCAATAGTAAACCCCTTCTTGCGAGGCTTCCATTCTCTAGTTCTTTGTGGTACACAAACATGGTAACGAACTGGCTGTATGTTAATTGTCTTGCATTTTCGTAAGTCTGATTTGCAACCAACCAGGCAGAAAACATGGATTCCGTAATGCTAGCCTTTTCTAAAATGTTCTCCATGCGGTCATAATCAGTGTAGTACAGAGGCTTCTCTCCGATAAGATGGAAAAATATACGTTCAACAGCCGGTTTCCTTCCATGAATGTTGTAAGCAAATATTCGCCAACTTGCCTCGCAAGGAGAGATATATCTACAATTAAGGTATTGTTTTATTTCATCAACATCGTCTGTACCTGTTGAGCTGGAATGGTTAGCCTGCACAACCGAAGCGGTAATTCGATCATAACCCTTGTGGATGTATTTGAACAGATATTTTATCGACGTACTCTGATTACACCACTCCATGTTAATATGAGCCTGGTACTTTAAGAGCAACAAAGGGTTGTAAGGGACGACATGTCTATTGTCTAAAGGAATGCCATTTTTCTCAATTATGTGTGTAGACGATCTCCTCCTGTACATAGGGTAGCCTTCGGCATCGACAATTGTGTTTTCTACGAATCGCTTTGGAAAGAACTTAGTGCATTTTCTATTCTTCATACACGGCGATGATTCCCTTGACAAACCGCAGGGTCCATGTACCATATGTGATTTGACCAAGTTGTACAAAGTAGGATTGGTTTGGGGGTTAGGTATCTCAGCACAAATGATTCGATCAATGTCAGAAGGGCTGGGATATTTACTGTCAAGATGCAAGAAAATCAAAATGTGGGCGTGGGGTAGGCCTCGTTTTTGGAACTCTATAGTGTACATAACTGTTACAGGAAAAAGTTCAGAAAGTAATTAGAAACCTAAAAATGATAGAAATGAAAAAGCAATAGATCAAAAGTAAGACTCACATGCAATAACGCGGCCAAGGAGATGTTTCTTTGTTATGTCACGCATGAGTTGGTCAAATTTAATTTTGAACACCTTAGCCACAATATCGGGACGGTCGCTTGCATTTAAGTTATTGGGTTCCAATTGACGTTTGATCTCTAACCAATTTGGGTTGCAGGTAAAGGTTATAAACAGGTCAGGAAATCCCAATTTACTTGAAATGGCCATCCCGTCGAAATATAGTTGGTCCATATAATGCTTGCTTCCCACAAAACTCGACGGCAACACAACACGTTTTCCCTCCTTGTTACTTGGTTGTGAAGTACCTGCAGTGGACGGTTGTCGTATGTTGTTATACTTACCAACCCTTAATTTTGATTGATTCTTGCGCAACCAATTGAGACGTTCGGTTTCCATCATAGTGTAACCATCAACCAAAAATTGTTGGAAAAGACGCCTTGAATGAAGCAGTGTTTTCGGTTCATCAATGCGCTCCTGCAGCCGGAAATAGAGCCAATCTTTAATAGTTTGTCTGTTTTTCTTGGTAATAGTTGTTTCATGCTGGTACTTGTGGAGTATGTTATCTCTGTAACCGTCCTCCCCATATGCGAAAATCAAGGGATATTGGTAGGCAAGATAGGCCGGGTGAAACTCATCGATTCTTTGAAAGCCACCGTCACGCTCATGTATTATGATGTCCCTTAGTTCAGCAGTGTCAACATCACCCACAATTAGCGCAGCAACTTCCGAAATAGAAGGTGTGTTATATACCCGACCATCGGCGAGGCGACTCGAAATCAGTCTCAACCGCAAGTCTTGATAAGTATTATTCTTCAACACATCGCGTGCCATTCTGAAGGCTTTCGCATGAACATTGTACTCATCCAACATTACCTTCAAGTTGGTGACAACATCTTTTTCAATCTTTTCGTTATCTCTACAATGAAAAGAAAATAATAGAAGTTTTAAAAAAGGAAAGTGCTAAATAGAAATCTTCACATGAGTACAATATGTAATTATGAAGACAAAAACTGTAATAATTCCTGAAACAATCCATTCTATTGTCGACCTCATTATCGGTGTCAAATATGTAAAGTTGTGCATACTGGGGTGGTGAACCTATCTCGGGAAGCATGGTTCCTATTCGATGGCAAGTTTGACCATGTAGTCTCAGAGTAGGTGGACCGTTACCACCTGAATAAGTTGTGTCAAATTTTATCCCAGGAGAAGTGAATGAGAACATTGCGTTGTATGTTCTAATGTTTTGTTGAAAATTTTTACTATGAGCTGAGGTTCGATCAAACAGGAGCTGATGTAGGAGGTGAGGAGGCTGCTTCATCAGAGGAAGCACGACCTTTCCGCTTTTGCAACAAATATGAAACTTTGCAACGACGGCATGTCTAGCCTTTTGCTTACATTCCTGATACCACATCATAGCCTTGCAATGCTCGCATTCCCAAACAGGTTCGCCGATGTCAAAATACTCTAATTAAAAAAAATATGTATTGAGGCATCGAAGACACAAAAAAAAATATTCAGTTGGATAAAGAAATACGAAGAACAATAACCTGTAACTTGCGAGTCAAGTGTGTCATGGTAGACGTCGTCATCAGACTCTGAAGAATTTCCTGCATTACTGCCCGATTCATTATCTGAGTCCTCTTCAGAAGACGAATATGAAGTAGACATATAAAGGTGATTCATTGTCGAGTCGAGGTTAACGGTTGATGGTTGAGGTGGGGCAAAACCGTCAGAAGTCGATGGCATTGCGCTTGAGTAAATGGACGATGTGTTTCCGTGCAGTAGCCCCGTCTTGACTAAATGATATAGTCTGTGTATTACAGTGTAAAGTTGTACTGTTGGAAGTCATGCAAGGTGGTGGTTGCGACTTGCGATGGATAGGATTAATAGTGCATGTTAAAACATGTGTTGCCTGTGGGGCATGGTTTTCATTGAAATTAACCTCAGATGAGAGTCCAGTTGAGTTTGTTGAATTGAAAGTGGGGAACAAATTAACGCCAGGATGGATATCGAAACGTCTTCTCTTTGTCGGACATGTTGGCAATACATGTCTGGCTGACGGTGCAGTATGAATGATGTTGCTAACATCACACATTGGAGCAGAAAGAGAAGCATTGGATGGTAGACATGTGTTAGAAGAGTATCAGTGTGGGTTTTTGTTATCGTATCCACAGGGATTGTTGGATATTTGATGCTTGCCGTTCAATAGTTGCGATATTCTAAGTTAATGTTTTCAAAAGTTTCACTTGTTGTTATCATTCACTTGTAGCAAAGATTAATTAGGTCACAAAGATTTTTGTAAAAGATTTTATAAAAGCATGTTAAGGTTAGGTTTCATCAATCCTATTCATGTATAAACAATTAATCAAGCATATGAACTCGGTTTCCGACCAATATAACCGCGTATCCTCCCGACGGGGTTTATTTCTAAAGCGACGTCGTGATTACCGTGGTTTAAACCGTTAGATGATGTCTCACGCTAACAGTCTAAACAACGCTCTTTACGATCAATACAATGCGAATAGCAAATCCCAAATCTATGTCTAGAGTTTGGTTTTTAAGAGATGAAATTGTTAGGTCAAGAGTTGTAAAGTCTATGTCTAGAGCAAAACAATTCACAAATGGATCATTAAGAGAAAACAACATCATCTACATTGATCAAAGACTTTGTTCATATACAAGAGATCAATATCAATACATAAAAACAGAATCAACTACATCTAACCTCAACATTGAGTGATTAGCTACCACTTCTCATGGTAGCTTGGATGACAAGTAAAGAGAGGAGATGAATGAGCATCCACGACGAATAATCGAGAATGGATGCAAAATCAACTTCTCCAATGAAAATACAAGCTTTTCTCAACAAAATACTGTAAAACCTTAATTCTAATGTAAAATGAGCAAGATATCCATTCCAAAAAGTAACAATTCTATTTATACACTTTTCCTAACAGCACCATTCGCCCAGCGAAGGCATTCATTCGCCTAGCGAATGACCAAAAATATGGCACATTTAAGTGCCTCAGACTTAAACCGCCCCTCAGAATTATCGCGGGTTCGCTAGGCGAACCAAAACATTCGCTTCGCGAGCATTCGCTGCAACCTTCGCCCCAGCGAAGCTTGGGTGTTTTCAAAATGGAAAGTTTCTGCCACCCTTCGCTGGCACATTCGCCCCGCGAGCACATCAGCGAGCATTCGCTGGCCTACTCGCCCAGCGAATTTACCCAGTTTTCCTACTGTAAGTTTTGCACACTTTCTGCCACCATCTCGCTGGCATCCTCGTTGACGTTCTCTAGGCGAACCTTCGCTGGCACCTTCGCCAACACTCGCCTAGCGAATACTGTTGCTGATTTCAATTCTTTGGCAGCTTGCACTATTTCTTTGGGTCTTCCAACTTTGATCTTTTCACTCCTATTTCTGCACATTTAGCACACAAATTACAAGCACCACAAGTATATTTCAAATAATGCACAACAACATCAATTCACACTAAAATCAACCTATTCCACATGAAAAGTCATGAAAAATGCCAAATAATTCATACTCAAATATATCATGATTGACATCTAACAAACTCTCCCCAACTAACTCATTGCTTGTCCTCAAGCAAAGTATGCCTCTCACGAGGATTTGCTCGAGGATTAAATTCAACCAAGACACGAAAATGGCTCAGCTAAACAGTGATCACAACAATGCATCAATTACACAATTCAAGAACCAATCATGTAAAAGAACTTGACTCTTAAACAATTTCAAAAATGCTTCAAGAGACAACTAACTTATCATACACATGTCAATCTACACTCCTCTTCGAAATAGGATTGAAGGCAAACGTGCATACAAGCACGGGACAATTAAACTCACTTGACAAATGATGCAATACTAAGCAATTCATATCATATCTCAATGATCATAACAGAAATTATGGAAGTAAAAGATCACTAAGGGCTTAAAGGGTTGTAGCTTGGTCGGGTGAACAAAAAAGGGACATTTCTAAAGGTCTTTGAAATGAAATTGCCGAGGCAAAAGAACATTCACTATGTACATATTTACACAACACACTTCATTTCACCAAATTGTCATTCCACCTTCACAAACTACCGTGCACACTTATTGATTCTATTATTTTTTTCGTTCAAGCAAGCATTTTCTCTTTTGTACAACATATTCACACTCTTCTTTTTACATGCTTGCTTGAAAATTTTTTTTCCTTTTCAAAATTAGGAGTAATGTACCAATCTTCTTTTTATTCTCCCCGGCAACGGGGCCAATTTGTTAGAAGAGTATCAGTGTGGGTTTTTGTTATCGTATCCACAGGGATTGTTGGATATTTGATGCTTGCCGTATCAACTAACAATCCCCGGCAACGGCGCCAATTTGTTAGAAGAGTATCAGTGTGGGTTTTTGTTATCGTATCCACAGGGATTGTTGGATATTTGATGCTTGCCGTTCAATAGTTGCGATATTCTAAGTTAATGTTTTCAAAAGTTTCACTTGTTGTTATCATTCACTTGTAGCAAAGATTAATTAGGTCACAAAGATTTTTGTAAAAGATTTTATAAAAGCATGTTAAGGTTAGGTTTCATCAATCCTATTCATGTATAAACAATTAATCAAGCATATGAACTCGGTTTCCGACCAATATAACCGCGTATCCTCCCGACGGGGTTTATTTCTAAAGCGACGTCGTGATTACCGTGGTTTAAACCGTTAGATGATGTCTCACGCTAACAGTCTAAACAACGCTTTTTACGATCAATACAATGCGAATAGCAAATCCCAAATCTATGTCTAGAGTTTGGTTTTTAAGAGTTGAAATTGTTAGGTCAAGAGTTGTAAAGTCTATGTCTAGAGCAAAACAATTCACAAATGGATCATTAAGAGAAAACAACATCATCTACATTGATCAAAGACTTTGTTCATATACAAGAGATCAATATCAATACATAAAAACAGAATCAACTACATCTAACCTCAACATTGAGTGATTAGCTACCACTTCTCATGGTAGCTTGGATGACAAGTAAAGAGAGGAGATGAATGAGCATCCACGACGAATAATCGAGAATGGATGCAAAATCAGCTTCTCCAAGGAAAATACAAGCTTTTCTCAACAAAATACTGTAAAACCTTAATTCTAATGTAAAATGAGCAAGATATCCATTCCAAAAAGTAACAATTCTATTTATACATTTTTCCTAACAGCACCATTCGCCCAGCGAAGGCATTCATTCGCCTAGCGAATGACCAAAAATATGGCACATTTAAGTGCCTCAAACTTAAACCGCCCCTCAGAATTATCGCGGGTTCGCTAGGCGAACCAAAACATTCGCTTCGCGAGCATTCGCTGCAACCTTCGCCCCAGCGAAGCTTGGGTGTTTTCAAAATGGAAAGTTTCTGCCACCCTTCGCTGGCACATTCGCCCCGCGAGCACATCAGCGAGCATTCGCTGGCCTACTCGCCCAGCGAATTTACCCAGTTTTCCTACTGTAAGTTTTGCACACTTTCTGCCACCATCTCGCTGGCATCCTCGCTGACGTTCGCTAGGCGAACCTTCGCTGGCACCTTCGCCAACACTCGCCTAGCGAATACTGTTGCTGATTTCAATTCTTTGGCAGCTTGCACTATTTCTTTGGGTCTTCCAACTTTGATCTTTTCACTCCTATTTCTGCACATTTAGCACACAAATTACAAGCACCACAAGTATATTTCAAATAATGCACAACAACATCAATTCACACTAAAATCAACCTATTCCACATGAAAAGTCATGAAAAATGCCAAATAATTCATACTCAAATATATCATGATTGACATCTAACAACACGACAATGGAGCAGAATGAGAAGCAATGGATGGTAGACATGAGGTTGATGCAGGTGTCGAAGGTGAACCAACGGAGTTAATGTGAACAGTTGATGGTCGGTGGGGCGGTAAAGCATCAGAAGTCCATGGCATTGCATTTGAATATATGGACGATGTGTTTCCGTTCCGCGTCCTGGAATGGGGTGAGGTGTGAATTCGCGAAGAACCAACAGTCATAGAAGGTTGAGCCAATGGTGCAGGTTCCCTTGATTGAGTTAATGATATAGTTTGTGAATTAGAGTGTAAAGCAGTACCGTTGGTAGAGACGGAAGGTGGTCGTTGGGAGTTGCAATGGATAGGATTAACAGGGTGTGTCAAAAGATAAGTTGCCTGTGGGTCATGGTTTTCGTTGAAATTAACCTTAGATGAGGTTGGAGTTGAGTTTGTTGAGTTGAAAGTGGGAAACAAATTAACGCCATGATGGATTTGTAAACGTCTTCGCTTTGTAGGACATGTTGGGAAAACATATCTTGTTGATGGTGAAGTTTGAATGATGTTGATAACATCACACAATGGTCCAGAATGTGTTGCATTGGATTGTAGACATGATATTGATGCGGGTGTGGAAGTTGATCCAACAGAGTTTTCTTTCCCAAGCAAGGGATGCATATTTTTCCTCTGAAGCATGTATGACCTCCTCCTTCTTCTGGCAAGGGATGCATTCGTTTCATCAGTCTCGTGCATGATGACGTTTTAGCTGCAGAAGGTAATAGAATTTTTAGTTAATATAACTTTGTTCCTAAGTGTATGAAAGTGAAAGAAGTTATTAAGGAGTTTTTAAAACCTGTTGTACGAAGTACTTGTTTCAAAGTTTGTTAGTATGCTAAAGTTGAAAGCAAGCCGAAAAGTAGGACGGTATAAAAAAATGATGCAATTTGAAAGAAGGATATTACAAGTGGCAGCAAGATCAGCAGTCACAAAAGTATAAATGAACTCATG
Source organism: Lathyrus tuberosus (assembly GCA_022829125.1). Lineage (NCBI taxonomy): Eukaryota > Viridiplantae > Streptophyta > Magnoliopsida > Fabales > Fabaceae > Lathyrus > Lathyrus tuberosus. The sequence goes on along the minus strand of JALAZF010000101.1, from coordinate 2,652,473 downwards.
AAATTCAATACATAGATGGGGCACACATTTGGGGTTCCCAAAAGTCTTGATGCAATAAGAAATGATGAGTTTTTGTAATGTAAACATATACCCGTGCAGATTGTGTGGAAGGGTGAGTAAAAGGCTAAATAGGCTAGATACATAGGGTCAGCATCAGTGACTTGAGATGTTGCAAAGTGCAGCAGAAAGTAATAATTACAAATAGGCTGGTAGGTTAATTGAGAATCGCGTAAAAGTAAACTTTGGGTGTTGTAGAGTAGTGAATTTTATAATAAAGTGGGCCACCCTGATATAAGTTATATGAATTTTAACACATGTATCAGAAGATAAAAAAAAAACCAAAAGTTATAATAAGAGTTGAAAAGTACCATGAGAAGGTAGTAATTGAATGTGTTTGAAAAAAATAATACAGACGTGTTGGCGTAAGTTGTTGAGTTATGGAACCATTAGTTTGTTGAGTAATATACATAATGTTTAAAAATAGGAAAAAGAAAGAAATCTGATATGAAGATATCAATAACAGATATAGAAACAAATTGAAATGATATAGTTGCCCTTGTATGCGGTAAACGACAAAGAAGTATAGTTAAGCCGCCTTGTTTTTCCCGCGTTTCATCGGTTTCTTAGGTTTGGTTGAAGAAAGATCCCCATCACCATCAATCTTGTGGGATGTCTCAAAAGAAGCATCCGGAGACATTCGCTTGACTTGAGCTGTAGGTGTGGTGGGATCGGGAACGTGGTTAGAGGTAATCTCAGCATCCTGCATGAAACATAAGAATAGTTTAAAAAATAAGTGTTAAAGGCTGAACCATAACAACTCCAGAAAGACATTGAAGGAGTACCGAAATACTTGAAAAGTGAAAATAATTTAAACACTGCATTGGTTTCATGCCCCTGAGATTGAAATTCAAAATGTGATTTCGCATACAACGGAAAACACACAAAGATTGTGGTTGCAGTTGGCAAGAAACAGAAAGAATGTTGTTTGATGTAGGTATGTTATTTGATTTATGCGTACCTTGATTGGAATAAGCTTGTCAAACAGGGAGTCTTCGTCGACACTTTCCAAGAGCTGTAAAAAAATGAGGGAATTAGTAGACATTGTGGTGGAATCATAGAATTTGTACGTAACATGTAACAGATAAAGTTCCTTCCAAAGAACCGAAAGTTACATGGTTTGACTGGGAGCCAATATTCATGAAAGACGAAGGCTGAAAAACACGATAACAACGTCAACAGTGGAGAAATGGTGAGAATAAATGGAAGTCGCAAGCAAATAAAAAAAGAACTATAATAACCTCAGTTGTGGTATGTGAAGCCTCGAGTTTTTTAATCAGTTCTGTATCGTTAAGATATTCAACAACAGAGCAACTCTTGTATCTCGGACACCACTTCACTTTGAAAGCATATTTGAGATCCAAGATTTCATCCAATGCAAGGGGAAACTCCAGTGGATCAATGATTCCGGCCTATTATTAAAAACAGAAAAGGTACTCAGAAATAGAGAATGAGTACCAAACAGAATCTTGCAATAGATGGCGTCTGATGGAAGAAACATATGAAAGGCAACAGTTACCGCTATCATGGCTGCACGCATCTGGGAAGCAGAAGTCTTCAAATGCTTTGTGGCTTCGCGATCCCAGAAAATGAAGCTAGCACTACAACCATCTTGCTTGACCCCTACCTCGATTTTATACCTACGGAATGAGGGACCAAGAAACAGTATGAAAAAACAGCCATTGGTAACAATACCGCAATGAATTTAAGTAGACATCAACCTCCAGATCTCTGCTTCGGTTCGATGCCCGTCCCGACAAAAAAAAGGTGGTTTGTCACCCTTAGCAACCTGCGGGCACTGATGGCAGGCTTTATAATGCCAATCGTTAGGAGATGCAATCAGCTTTTCAGTCCTTGCAACCGTAACGCAGAAAGTATTCTGAATATTAGAAAGAGAGAATGTTAAAATAATTCAGTGATTGAATATGAAAGCCGAAAAAAAACATGGTTCCAAGTGAATCACCTCATATAATGTGACGATGTCACATAATGGAAGTGGGATAGCTTTTGACAAAAACTTTTCGGTGGGTGTAAGTTGAGAGCCGGATGATTGTTGAGACCAAGAACTATTGTTGGCCCCTGATGGTGAAGAATCTCCAAATTTAAAATCTTCAGGCATACTGCAGTAGTGTAATAATCGTTAGAAATGAAAGGGCAAAATAAGGCATTCAAACAGAGGTAAAGGTAAACATTGGATAAACCTTATTAAAAACGCAGTTATTTCGGGCACATCGTCATTGATATGGATTTTGGCTATGTTGTAGGTGTTAGTCACTGCCAGAGGGTATTTGCCTACAATAAGAAACAGTAAATTAAAAATGTTTGTGGAAGTCCAAAAGAATGTAGAGATAGGTAGAGGAAAATAGTTCTTGGTATTATCTAACCTTCTTCTTTAACCTTAGCATATTTCAACAGCATAACAGTTGGTTTTGAAGGGTCCTGATGCTTTTGCGTGTAATCAAAGAACTCCAAGGCATAGGACTCCTACAGAGTACAATGAACCGTGTTGTCGCTAATCCACGAGAAACGTATGATCCAGTATATATTAGGAAAAAAAAACATGAAGGTATTAAAAACTGATAAAATAGTGTCATTATACAGCGGCACCTTAAGTCCCTTAATTTTAAGTTGACTTGGGCTTTCTTTCCCCCGAACTGAGATTGGGAGTATCCAATTTCATCAAGAACACCTATAACATCTACAGAAAACGGAAGCAACATTGTTAACAGTTAAAGAGGATTGGTAAAAAAGGCAAAATGAAATGGAGTAATGAAAATGAAACGGATGGAAATAATACCAATGAGAAGATTCTTCTGCCATTTGCCGGAGATTATGTCAGCGAAAGGCGTTAAGCGTAGTTTCTTGTCAGTGATTTCATGTTTTCCAACATATCCAACTGTTGTCCCTCCGGTGAATTTCAACATGTATTTGTGGGAAGTTGGTTTGAAAATCAGGTCATTGGGCATAACATGAAAGTTTGACATCGTGCAAGTTGCGTTAACAGACAAAGTTGAGTCAAATGCTTGTCGAAAAATTGTAGGGACAACGACATGAATGTCATGGCCCTGAAAAAACGAAGATTCATTCAAAGTACTTGTTAACAAAGAGACAGTGTGGTAGTTGTTAACACTATATGCCGTACAGATTCATTCAAAGTAAAAAATAAACTAAACATCAAAAATGTGATTCGAACTAAGCATAAGAAAGATTTTCTCAATAGTAAAACAAACACAACACTCAAACAAACACAACATAACATGCAAAACAAATAGACAGTGTGGTAGTTGCTAACACGAATTTTTGTAGACATTCATTCAAAGTCAAATAAAAAATCAACATGTAAAACATGCATATGAAAGACGGAACTCACATGTTTGTCGACGACAACCATCTCAAAGTGGTCTTTGTTTGCAGTCGTCACTTTCCATTTGTGATGTATTTTCACAGCAAGCTTCCACAGGTCCTTCCTATCGGTTATGTCGGAGACGGCCTCATACGGTCGCGCCATTTCCTACTGGCTTGGAAGAAGATGAAATGGAGCGGAAGTTGAAAGGAAGAGACAGAAGGTGCAGTGTGGAAATGATGGTAGCGTATTGAAGAAATGAAAGAGGTGCAGTGCGGAAGTGACAGAAGTTGTAATTTGAAAGTGGAGGAAACAGATTGGTAAACGTGAAGGAAGGAAAGGCGGAACCAATAGGAAGGAGAAGAAGTAGCTGAGGTGGATGGTTTCAAAAGGCAACATGTGTCCCAAAGGGTAAAAGAGTAAATTAGGTGGTATAGCTCTTTCTTATATGGTAGATTCCAAAACAGCCCAAGCTAATATTGCCTTTTCTGTTGGACTACCAGAAAACTCAAATTTTGAATCAGAATCTGATTTAGATTCATGAACAACACCACCAGTTGTATTATAAGCAACTCCTTCTTTGATCAATTGAAGAACAAATGGATCAACATTTGAATATGCACCCTCTTCCAATAGTTCTAGACCAAGCCAAAATTTTGTCACCTTCATCTGATTCAAAGTGAGCGTACCTGTCACAAATCACACAAAATAGGTTTAGCTTCTGATTGAGATGATAAATGAGTATCTGAGATATTCTATACTTCATAACAGTACCTGTTTTATCAGTGCAAATAGTAGTAGCAGATCCCATAGTCTCACATGCAGAGAGTTTTCTGACCATAGCTTGATCCGCCATCATTTTCTTCATAGAATAAGAAAGAGTCAGAGTCACAGCTAATGGCAAACCCTCCAGGATAGCAACATCAACAATAGTAACAGCATCAAAAACAATCCCAATCACTGCATTCATCACTTCATCAAAACTAGTCTTTCTTCCATTGAATTCACGAACTCCGTCATCAGTACGTGTGTTCCCGGTGAAATATCGAGTCAACAATACAACAAGGACTAAAAACGCCACAGCCAAACCACCCTTTCTGATGGATGATGTTAGCTTATTCAACCTTGCCTGCAAAGGTGTATCTTCATCAATGTCATTGCTTATTGAACTCATAATTTGTCCCCATGTTGTGTTCATACCGACTGATGTAACGAGCATTTTCGCATATCCATCAACAACTTTTGTTCCGGAAAACAAAAAAGGATGATGGTGTTTACTGATCTCTACATGATCGCTCTCACCGGTCATGCTGGATTCGTCAACTCTGAGTGAATGTCCATCTAGGAACAATCCATCGGCCGGTACTTGATCCCCAATCTTCAAACAAACAATATCACCAACAACAATCTCAAAGATGGACACCTTTTGTCGGCGACCACTTCGAACCAAATCAATTTGAATATCATTGCTAACTCGAGACAATATATCAAACTGTTTGTTTTGTTTGAAGTTGGTTATGGATGAGATTGAAATAACAATGAAAACAGCTAGAAAAATGCTACCACCATCATACCAACCTTTTTTGATTCCTTCTTCTTTGATACCAAAGCCAAGTGAAAGAGAAGCATAAACCAAAAGGATTAGAATTGTGACATCCTTAAATGCTTCAAGAACAAAATGGAAGAAAGTTTTAGAAGGTGGTTTATTGTATGTGTTGGAACCAAACACTTGTTTTCTGAGTGCAATGTTTTCAAAATCATCATTAATACCAAAGTCAGTGTTGGTTTGAAGAGATGAAGCGACACCTTGAAGTCCTCCAGCATGTGTACGAAGGAATTCAATGTTTTTGTCTTTGACAAGATCAACGAGAGTTTGTTGATGAATGGTAAAAGAGTGAGGTGGATAGATATCAAGGACAGTGAAAGATGGGATGGGTGTGATTTTAGGTTTGTTGGTGAAATGGGAGATGAAAGCTCTAGAACAATAGATAGTGATGAAAGCATTGTGCCATGTTTTGTTGTGTTTTGTAATGGTCTTTGGTGCATTGAGTAGTGAGTCAATGTGGTGGGGGACATGGTTTGAAGTAGACAGTAAGGAAAGGAATAATAATAATGAGAATGAGAAAAGAATATGGTTGATGATGATGGTGTAAGACAAGAGAATAAGATATATATATATATTAGATAAATAACGCGTGTACTTTTGAATCCGAGTATATATATTAAGGATGATGTTTCTAGGAACAATGAAGCTAAGCTCTACACCGCGTTGCATGTCCTTTGTATTACGATTTTCTGACATTGTAATGTATTTGATTTAGATAATTCTAAGATAACTATACATTTGTAAATATCAAAAGATAACTATACGTTTGCACTAGGTTGATGTAGTAAAATGCATTACAATTTTTTTTTAGACGAACCAAATTCATTAAGAGAAAACACCCTGAGAGGGTGAAAAAGAAGTTCAGCTAGGAGGCTCACCAAGTCAAGATCTAGAACCAAACAACAGCTTACCCAAACCAACAAGGTTGTAGGCATCACTAATAAAATGTCTGTTTAAAAAAATTACATAACAAACCTTAAAACTATTCAGTAGAAATCTAACATTGCTAGCAATAACCTCAAAAGTAGCCATAGAACCAATGAAATTAATACTAGGGGTGGAAGTAGGTCAGACCACTAACAGAGGCTACAGGCTAGCCTACACAGGCTCAGGCTAGGCCAATCTATTTTTTTTAAATAGAAAATGCCTAGACTTTTTTATAAGTCTATTTAGTTAAAAATACTAGGCCTCAGGCCATATAAAAAGTCTTTTAAGCTTAACAGTCCGGCCTATTTAAATAAATATGAATAATTTTTTTATTATCTTATGTTATGTTTTGTACTTTGAGTTACAATACATAAATAAAAATTGGTTATTTTGGAGAACTTATGAAAATAAGATGAAAACACCTTATGAACAATGTTATAAGTTGTTTTCATAAGTTATCTTAAACAAATAGTCTCACAAAACTTATGCTAATAGGTATGTTAAAATAAGTCAATGCAAATAAACTTTTAGTCTCATTGATTTTTTAGTTTGTTAGTCTATTTAAATATTATTTTAATTGTGTATTTACATATTTCTAAAATAATAGGCTTTTATGTAGGCTAACAGGCTAACCAGACCTTAGAAAAGGTCAGACTCAGGCCTAAAAATAAGCCTATGACAGGTTACAGGTCAGTCTTAGGCTTCAATTTTTTTGGCAGACCAGGCTTAGGCTTGGCAAAGCCTAGCTCGGCCCAACCTATTTCCACCCCTAATTAATACAATCGATAACAGTCAAAGCATCAGATTGAACCAAGATCTTGTCCAAATTAAGCTCCTTTGCCACCTGCAGGCACCATCTGATAGCAAGGGCGTCTGCCATAGCAGGCTCCACAGATATACACTCCTTCCTACATGTAGCATAAAGCATCTTCGAATCCCACGACTTAAATATACACCCAAATGTCTAAAAACCAGCAATAAAACATCCTGCGTCAACTTGAATAATTGTCACCTCCCTATCAACCAAGCAATTATTCCAATCTTGATTACAATGAGATTTGCGCTTTGCCAACGGATTCTCCTTATTAAACTTTAGAACACAGTCCCAAGCTTCCAAAGCCACAACTTGGGCCTCCTTCAGCTTCTGCTGACATAACCGCAAATTCCTAGCCTCCTAAATTTTCCATAGCATAGTGCACATGAATTGAGACATCAAAGAATCCAAACAGCTCAAATAAAATAACAGCCAATCCAAGATTTCAACATTTGGGGGATACGAAAGCCAAGATGGAGGAGAAGCAAGCCAGCTTAGAAAACTCACAGTGCAGGAACAAGTGAGAAGCACTCTCAGGACTGGAGTTATAGAAGGAACATAGGGGATCTAACCTAATACCTTTCCTTTAGAGATTTGTTTTTGCAGGCAGAATATTTTCCCCAAACGCCACAAAAAATTCTTAACACGAGGATGTAAATGCGTGTGCCACAACTTCTTCCAACCTTGTTGGTAGGAGATACTAGAGGGTTCAGGCTTTTTGCTAAGCACGTTATGGTGAAGAGCGTGGTACGCGAACCTGGCAGAGTAAACACCATCCTTTTCGTTATGCCATATGACGTCATCAGAGGTACTTCAGGGAGAAAGACGGATATTGAGGATGTGGTGTGCCTCCATGGGTTCAAAACAAGCTTGAACAAGATCAGAATTCCAACAGCCCAATCCATGGTCAATGATATCACTAACTTTGGCTTTGCTATCTAAGACACGAATTGGGCTCTGAGGTTTAAAGCTAAAAGCACCAGGAATCCAATTATCTTTCCAAATTCGAACTTTAGCATCATTCCCAATCCGCCATCTAGCACCACTAGAAACACACTCCCTGGCGCTCAAGATGCTTCTCCAAGCATAGCTTGGATTAAAACCAGATGGAGCATCCATGACATGGCATCTAGGAAAATAACGGCTCTTCAACACTTTGGATAAAAGATACTCTTAACCTGTCATCAACTGCCAAAAGTGTTTCCCTAAGAGACTTGTATTGAAGTTGCTGATACCTCTGAATCCCATTTCACTAGCACCTTTAAGGCACACAAGCTTATCCCAACTGATCCAATGGACTTTCCTCTCATCGTTTTTAGACCCCCACCAAAACTTTGCCAGCATACCTTCAATTTCATTGCAAATATCCTCACGAAACATGTAGTAGCTCATGATGTAATTGGGGATTGCTTGTGCAACAACTTTGATTAGCACCTCCTTTCCCGATCTAGACAAAACTTTCTCTTTCCAGCACTTTATCTTCTTCCACACTCTATCAAGAACCAAGCCAAAAATCTCCTTCTTTGATCTTCCAAAGATTACTGGAAGGCCCAAGAACTTGGCATGTCGCATCACAGTCTTTACTTGCATCCTATGACAGATCAAATCTTTGACATCATCATGCACATTTTAACTGAAAGACACTTCAGACTTGTCCAAGTTAAAAACTTGACTTGAAGACTCCTGGTAACTCCTCAGAATACTTATGACACGAGCAGCTTCAGTATCACTAGCACGAGCGAAAAGCAAGCTATCATCCGCAAAAAACATATGAGATATGATAGGAGCTTGCCTAAAAATTTGGATACCATGGAGCTCCTTATCCTTTCAAGCCTTCTTTAACAAACCTGAAAAAACATCAGCACAGAGGATAAATAAATAAGGAGAGAGAGAGGGTCCCCTTGGCGAAGACCCCTCTCAGGAACAAAGGAAATGTTGGGCTGCCCATTAGTCAAAATCTGATAGGAAACATTGGAGATGCACCGATGAATTAAGGAAACAAGGACCTCAGCGAAACCTATAACGAAAAGAGTTCCAATGAAGAAATCCCACTCCAGCCTATCATAAGCTTTTTACATATCCAACTTGAGGGCCATAACACTTTTTTTCTTCCTTTTTTCTTCTTCTTCATCCAATAGAAACATTCCATGACAATGAGAGTGTTATCCATAATCAATCTACCATGAACAAAGGCATTTTGCTCTTCATCAATCACATCGGGAAGGATCTTTTTGATTATATTGGCTATGGTCTTGGTACAATCTTCATAACCACATTGTGGAGGCTAATGGGCCAAAAAAATTATGGGGGTTTTGGGATTCTTGCATTTGGGGATGAGGGTTATGAAAGTGTTGTTTATAGCACTAGGATCTTTTCCATTGTTCAGGATTTCCAACACCATTCTGCTAACATCAGAACCAACAACGTGTGAGAGCAAGAGTTGTCTCTACAAGTCGACTCTATGTTTTGATGATAACAATGGTATTTGTCAAAGAACCATTTTATGTACTAACGTGTGTTGTGTGCAGATTATAATCATAGAAGATATCAGATCCAACAAGCACCAGCCAGATGTGCGTAATTGATTATATGCGAAGTTACTATGTGTGGCACAAGTCGCAAGAAGCAAGAATGCTTCTGTATCTGATCATGATCAGTCAGATCCAAGGATGCCAATATTGTTGTTGTAATGCTCTTGTGGATGCTCTCTGAAAGTGGTTGTGATTCTGAATATTGCGAACCTTCTGAAGAAGATAATGTTATAGAGAACCGAAGTGCTGAAGATTCCAATGACTTGAAGTTCTGAAGGCTGAAGGCTCTGAAGACCAAGTGCAGAAAGACTCTGAAGACTTATGCGTTCTGAGGATCATGGTTCCAAAGGTCAAGTGATGAAGACTCTGAAGACGGATTCCTAATGGATAGCTCTGAAGTTTCGGAAGACTTGAAGTAGTAAATGATAACGGATTTAAAGACAAGTGTTGAAGTTCTGAAGGCTGATTCCTAATGGACGACTTCGAAAGACTGAAGACTTGAAGTTTCAGATATCCTGTTAAAAAGTCTCTACTCATGCTTCAATTAATTACCATCAGAAGCCTCTGACGTTTTGAAGACAAATGTTACCGTTGTGAAAAACTCTACACAACGCCCAAGAAGATATATCATGTCACTTCCTCCACTGTAAAAAGGAGATGTGTCAGTACAACTTTATCATTACACAACGTCTCTCTTCCAACATCCAACAGTAATTCAAACGGCTATATTTTACTTGGCTATTTAAAGGAAAGGATGACTAAATGTTGACAAGGTTGTTGGAACGAAAAAGACATAATCATCCAAAACCACAACAATAAAAGTGTTGATATCTCAGTTGTTGCTCAAATATGAAAATATCATAAATCAACAACACAACAATCTAAAAATCTGAGTTCGTTGTTACAACATCAAGATTATCAATCTACAACAACAACCAGATATTGATGAACTCGAAGAAGACGAAGAAATTAACAAAGTCATCAATCAACACCAATTACATCATCTTGGAGCTCATTGAAGATCTAAAGCAAGGAAGCTGTTGTTCGAAGCTTGCTCAACGAAGAAGATGAAGAATTCTTAAGATGTAATCTAAATGTAATATCTTGTACATCTTAGAATCATGTAGTTTGCAAGGAGTTGTAGCTCATATCTTGCTGTAACTCTTAGAAGTTACGTTGTACTCAAACAGGGGATAATCTACTTGCAAGGAAGCACCTCACTAATCTCCAGAAAGCCAATTCTACTAAAAGAATTGAGATTCCTCCAGTGGACGTTATATCCAGATTGGATCCCTGAACGGGTCACTGTTGATGGAAGCCTCAAGTAGATCATGGGATGATCAGGATACTTGAGGAGACGATGGCTACTGGTCATCGTGAAATCCTGACTAGAGATCTTGAAAGATCTTGGTACGTTGGGTCAATGATAGTCATATCTCGAAGAGGATCATTTATTGATCAGACCCTTGTGAGATCCCTGATGGAACTCATTGTGATTCCTCCAGTGAACGTTATATCCAGGTTGGATCCCTGAACGGTTCACTGTGAGAGATACCTCAAGGGATCATGGGATGATCTGGATACTTGAGATGACAATGACGCAACTCATTGTGGGTGAGTCACAGTGCAGCTGTGCAGGTTGTTAGTCACCAGCTGCTGCCCGTGCATCTGTAATCGAGATTGATTATAGTGGATTAAGACCTTGTGTTTAAGGCAAAATCACCTGAGGGGGGTGGAATGGATTAGCATTGTGGTGAACCAGGATATATCGTGTGTTCTTTACTCTTGTTATGCTTTATATTATTGTTTATGTTTCTGAGTATCAGAACCTTACATAAGCAAGTCAGAACCTTGCAGCTTAACTCTGATAAGCATCCGCTCTGCAAGTTCTGAATATTGCATATAGTGTTCAGACTCTTATTGGTTCTCATGCTTCATGCATTATCAAGTATGAATATTTCTTCACCGGTCAGAGTCTCTTAATGAACTCTGATGTTATTTCAGCGCCTTAACAATAAGATGCGAAATTTTTTAAAAAGAGTGAATACACAATTCAAACCCCCCCCCCCTTTCTTGTGTCTTTCTCGCACCTTCAATTGGTATCAGAGCTCCGGTTCTGTTATTGATGGATATCAAACACTTAGCAGTGTCAGAAAAAGATCCAGACTTGGTGTGTAGAAATACTCTGGGTGAGATTTCAATCCACTTACAATTTCTGTAACAGCTCAGAAGATGACTGTGTACAAAATTGTAATCAATTGGATTACTTGAGCAAGACACTGATTCTGGAAGTTTAGCAGTTGTCAACAACTGAATCTTCCTCACTAAATCCTTTCTGAAGATTGAAGAATCAGCTGATAAGATAGACTCATCAGATAATTAGTAGTATCTGTTGAATACTTACCTTAGAAAATATGTGTGGATAAACCAAGTATTTGCTCAAGGTTGAATCATCAGAAAACAATAAATCTTGTTTGCTGAAGATTAATTCTTTATGAGTTTCTGAGATGTTTTCAAGAAACGGATTAGGTCCACCCTTAACTTTCTCGTTTGAAGCTCATTAAGAACTTCTTCATGTAAAGAAGAAAGATTGTTGTTCTATGGTTTTCAACTTCAGAATCAAGTCTGCAGAAGAAGTCAGAAACCTGAAGATTTCAAACTCTTTGAAATGATTCAACATCTGAATCTTAACTAATCAAGAAGTTGGAAGATTCAATGAAGAACTGAATATTGTTTTATTGAAAAGATTTGCAGTAAAATTGAAAGAATATTCAGGAAGGAGAAATTCAATGATTCATCAAGAATTTAATTAAGTATGAATTCTAAGTCTTGATTGAATTAACACAAACGATTGAGTTCTGGTTATCTTGAGATTCTATCTCAGTTAAATTAAATATGATTGGTCAGATCACTATTTGATAATTCTCTCAGAAGTTCATGCTGCATAAATTCTGTAATCAGAAGTAGCTCAATCAGATGCAAACACGGAAATCATCTACTTAAATTCAAAAGGAGTTAAGCTGCTGACGTCCTTCTGATTGAACAAATTAGTTGACATTTTTTTCAGAAACGAATATGTTGTAAATTCTCTAATGGACTAACTCTAAACAAGTTAGATCAGCATTACAAAAACCAGAAGTGTCGTGCAAACTATGTCTCGTGTTACAAACATGTTTGATGATGCTTGGTTCTGAACAAGCCTTGCATCTATTCGAAGAAACAGAGTCAGGAGATTTTTTTTAAGATGTCAATCAATTCTCTCTTGCACATAATCTCTCAGCAGTTTATGTTCAAGCTAAGGAATTACTGATCTTCCATAAGCATGCATTGGCTCAAGAGAGACCTTGATGGAAGAAAGATGTTCTGTTGATCAGAATATCTGTATCTGAAGATTACTCTCACAAGTCAGAGGAGTGTTGCTAAATGAAAAAGAAAGGATCATCTGAAATATGATTCTTGAGATCAAAATGGAGGAGATACAAACATTTTTCAACTTCAAAATTCTGGAGTATGCGGGATTCAGCAAGTGTCAAATATCTCAAGAAAGCAGAAGTGGAAGGATGATAATCAGAAGCTCAGAGACAGAACTGAATACAAAGTATGACAATAAAGATTTAAGACTATCTAAGGTATGACCCTCTTTATCCTAAAATAGTTAAACACAAATTTGGTCTGGTAGGTAGAAATAATTGATCTGAAATATTCTCTCCTTACAAGAAAAATCTTTTGACAATACGTGCACTCAAACGTAACCTCAATCATAATTGCGAATCTTGAGTTATCATAACATATCTCTGACAACATAAGTTTTTTTTAAATCTTATTAAAATCCTCTTGTGTACTTGATCTATGTTTTCCCTAGGATAGGCATAACTCGTCTTACCTAGTTATATGTATAAATCACTTCTCCCTATCAAAAGATTTCATACTCAAATCCTTCTATCATAAAACCGTAAGTGTCAAGGTCCTGGTTCCCAATATACCATCATGCCTCCACTAACCTTTCTTGGAAATCAAGATCTCCTTAAGATCATTCCGGAAAAACAATTTATAATCAATACCCTCCTCTTTCGAGTTACATTGCTAGCAGTCTAGCAGATGTGTTATATACTCAACAATGGACTAGATACTGCACTATGCTAGAGAAACCCATTTACGTAAATCTAGTAAAGGACTTCTGGAAGCATGCTTGCCTTGATCATCAAACTGGACATATCACCTCTTTTGTTCTTGAAGTTCCCATCACTATCACTCCCTTCTCTGTTATTCTAGCAAATGGATGTGAAAATGTTGGAATCACTGCTGACTGTGACCTAACCAAGTTCTTTGTTGCTAGATGATTTTCATTCCTTCATAACCTTTTATTCGAATATGAACCATCCAATCCTGAAAATCTCCTACTTATTCCCAAAGCATGGTACAAACTAGTTTTGTCAAATTTCCTCCCCAGAGGAGAATACCATGACATACTAAGATTCCATGACCATCAATTCATTCATTTACTGATGAATGATTTTTAGATAAACCTACTGTCGCTCCCGGGATTTTCATCCTAGTACAAACGCGAAAGTGGCACCGAACAGAGTCGCCAGCAATGTGTATTTATCCCAAGAGATGGAAAGGAAACACTGCATAAACCTGAAGGGAAGAAAAAGCATGGTCTTGCGACCAAGAGAAAGGGTAAGGGAGTCGGTTACGCGAGAGGAAGGTATTAGCACCCCCTCACGTCCATCGTACCCGATGGGATCCACGCTTGCTTGTCTCGATCAAAGGATGTAAGGAAAGGATACTGGAAAGGAACTGAAAGAAAGAAAGGAGAAAGAGAAGCAAATGTAGGGAAAATAAAAGAAGTGCTCGCATGGGCCCTACCCCACTGCCTACGTATCTCATCGGGAACATGAGAATCAGAGCGACGTAGTTCCCCTCACTAGGGATGGATTGTTTGTGTTTTTTAAGGAACGACTAACGTTCTAGCTCAGGTGTTGCAGGCTCGCCGGTCCGAGTGCGTTACCATCTTGCAAGAGAACGAGTAGGAGCGCGTTCGTGCGTTGAGAATGAGTGAGGTCAGAAAAGAATTCCCGAAGGAAATACGTTATTGTTTGTTTTTGTCTTTTAAGAGTTTTTCATTTGTTTGCATATGATAGTGTATCTAAATCTTAATCATTGGAATGTGTACATCCTCACATTCCAAGATGGAATGAGTAAGAAAGTACACTAAATGTGAAGAAGACCCCCACACTTAGTTCCCATTGTCAAGGTTCAAACACACTAGCATACTTGTGTTTATTAAGTGTTTTTGTTGATTATGAAATGAAGAAGTGTTTTTTATTATTTGTACCTTCAACAAGTATTGCATTTAAGTCCCTCATACAAGATCAAATGTTTAACACATTGACCCAAGATGGGCTATATGCTACACATTCTAAGATTATAAGAGAAGACCCCTTATAATCTTTTCTTTATATGAAAGGCCTAAATGCAATAAATGCCTACCTTTATTATATATTTTGAATTTTCTTTGAGATGAAAGGATGAAAGGCTCAAGCGAGAAAGAAAGGTAAAATCTATGTGAACTAAGACTCAATCCTAATTGATTAGTTAAGGGAGTGGTCCTAAGGGTTTGTGAGGTTTAAACCTAAAGTCTAAAGAAAGAATGAATTAAACAACTCACTTCTAAATTAGAAGATGAATTGTAATTCAAAAAGGGAAAGTGATGAGTTGTTAAGAAAAAGCACATAAGTGCTTAACAAAACACAAGATGGAATTGTAAAAGAGATGAAAGGAAAGAGATTTGAATGTGGATTCCTTATCCACACTCAATTGCAACTTACCAAAGTCCCTACATGGTTAGTGAACATGTATAAGAAGTATAAGAAGCAAAAGAACACTTAATGTACCATAAAGATCAAAAGAATAAGATGAAATATCAAATCCTATTAGTCACAACCAGAATGTGCATCATGTGGAAAACAAATGATTATCATCAAGCAAGTTCAAGTGAACAACCAACAATCATCATCCATGGTATTAGAACATGCTATCATAAGAAAAGGGAGATGAAAGATGAAAAGAAATGAAAGAAACATGCATAAATGGAATATGTAACCCAAGGATCAGAATTGAAATGAAATTAAAAATGATTCACAAACATCTCACAAGCATTCATGAAGCAACTATCAAGACATTCAAGAGGTAATGAGAATTAGAATTGAAATGGAAGTTCAAAAGAAAACACAAGTACTTCATATTAAGGATACACCAAGTTCAAGTGAAAAGGAACATGCAATGATGACACATAATATGTACCAATGACCTATAATGTCAAATGAATAGTTCACAAAATAGGCAAATGATCATGCAATTATGCACAAAACAAAACATGTAAACATGCACAAAGATTACAAGGATATGACATGTTATTATGCTTCAAGTGTAATGCTTTAAGTAAAAATTAAATGGACTCATGGAAATTAAGCAAACATGTTTTAAAGATACACAAATCAGAAGTGAATCATATACCAAAATAGCATGCAAAATTCAAGGCAAAATGCCTTCACACAATGCACTTAGGTCAATTTGACACATCATGCAAAGTGGTGAAAAGATAAGCATCAAAACATGTCATAAAATGATCTAAAAAATCAAACAAAAATCATCTAACATGATTCAATGTAATAGTGAATCAATTCAAAAAGAACCAAGTCAAAAAAAATTTTAATGAGCAAGAAAAAAATTATGCAAATTCATGTATCACATTTGGAATGCATACAAATGGAAATTAGAAGAAAATTGTGGAACAGGGACAAAAATGTCATAAAATCATGAAATAAAAATATCAAAAATTTCTTAAATGTTTTGAAAATGTTCATGAATTTTTGTAGAATTTTATAATGCTATTTTGTAATTTTAAAAATTACAAAGGAAACGTGTGTAAAATGAAATAATACAAAGAAATTGAAATGAAAGAGGAGGTGTATGCAAAGTAATCCATCAGTTCAAATGGTTTAGGCCTTAAAAATGGGAGGTGTAAAAATCAATTATCTCAGGTCCATTTGCGCGCAGAACACAACAATAATCATGCACTCACAGTCAACATAAGGTCAAAGCAATGAAAACCATTGGATCAAGTCCAGTCAACAAGAAAGTCAAGGTAAACAAAATCAACGCACGCACGTGAGAACACATACTAACTACCATGCACTGCACCACAAAACCTTTAAATGAAATCAGAAAAAATGCACGTGAGCTGCATGCCTATTTTTAATGTGCTGGCAATGTTTCACGCGTTGGATCAACAAAATCAAACGGCTGTAATTCAAACTGGCAAGAAACCCTAACAATTCAGACCACCGGCCGGAGAGGGACCTCCGGTCACCTTCTCCGGTCACTCACCACCATCTGCAACTTCAATTTTCCCAGAATCTCACAAACAATATACCAAAATGAAGAGGAAGTAATGTAGAGCATGAATCTACCAACGAAATCATCAAACCATTCACATACAGCAAGAAACAAGCATGAACATGTTGCCCTAAGTCTTTGGATCTAATCTTCTAAGAAGCTCTATCAACTAGCCGGAGTTCAAGTGCTTCTATTAAGCTCAAATCATCATGAAAACAACAAAATAAACAAGTAAACGTGAGAGAAGAGTTTGTAAGCTTCGGAACCTGATCTTGCAGTTCTTGTAGAGTCTGAGAAAACCAGAGGAAATGCTTGCTTCTTCCTTAAGCTTCACTTGGCCAAATAAAGGCTTTGATGAAGATGATGATTGAGTGGAGAAGAAATGAGATCCAAGCTCCAAAATTAGTTGCTCTTTGGTGAAGTTGAGAGAGAATCATAGAAGATTTAAGAGGATGATGAACAATGTGAGCTCGAAGATTCCTTGCAATGGTGATGTTGAGAGTAGAGCAGAGAGAGTTTTTGGAGAGAATGTGGAAAAATGAAGCTGAAAATGAAATTAGAGAGTGAGGTTTGGTTTTATAGTAAACTCTAACCATGGTTTAATGAGTGAGTTAACTGAGTTATGTGGAGTTAAGTGAGTCATCCCTAACTAACTGAGTCAAGTTAGTTAGGGAGAGCAATGATATGGTGTGGCTGGTTCATAATGTGTTACCATGTTCTTGCTGCTAAACTTCTATAGCAAGCTTCCAACCTTTCCCTTTTCATGTATGACTCGAGCAAGTGTGTAAAGAGTGCAGGCATGTGTTGGTCTCAATGAGGAAGCAAACATACAACTTTTGTCATGTATTTGATGTGTGCTTGAACCAAAATTATGCAGCAAGTCATCATTGTAACAGTGGGTGTTTGAGAATGGAATTCTCCATGTTCATGGCATGAAACTGTATGGTTTTGGAATCAATGAAAAGAGGGATCATAATAGAACAACTTTGGTATGAAAAATGAGTTGACATAATGCTTGGAAAAGGTTGAAAAATGACTTGAAACACAAAGGTTTGGAAACTAGTTATGGGCGAGGAAATGAGGTTGGTTGGCAAGGTGTGCATGGCATGGATTTTCAGCAAGATCATCACAACTTGGAACCCTCATAACTTCTCAACCATTGATCAAATGAAAAAATCATAAACACAACTTTTGAGGATCTCACATAGGGGAACAACTTTCATGTTGAAAGATTTTTCATTTGAGGCCTCTAACCCTGAGAAAAATAGGTGTACATTTGGCCCACCAACTGTTTGTAAAAAGGACATGCGCGTGACCTGAAGATCCTTGGTCATGACCTAGTTTTTTGACCTACTTTCCTCCAACTTTGATCAATCATATCTCTCTCAATTTTTATCCAATGGGGATGTTTACACATGGATTTGAACCTTAAAGCAAGATCTTTTGTTATGGCCGAGTGGAATTTCCAATTGGTGCTTCAAATTTGAATGGCCTTGGTTCAAACTCTGATGCAAAATGGCCAAAACTTGCCTTATTTAGTAACCCTACTTCTTCCAAAAATGGCAACTTTCCACATCTTGATTTTTCATGATTCCTTTGGATTTTCTTGATCAAATTTTGTACATTGGACACATATAACATGAATTTCATGAATTTGGCCTCAAAAAGTCAAGAGTTGACTTTTTCCTCTGATTATTTGACTTGGCCCCAAATTTCCTGATTTTTTATCTTTCTTCCAATTGAACCACTTCTAAAACCAATTGAGAGGTAATTTTCCACATAAATACACTTAAGAACATATAGAATACCATGACAACCAGTCTTGTCCAAAAAATCAGAGATTCCTTGATTTTATTGGAAACCCTAATTTTGACCCCCTCTGGTTATGAGGGAAAAGTGCAGTCTTCAATTTCAAATTCCTCAGAGTATGTTGTGTATCCTTTTAAAGGATGATGAGATATGCCACTTGAGGGTGATTTTGAATCAATGAGCTATCTCTTTTGAGGGTTTTCCTTCAGTTTTTGAACCTCTTGCATGATGAAGTATGTATTGTTTCAATCTCCCATTGGATCTCACTTCCTTGAGATTGTGGATGATCAATTGAGATAGTGTGAGACATGAGAGACCTCTTGGCTTGCCTTGAGGCAACTTGATTGACCTTTTTGTGCTTTGAATGATCCCTTGATTGTCCACCTTCCACCTGATCACATGCCTTGATGGTAAGAGGGATGCTATGCTTCATTTTTCTATGTTAAATGCAATGCAATGCTAATGAGGTGGATATGATATGATAAATGATAATGCTATGCTATGATGACAAAAAGGGAGAGCAAATTTTGGGGTATTACAGCTGCCCCTATTCAAACGTTGTAGACCTGAATGTCTGAAAGCGACTGCTTTCAGACTTTCAAGGTATATAGTGATTGAATACCAAATATAACCAAAAATTTGCTCTGGATGATGAAGAACAAAAGGGATATAAACCCAACAAAATTGCTGGATTGAATCTACAATGGAACGCTGTCGGAGAGATCTGTCTTATGAATGACGCCAGACGACTACTGGCTTGCCATACTGTCGATGGACTCTCAACAATGTCTTTTTGAGCGATGTCAGGCGACTACTGGCTTGCCATACCGTCGATGGACTTTCAACAATGTCTTTTTCAAACGACGCCAGGCGACTACTGGCTTGCCATACCGTCGATGGACTTTAGCTGCTCTGCCAATCTGTCGTTGGACTTTCTGCCAAACTGTCGTTGGACTTTCACCAATTTGTGCTGGATTTCTGCCAATCTGTCGTTGGACTTTTGCCAAACCATCGTTGGACTTTCACCAATTTGTGCTGGATTTCTGCCAATCTGTCGTTGGACTTCAAGGATTACCAAACCGGCGTTTGGGATCTCAAACTTGCCATCTTCAGATGGACTTTTGCAGCTTTTACCAAACTGTCGTTGGATTTCAGTGCTTACCAAACCGGCTTTGGAAGCTTTGCCAAACTGTCGTTGGACTTCGGTGCTTACCAAACTGTCGTGGGAAGCTTTGCCAAACTGTCATTGGACTTTGGTGCTTACCAAACTGTCGTTGGAAGCTTTGCCAAACTGATCACTCCACCTGCTAGAATAACATGAATAAACGCATGCCAAAAATAAATTGGACTTTGGATGGTAAATGAACACTGCTGAGAATTACACCACCCGTTGGGTAATATCATCTGTTGACACCTTGCTGAAGGAGAGATTTTGTCGATCTCTTTAAACCTTGCTGGGGAAATTACCGCGACTCGGCTGGGGAGTATAGCAGACAAGATTCAATGCTGAACTCTGTGGGGGTACCATTCTCAGAGATACGATCTTGCTAGGGATCAGGGTTGTTCTGCCGGGGATATGCAAATCTTGGTTGAAAGAAAATCCATTGCAACATGCTGAGAAAGAGTCCCTAGAGATCTGTTAGGGAAACCCAAAGCAATTCCACGGTAATCTGCTGAGGAAGAAGACTGTCGAGCTTAGGATAAATGTCACAATGCCCCGTGTTAGGCGAACTTTCCCTTTGACGACTCCCCTGGGGATAATGAGTTTATAACACACTCTGCTGGAGAAAAACTGCTTTAAAGCGTCTTGTGCTGGGGGATGCCCTTTTAAGAGGATTTTACAGAAGACCAAACATCTTCCAACTCTACTGGGGATAACAGATCGGGAATATCCTTTGCTGGGGAAGTTCAAAATGCCCCATGCTCAGGAGAGTTAACAACTTTGCTGGGAATTATTCTTTGACAAATTTCACATGCTGAAACCTGCGGGAAATATGACACTACCACTTGCTGGTAAATGCCATAAAGGAAAGTTACTGCGAGAAGTTTCGTCTTTTAAGAGGATTTTATAGAAAACCAAGCGTTTTCAAACTCTTAGACGAACACTCTGTCTTCAACCTCCGAATATTTGCTCTTGAACTGCCCTTTGCATTGTCTATGAGGTATCGGAGGATTGGCACTTGTTGTTGACCTGGAGTATTCACTGCATTAATAACCGTTATCGACATAGAAGAATTCCATCTTCGACCGCCGTTGCTGTCACGAAACTCGGTGGGAACTCTTGAATGGAAGAATCGACTTAATAAGATACAACAGTATCAAGTCAAAGCAAATATCTGCTCGTGGTTACGATCATGCTGCTTGGATCGATCGCTCATTACCTGTAACAGAAAAATAATATGCGCATGCCCCCAGGATGTTGCGTGGTCTTTTTAGTCCATCATCCAAGGTTGTCCAACAAGCAAAGTAATTCTAATCGTCTTTTTGTGCATGCTTTTGCAAGGCCAAGATATTTTCAAAGTAATGTTTTATTATCAAAAATCGGACGTTTTTGCAAACAAAACAGTAAAAATGAAAAGAAAAGCTCGTGACTGAATATTCAATTTTATTGATGAAATGCCAAAATCGGCGACTTTACAAACAGAAGCAAACCCCTGAAAGAGGCGATTGCCATAAAATTGAGAAAAGAAATCTATCCTAATGATAATGCGGAAATTGGATTCCAACTGATTTTTGATTCTGTTATAGCCAGTATGTATTCCTACTCTCTTTATTATCTTCGCCTTTGGAAGCTCGTGGTCGGACCAATTCCTCCTTTGGAATTTTGCCAGTATGCTGAAGAGTAGAGAACGTACAGATTAATTCAGACTGCAGTCATTCGCTTTAATCCCTCTTTTGCGTGGACCGCCTTTTCAGGTTTTCAATCCACTGGGATACCCTTTTTTTGCCTAAGTTGCCCTTTCGGGTTTTCAACTTACCGGGTGTACAATTTTTCCAATTATATCCCTAACTTTTGCCCGAACCTTTATTCTGTTTTTTGGTTCGCCGGGATGCCTTTTTTTTCCTGGATTTTTTCTTTTATCCAGCGGGTCTCTTTATACGAAGTATCTTTTAACTGCATCTGAATTAACAGAGGATGAAAAGTCTTCACCATCCATGGTTGTCAGCAACAAGGCTCCACCTGAGAAAACCTTTTTTACCACGAACGGACCTTCATAGTTAGGAGTCCATTTGCCCCTGTGATCTGTACTCGGAGGAAGTATTCTCTTGATTACCACATCTTCGACCTTGTATACTTGAGGTCGAACCTTTTGATCGAATACCCTCTTCATTCTGCGCTGGTATAGCTGACCATGACATATTGCTGCTAATCGCTTCTCCTCAATAAGGTTCAGCTGGTCGAATCTGGCTCGTACCCATTCAGCTTCATCTAATTTTACATCCATCAATACTCAGAGAGAAGGGATCTCCACTTCTACCGGTAGAACTGCCTCCATACCGTATACAAGTGAGTATGGTGTTGCCCCAGTGGAAGTACGGACTGATGTTCGATACCCATGCAAAGCCAATGGTAACATCTCATGCCAATTTTTGTACGTGACAACCATCTTCTGTACAATCTTCTTGATATTTTTGTTGGCCGCTTCGACCGCGCCATTCATCTTTGGGCGGTACGGAGAAGAATTGTGATGCTCGATTTTGAAGTCCCGGCATATCTCAGCCATCATCTTATTATTCAAATTAGAACCATTATTAGTAATGATTCTTTCGGGAACTCCATATCGACAAATGATATCTCTTTTCAGGAAACAAGCTACCACTTGCTTGGTGACATTGGCATAAGACGCTGCTTCAACCCATTTAGTGAAGTAATCAATGGCGACCAAGATGAAACAATGGCCGTTTAAAGCAGTAGGCTCAATTTTTCCGATCATATCAATGCCCCACATCGCAAATGGCCACGGAGAAGACATGATACTCAACGGATTGGGAGGAACGTGTACTTTGTCTGCATAGATCTGGCATTTGTGACACTTGCGGGCATACTTGCAGCAATCTGACTCCATCATCAACCAATAATACCCCAATCTCAACAATTTCTTAGCCATCGCATGTCCTCCGACATGGGTACCAAAGGAGCCCTCGTGCACTTCGATCATCAACAAGTCTGCTTCGTGTCTATCCACGCATCTGAGCAGAACCGTGTCAAAATTCCTTTTATACAGCACGCCATCTTTGTTCAAGAAGAAACTACCAGCCAGCCTTCTTAATGTCCTCTTGTCATTGGAAGATGCCCCAGGCGGGTATTCTTGATTTTGCAAGAAGCATTTGATGTCATGGTACCAAGGCTTATCGTCAGACACTGCATCAACCTCAAACACAAAAGCAGGCCTATCAAGATGAGATACATCAATCCTGGGTACAAAGTTCCAACCATGCACTTTGATCATCAAAGATATAGTGGCCAAGGCGTCTGCAAACTTATTCTCATCTCGGGGAACATGGTACAACTTGACAGTTGTAAAGAATGTCAGCAATCTCCTCGTATAATCTCTATACGGAATCAAATTCTACTGATGTGTGTGCCAAGTTCCCTTTACTTGATTGATTACCAATGCTGAATTACCAAAGATGTCGAGGGTCTTGATTCGTAAATCAATAGCTTCCTCAATCCCTAGTATGCAAGCTTCGTACTCTGCTTCATTGTTGGTACACCCGAAAGTTACTCGGGAAGTCAAGGGCATGTGAACACCTTCTGGCGTAATTAGAACTGCACCAACTCCGCACCCATTCATGTTAACCGCCCCATCAAACATCAAACTCCATTTGGATTCAGGGTCAGGCCCCTCCTCCAGAAGTGGTTCCTCGCAGTCTTTCGCTTTGAGAAACATGATGTCCTCATCAGGGAAATCAAATCTCATGGGATGGTAATCATCAAGAGGCTGTTACGCAAGATAATCTGACAGTATACTTCCTTTGATTGCTTTTTGCGAGGTAAATTGAATATCGTACTCTGTCAGTACCATCTGCCACCTTACAACTCTGCCTGTAAGTGCTGGTTTCTCAAAAATATACTTGACCGGATCCAATTTTGAGATCAACAGGGCTGTATGTGTGAGCATGTATTGTCTCAATCGCTTGGCGGCCCATGCGAGTGCACATCATGTCTTCTCAAGCATTGAATAACGTGATTCACAATCTGTAAACTTCTTGCTCAGGTAGTAAATAGCATGTTCTTTCCTACCTGTCTCGTCGTGTTGACCGAGAACACAACCCATGGATCCTTCGAGCACTGTCAAGTACATAATCAGCGGTCTCCCTTGAACTGGAGGTATTAGAATCGGAGGTTCCTGCAAATATCTTTTTATTTTATCGAATGCATTTTGACAATCATCATTCCACCTGACCGTTTGATCTTTTCTTAGCATTTTGAATATCGGTTCGCAGGTTGCAGTTAGGTGAGATATGAACCTTGAAATGTAATTCAATCTCCCTAGAAAGCCGCGAACTTCTTTCTCAATTCTCGGTACAGGCATATCTTGTATAGCTTTTACCTTAGCAGGATCAACCTCTATCCCTTTTTCACTGACAATGAAACCAAGCAATTTTCCGGACCGCACGCCGAAAGTACATTTGTTAGGATTCAGTCTCAACCTGAATTTCCTCAGCCTCTCAAACAGCTTCTTCAAGTTAATCAGATGTTCCTCTTCTGTCTTTGATTTAGCAATCATGTCATCCACATAGCACTCGATCTCTTTATGAATTAGATCGTGGAATAACGTCACCATTGCTCTTTGATATGTTGCCCCTGCGTTCTTCAACCCAAAAGGCATTACTTTGTAACAGAAGGTACCCCACGGGGTAATGAATGTCGTCTTCTCCATGTCTTCAGGTGCCATCTTTATCTGATTGTACCCGGAGAATCCATCCATAAATGAGAACACTGAAAATTGAGCAGTATTGTCAACCAGCACATCAATATGAGGAAGTGGAAAGTCATCTTTAGGGCTCGCCCTGTTGAGACCTCTGTAATCTACGCACATTCTAACTTTGCCATCTTTCTTCGGCACCGGTACTATGTTGGCCACCCAAGGAGGATAGTTGGTCACTGCCAGAAAACCTGCATCCAACTGTTTCTGTACTTCTTCCTTGATCTTCAAAGCCATTTCTGGTTTTGTTCTGCGCAGCTTCTGCTTAACCGGTGGACAATCCTCTTTTAACGGTAGTCTATGCACAACTATGTCTGTATCTAAACTTGGCATATCTTGATATGACCAAGCAAAGATGTCAACGTATTCACGTAGCATGACTATCAGCTCTTGCTTTACATCAGCCCGCAGACTCGCACCGATCTTGATCTCTTTCTTGCTTTCCTCTGACCCAATATTGATAACCTCGAGAACTTCCTGATGAGGCTGAATGGTCTTCTCTTCCTGTTTCAACAGTCTAGCTAATTCTTCCGGGAGTTCATAGTCTTCATCACTTTCTTCCTCGGCTTAATAGATCGGATTGTCGAAATCATACGTGGGCATAACAGAATCATTTTCAGAGGAATTCACATAATCAAGTCTGCATGATTGGATTTATGCTTTATTTTAGATTATTTTTGCTTGAAAACAAAAGAAAAGAAAATGCATTATCATTTTTAATTTTCTTTGTGCAAAAAAAAAAAAAAAAAAAAGAGTAAAGGAACACAAATTTGTAATCAAAACGTCCTTTTATTGATATTTGAACATTATATGAGAAAATATGGTGGCCCTACAAATGGATCCTCACACCTTGGGCAGAGTGTGGGATTTTATGCATTATGAAAGACAAGAATTATTACTCTGAATGGTGTACAACATGAACGACTTCTTCGCTAGACCAGTTCTGCAACACTTCGCCTGGAGCCAGTGCATACACCCATCTGTCCAAGTAAGCTGAGATTTCAGCGCCATCTTCTATTGCTGAGCAGGACTGATTAGGATTGATAACTCCTCCACTGTTGAAGCTGATTGACCCGCAGAATCGGGGAACTGGCGTTCGGCCCGGCTGGTATCCAATGCCAAACTTATCTTCCTTCACGAACACGTTAATAGCCTTACCCCAACCTTGGGCATTTCCGCTTTCGACCACTTCTCTGGCCTGCTTGTATAACGCAATTGATGCACTCGGCCCACCTGGCACATTCGACACTACTGCTACTGAAGTAGATTCTGGTAAGTTATTGACATTCAAGGCTTCGAAAGACTGGCACAGGGTTTCATGAATTTCTCCATCCATTTCCACATATTTGAAAGTGGATAGATGACTCACAAATATATCTTCCTCACCGCAAACAGTAACCACTTGACCCTCGAACACATACTTGAGCTTTTGATGAAGTGTGGAGGTAACTGCGCCGGCTGCGTGAATCCATGGTCGGCCCAACAAACAGCTATAAGCAGGCTGAATGTCCATAACATGAAAGATCGTCTTGAATATCTGTGGACCAACCTGTATTGGTAGTTCTACCTCTCCAAACACCGATCTTTGGGATCCATCAAAAGCTCTCACAATCAGATCACTGGGTCTAAGAATCAACCCATCTACTTTAATCTTCATCAGGGCCTTTTTGGGTAACACATTCAAGGAAGAACCTGTGTCAACCAGCACATGCGACAAAACAGCTCCTTTGCATTCAAGTGTGATGTGCAAAGCCTTGTTGTGATTACGTCCATCTGGAGTCAAATCCCTATTCGTAAACCCCAACCCGTGGCTCACATTCACATTAGAAATTACCCCCTCCAACTGATTCACCGTAATCTCTTGGGGAACATATGCCATATTCATAACCTTCAACAAAGCAGCCCGGTGTGCATCTGAACTCATTAACAAGGATAATATTGAGATTTTAGAGGGTGTCTGATTAAGCTGGTCAATTATCTTGTAATCACTCTTTTTTATAATCCTCATAAATTCCTCAACATCACTATCAAAATTGATTTTAGGGTCTTCTTCCTGAGCAGACACCTTGTCATCAACAACCTGTTTTCCTTTCGCTCTTGCAGCGGCTTCAGCTTCTTTATCACTCCTTGGAGTCTGGGGAGCGAACAGTCGACCACTTCTGGTGAAACCACTTGGTCCACTGACATTCTCAACACTGGTACCTACAGCCTCTGCTTTCTGTTGACTTCCTCCTTGATGAGTATCAGTTCCATATTGCCAGGGAACTGCTCTATTAGACACATAAGCAGCCCATTCAGGAACTATAATCGTAACTGGTCTCGGCCTCTCGGGCACGATGATAGCAACAGGCTCTTCAACAGGCACCTGTATCTCAACTGGATTATAGTAAATAGTAACGGCAGAAACATCTTTTTCGTTCTCTATCTTATCAAACTGAAGTCTTCCTTCGTCCATAAGATCCTGCAGTCCAACTTTCAACTTACTGCAGTCATTAATCTGTCTTGAACATTCTTCACAATCAGAGCCACATCCAGGAAACACTTTTCCTTTTAACAAACGCTCTTTTACAATCAACAGCGGAGTCTTTACTAAATTCACATCAGTAATCAGATTCAATTTTTCACCATCAGAAATAGCATTCATGCTTGCACCTCCATGATGGGGCATCGGATTATCACGAACATTCGGTGGCTTAGAAAAATTAATAGCTTTTGCGTCAATCAAGTCCTGAACCTTATGGTGAAAAGCCCAGCACTTCTCTATCGAGTGACCTTGCGCGCCAGAATGAAATTCACATCGAGCGTTGGCATCATAACCTGGAGGCAATTTTCCGGAGTCTAACGGCCTCATAGTCCGTAGTTCAACCAACTTCTCTTTGAGCAGTTGTGGTAACAAAGCAGCATATGACATAGGCAAGGGATCAAACTTACTGTCCCTTGGTCTATTATTTTGGAACCGGGGTCTACCTTGCTGATCTGGAGCTTGCTGTCTAGCTGGAACCGGAATGGTTACAGCATCCACCTGATGATAGGACTGGTTCCTACCTCTGCCCCCTCCTCTATGCACAGCACTGGACTCCCCTTCTCTTTTCCTTGATCCATTGGCAAAGGGTTTCCTCGAACTCGAAGCACCAGTCCCATCGACATCTTGAATCTTACCCAATTTCAGCAGACTCTCTATTCGTTCCCCAGCAACAACAATATCAGCAAACCCTGTGGAAGGACATGCAGCCAATCTATCCAAATACGACCCTTGGAGTGTGCTCATGAACATATCAGCCATCTCACGATCACCCAAAGGTGGTTGAACTCGTGCAGCCAACTCCCTCCATCTTTGTGCGTATTGTTTAAAGCCCTCCTTAGGATCCTGAGTCATACTCTGCAGCTGAGTACGATTAGGTGCCATATCCAAATTATATTGATACTGCTTCAGAAACGCAGCGCACAAATCTTTCCAGCTCTTTATGTGAACCCTATCCAGTTTAACGTACCATTCCAGGGAGGCGCCTGACAGGCTATCCTGGAAAAAATACATCCAGAGCTTATGGTCATCAGTATAAGCGGCAACCTTGCGATTGTAAGCTTGCAAATGTGTTTTGGGACAGGTACTGCCATTGTACTTATCCAAAGCAGGAAGCTTGAACTTGGGAGGGATTCTCACACCCTGCACGAGACCCATGTCTTCTACATCAATTCCCAGAGGATTTTGGCTCTCAATAGCCTTGAGTCTTTCATCTAACCCTTCGTACTTCCGGTCGTCATTATAGAAACCCATGTCATTGTTAAATGCAGTGAACTGGTCATCTTGACCATCCTCATTATTGTCAAATCCCAGATGTAACCCACCAGCAGGAATTGTGCCAACAGGAGGAGTGCGCACAGTGCGATTTGGGATTTCAGTTTCCAGCCTCTGGATAGTGGTTCTCATAGCTTCTTGTCCAATCCTCATGTTTTCTTGACCAGTTCTCAGCTTCTGCTGACCTTGAGCAATCTCCTGCATAAGGTTCATGAACTGTTCCATCCTTCCCCTCAAATCAGCTAACTCAGTCTGAACTTGCTCCATGACTCTTGCTTGATTGCGTCGGGTAGAATATCGGTGAACTGGGGTATCAGCTATTGTGCCTGAAAACCAAATAAAGGTTAGCAGGCGCCTGCAAAAAAGAAAACCTGCAATGCAAAATGATATGCTATGCAAATGCAAATGAACAGTTATGTTTGTCATTTCAAGATACTTTTTACATCCTGATTCCAATCATAACCACAAATTTCTGACGACCAGAAATCATGATTAGTGAGTTTTGCTCTGAAGAGATATTCATATACCCCCACCACAAATATCTGACGACCAGACCTAGTGATTTTGTAGTGTGCCTGTGTGCAGATAACACATCACAGATATCTGAAAACCAGAAATTGTGAACAGAAATAGCTCATTTCATACAAATTCCCAAAAGTTTTCAAGTACATTAGTCATAGTTTCAGCAACAGAATAAGGAACAAGCAGTCAAATGGATCCATCAACAATCCTGATGGTAACCATTACCAATTACAAAGAAACGACAAAAGCCACTAATCTGATAGCTCTACGTCTTTCAGCTTCTGGCTAGAATATTTAATCTCTTCAAACAGGATGCGGGTACGCTGGTGATGTGGCTTCTCAATCAGCTCTTTGATTACGACGTCCCTTTTTTCCAACGCATCCTCTAAGGAACCCACGTGCATCAGCAAGGCTTCATCTTCACCGGCTCCTTTGCGCCTCTTAATTTTAGCTTGAATTTTAACCAGCTTCAGATCCGCCGTGACATCTTCAAGCTCTTTGTTGGCAATTTTCAGCTTATCTTCAGCGTTCCTTGCCTGTTCTTGGCTTCTGTCAAGGTCTTCTCGATGCTTTCTTCTTGCTTCATGTGCTTTCTTCAACTCTTCATTTTTATCTTTTAACTGGGTCATCAATTCAGAGTTCTCAATTCTGACTTCATCCCAAGCTTGACGGAGTTTAGCTAACGAATCCTTGCTTCGGGCTAGAGCCTGCTTTGTAGTCTTGTGAGCTTGACTAGTATCATTTGCTCCCAAGGTAAGCTTCCGGAAGTATCGAGCTCTATCATCAAAATCTTCTTCTTTGTCTGCCAGGGTTTTCTCCGCTTTCAATGCTCTCTTTTCCAACTCTTTGTTGTCCGCTAGAGCTTTCTGAAGACATCTGCTCATTCCAGAGTTCTCTATCTGTAGCTCTCTAACCATTTTCTTCTATTTCTCGCACTCCTCAATAGCCACCATGGTGGGTTGTTCAGGCTGTACTGAACGTACAAGAGATCTCCTTGAAAAGGGCAAAAGCAATTCTTTTACTTTTGTCTCAATCCATCTGTCATATTCACGATAAGACCTACAATCTCCTTTCCCAAAAACCGCTTTTCCAATTTTATGCTTATCTTTCCAAGCATTCACTACTTCTACCACCTTCTCATCTTTAGTTCCTGTGAAGAAAAAAGATTCTTCCACGTCTTGCTCTGTAGGAGGACCCCTGGAAGCATACCCGAACTGTCGGATGGCCAAAACTGGATTATAATTGATCCCTCCATTTCTGCCAATCAGAGGTACATTTGGAAAACTTCTGCATCTTGTGATGAGCTCAATTCTCAGCAACCGGTGATCGAACCAGACAATATTATCAGCAGTTAAACCTATCATTCGCTCGGACCATTTCGCAACATCTATGGTTTCCACAAAGGCACCTGTTTGAGGTAAATGCTTGAAAAGCCAATGACATAGCAGTGGAGTGCAATAACTAACGGGGCCTCCCCTTCTTTTCTCGTTCTTGTAATGCACGGAATGATAAAAATCCCCCAACAAAGTAGGGACTGGATTTTTAAGAACGAAAACTCTCGTAGCTTGCATATCCACAAAGTCTTGCTGATTGGGAAAAAGAACTAGGCCATATATGCAAAGAGCCAGA
Organism: Lathyrus tuberosus; assembly: GCA_022829125.1. NCBI lineage: Eukaryota > Viridiplantae > Streptophyta > Magnoliopsida > Fabales > Fabaceae > Lathyrus > Lathyrus tuberosus. Next base: position 2,622,108 of record JALAZF010000101.1, on the reverse strand, counting down.
ATGGAGTTGTAAACCGTCCAGTTTTTAGCATTAGCAGCCTCTTGAGCTTGATCAAAAAGGAATTCCATATGAAATCCGTCAACTCCGTTTTTGTTACTCACACCACTTTTGATCACTGACTGGTCCATTTACGTTGCAGCGGCAATTTCTTTTACACTAGGAGAGCTACCAGAAAAGAATGGCACTGTTGACATGATTGGAACCCCCAAAATAAATGAGAATTCTTCTAGCGTTGGCATCAAAATGTAATTTGGAAAGAGGAAGCATCTCAGCGAAGGCTCATAGAATTGCAGCAGAGTGTGCAAAGCATCATGTTCATACTTCGTGATAGTACGGACCATCTTAACCAAATTTCCATACTTCTTTTGAAACCTATCAAGAACATCGGGGCCGGCCATGTCTATAACTTTGAGCAACGAATCCAAGGTAGGGTCTGGAAACTTGTAAGAAACATTATTCTTCCTTCTCTCGTCATTCTCTGTTGAACCCATGGATTGGAATCAGAAGTATATTATGCACCTGAAATTGACAAACATAACCGTTATGATATGATAATGCAATGCAAAGGGGCAATGTGATCAGGTAATCAGGTGTCTGTGCTGAACTGTGTGCGGTGTCAGTATAGCCCTGGGAACAATATAGAACCACAAATAGGAACTGTCTGAATATAATAGGATGAACCCTTCCTTTGTGTAAAGTCAACAGAAAACCGGGTATGTAGGAGGTCATGGTTACCTGCAAACCTGCAACCAACCCCCCTCTCACATGTGGGTTCTAGGATGTTCAGTATCCCGGGCTCTCAGGTCGAGAAATGATGATACGTTCACCATTTCTGGTTTGGCATCATCATCAATCGAGGAGGCCTCAACTGATTCTCTAAAACGAAAGGTCCTCAGCTTCTGGCACTAAGGTCGAGAAGCAATAGTACATTCATCCCTCGGGGTACAGTACTATCGCCAATCGAGGAGTGCCTCCACTGATTCTCTTTCCAAAAAGGAAACCCTATGGCAAGTTCCCAGCATTGGGTCCTCGGGTCGAGAATGTGCAATGGGTTTGCCACAGAATGTGGTCTGCCACTGTCACATCTCGGGAGGAGTGCCGCAACTGAGTCCTCGGGAGTGGTCACCAGAGTCGACAACTCTCTAGATCGACATCCTGGAATACGCAGTATGCGCATGCCATGATGGGTCCCAAGATAGCCTCGTCTTGCTGTGAATTTCGTGAATACCCAACATACTCCAGACGGCATGTAGGTCCCACTACTCTCCACTCTAATCCTAAGTGTATACTCAAGCCTGTGTAATGGGCTTATCTCTCAGAAATCCCAATCCCGCCAAACAGACAGCACAGTCCAGCACAGTATAATATATGAAATGTAAATGCTAACATGCTGTAAATATAGTACAAGTAATAAAATACAGTAAACAAAAAATACAATACAACAGTAAACACCCAATGAAAGAAAAGCAAACAAGCGCTAGGATTGACTCGCTTAGGATGGACCAGCAATAGGTCAGCCTGTCCCCAGCAGAGTCGCCAGCTGTCGCTCCCGGGATTTTCATCCTAGTACAAACGCGAAAGTGGCACCGAACAGAGTCGCCAGCAATGTGTATTTATCCCAAGAGATGGAAAGGAAACACTGCATAAACCTGAAGGGAAGGAAAATCATGGTCTTACGACCAAGAGAAAGGGTAAGGGAGTCGGTTACGCGAGAGGAAGGTATTAGCACCCCCTCACGTCCATCGTACCCGATGGGATCCACGCTTACTTGTCTTGATCAAAGGGTGTAAGGAAAGGATACTGGAAAGGAACTGAAAGAAAGAAAGGAGAAAGAGAAGCAAATGTAGGGAAAATAAAAGAAGTGCTCGCATGGGCCCTACCCCACTGCCTACATATCTCATCGGGAACATGAGAATCAGAGCGACATAGTTCCCCTCACTAGGGATAGATTGTTTGTGTTTTTTAAGGAACGGCTAACGTTCTAGCTCAGGTGTTGCAGGCTCGCCGGTCCGAGTGCGTTACCATCTTGCAAGAGAACGAGTAGGAGCGCGTTCGTGCGTTGAGAATGAGTGAGGTGAGAAAAGAATTCCCGAAGGAAAGACGTTATTGTTTGTTTTTGTCTTTTAAGAGTTTTTCATTTGTTTGCATATGATAGTGTATCTAAATCTTAATCATTGGAATGTGTACATCCTCACATTCCAAGATGGAATGAGTAAGAAAGTACACTAAATGTGAAGAAGACCCCCACACTTAGTTCCCATTGTCAAGGTTCAAACACACTAGCATACTTGTGTTTATTAAGTGTTTTTGTTGATTATGAAATGAAGAAGTGTTTTTTATTATTTGTACCTTCAACATGTATTGCATTTAAGTCCCTCATACAAGATCAAATGTTTAACACATTGACCCAAGATGGGCTACATGCTACACATTCTAATATTATAAGAGAAGACCCTTTATAATCTTTTCTTTATATGAAAGGCCTAAATGCAATAAATGCCTACCTTTATTATATATTTTGAATTTTCTTTGAGATGAAAGGATGAAAGGCTCAAGAGAGAAAGAAAGGTAAAATCTATGTGAACTAAGACTCAGTCCTAATTGATTAGTTAAGGGAGTGGTCCTAAGGGTTTGTGAGGTTTAAACCTAAAGTCTAAAGAAAGAATGAATTAAACAACTCACTTCTAAATTAGAAGATGAATTGTAATTCAAAAAGGGAAAGTGATGAGTTGTTAAGAAAAAGCACATAAGTGCTTAACAAAACACAAGATGGAATTGTAAAAGAGATGAAAGGAAAGAGATTTGAATGTGGATTCCTCATCCACACTCAATTGCAACTTACCAAAGTCCCTACATGGTTAGTGAACATGTATAAGAAGCATAAGAAGCAAAAGAACACTTAATGTACCATAAAGATCAAAAGAATAAGATGAAAGATCAAATCCTATTAGTCACAACCAGAATGTGCAACATGTGGAAAACAAATGACTATCATCAAGCAAGTTCAAGTGAACAACCAACAATCATCATCCATGGTATTAGAACATGCTATCATAAGAAAAGGGAGATGAAAGATGAAAAGAAATGAAAGAAACATGCATAAATGGAATATGTAACCCAAGGATCAGAATTGAAATGAAATTAAAAATGATTCACAAACATCTCACAAGCATTCATGAAGCAACTATCAAGACATTCAAGAGGTAATGAAAATTAGAATTGAAATGGAAGTTCAAAAGAAAACACAAGTACTTCATATTAAGGATACACCAAGTTCAAGTGAAAAGGAACATGCAATGATGACACATAATATGTACCAATGACCTATAATTTCAAATGAATAATTCACAAAATAGGCAAATGATCATGCAATTATGCACAAAAGAAAACATGTAAACATGCACAAAGATTACAAGGATATGACATGTTATTATGCTTCAAGTGTAATGCTTTAACCAAAAATTAAATGGACTCATGGAAATTAAGCAAACATTTTTTAAAGATACACAAATCAGAAGTGAATCATATACCAAAATAGCATGCAAAATTCAAGGAAAAATGCCTTCACACAATGCACTTAGGTCAATTTGACACATCATGCAAAGTGGTGAAAAGATAAGCATCAAAACATGTCATAAAATGATCTAAAAAATCAAACAAAAATCATCTAACATGCTTCAATGTAATAGTGAATCAATTCAAAAAGAACCAAGTCAAAAAATTTGTAATGAGCAAGAACAAAATTATGCAAATTCATGTATCACATTTGGAATGCATACAAATGGAAATTAGAAGAAAATTGTGGAAAAGGGACAAAAATGTCATAAAATCATGAAATAAAAATATCAAAAATTTCCTAAATGTTTTGAAAATGTTCATGAATTTTTGTAGAATTTTATAATGCTATTTTGTAATTTTAAAAATTACAAAGGAAACGTGTGTAAAATGAAATAATACAAAGAAATTGAAATGAGAGAGGAGGTGTATGCAAAGTAATCCATCAGTTCAAATGGTTTAGGCCTTAAAAATGGGAGGTGTAAAAATTAATTATCTCAGGTCCATTTGCGCGCAGCGCAGAACACAACAATAATCATGCACTCACAGTCAACATAAGGTCAAAGCAATGAAAACCATTGGATCAAGTCCAGTCAACAAGAAAGTCAAGGTAAACAAAATCAACGCACGCACGTGAGAACACATACTAACTACCATGCACTGCACCACAAAACCTTTAAATGAAATCATAAAAAATGTACGTGAGCTGCATGCCTATTTTTAATGTGCTGGCAATGTTTCACGCGTTGGATCAACAAAATCAAACGGCTGTAATTCAAACTGGCAAGAAACCCTAACAATTCAGACCACCGACCGGAGAGGGACCTCCGGTCACCTTCTCCGGTCACTCACCACCGTCTGCAACTTCAATTTTCCCAGAATGTCACAAACAATATACCAAAATGAAAAAGAAGTAATGTAGAGCATGAATCTACCAACAAAATCATCAAACCATTCACATACAGCAAGAAACAAGCATGAACATGTTGCCCTAAGTTTTTGGATCTAATCTTCTAAGAAGCTCTATCAACTAGCCAGAGTTCAAGTGCTTCTATTAAGCTCAAATCATCATGAAAACAACAAAATAAACAAGTAAACGTGAGAGAAGAGTTTGTAAGCTTCAGAACCTGATCTTGCAGTTCTTGTAGAGTCTGAGAAAACCAGAGGAAATGCTTGCTTCTTCCTTAAGCTTCACTTGGCCAAATAAAGGCTTTGATGAAGATGATGATTCAGTGGAGAAGAAATGAGATCCAAGCTCCAAAATCAGTTGCTCTTTGGTGAAGTTGAGAGAGAATCATAGAAGATTTAAGAGGATGATGAACAATGTGAGCTCGAAGATTCCTTGCAATGGTGATGTTGAGAGTAGAGCAGAGAGAGTTTTTGGAGAGAATGTGGAAAAATGAAGCTGAAAATGAAATTAGAGAGTGAGGTTTGGTTTTATAGTAAACTCTAACCATGGTTTAATGAGTGAGTTAACTGAGTTATGTGGAGTTAAGTGAGTCATCCCTAACTAACTGAGTCAAGTTAGTTAGGGAGAGCAATGATATGGTGTGGCTGGTTCATAATGTGTTACCATGTTCTTGCTGCTAAACTTCTATAGCAAGCTTCCAACCTTTCCCTTTTCATGTATGACTCGAGCAAGTGTGTAAAGAGTGCAGGCATGTGTTGGTCTCAATGAGGAAGCAAACATACAACTTCTGTCATGTATTTGATGTGTGCTTGAACCAAAATTATGCAACAAGTCATCATTGTAACAGTGGGTGTTTGAGAATGGAATTCTCCATGTTCATGGCATGAAACTGTATGGTTTTGGAATCAATGAAAAGAGGGATCATAATAGAAAAACTTTGGTATGAAAAATGAGTTGACATAATGCTTGGAAAAGGTTGAAAAATGACTTGAAACACAAAGGTTTGGAAACTAGTTATGGGCGAGGAAATGAGGTTGGTTGGCAAGGTGTGCATGGCATGGATTTTCAGCAAGATCATCACAACTTGGAACCCTCATAACTTCTCAACCATTGATCAAATGAAAAAATCATAAACACAACTTTTGAGGATCTCACATAGGGGAACAAATTTCATGTTGAATGATTTTTCATTTGAGGCCTCTAACCCTGAGAAAAATAGGTGTACATTTGGCCCACCAACTGTTTGTAAAAAGGACATGCGCGTGACCTGAAGATCCTTGGTCATGACCTAGTTTTTTGGCCTACTTTCCTCCAACTTTGATCAATCATATCTCTCTCAATTTTTATCCAATGGGGATGTTCTACACATGGATTTGAACCTTAAAGCAAGATCTTTTATTGTGGCCAAGTGGAATTTCCAATTGGTGCTTCAAATTTGAATAGCCTTGGTTCAAACTCTGATGCAAAATGGCCAAAACTTGCCTTATTTAGTAACCCTACTTCTTCCAAAAATGGCAACTTTCCACATCTTGATTTTTCATGATTCCTTTGGAGTTTCTTGATCAAATTTTGTACATTGGACACATATAACATGAATTTCATGAATTTGGCCTCAAAAAGTCAAGAGTTGACTTTTTCCTCTGATTATTTGACTTGGCCCCAAATTTCCTGATTTTTTATCTTTCTTCCAATTGAACCACTTCTAAAACCAATTGAGAGGTAATTTTCCACATACATACACTTAAGAACATATAGAATACCATGACAACCAGTCTTGTCCCAAAAATCAGAGATTCCCTGATTTTATTGGAAACCCTAATTTTGACCCCCTCTGGTTATGAGGGAAAAATGCAGTCTTCAATTTCAAATTCCTCAGAGTATGTTGTGTATCCTTTTAAAGGATGATGAGATATGCCACTTGAGGGTGATTTTGAATCAATGAGCTATCTCTTTTGAGGGTTTTCCTTCAGTTTTTGAACCTCTTGCATGATGAAGTATGTATTGTTTCAATCTCCCATTGGATCTCACTTCCTTGAGATTGTGGATGATCAATTGAGATAGTGTGAGACATGAGAGACCTCTTGGCTTGCCTTGAGGCAACTTGATTGACCTTTTTGTGCTTTGAATGATCCCTTGATTGTCCACCTTCCACCTGATCACATGCCTTGATGGTAAGAGGGATGCTATGCTTCATTTTTCTATGTTAAATGCAATGCAATGCTAATGAGGTGGATATGATATGATAAATGATGATGCTATGCTATGATGACAAAAAGGGAGAGCAGATTTTGGGGTATTACACCTACCACACACTATCTTCAACTGTCTTTGGAAATCCATCTTTGAGTCCAGAAACCTCACAAAGTCTTACATTCCTTATGCAAGAGTTTTATCTGAGATTTTCTTTAGAGAAGGTATTGTGGACATGATCAAAGAGAAAATTGAAGAATATGGTCCTGAAAACCTTCCAGAAGATTGCTTGTTGAAGACTAAATGTGAAGTCTTTTGTGGTTAGAAGAACATGGTATGTTCTGACGAGTTAATCACGTCTTGTGTCCTTGTTGTTGGCCTCTTATCTGACTAATAGTTTAATTAATCATCTTATTACGTGTCATATTGTCTATCAATTAATGAAAAGTCTCCTTTGGAGTAAATGACTTATCTCTTCTAAAAACTCCCTAAAATATTTAAACAATTACGATTAGAAGTATCTATTATCAAATGGAAAACCTCTGGTTTTCCAAAGATGTGAACGTATCACTTAATTAGAAAATGATTAATGTGTGCAACCTTGGTTATATCTTAAATCATTATATCTACTTAAGAGTGCATAATGAGCAGTAAAATTTCTTGGAATTGATCAAACCATGATTATCCTCATTTAATATTTCCTATCAATACAGTAGGGTAGTAGTTCCGTGCCTTCCCCCTCGATGTCATTAATATGTGACAGTTATTTCAGCCACTAAGTGGAGGGTAGTTACTGATTCATGATCGGTTGATATTCATTCATTAAAAAGACTAACTGCTCCCTGCCTTTTTCAATTATTTATATCTCGTAGTATACCTTAGGCACTCATAACCTAACTAGGACATAATTAATGCAAACGATTGAGTTCTTAATCCCATTCCTCTATAAATACTAGGAACCGGTCCTCCAACCTTTCTCATTCTTATTATAAAACTGATAATCATTCAAAACCTCCTGTGTGCTAAAACAATGGTTGCCCCAACTTTTAGAGGAAATGTAGAAACTCTAGAAATCATCTCTGAAAAACGACCAAACCTAGCTCGACTCTAACATAATGGTGTGGAAATTGTAAAGAGCATGCAGATCCAATCTTGGCATGGTTACTATTCCTTGTTAAACGGTCCTGTCTTTCCGGCTCTTGTTAAAGAATTCTGGAAATATGCCAAGATTAGTAATGACGGAAATACCATATGGTCAGAAGTCTATCACCTCCCAATTGCTATCTCTATCTCCTTAATAAAGAAGATCACAAAGTGTGTCGCTTCTGGAGTCACTATTGATGACTATCAATCTGACTTGGGCATGGTGGAGAGATGCAAAATTCTGTTTGATGATTCGGTGCCATATGAACCAAACAACCCTGAGAAGCTTCTTCCTTCTCCCAGAACTTGGTTTAGATTCTCTCTAACCAACCTTCGTCCTCGTGCAATTGTAAGGAGCACTTTGTGCCATGATGACAAAGTCTTTGTCTTCCTCCTGATGTATCACTTTAGGATTGACATTCCCAAAACCATCTGCAATCACTTGAAACACTCTATTAAAGTTTCAAGAACTCAGATGCATTCTTACGTTCCTTACAGAAGGATACTATCTGAGATAATGCTGAAAGAAAGGTTCTGGGGTTTGTTAAGCAGACTTGGACCAGAACCTTCAGTGATTGAAACAAGATGTGAAAGAGTGGACAATGTTGAAGATTTTGATTAAGTTTTTAAACCTCTATGTCTTTATCAGTCGTTGTTATATTTTGTTGATTAGATGTCCTTTTGTGTTGCTTTGTGTTGATGTTCCTATCCTCCCTGTATAGTTCCAAATCGATTAATGAATGAAAATGCATATGTTTGGCTTTTAAAGATCTTATTATTATATTCACAACCTATATCTTTGATTGCTCTGAACCATTTAGGGTTAAGAAGATTCTATGTTTTGAACATAATGAACTATCTTTTGAAACTACTTTATGTTAGATTGCTCATTATCATTTTGATCTCATTATGCTCAAATGCTCTAAACTCTTTGATGATGTCAAAAAAGGGGATAAATAGAAACCTTTAGTAGATAAACTTGTCACCCTCCCTAATGGTAATTTTATACTTGTTAAAGTTGTACGAAACATTGCCCTCAACAATACATTGTTCCTACATGATGTGTTATACATTCCAACTTTTCATGTGAACCTCATTTCATTTGGAAAACTTCTCCTTAACCCTCATCTATAATTAATCTTTGATGCTCATCATTTTTTCATTCAGGACTCCAAGTTATCCAAGATGATTGGCAAAGGTGACCTCATTTCAGGTTTATACCTCTTTAAAGTTGATGATGTCCAACAACTTACCATTTTTTCCTCTTCATGTAATTCTGTTTCTTCTATCAATAATGCCAAATTTTGGCACCATAGGCTAGGACACTTGTCTGATTCCATGTTAAAGACTTCTAGTTATAAAATTCCTTTTCATGTTCCTTATGAGTTCAAATTCCAATAAATGTACCATATGTCCTTTGGCCAAATTTAAAATATTACCCTTTCAATGCAATAATCATTTTTCTGCAGAAAGTTTTTATCTTTTACATTGTGATTTATGTGGTCCATATGGAAAACCTACTTATGATGGTAAATTGTATTTCTTAATAATTGTTGATGATTTCAGTCGATTTACTTGGATTTATTTGTTATCCAACAAATCTGGTGCTCCTATCAAGATTCAACTCTTTCACTTAGTCAAAACACAATTTGGCAAGACCATCAAATTTTTAAGAACTGATAATGCCAAATACCTAGCAATGACCAAGTTCCTTCAAGAACAAGGCACAATCCATCAACCGGCATGCTCTTACAGACTTGATAAAAATTATGTAGTGGAAAGGAAACGTCAACATCTATTGAATGTAGCAAGATCATTTATGTTTCATGCCAACTTGCCAATTAGGTTTTGGAGAGGCTGCATAGCAACAACTAACTTCATCATAAATAGAAAACCTTCCATTGTCCTAAAAAACAATTCCCCTTTTGAACTTCTATATGCCAAACTTCCCATATATTTTAAATTTAAGGTCTTTGGTTGCCTCTGTTACATATCCACCATACCTCAACACAAAAACAAGTTCACACCAAGAGCCACCCCTTGTGTTTTCTTGGGATACCCTGCTGGATATAAAGGTTTCAAGGTATATGACCTGATCTCCAAAACTTTCCATATCTCTAAAGACATTATTTTTCATGAAGACTTTTTTCCTTTTCAGTCCATATCTGACAATAACCCTATTAACCCTTTCCAACAACTTGTGCTTCCAAATCCTATCATCGATCATGATGAAAGTGACAGTGAACAAGATATTAACCCTCCCCATGCTGAACTTGTTTCATATATACCACTTTCACCTCAAATTATCCCCACAGTTCCAACACTGAGAAGGTCCACTAAACTAAATAGAGCTCTAGCTAATCTGTCAGACTATGTATGTCACACCCCTTACTATATAACCCACTCCCTTTCTTATGACAAGCTAATCAATCCTTACAAGAGCTTTGTCATGAATGTATCATCTGTCTTTGAACCACAACATTACCACCAAGTTGCCACTATCCCTAAATGGTGCAAAGTTATGTCTGGAGAAATAGCAGCCCTTGAAGCCAATCATACTTGGTCTATTCAGCCCTTACCACCTGGCAAGAAATCCATTGGTTTCAGATGGATCTACAAAACAAAATTTAATCCAGATGACTCCTTGACAAATACAAAGATCGATTGGTAGCTAAGGGTTACACTCAGCAACCTAGACTTGATTTCATTGACACTTTCTCTCCAGTTGCCAAACTGACATCTGTCAGAGTAATCCTTAGTCTGGCAGCTGCTCAAAACTAGAAACTAGCTCAGTTGGAAATCAATACTGCATTTTTAAATGGTGACCTGTTTGAGGAAATATACATGGATTTGCCACTTGGCTATCCAAATGAGGGGGAGAACATGGTATGCAAACTACACAAATCCTTATATGGGCTAAGGCATGCTTCAAGACAATGGTATTGCACCCCAAAATTTTCCCTCTCTTTTCCTAACCTTAACTGGATTTTGCTTCGCATTCATCTGCATATCTCCATTAGGTCATAACTTTGCATTCATTCATTTGCATTGAGCTCCTAAGACATGGATCAAATCATTTTCTTGTGATTTGAGTTTTCCCTATTCAAAGGTGATTTAGTTGGCTACTTTAGTCAAGTTAAAGCAAGGTTTGACTTCACAGCATCATAAGCATCTTTCTATCAAAGTTTTTCCTGCTACAAGTCTTTCCTCTGTCAAGGTTTATCAAGATACATTATCATTTGCTTTAAAGATCTCTCAAGAGTGTCAGGTGCTTGAGGTCTCATCATTAACTCAATGGAGAAGGCTATGGACTAGGGTTTGGTTCACCAACAACTCAAGTCATTTCTTCATCAGTGTACATCACAAGGATAGTTAGGGTTTCTCATTCATGGTTGAGTTTGGGGAAATTCCATCAACCGAGGATCATTGGATACCAAAGTGTTCTTCTATGTTTCCAACTTTATCATTCATGTTCAAGGATTCAATGCATTGATATTTTTGTTGATCATTAAAGTCAAGACAGGATATAAAAATGTTGTTGTGGATTCATGTTGTGGTTAAGGCCATTAATGATATTTGTTGATTATCATGAAAATTAGGTATGGATTAGAAGATTGCATTGAATATAGGGTGCTTGAAGAAGTGAATTTGGATTTGGATTCATCAATGTTTAAGCATACAGGTTGTGAGAAGGGTTCATGTGGATTGTTTTGAGTTCAAGTTATCAAGACAAGTAATGCATCACATTTTTATCCATTTTAAAGCCCATATCCAAGTCCACCCACAAACCATTCCAATTATCCAAATTTGTGTCCATATCCATTTTGTTTTAACCAAGAGTCCATATTTTAAATCATTTTTAATCAACGTTAGAAACCATGTATTTTAAAACCATTTCCCCACATCCTTTTTCAAATCTACTTTCCAAATCCATTTTGTTTAATCTATATCCAATTGAACATCCACCTTTTTAACCCATTTGGCCATTTTACAAATTCATAATTCGTTTGAAATAAATTCCAAGCCACATATCCATTTTCAAATCATTAGACTATATCCAAATCAAACTCTAAATCCAATTCCATTCAAACCATGTTAATTTTCCTCCAAATAACCACGTCCATATCCATTTTAATTTCATTTCATTATTCAATGTAAATACCCATTTTCAATTCATTTTATAAATATCCATCTCCAAAAATTACATTTTAAATCAATTCCATTTTTTATTTTTTATTCAAGTATCCAAAAGAATCTCAAATATATTTGGTGTCCCAATTCATTGACTTCTATGGTGGGAAGATGTCTCAATTTTATTACACAAACAATCCAACTTGGACAGAGAACACCCTTAGCTTTGAGAATCTACCAGATTTTATGCTAGAGAAGCTGAAGTGCATCCATAGTGTTTTGACAAAAGCACAGAACATTCCTATTGGTTTCACTTTTGACGTCCTATTAGGAAGTTTCACGATGAATGGTGATATGAAGAAATTCGTAACAAAAACAATACATACATAGCAGTGAGTTCAGCGCAGAAAAAATTAATTGATAGCAGGAAAAAATAAAATCAGGAAAAGAAAATCATAGCGCAGGATTTTGCCACTCTAACCAATTTCCTTTCAAACTAAATACATAACAGAATTACAAGAAGGAGTCATAACAGAAATGAGATGGAAACGTAACATAATTCACCCATAACAGAATTACTAACAAACTCTCTCTTGCTCTCTCTCTCTCTCTATTCTTCTTTCCCACTCTATATAAGACCTTCATCCTCACTCTCTCTCTTCAACAATTCACTCTCCTCAATCTTCATAACCTCCTGCAAATTCTGAATTTGAATTTTGGCAGCAACAACTCAAGAATCACGAACTCACATTAACAAACGCAACACATTTTCGTCAGTCGCAATAACCGCACGAAGCAAGAACCACAACAGCGAGAATTCAAAACGCGCAGAGATGAAGCATCAGAAGAAGAAGAAAACAGAACGCTCAAGCGAAAGTAAGAACGAAATGAATTTCATTACCTGAAGTGTTGCAGCATCTCCTTCGCCATCATCATCGCACAAATACGGTAATCTCGTTCCCCATACTTTCAGAGCTACTCAAGCAATTTCTGTCAATCTTCAAGTTCAAGACGAATGTCGAGAAGTCACGCTAAGTATATCCCCTAGCCAAATAAGACACCTTTCAACGTCAGTCGTACCTGACCTACCTCAAAGTCATCGGTCGAGTCGTCGTTATCATTGCATCATTGCCATGCATTAGTCATGTCGCTTCGCTTATGCATATCATTTGTCTAGCATAGAATAACATGAAGCCTTGTAAAACCGAACAAGAAAACCGAATTCCAATCCCTATTTGCAACCACCAAAAGCCCAATCCCTATTGGCACCTCATCCAAAGCCCAATCCCTATTAGCAATCACTAAAAGTCCACTTTGCTGGCATTTCCTAAATCACAAGTCCAATCCCTATTGACATCTCATTCCAAAATCTAATCCACATTGGTACCCAGAAAAAATCCCACCTTTTGAAACAGAAGACTAATCTAAAAAACAATCACCAACGGGTTTCACTTGTCTTTCCCAACAAAGTCCAATCATACTTGGCACATCTTTCTTTCCCCGGCAGCCTGAGCATACATCGGCATTCTGCATATAGTAATCATCATTATATTGCATCCTTAAATGTGTAGCATTTCCATTTCGTATGGAGCATTACGCCATAGAAAAATTCAAACATGCATGCGAAGCATAAGCCAGATTTGGTACCTTGCACGAAAGCCTAAATCAACTTTCAGTCAAAACAGTGACATATCCCCAACAAACATTTCAATCAACACCTCTGCTTACTTTTCTTCAGGATCGTAGATCATACGTCGATCTTACCCTCGATCAGTCCTTGTCCATCAACCCTTTGATGAAGACATTCCAAAAGCTGGTTTTCTTTCCGTCAACTCTTTGACGATGTGTTCTTTCATTCAGGTTTTCTTTCCATCAACCATTTGACGATATGTTCCTTCGGACAGGTTTTCTTTCTGTCAACCCTTTGACGATGTGTTCCTTCGGACAGGTTTTCTTTCCGTCAACCCTTTGACGATGTGTTTCTTCGGACATGTTTTCTTCCCGTCAACCCTTTGACGATGTATTCCCTCAGACATGTTTTCTTCCCGTCAACCCTTTAACGATGTGTTCCTTCGAACAGGTTTTATTCCCATTAACTCTTTGACGATGTGTCTCTTCGGTGAGGTTTTTCTATTCCGTCAACCCTTTGACGATGTTCGGTTCTTTTTAGTCAACCCTTTGACGATGTCAATTTTCTTTTCTGTCAACCCTTTGACGAGATCCATTTTCTTGCCACCAACCATTTGATGGCGACATTCCAGATGGTATCTTTCCGTCAACCCTTTGACGATGTGTCTCTCTAATGAAATTTTCTTCCCGTCAACCCTTTAACGATGTCAATTTCTTTCCATCAACTCTTTGATGATGTGTCCCTTTGATAATGATGATTTTTCTTTCATCAACTCTTTAATGGATAGAACTAGTGCTTTTAATAATCCCCAGCTTCGGGTAACACTCGTCTGTGTTCATTTAAATTCATCAATACTTCGTCCATATTAATCCCGAGCACTCGTTCGTGCTTATCCCCAGGGTCGCAGATCATCCGTCGATCTTTGCTCACCTTTTATTCCCCAACGGAGTCATCTTCTATTTACTTCGAGTCGTAAGTGCGTTGATTCTACTTCATGTATATCCTTTGTTGAATCCCAACTCTTGGTTGGTATCTTTCATTGTACTCCCAACTCTTGGTTGGTATCTCGTGTTTATCCCAACTTTTGGTTGGTATCTTTTGTTTAAATTCCAACTTTTGGTTGGCATCCTGTGTTGAATTCCAACTCTTGGTTGGTATCCTTCGATGTGAGTCTGCCTTCGGTCGGCATTCTTCTTAAAATCCTCCTTCGGCTGGTACCCTTGGTTATAAGTCCAACTTTGGTTGGCACCCTTGATGTGAGTCCGCCTTCGGCCGACATTTTCTTTTTAATTCCAACTTTTGGTTGGCATCCTTTGGTTGTGAGTCCGCCTTCGGTCGGCAAACCTTTCTTACATTGATGTGAGTCTGCCTTCGGCCAACATTCTTTTTAAGTCCATCTTCGGGTAGCATCCTTTGGTTGTGAGTCCGCCTTCGGCCGACATTCCGTTTGAATTCCAACTTTTTGTTGGTGTCCTTTGTTGTAAGTCCTCATTTGGCAGGTATTCCCTCTCTTTAAGTCCACCTTCGGTTGGCACCCTATCTAATTACCTTTTCTCTCCCCACAGTCTGCAAATTTCGCGGTTCTTTTTGTATCCAATCCCCTTCTACCTTGAATGTCTGAAAGTCGGTGCTATCATCCCTTCAGGTTCAAGTGGATTGAATAAGGGCAGCTGTTGCACCCCAAAATTTGCCCTCTCTTTTACTAACCTTAATTGGTTTTCGCTTTGCATTCATCTGCATATCTTCATTAGGTCATAACTTTGCATTCATTCATTTGCATTGAGCTCCTAAGACATGGATCAAAGCATTTTCTTGTGATTTGAGTTTTTCCTATTCAGAGGTGATTTATCTGGCTACTTTAGTTAAGTTGAAGCAAGGTTTGAGTTCACAACATCATAAGCATCTTTCTATCAAAGTTTATCCTGCTACAAGGCTTTCCTCTGTCAAGGTTTATCAAGATACATTATCATTTGCTTTAAAGATCTCTCAAGAGTGTTAGGTGCTCGAGGTCTCATCATTAACTCAATGGAGAAGGCTATGGACTAGGGTTTGGTTCTTCAACAACTCAAGTCATTTCTTCATCAATGTACATCTCAAGGATAGTTATGGTTTCTCATTCATGGTTGAGTTTGGGAACATATCATCAACTGAGGATCATTGGATGCCAAAGTGTTCTTCTGTGTTTCCAACTTTATCATTCATGTTCAAGGATTCAAAGCATTGATAATTTTGTTGATCATTAAAGTCAAGACAGGATATAAAGATGTTGTTGTGGATTCATGTTGTGGTTAAGGCCATTGATGATATTTGTTGAATGTTACGAAAATTGGGTATGGATTAGAAGATTGTATTGAAGATAGGGTGCTTGAAGAAGTGAATTTGGATCTGGATTCATCAATGTTTAAGCATACAGGTTGTTAGAAGGGTTCATGTGGATTGTTTTGAGTTCAAGTTATCAAGACAAGTAATGCATCACATTTTTATCCATTTTAAAGCCCATATCCAAGTCCATTCACAAACCATTCCAATTATCTAAATTTGTGTCCATATCCATTTTGTTTTAACCAAGAGTCTATATTTTAAATCATTTTTAATCAACTTTAGAAACCATGTATTTTAAAACCATTTCTCCACATCCTTTTTCAAATCTACTTTCCAAATCCATTTTGTTTAATCCATATCTAATTAAATATCCACCTTTTTAACCCATTTGGCCATTTTACAAATTCATAATTTGTTTGAAATAAATTCCACATATCCATTTTCAAATCATTAGACTATATCCAAATCCAAGTCTAAATCCAATTCCGTTCAAACCATGTTAGTTTTCCTCCAAATAACCACTTTCATATCCATTTTAATTTCATTTCATTATTCAATGTAAATACCCATTTTCAATTCATTTTATAAATATCCATCTCCAAAAATTACCTTTTAAATCAATTCCATTTTTTATTTTTTACTCAAGTATCCAAAAGAATCTCAAATATATTTGGTGTCCCAATTCATTGACTTCTATGGTGGGAAGATGTCTCAATTGTTTTGCACAAACAGTCCAACTTGGACAGAGAACACCCTTAGCTTGGAGAATCTACCAGCGTTTTGACAAAAGCACAGAACATTTCTACTGGTTTCACTTTTGACGTCCTATTAGGAAGTTTCACGATGAATGGTGATATGAAGAAATTCATAACAAAAACAATACATACATAGCGGTGAATTCAGTGCAGAAAAAATTAATTGATAGTGTAGCGAGCGATTTTGGACGCGGTTCTTAAGCGCTGATCGCTCTCTGCGGTTGAGCTTAAAACTACAGGTCGATTCATTTTTTATCCTATTGTGAGCTGAATAAGGAAGGGAAATAGATGTCTCCAATTAACCCTGCTTGCATACTGAGTTTAAACAGTGGTCTGTTTAGGTTACGGATGCTATCAATGTGGGGGGGCCTTTATACTGGTTATTCGTATTTCGCCAATATAGGTTCTTTCTTTCTAGGGCTTGGGCAAAAGGTTTCTGGTGGAGAATAAGGATTAGGATGTTTTTGAATTACTGCTTTTGATTGATGGGGATATGGGATTTGGGTTTTTTGTTGATTGCGCTCGCTAAGATCTTTTCTTTTGATCTTATGCCTACGTATTCCCGTTTACCGAAACAGGGAATTCAGAGCGTTCGTAGTTCCTCCTATTCTATGGGAGGAAATTGGTTTTTGGTGTCTTGTTCAAAGCCCAAGACGTGAAGCGAAAGGTGATTTGTATCTTGTTCAAAGCCCAAGATGTGAAGCTAAAAGGTCTATTTGTGTCTTGTTCAAAGCCCAAGACGTGAAGCTGAAAGATCTCGACTTTAGAGAGAATTTGTCATCTCTAAAGAGGGGAGAAGGAGAATTACTTTAACTGGGATACGCGGATCCGAGCAATGCCATAATTTCCGAAGAAAGGGTTTTAACCTGAAGGAGAAGACTTTAACTCAGTGTAGAGCAATGCCATCTTTCCTTAGGAATTTCTCATGCTAAAAGAGGGACAGTGGCATGGATATAGATGATCCAGAGGCTTGCCGCTTACAGCGATTAGATGAAGGGAAAGGAGTTGTTGATGTTTGTGTACTGTGAACGAGGCACAGCTTTGATGCTAAAAGGTTGATTGGATCAACCAGTGGTTTTCTTATACAAAGCCTAAGAGGAGGCTAATTTCCGCTAGGAAAATCATTATACAAAGCCTAAGAGGAGGCTATTTTGTGTCTCGTACAAAGCCCGAGAGAGAGGCTAAAGGTTTTTGACCCAGTGGGGCATATCGTTATACAAAGCCTAAGAGGAGGCTAGCAAAGAGTTCGACTCTTGCTTAAGGGATTTATATCTCGTACGAGGCCCGAGATGGAGGCAAAAAAGGGGTGATTGACTCAACGAGGGAATCTTTTGTGTCTCATACAAAGCCTGAGAGAGAGGCTAAAAGGTTTGTTTCAGTTGAGTGACAGATCCAATATACTGATTTTAAAGAGAAAATCAGTTCTTATATGAGTAACACTGTACACATGGATCTGATTTGAGGATCAGGGATATTTCCTTCTCTTTGAGGAAATGGGAAATCCAAAGGGTATTGAGACTATCCGAGTCTGCGGGTTTCCTTCCTATTTAACGAAAGGTGCTTGAGAATGTCTTTGAGACTCAAGGAAGTTAGACTGTCCAAGTCTAGAGTTTTATCTTTTGTACTATGCTTCGAGAAACAGTAGTAGACTCTATGAAAGGACTGTTCTATGAGGATGACTAGGTTCTGTTCCTATACCTCTAGGAGGTCGTCGGGATAATTTGTACGAAGCCCAAGAGGAGGCTGGAATCTTTTAAGAAGCCGACGGGTCCTTGTACGAAGCCCAAGAGGAGGCTATCATTCCCGGAGGAAGAGATCATTATACGAATCCTAAGAGGAGGCTGTGAATACTTCTAAGAAGCCGTATGGTCCTTGAATAATGCCCAAGAGGAGGCGGGGTTGCTTTTAGGAAGCCTGTGAGTCCTTGTATGATGCCCAAGAGGAGGCCGATGCTTTTAAGAAGCCCGTGGGTCCCAAACCAAAGAAAAGTTCAGGAAAACTCTTTTAGAGTTAAAACCACTGGTAAACGTGCGAGGTTTACTATCCAGTGACTTTAACTTTTAGAGAGAGTCCGAACCGTTCGGCGGTTTGAAGAAATTCAAGAGAAGTTTCACCGAGAATAATTCATCTCTGGGGGATAGAATTTCTTGACGATTCCCAAGGAGGACAGCCGAAGAGAATATTGTATCTGGTGCTCCTATTGAGGATCTAGGCGTCTATTTCTACGAATAAATGAAACGGCGTAACTTAGTTCTAGACGTAGTAGCCGGGGAAACTCGAAATATCTATACTATTATTACACAGTAGATATGAGTTTATGAAAGGAGACTTACAGTGAGCAGCCCCACAATACAGTTTATAATATGAAAGCAGTAAACGAAAGCGATAACCACTTACTCGGTTGTAGAGCTTCCATGCTGTTTGGTTAGTTGTTCAACAAAGAAAGATTAAAAACAACAGTATATTCAAAATCAAAGGAGAAAGTGCTTTGAAAAAGAAAGATCTGGGGCTTACAGCTCAAGGAGAGGCCCAGGGTTTTATCAGTGAGCGCACTGTTTGAATTTGTACAGAGGGACTTATGCAAGTGACTGTGGCCCAAAATGGTTTTCTGTACAAAGGGATGGGTCTTACACTCTCTCAAGAGGCCCAAAGTGTTTTAAAGAAAAAGAAATGGGTCTTACTACTCGAGGGTAGGCCCAGATGGTTTTTATTTTTAAACGGGCGACGATCGCGCCGTTTGCTTGTACAGAGGGACTTATACAATGAGTGAGGCCCAAAATGTTTTTGTACAAAGGGGGATGGGTCTTACACTCTCTCAAGAGGCCCAAAGAGTTTTGAAGAAAAAAGAAATGGGTCTTACTACTCGAGGGTAGGCCCAGATGATATTTGAAAAGGCGACGATCGCGCCGTTTGTTTTTTGACGGTATCGGGACTTATACAATAAGTGAGGCCCAAAAATGATTTGGTCAAAAAAGGATTGGGTCTTACACTCTAATAGAGGCCCATGAGTTTTGAAAATGATTTATGAGGGTTGAATTAATCCAAACCCCTAATTTGTTTTCAAAATGCATTTAATTGAATAAAAGTTCAATTAAATTGATCAAAATTGTTTAACATATGGAAAACAAATTGTGATCTTGGATTAATGCTTCAAAAATTAAGTATTGACCTACAAAATAATTAGAAAGCATTAAAAGTTGCAAAATCAATGTAGAAAAAATATTTAAAATGCCAAAAACAATCAAAATATTAATTCTTTACAAAAATATCAATTATATGAAATAAATAATATTTTTGGGATTTTTTTATAAAATAAAATATTTTAACATTTTTGTGAATTATTAAAAAAAGAATCAACTCAAAATCATTAAAACTCAGAGAGAAATTAATTTTTGAATCAATTAAACAAAATCACAAAATTCAAATATTCAAATATATGAAAATGGCGCCAAGAACAACACCAAGAACACGCGCGTTTTTTCAGTTTGCC
The DNA here is from genome assembly GCA_022829125.1 of Lathyrus tuberosus. NCBI lineage: Eukaryota > Viridiplantae > Streptophyta > Magnoliopsida > Fabales > Fabaceae > Lathyrus > Lathyrus tuberosus. Next base: position 2,601,982 of record JALAZF010000101.1, on the reverse strand, counting down.
CAGATTTTCATTTTCCATTCAATCTCATTGAATACGTAATTATAACATGCAATCCACATATCATTATGCTCGCCTCAACCTCACGATCATGTCTATGTACTTTAATTTCATTTAAATTAAACATACAACAAGAAATCACGAAGAGACCTCAAGAACCCTAATTTCTGCATGAAGGCTAGGATTTTTGATACACGATTCAAACAATGCAATTAATTGAGGGAAAACATTCCATGCATGATTATGAATATATGGCCAAATTATTGTGCGAGGAAATATGCATAGATTGAGAGATGCCCAAGTTTAGGCTTACCTTCAAGTCGTGACAGCAAGAGCAGATGTGATTTTGAGTTGGAGGTGTTACAGACAAGTTGTGATGATCTGAACAGCTTCCCTACACCATATGGAGTGTGTTTGAACACTTGGATTGAATTGAAATTGACTGGATCAGTTTATGGCATCTCAGCTGCAACTTCACTTCAAACTTGTGTGGATGACAAGTGATTTTGAGATTTTGATGTTCCAGATGTTATGTGAGTGTTTGATCAGCTCATATGTGATGTATGTGAGGTGTGTGAGTGATTGGTTTGTGCAGAATTGCTCTCAAACTCAAAACCCGATAGCTACCTTGCTAAGAAAGGCATTTTTGCCAAGAGAAAGAGATTTTGAGGAAAGCATCTGTTAGATGGCTTTGGTGTACTTAAACTGACCACAATTGAGCTCTATTTATAGTAGAGCAAGTTTGTTTTGCAAGGAATAGTGCATGGCAGCTGGTAAGTAGGTTTCCTCAATGTTGGCCAATGGAAATGAAAGTCTCCTCTAGCCATTGACTAGAGGTTAGGGCACAGAGCTTTGGTCCCCTTGGTCTTGGATAAGTCTTGACTGATTTCAGATGAGAATGGCTCAGTCCATGCCACCTTGATGGTTCCATTGAATGCCTCATTCCAAATTTGAAGTCTTGTCCCTATTTTGGCCATTCTAGGTTCAACATGCTATTCTTTGTTCCTTGGACCTTGGAGGCTTGGCTCAGTGATTGTCCCCTTTGGATTCAATCCTCTGAGGTGTCCAAGTGGATTGGAGCAATTGCAATTGGCTGATTTTGGCAAATCGAGCCAAAATGCAAATTCTGCCTTGCCTTGACAGATTTCAGCAAGGCAACTTGCCAATGTTGTATCTCATGATGTAGGTTGAATTTGGCAATGTTCTTGGCTATTTTGGAAAGCCCTAACATGATACAACAACTGTTTAAACAAGTTTGGTTTTGATCTCTTTTGATTCCAAGTGAAAAATCCCCCTACATTTGGCAAAAAGTGAAGGCAAATCTGACTTAGTGAAAATTTCACTAAGTGTTGGAAAAAGTGACTTTTTCCCTTTTCAGCCACTTTGATCACTCCATAACTCAAAATCCTTAATGAATTGGAATGACTTGTAGTTGAAGTTTTTGTAGGTGATAATGAGGGCTACAAATCCATCTTTGGATGAGAAAAAATGGCCTTGTGGTTTAGGAATTATGGTCCTCCAAAGTTGGTACCTTTGCCACTTTATTTTTAACTTAGAAAAATTTCTAAGTTTTATGGTTACCCCTTTTACAAGTTATCTCACTTTTCTTGATTTTTCTTGATGAATGATGATTCAAATCATACATTAACATCATTTTAGGGTTAAAAAACCATTTTGGTGAAAAATCTCAAAAAGTCAAAGTTGACTTTTGTGCACAGTTGACTTTTTATCAGATGAATTCCAAACTGTGCAATTCTTCAGGAAATCATGTTCTTGACCTAAATCAAACTTGATGGACATGTTCCATGGGTGTCATAGGGCATATTCAATCATGTATTAGGGTTTGGGAGCATGTCCAGGTCAAAAGTCAAAGTTACAGTTGACTTTTCTCTTAAAACCCTAATTGTGGTGCAGATGAAAATGAAACTTGTTGCTCAAGCTTCTTGGATCAATCCATTGTTCCAAATGGATCAATATGGTGTATTAGAGACCCTCAAATCATGTCTTGAGGTCTTGGCTCATGGTTTGTCCCAAAAGTCAACTTAGGGGTGAATTAGGTCAAGAAACCCTAATTCCTGATTTTTGATGAATGCATCCCCTGAGGCAAAATTGACTTGATGCATGGGTTCATGAGGTTCCATGAAGTATATTAGGTTATGTTTTGGATCATTGCCTTGTGCCCAGATGAAAATTTCCATCCGGAGGCCCTGGTCGACCAAAACCCTAATTTGGTGACACTGTCGATCTTGAAACTTGATCCACCTAGAAGGGAGCAGCCTTGTGCTTAATCCTTGAAGTGGGAGTCCTTTTTTATCCATTGTGGATGTTTGAGAGATTAGACAAGTTGAATATCATGTCATTTCTTGATTGATCCTTTGTCTAAGCACTCAGAGAGGGCTCGAAACCCTAATTTTGATTGTATTGGATGCTCACCCATCTTTGAGGAGACTGATGAAGCATGATGGTTCATCCACATTGTGATGATGATTTTCACAATGATGGGAAATCTAAGTGGTCAAAATTTGGGGTATTACAGATGCCCCTATTTAATCTTCTTGGACCCGAAGGTGTGAATGACGAAGGGATTCGAGCATTCGGGGTGCAAGAGGATTAAATATCGGAATATCCGAAATTTTGATGGTGGTTATGAATGGTAGCTTACGCATTCATCTTCTTTAGCTAAGAAATGATGCTTAGAAAAGGTAAACTTCCCCTCGATCCTGGTCTTCAGCCAAGGAACTGGTCTCAGTTTCTGATTTAAACTTCCCCTCGATCCTGGTTTCTTACCAAGGAACTGGTCTTAGTTTCTGATATAAACTTCCTCTCGATCCTGGTTTCCTACCAAGAACTGGTCTTAGTTTCTGATATAAACTTCCCCTCGATCCTGGTTTCCTACCAAGAACTGGTCTTAGTTTCTGATATAAACTTCCCCTCGATCCTGGTTTCCTATCAAGAACTGGTCTTAGTTTCTTTTGTCAATAAACTTTCTTGACAAGGGACGCTATTCATAGCGGCTTTCCTTCAAACTTCTCGCCGAATTTTCCTGGGAAGATGCCATTTGAGTGGAAAAATTTTTGATGTCAGACTTGCTGGGGAACCCAGTCGTCTGAGTTGTAGAGTTGTACAAACTTCTCTTGTTTTGGAGACGCCATTTGTCGATTCTACTGGGGAAAACGATTCTCTTGAGAGACTGTTTTCATTTAGGGTTACATCATACTTTTCTCGGGATCTTCCCGGAGAAATGCCATATGATGGGATCCAATTTTGAGGTGCCAATGACCTTCTCATCAATGGTTTTTCGGAGCAAAACTCTGATGTACCGCCGAATCTCTGATCACGAGGCTTTCTCTGTGGATTTTCCTTAATCCGGGAAAGCGAGGATATCATCTTCAATGTCGAAGAGTGATACTTATTGAAAGTTTTCTCTGGCTTTTCAGAGGATCAAGTTATCAAAGTGGTCAAGGACCAACTTCTTTCCAGAATTAAACGGGAAGCGAGGTTGTTCAGACACAGTATTTCTTGACGAGGCAAGAACTGACAACTCGATTGAGAGGACTTCTACCACTAGGGGACAGGACCGACTAGAGTGATAGTGATGCAATATGAAATGTGAATGCAAATAAAAAATGCATGAAGTATGTATGTATATGCTGACAAAACAAACGCGACATACAGACTAATGGATGAACACAATTGGATACTCGGCCATCGCGGGGCGAAGAAGTACCGTTGATTTAAAAATAGCAATTCCACCTTGCTTAGGAGAGATAGTCCACGCGGGGAGCTATGTTGATCGGTCTTAGGAGATGAGAACTCGGTCGAGGTGTGTCAGACGAAACAAGGTCTCTGACACAGTTGATCCCTTCATTCAGGCATACTGGCTTAGAAGGAGTACTTTGATTCTGCACTTTGAAGTTCGCTTACTTCGGGAGAAGCGATCGATGTTCTTCTGATGTTCAACAGTCAAAAGAAATGCCATCTTTAATTTAAAAAGCAGAAAAAGTTTTAACAAGTAAATTCATTTTTGTTTTATTTCAAGAATCGCTGATTAAGTTTAAACAACGTCGTTCTGTAAAGCTAAAACAAGTAAAGAATTACAAACAAAAGCACAAGGGCTCAAATTTTATTGATAAGATGGAGATCAGCCAAACGCGTGATTCCAAAGAGTATATACAAAGTTAGAAAATGGTAATTTACAGGGAAAAGGGCTATGTTGAAACATAACGACCACTATCCTTCTACCAACTTTGAATTCGGGGCATCCTGAGCTTCCGTCGAAGATGACCTTTGACTGGAGATTTCCTCCGATAGATGATGCTGTAACTGGTGCTGAGGGACTTGCCTCTGTTGAACATAGTTACTTGCCATTATCCCTAATTTTTGCCTGGATTGTACTATGAGGTTTCCAATCCATCGAGATGATTCTTTTTTTTCATGTCTCTAACTTTTGCCTGGACCGCCCTTTCGGGTTTTCAATCCACCGAGACGTTTTTTTTTTAGTTTAGGCGAAGTATTTCTTGACTACATCAACATTCGTGGGGTAGGCAAATTCCTCTTCGTCCATGGTTGCAAGTCTCAAGGCGCCGCCTGAGAAAGCTTTCATGACCACATAGGGGCCATCATAATTTGGGGTCCATTTGCCCCGAGAGTCAGAGAGAAATGATTGTATCTTCTTGAGCACGAGGTCTCCTGTTCTAAAGACACGAGGTCGGACCTTTTTATCGAACGCCCTTTTCATTCTCTGTTGATATAACTGACCGTGGCATAGTGCCGTGATTCTCTTCTCTTCGATCAGGTTCAGTTCGTCGTGTCGACTTTGACACCATTCAGCTTCGGTGAGCTTAGCTTCCATCAATACCCGGATTGATGGGATCTCTACTTCTATGGGGAGAACTGCCTACATGCCATATACTAGAGAGAAAGGGGTAGCCCCTGTTGAAGTGCGGACGGATGTACGATAGCCGTGAAGAGCAAAGGGTAGCATCTCGTGCCAATCTTTATAGGTTACAACCATCTTCTGAACGATCTTCTTGATGTTCTTGTTAGCCGCTTCTACCGCTCCGTTCATCTTGGGTCGGTAGGGAGATGAGTTATGGTGTTCAATCTTGAACTCTACACACAACTCTTTCATCATCTTATTGTTCAAGTTAGATCCATTATCAGTAATGATCTGGCTCGGAACACCATAACGGCAGATGATATTGTTTTTGATAAATCGGACCACCACTTGTCAGGTTACATTGGCGAATGACGCTGCTTCGACCCACTTGGTGAAATAGTCAATGGCTACCAGGATGAACCGATGTCCGTTTGAAGCCTTGGGCTCAATCATACCAATCATGTCGATTCCCCATATGGAAAAAGGCCACGGGGAAGAAAGAACTTTGAGATGTGATGGTGGTACATGAATTTTGTCGGAGTATATCTGACACTTGTGACACCTCCTCATGTACTTGTAGCAGTCGGATTCCATGGTCAACCAATAATACCCGGCCCTGAGAATTTTTCTCGCCATTGTGTGTCCGTTGGCATGAGTGCCAAAGGATCCTTCATGAATTTCTTTCATGAGCATGCCTGCTTCTGGTCTGTCGACACATCGGAGCAAAACCATGTCAAAATTTCTCTTATAAAGAGTGTCACCGCTCAGGAAGAAGTTTCCAGCCAATCTTCTGAGGGTTTTCCTATCTTTTCTGAGTGCCCCAGATGGGTACTCTTGTTTCTGAAGGAAGCATTTGATATCGTGATACCAAGGTCTGTCGTCTATGACTGCTTCAATCGCGAAGATGTAAGCGGGCCGTTCAAGGCGCATGATATAAATCTTAGGTAAGTCATTCCATCGACCTACGCTAATCATGTAAGAGAGAGTGGCTAATGCATCAGCCATGTGATTCTCATCACGAGGGATGTGATGAAAGTCGACTCTGTTGAAGAAGTGTAACAACCTTCTTGCATAGTCTTTGTAAGGAATCAATCCTGATTGGTATGTGTTCCAATCTCCTTTTATCTGGTTAATAACCAGGGCTGAGTCGCCGTATACGTCCAAGTTTTTTATCCTTAAATCCATTGCTTCTTCGAGACCCATAATGCATGCTTCGTATTCGGCCTCGTTGTTTGTACATTTGAACGTAAGTCTGGCAGTGAAAGGAATGTGGGAACCCTGAGGGGTAACAATGATTGCCCCAATTCCGTTTCCATAATGATTGACTGCTCCGTCAAAGATAAGTCCCCACTGGGAACCTGGTTCTGGCCCTTCACTGGGTAACGGTTCATCGCAATCTTTCATCTTTAGATACATGACATCTTCGTCTGGGAAGTCAAACCCGATTGATTCTTGATCGTCAATCGGTTGATGAGCCAAATGATCGGCTAAAATACTTCCTTTAACGGCTTTCTGAGCATGGTACTCTATGTCATATTCTGATAGTAACATCTGCCAACGGGCAATCCTTCCCGTGAGAGCAGGTTTTTCGAAAACGTACTTGATTGGATCCATTTCGGCGACCAACCAAGTAGTATGACGAATCATGTACTGGCGAAGACGTTTGGCTGCCCAAGCCAAAGCACAGCAAGTTTTCTCAAGCATTGTGTACCGAGTCTCGCAGTCGGTGAATTTCTTGCTTAGATAGTAAATGGCATACTCTTTCCTTTTAGTTTCGTCTTATTGGCCAAGTACACATCCCATTGATTCCTCTAGGACTGTGAGGTAAATGATTAGTGGTCTTCCTTCCACTGGAGGTGATAGAATTGGAGGATTCAACAGATATTCCTTAATACTATCGAAGGCAGTTTGGCAGTCTTCTGACCAAACGCAATCCTGGTTCTTTTTCAATAACTTGAAAATCGGCGCACAAGTGGCGGTCATAAGGAATATGAATCTGGAGATGTAGTTCAAACGTCCCAGGAATCCTCTGACTTGTTTTTCAGTTTTCGGAGAAGGCATTTCTTGAATGGCCTTGACCTTGTCAGGATCAACTTTAATTCCTTTCTGGCTGACGATGAACCCTAGTAGTTTCCCCGAACGGACACCGAAGGTGCACTTGTTGGGATTCAAGCGGAGCTTGAATTTTCTTAGACGTTCGAACAATTTTGACAGATGTTCAACGTGCTCATTCTCTGTTCTTGATTTTGCAATCAAATCATCGACATATACCTCGATTTCTTTGTGTATCATGTCATGAAATAGAGTAGTCATGGCCCTTTGATAGGTTGCCCCGGCGTTCTTCAAACCGAACGGCATTACCTTGTAACAAAAGGTACCCCATGGGGTAATGAACGAAGTTTTCTCCATGTCTTTCGGCGCCATTTTGATCTGATTATAGCCCGAGAATCCATCCATGAAGGAGAATACTTTGAATTTTGTTGTGCTGTCAACCAGCATGTCAATGTGTGGTAAAGGAAAGTCGTCCTTTGGACTTGCCTTGTTTAGATCTCTGTAATCGACACACATTCTGACTTTTCCGTCCTTTTTTGGAACGGGTACAATATTGGCTAACCATTGAGGATATTCAGATGTAGCGAGGAAACCCGTGTCGATCTGTTTCTGTACCTCCTCTTTGATTTTGATGGCCATGTCCGGGTGAGTCCGTCTCAACCTCTGTTTTACTGGCGGACATTCTAACCTTAACGGTAGATGATGTTCCACGATGCTGGTATCCAACCCTTGCATATCCTGATAGGACCAAGCGAATACATCGGGGAATTCTTTGAGAAGCTTTATCAACCTTTCTTTGACAGTTGGACTGAGCAGTGCTCCGATCCTGATTTCTTTTCTCTCTTTTTCTGAACCCAAGTTTACCATTTCCAACGGCTCTTTGTGAGGTTCAATGGACCTTTCCTCTTGTCTGAGTAGTCGGGAGATCTCTTCTGGAATTTCGTTGTCATTTTTTTCTTCAGCCTCGAATACCGGGAACTCAAAGTTGGGAGAAGGCATCGGATCGTATGTTTCAACTGGGTATAAAACAAGCAATCTGCATGACGTGATGATTCATTTTTAGAAGAGATAGAGAAAATGCAAGTGTGTGCAGTGTTTTGATTTTACTGCTTGTTTTTATGATTGAATTGTTTTTTAGGATTACCATTTTCTGAAAAAGCAAAAAGAGAAAACAACAATTAATGCGGAAATTACAGAACGACATTATTTTATTAATGAACAAGTCGAATCTTGAAACTACAGCCCTATAAAACAAAACTCTGTCGCTTTGGGCAAAGCGAAGAGGGAAATTTACAGAAAGCGAGCCCTATCAAAACATCTGTTTCACCTGGGCAGGGTGAAAGGTTAAAGATGGCAATTACTTTGACTGACGAACGACCTTCGGAACCTCGACAGCAACCCATTGGCGGCGAACTCCTCGGTGAATCACAGAGTATGGCACCTTCCTTGATTTGTCTTCAGAAATGACACTGATTTCTAGTGGAGCAGGATCATTGGAATCTGTCTCCCAGGCAGAAGTGTCGTAGGAGGATTCCTCTGTTGTATTTAGCATAGCATTGGTGCTCTCAGTTGTATCTTCCCATCCAGTTGACTGGATATCTTCGAGCCTGATACGAGAGCTTTCGGGAGCGGTGTACTTGACCATATAGTCGTATTTTCCACTTGGTTGTCCCAAAGTGTCCCAAACTTCTTTGGAACTGGAGAAGTCATCCCTCTCGATGACGTTGACCTCAGGAAAAGCATAGTTGATGAATTCAAGTCCTGCGAACGTTGCGAATTCATCTTCATGTTGAGTAATTTCCGAATGACCTGAGTGTTGATCCCATGACATGGCGGGGACACAGGTATTCTGTTCAATGATGGTCAGCGAAGTTTCATTACTCGGCTGACTTTCTTGCCCCAAGTTTCCTGGGTAAGGCTGCCACATTGGCAGACCATCCATCGGGCCATAGTAATTGCGATCAAAGTTTTCTTTCATCAGAGTGTCTTCCTCTAATGAATTTGGCGGAGCACGACATCCTTCCGGATCACAATCTCCGTAGATCATTTCGACATCTGATCTTGGTATAAATCTCGGACTTTCTATAGGAAAGCAAAAAGGCATAGGCACCTCTTCCTGAGACATATAGCCGTCCTTGTTAAGGTAGGACTTCCATTCTTCATCTGTGTCAGAGGGATCTTCCTCATTGATAGCATGAACCGCTGGAGACACTAGGTGAAGAAAACCTCCACTGTGGAAGAAGTTTTGAAGGGGATGAAGACTTTCATCGTTGGCGGCTGTCTGGGTACAGGTTGCAGAAAAACCAAGACCCTTCTTTGTTTTATTGTCAATAGGAATGACAAGCCGTCCCCATCCTGTCGTATCGGAACTCTCGACCGCTTTGATAGCATCTTTGTATGAAGAAATTGAAGTCCTTCTTCGGATTGATCGTTCTTGCTCACCGACAGTGCTTGGAACTGAGTTCCAATAACCTCCTCGGGTTCCACACAAGTAGATAATGATAAGTTACTCACGAGCAAGGCTTGTTCCCCACAAACCGTGACAAGTTGATCGTTCTTGACGAACTTTAGCTTTTGGTGGAGGGTCGAAGTGACCGCTCCAGCCTGATGTATCCAAGGTCTTCCTAATAAACAACTGTATGTTACCTGGATGTCCATGACCTGGAAAGTGATTTGGAAAGTGTGAGGACCAATAGTTATGGGAAGATCCACTTCGCCGATAACTGTTTTTCTGGATCCGTCGAATGCTTTGACGACGACCTCGCTGATTCTCATCGGAGGGCCCTTGAATGATAATTGCATCAAGGTGGACTTCGGCATAACATTCAGGGCTGACCCTGTGTCTACCAGTACGTTAGCTAAAGCATCGTCCTGGCAGTTAACTGTAATGTTGAGCGCCATGTTATGACGGCGTCCCTCTTCAGGTAATTCCTCATCATTAAATCCCAAATTATTGCAGGAAGTGATGTTAGAGACAATACTATCAAACTGTCTGATTGTTACATCCTGTTCCATAAAGGCTTGCTCCAAGACTTTCTGTAGAGCCTCTCTGTGTGCTTCTGAACTGAGTAACAGTGATAATACTGAGATCTTTGAAGGAGTCTGTAACAGTTGATCAACAATGTTATATTCACTCCTTTGGATGAGCTTCAGCATCTCATCATTATTTTTCGAAAGGTCGGGATTACTGGACTGACCGACTGGTGGATCAGGAATTTCCGCCTGAAGTTCCTTTTCTTTGTTGGATTCTCCAACCCCTCGGTTGAAGATTCGACCGCTCCGTGTTACACAACTGATGTCTGCAATATTCACGACGGAGGGTAATGGAATTTCCTTTCCATTCTCGATTATTGTTGCACCGTATTTGTAAGGGATCACCTTAGCTGATTCATACGGTAATGGCCCCGGTAGATAGATGACTATGGGAACCTTCTGATTTTTCTGACCATCGTAAGTAATCTCGATCCGTTCCCGGTTGGGAACTCTAGATTCGTCAAGTAGAGGGACGATGGCAAAAACATCCCTGATCTGGTGATGACCAGAGATGGTGACAGCATCCTCAACTTGATCGGCAAGGTAGTTCGGCGACCAAATGATGGGTCCTGAACCTGGATATAGATGAATTTCTCCATGATCGACCTGACCCTGAAGAGCTGCTCTCATAAGGTAACACCCTTGGTTACTTTCCGAACAAACGCTACAACTGTCATAGTTGTGTGGTGGCACCTGGCCACGCCCACTTTGAATATAATGTAACCTCACTAGGTTACCTTCCATTGATCGGACATCCTGACTTTGACGACGAGTAGGATTCCTGATATTGATACTAATCTGTTGAGTATCTTCGTCCATATAGATTGGCATCCACCAGTGATTTAACAAGTGCTGAAGTGCCTCCTGGACAAGGGTACAACCTCGATCGTTTTCGCAACCTGCTTTATAGCTTTGATAGTCATGTGATATTAAGAATCTGAGTCGGACCTGCTCAGCATGTAACTCTACCAAGTTGGTATTCATCACGCGAATGTCAAAGATTTGAACCATGTTGATTTGATAGGAGTTCCTATCATGGTAGTCTTGGATCCATCCAAGATCCATCTGACGCTGGAGGGCCTCTTGTATGAAAGAGCATCCCTGTTTGTTTACCGAGCAAATCAGACAGGAACTATAATCGTGCCGCGGCAGATTATGATACTGGCTTTGCCTTGAGTGCATCGCCACCAAGTTGACATTCATCGCACGGATGTCGTGGTTTTGAGTGACGTTGGAATTCATGTAAACTATGTTAACTCCACGAACTCAGTGCTCTTGGATCCATCCAAGATCCATTTGTTCCTGTAGAGCTGATTGCACTACAGAACATCCTTGGTTATCTTTAGAGCAGATATCACACTGGTGATAGTTATGAGGTGGCACATGGCCATATCCACTCTGTCTACAATGCATCTTGACCAGATCGGTCCCCAATAAGAGTACATCGTGAATTTGATAGACATTGTTAGTCTCTTTCTCAATCAGATTGACTGCAGCCTTCTCATGTTGAAGCAGCAGGTTCGTAAGAACATTAGGATTCGTATCTTTGAAAGATAAGAGCCCGCTCCTAACAAGCTTTTGCACGTCGGATTTCAAATTGAGACAAGTCTCAATGTTATGCCCTGAACCTCCTTGATGATAAGGACATGTTTGATCCGCTTTAAACCAAAAAGGCAGATTTTCCGGAACTGAAAGGGGAGACTTAGTCTGGATGTGCCCCTTAGCCAGCAGTAACGGAAACAGCTCTGCGTACATTACAGGTATAGGATCAAATCCTGGTGGCCGTGTTGTACGGTTGTTGTTGTATGGAGGACGAGCCTGCTGAAGAGGCTGTTGTGTCCTTTGTTGGTCAGGTTGGCTCTGCGCAACCTGAGGTTGATACGTAAGAACAGGCGCGGGGCCGATAGCAGGAGTAACAGCTGCTACTGGCTGATAACGACGCCTTTGCTTTCTGAGAGAGATATTCCCAATATCTTGCTCTTTTTTCTTAGGGAGAGCACTACCGTATTTTTTAGTACCGCTCGTTGATCCAGTGTCTTTTACCAAACGTCCTTCTCGGACGGCTTCCTCAAGACGTACACCCATGCCGACCATTTCGGTGAAATCACTGAGCGCACTGGCAACCATTCGGTCATAGTAAAATGAGCTTAAGGTCTTTAAGAAGATTTTTGTCATCTCTTTTTCCTCAAGAGGTGGACAAATTTGAGCGGCAATTTCACGCCACCTTTGAGCATACTCCTTAAAGGTTTCCTTTTCCTTTTGCGACATTGATCTAAGTTGATCTCTGTCGGGTGCCATGTCCAAATTGTATTTGTATTGTTGGACGAAGGCAGTGCCAAGATCTCTGAAAGTACTGATCGTGGCACGGTATAAACCCATGTACCATTTGAGTGCGGCACCGGTTAAACTATCCTAGAAGTAGTGAATCAGCAGGTCCTGATTCTCCGTCTGAGCTGACATCCGCCGAGCGTACATCACCAGATGGCTCTGAGGGCAAGAGTTACCCTTGTATTTTTCAAAGTCGGGCACTTGGAACTTGTGCGGGACTTTCACATTTGGGACCAAGCAGAGGTCTGCGGCGTCCTTTCCAAATAGATCCTGACCGCGAATGGCTTGCAGCTCTTTCTGCATTTCCAAGAACTGCTCCTGGAATTCATCCATTCTATCGAACATAGTTTCCTTCTTACCAGAAGGTGTCTGTGGAATCTCTCCTTCCGGGACAGTGTGCACCACAGGGGGTGGTACCGTGACTACGGCAGTAAGTCTTGGCGCCTCCCGAAGTTTGTAACCTTCAGGAGTCTTCAGTATGCCCCTAACATCTTCGCTTTCCCGAAGTTTGTAACCTTCAGGCCCAGCGGCTTCTGTTGCGATTCCCTGATCTTCAGTGATCGGCGGAATATATCCTTCCGGGATATAGTTAACAGGCATGCCCCAAGGACGATCTTTCGGCATCTGATACCTAGGAACATACTTTTCTATGATGGGTGTTGAGGTGATCTCTGAGATCACAGTTCTTTGTAGCTGAGCTTCTGCCATGGGTTGCATGTCGTTACGAAGCTTTCTCATATCCTCTCTCAGAGCGTCGATCTCTTCTTTCAACTCTCTGTTTTCTTCCTCAAGATCATCCATCTTTTTCTGACGATTGGCCCAAGTATTATACGAATGAGACAGTTTGACTCTAGAATCGAGACACAAACATGAGATTCGTAGGGAAGAAGAATACGCGATGTGAGAATGATGAATGCAATGATTATATTAATTGTTGTTTTTTGGTTTATTCAAAATAAACTTCGACAATTAGATTGCAAATATCAAACGGTGGGGAAACCCCTTTTTATTGAAATTCAAAGGATTACAGAAATGGAAATACAGTAGATTACAAAGTGCAGAAACAGAAACCTAAACTAATGGGTCCCAAGTCCTCTCTGAGGAGAAACCGGGTGCTGATTCTGGTATCTTCCTTTTCTTTGACCGGGGCGCTTGGGCCGTTGTCGGGTTGTCATTCCTTTGCCAAGTGAAAGGAGTGAGCAAATTCCTTTGGTTATCTTGATTCTCTACAGCATGCCGCTCCAAAATTTCAATCAGAGCATCTTTCTCTTTTAGTAGTTGCTGTATTTGGATACACTCTATGTCAAGGGTGCGGTACTTGTTCTTCCAAGACCTTCTTTCCTTTTGAACTTTGTTGAGAGTAACCTGAAGCTTTTCAGTTTCCGTCATGAAGTACATGACAGTTTCCCTCGGTGGAAGAATTTCGTAACGAGGATAAGGCATTTTTAGCTTGAGAGCTCTAGTTTGTACCCAGTGGAGATAAGGCTCCACCGAGACACAGTCCGGTTTTCCCAGAGACTCTCGCCCTTTCTTATGAACATGTTTCCAAGCTTGCACTATTTCCGTCTTTAGTGCTCTATCATTTTCTCCTTCTTTGAAGAAAAGACCTTCCGGATGAACACCCAGTGGGATGTGTCTCATCGGGTATCCAAATTGACGAAGAACCAATATCGGATGATAGTTGATTCCTCCTTTAGTTCCTATGAGGGGTACGCTGGGGAAGTTTCCACAACGGTCAATGATTCTGATTCCCTCATAAATCCTATTACACCAATCTATATCGGAATTGGTGAGGGACATGATCTTCTGCGACCAACGTAAGACACTCCTGCAATCCCAAAAAGCAACAGACTTGGGCAAGTGAGAGATAAACCATTTATAGAGCAAAGGTACACAGCATGTGATCTCCCCTCCGCTGTACAAATTTCCCAAGTGTACAGAATGATACGCATCTGCGAGCAAAGTCGGCACAGGGTTTCCAATGAGAAAAACCTTAATAGCGTTGATATCGACGAAGTTATTAATGTTGGGAAACAAAAATAATTCGTAGGTGAGCAAGACAAAGATGCTTTTAAAAGCATTCTCGTTCCCTATACTAGCGAAGTATAGAGCCTTTTTTGTCAAGAACTGGGCTGGCAAACCTTGGATGCCACCCTTAGTGGTCATGTGAGTCCTGACCTCAGACTCGTCCAAATGAATTGCTCTTGCAATAGTCTGATTCTTTGGAATTTCTTCCAGTCCAGAAAATGGAGCTCGATCAGTGATATGTAAATCAGCCAAATGAGAATATTCCTCCAGCGTTGGTGTCAGCTGGTAATCCGGGAATGTGAAACAGTGATAAACCAGATCGTAGAACTGAATGAGCGCGTCCATGATTCCCTCAATCACATGGACTCTTAACAGTGGTAGCAAACCTCCGTGCTTGGCTCTAAAAGCCTCTGGATTAACGATCATCCTTGCTAACCTTCTCAAATCCCCTAATTTTGGAACCTTGAAGGTATACTGGCGAGTTCTCCTTCTACCGAAATCCATTAGCGTAATCTTTTTCTCTGATATTTGCAATCACAGTCTTAGTTTAATTTGAAAAACAGAGAGACTAGAAGAGAAATTTTTTGAATATTTTAATGTTTTATTAAATGAATGCATGAATGCAGCACACAAAAACATAGAAAAAACATGGGGTCAAAGGGTCGTTGTCATGAAGTCAAGGCTCTACCCATCCCCAAAGGTTTATACTAGGGTGATTTTTGTACCTGTACTCATTATCATCAGCTCCTCCCAGGAAAGCAAAACAACAAGCGGATCGCCAGCGAGTTGTGTGCAATCTTAGAGTAAGTGCTATTCACCGAGAATAGATCACCAGCCTCAAATGAGGGTAGTATCGCGTAACAGCTATTTCCGATAGCTTCCGCACTACGAAAAAGGTTGGCTTTTCTTAAGTGTATACTCATTCTCACCACATGCGGCATCACACGCATTCCCAGTAGCAGAAAAATAAACATGTATAGCAATTAGGAAAAGCAGTATATATATTTGTCCTAATCATCCTAGACTTATAAAGCTACGATTCTTAAGTTCCTGACAGAAATGGGTTCCCCGGCGGAAGCCCCAATCTGTGGTTCCCTGCCTAAGAGATGGACCAGCATAGGTCAATCTTTCTCTTCGGTAGAGTTCCCATTTTCCGTAGAAAATGGGGATGATGCCCTAAGGCAGAAAAGGAGACTCCCCAGCAGAGTCGCCATTTGTGTAATTTTCACACAAGAGAAGTAGAAAGAAAGGAACGGGCCCCACGGTGGGCGCCACTTTTCTGTTGGCGGCCACCGCCAAGAAAATGACTTACCCAAGGTTTAAATTGTAAGAAAGAAAGAATCGGCCCCACGGTGGGCGCCACTTTTCTGTAGCGAGCGATTTTGGACGCGGTTCTTAAGCGCTGGTCACTCTCTGCGGTTGAGCTTAAAACTACAGGTCGATTCATTTTTTATCCTATTGTGAGCTGAATAAGGAAGGGAAATAGATGTCTCCAATTAACCCTGCTTGCATACTGAGTTTAAACAGCGGCCTGTTTAGGTTACGGATGCTATCAATGTGGGGGGGGCTTTGTACTGGTTATTCGTATTTCGCCAATACAGGTTCTTTCTTTCTAGGGCTTGGGCAAAAGGTTTCTAGCGGAGAATAAGGATTAGGATGTTTTTGAATTACTGCTTTTGATTGATGGGGATATGGGATTTGGGTTTTTTTTTTATTGCGCTCGCTAAGATATTTTCTTTTGATCTTATGCCTACGTATTCTCGTTTACCGAAACAGGGAAATCAGAGCGTTCGTAGTTCCTCCTATTCTATGGGAGGAAATTGGTTTTTGGTGTCTTGTTCAAAGCCCAAGACGTGAAGCGAAAGGTGATTTGTATCTTGTTCAAAGCCCAAGATGTGAAGCTAAAAGGTCTATTTGTGTCTTGTTCAAAGCCCAAGACGTGAAGCTGAAAGATCTCGACTTTAGAGAGAATTTGTCATCTCTAAAGAGGGGAGAAGGAGAATTACTTTAACTGGGATACGCGGATCCGAGCAATGCCATAATTTCCGAAGAAAGGGTTTTAACCTGAAGGAGAAGACTTTAACTCAGTGTAGAGCAATGCCATCTTTCCTTAGGAATTTCTCATGCTAAAAGAGGGACAGTGGCATGGATATAGATGATCCAGAGGCTTGCCGCTTACAGCGATTAGATGAAGGGAAAGGAGTTGTTGATGTTTGTGTACTGTGAACGAGGCACAGCTTTGATGCTAAAAGGTTGATTGGATCAACCAGTGGTTTTCTTATACAAAGCCTAAGAGGAGGCTAATTTCCGCTAGGAAAATCATTATACAAAGCCTAAGAGGCGGCTATTTTGTGTCTCGTACAAAGCTCGAGAGAGAGGCTAAAGGTTTTTGACCGAGTGGGGCATATCGTTATACATAGCCTAAGAGGAGGCTAGCAAAGAGTTCGACTCTTGCTTAAGGGATTTATATCTCGTACGAGGCCCGAGATGGAGGCAAAAAAGGGGTGATTGACTCAACGAGGGAATCTTTTGTGTCTCATACAAAGCCTGAGAGAGAGGCTAAAAGGTTTGTTTCAGTTGAGTGACAGATCCAATATACTGATTTTAAAGAGAAAATCAGTTCTTATATGAGTAACACTGTACACAGGGATCTGATTTGAGGATCAGGGATATTTCCTTCTCTTTGAGGAAATGGGAAATCCAAAGGGTATTGAGACTATCCGAGTCTGCGGGTTTCCTTCCTATTTAACGAAGGGTGCTTGAGAATGTCTTTGAGACTCAAGGAAGTTAGACTGTCCAAGTCTAGAGTTTTATCTTTTGTACTATGCTTCGAGAAACAGTAGTAGACTCTATGAAAGGACTGTTCTATGAGGATGACTAGGTTCTGTTCCTATACCTCTAGGAGGTCGTCGGGACAATTTGTACGAAGCCCAAGAGGAGGCTGGAATCTTTTAAGAAGCCGACGGGTCCTTGTACGAAGCCCAAGAGGAGGCTATCATTCTCGGAGGAAGAGATCATTATACGAAGCCTAAGAGGAGGCTGTGAATACTTCTAAGAAGCCGTAGGGTCCTTGAATAATGCCCAAGAGGAGGCGGGGTTGCTTTTAGGAAGCCTGTGAGTCCTTGTATGATGCCCAAGAGGAGGTCGATGCTTTTAAGAAGCCCGTGGGTCCCAAACCAAAGAAAAGTTCAGGAAAACTCTTTTAGAGTTAAAACCACTGGTAAACGTGCGAGGTTTACTATCCAGTGACTTTAACTTTTAGAGAGAGTCCGAACCGTTCGGCGGTTTGAAGAAATTCAAGAGAAGTTTCACCGAGAATAATTCATCTCTGGGGGATAGAATTTCTTGACGATTCCCAAGGAGGACAGCCGAAGAGAAGACTGTATCTGGTGCTCCTATTGGGGATCTAGGCGTCTATTTCTACGAATAAATGAAACGGCGTCACTTAGTTCTAGACGTAGTAGCCGCGGAAACTCGAAATATCTATACTATTATTACACAGTAGATATGAGTTTATGAAAGGAGACTTACAGTGAGCAGCCCCACAATACAGTTTATAATATGAAAGCAGTAAACGAAAGCGATAACCACTTACTCGGTTGTAGAGCTTTCATGCTGTTTGGTTAGTTGTTCAACAAAGAAAGATTAAAAACAACAGTATATTCAAAATTAAAGGAGAAAGTGCTTTGAAAAAGAAAGATCTGGGGCTTACAGCTCAAGGAGAGGCCCAGGGTTTTATCAGTGAGCGCACTGTTTGAATTTGTACAGAGGGACTTATGCAAGTGACTGTGGCCCAAAATGGTTTTCTGTACAAAGGGATGGGTCTTACACTCTCTCAAGAGGCCCAAAGTGTTTTAAAGAAAAAGAAATGGGTCTTACTACTCGAGGGTAGACCCAGATGGTTTTTATTTTTAAACGGGCGACGATCGCGCCGTTTGCTTGTACAGAGGAACTTATACAATGAGTGAGGCCCAAAAAATTTTTGTACAAGGGGGGATGTGTCTTACACTCTCTCAAGAGGCCCAAAGAGTTTTGAAGAAAAAAGAAATGGGTCTTACTACTCGAGGGTAGGCCCAGATGATTTTGGAAAAGGCGACGAACGCGCCGTTTGTTTTTTGACGGTATCGGGACTTATACAATAAGTGAGGCCCAAAAATGATTTGGTCAAAAAAGGATTGGGTCTTACACTCTAATAGAGGCCTATGAGTTTTGAAAATGATTTATGAGGGTTGAATTAATCCAAAACCCTAATTTGTTTTCAAAATGTATTTAATTGAATAAAAATTCAATTAAATTGATCAAAATTGTTTAATATATGGAAAACAAATTGTGATCTTGGATTAATGCTTCAAAAATTAAGTATTGACCTACAAAATAATTAGAAAGCATTAAAAGTTGCAAAATCAATGTAGAAAAAATATTTAAAATGCCAAAAACAATCAAAATATTAATTCTTTACAAAAATATCAATTATATGAAATAAATAATATTTTTGGGATTTTTTGATAAAATAAAATATTTTAACATTTTTGTGAATTATTAAAAAAAGAATCAACTCAAAATCATTAAAACTCAGAGAGAAATTAATTTTTGAATCAATTAAACAAAATCACAAAATTCAAATATTCAAATATATGAAAATGGCGCCAAGAACAACACCAAGAACACGCGCGTTTTTTCAGTTTGCCCAGATTTGCATTTTCCATTCAATCTCACTGAATACGTAATTATAACATGCAATCCACATATCATTATGCTCGCCTCAACCTCACGATCATGTCTATGTACTTTAATTTCATTTAAATTAAACATACAACAAGAAATCACGAAGAGACCTCAAGAACCCTAATTTCTGCATGAAGGCTAGGATTTTTGATACACGATTCAAACAATGCAATTAATTGAGGGAAAACATTCCATGCATGATTATGAACATATGGCCAAATTATTGTGCGAGGAAATATGCATAGATTGAGAGATGCCCAAGTTTAGGCTTACCTTCAAGTCGTGACAGCAAGAGCAGATGTGATTTTGAGTTGGAGGTGTTACAGACAAGTTGTGATGATCTGAACAGCTTCCCTACACCATATGGAGTGTGTTTGAACACTTGGATTGAATTGAAATTGACTGGATCAGTTTATGGCATCTCAGCTGCAACTTCACTTCAAACTTGTGTGGATGACAAGTGATTTTGAGATTTTGATGTTCCAGATGTTATGTGAGTGTTTGATCAGCTCATATGTGATGTATGTGAGGTGTGTGAGTGATTGGTTTGTGCAGAATTGCTCTCAAACTCAAAACCCGATAGCTACCTTGCTAAGAAAGGCATTTTTGCCAAGAGAAAGAGATTTTGAGGAAAGCATCTGTTAGATGGCTTTGGTGTACTTAAACTGACCACAATTGAGCTCTATTTATAGTAGAGCAAGTTTGTTTTGCAAGGAATAGTGCATGGCAGCTGGTAAGTAGGTTTCCTCAATGTTGGCCAATGGAAATGAAAGTCTCCTCTAGCCATTGACTAGAGGTTAGGGCACAGAGCTTTGGTCCCCTTGGTCTTGGATAAGTCTTGACTGATTTCAGATGAGAATGGCTCAGTCCATGCCACCTTGATGGTTCCATTGAATGCCTCATTCCAAATTTGAAGTCTTGTCCCTATTTTGGCCATTCTAGGTTCAACATGCTATTCTTTGTTCCTTGGACCTTGGAGGCTTGGCTCAGTGATTGTCCCCTTTGGATTCAATCCTCTGAGGTGTCCAAGTGGATTGGAGCAATTGCAATTGGCTGATTTTGGCAAATCGAGCCAAAATGCAAATTCTGCCTTGCCTTGACAGATTTCAGCAAGGCAACTTGCCAATGTTGTATCTCATGATGTAGGTTGAATTTGGCAATGTTCTTGGCCATTTTGGAAAGCCCTAACATGATACAACAACTGTTTGAACAAGTTTGGTTTTGATCTCTTTTGATTCCAAGTGAAAAATCCCCCTACATTTGGCAAAAAGTGAAGGCAAATCTGACTTAGTGAAAATTTCACTAAGTGTTGGAAAAAGTGACTTTTTCACTTTTCAGCCACTTTGATCACTCCATAACTCAAAATCCTTAATGAATTGGAATGACTTGTAGTTGAAGTTTTTGTAGGTGATAATGAGGGCTACAAATCCGTCTTTGGATGAGAAAAAATGGCCTTGTGGTTTAGGAGTTATGGTCCTCCAAAGTTGGTACCTTTGCCACTTTATTTTTAACTTAGAAAAATTTCTAAGTTTTATGGTTACCCCTTTTACAAGTTATCTCACTTTTCTTGATTTTTCTTGATGAATGATGATTCAAATCATACATTAACATCATTTTAGGGTTAAAAAACCATTTTGGTGAAAAATCTCAAAAAGTCAAAGTTGACTTTTGTGCACAGTTGACTTTTTATCAGATGAATTCCAAACTGTGCAATTCTTCAGGAAATCATGTTCTTGACCTAAATCAAACTTGATGGACATGTTCCATGGGTGTCATAGGACATATTCAATCATGTATTAGGGTTTGGGAGCATGTCCAGGTCAAAAGTCAAAGTTACAGTTGACTTTTCTCTTAAAACCCTAATTGTGGTGCAGATGAAAATGAAACTTGTTGCTCAAGCTTCTTGGATCAATCCATTGTTCCAAATGGATCAATATGGTGTATTAGAGACCCTCAAATCATTTCTTGAGGTCTTGGCTCATGGTTTGTCCCAAAAGTCAACTTAGGGGTGAATTAGGTCAAGAAACCCTAATTCCTGATTTTTGATGAATGCATCCCCTGAGGCAAAATTGACTTGATGCATGGGTTCATGAGGTTCCATGAAGTATATTAGGTTATGTTTTGGATCATTGCCTTGTGCCTAGATGAAAATTTCCATCCGGAGGCCCTGGTCGACCAAAACCCTAATTTGGTGACACTGTCGATCTTGAAACTTGATCCACCTAGAAGGGAGCAGCCTTGTGCTTAATCCTTGAAGTGGGAGTCCTTTTTGATCCATTGTGGATGTTTGAGAGATTAGACAAGTTGAAGATCATGTCATTTCTTGATTGATCCTTTGTCTAAGCACTCAGAGAGGGCTTGAAACCCTAATTTTGATTGTATTGGATGCTCACCCATCTTTGGGGAGACTGATGAAGCATGATGGTTCATCCACATTGTGATGATGATTTTCACAATGATGGGAAATCTAAGTGGTAAAAATTTGGGGTATTACAGATAGCAGGAAAAAATAATACCAAGAAAAGAAAATCATAGCGCAGGATTTTGCCACTCTAACCAATTTCCTTTCAAACTAAATACATAACAGAATTACAAGAAGGAATCATAACAGAAATGAGATGGAAACGTAACAGAATTCACCCATAACAGAATTGCTAACAAACTCTCTCTCTCTCTCTCTTTTGATTCTTCTTTCCCACTCTATATAAGACCTTCATCCTCACTCTCTCTTCAACAATTAACTCTCCTTCATCTTCATAACCTCCTGCAAATTCTGAATTTGAATTTTGGCAGCAACAGCTCAAGAATCACGAACTCACATCAACAAACGCAACACGTTTTCGTCAGTCGCAATAACCGCACGAAGCAAGAACCACAGCAACGAAAATTCAACACGCGCAGAGATGAAGCATCAGAAGAAGAAGAAAATAGAATGCTCAAGCGAAAGTAAGAACGAAATGAATTTCATTACCTGAAGTGTTGCAGCATCTCCTTCGCCATCATCGTCGCACAAATACGGTAATCTCATTCCGAACTTTGATGGATTTGTTCTTGTATGTGCGATAATTTGTTCGCGTGTTTATTGCTTGTGATTTGCGATTCGAAGCTTGTGATTTCCATGGCAATTTGTAATAGAAACTGATGCCAATTTCTGAAGTATGATGTGATTAGGATAAGTTTCATTGTTGTTTTAAGAGATTTCTGTCATGAGAGCGATACAATGGTAAGGAGGTAAGACGAGCGAGCGAAGAGTGATGGAGAAGAGTTGAGAACGGCGACGCGTGGATGATGTTGTGATGTTGTGTATCGCCGGCAGGAGGATATCGGTGCAGGGAAGCTGTTGTGGTGGTTGATTGATTGAGCGAGACGGAGAAGGTGAGAGCATGGTGACGTTTCAATGGCGGCGAAATTGAAGAAGGTGTTGCAAAGAGGATGAAGTGTGGAAGGAAAGAAGCTACGGCTGAAAGTGTTATGAGTTTGTATTAGGTTAAGCTTTGGCAAGGCATTGGACCGGGTTTCTGGTGAATTAGATTGGGTTCCATTTTGTTTTACTGTTTGCACAACCCAACTTACTCATTCACCCCTTGGATTCATACTCAAGGGGCCATTGAGCCTAAAGGCCATGCGCCTGGACTTCTTTTTGCACCAACAAAAACACTACTGCGCCCCCGCATTTGCACATGTTAATTAGTTTTTGTTTTTTTTATTATTATTAGAAGTTAATTCTATTTTTATTAATTTTAGAATTAGATATCAATTTTAGAATTAGATTTTTATTTTAGTTTAGGTTTTTTTTTTTTATTATTAGAATTTAATCTTGATTTTAATTAATGATTAATTTTTAATTTTGATTAGATCTTGATAACCATTTATTAGAAATTTTTGTTAAACTTTGATTAACCTCTTGCTAATTTTTAGTTAGAGTTGATTAAGATTATTTTAGCATGTTAAGTGTTAGAATTTCTTAATGGCGTGAAATTTTGGTTGATATTGAAAGTTCTTGATGAAATCCTATGAATTGCCTTATTGTTTTGCCATGATTTTGATGCCTATACTGACTAATTCCTGATTAAATATTGATCAATTCTTGATGTATGCCTTGTACTTGAACCTTGTTTCGTATTTGATTTTTCGTTTGTGATTGAGACACTTCATGTTTACTTGCTGGTTACTTTGTATTCACCTGTTCCCTTAGGGATTCCTAGTCCAACTTAATTTCTGATTAAGCTTGGAGTAGGATAGACATTAGGCTCTCAATCCAAGCATGACAACATTAGGATAGAAGTTCATTTCTCATCCTGACCTTAGGGTCATTTTGCATGATAACATGTAGGGTCGGGTTTTCCTTAGACCTTATGTGCATCTCTCTCTCCTTTCTCGAAACAATGTCAAAACACTTAATAAATATGATGTGCATTGTGCGCCACGAGCCTTAAGCACATGGGAAAAGATGAGCGGATGAATTTCTAACCTCATCTTAGGGTACTTTGTGCGCGAGACATTTGGATCATTAGCGCGAAGTATTCGATTCTATGTCATAGACTTTAGCACGATGCGCGTCTCAAACAAATTTAATTCACTTCTTCGATAAATCCAGAACCTTTTCCCTCACCCCGTGCTATCGAGGCCTTTTTCAACCCGTAGTCCCACGAACTACAAACGCTCTGACTTTCTCATTCTCGTCCGAATGAGGATACGTAGGCACAAGACGGCGAAGTCTTGGCGAGCAACCTTCCCCCATTCACCCGTAGTCCTCCGAACTACGTTGACTCTGACTTTCCCATTGCACGAGGGAATACGTAGGCCTAGGACAGCGAAGTCTTATCGAGTATCCTTTTGTTTTTTCCCTTTTCGTTTCTGTTAGCAGATAAGCTTTAGATAACACACCCTTTGATTAGAACAACAAGTGTGGATCCCGTTGAGTACAACGGACGCGAGGGGGTGCTAATACCTTCCTCTCGTGTAATCAACTCCCGAACCCAGGATTTGGTTGCGATGACCATGTCTTCTCCCTTTTGATGTTTCTTTGATCGTTTCCTTTCCCCCGTCGGGATAAATAACGTTCGGTGGTGACTCTGTTTTTTGCGCTGCGACAAATGGAACCATAAGTTTTCCACAAAAATTATGTAACATGGTATCAAAAGCCCGAGTTTAAGATCCGGTGGGCTACCTACTATGGTTTCCACTGTCGGGCCACCCACCATTTATTTTCACGCTCCAGTTGTCTAGTCCTGAGCGTGAGGGTGTATTAAAGGTCCCATATCGGATAATATATGGCCTGAACATGTGTTTATAAGTGGGGGCAATCCTCACTGTACCAACTGGTTTTATAAGGTTGAGTTAAGCTCAACCACATTTCTTAACATGGTATCAAAGCTTAGTTCCAACAGTCATTTGCTGATCATTCATTATTCACAAAAGGAACAGGTACATCTCTGATAGCTCTTTTGGTATATGTTGATGACATAGTGCTTGTTAGCCCAAGTTCCTAGTTAATCCAAGTGACTTAGACACTTCCCCAAAGCATGTTCAAATTGAAACTCCTTGGAGACCTCAAATACTTCCTGGGCTTAGAAATTGCAAGATCCAATAGAGAAATTCATTTGTGCCAGGGGAAGTACACCTTGCAACTTCTCTTTAACACAGGTTTCACCAATGTCAAACCAGATTCTCTACCTATGGATCCTAGTATCATTTACAATGATGAAGAAGGACCATTACTTAAAAATGTGTCTCAATATAGAAGAACAATTAGTAGGTTGCTATACCTTACCATTTCCAGACTTGACATCTCATTTGCAGTCAACAAGCTTAGTCAATACATGGCTAAACCTCGACAGTCATACTTGAATGGGATTCATCATCTACTGCAATACTTGAAAAGCACTCCAGGTCAAGGAATCTTGTTCGCTGCAAATCAATTTATGCATGTCTCAGCCTATTCAAATGCAGATTGGGGAAGTTGCATCACTATTAGAAAGTCAACTACATGTTTTTGCATTTTCATTGGTGAATCCTTAGTAGCTTGGAGATCTAAGAAGCAAACAACAATATCAAGATCATTTGCTGAAGCTGTTTCCACTTGCAAAGTCTTCTGTGATAACACATCTATCATTCATATGGCCAACAATCCCCTGAGTCATGAAAGAGCCAAACACATTATTGACATTGACTGTCATTTCATTCGTGAACATTAATATACAAATTTCATCAAGTTAATTCACATGCCATCCAAGTATCAACTTGCGGATCCCCCTACTAAAGCCCTTCCAAGGAACTCATTTCATCACTTAACATCCAAGTTGGAAATTTGCAACATATACCTCCCAACTTGAAGGGATGCATTATGATATAGTTGTTATTGTAATAAATAGTTAGAATAGTTTGTTAAATAACTAACCCATCCTTATAATCTAGCTAATACACATTAATGAAGTTTCCATCTTCATATTCCATATTCATATACTATAATAAAGAAAAAAGAATAAAAGAGAAAATCGAAAGTAATAAGAGGTTTATATTAAGGAAAATGTCATTCCGAAGTGTTTAGATCTTAGTAAATAAGCCTTTAGTTATATTTCAATTTCTAATCTTTGCACTAAATCGTAAACAAAATTAAACATTTGAACTTAATAGGAATTAACAAGACTTCAATTCATGGGTTCATCCTTATCTCTTCTAGGTGACAAGCAAGAACATATCATATAATGGCATTTATGTTGAACTCTAGTTCTAACTAAAACCATAATTCAATTTCAATTATTTTAAAGGTAACTATAAATCATGCATCATAGTAATTCTCCAAATATTAAAATTAACTTAAAATATAAAAGTATTCAATTTCATTTACTCATCTATAACAAATTAAAAATTATCCACTCAGGATTACACATAGTATACGAATTGAGAAGTTCTAACGTTCGCAATACATTCCCTATTGGCTCCAAAGGAATTTTCCTTAATCAAAACTCTCAAATAACAATTGTAATTCATTTGATTAGGGCCCGAATCAGAATCAGGTTCAATGAATTTATAAGCTCTTGTAAACAAGTTTTGCAATGCCCTAGGCCTCAAATTCCAATGGTCTGTACAGCACCTCTTTAAGTTATTAGGAGACAACATGTTAACCTGCAAAAACTATACAAAAAGAACAACAAAATTGCATTAATGAGATTAACAAAAGAAACCATAATTAGAAGGAAAAAATGCATGTTAGGGAATATGATATTTGGATTGCCCGCGTGGCCATCACTGCCCCCAGCGCAAAGAATACGAAAGGGGCTCTGACCGCGGGCAGTCTTCATCGCAGAGTTCCGACGGCGAAACGATCTCCATCTCACACTCGGGATGAATACGGGGCAGAGTTATCCGAAAACGGAAGCTCCGCCGCAGCGTCTCCGACAAGAGCGAGATTGAAGATTTAAAATGTGCCGCGGCTTCTCTGCTCAGATAAGATCAAGTAGTGTTTAGGTCTAACTTAGGTTTTGTGTTCATTTTATATGCGAATCCACTTTCCCTCTATTATTTTTATTCCCAAAATGCCCACACATATCATAATATCAAATTGGGCTGAATAACTGTATTTTGACTAACTTCAATTAGCCCACAAGGAAGCGGATGGATAATTTTAAGTGACACCTTTTTAATTAGGAAAATTTTATCTCATATTCCAACAATTATTTCACACCCCTACAATTTATATAATTTGACCAAAATATTCTTATATTATATTTTAAAAAAAAACAAAAGAAAAATGAAAAAAATTGCATTTAGGAAAACTAATAGGTAAGTTATTTGGTGACTACAACAAAGATGAGTTCAGGCAATAATGAAAAATCGAGGCCTAATATAAATAAAACTCTATTTTATGAACGACTTAAATATGTATAAGGTTCCTACAAATATCTCAACTTTTAGGTTTGGTCTCTCCAAAATTTTCCTTTAAACAATGGATCTCTAAAAGTTTTCCGTCCCTAACTTTAGTCCCTCCGGTTAGTTTCCACGAATGGTGACTTATGTGGCATGTCATGTGAAAATTTTTTGATGACGTGGCTTACATGTGGCAATGTCAATGTGGCAAAAAAATGCTGACATGTATGCCACGTGTCAATTGTTTCAATTTTAATTTTTTTATATTAATATCATATTTAAACTCAGAAATGGTAGTTATACTTTCTAGCTAATTTATAGTTAATCCCTAACTAATTTAAACACATCATTCTAATAATCAGTAGCTAATTTCTAACTAATCCATAGTTAATTTAAACACATCATTCTATTTTTTATTCCATAAAATGTTTTATCAATGATCAAAACGTGACATTGAAGATTGAAAATCACAACTAAAGCTTCAAACCATAAAAATGAAGATAAAAGAATCAAAAACACATTTAGAGAGAAAGAAGAGACAAACAAATAAAACATGGATCTTCTTTTAATATAGACAAATATTTGTGACTACATACAAAAGGTATACTAGTGTCTACTCTCATAACCTTATTATTGTTAATTACATGCATCAATTTGTCAAGGATTGCACAATTATTGTTAATCAAATTGTAAGAGCGTACCATTAAATAGAAAAAATAGTCTTTTGAGTAGATTTAAATCATCTAAATTAGCACCACTGGCCTTCTTATTTAAAAGCTCCTCACCTCTCTTGAATGGCTTGAATGGTTTCTCATGCATTGCAGTTATCAATTGATTTGCTTGGATGTATATGAGTACTCTTCTCTAGAAGATGAAAAACAACAGAGTGTGGGTCTCCAGCACCAACCTGCAGCAGTGCAGCCTCAATGAAAGTTCTTTATAAAAAGGATATAATCAATTTGACAAGCACACATTTTAACATGATAATTTAGTTACTAAAAGTTAATTAACCAATGATAGTTTCATTACATTTATTTTAAAATATAAGTTGTATTTAATATTTAGCTATTTCTCTTCATCTAATAATTATGTGAAAATTATAGTGAGATAGGATCTCTCTAGAAAAACACATGTACATATATTACCATGCTCAATGCACGACTCTGATAATCATGAGATATGATCTCCTTTCCGCCTAATTTTGGAGGAGGATCAACTACAGCAGGCCGGATCACCAAAACTCCTTCGTCCTTAAGAGTATTAAAATGTATTAAACTCAGAACAATTATGTTTTCCCTTTTTGGAATATAAATATAAATTACTAACATATTAAAAAGAAAACTTTATAAGAATTAGTCTATTGAAACATAAATCCATTAAAAGTATCCACTTACATCCCTGAAAGAATTTTCTACATGTATTTTGCGGTATTTTTTTATTATTTTCAATAAATTGTATTTAGAATGTTTTTTTCCAATGGATACCCAATGTTACAACTTACATTCACGTAAGTTTATAAATTTCAGTATCATTTTTAACTCTTAAACAACCACATATTATAATCCTCCCACAACACACTTTAATTATCTGTAAATATATTCTTGGTGAATTTTTATAAAAAGAAAATAAGAAATAAATAATTACTGTTACTCCATACAATGGCAACTAACAATGTTTCATTCACCATTAGTTAGTTGAAACTCAGCACAGTTTCTAACAATCATACTAAAATTCACCAATTATGATATGTGACTGTACTCATCTATTTTTTTAAGAAGCGAGAAGGATAAAATTAGAACAAGGAATCATGAAGATTAACTTTAACTCAAAAGGTTTAAGATAAATGAGCAGAGTCAAATGATTACCTTCAATAATGCGTTTACAGCTACACGTAACTCACTTCTAACAGATTTAATATTTTCGATCTCTACTTCAAACACCTCAAACTGAAAAACCCAGAAGAAATTAAGATTAATAATTTGGGGGAAAATTATAAACCTGGGGGAGAGAGAAAGAGAGGTACCAGAATTAGAGAGATCTCCAATTGAGGAAGAAGAGGGATTTGAAAATGAAAAAGAGGGACGACATCGTTGACGGCGGATCTGCACAATTTGAAGAAAAACAAGAACTATGGAGACGGTAGGAAAAACAAGGAGGATGGAGACAGAGTGTGTGAAGAAGAGAGAAGATAATGAAGGCTTCTGACGTGGCTTTGTTTTATAAGGGAAAAAATTATTTTACAAAATTTCTGACATGGCAAAGCAATAATATACGCATGGCATGCCACATAAGCCATCGTTAGTAGAAACTAACGGGAGAGACTAAATTTGGGGACGAAAAACTTTATGAGGACCATTGTTTGAAGGAAAATTTTCGAGGGACCAAACTTGAAAGTTGGGATATTTGTAGAGACTAAAAACTTATTTAGCTCTTCTATGAAGTCCTCCGAAGTTTTACAACTAATTTGTCCTATCCATTATATATCTGGAGAAAATAATTTGAAAAAATTGCATTCCATATAACTTTTTATCGGATAATTACAACGAAAACGAGTTTAGGCAACATTGATAAACTAGTGACCTAAAGTAAAGAAAATCAATGCCAAAAGTCAAATGTGTTCTAAACCTCCACGCTACTCGTGTTCTATAATGTTCTAATGAAACAAATTTCACTTTGGCAAATTTTAAAAATCTGCGGTTTGTCCATTTTTGGCAACGATTCTTTATACCTTTGCCTATTATGTCATTGTAAAACTAAAAAAAAACTACTTGAAAAACTTATAATCAAGTTATCTAATGAACAAAAGAAAATTACTGAAAAATTTATAACCAATTTATCTGGTGAACAATATGTGATTTGGTAAAAATTATAATAACGAATAATATTTATGTAAATTATTTGGTAAACATATAACCATATCAAAATACTTCATTGTATGTTATCAAGTGAAGAAAAACTATGTATCAGAATTTTTTGAGGAATATTTTTCAATATAGTGTTGTAAAGGTACACAATTTTCCAATTTCAGAAAGAAATTAATAATAAATAAATCAAAATGTATAATCGAAATATTTTGGAAAATATAAGGGTGTGGAGAAAATTGTTGTGGTATAAAGTAAAGTTTTTTTTAATTAGTCATGACACCCCATATAATCTTGATTTGATTATAATACCATTTGATTTGAAAAACTTATCATATTTTTTATAATATCCAATTATATATGTGTGGTTCCGAATTTAAAAAAAAAACCCGTTAAAAAACCTTTTTTTTATAGTTTTTATCTCTAAAATTTTGTTGTAAAAATACGTGACTTGCAGATTTTTCTGAAAATTTTGGAGTATGTGCATTTTATACGTTTTTTTTTCTTCTGAATTTTGGAAAGATCGATATCTAATTTTATGCATTTTTATTAGATTTTTAAAAATATTAGGTAATATGTGTGGTATTCCGTATTTTTTTTTAAATCCGATACAAAACCACTTTTTAATAATATTTTAAGTGTTTGACATTTTATTTGCGGAATTTCTGCGAAAATATGTTACTTGCGAATTTTTTTACAAATTTGGAATTATATGCATTTTTCCAAATACTTACAAAACTGGTAACTAATTTTATGCATTTTAATCGAATTTTTAATATATTCAATAATTTTATGCATTTTTATCCGATTTTTTTTTAAATCTGATAAAAAAATTTAAAATATTTTAAGTGTTTAATTTTTATCTACATAATTTGTTGTGGAAATACGTTACCTACGTATTTTTCTGTACATTTTAGATTATATGAATTTTATGTTTTTTATTTCCGCGATTTTTTAAAAAACGATAATATTTGTCACACTCCAAATTTTCAAAACAAATCTGATAAAAATGCATACCTGAATTTTTGTATGACCTACCGAATTTTTCTTGACTGAGAGAGAATATTTCCAGCATATGCTTAATGGAAAAAAAAATTAAAAGGATACTTTTGATATTACAAAATTATGGAGGGTTTCAGGGTTGACTTTTAGAGTGTCGGGTAAAATTCTCAAACAGGCTGGACATAAGTGAAGAATATGTTTCACAATGCAAAAAGTAATTTGTGAAATTCTTCTCACCCTTTAAACCTCTTTAAAATCTCTTATCAAAATATTCTTCAAAAATACAAAACTTAAATGAATATATACACTTTATTAAATCTTTGATAAAACTATATATCAAAGTATCATATATGGTATCCTTTTAAGCAATCTCAAGTTATATATCAAACATCATATCATATATTAAATTTAATTTGGGCGCATTATGGGTAATTAAGGAGGGTGTTATTAGCATAAAAAAAGGTGTTGCATATGGGCCATTTTTCTTGTCCTCATTTGGATCGGTCACTTAATTATGGCATTGAGGATAATTCGAACATGCGCCCCTTTGTGCAATTTAATTGCACACCGTTGTTGTGTGAAAGTGATATCTCTCTTATCTCTAACATGGATGGAAATTTCATTAGTATGGTCTATGAGTTAGGATTTATTGATGCTTCCGTCCCTTATTTGGAAGGGATTCATATCGGGGGAACTGATCTTTCCTATTTTGTATCATCATATTAAACTCCTTGCCTATCAGGTTCGTTAATTAAATTAGACTCTCTAACCTTTGCTCACTTATTGGACGCTCCATCTTCAAATCACCAGGTGCCAGACTCGGGCCCATACGCTATTCTAGACCATATGTTTCAGGTGTTCCTCACTCATTCTCAAGAGTCTGGTATGGCTAACCCCTCTTATGATCCTTATATTTTTATTAGTTTTTGCATGTAGAATAAAGTTTCTACGTCGATTCCAAAAGGAGGTCTGAGTTCTCAAAAGGTCTCTTTATTTGTTTTTTTAAAAGGTTCTTCAACTCCTTCTCCTTTACAATTGTTGACTTCGGTGATGATCTTATCAGTAGTTTCTATGGGTGTTAATAGTGTAGTCGCAAAAAAAAATCCTTAGGATTACAAAGCAATTAGGTTGCAAGCATCTAGTAAGTGATAATGTTGTGGTGAAAGATCTTGTGGATTTGGATATGAGAGATAGAATGAAGAGAGTCTCTCATTCTTCTAGGCGGTAGATATTAGTTTGCTTCTTTAATATTAGGGGGTGGGAGGTAACATTAAAAGAAAGAAAGTTAGAGATGTTATTCTTCGTAATTCTTTAGAGCTTATGGCGATTCAAGAAACTAAACTCCTTGAGATCTATGATTTTCTTGTTCATTATCTTTGGAGAATTCATTTGTGAGTGGGGTTTTAAACCCGCAGAGGGTATAATGGAGGTCTCCTTTCAATTTGGTGTAGTTTAAATGGGAGAACCATATTCTCTTTTTCTGGTATTGGGTTCCTTGGTTTCTGCTTAGACTGGGGAACTAAGAAGTCGGTATGTTTTGTTTAAACCTGCACTCGAGATAGACCAACTTGTGGATATTGCGACTGCTTTGATTATGGATGATTTCTCCCCGCCTCTATTTTCAACAAAGAGGGTCCGGGATGAAGATCAATAATCTCCTCGGGAAGAGAGTTCTCCAAAAGGAACTCGTGACATTGGGGATGGTCCTTATAAGGAGGTAACTCCATTCATGTTGATGTCGCATGTCTTCTTTTCCTGACTTACTCACACTCTTGAGAAAGCTGGTATTACTGTCCTGGCGTCGGATATATCCTTCATCCAAAATCTATGAGACTGGGATAAGAAGGAAAACGTCTCCAAGTTTACTCATAGCATGTATTGGGTTGCTTCTCTATTCTCCCTTGTTTTTGCTGGCAGGGGTTACATTTTGGCTCTGGGAAATACCACCAAGGAATGGGACACTTGGAAAGATAAATGTTAAGATATGGAAATGATGTGTTATACTCTCCATAAGGAGCTTGTTGGACTGCAGGAGAAACATAAGGTTGTTAACTTTTTTCAAGAGGAGGCAAAAATCCATGACTCTCCTTCTACTCTTGTTGCTCGAGTAACTAATCTGAAGGATGCCCTTAAAGTGTCCGAGAAGCAGTATCAGGATGCTTCTTGTGTTGTTAAGGAAAAGACACGTCAGGAAAATAAGCATCATAAATATCTTCTTCAAGAATCCAAGGCTCATGTCAAGACCTTGAAAGTCCTTAAAGACGAAGTTGTCGGTCTGAAGCAAGCGATATATGATTCCCTTCAACGGACTATGTGGGTTATACTCGAAGTCCATGAACAAGTTGTGGAAAAGGTGAGGAAGTTCTGCCCCAATGCCATAATTTCGGCCAAGGCGTTGGACCCATTCCAAGTTGTTTCTGGGGTGGCTCATAAGGGTGGCCCTCGTACCTCGGCTCAAAAAGCTCTGACTTCATTTTTTTTCTATTACACTACTTTATTTACTAAAAAAAATCTTGGCTTTTTGCGCCATAGGTGTAATAATTATTAATATTTATAAAAAATATGTTTACCTCACTTATTCGTGCATTGTTTAACTTAGAGTCGTGTGCTTGGCTCCATTTTATATTGTTGTTATGTTGCGCCTATGGTTGTTGGCGAATTGTTGTAATGCTCAGGTTTGTTTGTTACCTCTATAATTCTAAGTTTGTATATCCTTGTTGCATCATCAGCGTTCGCCTGAGGGAGCTTTGAGTCTGCTCTGGGTCAGCTACTAAGTGTTGCATGTTTTTATGAAGAGAAAATTAAGAAGGACATTTATTGTCTCAGATTTAAAAATGTGTTCTTCATGATTTTCAACTCTGTGATTTGCAATTGGGTATACTAGATGATGTTAGCTATCATTTTCTCCCGCTATATTTGTTTACTTTCGTTACCATTTGCTATAATAATGTATTAGCTCGTGTGTTATATTTAGTGTGTTGCTTGTTATTCTCAAAGTGAAGCTTGGGGTCGGCGAGACCGGAATGACATGGTTAAATATTTATATTGGGATCTGCGTCACAAATGACCATTTCTCGTCCTAGGGTAGGATCCTTGTCCATGTCCCTGAGGCTTAGCTCAGATTGAGGTTGACATCTCTAGGCTTCACTTCCTACTCCATTGGATTGGCTAGATCTGAAGGGGGATGGGCCAACTATGCAGAAATGTGTATAGTTTGTGTCATTTGAGAAGTCATGCGAGAAATGTGTTTAAGCCGTATTAGAATAGCAAAAATGTGTTTAGTCTGTATCGAATACACATGAATCATGTGAGGAATGTGTTTAAGTTGTGTTAGAATCATAGAAATGTGTTTAGTCTGTATCAGATATGCAAGAATCACATGAGGAATGTGTTTAAGCTATATCATAATCGCATAAATGCGTTTAGTTTGTATCGAATACGCATTCATGCAATTCATCTTTGTTCCCCTTGTCTTGAGCATTCTAAAAGAAAGAGAGACATATAAGCATACAATAGAGGAAGAAAGAGAAGATGTAGAAATATTTATATTAATAATAAATTGAATTCGTTATAATGAAACAATGAAATGACTAGATAAATATACCTTCAACGGTGACTATGTTGTGGACAGGCGTCGTCCTGAGTCTTTGGTCGTTATCCTTCCTTAGGACTCTCGCTGTGCAGTTTCCTTCTTTAAGATGTCTTATTCGGTCGGACGAGATATCATAGGGTACTGATTTGTATTTTTCTGTTGGTGTGTTGTTGGGTAGTCGACTTCCTCAAGGATGTAGCTTGAGGATGACCACTAGAGCCTTAGGACCCCAAAGTTTCCTTTGTTATATGCTTCGGCGATGTGCTTTTGGATCATCAAGGAAAAAACCTTCTGGCTTCTTTCTTACTCCGGAGTATATATCTACCTAAAATAGTCCACATGTGGCTCAGTCTGCCTATGGGTGATCCGGCCTGGTGGTCGGCTTCTCATGAGTCAAGTATGATAGTCGGATGTGGACAACATTTCTTGAGAGACCTGTCACATTGACCTCTGTGGGATAAGAGGCACCTCAATACTTGATCTATTCCTGGTTAACTATGAACTCTCTATATCCCAGCGTCATTAACTATAAACTCGCTGTATCTTCAATTTCGCCCTGGTAAGTACCGTGGTAAGGACGATGTTAGAATATAAGGTAGATCGGGAACCTTTGACAATATCTTCACGGAAACATATATCTGGATATGAGATCCTTCCTTTTGTTATTTTGCAGAGTTCTCGAGAGAATCAAAGATATGGAATTTCGAGAAATTATAATCGAAATGATGATTGATTGAATCAACCCCAACAAATCTCTGTGTTCGCTTGTGAGCATTCTTGATTTGATGACCTAAGGAGGTTACAGATAGGTAAATCAGATATTTGGATCCGAAATTGTAAGAATCCAGATCTAGAATTTCTATGTTCGCAAGATGGATTAGGAAAGCGAATTTGAATACGTGGAAGTCGTAAGAATTAGAATTCATTTTTCGCAGACAATGCTACTATTCTATTCAGGATCCATAAATTAATGCAGTTGATGAACTAATGATCTTGAACTGTGGTGTTGATATCCTTTACGATGGCGTGGGGTGGACCTACATGGTTAGCACTCCAACGTCCAAGTCAGTTTAAGATTCAAGATGACGGCAACTCGCGCTTATCACGTTTTCCAGTGCGGGTTCAACGCACTTTTGGACCAGTGGTAGTAGCTAATGAATGCTAACCACGCTTAGCGCGCTCTAGTCGCGCTTTCTTTAATTTTGTCGCCTTTGAACTGATTGCACGGAGCGCGCTATGATGGCACTTAGTGCGCTGCCACTTATAGGCACCTTTTTGAACTTGTATAAAGGGGCAGTTTGGAGATATTTTGAAGGACACTTCATTTTTATGCACTTTTCAGATTTGTTAAGAGATTGTTAGGGTTTGGAGCTTAAAAATTCCAAGAGAAGTAAAAATCAAAACTTTGGAGCATCAATCTTCAATCTTTCGACTTTGATGCTAGTAAAGCTTTCCTTCTTAGTTGTCGATCAAGCTACCATGGTGATGGCTAGCTAAACATCTTTTATGTCAAGATTAGAGGTAGTTAACCTTATTAGTATGTATTTCTTTTGATCTTTTGTATATGAACAAAGTTGATGATCAATATTGATTTTAAGATCTTTGTATTGTGATTTTAAGATCTTTATATTGTGATCTTTGTATTGTGATTTTAAGCTTTCCTTCTTATTGATTTTAAGATCTTTGTATTGTGATCTGTTACCTCTGTTTTTTTTTTGTGTTGTTTAAGTTGTTTGGTTAGTGTGCAGACTCTGTTTATGCGAGGGAGTGTACCTGCAGACCAACTTCTTTTCGATCCCGAGATTGAGAGAACCGCGTGTAGGATCAATAGCAGAACTAGATGGAGGAGACAACTTGCCAAAGAAAGACAAGAGCGTGGAGAAACTTCTTCATCTACACCCATTTTTACGCCAAACATGGCAGAACCACCACTTCTTGCTTCAACTCCATGTACTAACAGTCCAAGACACAACGCTCAGTTTGCATGCAACACCCACAACGGGAGGCATTCTGAGATGAAGAAGGGAATCCTTTCTATTTAATATCATTATCTTTTTACGGGAATGGACCATGAGGATCCGTTCACAAATCTCACTAAATTCTATGAAATTGCGGGCACAACTGGAGCACTGAAAGCGGAAGAAGAATCCTTGTTTAAGAGACTATTCCCGCATTTTTTAATTGGGAAGGCGAAGGAATGGTATCTTGACCATTCTACTCTTGTGATGAAGGATTGGAATGTATTGGAGCAGAAGTTCCTTGAATGCTTTTTTACTCGCAATAGATTCATGGAAGCAAAGACGACGATTTTTGTATTTGCGCAAGGAGGAAGCGAATCTCTCAATGAAGCATGCGAATCTCTCAAGCGAATCTCTCTCAAGTGCACATATTCTGCAACAGACTTCAACCCGTTCAAAAAACTATTTTGTATGCTATGGAGGGTGGTTCTCTAATGTCAAAAAGCGTGGAAGATGTAGTTGCCATCATTGGTAGGATGGCACTAAATGATCATCAAGGTCAACACAACT
The DNA here is from genome assembly GCA_022829125.1 of Lathyrus tuberosus. Classification (NCBI taxonomy): domain Eukaryota; kingdom Viridiplantae; phylum Streptophyta; class Magnoliopsida; order Fabales; family Fabaceae; genus Lathyrus; species Lathyrus tuberosus. The sequence goes on along the minus strand of JALAZF010000101.1, from coordinate 2,565,088 downwards.
GTGGTATTTTGCAAAGAAAACTGGGAATTATCAAGTTGGGAACGAATGATGTTATTCTTTCTCAAAATAAATTGCTCTCACAACAAGTGGGGTTGTTGACACAACAAATGTCAAAGCTTCCACAACAAACCAAGGAGATACAAGAAATTCCCAACAAAAGTCGACAAGTAGCGAGTTGTGAACTATGCAAAGGTGATTACCCTACCGGCTATTGTCTTCTGGTGGTTGAAGAAGCTAACTATGCGGGAAACCAAAATCAAGGTTATCAACCTAGACCACCTTATCAACAAGGCAACCAAGGTCACCAACCAAGAGGTAATCAAGGTTATCAATAACAATGGAGGTCTCAAGAAGCCGAAACTTCTAATCGTCAACATCAATACCAAAACTACACTCAACCTCCACAAGCTCCAAGTGGAAATTCAAAGATGGAAGACAAACTCACCCAATTTAAGCAAATGTCAATGTTAAATCAAAAGAACACCTATGCGGCTATAAAGAACCTTGAGACGCAAGTTGGGTAATTGTCTAAATAATTGGCCGACCAACACAAAGGAAGTTTTCCGGCGAATACTCAAGTGAATCCAAAAGAGCATTGCAAAGTTATTATTACTAGAAGTGGTAGGGAAAGTAATATGGGCATAAGTGAGGAAGTTGTGGAAGAAGAGGAAGTAGTTGAAAAAGAAAAAGAAATTTATGAGAGTGAAGTAGAAAAAAATGTTGAGGGAGATTTAGTTGAAAATGAGAAGAAAAAGAAGGAGGAAGAAGAAAAGAAAATGAGAGAAGAGAAAAATAAAAAGATTCGGAAGGGGAAGGAACAAGTGAGTACTATTTCAATTCAAAATTGGCCTTATCCTCATGCTCCGACTAAAAAGGACAACGCAAGACACTATGCTCGGTTTTTAGATATTTTTAGTCAATTGCAAATTAATATTCCATTTTCCGAGGCATTAGAGCAAATGCCAAAATATGCAAAATTCATGAAGGATGTTCTCACCAAAAAGAAAAGGTACACGGATCAAGAAACGATAGTGGTTAATGCTAGTTGTAGCGCTATCATTCAACGGACTGTTCCGCAAAAAGAAAGTGATCCGGGAAGAGTTACCTTACCGGTCACCATAGGAAATATTTATGTTGGTAATGGGTTGATTGATTTCGGCTCTAGTATTAATTTGATACCGTTGTCCATTGTGAAAAGTTTGGAACACATGGAGTTGAGGGCTACTAAAATGACTTTGCAACTAGACGATAAATCTACTACCCGTCCTCACGGTGTAGTGGAAGATGTGTTGGTTAAGGTTGATAAGTTCTTGTTCCCAATTGGCTTTGTGGTGATTGATATGGAAGAAGATGATGACGCTCCTTTAATTCTTAGAAGACCTTTCATGAAAACCGCAAGAATGGCCATAGATATGGATGATGGTCTCATGAGAGTGCGAGTACAAGATGAAGAGATTTGCTTTAATCTATTCGAAGCCATGAAGCATTCTAATGACATGGGTGATTGTTTTATAATTGAAGCAACGGAAGAGATGATTGAAGAGGTAACAAGGCAATTGCAAGTTTCTACCCCCTTACAAAATGTTGTTACTAATGCTCTCCAAAGTCTTAATGAGAACGAAGTAAAAGAAATTGAGAAGTGTTTGTGAGAACTTGAGGAATTGGAAGAGATTACTCCATTGAAAGAAAGAGTGGAAATTTTGAAAAAAGAAAATAACGAAGAAACTAATCTTGAGTTGAAGTTATTGCCCTCTCACCTTAAATATGTGTTTCTTGATGATGAGGGGCATAAACCGGTTATCATAAGCAAAGAGCTAACCAAGAAGGAGGAAGACAAGTTGATTTGTGTGTTGGAAAAGAATCAAGATGCTATGGGTTGGACTTTTTCCGATTTGAAAGGAATAAGTCCTTCTTATTGTATGTATAAGATATTAATGAAAGATGATTTCAAACCGGTAGCTCAACCTCAATGCTGTTTGAATCCTACCATGGAAGAAGTGGTTAGGAAATAAGTTGTGAAAATGTTAGACGTCAGAATGATCTATCCCATTTCCAATAGTCCTTGGGTTAGCCCAGTGCAAGTGGTACCGAAGAAAGGTGGAATGACGGTTATCCGAAATGAGAAGAATGAATTAATCCCTACAAGAACCGTGACCTGATGGAGGATGTGCATCGATTACCGTAGGCTAAATCAAGCTATGAGGAAATATCACTTTCCTCTTCCTTTCATGGACCAAATACTTGAGAGACTTTCCAGTCAAGAATTATATTGTTTTCTAGATGGTTATTCGGGTTACAATCAAATTATTATTAATTCGGAGGACCATGAGAAAACCGCTTTCACATGCCTATTCAGAATCTTTGCTTATAGAAGGATGCCTTTTAAGTTGTGTAATGCGCCGACTACTTTTCAATGGTGTATGAAAGCAATCTTTTCAGACTTGATTGAAAAGTTCATTGAAGTTTTTATTGATGACTTCTCAGTTTTTGGACCGTCGTTTGATCTTTGCTTGAAAAATTTGGATATTGTTTTGGAAAGGTGTGTGGAAACAAATTTGGTGCTTATTTGGGAAAAATGCAACTTTATGGTTGCGGAGGGAATTGTGCTCGGCCATAAAGTTTCTTCAAGAGGTCTTGAAGTTGATCAAGCTAAGGTGGACGTCATTGAAAAGTTGCCACCACCTTTGAATGTGAAAGGAATAAAAAGCTTTCTTAATCATGCGGGATTCTATTGGAGGTTCATCAAAGACTTCGCCAAAATTGCAAAGCCATTTAGTAACTCACTGTAGCTACATTATGTGATGCTATTTATTATTATTTAACGTAAAGATAATGAATAAAATGTGACACACTAACATTACATCAATTGGTCCACTATTTTTTAAGTGAGAAGATGACAAAAACATTTTCACCCTCTAAGAAGACGACACGTGGTCATCTTCTTCATGCATCCATGCAAAAACGCAAATCAACCCCCATGGACACAAAGCTTGCGCAAAACAACATGATGAAACACCATTCTTTAGCAACTCATAACACACTCAATATTCCATCAAATCATGCGAAATAATATATTAAATTGAAGCTCTCGATGAGTAAAACAACAATGCACCATTAGTTTCCCAAAATAACGGTTCTAACATAGTGAAAATTGACATGAAAGTCACGGATTAAAATTAAAAATCACAAAATCAAGAACAACACATAAACTTAAATTCAAAGATTCATGGTGTGCCATCATTTCAGGACTTCCAGATGCAATGTATGAACAATATTTTAACATCCTAAATCATGTAAATCTAAGAATGAGAGCCATGGAATTTTTAGAGATTCTTACCAAGTGGAGAAAGTCCACTGCTTCTTGTGGTGCTTTGAGATTAGGAAACCCAGAAAACTTCAATGCAATGTCTTGGAATCTCCCTCAAGCAAAATAAATGCTTAACCTCTTCAAATCTTGAAAAAATTGCAAATTGGTGATGGAAGAATATGAACTTGTAGGTGATGATACAATGGTTCCAGTTGAAAATAGATGCAAACAGTAGCTTCTATTCCATGAGGTGATGAAGATGATGAAAGAATTCCAAAAAATAACCTCAAGATGAGAGAGATCTTGGAGTTTGAAGTTGTGGGTGTGAAATTCGTTTTTGGATATAGCTTTCTCTAATGGTGTAACTAACTTCTGTTAGAGAGAGAATGAGAATTTATATGGTGGGTTAGGGTATGGTTAAGAACTAATCATAGTTAGAAAGTTGGTTAGAGGTGGTTTAGTGAAAGTTGAAAAAATGAGGGTTTATGGTGGTGTACGAATTTTACTATGTGGATGGTGTATTTTAGCTACCATGGAGTGCATTATGATGATAATAATGGTGTAAGATGATGGTTAGTACAACCAACACGATTTTCTCACCAAATTTTGCAATTTGAAAAATGGAGTTTTTATGGTTTATGGCATGAAAAGATGTCTATGGAGGTGACTTTGTTGATGAATTTCTTGAAGCATAATGAATCAATTTGCATGATTTTGATGTCATTGGAAAGGTGGTATTTGATAGAACAAAGTTGATGTCAAAAGGAATTGGAGTTGAGGTCTGGAACACCATGAAAAATGGCATTGAAGTTGCTATGTCACAAGCTGAATTTTGGGACTTAGAAAAAATTCTAAGTTTTTCATTGAACAACTTATTAATCCCAACTTTTATTGATCATAACTTTTGATCCAGAAATTCAAATGGAACATTCTTTATATGGATGGAAAGCTTGGAATCGATACTACAACTTCCATGTTGAACAAAAGCTGAAATGAAGTTTGCATCATGGAGAAAAATGGCTTGGAAGATGGCTACATGGCATGAAAAACTTTCCCAAAATGGAAGGTTCTAAAACTCTAATTTTTTCCAAAAATGGCAACTTTCCATAATTCTTGATTTTTCACGATTCCTTTGATAATTCTTAATCAAATTTCACCCATTGACCATATTTGACATGATAAACATGAGTTTGACCTAAAAATTGAGAGTTGACTTTTTCCTTGATCAGTTGACTTTATTCTCAATTTGTTTAATTTTCAACCATCTAGCCAATTGAAATCCTTCTGAATGAAATTGTGAATTAAATGAGATGTCTTGGTCTTGAGGAGCCTCATTCTCTTTGCTTTGAACAATTCATACCATGGAAACCTCTGATCCCATGCCTTGGGAAAACCAATGATGTATGTGTAATGCTTATGACCTAAATGCATATGAAATGTGAACAGAAGCCATCTATTGGGTATAAATAAGAGGGAAAATCTTGAGGTGTTACAGGTGCCCCTATTCAATCGACTTAAACCTGAAGGGATGATAGCAACGACTTTCAGACGTTCAAGGTAGAAGGTGATTGAATACCAAAAGAACCCAAAAATTTGCTAAGTGTGGAGAGATATACAATAATGTGCTTGCCAACTGAACGTGGACTCAAAGATAGCGGATACCAACCAAAAGTTGAAATAGCGAAAGATGACAGATGAGTCAATAGAAGACGCCAACCAAGAGTTAGGACAAAGAGCAAACTCGTGACAAGGAATACCAATCAAAAGTTGGAATAACGGAAAGGACGTCTACTTCAATTGGAGATAAAAGACAAAGTACCAACCAATAGTTGGGATACGGGACACCAATCAATAATTAGTATAACGAGGTTGTCGACCGGAGGCGAGCTCACAAAGAGTATCAACCAAAAGTTGAGATAAAACCAGAGATCATCCACCAATAATTAGGGAAGAGAGACGACAACAACCAAAAGTCGCAAAAGAGGAAAGTAACCAAGATATTAAGATGCAAGATACTGACCAAGGATTACCAACCAAGAGTTGGGAAAGAAGATGCTAACCAGGAGTTAGGATGGAGTGACGTATACTAACCAAAAGTTAGGATGACATGAAGGATATTAACCAAAAGTTAGGATGAAATGAAGGACACTAACCAAAAGTTAGGATGAAATGAAGGGTACTAACCAATAGTTAGGATAGGGGATATAAACCAAGAGATTACCAACTGGAACGCCGACCGAGAGCGAACCCATAACGAAAGATGCCAACCAAGAGTCGGGATGAAAGATACTAACTAAGAGTTAGGATAACCAAGACGCCGACCGAAGGCGAACTCACAACGAAGAATACTAACCAAAAGTTAGGATAACGGGTATACGAAACATAGACCGAGGGAAAACTCACAACGGAGAATACTAACCAATAGTTAGGATGGCGAGGATGCCGAACAAAGGCGTGCTTACAACGGAAGATACCAAACAATAGTTGGAATAGAAGACACTAATCAATATTTAGGATGCACGAGCACGCCGACTGAAGGCGTACTCACAAGGGAGGATGCCAACCAATAGTTGGGATGAAACCAAGGATTACCAAACAAGAGTTGGGATGAGAGATACCAAACAAAGATTACCAACCAAGAGTGGGGAACTAACCGAAAGCAAGCTCGCAACGAAAGATACCAACCAATAGTTGGGATAAAGGATACTAACCAATAGTTAGGATACACGAGGACGCCGACCAAAGGCGTGCTCACAGCAAAAGACACCAAGTAATAGTTGGGATAAAGGGTACTAACCAATAGTTAGGATACACGAGGATGCTGGCCAAAGGCGAACTCATAACAACGGATACCAACCAATAGTTGGGATAGAAAATACTAACCAAGAGTTAGGATAAACGAGAACGCCAACCAAAGGCGAACTCAACAAAGGATACCAACCAAAAGTTAGGATAGAAAATACTAACTAAGAGTTAGGATAATCGAGAACACCAACTAAAGGCGAACTCGCACCGAAGAATACTAACCAATAGTTAGGATAACGAGAACGCCAACCAAAGGCGAACTCAACAAAGGATACCAACCAATAGTTGGGATAAAAGATACTAACCAATAGTTAGGATAAACCAGAATGCCGACCAAAGGTGAACACACAACAAAAGGTACCAACCAATAGTTGGGATAAAGGATACACAGGAAGTAGAATTCTCAGACATACAACCTGAAGGGAAGAGGACCCCGCTAGGGCCAAGAGAAGTTTAACCAAACAACAATGTAGGGGAGTACATGCATGATGAGTGAATTCATCGGCGAATTCACCGGGGATAAAGTAAGGTTGAATTTCCTGAGATATGCCATTCTCTGCTGAGAAACGTCTGGTGAAGATAATGTCAAACCTGGCTTATGCTTCGAATTCATATGTTTGAATTTTTTTTTGGCGTAATGCTCCATATCAATTGGAAATGCTACGCATTTTGAGGATGCAATGTAATGATGATTACTATATGCAAGATGCAAAGAGAATCCTCAGCTGGGGGTCACGAGTAACCTAAAGTGACGTTCCCTACACCGGGAATCACGAATGATAATTGCTGAAGATGGAACCCAAGGATCTGATACGAAAAAGGTGCCAATAACCATTGGGCTTGGAATCTGCCGGGGACGTCAGCCACCGCTGGTCAAACTATTGAGAGGATAAACACCAAACTCTACTTGGGGAAACCAAACCTCAGGACCCTCGCTGGGGAGGATAATCATAATCTTCATAATGTCCATCTGGCGCCTTACTGAGGAAGAGAAACCCCATACTAGGAACTACTTTGGCGCTTTACGCTTCTGCTGATCAACTGCATGCCGATTATCATAAGCGGACTCTCCACTTGTTCTCAAACCACCTGGTCTACTGGGAGGAATCGCCTCATGAGGATTTTACAAAAAACCTGGCATTCAAAGTGCCCCAGGGTCTTCAAACTCTTGGAGAGATTTGTCGGATCTCGACGTAACTGCCCCAGATTGGCCAAACTATGAAGGAATTTGCCTCGAGAGGATTCGTGACGACTTGAAATACTCTGCCCCAGTATTCTGAATCTTGAAGAGATGCTTTGGATTAACTGTCGTCTTGAGAGGATAACTTCTCGCTCCTGAGGTGGCCTGCTGATCGGTGGTTTTCATACGTTATTTCACTGTTTGTGTTTTGTTACGATTTTGTTATTGTTTATTTGTTTTATATCTCTTTTACTGCATTTTATGCCTTGGTTGTGTTCTTTAGTGTTTTCAGGTTCACATAAACATTTAAGAGGAATCAGAGAGAAAAATCGAGAAAAATCGCAAGATTCGGGATAAAATTGGAATGAAGACAGTGGCCTGACACGCCCCCCCCGTGTCACCTGACACTGGTCGTGTCAGGAAGAAGCCAAGAGAACAAAAATATGAAGAAAAACAGTGGGCTGACACGGGTGCCCGTGTCACCTGACACTGGCCGTGTCAACAAATCTGGCACTGAAAAATTTTATTTTCGGAATAACAGGGAGCCAACACGGCCGCCCGTGTCAGCTGACACGGCCCGTGTTGGCTTGGACGCTTCATCTTCTTATTTTCTGGGATTTTTTACCTTTGTGTTCCATGAGGGTATTTTGGGCATTTCCCCATTAATGTATTGGACCTGAGAGTATTTTAGACACTTTCATAGAAGGAGAAAGGGACTTTTTGAGAGATTAGAGAAGATTGGACGATAAAAGATTGAGCGATCAAGAACCAACGGAGAACGGAAGGTTTTCATGCGCGGGAGCAATTGAAGATCAATGTAATCCATAATTCTTGTAATGTTTAGTTTTTATATTGTAATTTCTTCAAATAGTATGAGCAGCTAAACCCCCCAATGCTAGGGGTGTCCCTGAATTGCTTCTGTAATGACTTTGATTTTCTGAATTCTATGACATAAGTGCTTATTTTATAATCAATTTTTATTGTTCAATGTTCTTAATGCTTTTTCTATCGGACAAATAGGATTTGATTTACAATTAACTTTAGGTCGGACAAACCACTGTTATTGCTTTTGAACGATAATGCACTAGTAGATATTACCTAGGAATAGGAATACCCTCGTGCACTTGGAAAACTGTTGACATTATAATTCTTGATTTCAAATCTGATTACATCTGGACAGAGTGGTCAGATTATGAAATCAAAGGTTTTTTCGCTAAGGAATTAGGATTAAACACAGTGTAGACAAGAAATTAAGTAAAATAAGCCATGTCACTGAAATTAGGATTAAGTTTGTTACAGGGCAATTCATACACTTTCCTAGCATGCTTCTCATAATTGTTTCAAATCTCAATTTTATTGCTTTATTTTATTTCCCCTTGCACACTATTACACAAAAAAGCACAACCCCAAGGAAACTTTTGTTTAATTGAATTAGCATCTGCACTTGTAATAACGTGCAGTCCTCGAGATCGATTCTGGGGATAATCCCTATTATTACTACATCGGTAAAAATAGTACACTTGCTATTTTCCCAATCAAATTTTTGGCGCCGTTGCCGGGGGCTGCCAGATTATAAGTTCGTGTGTTAATTCAATTGAAATTTTGTCACTCTGTGAATAAAATTATTTTCTATTATTTTTAATTTTTATTTTTATTTTTAATTTTTATTTTATAACTTTGGGATTATTATTGTTACTACTAATATGCGTCTAACATTTTTATGCGAGGAGAACCCTCAGCAAATTTTAATTTTGACGCAGAAATCGAAAGAACTTTACATGCAAGGCATAGACAAGCAAGACTGGCAGCTTCAGAAGCAGAACCGTCAGTCCAAACACCAGAACAAGAAAAAGTTTCTATTCACTTAGATCAATCAGATTCAGGTTCAGAAACAGGTTTAGAGGTGGACAAAGATACTGTGATTATGACTGGAAATCAACTAGCAGAGAAACTTCTGGCCCATTATGGTGGGGCAAATGCACCGGCTAGTAGGTTGACCATTGTAAACCAACCGGTGAATGTGCCAAATTTCCAGCTGCATCCTAGCACCATCACTCAACTTGAGAGGAGACCTTTCACCGGAAAGGTTAATGAAGATGCCAACAAACAACTACAAAGATTTCTTACTATGAGTACCACTCTTAAGATTGAGGGGCACACGGAGGAAGCAAAGAAGTTACGAATGTTTCCTTTCACTCTTGCGGAAGAGGCTGAAGAGTGGTTCTACTCGTTACCTGCTGGGAGTATTACTACTTGGGAAGAGATGGAGAAGGCATTTCTGAATGAGTATTTTCTGGCCTCTGTTTATATCCGAAAAAGATATAATATTGTGAACTTTAAACTGAAGGACGGAGAATCTCTCGGAGATGCATACAAGAGGTTCAAGAAGGTTCTGATAGCCTATCCGACTCACAACATGGATCAAATTGAGAAGATGTAGGTGTTCGTCAATGGCCTCCTAATGAAAACTAAGCAACTTATTGATACAGCTGCTGGTGGATCATCCAACTTCACCACCGCGACTGGTATCAATAAAATTATTAAAGCTATTGTAGCCAACGAACATTTGGAGATATATGATCGAAGTGTGAGTAAATCTGAGGGTGTGATTGACTTGAAGTTGAATAATCAGGTTGTGAAGGTGGAAGATCAGATTGCGACGGAAGTTGAAAGAAGGTTAAAGGCTATGAATGTGGGTACTCAAAGTATGGCACAAGTTCAAACCGGTCAACCCATGATTTGTGAGATCTGTAGTGGACCCTATTATACTGCACATTGTGTTGTGACTCTGCAACAAATTGAGGAGATAAAATTCCTAAAGCAGAATAACCCCTATGCTTAAACTTATAATCCGAGATGGAAGAATCAACCTAACTTCTCCTGGGAAGATCAGAATCAATACCAATACCCACAGCAACAACAACCCCCCCCCCCCCAAAGCACAATGGGAGATTGCCATTGAGAAGATGGCAGTTCATAACATGCAATTTCAGGAAGAGACCCGAAATAGCTATAGGAATACCACAGCCTCCATAAAGAATCTGGAGGTTCAATTGGGTCAGATAGCTAAACAAGTTGCAAATTCTCAAGCACCAGACGCCCTCCCAAGCGCCACCATACCAAATTCGAAGAGTAATGAGAATGTCAACGTTGTTACCACAAGGAACCGGGAAGTTGCAGAAGAAGAAGCCAGGCCAACCGAAGAGAAAAGAAAAGAAGCGTTTAAACCTAAGATCAAGTTACCGTACCCCTCAAGAGTGACAAAGAAGGAGACACCAGAAAAAGATTTTGAGAAATTCAGCTCATTGGTCAAAAAGTTAGAGATTAATATGCCCTTCTTTGAAGTACTTGAACAAATGCCTCTATATAGGAGATTCATGAAGGGGGTCATTAAGAAAAAGAAACCCAATGGAGAAGAGTTAAAGAGTATAATTGAGGAGAGTAGTGGGGAATCACAAGGTAGGAGAATTCCAATCAAACAGAAAGATCCTGGTTCTGTATCAATCCCCTGTTCCATAAAGGACAGAACTTTTAAGAGAGTCTTGATTGATTCGGGTGCTAGCGTGAGTCTCATGCCCCTCTCAATTTTCAAAAAGCTGGGTATAAAGAAAATAAGTGAAACGGGAACAAATCTAAAGTTTACCGACCTCATGACCAAGCGGTCATAAGGCTTAGCAGAAGATATGCTTGTAACTATTGATAAATTCACCTATCTTGTGGACTTTGAGATCATTGATCTTCCAGAAGATGAGGAGACGACTATCATACTAGGTCGACCATTCTTGATGACTAGTCGGTGCAGTGTGGATATTGAGGCTGGTACTCTAACCTTGAAATATTTTGAGGAGGAAATAACCTTAAAAGTGTGGGAGCTCGAGGAGCAAGGTCAAGAGGAAAGTAATCAACCCTCAGTTGGAATGATCTGAACAGTGGGAAAAAGCAAAAGCTCAAAACCACTTCTTGAAAAAGTCTCTGGAATAATCCATCAGGTTGCAGCATCTGAGTTATCTACTGCGCCGAGCAAGACTCCAAACTCCAGTCAAGAAGTCCATAAGAGGAAGAAACATCAGAGAAAGAAGAGAAAAACACATCAAAGGGAGAATGTGGAAGTTGGATGTGAGTTGAATCACAATGTAGCTCTTATTCCTGATCTGACCGGTGCTCTATTGCAGGAAGGTCGAGCAACAAAACGTGTAAGCTGAGGTATCCCCCATAGCATTGGGGAGTAACCCGTCGAGCCATGCGACGTTAAACGAAGCGCTACGTGGGAGGCAACCCACGCCTATCTGATTTATTACATTCTTTTTGCTGTTTGTTTTTGTTTTTGTTGCAGGAAATAATTCGGATCCTACATGTGCAAACGGTGATGTAGCAGTGGTGTTGAATTACGTCAGCATCCTTAGTAAGGATCTCTGTGAGTGAACTCTCTCGCTCTTGTTCTAACACATTGGGGCCAATGTGTAGTTCAAGTTTGGGGGAGGATTTACTGTTTTTAGTTCTTCCGTTTAGACTTGTTATTTGTGTTTTTGTATGTTGTTTTATTAAAACCACTTTAAATTCTCCCCGAATTAGAGCCGTAAATTTTTTTTCTTGTGAATACTGTGATTTTGAGGTGGTCAAGAAAGTATATAGAGTTCGAGGGAAGAGAAGTTAGAACTTGGGACATTGGGAAAGTTGGAAAACTTAGGAATTACCCGAACACCCTAGATTCCCCGGAGTAAGAAAGCAAGTCCAACGTGTAGATTTGTGCCATAGTACTTGGATTTGAGAAGTATCCCCCGATTAGTTCATAGTGATAGTCCGACATAACTAAAAAGAACCACGTGTATAGGGTTGATTGAGAGAATGATTTAAGGCACCGAAAAAGTAAATAATGGCGATAAAGGCAACTAGTCCTTCTAAGTTGGGTAACCCTCACCCGGTTACTTAGCCTGACGGCGGTTAAGTCTCAATTGTCGTCCCTAAGTGGACTAATAAATGCCAATAAGCGAGAAAAAACAGAAAATGGTGCCTAGAAAAAGTTTCGATCAATCTTGTACATGTGAGGGAAAACGAAAAAAATGCCTTAATCTGATTATCCAAATGAAAGGGGTAGAAAATCGAAGAAAAGACTTAAGCCCAAAGCATAGTTAGAGAGGTAACCGAAAGGGGGATTTAGGTCCGTGGTTTTATCACGGTATGTGTTTGTGTAATACCTTCGTTAACGGACGATTACCAAGAGAACTAGTTTTATCCAATCGGAACAAGGGCTCGCGTATGAGTATCGACACACCTTACCTTCACAAGTCTTTCATTTGATATATACCGTTTGATCTGAAAAATCTTTATGCAAGTTTGTTGCTTGAGGTCAAGCAACGGTTTAAGTTTGGGGGAGTTTGATCGGTGGTTTTCATACGTTATTTCACTGTTTGTTTTTGTTATGATTTTGTTATTATTTATTTGTTTTATATCTCTTTTACCGCATTTTATGCCTTGGTTGTGTTCTTTAGGGTTTTCAGGTTCACATAAACATTCAGGAGGATTCAGAGAGAAAAATCGCAAGATTCGGGATAAAATTGGAATGAAGACAGTGGCCTGACACGGCCCCCCGTGTCACCTGACACTGGTCATGTCAAGAAGAAGCCAAGAGAACGAAAATATGAAGAAAAACAATGGGCTGACACGGGTGCCTGTGTCACCTGACACTGGCCGTGTCACCTGACACTGCCCGTGTCAGCAAGTCTGGCACTGAAAAATTTTATTTTCAGAATAACAGGAAGCCAACACGGCCGCCCGTGTCAGCTGACATGGCCCGTGTTGGCTTGGACGCTTCATCTTCTTATTTTCTTGGATTTTTGACCTTTGTGTTCCATGAGGGTATTTTGGGCATTTCCTTATTAATGTATTGGACCTGAGAGTATTTTATACACTTTCTGAGAAGGTGAAAAGGACTTTTTGAGAGATTATAGAAGATGTGACGATAAAAGATTGAGCGATCAAGAACCAACGGAGAGCAGAAGGTTTTCATGCACGGGAGCAATTGAAGATCAACGTAATCCAGAATTCTTGTAATGTTTAGTTTTTATATTGTAATTTCTTCAAATAGTATGACTAGCTAAACCCCCCAATGATAGTGGGGTGTCCCTGAATTGCTTATGTAATGACTTTGCTTTTCTGAATTCTATGACATAAGTGCTTATTTTATAATTGATTTTTATTGTTCAATGTTCTTAATGCTTTTTCTATCGGACAAATAAGATTTGATTTACAATTAACTTTAGGTCGGACAAACCACTGTTATTGCTTTTGAACGATAATGCACCAGTAGATATTACCTAGGAATAGGAATACCCTCGTGCACTTGGAAAACTGTTGACATTCTAATTCTTAATTTCAAATCTGATTACATCTGGATAGAGTGGTCAGATTATGAAATCAAAGGTTTTTTCGCTAAGGAAATAGGATTAAACATAGTGCAGTCAAGAAATTAAGTAAAATAAGCCATGTCACTGAAATTAGGATTAAGTTTGTTACAGGGCAATTCATACACTTTCCTAGCATGCTTCTCATAATTGTTTCAAATCTCAATTTTATTGCTTTATTTTATTTCCCCTTGCACACTATTACACAAAAAACCACAACCCCAAGGAAACTTTTGTTTAATTGAATTAGCATCTGCACTTGTAATAACGCGCAGTCCTCGAGATCGATTCAGGGGATAACCCCTATTATTACTACATCGGTAAAAATAGTACACATGTTATTTTCCCGATCAAGTTTTTAGCGCCGTTGCCGGGGGCTGCCAAATTATAAGTTCGTGTGTTAATTCAATTGAAATTTTGTCACTCTGTGACTAAAATTTTATTTTTCTATTATTTTTATTTTTTATTTTTATTTTTAATTTTTATTTTATAACTTTTGGATTATTATTGTTACTACTAATCTGCGTCTAACATTTTTATGCGAGGAGAACCCTCAGCAAATTTTAATTTTGACGCAGAAATCGAAAGAACTTTACACGCAAGGCGTAGACAAGCAAGACTGGCAGCTTCAGAAGCAGAACCGTTAGTCCAAACACCAGAAGAAGAAAAAGTTTTTGTTCACTCAGATCAATCAGATTCAGGTTCAGAAACAAGTTCAGAGGCAAACAGAGATACTGTGATTATGGCTGGAAATCAACTAGCAGAGAGACTTCTGGGCAATTATGGTGGGGCAAATGCACCGACTAATAGGTTAAGCATTGTAAACCAACCGGTGAATGTGCCAAATTTCTAGCTGCATCCTAGCACCATCACTCAACTTGAGAGGAGACCTTTCACCAAAAAGGTTAATGAAGATGCCAACAAACATCTGCAAAGATTTCTGACTATGAGCATCACTCTTAAGATTGAGGGGCACACAGAGGAAGCAAAGAAGTTAAGAATGTTTCCTTTCACTCTTGCGGAAGAGGCTGAATAGTGGTTCTACTCGTTACCTGCTGGGCGTATTACCACTTAGGAAGAGACGGAGAAGGCATTTATGAATGAGTATTTTCCGGCCTCTGTTTATATCCGAAAAAGATATGATATTGTGAACTTTAAACAGAAGGTCGGAGAATCTCTCGGATACGCATACAAGAGGTTCAAGAAGGTTTTGATAGCCTGTCCGACTCACAACATGGATCAAATTGAGCAGATGCAGGTGTTCGTCAATGGCCTCCGAATGAAAACTAAGCACCTTATTGATACAGCTACTGGTGGATCATCCAACTTCACCACCGCGACTGGTATCAAGAAAATTATTGAAGCTATTGCAGCCAACGAACATTTGGAGTTATATGATCGAAGTGTGAGTAAATCTGAGGGTATGATTGACTTGAACTTGAATAATCAGGTTGTGAAGGTGGAAGATCGGATTACGGCAGAAGTTGAAAGAAGGTTAAAGGCTATGAATGTGGGTACTCAAAGTGTGGAACAAGTTCAAACTGGTCAACCCATGATTTGTGAGATCGGTAGTGGACCCCATTATACTGCACATTGTGTTGTGACTCTGCAACAAATTGAGGAGATAAAATTCCTAAAGCAGAATAACCCCTACGCTCAAACTTATAATCCGGGATGGAAGAATCATCCTAACTTCTCCTAGAAAGATCAGAATCAATACCAATACTCACAGCAACAACAACCCCTCCCCCCCCCCCCCCCTAAAAAAAGCACAATGGGAGATTTCCATTGAGAAGATGGCAGCTCATAACATGCAATTTCAGGAAGAGACCCGAAATAGCTATAAGAATACCACAACCTCCATAAAGAATCTGGAGGTTCAATTGGGTCAGATAGCTTAACAAGTTGCAAATTCTCAAGCACCAGGCGCCCTCCCAAGCGCCACCATACCAAATCCGAAGAGTAATAAGAATGTCAATGTTGTTACCACATGGAGTCGGGAAGTTGCAGAAGAAGAAGCCAGGCCAACCGAAGAGAATAGAAAAGAAGCGTTTAAACCTAAGATCAAGTTACCATACCCCTCAAGAGTGACAAAGAAGGAGACACCAGAAAAAGATTTTGAGAAATTCAGCTCATTGGTCAAAAAGTTAGAGATTAATATGCCCTTCTTTGAAGTACTTGAACAAATGCCTCTATATAGGAGATTCATGAAGGGGGTCATTAGGAAAAAGAAACCCAGTGGAGAAGAGTTAAAGAGTATAATTGAGGAGAGTAGTGGGGAATCACAAGGTAGGATATTTCCAATCAAACGGAAAGATCCTGGTTCTGTATCAATCCCCTGTTCCATAAAGGACAGAACTTTTAAGAGGATCTTGATTGATTCGGGTGCTAGCGTGAGTCTCATGCCCCTCTCAATTTTCAAAAAGCTCTGTATAAAGAAAATAAGTGAAACAGGAACAAATCTAAAGTTTACAGACCTCACGACCAAGCAGTCATACAACTTAGCAGAAGATGTGCTTGTGACTATTGATAAATTCACCTATCCAGTGGACTTTGAGATCATTGATCTTCCGGAAGATGAGGAGACGACTATCATACTAGGTCGACCATTCTTGATGACTAGTCGGTGCAGTGTGGATATTGAGGCTGGTAGTCTAACCTTGAAATATTTTGAGGAGGAAATAACCTTAAAAGTGTGGGAGCTCGAGGAGCAAGGTCAAGAGGAAAGTAATCAACCCTCAGTTGGAATGATCCGAACAGTGGGAAAAAGCAAAAGCTCAAAACCACTTCTTGAAAAAGTCTCTGGAATAATCCATCAGGTTGCAGCATCTGAGTCATCTACTGCGCCGAGCAAGACTCCAAACTCCAGTCAAGAAGTTAATAATAGGAAGAAACATCAGAGAAAGAAGAAAAAAACATCAAAGGGAGAATGTGGAAGTTGGATGTGAGTTGAATCACAATGTAGCTCTTATTCCTGAATCTGACCGGTGCTCTATTGCGGGAAGGTCGAGCAACAAAACCTGTAAGCTGAAGTATCCCCTATAGCATTGGGGAGTAACCCGTCGAGCCATGCGACGTTAAACGAAGCGCTACGGGGGAGGCAACCCACGCCTATCTGATTTATTACTTTCTTTTTGCTGTTTGTTTTTGTTTTTGTTGCAGGAAATAATCTGGATCCTACATGTGCAAACGATGATGTAGCAGTGGTGTTGCATTACTGTCAACATCCTTAGTAAGGATCTCTGTGAGTGAACTCTCTCGCTCTTGTTCTAACACATTGGGGCCAATGTGTAGTTCAAGTTTGGGGGAGGATTTACTGTTTTTAGTTCTTCCGTTTAGACTTGTTATTTGTGTTTTTGTATGTTATTTTATTAAAACCACTTCAAATTCTCCCCGAATTAGAGCCGTAAAATTTTTTTCTTGTGAATACTGTGATTTTGAGGTGGTCAAGAAAGTATATAGAGTTCGAGGGAAGAGAAGTTAGAACTAGGGACATTGGGAAAGTTGGAAAACTTAGGAATTACCCGAACACCCTAGATTCCCCGGAGTAAGAAAGTGAGTCCAACGTGTAGATTTGTGCCATAGTACTTGGATTTGAGAAGTATCCCCCGATTAGTTCATAGTGATAGTCTGGCATAACTAAAAAGGACCGCATGTATAGGGTTGATTGAGAGAATGATTTAAGGCACCTAAAAAGTGAATAATGGCGATAAAGATAACTAGTCCTTCTAAGTTGGGCAACCCTCACCCGGTTAGTTAGCCTAACGGAGGTTGAGTCTCAATTATCGTCCCTAAGTGGACTAATAAACGCCAATGAGCGAGAAAAAAGAGAAAATGGGGCCTAGAAAAAGTTTCGATCAATCTTGTACATGTGAGGGAAAAAAAATGCCTTAATCTGATTATCCGAATGAAAGGGGTAGAAAATCGAAGAAAAGACTTAAGCCCAAAGCTTAGTTGGAGAGGTAACCGAAAGGGGGATTTAGGTCCGTGGTTTTATCATGGTATGTGTTTGTGTAATACCTTCGTTAACGGACGATTACCAAGAGAACTAGTTTTAGCTAATCGGAACAAGGGCTCACGTATGAGTATCGACACATCTGACCTTCACAAGTCTTTCATTTGACATATACCGTTTGATCTGAAAAATCTTTGTGCAAGTTTGTTGCTTGAGGTCAAGCAACGGTTTAAGTTTGGGGGAGTTTGATCGGTGGTTTTCATACGTTATTTCACTGTTTATTTTTGTTACGATTTTGTTATTGTTTATTTGTTTTATATCTCTTTTACCGCATTTTATGCCTTAGTTGTGTTCTTTAGTGTTTTCAGGTTCACATAAACATTCAGGAGGAATCGGAGAGAAAAATTGAGAAAAATCGCAAAATTCGGGATAAAATTGGAATGAAGACAGTGGCCTGACACGGCCCCCCGTGTCACCTGACACTGGTCGTGTCAGGAAGAAGCCAAGAGAACGAAAATATGAAGAAAAATAGTGGGCTGACAGGGGTGCCCCTGTCACCTGACACTGGCCGTGTCACCTGACACTGCCCGTGTCAGCAAGTCTGGCACTGGAAAATTTTATTTTCGGAATAACAGGAAGCCAACACGGTCACCCGTGTCAGCTGACACAGCCCGTGTTGGCTTGAACGCTTCATCTTCTTATTTTCTTGGATTTTTGACCTTTGTGTTCCATGAGGGTATTTTGGGCATTTCCCCATTAATGTATTGGACCTGAGAGTATTTTAGACACTTTTTGAGAAGGTGAAAGGGACTTTTTGAGAGATTAGAGAAGATTGGACGATAAAAGATTGATCGATCAAGAACCAACAAAGAACGAAAGGTTTTCATGCGCGGGAGCAATTGCAGATCAACGTAATCCAGAATTCTTGTAATGTTTAGTTTTTATATTGTAATTTCTTCAAATAGTATGAGTAGCTAAACCCCCTAATGCTAGGGGGTGTCCCTTAATTGCTTCTGTAATGACTTTGCTTTTCTGAATTCTATGACATAAGTGCTTATTTTATAATCAATTTTTATTGTTCAATGTTCTTAATGCTTTTTCTATTGGACAAATAGGATTTGATTTACAATTAACTTTAGGTCGGACAAACCAGTGTTATTGCTTTTGAACGATAATGTACCAGTAGATATTACCTAGGAATAGGAATACCCTCGTGCACTTGGAAAACTGTTGACATTATAATTCTTGATTTCAAATCTGATTACATCTAGACAAAGTGGTCAGATTATGAAATCAAAGGTTTTTTCGCTAAGGAATTAGGATTAAACACAGTGTAGTCAAGAAATTAAGTAAAATAAGCCATGTCACTGAAATTAGGATTAAGTATGTTACAGGGCAATTCATACACTTTCCTAGCATGCTTCTCATAATTGTTTCAAATATCAATTTTATTGCTTTATTTTATTTCCCCTTGCACACTATTACACAAAAAACCACAACCCCAAGGAAACTTTTGTTTAATTGAATTAGCATCTGCACTTGTAATAACGCGCAGTCCTCGAGATCGATTATGGGAATAACCCCTATTATTACTATATCAGTAAAAATAGTACACTTGCTATTTTCCCGATCACCTACCTCAGTACAAGTCTTGCAGTAATTTTATCCTTGTCTCTGAGAGATTTGTTGAATCTCGACATGATTGCCCCAGATTGGCTAAACTTTGGAGAGACTTCTCGACGTGACTGCCCCAGATCGGCACAACTTGCTGAGAACCATTACCTGGCAAAGTCTCTTGACTACGTGCTCCTCAATATGATTGTCCAGGAATTTCCTCTTGGCAAAGTTAGACTTCTTGACTGATGTTCATTATGTAAGTTTCATTAGCGTCAAGTACAATGTATGCAAGCAGAAAACGTTTATTCTGATAATGATTATTCTAATACAACATACATGTTAATCTTGAAGTTTTCGTTGAAAAGATATCGCCAAAGCTCGTGAACGAATCACTAGTTAAAATGCAACATTGATTTTTGAATAAAAGACATTATGCACATGCAATACCAACAAAAACATTTTGGCCCCACTCATGGGAGTCAGGAACGCTGTCTTATCAGAAGTACGCCTTCAGAATAACCTTGTCTCAATTAGGACTCTTGAGGGTCGTAACGTGTCCTGGTTCACGGTTTGAGAAAGAAGGATTTATAGCTCAAAATTTTGTTTGTACCCACCCATTCTCCTTGATGTCCTTCAGTACTACGTTCAGTTTATTTGACACAAGCGCTCATCTTCCAAAAGGTTATTGCATGTCATCAGTGATGGTTAAGGAGCCCACATTGCTTTCAGAGTGGATGTCGCTCATTTCGTCTTTGGTGCCTGTAGTCACACGACTCGTTCTTGCTCGAGGATTCTTCTTTTGTAATCCTTTTCGCTTTTTCTATTTGCTTCTTTTTTCATTTGTTTCCCTGATTTTTCCTGGACTGATTCTTTTGAATCCTTTTCGATTTTGATGTCCAGCGGGATGCCCTAACTTTTGCCTAAGTCATTTATTTTCAAACTTTCGACTTAGCGGGCTTTCTTTTTCTTTTTTATTTTTTCTTTTGAACAAATCGTGCGACACTGACTTGTCTTAACTTCGTTGAAAGGATTATGACTGCTTCACTCCTTGCGATGAGGGATAACCATTGTGGTTTCATGCTCCTTGGCCTCCTGATGAGCAAAAAAGGTAATGGACCCTTAGATGCGCAATCCTTTTGAAATTTGAACACTTGGTCAAATCAACTGATAACTACCCTGCCCCGGGGTTAAGTGTTAGGGTTTTTTTCTAAAGAAACTCTTACTTCTAGGCTCAACGGGGTTACGAGGGTCTATCTCCCTTATATCTCCGGTGTTTGGGGAGTTGAAACAATGCCTGTACATCATCAGCAAGGTTTTGTTCCCGAAAGTATACAACCAAAAAGTCTGCGTTTTCAAATCGCCATCCTCCCTCTAAGAGTTTAAGCATGTAAATTGGTATTGCAATGCACAGAAATATCATATGAATGAATAAGAATGAATTACTTCAAGAAAAACATATTCATTGCATTAAAACCACCATTTAGTACAAACAAGTTTTACATGTATACAACGTATTAACAAACAATGAAAAATTACAACTGAATATACAACAAAGAAGCTAAGAAATGCCATTGTCGAGGAGGTCCGACTCCATCTAGACTTATTTGCAGCATGAGTGCTTCACTTGGAAGGCTTCAATTAGTGCGCAGACTATCTGTCATGAAAGCAATGACCCCAACATCAATCCAATCATGCACCTTATGTTGGGTCTCTGTGATCTTCTGTTGAATGCCCCTATGCCCCACCATGATTAGGCATAGGGTTCTGGATTATGTTTGGGCCATCGTTGGTAAAATTGATAGCCTTAGAATCAAGCAGGTCTTGGACTTTGTGCTTGAATGCTTTGCAATTTTCGATGTGGTGCCACGACGCTCTAGAATGGAAATCGCAGTGGGCATTGGCATCATATCCGGGTGGAGGAGTGTCGGTTAGAGGAGCCAACGTTCTCTTTTGAACCAATTGTAACTGAAGTAGATGTTGTAATAGCTGAGAGTACAGCATAGGCGGAGCGTCAAAATGTCTGTCTGCCATTTTTGGTCTTGCAGGATACCGATGAGGAGCACCATTTTGTTGTTATTGCGCAACCGAAATTGTTACAGCAGCCACCTGATGATATAGGGCTTGAAATTCTGGTACCAGATATGTGATGTCACACTTAATGTCACAACAACACACTCTTCTATGGACAATTTAAAACAACAATAAATCAACACAATGAGTTGTTCACCCAGTTCGGTTTAACTACCTACGTCTGGGGGCTACCAAGCCAGGGATGAATTTCACTATCAGTAGATTTAATTTACAGACTCAACAACCCAGTTGACATCTCCTAAACTTAACCTCTACTTAATGAACCTTCTACCTAAGAGACCACTTAGGTATGAGAACATTACCCAATCCCTAAATCACTTCAGTGATATAATTCAAAGATCACACACTTTGAATAACACTACTTGATTCTGCTTCACAGCTTTGATCAAGAACAACTCAAAAAACAATACCAATTCACACTCGAATGGTTTACAAACACGAAGACACAACGACACTTAGTCTTTAGCTCTTTTTCTTTGTTTCTTTTCCTTCAGAATGATGCGCTTTATAAAGCTATTTGAATTGGGCTTGGACCTGCTACAATATCTGACCTGATTTGTTATTAAAAACTGAATCTTCAAAACAGATTTTCTCTCTCAAAATCTTCTTAAATCTTTAGCCTTTAAACCTCCCTACAAATCTGCATCAAATCTCTATGCAACAGAGAATATCTATCCCAAGATATCCGCATCCAATGAGACTAACAACTCTCCCAATATCCAGCTAAAACGCAAACCCTAACAACATCACTAAACCTGATGTTATTAATCTTCTGCAGACCTGATGTCATGACATCGCATGTGACATCAGACTTCAAAACTTCAACAAGTTAAATACTTAACAAAAACCAATGTTAAGACTCAATGTTAAGACATCACCCATGTGACTTCAACATTTGAACAACTTTGTTTTACCAAAATTCTAGCCAATCCAAGAACCAACAATCTCCCCCTTTGGCTAATTTTGGCTAAAACAATCTCTGCAACATCAGAGGCTTCAGCAGTGGATAAAAAGTTTAACAACAACCAACAAACAGCTCCCATCAACAAAGAGCAAACTCCCCCTCAAAACCAGAACCAGCATAACCAACTGTTCAACCTGCACACTCCCCCTCAACATCTGCACCACACCAGATATAGGGTACACCCTACGCACCTAGGCTAACTCTCCCCATTTTTAGCCACAATTGGACAATATCCAAACACAATGTCCTGACATAAAGTCATGGTCAAACATCAAGCTTCCCAAAAACACAAGTTCCAACACATTGTCTGTCCAGTCGATACAAACGATGCTCCTTGTTTTTCATTATAAACACAAGCCTTTCTTCTAGCAGCACCACTCAGCAACCAAGAATGAGTCAGTCAAACAGCAAAGGTGCAGGAAAGAACTTCACGCAGAAGAACACGACTTCAGATCCACCTCAGAAGAGGAGCAAAACAATAACTACAGCTGAAACACCTTCAGGACCCACAAAGACAGGCAGAACCTCAGAAACAACTATAAAACCAAGCAAAAAGCTTCTTGTGCAACAACAAGCTGCTGATGATGATTGGGATGAAGACTGGAAAGCTTTTCTAGATGCAGGGGGTTTGGATAATCTGTAACTAATGATGTACTTCAAACCTGTATGCCTTTAGCAGTTGAATAAAATCAATTTCTAACAATACAACTGCATAATACACTCTCTAGCACATTTAATCTTCATAAATGCAAATTCCCAATTTACTTCTCAAACTTTCAAATTGGTTTGCATCTAATGCTTTAGTGAAGATATCAGCTAACTGTTTATCTGTAGCTACATGCTCCAATGCAACAACTTTGTCCTTAACCAATTCTCTTATAAAATGATGCCTTATATCAATATGCTTAGTTCTGCTATGTTGAATAGGATTCTTAGAGATATTGATAGCACTCAAATTATCACAGTACAATGTCATAACATCTTGCTTGACATTGTATTCTGTTAACATCTGTTTCATCCACATAAGTTGAGAACAACTACTCCCTGCTGCTATGTATTCAGCTTTAGCAGTAGAAAGAGACACACAGTTCTGCTTTTTACTGAACCAGGATATCAAATTATTCCCTAAGAAGAAACAACCTCCTGAAGTGCTTTTCCTATCATCAGCACTCCCAGCCCAGTCAGCATCACAATATCCCCTTAACTCAGTCCCAGAACCATGACTATACAGCATCCCATAGTCACTAGTGCCATTTACATATTTCAAGATCCTCTTTACTTGATTCAAGTGACTAACCTTAGGCTCAGATTGGTATCTGGCACAAACTCCAACAGCAAAAGCAATGTCAGGTCTGCTAGCTGTGAAATACAATAGACTTCCAATCATGCTTCTATATAAACTTTGATCCACACTGACACCATGTTCATCCTTGGATAATTTTAGATGAGTATGAGCAGGAGTCCTCTTGTGATTAGCATTCTCTAGACCAAACTTCTTCACTATGTTCTTTGCATACTTGCTCTGAGAAATGAATATGGAGTCCTCCATTTGTCTAACTTGTAGACTAAGAAAATAGTTCATCTCACCAACAAGACTCATTTCAAATTCAGACTGCATCTGTTCCACAAAATGTTTCACCATTGCGTCTGACATCCCACCAAATACTATGTCATCAACATAGATTTGAGCTATCATCAGTTTTCCTCCTTCCTCTTTAACAAACAAAGTCTTGTCAATCCCTCCTTTTCTGTAGCCATTCACAACCAGGAATTCAGTAAGTCTTTCATACCAAGCTCTTGGTGCTTGCTTCAAACCATATAGAGCTTTCCTTAGTTTGTTCACATGGTCAGGAAATGTTGGATCAATAAATCCTTTTGGTTGATCAACATACACCTCTTCATTTAAGTAACCATTCAAGAAGGTACTTTTAACATCCATCTGAAAAAGCTTGAATTTGAAATTACAAGCCACACATAAGAGCAATCTGATAGATTCCAGTCTTGCCACAGGAGCAAAGGTTTCATCATAATCAATTCCTTCAACCTGAGTGTATCCCTGAGCAACTAATCTGGCCTTGTTTCGGGTGACCACTCCTTATTCATTAGATTTATTCTTGTAGATCCACTTGGTGCCAATCACATTAACTCCATCAGGCCTAGGTATAAGCTCCCAAACTTCATTTCTCTTGAATTGCTCCAGCTCTTCATGCATTGCATTTATCCAAAACTCATCAGTCAATGCTTCCTTGACATTCTTTGGCTCAATTTTGGAGACAAAACATGAACTTGCTACAACATCTCTTGACCTAGTCCTCACTCCAGAGTTTGGATCACCTATAATGAGCTCCTTTGGATGGTCCTTATGCACTCTGATGGAGAGATCCTTATGAGGTTTCTCAGTTTCAGGCTCAGCAGCAGCAACACTAGGAGTTGGACTTCTGTCTTCAGCTTCTGGTGCAACTTCACCAACTGATGTTCCAACATCATCTGGGACATCATCATCTTCCTGCTTGTCATTGTCATCAATCACCACATTGATTGACTCCATCATCACCTTGGTTCTAGAGTTGAAAACCCTGTATGCTCTGCTGTTAGTAGAGTATCCCAAAAATATCCCTTCATCACTTTTGGAATCCAATTTTCTTCTCTGTTCTCTATCAGCCAGAATATAACATCTACTTCCAAAAACATGAAAGTATTTAACATTAGGTTTTCTTCCCTTCCATAGTTCATACAGAGTGGATGAAGTGCCTCTTCTCAGGGTAACCCTGTTGTGAATGTAGCAGGAAGTATTCATGGCTTCAGCCTAGAAATGATAGGGAAGTTTCTTGGCGTGGATCATAGCTCTAGCAGACTCTTGGATAGTTCTGTTCTTCCTCTCAACTACTCCATTTTGCTGAGGAGTAATAGGAGATGAAAACTCATGACTTATACCTTCAGCAGAGCAAAATTCTTCAAACTTGCTATTCTCAAACTCTCGTCCATGGTCACTCCTTATCCTGATAACATTACTCTCCTTCTCTCTTTGGAGTCTTTGACACAGATCTTTAAAAACATCAAACACCTCTAATTTGTCTTTGATGAAGCTCACCCAGGTATACCTTGAATAGTCATCCACAACCACATACGCATATTTCTTTCCACCCAGACTTTCAACTTGCATAGGTCCCATCAAGTCCATATGAAGTAGTTCCAAGACCTTGGAGGTGGTGTCATGTTGAAGCTTCGGATGAGACATCTTTGTCTGCTTCCCTTTTTGACAGACTCCACACACTTTTCCTTCCTCAATATTAAGTTTGGGAATTCCTCTAACTGCTTCTGAGGAGATGATTCTCTTCATTCCCTTCAAGTGAAGATGTCCCAACTTCTGATGCCAGATTTTGACATCATCTTCTTTAGCAAAAATACAAGTGGAAGAATTTGATTCTTGTGGCACCCAAAGATAACATTTGTCCTTAGACCTGGCTCCCTTCTTAATGACTTCTCCTTTATCATTTTTGACAATGCATTCAGACTGGGTAAAGTCTACTTTGAATCCTTGATCACAAAGTTGACTAATGCTAATCAAGTTTGCAGTCAGTCCTTTAACAAGAAGGACATCCTCCAGTCTGGGAGCACCAGCACAGTTTAGTTTACCAATCCCCCTGATCTCTCCTTTGACCCCATCACCAAATGTAACATAGCCTGAAGAATGAAGCTTCACATCTACCAACAGATTCTTTACTCCAGTCATGTGCCTTGAACACCCACTGTCAAAGTACCAATCATATTTGGTAGAAACCCTTAAAGAAGTGTGAGCTATCAAGCTGGTAACCTCAACTTTAGGGACCCATTGCTTCTTAGGCTTGGAAACCTGCCTTCCTTTATACCTGTTCTATTTGAGAACAACCTGATGAGCCTTCTGTGGATACCCATGTAGCTTATAACAATAAGCCTTAATGTGTCCAAAACATCCACAATGGTGACACCTCCAGCGTATGTATTTCTTCTTAGATGGAGTTCTATCATGATGTTTTAACATCTGTTTTAACATCACTGGTTTAGGGGTGATAGAACCTGCATCACTGGTGAATCCCAACCCACATTTGTCTCCAGCCATCTTCCCAATACTAAGAATGTTGTCTAACGCATTAGTACCATTGTTCAACATTCTGATAGTTTTGGTCATAGAGTCCAGCTTATAGTTAAGTATACTGACTTCAGCTTCAAGGTCAGTCTTTTCAGCTTTTAACTGTACTATGGTTTTCTTCAGCTTTTCTCCTTCAAGACACACTTGTTCACTTCTCATGAAAAGATCTTTATAAGTGACAGCAAGTTCATCATAAGAAACCTCATCATCACAAGACTCATCATCTGACTCAAAAGCCTCAATCATAGCTCCTCACAAGTTTAGTTGAATTCTTTTCAGATTCACTCTCACTGTCAGACCAAGAAGCTGATAACCCTTTCTGCTTCTTTAGAAAAGTAGGACATTCCTTCTTGACATGTCCATACCCTTCACACTCAAAGCATTGTATCCCTTTGTCATTACTGGATTTTTCTTCATCTTTAGACTTCTTCCCTTGTTCTCCTGATCTGTTGATGTCAGAGGTAATGTTCTTGACATTGGGATTATAACTCCTGTTTATCCTCTTGATAACTTTGTTGAACTGTTTTCCCAGCAAAGCAATAGCCTGAGAAAGCTCCTCCTGAGAATCATCCTCTTTCCCTTTCTTGGCTTCTTCAGAACTGGAAACCAAAGCTATACTCTTGGACTTCTTCTCAGGTTCTTCTTCACTTAACCCTAGCTCAAATGTTTGAAGAGATCCAATAAGCTCATCAACCCTCATTTTGCTGATGTCTTGAGCTTCTTCAATTGCAGTCACCTTCATCTTGTACCTCTTAGGAAGGGACCTAAGGATTTTCCTTACAAGCTTTTCTTCTGACATCTTTTCTCCAAGAGCACTGGATGCATTGGACAGCTCAAGGATACTCATGTGGAAGTCATGGATAGTCTCATCTTCCTTCATCTTCAGACTTTCATACTTTGATGTTAGAATCTGAAGTCTTGACATCTTAACTCTAGATGATCCTTCATGTGTAGTCTTAAAGATGTCCCAAGCTTCCTTAGCAACTTCACAGGTATTGATCAACCTGAATATATTCTTATCTACTCCATTGAAAATAGCATTTAAGGCTTTGGAATTACCAAGGGCAAGCTCATCTTCTTT
Organism: Lathyrus tuberosus; assembly: GCA_022829125.1. Taxonomy (NCBI): domain Eukaryota; kingdom Viridiplantae; phylum Streptophyta; class Magnoliopsida; order Fabales; family Fabaceae; genus Lathyrus; species Lathyrus tuberosus. The sequence continues at coordinate 2,537,558 of JALAZF010000101.1, read as the reverse complement.
CTTGGTCCATTATTCTTCAGGTTTCAGCTTTGAGGTGCCTCTTTATCTTTCCCAGCATCATCTTTCTCAAACACAGCAGGTGCTTTCCATTCTTTTATGATAGCCTTCCAAGCCCTGCTGTCCAAGGATTTCAAAAAGTTAATCATCCTTGGCTTCCAATAATCATAATTAGAGCCATCCAAAATAGGGGGTTTGTTGACAAATCCTCCAACTTCTTTGTCCATCTTTACACCAGAAAGTAACTTCCCTAGATCTCACCCAGAGACAGACAGGATGCCTGCTCTGATACCAATTGAAATTCTGGTACCAGATATGTGATGTCACACTTAATGTCACAACAACACACTCTGCTATGGACAATTTAAAACAACAATAAATCAACACAATGAGTTGTTCACCCAGTTCGGTTTAACTACCTACGTCTGGGGGCTACCAAGCCAGGGATGAATTTCACTATCAGTAGATTTAATTTACAGACTCAACAACCCAGTTGACATCTCCTAAACTTAACCTCTACTTAATGAACCTTCTACCTAAGAGACCACTTAGGTATGAGAACACTACCCAATCCCTAAATCACTTCATGGATATAATTCAAAGATCACACACTTTGAATAACACTACTTGATTCTGCTTCACAGCTTTGATCAAGAACAACTCAAAAAACAATACCAATTCACACTCGAATGGTTTACAAACACGAAGACACAACGACACTCAGTCTTTAGCTCTTTTTCTTCGTTTCTTTTCCTTCAGAATGATGCGCTTTATAAAACTATTTGAATTGGGCTTGGACCTGCTACAATATCTGATCTGATTTGTTATTAAAAACTGAATCTTCAAAACAGATTTTCTCTCTCAAAATCTTCTTAAATCTTCAGCCTTTAAACCTCCCTACAAATCTGCATCAAATCTCTATGCAACAGAGAATATCTATCCCAAGATATCCGCATCCAATGAGACTAACAGTTCTCCCAATATCCAGCTAAAACGCAAACCCTAACAACATCACTAAACCTGATGTTATTAATCTTCTGCAGACCTGATGTCATGACATCACATGTGACATCAGACTTCAAAACTTCAACAAGTTAAATACTTAACAAAAACCAATGTTAAGACTCAATGTTAAGACATCACCCATATGACTTCAACATTTGAACAACTTTGTTTTACCAAAATTCTAGCCAATCCAAGAACCAACAGGGCTTGATACCCTCTGTTTCTGTTCTTCTGAGAAGATGCAACGTTAGTCTCCCCTTCACGTTTTTTACTTGCAAAAGGTTTTCGCGCACCAGAAGATGACCCAACACTGTCTTGGATCTTACCCAACTTAAGCAAATTCTCAATCCTCTCCCCAGTAACTACGATATCGGAGAAACCAGATGAGGGACACCCTACCAGGCATTCCAGGAATCAGCCTTGCAGCGTTCCCATGAACATCTCAGCCATTTCTCTCTCAAGTAACGGTGGTTGTACCCGTGAAGCCAACTCACGCCATTGCTGGGCGTATTCCTTGAAGCTTTCCTTGCTCTTTTGCGTCATGCTCTGCAACTGAGTCCGATTAGGTGCCATATCAATATTGTACTGATATTGTTTCAGAAATGCTTCAGCCAGATCTTTCCAATTCCTCACACTAGCTCTTTCCAATTTCATATACCACTCCAGAGACGCACCAGACAAGCTATCTTGGAAAAAGTACATCCATAGCTTTTCATCATTGGTATAAGCAGAGATCTTCCTGAAGTAAGCTTGCAAGTGAGTTTTTGGACATGAGCTACCGTTGTATTTGTCGAAAGATGGATCCTTGAACTTGGGAGGGATTCTTACCCCCTTGAACCAGCCCCATGTCTGCTACGTCAATGCCCATAGTATTCTGACATTCTAGGGCCCTGATTTTTTCAGCAAGCACTTGATACCTTCGGTCCCCTTCACCATTGTTACTACCCAGATCTGCGTTCATCAGAGAAAACTGATCATAGTGATTATCCTCCATATGAGGAACATGAATAGGAATGGGGATAGGACCCCCAACAGCTTGACCAACAAGAATACCACTGTGAATTCCAACAACAGGAATACCAACATTAACTCCACCAACATTAACTCCACCGACGAGAATACCATCTCCAGCCGGAGGGTCAACTTGATTATCAGCATTTGGAATCTCAACTTTGGGCCTTTGTACCATTGCCCTTAGATCTTGTTAGCCCTGAGCCACTCCCTGCATCAGGTCCATAAACTGGTTCATCCGAGCCCTCATTTCAGCCATTTATTCCTGTAGTTGTTCCATAACTCGTTGTTGGTTCTGACGCGTTGAAAAACAGTGGATATGAGAATCAACAATCCTGCCTGTTAATCAAATAAGGTTAGGAAATCCAGAGATAAGCACCCGTTATGCATAATGAGATGTATGAATGCATGCATATGCCATGTTCGATTATTTCCGAGATATCTGTCTGCTTTGATTCAAGTTTTTCACAGGAACACCACAAGGAAAAGATAGACAGCTCGGCTACAAGACCCAAAGTTAAGATCCTTGGAAATAAAAGAACATGTATGTCCAAATGATGATATGGATGCAGCGGCATGGGATCAAAGCTTCCACAAATTCTGACTAGTGGTTGTACTGCTGATGGACTAAGTTCAGAGGTCTGCTCTGATGAGAAACCCAGAATACCAAGAATACCGGAATAACCAGAATACCAGAATACCAAGCTGATAAGTCCACACTGATAAGAAAACCAGAATATCGGGTAGGTTGAAGGTCAGGGTTTCCTACAAACCTGTAAACACCCAGGCATCTCACATGAGGGTTCTAAAACCAAGGATCCTCAGCGTCACGGACTCTCAGGTCGAGAAATGATGATACGTTCACCATTTCTAGTTTGTCATCATCATCAATCGAGGAGGCCTCAATTGATTCCCCTAAAAAGGTCATCCTATGGCAAGTTCTCAGCTTCGGGTCCTCGGATCAAGAAGAGTAGTGGGTTTGCCATTTCTGGTATGCCATTATCGCCTCTTGGGAGGAGTGCCTCAACTGAGCCCTCGGGAACGGTCACCAGAGTCGACAACCCACCATGGGAACATCCAATGACCTGCATCAACATGCAGTATCGGATATCTCATGGAGGAACCTCGTCTGGATGCGGGTCTCGCGAACACTACATGTGGTCACCACTACGCAATCGACACGACTATCCACTCTAAATCCTGTGTGTATACTCAAGCATGGGTAGTGGGCTTATCTCTCAGAACACCCATCCCACCAAAGAAAACAACAGTCCAGCACAGTCCAGTATATATGGCAATAATAAATGTAATAAAACAAGTTGTCATACCCTAAATTTTGACCAGACATTTTTATTTTTTCTCATTTCATCTGTCTATATTTTCATACTATGTCGTCTGCATATAATATCATATATTTTCTTCATGAATATTTTTTGAATTATTAAGCCGGAATTAACGTGTTAAATTTTCAGGTATTTTGGTCAAACTGAAAAATCAATAGTGCAAAAAAGTCGGTATCCGGGCAATTTTTAAAATCGAACTTTCATACATCATTTTTAATCTATTTTTCGCGTACTTTAACCCGGTGTTCTTATTTTAATTTTTTGACTTTCCGGTCATCATGTTTCTGACCCGTCTGAGCCATTTTAGCGGGTAAAATCAATTTCAAAATTTGACAAAACGGTGTATTTTTTCAATACATATTTTTTCTTGCTGAATATTTTGGTGTGTTCATTTTATTTTTTCGGACACTTCGATACAGACAGTTTTTATCGTTTATTTTATCGATTTCGGTTCCAATTTTAATTAATTAATTAAGATTTTAATAACTTAGTTTTTATTAATTTTTTTATATATTTAATTTGTTTATTATATTAGTATGTTATTATAATATATAATATAATTTTTGTTTTATTATTTTTACACTACTAATCTTCAAAAGTCACAAAATTTCTTCTCCCTCTTACACTAACTACACGTTACTCTTAAATTTTGTTTCTAAGTGTTCTAACCAATTTTGTTTTATGTGCCCACATAAAATTCAATCAAAGAAAAAACATGTGGTTTATTTTTTCAAATCTTATTATTTATTCAAATATTCCATTCAAACCTTCAAACTAATATATTATTTTTGTCCCAATTTTTCTTAATTCATTATTATTTTCAAATACTTGGAAAATAAGTTTCAAACTCCATCCTTTGTTTTAGATAGAATTTTAACTAATTCTATCTCTAATTCACCATTTCATCTCACTATTTTATCTATAAACTATCATCATCTTTGATTTTTCTTTCTACAAAACTTCATCAACAAGTCATAATTTTACTATAAATATATAAACATGTTACACTTACATTTGAAAAAAAAAAATTCCAAAGTTGCTTTACTTTGTAAAATCATGCGCCCCACCCCCTCGCATATATATCTCTCTCTTTATTTTTTCTGTACATTTACATAGCAAATATTCATTGCTACACGCCTTTCACAAACCTATGTCCCACCACATATCAACGCTCTTTGAGTTTTAAATCATGAAAAATGGAGTAGAAAAGTGGAAGAGGATACCACTCTTCTTTCTTAAAGAAAAACTCTGTAACTTTCTATTATCCACTCCAGCCTTTCTCAATACTTTATTATTAGGTCCAAAGAACAAATGATTGAAAAATGAAGAAAAGAGAATGGCTCAATAGTTCGCATTGGGTTCACATGATGCACTGAAAAATATAATTTCCTCCACATATTCACCGTCAAAAGCCACCAATATCAAACACCGCAATTTCAGCTGCAAGACGTGCATCGCTCCGCTGTTACCGACACGTAATTACAACAAATTACATCAACAAAATTGCTCCACCTGCAGAACAGCAACAACAACAATCTCATAGGAGCTGCAGCCATCACCATTTTTTCGTCGACAAAATCAAAGAGCAAAATCAATAATGAATCCCTGCAACAAATTCAATTTCCATCAACAGCTACAATTGCAACGCGAAACCAACACGATACCGACGAAATCGAAGAACAGAGCAACATCAAATCAACGCACCTGAAATCACAGACGCAGAGAAACCAAAACAAGAATGGAAGAAGCTTCACAAACGGAGCACCACCATGCCGGAATCGCACACAGTAGGCCGGCGAGTTTAAATCGCAGACGAAGGTCGCACACGGAGGAGAAATCGGAGACGCGATCGGAGAACCACCGCAGAACGCGAACGGAGGGAGTACGCGCGACGAATTCGAGTCGCAGACAGAGGGGATCTTGCCGAAAAACGATCGATGACGGAGGGAGTATGAACGGAGTCGCGACGAAAAAGACGGAGGGAGTGAACCGAGCGTGGGTTTTTCAATTGAGGTAAGTTCCTCTTCTGTTCCCATTTTTGATACAATAGATATTATTATCTTTTTTAATATTCATATATATTATTTGTTTGTTAAAAATGAATTGGGTTTATGTAAGCCCATTGATTTCTATTTTTCACACTCTTTATTCCTAATCACACACCATGGTCATGTAGTTTTTATTTTTAATTTTTATCTTTGATTCAATTTCTATTTTAATGATATTGTTTAAATTTAGTTAAATTGGTGTGATTACTAAAATAACTAAAAATATTTTAGAATTATGTTTAAGTTATTAATTTCCTTTTAATTAAATTTGTTAATTGATTAATTTCACATAGGTGTTAATTTGAATTTATCTTAAAACACTTTTATTTCTTCAATCTCTACTTGTTGTTTTTATCATGTTAAATTTTTATTCTTTGAGATACCATGTCTATTAATCTTGATGCTTTTCCTCGATTAATGTTTTATTTCACGATGATTTGCCGTGACTGTCTATTTTTATACCACGATATTTTGTCGTGCTTGCTTTTATTCTCACGATGTTTTTTCCGTGAATGTTTATATCTTTCCATGATGCTTTGCCTTGAATGTCTGTTATTTTATTGCGATGCTTTACCGCGTATCTTTACCTGACACGATGTTTTGCTGTGTATATGCTTTTATCTCACGATGTTTTGCTGTGTATATGCTTTTATCTCACGATGTTTTGCCGTGTATATGCTTTTATCTCACGATGCTTTTCCGTGTATATTTTATCTGTTAGTTATCACGATGCTTTGCCGTGTATTCATTTATTCCGTGATGTTTTGCCACGTATGCATGTTCCCTTAGGACCTCTTAGTTCAAACTTAATTTTCGATTAGGTTTGAAATAAGACAGGCATTAGAATATTCAACCAAACATGATAACTTTAGGTTAAATTTCCCTTCTCGCCGCCGTGCAATTTAAACTTTTTTTCTGTAGTTCGTGCCCCTAAGGGGTGAACTACGACCGCTCTAATTTCTCAAGATCCCGTTGAGAATACGTAGGCATAAGACTGTAAAGTCTTAGCGAGTAACCTTTTATTTTTTTCATCGTCTCTTTACATCCGAAGTTTTCTCGGATATTCATATTGTCAACCTCTTATTATTTTATCTCTTTTAATCCGATGTTTTCCCGGATATCTGCAACCTTTTCATTTTTTACGTCTCTCCTACAATCCGATGGTTTTCCCTGATATTCATATCGCTTCTTTTCAAAACAACTTTCTCTTGTGATTTAAATTCAAATTCAATAACTGTTATCAAAACTTTCTTCAATTTCTTTGAACAACTAACCATACAGCTATGGAAGCTTGCTCGCCGGTAAGTTTTTATCAGCTTTCATTTACATGCTTACATATATATTTAACTGTAATGCTGGAAGCTTGCTCACCTGTAAGTCCTTCTACACCCTCTTTTAAATACTTGTCATATATATCAACTGTATATATACTTGTATATCTGCTTAGAGTTTTCCCCGACAATTATGTCTAGCATTAGATAAAGCCAGTAATCACTCTTTCAACACAGTCAAAACTAGTTCCCCATAGGAATTTCCAGATACAGTCTTGCCTTCTCTTGGGCTTAAACAATATGGAACAAAGAGAAAGGCATTATTCCCGGTGAAACTTTTCTCAGACTGTCACTATTAGAAAATTGTCAAAGAAATTCACTTTCCCCAGAGATGATTAATTCCCGGTGAAACTTCTCTTGAATTTCTTCAAACTCTAGAACTGTTCACTAAAGAAAGGATTAATTCCCGGTGAAACCTTTCTTGAACTTTTCTTAAGTTTGGACCCACAGGCTTTCTAAAAGCATCCCCAACCTCCTCTTGGGCTTTGTACAAGGACCCTCTGGCTTCTTAGAAGTTCTCAGCCTCCTCTTGGGATTAGTACAAGGACCCAAAGACCTCATACAGGTATAGGACATAACCTAGTCATCTTTTGTTAGAGCAGTCCTCTCTAGAGTCATAACATCAGACCAGTTTAGGGTTGATTTTCATCCCTTAAAACATCAGCCTCCTCTTGGGCATCATACAAAGACCATCCTTCAGTCAAAGATCAACTTTCTCATACCAATAGACTTTGACAGTCTCATCTCCTCTTGGATTTCAAAGAACCCTTTTTATCTCCTTAAAGAACAGGCAAAAACCCTGATCATTTCATCAATTTCCAACACAGTTAAAACCTCAAAAGGTTTCAAAAATCAATCTTTAAACTCTCACTTTAAAATTTCTCCACTAGAGATAAAAAATTCTCTTTCAGTCAAACCCTTTAGCTTCAATCTTGGGCTTTGAACAAGGCACCAGACATCTTTCCTCCCATAGAATAGGAGGAACTACGATTGCTCTGATTTCCCTGTTTTCTTTAACGGGAATACGTAGGCATAAGATTGCGAAATCTTAGCGTGCACACTAAACAAAAGCCTTAGGTCCAGTACCTTACCAAAAACATCGAAAAACCCGAAAATTAACAAAAACACTCTCTCAGACATTCCCAAAGGAGAAACTTTCCCATTTATGACAGATAAACACCAGTAAGTAGATAACAGAATATGGGCGGTCACGAATAAGAAATCAGAAAGTAGCATCTAATCTCATCCGCAGACGGATGTGGGCGGTCACGAAAATTGCGCTACACAAGTAAATGTGATAAAAGCAAAAAATAAAGCAGATAAACACCCATTAATCGAAAACAACTAGGCGCTAGGATTAACTCGCTTAAGGAACCAGAGTCTCCAGTTGTCGCATCTGCGAAAATCAACCGGCGGAAAGGGCAGAAGAGTCGCCACCGAACGTTATTTATCCCGACGCAAGGAAAGGAAACGATCGAAGAAAACCTCAAAAGGGAAAAACTAGGTCATCGCAACCATAGTCTAGGTTTAGGAGTCAGTTACGCGAGAGGAAGGTATTAGCACCCCCTCGCGTCCATCGTATTCGATGGGATCCACGCTTGTTGTTTCGATCAAAGGGTGTAGGTTATCTGAAGCTCAACTGCTAACGGAAACGGAAAAGAACCGGAAACGGAGAAACGGGGAAAGAAAAGAAAAGGTGACTCGATAGGACATCGTCGTCCTAGGCCTACGTATTCCCTCGGGAGCGGGAAAGTCAGAGTCAACGTAGTTCGGGGGACTACGGGATTGTGGGGGAAGGTTGCTCACCAAGACATCGCCCTCTTGTGCCTACGTATCCTCAATCATATCGGAAAGAGGAAGTCAGAGCAGTCATAGTTTGACCTACAGGGTCTTGTTGTTTTGTGTTTTTTAAGTGGAAGACACCAACGTTCGTGTTCTAGCAGTTTAGGTGTTGCAGCTTGTTGTGAGGAGTCTTACGCGTTTACCTGTTTGCGGTAGAATGGAAATGACGTATCCTTTACGATGAGAGTGGGGGAGATGAGAAGAGAAACCCGAAGGAAGACGATTGTTTGTTTTTTTTTAGAAGAATGTGTTTTGATTGATTATGTTTGTGGTATGTTTCGTGCTAAAGACTATGACATAGGAGCGAATACTTTACAAGGTCACTCCCAACAGAACGTTTGCAAAGCATCCTAGAAGAGTGAAGGAGACCTTCACTAATCATTTGCCATGTGCTTAAGGCTCGTGGCGCACTTCGCATACGGTAGTTATTAAGTGTTTTTTTAGCTTTTCTTTCGAGATGAGAGAAGAGAAAGGACTCAAATTTGAAAGAAAACGCTGAGGGAGACTAGATCCTAATGTTATCATACAATGGTGGTCCTATGGTTAAGGTTAAGAGGGGACTAACCTACTAGTTAGCATACATGGATTGCTAGCCTAATGTCTCTCCTACCTCCAACTTAATCGGAAATTAAGTGGAGCTAGGAATCCTAAGGGATCATGTGAATCAACACAAGTAAACATTATTCTAAACAATCACAAAAGAGAGAAGTGAATAAGAAGTGAGATGAAAAGGAATCATGTAAGTGTAAACAAGCATGCAAAGTATCATAAGCAACTTACCATCTCCATGTCGAGCTCAACTATCAAGTAGTTGAAAGCAAAATACAAAACTATGTCCTAATGCACAAGGAAGTGCTCTAATTCTACCCTAGGAGCAAAGTTAAATCACAAGGAAATGAAAAGTGAACCCTAAAGGTACATGAACATACAAGGGGCAGTAGCTAAACCTATTATATCCTATTTATGTTAATGTTCTAAACAATGTCAAAAGGTTACAAGTTATGTCTTACAACAACACACAACACCTGCTATTTACAAACTATGTCAAAAAGACTTGTAGAAGTCACAAAAAATGGAGGTCAAGTTACATATGTAAGAGTAAATCCAAAGTCAAACAACTAAAGTGTTTATACATATGGGGAAATGGAAAATTATATATGGAATGATACATTTGAATGTCAAAAACTTTGTACAAACATGGCACATCCCAAGTCCAAGTGAAAACAACAAAGTTAATTCTTCATTCAAGTTCAAACTTATGGAAGCATAATACCAATTAGAAGCATATGAAGTGACCCATAAATTCATGTGGGCAGGTTATGATTCATGTTAAACCATATGTGGAATGATGTACAAAAATATCCTAAAGATGATTGTACAAATACATCATCAAACTAAAACACCTAAGCAAACATCAAGCATAATCGAGTAAGCAACTTAGGGTTCAAAAAGAATCATGTAAGTCATGATCAAAAAGAAACATTTAAGGATAAAAAAGGCACCTAAAATTTCATTGTATATAGGCTCAACCATGCCCTCAAAATTGGTTTTAAGGAGCTCACACATTGGCATTAACTTGACCTAGTTCTAGCATGTATCAAAAATTGGTCATGTAATGGAATGGTCTATGAAAAATAGTTAGAATCTTTGGAAAATTAGGAGAAATTAACCATGTCATGTTAAGGTCAGTGAGTTAACATGTGAAAACAATTGGATCAAAATCATGCATCAAAAGTATTCAACTAATTGCAAACATCAAGCACATGTCAAGGATGATCATATAAAGAAAAGCTCAAAAAATGAAATTCAAAAGCATTCCGAAACTCATGGACAAGACATCAATCAAGCATCAACATGTTAAGCAATCAAGTAGTTAATTGAATACCAAAAATCAGGCTGAAAAGATTAAAGTAAGGTCACTTTTTGTGGCTTGTATCACAAGGTATCTTATTATGAACACATATCTTTCAAAAATCCCAGAAAAATACCCAAACAGTGCAAAAAGGAAATTAAAATTCACCAAAAATTAATTAAGGTCCTCATGAATGTCCTTGAATTATTTAAGTATTTTATGACAATTTTTAGTATTTTTAATATTCAACTATGTGACGCATACAAGAAAAAGAAATTAAAAATACTAGGGAACGAAAGGGGGTGATGAGTTAGCAAGAATATAATTCAAATCCACATGGGCTCATAAAGTGGTGGGTGCGCATAGCCATTCGTAGGCCCAATACGCACAAAAAACGTCCCTTAAATGCTGAAAAAAACCAAGGGGAATGGTGGAAAAAAGTGTCACGTGAGGGGGAGGAGGCCTCATTAATGTGTTGGCACTCCCCCAATCACTAGATTAATCCTACGACTGAGACGTGTTTCGCTGCCATCACATGAATATATATCATGCTCATTGATCCGGAGTATTCGAACGGGTCCACGTAAGCTGGTCGTCAGAGTGCAAGGTGCTTGGATGGATGCTGGTCGTCAGTTGGGCGAGGTGTTCGGAATGTTGATGAGGAGAAAAGGGGGTGTACCTGCAAGGCACTCCGACGCTCATGTAAGAAAGGGTCAGAGAAAAGGGGCAAGTACAAAGTGTATTCTTAGGGTGAGAAAAATGATACCTGACCCTCTCAAGCGAGAGGGTTTATATAAAGCCCCCAGCGCGTGGCCAACGGTCCTATTTTCGGGGAAAAATAACCGTTTTCCCCAAAGAATAGGTAACTGCCCAAACTAGCCGTTATGTCAGGCAGGGTGCCAGAAACTAGCTGTTATGTCGGGCATAGACGCAGTTCTGGGCATCTGTCTTTTGCTGTTCGGGCAGCGAGGAAGCCGTGCGTAACGGGCGTAAAAGCCAGAGAGGAACGTTGCGTTCCTTGCTCAGTTGGAGGGGCAGACATGTCATTTTTGCCCCTTTGTGGTTTGGGCTTAGGAAATTTGGGCCGCTCTGGAGCAGAGGCGGATTGGGCCAATTCTAGCCATTGGTCCAGTCCAGAACAGGAGCCCCCCAAGTCGTTGCTCCCGAGCATGGGAGTGATGACTTAAGGACTGCTCGTCGCTTAGGGGAGCTGGCGCGGAGTCGTCGCTTGGAGACGAGGATGATTGTTTCGAGGTGCTCGTGGCCCTCTGTGTCCGTGATATTCGTGGTTGAGACTACATTGCCTGGTATTCGGGGAGATAAAGCGTCAGAGAATGGGAAACGTTGGGTTGCCACGTGTGCATCGAGCCCTGTGTAGCAGTTAATAGGTAATTATGGCTAGTGGGCAGTCATTATTGCCTACGGGCGCGTGGGTGCACGTGCCCCTCAGTATAAAAGGGGGAAGGTTGTCCCATTTTGCACTTTTTCCCTTCTGATTTCTCTTCGCCGTCTTCTGCGTTCTTGCCTGTCGCCGTCTTCAGAGCAACCGACCACCGTGCCAGGCTTCGAGCAGTCTTTTTCTTCTACTCAAATCAAGTAAGTTTTCTGATTTCCATCTTGTTTTACTTTCTTTTGTTGTTAGTGGTAGATTGCATGCGGCTAGGGTTAGCTTTTAGGCGACAAAATAGGTAGATTTCTGGCGAGTGTTGGTGGTGGATGGTGGTTCTGCCCCTTTGCTGCTTCTAGCATCTCGCCGGAGTAGGTAGCGCGTTCGGTGAGCGTGGTGGTCCACGTCGTGGTTGCGAGTCGTGACCACCGCGTCTTATTATCTTCTAATGGAATGGTGAATTTTTCGGTAGAATGTTTCCAGATTCTGGTGGAGCCTTGTGGTTTTCGGTGGAGCTTCAAACGGAATCTGGGCATGAGTGCGGGGAGGTTCTTCGTAGGAAGATGGTATATCTCGGGCACCTCCTCGCGGGGAGGTTTTGCGTTTGATGTTAGGGCTTAGGCCGGGGACATTGTCCTTAGCCTTTTGCGCGCCCTTTCACTTGACTTGGCAGTGGAAAGGTGGATTTGATTTTCTGTAGAATTCACTGTCTTTCTCTGTTTTTTCAGGTGATCGTAATGGCGACAAGGCCAGAGAGAGAGGTTATTTTAGACACATCCGAGAAGGAAACCGGCTCCGAGGAGAACAGCAGCTCGACGGCTTCGAGTTCGGCGTCTTCGAGCTCGGAGGCATCGAGCTCCTCGAGCAGAGTCGAGGAGGAAGAAGAATTAGATGTTATGGAGGAAGATGTAGAAGGGTTCTGTCCGGAGGAGTGGGAGGTGGCCGAGCCTTCCGATCACATTTCTACGTTTGCACGGTCTGCGGCGGACGCCTTTACAGAGGTGGGTCCAGAGGGGGATTGGAAAGTGCATTTTCCCACCTTGGACGAGCGGGTCTGTTCAGATTTTGGGGACCGCTTTACTATGTACGAGTACGCTTTTAAAGAGTTGGGGCTGAGGTTGCCTTTCACTGACTTCCAGCGGTCGATATTCGAGCATCTGAAGCTGGCGCCTTCTCAACTCCACCCCAATTCACTGGCCTTTATACGAGATTTTGAGTTAGTGTGTGAGCATCTCAATCTGGGCACTACTCTTCCTCTGTTTTTTTGCGGTTTTCCATCTTCAACGGCAGCTGGCGGGGAAGAAGTACCGATGGGTTTCCTTGAAGCAGCCCAAAAAGTTATTCAAGCCATTCTCGGAGTCAATCCGAACGTTCAAGGGACGGTATTTCATTGTCGAGTCAGTGTCTGAGGCAGCCCAGGACAGCACGTACGTCTAGGAGATAAAGGTTGATGAGGACGGAGAGGAGATACTCAACGAGGAGGGGAAGTATATCGGGGAGAGGGTGTACAAGTTCCCGATTCGCTGGGCACCTGACCATTTCTCTAAGAAGCCCGACGCTTATGTTTTCGAGCCGAGCGTGCTACGCGGGCAGGACGCCGTGTCTTACGAGAAGCTGGTGAACTGGGTCAACTCCTTTAGTCTGGCCAGCTGCTGGACGAGCAAAGGCAACCCTATCTTCGAGGAGGATGGGAGCCAGAGGGTTGAGTGCAGATTCATCAACGTTAAGGCACTGCTGGAGTGCAAGACTCCCGCAGATGCCGAGAAGCTGCTCGGTAGTCTTAGTTGTTTAGACTTTGTTTGTGTTATTTCTTTCCCTCATAACTAACGTGCTTGTTTTTATTTGTGCAGGTGAGATGCCTCTAGCTCGCGATCGCGTGGTGAGGAACGCCATGGCGAGGAATAAAGCTGGAGTGGCTCCCCCTAAGACCCGGACTGCTGCTGGTACTCGTGCTCCTCCCCTTGTTCAAACTGCCGCGGGGACCTCCTCTTCTCCCTCTCCTGGTCCACGGGATTCTCCACTGCCTTTGACTGGACGGGGGAAGCGGCCACGGACGGTAGATGTTGTGGACCTGACACGGGCACCTGAGAAGGGGAAGTTTGAGCTCCCCCCGTGCATCCTTGATAGGAGATTTTTTGAGGGCAACACCCTGGTCGTTCCTCGGGCAGAATCTCTTAGCTTGGAAAGCATGGATCGGCCGAGCAAGAGGGCGCTGGTAGCCCAAGATGCTTCTGCCCTTGTGAGGATGCTGGAGATGGCGGCTGTTTATGCGGAAGGGGACACTGTGCTTGAGGCCGAACTTACTGCTGCCCGGGCTTCCGAGACGGCCTTGAAGGAGGAAGTCAAGAGTGCTCGCGAGGCTAGGAAGAAGGCCGAAGAGGAGACGACCAAGTTGAAAGAGGAGGTCACCAAGCTGACGGCGGAGAAAAGGGCTGCTGAGGAGCTGAACAAGGAGTTGATGGCGGCCAGTGCCCCGGGTGCTGATGAACCGGACGAGATAAAAGCGTTGAAGACTAGGGCTGAGCTGGTCGCCAGCATTCTGCAGGCCGAGGATGATGGTATCGCCGTGGCGGTGGAGTCCTTCGACAGTGTCGTGGCCCAGTTGCGGGTGGTGAAACCTGGGCTTGAGATTTCGACCGAGGGCATCCACTATCTTGCGCGTGTGGAGGATGGTCGCATCGCCTTGCCCGCAGGCCTTGTTCTTGATACCCCCGAGGTTCAGCCCGCGGAGGAGCAGAGACCTGAGCCCGCGTCGACCGAGCATGCAGAAGAATGAGGAGTTTTGTTATTCTGATGTGGTTGTATCTTGTCCGGCCTGCGTTCCGTTGATTTATTTGTAACTTTATTTGATTTTGGGGGAGGGGCGTGGCTCCCCTTCTTATGTAATTCGCACAATCTTTGGCCCTTGTGGCCTTTTTCACTTCATGCTCGGTTTATGTTATTTATACAATTTTTGTTTATATTGCTGTACTTTACATTAGTTGTGCATGTGTGACTGCCCGTCGGAGGGTGTGTCTGTTGATGGAGCTTTCTTTTGAAAGATAGCTCGTTGTGTGTGAATTCGTCAGTGCGGAGAACTGGTCGAATAGCCGAGGAATGTCCTGGCGAGGTTGCGGATCTCAGGTCGCGATTGAGGCCTGAGGTCGCGGCGTGAACGTCCCATCGCGAGCTGGGGTTCTGCCAATCATGGTACTTGGGCGAAGGCGATGCTCGGTTGAGGACCGCCGACGAGCAGAGCTCCGGCTCATTTACTTGAGCAGGATTCTACTTTGTGCATATGCGTCGTTTGTACCTGGACGAGCATGATGACCGTTAGGCGGTCCTTTGATGCGAGGAGGCCTATAGTTACTTTAGCTGTAGTATTGCTTAAGTTTTTTAACGTTCCACGGTCGAGGGATTGTGTCCCCGTTGAGATTTTCGAGGAAGTATGCACCATTCCCCGTTTTGGCACGGACTCTGTATGGCCCTTCCCAGTTGGCTGCTAGTTTGCCTTCGTGGGAGTCCTTGTGGTTTCTTCGCAGGACAAGGCTGCCCACATCGAACTCTCGTCGTACGACTTTGGCGTTGTGCCTGATTGCTATTTTTTGCTTAAGAGATGCTTCGTGGAGGGCTGCTCCTATTCGGATTTCCTCGACAAGGTCGAGCTCCTCTCTTATTGCTTCGTCATTCATTTCCTCGTCCAGAGGTGATTCGGTCCTCCTGGACGGTACGTGAATTTCAATGGGTAAAGCAGCCTCCGTGCCATATGCTAAGCGGAAAGGTGTTTCCCCGGTGGTGGACTGAGGAGTGGTGCGGTACGCCCACAAGACGCTGTGGAGCTCCTCGACCCAGGCTTTCTTCGTTTCATCCAGTCTTCGCTTGAGGCCACAAAGAATGACGCGATTGGCCGCTTCTGCCTGTCCGTTGGTCTGGGGATGCTCTATGGAAGCGAAGTGTTGCTTTGTTCCGAGATGGGCGACAAAGTCTTGGAACTTCTTGTCCGTGAATTGCGTTCCGTTGTCCGTGACGATTGCTTGGGGAATCCCAAAGCGGGCAAGGATATTCCGCTTGTAAAAGCGCAGAATGTTAAGTGTTGTTATCTTTACTAAGGCTTCTGCTTCTATCCATTTTGTGAAATAGTCCACGCCCACTATCAGATATTTGTTTTGGCTGGACCCCATCACGAAGGGTCCTAGGATGTCTAGGCCCCACCAGGCGAATGGCCACGGGGAGGTCATGCTCTTCAGTTCGTTAGATGGAGCTAGGTGCATATCCCCGTGCCGTTGGCATTTGTCGTATTTCTTCACATGCTCCTTGGCATCGTGCTGCATGGTTGGCCAATAATACCCTGGCCGGAGGGCCTTGCGGGCAAGGGACCTTCCTCCTAGGTGTTGGGCGTTAATGCCTTCGTGGATTTCTCGTAATACGTGGGGGACAACTTCCTCCTCTATGCATTTGAGTAGTGGGATGGAGAAGCCTCGTCGATAGAGTTTGTTTTCGAGGATGACGTACGAGCAAGCTCTTCGTCTGATGGTGCTGGCTTCCTTGGGGTCGTCCAGAAGTTCGTCCCTGGTGAGGTAGTTGTACACGGGCGTCATCCAGCAGTCGTTGTCTCCAATCGCGTGCACGTGTAGGGTCGAGGATCCCTTATCGATGCTGGACCAGGGAAGTATTTCTTGGATGACTGACCTGTTTCCGCCTTTCCTCTTAGTGCTTGCTAGTTTGGACAGGACGTCTGCTCGCACGTTATGTTCGCGTGGAACATGTCTTACTTCTACTGCTCTGAACTTCGACATTTTTCCCTTGACTAGGGTTAGGTATTCAGAGAGACTATCATTTTTGGTCTGATACTCTCCCGATACCTGGTGGGCTACAAGCTGGGAGTCCGTGCAGATGATGATTTCTTCAGCCCCTAGGTCTTCGGCTAGGCGCAAACTGGCGAGGAAGGCTTCATACTCGGCCTGGTTGTTCGACGTGGGAAAGGACAACATGAGAGAAGCCTCGACTATGGTCCCTTCGTCGTTCTCCAGAATTACTCCTGCCCCGCTGCCGGTCGAGCTGGATGCTCCGTCTACATAGATGGTCCATCTGTTCGCTATGTGGGACGAGGAGTCTGAGAAGGTTACTTCCGCTACGAAATTGGCCAGGGCTTGGGCCTTAAGAGCTTTCCTGCTTTCGTACTGGATGTCGAACTCGGACAGTTCTAATGACCATTTGAGCATTCTCCCGGCCATGTCTGGTCGTCCCAATAATTGCTTGATGGGCTGATCCGTCCTTACCACGATCGTGTGGGCCAAGAAATAGTGTCTCAGTCGTCTGGCAGCGTTGACGAGGGCCAATGCTACCTTCTCTATCTGCTGATATTGCAACTCCGCGTCCTGTAACGTTTTGCTCGTGAAATATACTGGCTTTTGCCCGCCAGGACTCTCGCGAATGAGAACGGCGCTAACGGCCTCGGCAGTGACGGCGAGGTATAGGAACAAGACTTCCCCGGTGTCTGGCCGTGATAATACGGGCGGTTTCGACAGAGCTTGCTTCAAGTGAAGGAGGGATGCTTCGCATTCCTCGGTCCATTCAAATGCTGCTTCTTTTCGTAAGAGCTTGAAGAAAGGAAGGGCGTGTTGGGCGGACTTTGCGACGAAGCGGGACAACGAAGTAAGTACCCCGTTGAGGGACTGGATGTTCTTCTTAGACGTGGGCGTTGGGAACTCAGAGAATGCCCGACACTTGTCGGGGTTAGCTTCTATTCCTCGTTCCGTTAGGTAGAAGCCAAGGAATTTACCTGCCCGTTCACCGAACGTGCACTTCTCTGGGTTAAAACGCATTTGATACTTTCTGGCTTGCTCGAAAATTTTGCGAAGATGGGCGACATGATCTAGTTCCTCGTGGGACTTGACGATCATGTCGTCCATGTATACTTCGAGCATGTCGCCTATTTGTCCTTGGAAGACTTTGTTCATCATTCGTTGGCACGTAGCGCCGGTGTTCTTCAATCCGAAGGGCATTACGTTGTAGTAATAGTTGCCCGATTCGATCATGAAGGCCGTGTAAGTTTTATCGCTCGCGGCCATTGGGATTTGGTTGTAGCCCGAGTAGGCGTTGAGGAACGATAAGAGCTTAAAACCTGCTGAGTTATCTACGAGCTTATCTATATTGGGGAGGGGGTAGGCGTCCTTCGGACAGGCTTTATTAACATCGGTATAATCAACACACATCCTCCATTTGCCATTATTTTTTCTTATGAGTACAACATTTGAGAGTCATGTAGTGTATTTGGCCTCAGAAATAAACCTAGCTTCTAGAAGGTCTTTGACAGCTTTCTCCGCGGCTTCCATCTTCTCCGGGGACTGTTTCCTTCTGCGTTGGGCAACGACTTTGACGGCCGAATCAATAGTAAGCTGGTGGCAAGCGACGGAGGGGTCCAATCCTGGCATTTCAGCAGCGCTCCATGCGAACAAGTCTGCGTTCTCCCAGAGGCACGCTTTTAGTTGTCTCCTGGCCAGGTCGGGGAGGTCTGCTCCGATCTTCACTCCCCGTTGGGGGTCTTCTCCGAACGGAACGATCTTGAAGTTGCCATCTGGGACAGGGTGTAGGAGATGAATGCCGTTGTCAGACTGGCTGCCCGAAGTCGTTGGGTCCTTGGCGTGATCTTCCTCGCTGAAACGGCAGTCTAAGTCGATAGATTCGACCTGGGGGAGCGGTTTTGGCTGCTCGGAGCTGCTGGGCAGAGGGGGACGACCAGATGTCCTCGGTCTTGCTGAGATGGTGCTTAGTCCTTTTGATGCTGCTTCAAAGCACCGACGGGCAGCTTCGATATCGTCGTGGAGGGGGGCGACCATCCCTTCAGAAGTGTAGTACTTCATCTTGAGATGTACGGTGGAAGGTACTGCAATCAACTCTGCCAGGGTTGGCCTTCCACAAATGCACTGGTATAGTAACGGGCATTCAATTACCAGAAACTGTGCTTTAATTGCTCGGGTTGTCTTTCCTGAACCGAAGGTTACGATGAGCTCTACGTAACCCCAGGGCCTTGTCACTGCTCCGTTGAATCCCTGCAGGTCGGATCCAACGTATGGAGTAAGGTGAGAGTCGTCCAGCTGCAGCGTTTCGAACAGGTGGTTGTACATTATATCAACTGAGCTTCCCTGGTCCACGAGTATTCTGTGAACGTCGAAGTTCGCCATCCTTGCCCGGATAAGCAACGGGATGCTCGAGTTCGGTGCCCCGCCGAGGAGCTCCTCCTTGTAGAAGGAAATAGGAGCGGACCCTTTGTGAGTGGTGTCCAGCGTGGTGACTTCATTGGAGCTTTTACTGATCAGGTGATCGAATCTCCTCTTGACTGAACCGACCGTGATTTTGTTGAATCCACCACCGGAAATGACCATGGCCAACTGGAAGGCCTCCCACGGGCTGCGAGCAGCGAGGTATGTGGAGACGGGCAGACTCTCAGGGATACGGAAGTCCTCCGGCCGAGATATGGACATAGCGACCTATACATTGGTGTCATCGGAGGGCGGAGTCTCTTCTGCAACCTTTTTGCTCTCCTGGGTTTCTTGCCGGGGAGCATCTTTCTTTTTCGCGAACTGCTTCAGGTGGCCGTCGCGAATAAGGATCTCTATTGCATCTCAGAGGTGGATGCATTCTTCCGTCGTATGACCTTGACTCTTGTGGAAGCGGCAATACTTGGATTTGTCTACACCCGGCCTGGCCGACAGCTGTTTGGGGAAACGGACTCCCGCTTGCTTGAATTCTGAGTTGGCGCATTCGGACAAGATTTTCTCCCTCGAGGTAGTGAGGGGGGTATAGTCATGGAACCGCCCAGAAGGTCCCTTCTGTTCGCGTGCGTCGCGAGGCCGATCGTCGCGTCTTTTATCTCCTCGACGGGACGTCGAGGGTTCTTCAACTCTGGATGACCGGGCACCTTCTTGGTTTCTAGAGGCCCGGACAGAATGGGCAGCCACCTTCTCCTCGTACTGTATATGCGACTGGGCTTGGAGGAGAAGGGCGTTAAGGTTCCTCGGTGGATCGAGGCCGATGGCTTTCACGAAGTCTGAGCCAGGACGTAATCCCTGCTGGAGCAGGAATTTCTTCATCTCGTCGGTCGTTGGCACTTGGACGGCCTCCTTGTTGAACCGTTCAATGTAGGCCCTGTTGAAAGCTATTAAAGCTGTCATTTTTGGAAGTTTTGCAAGGGTAATCGATTACCCAAATGTTGTTAATCGATTACACCTGCTGTTATTCCAAAAATAACAGAATTTTAACAGCAGTGCACTTTAGTTGATTTTTTTTATTTTAGTTGTTGTATTCTCTCATGTATAAATACTTTGATGTAATTCCAATTCCAAATTTAATGCCAATTTTATAATTCATCACTATTATTACTCTCTACCCTAATTCTCTCTCTCTCTCTCTCTCTCTCTCTCTCTCTCAATTCATCTTCTTCCCCAAGTTTCTTTCCCACCATTGTTACTACCTCCATAATTCTGCTTTTATGTTTTATGTTGTTCTAACATTTGGCATCAAGAGCTCTGGTTATTGATCCTAATCTCCTGCAACAACAATGGCTACCGTTTCCAGTGATCGAATTCCCACCAATCTCCCAATTCTTGATTCGAAGAACTACGACAAATGGGCGAAACAAATGAAGGTGCTGTTTGGTTATCAAGAGGTTCTTGAGATCGTCATCAATGGAGTTACACCGTTAGAGGCAGATGCTAACGATGCTCGTAGGGCTACATACAAGGAAGAAAAGAAGAAGGATTACAAAGCTCTATTCTTGATTCATTCGTGTGTTGATAACGACAATTTCGAGAAGGTTAGTGATTGTGAATCCGCTAAGCAAGCATGGGAAATCTTGAAGAAAGCGTATGTCGGTGCCGTTAAAGCGAAGGTGGTAAGGTAACAAACTTACAAACGTCAATTCGAGTTAACGCAAATGGAGGACAAAGAAACGATCAACGATTACATCACGCGCATTACCCGGTTAGTGAACCAAATCAAGTCATGTGGCGAAACGATCCTTGAGCAGAATGTTGTATCGAAAGTGTTGCGTTCGTTAACATCATGTTTTGATAACATTGTTGTGGCTATTGAGGAGTCGAAGGATCTAACGACTTTGAGCAAAGATGAGTTGCAAAGTTCGTTAGAGGCGCATGATCAAAGGATGGATGAGAGAAGTGTCGACAAAGCCAAAACGGAGATCGCTTTGCAAGCGCGTCTACATGAGAAGAACAAGAGATCGAAAGGGAAGTGGACTCCTAAAAGTAAGAAGAATTTTGGTGGAAAATATCCACAAAATTCAAAGAGTGAAGGAAGCTCCAAAGAGGGTAATCAAAGCACCCACAAGCCGTTTGACAAAAGTTCCGTGAAGTGTTACAATTGTCAAAAGTTTGGGCATTTTGCGAAAGAATGTCGCTCAAAACGCAAGGAAAAGGATGCGGATGAGGCTAAGGTTGCTAGGGAAGAGGTAGACGATGAAGATACCCTTCTTGTGATGGTTACGGAAGAGAATTATGGCATTCTTGATGCTGCTGGCAGCAGCTACTGTGATGACAGTTTGTGGGACAACAGCTGTACTGTGTCGGAAAGTGGCAGAAAAATGCGTTCGGATCGAAATGCATTACTTACCATGGGTGATGGAGTTCAAAGTAAAGATGAGTGGTACTTGGATTTCGGTTGTTCAACACATATGACGGGTCGAAAGGATTAGTTTGTGCAAATCAATCAAGCGGCAAAGAGTAAAGTCAAGTTTGCCGACGACACCACTTTAAGAGCCGAAGGGGTAGGAGATGTTTTGATCGGAAGAAAGAATGGTGGACATTCTAGGATCAAAGATGTCTTGTACATACCGAGAATTAAGTGTAATCTTTTAAGCATTGGCCAGTTACTTGAAAGAGGCTACTTAATTCGGTTGGAGAACAAGATGTTACGCGTTTTAAATTCAAATGGTGTGTTGATTCTAAAAGCGCCGATGGCTTCCAGCAGAACTTTTAAGGTTGAGTTAAAGGTTATGGAGCATCGTTGTTTAGCTACCGTGGCAAGTAGAGATGAGTGGTTATGGCATTACCGTCTTGGTCACCTTAATTTTAGGGACCTTAAAATGTTGCAACAAAGTGAAATGGTAACAGGGCTGCCACATATCAGTGTTCCGACAGAACTGTGTGAGGAATGTGTGACGAGTAAGCAACACAAGAATGTGTTTAGCAAGTATGCCGGTCGAAGAACCAAAGGCTTACTTGAGGTGGTGTATTCCGATGTTTATGGACCAATGCAAGTAGAGACTTATGGCGGCAATCGATATTTTGTTATGTTTATTGACGACTTCAGTAGGAAGCTTTGGACATATCTTATCAAGAGGAAGGATGAGGTATTTGGAGTGTTCAAGAGTTTCAAATCCATGGTGGAGCGTCAAAGCGGTCGGAAGCACAAAATTCTCAAAACGGATGGTGGAGGTGAGTATACCTCTAGTGAGTTTGGGAAGTTTTGTGATCTTGAGGGTATCGTGCGTGAGGTGGTGCCTCCATATACGCCTCAACAAAACGGAGCTGCCGAGAGGATAAATCGTACAATAATGAACATGGTGCGTAGTATGCTTTGTGGGAAGAAATTGCCTAAGGAATTGTGGGGTGAGGCCGTGTCTACAGCCACCTACTTGTTGAATAGGTGTCCTACTAAGAAGCTGGAGAAGATTACACCAGAAGAGGTTTGGAGTGGTTTCAAACCAAGTGTGAATCATTTGCGCGTTTTTGGATCGATTGCATATCGTCATGCACCAAATCAACTTAGAAAAAAGTTGGATGATAAAGGTGAGAAATTGATATTTGTTGGATATCACTCTACTGGAGGGTACAAGCTGTTTGATGATAGGAATCGGAAAATCGTGATAACCCGGGACGTGCTGTTTGACGAAATAAAAACTGCTGAAACAGCAGGTGTAATCGATTACCCAAATGTTGCTAACCGATTACACCCTGCTGAACAGCAACAGTTTGTTGATTTGTTTGATGCTGAGAGTTCCGATGCCGCTGTACCTGTACCTACTGAAGCAGAAAATGGTGTTGTGAATAATGGTAGACCAGTGAGGCAAAGAGCCTTGCCTCATAGACTCTGAGATTGTGAGAGGTTCCAAGATAATGAAGTGAACAATGATGGTGATTTTGTTCATTTTGCACTTATGGCCGAATCTGAACCGGTAAATGAAGAGGAAGCCTTAAGTGATCCTAAATGGATATGTGCAATGAAAGAGGAACTGGAATCTATTGAAAAAAATGGTACTTGGGAGCTGGTCGATTTACCACATGGAAAGAAACCGATTGGTGTGCGATGGGTCTATAAAGTCAAAACAAATCCTAAAGGTGAAGTAATCAAGTACAAAGCTCGATTAGTTGCCAAAGGGTTCTTGCAACGTGAGGGGATAGACTACGAGGAGGTATTCGCACCGGTGGCTTGATTGGAGACTATTTGTTTGGTTGTTGGAATTTGGCATAGCAACAATTGGGTGATTTACCAAATGGATGTGAAATCTGCGTTTTTGAATGGTCCTCTAGATGAGGAGGTTTATGTGGGGCAGCCACCCGGTTTCGTGATCAAAAATCAAGAGAAGAAGTACTACAAGCTACACAAGGCGTTGTATGGTTTGAAACAAGCTCCGAGAGCTTGGAACAAACGTATAGACGACTTTCTTATTGACATCGGTTTCAAACGGTGTGTATCCGAACATGGTATTTATGTGAGATCAGATACTATTGATGGTGTTATTATACTTTGCTTGTATGTTGATGATCTCTTGATTACGGGCAGCAATGACAAGAGTATTTCAAGGTTCAAGGTGGAGCTCATGAGTGAGTTTGAGATGACGGACCTTGGTGTCATGAGATACTTTCTTGGCATAGAGTTTCACAAGTCAAAAGTGGGGCTGCTTATGCATCAAAGAAGGTATGCTCTAGATATCTTGAAAAGGTGTGAAATGGAGCATTGTAATGCTTCTAATACACCTTGTGAGGCTAGAGTTCAGCTGTCCAAAAGTGATGATGAGGATGATGTGGATCCAACACTTTACCGGAGTTTGATTGGATCGTTACGGTATTTGTGCAATACTCGATCGGATTTGGCTTTTAGTGTCGGTATTACGAGTAGATTCATGGAGAGACCTAAGGTGTCTCACTTGGCAGCAGTCAAGAGAATCCTTAGATATATGAAAGGTACTCTTGGTTGTGTTATTTTGTTTCCCACATCGGATATGGGTCGCAAATGTACTTTACTTGGCTACACCGATTCTAATTGGTGCGGAGATAAAGATGATCGGAAATCTACGGCGGGTTACATCTTTATGTTCGGTAGTACACCAATCTCATGGTGTTCGAAGAAGGAATCGGTTGTAGCACTCTCTTCTTGTGAGGCCGAGTACATTGCGGCATCATTGAGTGCTTGCCAAGCTATGTGGTTAGTGAATCTTATGAAGGAATTGGCATGTGGTGATGATGATGCCACCACACTGTTTGTGGATAATGTTTCCGCGATAAATCTTGCAAAGAATCCGATTGCACACGGAAGGAGCAAGCTTATTGAGATGCGGTTTCGTTACTTGAGAGAATTGGTCGGTGATGGAAAGCTTAGATTGAGCTATTGCCGAAGCGAGGACCAAGTTGCGGATTTGTTGACCAAGGGTGTGACAAATGAGGTGTTCAAGAGACTGTTGAAGAGCTTGAGCATGATGAACTTGGAGCAACTAAAGTGAGGTGGTGTGTTGAAAGCTGTTAAAGCTGTTATTTTTGGAAGTTTTGCAAGGGTAATCGATTACCCAAATGTTGTTAATCGATTACACCTGCTGTTATTCCAAAAATAACAGAATTTTAACAGCAGTGCACTTTAGTTGATTTTTTTGATTTTAGTTGTTGTATTCTCTCATGTATAAATACTTTGATGTAATTCCAATTCCAAATTTAATGCCAATTTTATAATTCATCACTATTATTACTCGCTACCCTAATTCTCTCTCTCTCTCTCTCTCTCTCTCTCTCAATTCATCTTCTTCCCCAAGTTTCTTTCCCACCATTGTTACTACCTCCATAATTCTGCTTTTATGTTTTATGTTGTTCTAACATTTAGCATCAAGAGCTCTGGTTATTGATCCTAATCTGCTGCAACAACAATGGCTACCGTTTCCAATGATCGAATTCCCACCAATCTCCCAATTCTTGATTCGAAGAACTACGACAAATGGGCGAAAGAAATGAAGGTGCTGTTTGGTTATCAAGAGGTTCTTGAGATCGTCATCAATGGAGTTACACCGTTAGGGGCAGATGCTAACGATGCTCGTAGGGCTACATACAAGGAAGAAAAGAAGAAGGATTACAAAGCTCTATTCTTGATTCATTCGTGTGTTGATAACGACAATTTCGAGAAGGTTAGTGATTGTGAATCCGCTAAGCAAGCATGGGAAATCTTGGAGAAAGCGTATGTTGGTGCCGTTAAAGCGAAGGTGGTAAGGTTACAAACTTACAAACGTCAATTCGAGTTAACGCAAATGGAGGACAAAGAAATGATCAACGATTACATCACGCGCATTACCCGGTTAGTGAACCAAATCAAGTCATGTGGCGAAACGATCCTTGAGCAGAATGTTGTATCGAAAGTGTTGCGTTCGTTAACATCATGTTTCGATAACATTGTTGTGGCTATTGAGGAGTCGAAGGATCTAACGACTTTGAGCAAAGATGAGTTGCAAAGTTCGTTAGAGGCGCATGATCAAAGGATGGATGAGAGAAGTGTCGACAAAGCCAAAACGGAGATCGCTTTGCAAGCGCGTCTACATGAGAAGAACAAGAGATCGAAAGGGAAGTGGACTCCTAAAAGTAAGAAGAATTTTGGTGGAAAATATCCACAAAATTCAAAGAGTGAAGGAAGCTCCAAAGAGGGTAATCAAAGCACCCACAAGCCGTTTGACAAAAGTTCCGTGAAGTGTTACAATTGTCAAAAGCTTGGGCATTTTGCGAAAGAATGTCGCTCAAAACGCAAGGAAAAGGATGCGGATGAGGCTAAGGTTGCTAGGGAAGAGGTAGACGATGAAGATACCCTTCTTGTGATAGTTACGGAAGAGAATTATGGCATTGTTGATGCTGCTGGCAGCAGCTACTGTGATGACAGTTTGCGGGACAGCAGCTGTACTGTGTCGGAAAGTGGCGGAAAAATGCGTTCGGATCGAAATGCATTACTTACCATGGGTGATGGAGTTCAAAGTAAAGATGAGTGGTACTTGGATTTCGGTTGTTCAACACATATGACGGGTCGAAAGGATTAGTTTGTGCAAATCAATCAAGCGGCAAAGAGTAAAGTCAAGTTTGCCGACGACACCACTTTAAGAGCCGAAGGGGTAGGAGATGTTTTGATCGGAAGAAAGAATGGTGGACATTCTAGGATCAAAGATGTCTTGTACATACCGAGAATTAAGTGTAATCTTTTAAGCATTGGCCAGTTACTTGAAAGAGGCTACTTAATTCGGTTGGAGAACAAGATGTTACGCGTTTTAAATTCAAATGGTGTGTTGATTCTAAAAGCGCCGATGGCTTCCAGCAGAACTTTTAAGGTTGAGTTAAAGGTTATGGAGCATCGTTGTTTAGCTACCGTGGCAAGTAGAGATGAGTGGTTATGGCATTACCGTCTTGGTCACCTTAATTTTAGGGACCTTAAAATGTTGCAACAAAGTGAAATGGTAACAGGGCTGCCACATATCAGTGTTCCGACAGAACTGTGTGAGGAATGTGTGACGAGTAAGCAACACAAGAATGTGTTTAGCAAGTATGCCGGTCGAAGAACCAAAGGCTTACTTGAGGTGGTGTATTCCGATGTTTATGGACCAATGCAAGTAGAGACTTATGGCGGCAATCGATATTTTGTTACGTTTATTGACGACTTCAGTAGGAAGCTTTGGACATATCTTATCAAGAGGAAGGATGAGGTATTTGGAGTGTTCAAGAGTTTCAAATCCATGGTGGAGCGTCAAAGCGGTCGGAAGCACAAAATTCTCAAAACGGATGGTGGAGGTGAGTATACCTCTAGTGAGTTTGGGAAGTTTTGTGATCTTGAGGGTATCGTGCGTGAGGTGGTGCCTCCATATACGCCTCAACAAAACGGAGCTGCCGAGAGGAAAAATCGTACAATAATGAACATGGTGCGTAGTATGCTTTGTGGGAAGAAATTGCCTAAGGAATTGTGGGGTGAGGCCGTGTCTACAGCCACCTACTTGTTGAATAGGTGTCCTACTAAGAAGCTGGAGAAGATTACACCAGAAGAGGTTTGGAGTGGTTTCAAACCAAGTGTGAATCATTTGCGCGTTTTTGGATCGATTGCATATCGTCATGCACCGAATCAACTTAGAAAAAAGTTGGATGATAAAGGTGAGAAATTGATATTTGTTGGATATCACTCTACTGGAGGGTACAAGCTGTTTGATGAGAGGAATCGGAAAATCGTGATAACCCGGGACGTGCTGTTTGACGAAATAAAAACTGCTAAAATAGCAGGTGTAATCGATTACCCAAATGCTGCTAACCGATTACACCCTGCTGAACAGCAGCAGTTTGTTGATTTGTTTGATGCTGAGAGTTCCGATGCCGCTGTACCTGTACCTACTGAAGCAGAAAATGGTGTTGTGAATAATGGTAGACCAGTGAGGCAAAAAGCCTTGCCTCATAGACTCTGAGATTGTGAGAGGTTCCAAGATAATGAAGTGAACAATGATGGTGATTTTGTTCATTTTGCACTTATGGCCGAATCTGAACCGGTAAATGAGGAGGAAGCCTTAAGTGATCCTAAATGGATATGTGCAATGAAAGAGGAACTGGAATCTATTGAAAAAAATGGTACTTGGGAGCTGGTCGATTTACCACATGGAAAGAAACCGATTGGTGTGCGATGGGTCTATAAAGTCAAAACAAATCCTAAAGGTGAAGTAATCAAGTACAAAGCTCGATTAGTTGCCAAAGGGTTCTTGCAACGTGAGGGGATATACTACGAGGAGGTATTCGCACCGGTGGCTAGATTGGAGACTATTTGTTTGGTTGTTGGAATTGCGCATAGCAACAATTGGGTGATTTACCAAATGGATGTGAAATCTGCGTTTTTGAATGGTCCTCTAGATGAGGAGGTTTATGTGGGGCAGCCACCCGGTTTCGTGATCAAAAATCAAGAGAAGAAGTACTACAAGCTACACAAGGCGTTGTATGGTTTGAAACAAGCTCCGAGAGCTTGGAACAAACGTATAGACGACTTTCTTATTGACATCGGTTTCAAACGGTGTGTATCCGAACATGGTGTTTATGTGAGATCGGATACTATTGATGGTGTTATTATACTTTGCTTGTATGTTGATGATCTCTTGATTACGGGCAGCAATGACAAGAGTATTTCAAGGTTCAAGGTGGAGCTCATGAGTGAGTTTGAGATGACGGACCTTGGTGTCATGAGATACTTTCTTGGCATAGAGTTTCACAAGTCAAAAGTGGGGCTGCTTATGCATCAAAGAAGGTATGCTCTAGATATCTTGAAAAGGTGTGAAATGGAGCATTGTAATGCTTCTAATACACCTTGTGAGGCTAGAGTTCAGCTGTCCAAAAGTGATGATGAGGATGATGTGGATCCAACACTTTACCGGAGTTTGATTGGATCGTTACGGTATTTGTGCAATACTCGACCGGATTTGGCTTTTAGTGTCGGTATTACGAGTAGATTCATGGAGAGACCTAAGGTGTCTCACTTGGCAGCAGTCAAGAGAATCCTTAGATATATGAAAGGTACTCTTGGTTGTGTTATTTTGTTTCCCACATCGGATATGGGTCGCAAATGTACTTTACTTGGCTACACCGATTCTAATTGGTGCGGAGATAAAGATGATCGGAAATCTACGGCGGGTTACATATTTATGTTCGGTAGTACACCAATCTCATGGTGTTTGAAGAAGGAACCGGTTGTAGCACTCTCTTCTTGTGAGGCCGAGTACATTGCGGCATCATTGAGTGCTTGCCAAGCTATGTGGTTAGTGAATCTTATGAAGGAATTGGGATGTGGTGATGATGATGCCACCACACTGTTTGTGGATAATGTTTCCGCGATAAATCTTGCAAAGAATCCGATTGCACACGGAAGGAGCAAGCATATTGAGATGCGGTTTCATTACTTGAGAGAATTAGTCGGTGATGGAAAGCTTAGAATGAGCTATTGCCGAAACGAGGACCAAGTTGCGGATTTGTTGACCAAGGGTGTGACAAATGAGGTGTTCAAGAGACTGTTGAACAGCTTGAGCATGATGAACTTGGAGTAACTAAAGTGAGGTAGTGTGTTGAAAGCTGTTAAAGCTGTTATTTTTGGAAGTTTTGCAAGGGTAATCGATTACCCAAATGTTGTTAATCGATTACACCTGCTGTTATTCCAAAAATAACAGAATTTTAACAGCAGTGCACTTTAGTTGATTTTTTTTATTTTAGTTGTTGTATTCTCTCATGTATAAATACTTTGATGTAATTCCAATTCCAAATTTAATGCCAATTTTATAATTCATCACTATTATTACTCTCTACCCTAATTCTCTCTCTCTCTCTCTCTCAATTCATCTTCTTCCCCAAGTTTCTTTCCCACCATTGTTACTACCTCCATAATTCTGCTTTTATGTTTTATGTTGTTCTAACATTTGGCATCAAGAGCTCTGGTTATTGATCCTAATCTGCTGCAACAACAATGGCTACCATTTCCAATGATCGAATTCCCACCAATCTCCCAATTCTTGATTCGAAGAACTACGACAAATGGGCGAAACAAATGAAGGTGCTGTTTGGTTATCAAGAGGTTCTTGAGATCGTCATCAATGGAGTTACACCGTTAGGGGCAGATGCTAACGATGCTCGTAGGGCTACATACAAGGAAGAAAAGAAGAAGGATTACAAAGCTCTATTCTTGATTCATTCGTGTGTTGATAACGACAATTTCGAGAAGGTTGGTGATTGTGAATCCGCTAAGCAAGCATGGGAAATCTTGGAGAAAGCGTATGTCGGTGCCGTTAAAGCGAAGGTGGTAAGGTTACAAACTTACAAACGTCAATTCGAGTTAACGCAAATGGAGGACAAAGAAACGATCAACGATTACATCACGCGCATTACCCGGTTAGTGAACCAAATCAAGTCATGTGGCGAAACGATCCTTGAGCAGAATGTTGTATCGAAAGTGTTGCGTTCGTTAACATCACGTTTCGATAACATTGTTGTGGCTATTGAGGAGTCGAAGGATCTAACGACTTTGAGCAAAGATGAGTTGCAAAGTTCGTTAGAGGCGCATGATCAAAGGATGGATGAGAGAAGTGTCGACAAAGCCAAAACGGAGATCGCTTTGCAAGCGCGTCTACATGAGAAGAACAAGAGATCGAAAGGGAAGTGGACTCCTAAAAGTAAGAAGAATTTTGGTGGAAAATATCCACAAAATTCAAAGAGTGAAGGAAGCTCCAAAGAGGGTAATCAAAGCACCCACAAGCCGTTTGACAAAAGTTCTGTGAAGTGTTACAATTGTCAAAAGCTTGGGCATTTTGCGAAAGAATGTCGCTCAAAACGCAAGGAAAAGGATGCGGATGAGGCTAAGGTTGCTAGGGAAGAGGTAGACGATGAAGATACCCTTCTTGTGATGGTTACGGAAGAGAATTATGGCATTGTTGATGCTGCTGGCAGCAGCTACTGTGATGACAGTTTGCGGGACAGCAGCTGTACTGTGTCGGAAAGTGGCGGAAAAATGCGTTTGGATCGAAATGCATTACTTACCATGGGTGATGGAGTTCAAAGTAAAGATGAGTGGTACTTGGATTCCGGTAGTTCAACACATATGACGGGTCGAAAGGATTAGTTTGTGCAAATCAATCAAGCGGCAAAGAGTAAAGTCAAGTTTGCCGACGACACCACTTTAAGAGCCGAAGGGGTAGGAGATGTTTTGATCGGAAGAAAGAATGGTGGACATTCTAGGATCAAAGATGTCTTGTACATACCGAGAATTAAGTGTAATCTTTTAAGCATTGGCCAGTTACTTGAAAGAGGCTACTTAATTCGGTTGGAGAACAAGATGTTACGCGTTTTAAATTCAAATGGTGTGTTGATTCTAAAAGCGCCGATGGCTTCCAGCAGAACTTTTAAGGTTGAGTTAAAGGTTATGGAGCATCGTTGTTTA
Source organism: Lathyrus tuberosus (assembly GCA_022829125.1). NCBI lineage: Eukaryota > Viridiplantae > Streptophyta > Magnoliopsida > Fabales > Fabaceae > Lathyrus > Lathyrus tuberosus. Next base: position 2,506,566 of record JALAZF010000101.1, on the reverse strand, counting down.
GCTACCGTGGCAAGTAGAGATGAGTGGTTATGGCATTACCATCTTGGTCACCTTAATTTTAGGGACCTTAAAATGTTGCAACAAAGTGAAATGGTAACAGGGCTGCCACATATCAGTGTTCCGACAGAACTGTGTGAGGAATGTGTGACGAGTAAGCAACACAAGAATGTGTTTAGCAAGTATGTCGGTCGAAGAACCAAAGGCTTACTTGAGGTGGTGTATTCCGATGTTTGTGGACCAATGCAAGTAGAGACTTATGGCGGCAATCGATATTTTGTTACGTTTATTGACGACTTCAGTAGGAAGCTTTGGATATATCTTATCAAGAGGAAGGATGAGGTATTTGGAGTGTTCAAGAGTTTCAAATCCATGGTGGAGCGTCAAAGCGGTCGGAAGCACAAAATTCTCAAAACGGATGGTGGAGGTGAGTATACCTCTAGTGAGTTTGGGAAGTTTTGTGATCTTGAGGGTATCGTACGTGAGGTGGTGCCTCCATATACGCCTCAACAAAACGGAGCTGCCGAGAGGAAAAATCGTACAATAATGAACATGGTGTGTAGTATGCTTTGTGGGAAGAAATTGCCTAAGGAATTGTGGGGTGAGGCCGTGTCTACAGCCACCTACTTGTTGAATAGGTGTCCTACTAAGAAGCTGGAGAAGATTTTACCAGAAGAGGTTTGGAGTGGTTTCAAACCAAGTGTGAATCATTTGCGCGTTTTTGGATCGATTGCATATCGTCATGCACCGAATCAACTTAGAAAAAAGTTGGATGATAAAGGTGAGAAATTGATATTTGTTGGATATCACTCTACTGGAGGGTACAAGCTGTTTGATGAGAGGAATCGGAAAATCGTGATAACCCGGGACGTGCTGTTTGACGAAATAAAAACTGCTGAAACAGCAGGTGTAATCGATTACCCAAATGTTGCTAACCGATTACACCCTGCTGAACAGCAGCAGTTTGTTGATTTGTTTGATGCTGAGAGTTCCGATGCCGCTGTACCTGTACCTACTGAAGCAGAAAATGGTGTTGTGAATAATGGTAGACCAGTGAGGCAAAGAGCCTTGCCTCATAGACTCTGAGATTGTGAGAGGTTCCAAGATAATGAAGTGAACAATGATGGTGATTTTGTTCATTTTGCACTTATGGCCGAATCTGAACCGGTAAATGAGGAGGAAGCCTTAAGTGATCCTAAATGGATATGTGCAATGAAAGAGGAGCTGGAATCTATTGAAAAAAATGGTACTTGGGAGCTGGTCGATTTACCACATGGAAAGAAACCGATTGGTGTGCGATGGGTCTATAAAGTCAAAACAAATCCTAAAGGTGAAGTAATCAAGTACAAAGCTCAATTAGTTGCCAAAGGGTTCTTGCAACGTGAGGGGATAGACTACGAGGAGGTATTCGCACCGTTGGCTAGATTGGAGACTATTTGTTTGGTTGTTGGAATTGCGCATAGCAACAATTGGGTGATTTACCAAATGGATGTGAAATCTGCGTTTTTGAATGGTCCTCTAGATGAGGAGGTTTATGTGGGGCAGCCACCCGGTTTCGTGATTAAAAATCAAGAGAAGAAGTACTACAAGCTACACAAGGCGTTGTATGGTTTGAAACAAGCTCCGAGAGCTTGGAACAAACGTATAGACGACTTTCTTATTGACATCGGTTTCAAACGGTGTGTATCCGAACATGGTGTTTATGTGAGATCGGATACTATTGATGGTGTTATTATACTTTGCTTGTATGTTGATGATCTCTTGATTACGGGCAGCAATGACAAGAGTATTTCAAGGTTCAAGGTGGAGCTCATGAGTGAGTTTGAGATGACGTACCTTGGTGTCATGAGATACTTTCTTGGCATAGAGTTTCACAAGTCAAAAGTGGGGCTGCTTATGCATCAAAGAAGGTATGCTCTAGATATCTTGAAAAGGTGTGAAATGGAGCATTGTAATGCTTCTAATACACCTTGTGAGGCTAGAGTTCAGCTGTCCAAAAGTGATGATGAGGATGATGTGGATCCAACACTTTACCGGAGTTTGATTGGATCGTTACGGTATTTGTGCAATACTCGACCGGATTTGGCTTTTAGTGTCGGTATTACGAGTAGATTCATGGAGAGACCTAAGGTGTCTCACTTGGCAGCAGTCAAGAGAATCCTTAGATATATGAAAGGTACTCTTGGTTGTGTTATTTTGTTTCCCACATCGGATATGGGTCGCAAATGTACTTTACTTGGCTACACCGATTCTAATTGGTGCGGAGATAAAGATGATCGGAAATCTACGGCGGGTTACATATTTATGTTCGGTAGTACACCAATCTCATGGTGTTCGAAGAAGGAACCAGTTGTAGCACTCTCTTCTTGTGAGGCCGAGTACATTGCGGCATCATTGAGTGCTTGCCAAGCTACGTGGTTAGTGAATCTTATGAAGGAATTGGGATGTGGTGATGATGATGCCACCACACTGTTTGTGGATAATGTTTCCGCGATAAATCTTGCAAAGAATCCGATTGCACACGGAAGGAGCAAGCATATTGAGATGCGGTTTCATTACTTGAGAGAATTGGTCGGTGATGGAAAGCTTAGATTGAGCTATTGCCGAAGCGAGGACCAAGTTGCAGATTTGTTGACCAAGGGTGTGACAAATGAGGTGTTCAAGAGACTGTTGAAGAGCTTGAGCATGATGAACTTGGAGCAACTAAAGTGAGGTGGTGTGTTGAAAGCTGTTAAAGCTGTTATTTTTGGAAGTTTTGCAAGGGTAATCGATTACCCAAATGTTGTTAATCGATTACACCTGCTGTTATTCCAAAAATAACAGAATTTTAACAGCAGTGCACTTTAGTTGATTTTTTTGATTTTAGTTGTTGTATTCTCTCATGTATAAATACTTTGATGTAATTCCAATTCCAAATTTAATGCCAATTTTATAATTCATCACTATTATTACTCTCTACCCTAATTCTCTCTCTCTCTCTCTCTCTCTCTCAATTCTTCTTCTTCCCCAAGTTTCTTTCCCACCATTGTTACTACCTCCATAATTCTGCTTTTATGTTTTATGTTGTTCTAACAGGCCCGAAGAGGTTCATCTCTTCCCTGTACGACAGCTCCGAGGGATGCCTCGGTCTTTGGATGGCGTCGCGATGCAGTAAAGTGACGGGAGAAAATCCTCCCCAGCTGCCTCCAGGATGTATTGGATTCTTCTGGTAGCTGCTTGTACCATGTCATTGCTCCCTTCCGGAGCGTGGTCGGGAACAGGTGGCATTTGATGGCTCCTCGTACCCCTCTGTAGTCCAAAAGAGCATCTATGTTTTCTATGTGCTCGTCTGGGTTAGTGGTTCCATCGTAAGTTCCTAGAGACGGAGGTTTCTCTAGTCCTTTGGGGAGACGGGTGGCCAGGATCCTGCGGGACAACGGGCCGCGAGGCTCGTCGTCGCTGTCTGAACTTGGAGTTGATGGTGACCGTTGTCTGCGCTCGCGGCGGCGGTCTCTGCGAAGTGAGGGTGAACGTGGCCGGTCACAAGGTCTGACTGATGGAGAATGCCTGTCCTGCCTCATTCTCTTGTGTCTTGGTGGTGATCGATCCCGCGGGGAGATCTGGTCGCGCTTGCGAACGTGTTGTGATTCAGGCTCATGCCTCGATCTGTGGTCTTCCCCGCGCCTAGGTAGCGGGCTTCTTGATTTCCGGTGCTTACTCTTTGGAGGAGAGGATCTTGAAAGAGATGCTCCCTCGAGATCCCCTATTCTCTCTCCTTGCTGCAAGATAAGGAGGTTTGTGCGGTTGACAACTTCCAAAAGAGCTGCAACGGCCAGGTCGGCGCTGGGAAGGCCAGGAATCTGTCGTTCACCCCGACGGTGGCTGCTTGTCTCCTTACCCGGCGGGAGGAGGAGTTGGAGATGCAGCAGCCCCGTCTCGGAGGAAACGGGGATCTGAAAGTAACGGAGATCTGCCGTCGACGTCCATCTTGTTGACGGGAACGAGAACCGTAACGTCAGCACTTTTTGCGGAGTTCTGAGCGGCCATATGTGGGCGGATCAAAGAAAGTATGTTTTGATCTTTTAGTTTCCGAGGAGGAAAGAAAGAAGGGGAGAACAAGGAGTTCCCACAGACGGCGCCACTGATCCAGAGTATTCGAACGGGTCCACATAAGCTGGTCGTCAGAGTGCAAGGTGCTCGGATGGATGTTGGTCATCAGATGGGCGAGGTGTTCGGAATGTTGATGAGGAGAAAATGGGGTGTACCTGCAAGGCACTCCGACACTCAAGTAAGAAAGGGTCAGAGAAAAGGGGCAAGTACAAAGTGTATTCTTAGGGTGAGAAAAATGATACCTGACCCTCTCAAGCGAGAGGGTTTATATAGAGCCCCCAGCGCGTGGGCAACGGTCCTATTTTCGCGGCGAAATAACCGTTTTCCCCAAAGAATAGGTAACTGCCCAAACTAGCCGTTATGTCGGGCAGGGTGCCAGAAACTAGCCATTATGTCGGGCATAGACGCAGTTCCGGGCACCTGTCCTTTGCTGTTCGGGTAGCGAGGAAGCCGTGCGTAACGGGCATAAAAGTCGGGGAGGAACGTTGCGTTCCTTGCCCGGTTGGAGGGGCAGACATGTCATTTTTTCCCCTCTGTGGATTGGGCTTAGGAAATTTGGGCCGCTCTGGAGCAGAGGCGGATTGGGCCAATTCTAGCCATTGGTCCAGTCCAGAACACTCATGATCATGATCATGCGGTTATGATTTAATTTTGCTGCACACACATGCTAAGCATTCACATTATTTGTCCATCGTGTGATCAATATCATGTGGCCCAGAATGGATTTTGTTGTAGCTACATTATGTGATGCTATTTATTATTATTTAGCGTGAAGAAAATGAATAAAACGTGACACACTAACATTACGTCAATTGGTCAACTATTTTTTAAGTGAGAAGATGACAAAAACATTTCCACCCTCTAAGAAGATGACACGTGGTCATCTTCTTCATGCATCCATCCAAAAACGCAAATCAACCCCATGGACACAAAGCTGGCACAAAACAACATGATGAAACACCATTCTTTAGCAATTCATAACACACTTAATATTTCATCAAATCATGCGAAATAATATACTAAATTGAAGCTCTCGATGAGTAGAACAACAATACACCATTAGTTTCCCAAAATAACGGCTCTAACATAGTGAAACTTGACACGAAAGTCATAGATTCAAATTAAAAATCACAAAATCAAGAACAACACATAAACTTAAATTCAAAGATTCATGGTGTGCCATCATTTTAGGACTTCCAGATGCAATGTATGAACAACATTTTAACATCCTAAATCATGTAAATCTAAGAATGAGATCCATGGAATTTTTAGAGATTCTTACCAAGTGGAGAAAGTCCACTGCTTCTTGTGGTGCTTTGAGATTAGGAAACCCAGAAAACTTCAATGCAATGTCTTGGAATCTCCCTCAAGCAAAATAAATGCTTAACCTCTTCAAATCTTGAAAAAATTGCGAATTGGTGATGGAAGAAGATGAACTTGTAGGTGAAGATACAATGGTTCCAGTTGAAAATAGATGCAAATAGTAGCTTTTACTCCATGAGGTGATGAAGATGATGAAAGAATTCCAGAAAATAACCTCAAGATGAGAGAGATCTTGGAGTTTGAAGTTGTGGGTGTGAAATTCGTTTTTGGATCTAGCTTTCTCTAATGGTGTAACTAACTTCTGTTAGAGAGAGAATGAGAATTTATATAGTGGGTTAGGGTATGGTTAAGAACTAATCATAGTTAGAAAGTTGGTTAGAGGTGGTTTAGTGAAAGTTGAAAAAATAAGGATTTATGGCGGTGTACGAATTTTACTATGTGGGTGGTGTATTTTAGCTACCATGGAGTGCATTATGATGATAATAATGGTGTAAGATGATGGTTAGTATAACCAACACGTTTTTCTCACCAAATTTTGCAATTTGAAAAATGGAGTTTTTATGGTTTATGGCATGGAAAGATGTCCATGGAGGTGACTTTGTTGATGAATTTCTTGAAGCATAATGAATCAATTTGCATGATTTTGATGTCATTGGAAATATGGTATTTGATAGAATAAAGTTGATGTCAAAAAGAATTGGAGTTGAGGTCTGGAACACTTTGAAAAATGGCATTGAATTTGCTATGTCACAAGCTGAATTTTGGGACTTAGAAAAATTTCTAAGTTTTTCATTGAAGAACTTATTAATCCCAACATTGGTTGATCATAACTTTTGATCCAGAAATTCAAATGGAACATTCTTTATATGGATGGAAAGCTTGGAATCCATACTACAACTTCCATGTTGAACAAAAGCTGAAATGAAGTTTGCATCATGGAGAAAAATGGCTTGGAAGATGGCTGCATGGCATGAAAAACTTTCCCAAAATTGAAGGTTCTAAAACTCAAATTTTTTCCAAAAATGGCAACTTTCCATAATTCTTGATTTTTCACGATTCCTTTGATAATTCTTAATCAAATCTCACCCATTGACCATATTTGACATGATAAACATGAGTTTGACCTAAAAATCGAGAGTTGACTTTTTCCTTGATCA